>CAWUFW010000742.1:1233628-2467256 GCA_963921515.1 Calotriton arnoldi
CGCCCGTCCCTTGTATCAGTGACACGCGCTCAGCCAGTCCTGGCCTGTTGAGACTCCCGGCCGAACAGAGGGGATGACGCGCCATGGTGGAGCAGTAGAAGAAGCGGAAATGGTTGTTGGGCTATTCACTTGATGTGATACTTACTACAACAGTGTAATAGCTCAGTAAATAATGCGTCTCTTGCGCCTACTTAAATGGGGCTCGTTTTATTTACCTCGGGAGAATTTAAAAACGTAAACAACATGTATCGCAATCTGTCTCTCTGCTAAAGCACTCTAATGTCCTCGGGCAAAGTACGTGCTATATAAAAACAAACTGCAGAGCCGGTTGTCTCGTGATTTTTTTTCTTACACCCGTCCTCTCGACTTTGGTTTGCGAGGCAATAGTAAATAAAGTTGTAGTGTCAGCCTTGCTTTAGACAAGTTCTCGCGCATTGCAGACGCTTGTTTACATCGCGCTGTCCTCGGGCAAAGTACGCGCAATATAAATCAGAGAAATGAAAGGCGCGTCAGCCACTGTTGAAGTTAAACGGGGTAATAGGGAAAACCAAGTGCTTAGAGGCTAATTAAGAGACACTGTCTCCCGCCGCAAGTAAAAGATCCAATCCCGGATGGCGGGGCCAAAAGCGGACAGGGTGGCAACCAGGAGGGATTAAAATGCCTCCGGTGCAATCATCACACTGTGTTTTGCATAATGCATTACGCAAAACGACGCGTACCAATCAAAATTGCAGGCGGAGCTCAGACACGGCTTCTGGAACCGTATTGATTCCAAGAAGCCCTCGCATGGCGCCAGGCGAGACCTAAAAAGGGGTGAAAAGAATAGTCTTCTGGGAGGAGCCAAAGGCCACTATGTATATTTTATAGAATCGGTGACAATAGATTAAGAGAAAGCTGCGCTGTCATGCCAGACCTAGAAAACAAAAGACAAACAACAAAAAACAATTAACAGGAAACCGCTTGGAATGGCAACCTACCCATCTTAAATATCCACCTTTTTTGTGCAGTCAGACGTGGAGCAGGAACAATTGTTGGTAATAATTACTGATCACCAACTAGGGACCTTTTTTTAATTTTTTTTTTAAAGATATAAAGTGGCCACTTCACAGAATGGTAATGTGGGAGAGTAGTGAGGAATCCATGATTAGCCAGAATGAGCATTACCAAAGGTAAGTAACTATGTCTTCTGATGGATTCTTTGAACTGCAGATTCCTTGCCTTAGAACAAATATCAAAGCAGTATCCCCAGGGTGGTGGGTCTGTGGAATGGGCTCCGGTCAAAAGACCGGCAGAACTGAGCAGGCAAAGTGCCTTCCCACTGGACTGGGCTATCAAGGCAGTAGTGCACAAACGCCCACATTGCAGACTGACAGAGATCAAGGACCGATACACCTCCTCCCTCCTCAAACCGTCCAGGGACTGCTTATTGGCCAGTGTGTAGTAGATCTTAATGCAGAGGACTATCCACCC
Organism: Calotriton arnoldi; assembly: GCA_963921515.1. NCBI lineage: Eukaryota > Metazoa > Chordata > Amphibia > Caudata > Salamandridae > Calotriton > Calotriton arnoldi. The sequence goes on from CAWUFW010000742.1 coordinate 1,235,099, forward strand.
CAACCGGGTCCTCTTCTGTACAGGCTTCCACTTCTTTGAGGAAATCTAAAAAAAGTTTAAACGTTTATCATCCTCCCAATGGTCCATGGTAAGATATATGTAACGGCTGAATGTCTTTTTGGGGCCCAACAGATGGACCCACGCCTCATCTTTAGAGGGCCAGGGGGAGCAAAGAACGCTAGTAGCGGGAAGGGCTGCTCTATGTGGAAAGGAGTCATGACTGCTGGTAAGATGGTTGCCCAAGGCATCAGCACCTATTTGTCCAGGAAATATATGGTGCAAGAGTGTTGCACAGACAATGCAAGGATACACTCCTGGGAGAGATCTTCGTTCTAGCTCTGCAAACATGGTCTGCATAAACAAATTTTGGAAGTCAAGACAAGGACGTCGGGCCTTCACAGTCAAAGCGGCGCAGCTGCGGAATGAGTTACCACCACTACTTAGGGCCTCAATGGAACTGTTGCAATTCAGGAAGGCCTTGAAGTTGGCTATTACCAAAGTAACCAGACCCAGTTTGGTGCGTGTGCATGTGCATATTACTGGCAATATAGTACCTATATGCATGCTTAGTGCAAGGATAACAGTTTGGTGGCAGTCGCACTCTACAAATGCAATAAATAATAAAAAAAATAATGCCTGCAGTCAACTTATGTGACGAGCTGATTTAATCTTAATGAGGACAAAGGTCTCATTGTGGTGTCACAAAGGATTTTGCAGGAAACATTCATCAAACTATAATAAATCTCAGCATAAGAGGCGATTTAAACAAACATGACTGGAAACATAGAAAGACAGAAAGGCCCAACAAATAACATTTTAAGTTTGGCAGCTTTGCTTGTAAGGGGTCAGTGTTCTGGGCACCACACCAGGTTATGAGGTTGTTTCAGCGCAGAGCGTAGATGGACTTTGTGGAGAGCTATCTGGCGGTGAGAATGACAACTACTACCTCAGGCATCAGATAGAAAGCAGATAATTCCCACCATTTAATTGCCATGCATGGAGGTGTTAACTGTGCAGGTTTGAGTGAAGGACTCTGCCCAGCTGCTGGGACAGGGCTTTCTCCTGAAGTGGAGTAGCCTCCTCGGAAGAAAAGTACCACACTCTCCTGGCCAATCTGTAGGCATGAGGATTACTTGGGCCTGGTCGTTCTTGATCTTCTTCAGAATTCTGGGCAAGAGAGATCGAGGCAGGAAAAGTATACAGGAGTCCCTGGTTCCATTACAACCGGAATGAGCCTTCTAATGAGTGCTTCTTGTGGAAAACTACAACACAGAATTGTTGACACTGCACAGTCAATGGTGGAAAAAAGGTCAAGCCAGGGTGTGCTCAGGTTGTCTGCTCTGGCATTCAGGGGCCCTGCCAGGTGGGTAGTGACCAGAAAGATGCCCGACACTCTAACAAGCACCTGGGGGACAAAGCCTCCAGGCACAGGATACAGGGTCCCATACTGCCCTTCATGGTGGTGGTGGTGACTGAGACCAGGACAGGCTGGACAGGCTGGCTGCACAACACTGCTGTCGGTCAGCAACTACTGCAAATCTGGAACGGTCTCCTTCATGACCCAGATGGTAACGAAAAGGCGGCTCAGATGATGTGCCCACTCTGAATTCATGTTCACTACAAGGCTCACATGTGCCACCCGACATAGTTAAGAAGAAGGATGCACAAGGCTAAGAGGCCAAGAAGTCTTGGAGCCACACTCACCATGATCCAGCCCAAAACATCGGGATCATAGCTTGAATGTCCTGGACTCACTGCTGTGTAAGAAAAGCCCTGACCAGCACCGTTTTCAGGATCGCCCCAATGAATAGAAGCCTCTGAAGGAATTAAGTGGAACTTCTCGTTTATGGTGAAAACCAACAATGTGAAAAGTTCCACCGTGTGTGGAGGTGGTACACAGCTGATTTCAGAGAGCCTACATAGCAGCCAATCATTAAATTAAGCAATAAAGGAACACCCTATCTCCGAAGATCGGTAGCTACCACTGCCACCACTTTTGTGAACACTCAAGGGGCGCTTATGAGGTCTAAAGGAGCACAGGAAGACGAAAATGCTCCTGGCCCTCTTTGAACCATAGGTAACAACTGAGTCACTGCAGGATGGGTATATGAAAATAGACCTCCTGAAAGACCAAGGATACCATACAGTCTCCCAGGTCCAGAGCTGTTGTAGGATCGGAGTCAATTTGAGCATTTTGAATTTGTCCTTTGGCATGAAGGTGTTCTGGGGACGGAGGATGAAGATGGGCCGGAGGCACCTGTCTTTTTTCTGGCTAAGAAAACAGCAAGAGTAACAACCCTAGTCCTTTTCAGAGTCCAAGCCCCACACTATGGTGCTCTTGGCGAGCAACGAGCCTATCTTCTGTAGCAGAATGGACATTTGCTCTGCTGAAATTCATTCTGGTGTTGAAGGAACACTGGGAGGGAAGAAAAGAAGTGGTAATACCACAGCCTGTTGGATGTGATAGATTGCCAACCTAGGGGAAGTGCTGAATAGTGCCCCTCACTGGTTGAGCATGTGCTGCTGAGGGCAACCTAAATCGGTTTGTTGGCCATTGTAGCAGGAGAAGGGAAGTTGGAAGACTGGTGCCGCAGTTGCTGGATCTGTTGCCTGATACAACAGGAGTATCTGTTACATCACTGGATGAGAAGGCGGTCCCTGCAATAGCCCCTAAATGCCCAGACCTGTCGCCAAAGTAGTTTTTCATTTGTTAACAGCCACAAAGCACGTGCTGTAAGCTCTCCTATCCTCAAAGCTTTACCAAGTGGAGTCTACCTTCTCTCCAAAGAGAAGAGACCCATCAAAGCACATGTCCATTAGCAAAGCCTATAAATCACTGGGGAACCTGAAGGATGTCAGCCAGGCATGTTTACGAGGGACAACACTCACCCTGACCACCCTATCAATGAAGTCTTTGATATGTATTATCTGAGTTAGAGAAGCCTTAAGATCCTTTGAGATTGCCATCAAGTTCCTGCTGGCCTTGTCTCAAAAGGAATTTGGATCGGCCCAGACATTCAGACTGCGTTTATGGATCGCAGTGTCCAGCTGAGGATCAAAAAGCTACGTTTGCTTAAGGTGTCAATCATTTGGATTCTCTCTCCGTGCGACTGGTTGGAAATGAGCTAAGGTTCACCTTACTTGTTGGGGCCTATACAATAAGCCTCTCTGGAGTGCAGTGCTTGGTGAGAAAATTCGGGACACCAGATATACAATAAGCCTCTCTGGAGTGCAGTGCTTGGTGAGAAAATTCGGGACACCAGATACCATCTAGCACATTCAGCCACCTGCCTGTTTAAAGGCGGGCAAGGACATGGTTTCAGCAAGGTAGCATCTATGAAGGCATCTTTAAATGAGAGCAAGGTCTCACATGTTACCGGTCCAGGTTTTATGATTTCTGTCAAAACATTGGTCTTACCCTCCATGGAAGGCAGCTGTAATTCTAGTTTTTTCAGCTGCCCTCTGAACCGCCACTGCAAACAGTTTATTCCGTTAGTGGGGCATGTGGAGATTCGAGCTCTGTCTAAGGATGAGTATCAAGGTGTTTTGTAAATCAAGGTATGTGGCATCGTAGGTGTAGCAAGGGGGAAGCAAGAAATCCCCCTCCCCATCAGAATTATCAATATCCTGAGGTGTACTCTGCTCTGACACAAAAGTTGACGGGAGGATGCTTACAATAAGTCTGCCCACTGACAATCGCTCGGGGTTCAGAGAGGACCTGGCTTGTCGGCTGGACTGCTCCTTTTGAAGCAGGGTCAAGGCTGATTTGCATATGGCTGGGTCTAATCTAAGGTGACATGGTGGGCAAAAGAGCAATGGGTTGGAATGCTAGCCAGAGCAAAAAAGCGTAAAAAGAAAGGAGGCTCAGTGGACGCATTAGAGGTATAGAGCTGAAGTCATAGGATGCATGACAACAGGTTGCACTTTTGTAATCAGTGCCACATAGGAAAAGCTTGAGTCGATGTCTGTTCGGGATTAGACTTGGGTGCCAGCACCAGCCAATCCACCAGGATTGGAGGAGCAGACTGGATCTCAGGGCAGGGTGGGTGTCTCTACCAGAGTCGGTACGGGCCCAGTAACAGGTCCAGAGGAATAGACTGCGCCGGAGAAGTACGATTACACCCACCAAAGGTGCAAAGAAAACTTGCAGTATGGCCTGCTTGAAGGCCTCGGATCTGCTCCAGGGTCTAAGACAGCCCAGAAAACTCCAGGTGCATTGGGATAAACACAGGGCTCGGTTTCGTAGCTGGTGACCTAAATGCAGTAAACGGACATCTTGACACTCTGGCACTTTTTCTTTTGAGTCCGTGGCAGGATTCGGTAGAGTCCTGCCTTGCTTTTTAATGCGCGTAGGTTGATGTGGACATATACTTACGGGAAGACTTACTATTTGAGGTGTAAAAGGAAAATCCAGGCTCAATAGGTTGGTCAGTTCAGAGTGCATTTCATGCCCAAATATTTAGCATTATATAATATTGAACCTCGAGCTGTGTGACTTGGAGAATATGCTTCAACCATTTCAGCTTTACACTGGATTAAAATAACAACAACAATTGTTGCCAAAGCCAAAAGGTCTGGCAACGGCTGTTTGCCTTTGGGTTTGTCAATGCTGGTTTTGTTACGATTTTTGCAAACCTTTATAGTTGGGGAAGCTACCAGGCCCTCACCAATTAAACAAAATTGTCAAAAAGAAAAAATGTATTTTATTCTCAGAAATCAGGTTGTTTTCAGTGGAGACATTGTTACCTAGAACACTGAGAAAATGTTTTGGAGTCATCGAAAACTGACAAAGTCAGGACGGAGCTCTAAATTCACGTTCTAAGGTGAGTAAAGGAAGAAACTGACATTAGTATACAGGGATGGCACTTATATGCAGCTCCATTCTGTAACTTCCGGGGCAGTATGGGGTCAGTCACGAAGCCACCTAGCTGCGCATGGGAGCACTGTTACAAAAAAAAAAAAAAAGTCTGTGGATCCGGTCTGTCGAATACTCGAAGGTGAGGAATCTGCAGTTAGAAGTATCGATCAAATTTGGAGAGTCACTGAGGCAAATAAAATACCTACTGGTGCTAAACAGAAACCGGTCTAGTCAAAAGTAAAATTTGACACTATTAGAAATAACAAGGGGAATCAAGTAATTGATGAGCAGTCACTGCACTGGGTTTGTGTTTAGTAAAGACATTGCTAGAGTGCAGATTCTCTCACTCTCAGCAGACCCCACCACCACGAGAACTAACTTCCAAAACTGCATGAAGAATGTCACAGACTGGATGAAGACCAACTGCTTAAAGCTCAACACTTACAAGACAGAAGTGCTGATCTTTGGAAACAACGCCTCCCCTTGGAACGACACCTGGTGGCCCGCCTAACTGGAACCCAGTCCCACACCAACAAACCACGCCCGCAACCTCTGCATCATCCTGAACAGCAAACTCACCATGAAACGACAGATCAACACAGACGCCTCCGTCTTCTTCCACACTCCCTGCGTGCTCCAAAGAATCTTCAAATGGCTCCCCAACAACACATTTATATTGTGGCACATACGTACTTGGCGTACACCATTACACGATAGCGGCTAAATACGCTTCACGCTGCTGGCTGTACATATTGTGGCACATACGTACTTGGCGAACACCATTTCATGATGGCGGCCAAATACGCTTCACGCTGCTTGCTGTACGTGACCCCAGCACTTAGTGCGTCCTCGCTCACAGCTGTTTTGACTTTTAGAATCAACGCGGGTTATTTAAACCGGAGGGGAACTGCCCCATCAGTTCGCCCTGACGTTACCTGACGGGAGACGCTCCGACCGCGATTGCCGACTTATTGAGGTAAGAGGACAGTTTCTGACAAGATATTGTTATTAGCCCCTGATATTTGTTAAGACTTAAGCTCAGCTTATTGGGATGGTTTTTTTGGCTTAACTTTCGCCCCACATAGCTTGCAATACACATTAAACGTGGGGTTTTCTGGTCACTTTTTAATCTGGGTAAACTGAATTATTTATAGTAACATCTTGGTTACTCGCTTGGCAGGCGGACTCGTTTCTTGCATTTTTGTGTTCATTCTTACCAACGCTCACGACCCACCACCATTGTGATGGGGGAACAGGCAAACGCATTTATGTAGTGATGTCCTTGACAGTTCTAGTATGTAACTGGGATGCGCGATTCAGGTGTATATTTGTGACAGGACTTTCGTTTGACTTGAGGAGGCCGTTAAACTTAACCCTGAATGTGACTCATATTTCTTCTCATATTCCTCTTCTCTGATTTAGGTTGTATATGGCATTTTGCCTCTAATATTGGGCCCACCTTATCCTGGTTGGACCGAGGTTTCAGCTCTACATAACTTCACCCCACATTTGTTTGTTTAACCTATGAGGAGGGTACTCCGCTTGCCCGATAAAGTGAGTATTCAGGCTTAGATATCAGCCATGTCTTCTCACGGACTAACTTTTTAAAAAATACTTTAAACTTTAGGGGGTCACTGAATCACTTCTTTCTCCATTATAGATAGTGAAGTGGACGGGATTTACGATATCCCCTGCCGCCCAGATATGGTGTGGACAGATTGACGTCTTCCCCATGCGGTATCTAGCTATGGTGGGTATATTGTATATACCATTTCAAAACACCATGGGGATTTTCTCCGGTTTGATAATTATGTATCGCTTTAGAATGCTTCACTTGCGTATGTCCCCCTTGTTTTTTTGGGTGTTTCACCCCCGTCCCTTCTACGTGAAGCATTAACCACACAGGGTTTTTCCTTTGTCTCTCTCCCTCTCAGTTTTCTGCTCTTCTCCTCATATGATAGGCATGCCGTACTAACGTATTATGATCTATTCATGCACTGATATTTTAATAATTTTATAATTGAATTAATTTTTATGTAAAATCTAATTTGTAGAATCAATTTTAAATTTTGAATATTAAGTATGATGTATAAATGTGTATGTGTATTAGTATGCTTTTATGGTGTTTGTTGTATTTACACCGAATAAAGCTTTTTGACTTTGACTTTGATAGGCATGTTCTAATCACCAGGATTTATTAGATAAGCTTGTGGGAATTCTTCTGTACTGTGAAATTCTTCCATCAGATTGTTATTCTTTTTCCTCCTTTCCTTCTTATGTTATTTTTTCCTTTTTGTTTTATTGATGCTCTAATACTAGGCAAAATACATCTTTTGCGTAGCCTCTTATGTAATAGCAGTATTGTCACAAACGGTATTTTGTGTCTTTTGGTAATATACGATCTGTCAAAGCAAGTAAACTTATACATATAGTAGTTTTGTCATAAATGTTATTTATGGTGTTAGTAATATTGTATATATATGTCATATGTCTCATATTCCTGTCAATGTCCTTTTTTTTTATCATATTGATGTGTATATATTTGTTAAATCAACAGCCCTGAAGAAGTCCATGTGTATGGACGAAACGCGTCAGCTGTTTAGTTCATCCTGATCGTTTTTAATCATTTGTGAATAAAAGAAGAACTTTAAAGAACATACCTTCGAACACGGATCTGATTTTTCCTTGTTTATGTTTTGGTGGTGCACCTTTGCTTTTGTTTGAAACTGTGATATTCCTGCTCTTGGATTGCACTGTGACAGTGGGTGCGTTAACAGTGTGCACACAGATCTCTGGGTATTTCCAGTATAAATACACTACATAGGGATAGCGGGTCAGGTGCTGTTTTTCATAGGGTTCCACGGTCTAGGTTTGTCGGCTCCCCACCAGCACTAGGAAAATTGTCACTCAAGCCCTAGTCACCAGCCGGCTGGATTACGACAACGCACTGTACGCAGGTACCAACACCCAACTCATGAGGTGTTACCAGACGGTACAGAATTCCACGGCCAGACTCATCCTCAACTTGCCCACTTGGACCCACATTACACCCCCCCCACCCCCTTCCTCAGAAACTTCCACTGGCTCCCTGTCCAGAAAAAGATGCCAATTCAAGCTGGTGACACAGGCCTACAAAGCCCTACACGACTAAGGACTGGCATACATCAACCGTCTCCTGAACATCCACAAACCCCCCAGAGACCTTCGCTCGCTCCGCACAGACACCGCGCATCCGCCGACGCCTCAGTGGAGGCCATTCCATCTCTTACCTCGCTGCCGAGTCCTGGAACAGCCTTCCCCTCCCCCTCTGGACATCACCTTCCCTGGTGGAATTCAGGAAGACTCAAAACCTGTCTTTTCGGCTGAGACCAGTAACCTAGCGCCTGGATACCCTCATGGGTAAATAGCAGCGCTGTACAATTTGAACGGATTGATTGATTCTTCAATTCTGGAAAAAATTCTGCCAAAAATCTACCCACATAGCCACCCTTCCACTCCATTGGAATATTAAATCTAATAATTCCAATGCCCATATATGAAACAGCTCCATGAAGAAAAATGGGAGAAGTATCTGGCCTGGGAACCAAGTCTCAAGGCAAAAAAACTTGAGCTATCTGGCTCGAGCTGGAACTTAAGAAGCTCGAACACCCTACTATTGAAACTTCCCAAATTCAATAAGAAAAGAACTTACAATCGTGCTTTCACTGGTCTTGCTCCAAGAATATGGAACGCTCTTCCTCCTGAGATCAGATCCAACCCATCTACTGCCTCTTTCAAAAACCATGTCAAATGGCTACTCCTCAATGACCATCATCATCCCCGATATCATCTCACTTTACTTCGGTCTCCTGTTTTGATACTCTTGCAGACCGTTTGTTCAATCTGTACTGTGTTTCTTCTCACGTGTCCTTTTGATCTACTGCTCGGCATAAACTTTACAGGTCCCACTAGATTGGCTGACTCCCCGTGCCCCCCTTGGACCTTGTGGTTGTCAAGTTACTTCATTTGTTCCTTTTTACGCCACTTTGTACAGCGCTCTGATACCTGTATGGGTCATGTTCGCACTTCATAAAACGTTTTAAATAAATAAATGTATTTGCCGGTTAGAGGCTGTAGTTTTGTAAGGAGAGAAGACAAACTCAGTAGTAGTAACCAGACCCAGGGGCCCTCCGTTTTCCCTCCCAAAACACTGTAAATGCCATTTAAACCAAATTAAAGTCATCCATCACAACTTTGAGACGGTGTTACTTAATATTAAATTAAGGCCAGTTTCACCAATGAACCAAATGAGGAAAGACGCTAGCCTTAAACATACCATTCCAAGTATGGCGAGGGATGAGTAGGTGGTGTCAGGCAGAATGGGTGGGACGGCTGGCGGAATAAGACTATTCGACAAACCTTAATCCAGTCCTTTAGGCATACCACAACAGAAGGCTAGTTACAGGTTGAGGGAAAGAAGAACCATTTCCAAGAGTTCCCCTAATTGGTTCTGATGAAAGTGAATCAGACTATCTCATTTGAGTTCTACCCATTTCTCTAGCTCTGTGTCTCATGCACCTATCATTGCAGTTGGTGAGTGAGAAATGGTTTGCTTGGCTGTTTCACGAGTTATGGATTGTGCTCTCAACCCACCAGAGGCTCCAAACACCCACTGCTCACAGTCTTCGGCAGAGTGCAGCAGGGCTGGCGGAAGGATTGGCCTCTAGCCAGCCATCCAACCCATCCCCTCCTCCGCACGTCTGCGGTAAGGTTAAGAGCATAGCCTTATCGCTGGCCAGCCCCTATACCAGACTCTCCATGGATTGCCAACCCCTGCTGCGTAAGGCCTTTGATCATGCACTGCAGTGGGCTGGACTGTGGCCACTCTGTGCCCCCACTGTACGAAGTGTGGCCAATGTTAGAACTGGGGGTCTCTAGTTGGCAATGGTATACACCTTTGTCCAAATAGGGACCCTTGCTTCTAGTCAGGGTAAGGGGGATACACTACTAAAATAACCCCTGCTCACCCCCTTGGTAGCTTGGCACGAGCAGACAGGCTTATCTCAGAGGCAGTGTGTTAAGCATTTGTGAACACATACAGTAATACAGTGAAAACACTACAGATGGACACTAGACAAGTTTTATAAAAATAAGTATTCTTTATATAGACTTAACACAAGACCACAAACGACAAAAATCCACAATACTGTACTCAAAATAGACTTAAAAGATGGTAGAAGTAACTTAGTTCAAGTTGATGGTAAATGCGACACGTTTTTCTCAAAAGTACCTGGGATGCGTAACGCAAAACAAACAAAGGGTCCGCAGGGAGGACGATGCGGCGAGCAGGCGCCTCAATGCGGTGCGACGATCCAGTGCGATGCGATGAAAGTGCGCCCTTGACGCGATGCGACGATGTGAAGGCGATGCGTGCACGCCCGACGGCCGTGCGGCGAACTCTCTTTGGAGCCGCGACAGGCCCTGCGACACGCTTCTCCGGGGATGCGACGGCAGGCAGCTGCGACGGCGACACTTCTCGGGGGATGCGACGGCGACCCTTGCGGTAGCGACACGCTTCCCTGTTGATGCGACGGCAGGCAGTTGCGACGGCGACACGCTTCTCCGGTGATGCGACGGCAGGCAGCTGCGACAAAGGCACGCTTCTCTGGTGATGCGGAGGCGGCCTCGACACGCTTCTCCGGCGATGCGACGGCAGCAGCTGCGACAGCGACAAGCTTCTTCTCGGTGCGTCGCGCTTCCAGCTCCCAGCGACACGCAGGCTTCTGCAGACAGAATCCCCAGCAAGGGAATTCAGGAGGGAGCTGGTGGTGAAGTCTTGTAGCCCTGAGACTTCAGCAGGAGGCAAGCTCTAGTTCAAGCCCTTGGAGAATATTCTGCAAGATGATGAAAGTTCTTTAAAAGTTCCTTCTCTTTTCCTTGGCAATGAAGACCACTGCAGGCCAACCCAGCAAACCGCACACTGGCAGAGGGGCAGTCCAAACTCCTGCAGCGTCCTTGGTTCTTCTCCTTGGCAAAGGTTTGTCTTGTTGTTTCCAGAAGTGATCTAAAGACTTGGGGTCTGGGCCGCAGTATTTATACCCATAAATCCTTTATCCTCTGAAGGCAGAGGGTCCTGTACCTAGTCCAAACCAGTTCTGGCTGCATCCTGCCAGTGCACACCCTCTTCCTTTGTCAGTGTGGGCCAGGGACATCAGACACACCACAGGAGGTGGAGCCAGCATTGTGGAAGGCAGGCACAGCCCTATTCAGGCCCAGGTGCTACTCCTCCCACCACTCTACATGCAGCTAGGTCTATTCAGCCCTGTGCTGACTCACCCCGTCTCCTGGAGTCCCCCAGCCCCTGTCACTCACAAAACCAGACATACAATACACAAGCTGGCAGAGGCAGGCTGGATGGTTTAGGCAAGAAAAGACCTACTTTCTAAAAGTGGTATTTTCAAACACAGAATGTTAAAACCAACTTCACTAAAAGATGTATTTTATCATTCTGAGTTCAGGCATACTAAATTCGAATTTCTACCATGTTCCCTGGGTCAGTTAGGATTATAGGATGTTATAATCAAACTGCCCATTCTGGCCTATGAGGACAGGTAGCCTTGCAATAGTGAAAAACGAAATTGGCTGTAATTCACTATTAGGACATGCTACACACACCAGGGCATGTCCTACCTTTTACATACAATGCGCCCTGCCCTTGGGCCTACCTTAGGGGTGACTGATGTGCAGAAAAGGGAAGGTTTAGGGACTGGCAAGTGGGTGCACTTGCCAAGTCGACATGGCAGTCACAGACTGCACACAGGCTCTGCAATGGCAGGCCTGAGACACTTTACAAGCTGCTTCTGTGGGTGGCACAACCAGTGCTGCAAGCCCACCAGCAGCATTTGATTTACAGGCCCTGGGCACACCTGGTGCACTATACTAGGGTCTGATAAGTAAATCAAATAATCCAATCATGGAGTCACTAATCAATACATCAATTTACCATAGGGAGCACTTGCACTGTGGCACTGAATAGCAGTGGCACAGTGCCCAAAGCATCTAAACCAGCAAAACCAGCAAAACATCAAAAACAGAGGAGGCAATCAGTGAAAAAATGGAAGGGAGACTCACGCCAATGGTACCAGGTCTAACAGCCAACCACAGCATTTGTGCTCTAAATACTTTTTTTCCTGAGCGGTTACTGGATTTGCATATCCCTATGCTGAGACTGTGGATCCTGAGGCCGAGTAGGGTCAGAGGAACCAAAGGAAAGTCCAGGATCAGTAAACGCTGTGATAACAAAATGCCTTTTATTTTAATATGGGGTGTTCTCCCGCATGGCCCTGGGGGGTCAAAGCAGGTTCACCTACCCGGGTTATGCATTTTTTTCTTTTTAATTTCCCCCCGCACGTAGCTCAGAGCACCCATTGTGTTTCATAATGGCAGCGATAACAGAAATGAGTCTGACAGCCAGCCTATCACAACGCAGCTGATTTGTGAATCTGTAGCTGGCATCAGCCCATCCTATACCATTGGACCTGTAGCTGGAGAGGCTGCATTACCCCCACTCTGGCCACAAACCTTTTGCTACCAGCAAACCCAGGAAGTCAGATTGCCCCTAGGTCGACGTCATTGGGAATACCTAAATACGCTATTTGAGGTGTAAAAGGAAAATCCAGGCCCAATATGTTGGTCAGTTCAGAGTGTATTTCATGCCAAAATATCTCCTTGCATAATATTGAACCCAGTGCTCTGTTAAGTATGTCAAAGTCTGAGAGAATAGGCTTCAACCATTTCAGCTTTACAGTGAAGTAAAAATGACAAGGAGCAATCACTGGCAAAGCCAATTGGTCTGGCAACGGCTGTCTGCTTTTTGGGTTTGTTAAAGTTTGTTTTGTCATTCTTTTTACAAAACTTTAGATTTGGGAAAGCTGCCAAGCACTCACCAATCACAAAAAGTTGCCAAAAATTAAAAACAGGTTTTGGTCTCAAAAAGCATACACTTCCATAGTGGTCCCTAGCAATGAAGGGAATTACTTTGTGTGAGGATGTGATCCATGTGAAAGGGCAGAATACCGTCAGTAACAGTGATGTTAACAATTTGCTGAAGTCGGCTGCCCACTGCTCCAACGTGGTGAATGAACCGTTCATGTATGACCCTGCTCGCAGGCAGGTCGCTCCCCACGCTGCTGCACGGCTCTGCCTGCATTGTTTTGGCCTAATCCTGTACTTTTCCCCTGTGCCTAACTTGCTTTCTTGCCCAGACTTGTTTTTATTCCCCTGTGCCTAACTTGCTTTCTTGCCCAGACTTGTTTTTATTCCCCTGTGCCTAACTTGCTTTCTTGCCCAGACTTGTTTTTATCCCCCTGTGCCTAACTCGCTTCTTGCCCAGACTTGTTTTTATCCCCGTGCCTAACTTGCTTTCTTGCCCAGACTTGTTTTTATTCCCCTGTGCCTAACTTGCTTTCTTGCCCAGACTTGTTTTTATTCCTCTGTGCCTGTACTTGTTTTCTTGCCTAAACTTGTTTTTCCTTCCTGTGCCCAGTTCTCCCGCGGCCCCGCCCGTTTTTCCCGCCGCTGGGTCCCTGCCCCCCTGCAATCCGATTCGCCGCCCCGCTCCCGCCTCCCAGCTGCTCCTCCCTCCCACATCCCCTCATAAGGAGGCCGCGCAGCGGACGCGCGCGCCTAAGGCAAGCCCGTCTGCGCCCGTCCGCGCCTGGACCGCGCCCTGCGCCAGTACCTGGCGAACGCCACGACGCCCGACACCGCTACGATGCCAGATCCCTCCACGCACTCAACACCGTACGATCACACACCTGCTTCCTGGCTGCCCCGAAGCGCACCCACGGAGCTTTCACCTGCCGGAACTGCAGCTTCACAAGCATCCGCCCCACCATGCCGCCGACCAGGAAAGAACCCAACCACCTCAGATGCATCCTTCTCAACACCCGCTCCGCCCGCAAACACGCCGTTGAACTCTGGGACCTACTCGACTCAACCTCCCCAGATGTCGCCTTCCTGACGGAGACCTGGCTGAACCCCGCCTCGGCACCCGACATAGCCATAGCCGTCACGGAAGGCTACAAGATCACCCGCAGGGACCGCACCAACGGAGCAGGAGGAGGAATCGCCATCGTCCATAGGAACACTCTCAGAGTCTCGACCAACACCGACGACACCCTCAGCACCGCCGAACACCTGCACTTCCAGATCCACACCGATCCCAACACCACCCTCAGAGGAACCCTCGTCTACAGACCCCCGGACCCCGACCACAGTTCAGCGACTCCATCGCCGACTTCGTCAGCGCACACGCCCTCGCCTCCATGGACTACATCCTCCTCGGGGACATGAACTTCCACCTCGAGAACAACAACGACACCAACTCCACCACCCTGATCGACAACCTAGCCAACCTCGGACTCACAACTCGTCACAACACCCACCCACTCCGCTGGTCACACGCTTGACCCCATCTTCTCCGCAAGCCCCCACGTCTCCTTCAACCACACCACCGAACTCCACTGGACTGACCATCGCTGCATCCACTTCACCTTCAAGAAACCCACCACGCACCACCGCACCCAACAGATGCCCCGCCGCTGCTGGAGCAAAGTCACAGAAGACCAGCTAACCACCACCCTCGCCCAGAGCCCACCCGCCGACCCCGCAACCTCAGACAGTGGATCAACGACTGCGCTAACACCCTCGCACCGATCAAGAAACCCTCCAACAGTCACACCAACAAGAAAGTCAGCTGGTTCACTGAAGACCTCCGGGCCTCCAAGCAAACCTGCCGAAAGCTGGAGAAGATCTGGCTCAGTGAACGAACACCGGACAGCCACGCAGCCCACAAGAACGCCACCCGCAGACACCATCACCTCATCAGATCCGCCAAAAGGGTCTCCTTCAAAGACCGCCTAGACAACAACGCGCACAACAGCAAAGAGCTCTTCAACATCGTGAAGGAACTCTCCAACCCCAGCTCCAACACCAACGACGTCCCACCCTCGCAAGACCTGTGCGACTCGCTGGCCACCTTCTTCCACCGCAAGATCGCAGACATCCACGACAGCTTCAACGCCACGCCCACCCCGACAACCACTGAGACCTCCCACCACCATCCGCACCAACCGCCTGCTCTCCTGGACCAACATCAACGACGACACCATCAAGTTCATGAACACCATCCACTCCGGATCTCCGTCAGACCCATGCCCACACCACATCTTCAACAAAGCCAGCACAGCCATCGCACCCCATCTCCGGAAAGTCATCAACACCTCCTTCGAGACAGCAACCTTCCCGGAGAGCTGGAAGCACGCCGAGATCAACGCCTTACTCAAGAAACCCAGGCGGACCCCAAGGACCTCAAGAACTTCCGGCCCATCTCCCTGCTCTCGCTCCCGGCAAAGGTCATCGAGAAGACAGTCAACAAACAACTGACCCGCTACCTCGAGGAGAACAACATCCTGACCCTTCCCAGTCCGGGTTCCGCAGCAACCACAGCACCGAGACTTCCTCATCGCCGCCACCGATGACATCAAGTCCCTGCTGGACAACGGAGAAACGGCGGCCCTCATCCTCCTGGACCTGTCAGCCGCCTTCGACACGGTCTGCCACCACACACTACGAACACGCCTCCACAACTCCGGGATCCAAGAGAAGGCCCTGGACTGGACCACCTCCTTCCTCTCCGGCAGAACACGGAGCGTCCGCCTTCCCCTTCCGCTCCGAAGCCACCGAGATCATCTGCGGCGCACTCCCAGGGCTCTTCCTCAGCCCAACTCTGTTTAACATCTACATGGCACCGCCGCCCACGCCGCCACAACCTCAACATCATCTCCTACGCCGATGACACCCAGCTGATCCTCTCCCTCACCAAGGACCCCCACACCGCCAAAACCAACCTTCATGAAGGAATGAAGGCCGTCGCTGAATGGATGAGGCACAGCCGACTGAAGCTGAACTCGGACAAGACGGAGGTCCTCATCCTCGGATCCACCCCTTCGGCCTGGGACGACTCCTGGTGGCCGACCGCACTGGGAACCGCCCCAACACCCACCGACCACGCACGCAACCTAGGGGTCATCCTCGACTCCCTCTCCATGACTAAACAGGTCAACGCCGTCTCCTACGCCTGCTTCAACACCCTCCGCATGCTCCGCAGGATCTACAAGTGGATCCCCACTGAAAAGGGAAGAACGGTCACCCAGGCCCTCGTCAGCAGCAGGTTGGACTACGGAAACGCCCCCTCTACGCAGGAGCCTCGGCCAAACTCCTGAGACGGCTCCAACGCATCCAGAACGCCTCTGCACGCCTGATCCTCGACATCCCTCGCCGCAGCCACATCACACCCCACCTGAGACCTGCACTGGCTCCCGGTCAACAAGAGGATAACCTTCAAACTCCTCACCCACGCACACAAGGCACTCCACAACACCGGACCAACGTACCTCAACAGACGACTCAGCTTCTACACCCCCACCCACCAGCTCCGCCGACCTCGCCACTGTCCCCCGCTTCCGAAGAGCGACCTCCGGTGGCAGATCGTTCTCCCACCTCGCCGCCAAGACCTGGAACACCCTCCCCATCCACCTACGGCAGACCCAAGACCTGCTGACCTTCAGAAAACTCCTCAAGACCTGGCTTTTCGAGCAGTAGCAACATTCCCCACCCCAGCGCCTTGAGACCCTCACGGGTGAGTAGTGCGCTTTACAAATGATATGATTGATTGATTGATGTATACCAACAAGAGTTTACAAACCTGCTCAAAAATATCACAAGAAAAGTAGCAAAGGGGGCTGGGGAGGCAAGATTAGAAACTCAAAAGGAGGAGAACCACAGAAAACTTTCTGCCTCATAATCAAGTTGACTGCATTAATTTAAACCTGTTCCCAGTGCATCATCAAACAGCAAGGCTTCAGGACAGTAAAGTTGCTTTTTAAAATGTCATTTGAATATGTTATCTGACGCTTCAGGCAACAATAACCAAAGGTCCCAAACCTATATTCTGTTGGCACTACTGGCCTAAAGAGAGATCTTCAATGCGGTGGCAAATAGGTTTAAAAGTAGATGGTCAAAAGTAGGTTGGTAATGAGTTGGGTGAGCGAGTCTCAGAAAACATGAATGGAGATTATTGCAACAAAGAATTAACTAGCAAGGTATTTCATGTGAATGCTCAAGCAGCCGGTCAAGACCAGTTTCTTTAAGGAAAAAAGGTGACAGATTCAAGAGCTTAAGTGTCAATAAACAGTGCAACAGAGGGAGGAACCACCAGGTTCCAGGTGTCAATGTATGCAATGGCCCTTGAGATGTACACTCCGAGGTGCTGTGGTCGCTGGTGTCTGAGACAAACTGATGGAAGCGACTGATGGGAAGAACCGGGTGATGCCTAAAGCATTTGTTGTACATTAGTTGGTTCATAAATCAAATTCTAGTTCATAAACACAATTCTTTCCACACTATATCCTAATCCTAATATCCAAATGATAAGATTGCAATGTTATAGTCAGCAGGAGCAATTTCATTATTATTAACAAGTCTAAATTTCAATAGAAAACCATTCTTAATGATCATCAATGCACCGCTGACAAAATGGGACTAACAGGAGTTACCTTATCAACATTTGCCCGTGTCTTAGCAGATGTCTCCACATAGTTAACATTCCACTGCTCAGCCCTACTTTTTGCTTCTTCTATGGACACTTGTCGCTTATCTTCTAAATCAGATTTGTTACCAACTAAAAGGAACGGCACATTTTCATCCTCTTTCACTCTCAAAATCTGCTCCCTGCATAGGAAAAACAAGAAAGAAACATAAGCTCACTCCAATATTATGCAAGAATTTTGCCTTATTATTTAATATTGAAGTGGTAATGTTCGCAAACTTAACTATAATGAACCAATTCACACACGAACAGATCGGGAAAAATGCACCATTGGTGGTAGCACATCTCCTTGCGTAAGAATATAGAAGCAAACTAGACGCTTCCTGTACACTTACCTGAAAACGTTTGCATTATATTGCGGTTTCGATTATTTCCCGAGTTACCTGCTCTTTAGTGTTATGTGGTTAATAATCACTGTAAATAACCAACAAAACCAATGAGCACATTCTTCATCGACGTACTAACACTTCATTAAAACAACATTTTATTTGTATCTATTGCTTTAAATGGGCAATTACTGTCAGGTAATGAGTACCTGCACTTCCTTAGTTTGAAAGGCAGAGTTCCAGCACTTATCAGCACTGATGCAATACGTTTAATTTACCGGCACTTCGAGAGCAAACTGATACTCTGGATAGCGAGTACGAGCATTTAAATTTCCATTTAAAGCACTGTTTGTAGCCATGTGTGAAACAATTACTGATGTTAAAACCGTGAGTAAAAACTTCAAGCGAAAACTCCTGAAAAAGGATACGGGCACTCAAACTAAGACCCATGAAAGACAAACTCTTGGCACCTTGGTACAGCCAGGAGCTCGCTGATTGCAACCATCAGACAGCAATGGACAAAAAAAGAAAAGGAGGTGCAAAAAACATATCAAGCCATTTACTGTAAACCCATCAGCAACAGGTCCTTGAACAGAAGCAAGGTGATCTTTACAGCAACAAAACACTGACATCCCATTACTTCCTCTCGGATCACCTGCTCCAAGGAGAACTGCACATTAATCTCTTCTATTAGGAGGGCAAGTTCACATGGAATTATAACCGCTAACAAAACGGTAATGTCAAGTGGTGGAAATGCCGCTACTGGACTACCATATTAATACACACCTGCAGTGCTCTCAAATGGCCTACCTTTCTGCCTCTCAACCAATGGCTTGTCTGCACACCTAACTCCATTTTTGCAGACGACGCATCATTTCATCTTAACTTGCGAAGGACATCATGGGGGACATCTTGTCACCCATGCTAAACATAATCTATGCTTCACAAAGCCAAAGAATTTTTCAGTATCCTTAACCGGTGAAGTTCTTGAATCTTAACCAGTAGACTGTCAAGGACTAGCAGGGCTCTAAAGCAGGCTGCCTTAAAGGTGCTAAGGAGGAGTTCAGCTTATCTCGCAGCAAGGGCTAAGAACCAGACTGCTTCCACTCTCAGGTAGCCGTACTGGGCTTCCGCTGCAGCCCGAGGATTTTTTTTAAACTAAAATTAGCATGCACAGTGAACTGAGCTCATCACTACCCAAAATGAATGCAAAGGTAGTCTTTCGGTCTCAGCTCCTTTCAGTGCATCCATCCCAGCCTTTCACAGGCAAGGTACAACAGGGTAGGTCAAACACACAGCAGCCCAAACTTAGAGGCACTGCATGCTCAAGGGAGCAAAGAACAAGCCAAAGGACAACTGAAGATAACTGCAACTAAAAGGGAAAGTACAAGCACCAAGGGCAGAAACAACCCCAACCCCAAGGTACAAGTCAGCAGGTGTGGCCTAACACGCAATCTAATGGAAAGGAAGCAAAGGTGGACTCTGAACCCGAAAGACTGGTCCACTACATAGGACTTCCCGAATGCTTTGGAAAAGGCCTGCAATTCACACTGCTCTTTGGTTGGTTTATTTTAAACCTTCACCTTCCACACCACTCACACACATACACACACACACACAAGAGATTCAAAATGAATTCCTGGGTTGCTACGGTCAAGCACACCAAGGACACTCATCCCATTACACATCATATAAGCTTATATGCGACATCCACGTCCTACATGAATGGGGCACAGGACCCCTTCACAAGGGGGTGACAGACATATTTAAAGACTGGAGACCAGTGGCCAACTTTACCTGTGCAGGTAACAGGCAAAATATCCTATCTTGTATAAAAAATCATTTGCTGCCACTATCGTCTCAACTTAGACTTTCAAGGCAGATTTATCAGTAAATGGGTATCATTTCACCCAATAGGAACTGAACCCTAAAAAAAATTATTTAAAAAATCTGATCATATGTTAATTACCCTAAAGGGAGAGGTTGTCACTCATTTATTGATTTTATCTTTGTCACCCCTTTATTAAGGGGCGACATACTGGGATTTGACATTGAACACAGTGCCTTCAGTGATCACAACCCTCTTAATTTAGTGCTTGGGACACAGTCACATCTACAGGTTTTGGCTAAACAAGCAGGATGTACGGAAATCGTTGCCACAGACCAAGGTAGAAGGCTTAGATGGGCCCAGGTTGATATGGGCTCTTTTAATGCCTCCTTATTTGACAAAGGACAGCAGGAAATATCGAAGTGTCTAGACATAGGTGTGGACGGAGCAGATTTAATAGAGGCCTTTGAGAATATCGCACACCTAGTAGAACGGTTATTGAAGGTTCCTTTAGGGGGCATAGTGGGACTGCACCAAGATGGTTTGACAGCCATTGCTCGGGGCACTGAGTAAATTGAAAGGAGCTCTTAAACATAAACCTAGGGATAGGGCTCTGGTGGCTGCTTGTCGCATTAGCTACAAGTCAGCTGTCAAAGCAAGAAGGAGGGATTTACAACGTGCAACTTGGGAAGAACTTATAGAGGCGGCAGAATCGAAGAATTCTGCTCACTTCTGGAAATTAATTAATAATCCCTGTTTCGCAGATCCAAACAAGCCGGGGCTAAGCAATAACATCCAGCCAGACCAATGGCGAGAGCATTTTCAGGGTCTGTATAACCATCCTGCCTCCCAGAAGGAACAGCTAACCCTATCTTTTTTACCTTCAGGTTGTACCCCTATTGTTTTTATGATGGAAGAAGTAATAGCAGGAATTGAGGGTCTGACGAGGCACAAGGCGCCGGGGCCAGATGGGATCCCACCAGACCTTTAAATCTAATATTGAGGTCTGGGCTCCCTCTTAACAAGGGTTCTGAACGCAGCAGCAAATACAAATATGCCAGATTCCTGGTCATCCGCTATTATAGTGCCGATTTTTAAGAAGGGCAATAGGGATAGCCCGCAGTGTTACCGTCCAATATCGCTGATAGATGTTGCAGCCAAGGTCCTGGGGAGGGTGCTTCTAAATAGGCTAACAGAATGGGCTGAGGAGTCACACATTATCACGGATGTGCACACGGGTTTCGACCAGGAAAATCTACCGTAGATCAGTGTCTCAACTCGTACCTTATCTCTGCTAAGTATACCATAGCGAAGGATGGGGCACTATATCTAGCCTTCATGGACCTCACTGCGGCCTTCGACCGCGTGAACCGTAACAAGTTGTGGGCTTTAATGAGGGACCTGGGGGTGGATATAGCTATAATAAACACCCTCTATTCACTGCACAGTAATACGACAGCAGCGGTAAGATACACAAAGGAGGGGGAAGTTACAGGGCGCTTTAACTGTTCCAGTGGGGTGAGACAAGGATGCATTTTAGCTCCATTTCTGTTCACCTTATATATTAATGGGCTTGATGCCACTCTGCGGAACATAGAGGCTGATTTACCCAGAATAGGGGGAAGAACAGTGCCGGTGCTGCTATACGCAGATGATGCGGTGCTGCTATACGCAGATGATGCAGTGCTTTTGGCCCGCACCCCATATAGCTTACAGCTCATAATTGACGGTTTTGTAAAATTTATGGACCAACTAGACATGTCCCCGAACTTAGCTAAGTCCTATGTCATGGAGATGGGAAAGAAGCCTAGGAAAAAAAACTACAATTATTCCATAGGTTCACACACCCTGGGTAAAGTCTCAGCCTTTGCCTATTTGGGTATACTATTTGATGATCACCTGAATTTTAAAAATCTTATAGAGGAAAAATGTATGACTTTGAATAGGTCCACGGGTTCAATCGCAAATTATGCCCGGAGGTTGGGGCATTGGACCCCGGGTGTGATTTTAAAATTGTATAATTCAGTTTGCTGTGCTAAGGTTTTGTATGGCAGTGAGGTGTGGGGTTTTGTGAAATCTACCTCATTGCAAAGTGAAGAGAACAAATATTTAAGGCGGTTGCTGAAAGTCCCACATAGCACTCCAGCATATTGTATACATGAGGAGATGGGTGTTAGGTACATTTGAGACAGCATGGGAGTGAAGCCCTTAGTATGCTGGCTGAAGTTGTGGATTAACGAAGAGGTGGGTCTGACAAGGTTGGTAGTACGGGACTGTCTCTCCTTGGAGTATGCGCAGAAAATCCCATGGTTGAAATATGTTAGGAGTCCTTCGTCAACCTTGGGCGCGCAGATTTATTTGATAACCCAGGGATAATAAAGTCAAAAGATATAAATCACATTAAAACTTTGCACAAAATGTTTGTGATGGCTCATCGTGAAACTGTTGAATTGGGGAAACACTCGGTGAGAGACTATATTTTAGTCAAAACGAAACAGGGCATAGAACCTTACTTAACACTAATGACCAACGCCCATGATCGTTTTTTAGTAACCCGTTTTAGACTGAATTATATCCATCACTTACTGGCAGTTCCGGAAGGTTTTATTTTAAATACAGAAGAGAGAGGGTCTCCAGGCTGCGACTTGAAGTCTCCGCAGGATACACTTCACTTAGTTTTACTCTGCCCGTACTATGCCCACCCTAGGAAACTGTTTCTGAAAGAGCTGTTAAGAAAGGCTAGATTTAGGCAGGCTCGGTAGCACTGCTATTTTTAAAAATGTCAACTGATGTTTTTACTCTTTATTGTGTGACAAATTTTTTAAGAGCTGCTCTAAAATTACGTACAACGAGGGGGGATTGAGTTCTAATGAGTTGTTTTATAGTTCTTTTTTTTTTTAGATAATTATATCTCTGTGAATTTTATGTGAACTTTATATCGGTGTGTTTTATTGACTGTTATTTAAATGCTTTTATGGTTTGTTGTCCAAATCGAATAAAGCTAAATGAATTTGAATGTTAATTACCCGATCCCTGAATCCCTAATCAAAACCATAGCAAAGCAATGCTCCCCATGTACAGCTGTGTACATTACTGTTGCCCTTAAAGCTTTAAGTTCAGTAGGAGAAGCAAGTATCGGAAGCAGCCAAAACAGAAGACATGTGAATACTAGACATACAAACTAATCATAGGGTCAAGAAACACCAGGGCCAATTGCCTAAAGACTACCAAATAAGAAGAAGCTAAATATTCAATCTGTCAAGGGCAGCCGCACCAAACACCAATGCAAGAGCAAGACCGGCAAAGAGGCTGGAGATCCCACCATCAGCATGGTATGCAGTTAAAAACATACTCCATTACGTGGGAAATGACCATGAAAGGTAATCACACCCCTAAAAGCCTGCTAGCCTCCAAGACAACAGAACACAAACTGAAAGCAACATGTAAAGACAACATTGGCCTAGGCCATAAACGGACTGTTCGGTAACCAAGCTCCTCATGCGAGGATAGCCACTCTGCCTGCTGGAGACCCAATGATGGGCCCCAAAGTCTACCATGACTGTTTACTGCACATCAACAGGTCTAATACCAGAAAGTCACCTCCCCAAAGCGGCCAAAGCAGACAGGGAAACAGGAAGGTGCAACTGCTGAAGAAAAGAAAAAAACAAAAAAAGGTGCTCGCTCAGACAGAAAAGGGGAATCACAGAACCAACAGCGTGATGGTGCAACAGCTTCCATCAAGCACACAGCTAATCGCCAATCAGGACCCCTGTATAACAAGCATTTGCAATGCAATAGGTCTCGCAGTTGTGAGAGTTTGAGCTATTGGCATTGTAAATGGCAATGCCTTTTATTTACGTGTTGGTTTTTAAAACATAAGTAAGGTATTGTCATTTGCAATGCCAATAGCTTAAACTCTCGCAAATGCAGACCTATTGCATTGCAAATGCTTGTGCTACAGCTGATGAGTTGGTTCCTCATAGGTTTTTTCTAGTATAATTTGGCCTTGCAGTAGAGAATTGCCCCAGTTACAAATGGTGCCGACTGGGCCAGGCTGCTGCGTGTGGAGTGTTCAAATCCGTGCCCATCAGAAAGCACAATTGAAGTTTTACTCGTGAAATGCAAATGTTTATATTAAAAATAAAACTGAGTGTTTCATAATATCTTTAATAGCGGGTTGCTTAAAAAGAATAGAAAGGGTTCACCAGCTCGGCCAAGCTCCGTAGATCGCACCCGCTGCGGACAAGCTGTAGGTGTGGGTCAGCCCAGGAGTATTGTATTGTATTGTAATTGCATTTGTATAGCGCTTACTACCCCTGACGAGGCGTCGAAGCGCTTTGGGCGCCTACCTACTCAAAATGTGGCGCAGACTTCCGGCTTCTACTGAACTGGGTTCGTAGTGCCTAATGCCGACGTGCTCTCTTTCAAGCGCCTGAGTCGCTAAACAAGGGTCTAAGGCACAGGGAGAAACAAGGCGAGTGTCCAGAAGCACACGCCTTGGCAAGCGGCGGAGCCAAGACCCGACGCAGAGCCTTGTAGCGCCACAAACACGAGGATAATGTAAGGTATGGGACTGAATGACACTGTGGGGAACGAGTGCTATAATTTCACCTGAAGCCGCTTACACATCTGATTAATATCCTTGGGTTACAGCCTTCACACGCAATGTTGTACCTGTACTCCGGTGATTACTGTAGACAGGAAATATTGTACTAGCCGCATAAACACCGCCCGTCGGTTACAGGGCGGGGGGTGCAAAAATCCAGGGAGTGCGGGGGTGCAAAATTAACGGACAACGGAGTGCGGGCGGGGGAGGGAAGATGCACGGACAGCGGAGTGCGGGCGGGGGGAGAAAAATAATAAACTGAGCGCGGTGTGGGCGGCCTTTGATGCGCGTTATTCTAGCCGCTGGTTGTGACTGTTGGATCAGTGTTAAATGCAGGGCCTTGCTTCTTCACTGGAATTAAGTGCTACGGCTTGCGTTTGTAGACCGTAAGGTGGGGGCGATTTTAGGCGCTGTACTCCCCGATCGCCTTCGCTGGATATAGCGCCGCGGCTGGGTGTGAGGCGCTAGTTTGGTGCCCTGTCCTCCTGTGACATTGCTTACGACGTGTGATAGTGAGCGCTATAACTTCACCTGAAGCCGCTACACATCTGATGAATATCCATGGGTTACAGCCTTCACACGCAGTGTTGGAACTGTACTCCGGTTATTACTGTAGGCGCTATAATTTCACCTGAAGCCGCTACACATCTGATGAATATCCTTGGGTTACAGCCTTCACACGCAATGTTGGACCTGTACTCCGGTCATTACTGTAGACAGGAAATATTGTACTAGCCGCCTGGCATGTCCGGCTTGCAACAGTGTTGCCATCAGCCCTCACTTCAACAGGGATTTAACGGTGTAATCACTGGCGCCATGGAACACAAAACAAAACTCAACCTCTGCAGCACTGTTGCGGGAGAGGACAACAAAAACAGGAAGAATGCGAGGGAAGACAGAATGACGGTGACGGAGAGAGGACGCTAGTCTGCCTGAATACCCCTGTCCTCCCCGTGACCCTCCGAGCTCTGTGCCTGCCTCTGTGTAGATAACAACTGATGGTAGGTGGGCAGAGGAGGAAGAGGTGAGGGGATGGAGGGGGGTGTTCTGGAAGACACAGAAGATAAGGAAGGTGGAAAAAAAGAACACATGGCGCTGCTCTTTTTAAAATAAACCTAGTCTGCCTTTCACATTTCCATGCGCTGTGCACACTGCATCCTTTCTGATTGAATAAAACAACCAGCGCTCGCCACTCCTATAGTTCTTTGTCTAGTTTTTGTCTGTATTTGGCTTGCCACTTTTTATTTTTGTGTGCACGTGGAGGTTTTTTTGTGCAGTAGTGAGTTTATGTGTTTTGTTGTGTGGAGTTGGTGAGCGTGACGCGTGCACGCTGTTTTGTGGTGTTGGGACTGTGGGACTGCCGTGTGTGATGTTAGTGTGTGTGAGTGTTAGTGTGAGGAGGGCTGGTGTCAGTGTTTCCAATGACGTGTCTTGTTTGTGTCTCTATGCGTGCCTGCTCTTCTGTGCAGTTCAAGTGTGAAGTGTTGGTGGGGGAGTGCGCCTGTGTGCAGTTAGCGTTCGTGTGTTGTTGATGTCTTTGTGTGCCTGCCTCAGTGTATGCCATATCTGCCTCGGAGCGTGTTTGCACGCTCTGTATTTCCAATGCATTCGCCGTGTGTGAGCTCGCGTATTTCAAGTATGTATTGTAAACAATGATTGTGTTGCTGACAATGCCTTTCACATTTCCATGCAGGCAGATATCAGGGGAAAACAGAATGCAACAACACAAATAAACTCGCAAATACAAGGGAATCTTCATTTGCTATAATCGCGGCACCCGCGCTTAAAGTAACGCGGGTGCGGCGATTATAGCAAAAGTAAAGAAATAGATTATTTTTCTATTTCTTTACTTTTGTTAGCATCGCGGCACCGGCGCTTTACTTTAACGTTAAAAGTAAAGCGGGTGCCGTGATTATAGCAAAAGTAAAGAAATAGACAAGCAATGGTCACGTGCCGCAAAGTAATCGCGAGGGAAGCCAGATGGCGAGGAAGCCATACGGCGCCTGATCGCGCGTGCACGCTCGCGTGAACGCAAGCTGGTCGCCAGCAAAAGTCACTGCTGTTTGCACTTCCAAAACCAGCTTACTAAAACTCTCGCCAGAGCAGCGCATGCGCTGGCTCAGGCGAGACCTAAAAAGGGCTAAAAACTGAAACAGTATTGTTCAAGATGAGACAAAGCAGTGCAAACAAGAATGTCTTGCTCTGTGGTGATCCAACTCACAAGCAATGACCCAACACCAACATGCAGCAATGGGCACAGAGAAATATTAATAATTAGGAAGCCATCCTGAGGCACACCTGCCACTACATTCATAGGGCCGAACAAGGGCGAACACAGAAGGAATGCCAATGCTGCTATCATGAACCAGAAAGAAAGAAATCCTCTCAATCACCCCAAAAAATGGACACCAGTGACCCTCCCAAAAATGGAACGGGACCGGATTCAGGCATATCCTAAGTAAAAAGGCATCTGGTCAACAATCAAACAGGACCTAGCTGGGGGGGAACCTTTACCACTGTAAGAACAGGGAGTACGGCAAACCATCCAAAACCTCATGGGGAACCAATAACAGTAATTTTTAATAGCATGTATCCAGAACAGTGAGTGCGGCTATTTGGGAACTGCAGGAACAAGGCTAACAAGTCAAACAATCTGGTGAGGTTAAGGGAGCAGAAGGCCAACCAAAATACACCACATTTTTTTTTTTTTTTAATTTCTTTTTATTGACATTTCAAAAAGAAACATAGCAAACAACTAGCCAGTAGACAATCATTACATAATCATAGTCAAGACTGCACCTCATACATTTCAGATGTTATACCGTGCGTACCCGGCCCACTGATAAAAACAGGAAGGTGAATGTATTCACCGCATAGCAAATCCAATCATGAGATACCATGTGACGGCGTAATTAGAAATCCAGGACAACTCCCCTCATAGTATGCATAACAGGTTAATCTTCCTGATAGAAACACAACAGCTCTGTCCCTCCTGTTCTACCCCACAGTCCCCGCATCAATCGATGTGTCCCCATCTACTTCCGGTCTCTCCCGGGCCCAAGTGATAAATGGTTCCCAAATGTCCCTGGGTCTAGAAGTAGGAGGCATTAATTCCCAGAAGGTGGTCAATTGGGAGTGCCCGTACGTGACGTCCCTGATCCACTCCTTAATGGAAGGCGCCCTCCTCCTCCCCCAATGTACGGCGATTTGGCGTTTGGCAAAAAGGAGAAGCAATGCATGTAATTTGCGAACCTTAACGGGCGTGTCTTGTACGTAGCTCAACAGGCCCAGTAGAGGTGTGGGATCTGCAGGCGTGTCAATGATCTCATGAGTCATTATAAATACTGTGGACCAAAATGATGTCAGCCGCTGGAAGTTCCATGCCATATGTAGAAAAGTTGCTGGGAGGAAACCACATCTCCAACAGCTGTCATCATCTCTCAGTCCCATACGGTGCAAGCCTACTGGTGTCCTGTAAAAATCGATGAAGAAACTTAAAGTGTATTAGGCGAAGTTTATAGTTGGGAGATAACTCAGTGAGTTGGCGACAACAGTACGTCCACTGGGCCTCAGTTAGCGGGATGAGGAGTTCGTCGTTCCATGCCTGAAGTGCCTGCGGCCGCGTCAAAGGAGCCGTGTTTTGCATGTGTGTATAAATCCGTGTGATGAGTCTGCGGGGAGTGGCCAACTTTAACACGTTCTCCAACGCAAGCATGGTTGGTGGGGGGCTCGGGAACGTCTCGTGCAAAGAACGACAAGCGGCCTGAAGTTTATAATAGAGAAATAGGTCAGCAAAAGGCACCGTTTGACCCTCCGCTGCGACCGGGGGCGGCCGAAATGTGTCCCCGGGGTAAAGGTCTGCGAAGGCATGCAGGTTCATCTTTTGTGCCACAGTCTTACTTATTCCTTCGCCTACACTGGGTAGCATAGAGTTGTGTGCCAGTGGTATGGATGGGGCATATAGTATAGGAGCGCCAGTTCTCTTCCGCAGTTCATTCCACGCCCACCGCAGGGTCTCCACGGTGTCTATGCCATCCCTGGGACGTCGGTAAGGCAGATATAGAGTCACCCGGAGAGGGACAGGTGCCTCCGCATCAGTCTCCACGGCTACATTGGGTTGGAAAGGAGTCGGGTGGACCCAGTGGTGGAGAAACTGAGCCTGAGCGCACCAGGCATACAATTGCATATCCGGGGCTCCCAGGCCGCCCTGACAGAGCGGGAGTGTCAACAAATCCCAGGACACCCGGGCCTGCCCGCCCGCACCAGCGAGACCAGAAGGGACCTAAGGGACTTAAAAAAGGTGTGTGAGAGAGGGATCGGGATATTTGCAAATAAATAAAGAAATTTCGGCAGTACCACCATTTTAGCTAGTGCTATTTTCCCAGCTAGGGAGAGCGGGAGCTTAGCCCACGCCGTGACTTTCTCCGCCAGCCATGTTATGGCACGGCCGTAGTTCATACTCCATATATCTTGCGTATTTCTGCTAAGCCAAATGCCTAGATACTTTACTGGTTCGACCGCCCATTTTAGAGGGAACTCTGAGACAGCTGGGGTAGTAGCGTCCGTCAATGGAAAAATAACGGATTTGGCCCAATTAATGGAAATGCCAAAAAGGCCGCCGAATTTGATAAATTCCCAGAGGACGGGGTCCAGGTTCGTTGCGGGGTCGAAAACGTACAGCGCGACGTCATCAGCGTATAACGATAGGAGGAGGGTTCTTGTGCTAAACCCAATTCACCATGCCGTGTGATGCTGCCTTATGCGCGCCGCCAACGGCTCCATCGCGAAGAGCAGGGGGGACAGAGGGCATCCCTGCCTCGTGCCCCGCGAAATAGGAAAAGGCGCCGACATGAGACCATTCACTCGGATCCGAGCCGTCGGCCGTGTATAGAGCAGGCGGATTAGGTTTATATATAACGGGCTGAACCCCATGCGGCCCAGAATGGCGAATAGATACGGCCATTCTAGCGTGTCGAACGCTTTTGTAGCGTCGAGGAAAACCGCAGCCGCCTGTACGTTTGGATGGAGATAGTGCAAGACCGAGAACAAAGACCTGAGGTTGTGTGAGGTGGATCTCCCGGGGATAAATCCGGATTGATCTGGACGGGCGATTAAAGGGAGTAGGGGCTGTAACCGGTTGGCGATCAATTTCGCCAAGATTTTAACATCTACATTTATTAATGACAGCGGTCTGTATGAGTAATTCGTTTTCGGGCTTCCCGGGTTTCAGTAAAGTTATTATTATCGCTTTGCGCATGGTTGGTGGTAAAATGCCAGAGGCCTGGGCTTCTTCATATAGCGCTATTAGGTGCGGCGCCAGTTCTTCTACATAGGTTTTATAGAAGGCGGTAGTTAGACCGTCAGACCCTGGCGGCCTTGTCCAGCGGCAAACTTTTGATTACCTGAGAGGCGTCCTCTACTGTAAACGGGAAATCTAAGTAGTCTCTGTGTCTTTGACTGAACCAAAGCAGTTCTAGCGAGTCTAGAAAGGGCAGCAGGCCTTCTGGACTTGACTCCTGCGTAGCGGTATATAAGTTGGAGTAGAAGGAGGAGAATTTGTCTAATATACCCGTTTGGCCTCTAATAACAGTCCGTTGTGTACCGATCAGTTCAGGAATGTAAGCAGTGGATCGCGGGGCACGAATCATCGCTGCTAGAGTCCTCCCCGGCCTGTCACCCTCCCCGTATCTCCGCGCCTCTGCGCATTTCCCCAAGAACTTGACCTCACGCTGCGCTTCCTCCTCAAAGTCAAGCAATCTATCCTTTAGCGTCTTGGGATCATTGGAGGTGTAGTACTGTGTTTCTAGTCCCCTGATTTGAGTCTCTATGGAAGCGAGCGAGCCACGAATGGCCTTTAACACCCCAGCTTGGCGGGCAATGCATTTACCCCTGATGACCGCCTTGAATGCCTCCCAAAGGGATGCCTCCGTGTCAACCGAACCGGAGTTAAGGGTAAAATAGTCAGTGATGTCTGCTCTAATTTCTTCTTCATCTAGAAGTGCATGTGGTGGTAACCGCCATGTGAATAAGCGTGGGGGTGAGTCGGGAAGTACTAATTGCAAAAGGCAAGGAGAGTGGTCCGATAGGGATCTGGGGAGATGTGAGACCTCTTTGGTCCAGGTGGCAACATCTCGCGACACCAACCAGAAGTCCAACCGTGACCATGCGCCATGATGCCCGGAGATACAGGTACCCTCTTTAATCATTGGGTGTCTACACCTCCAAACGTCCACCAAGTTTCCATCCGAAATTATGGCGTTCAATGCTGCACTAGCTGAAGGGTGTAAAGTTTGTGAAAGTCCCTTTCCTATCCAGGTCATCGTTTAAAATTGCATTAAAGTCCCCACCCCAGATAATAGTGTCACAGCCGGTCGCCTTAACTCTGGCCCAGATATCTTGAAAAAAGCTAGGGGAGTCCACATTAGGGCCATACAGCGCAACTATCACAACCGGGATCCCACCCAGAGTCCCCAATATAACAATGAACCTACCCTCTGGGTCAGTGTGTAGTTCCCTTTCCCTACAGTCCAAGCCCCGCCTGATCAGCACAGCGACCCCTCGAGAATAGTTGGAGTATATGGAAGAGTACACTGAGCCCCATCGATTATGTTTCAGCCTGGGAGAGGGTACAACATTTAGATGCGTTTCCTGTAGCACACAAACGTCTACATTATGTCTCAGCAAATAGGCATGCACTAACCTGGACTTGCTACCGTCATTTAGTCCCCGAATGTTCCATGTTAAAAAGTTCAACCTGGATGCGTGATGACTGGCTGTATACATTGCAAAAGTACAGTGGGGCTAGGGCACCGCATCATACTCTTAGGCATCCCGGTGCAGACCAGCGAGCTGCATAGTGACGTACTGGCTAAAAACATAAGCCCCCCCGCCCCCCTACCCACTCCAACCCCCCAAATAGGTTGTAGAGAACCCACCCTCAACATCATAAAGAAACCGTTAGCAAAAGGGAATTCTCCCATAGGGGCGCAGAACCGCTAGCGTACTCCCTGTCAAGACAGGGTGGCCAAGAAACTTCAGAGAGCTGAACCAATTACACGAAAGATGCAAGCAAAACATCCACATATCATAACAATAGAGTAGGAGCATGAGCAATTCGTACAACACAGATCGACCCGACGTGTTCCGTCACACTCTAGTCCGTCATATATCCTACCAAGACCGACCCGCGGGCCTTCACTATAGAGGACCAAATACGCCAGGTGCAGAAGGTTTAAAACAGAACTGAGGCATATCAGACATTTCCCAACAGTGAAAACACCACACATAAGACCCCCACCCTCCACCATAGTGCAAAACAACCAGAGCTAAGGATATAACAGGACCGGAGGCCCATCAATCATTGTCACTAAGCCGGGCCTCAGCTGAAGCCACAGTCTTGGAACCTTATTTAGGCTGTTTACCACCGATGTGCTTTGCAAATTTGAGGGCGGATTTGGCATCCGTAAAGAAGTGCGCAGTCCCGTCGTGAGTGACTAAGTTTGGCCGGGCATAACAACGAGTAGGGAATCTGGGCCTGCAGCAGGAGGCGTTTAGCAGGCAGGAATTCTCGCCTCGCCGACTGCACCGCAGGCGTAAAGTTCGGGTAAAACGAGATTTGATTGCCCTTGTGCGTGATCTTCCCCTTCTCTCGTGCTAGACACAAAATTAGGTCGCGATCTTGGTAGTTAAGAATCCTGACTAGGATGGATCTGGGTGGAGCCCCGACCGGTGGCCTAGGGCCCAAGGCACAGTGCGCCCTCTCGACCGCAAATACCGCGGATAGATGGGTGTCAAAGAGCTCTCGGAGCAGGTCAGCCACGTAGGGCTCCATCTTGGCAATGGCTGTGGTCTCCGGTATGCCTGTGATTCGCGGTTATTGCGGCGCGACCTCGCCTCCAAATCCTCGTTCTTGGCGCGGATTAGACCCAACACTTTGTCCATCTGTAGAAGCTGTTCCTTTGTTTCTACTTGGAACTCATGAAAATCAGAGACTTTATTTTCAAGTACATTAAGTCTGGTCTCATGAGTACCCACTTGGGTTTTGACAGCATCTAGTTGGGTAGTAAGCGCATCCAGCTTGGTGTCGAGGTTCCGCAAACTAGACCTCATCTCAAGCATCAGAGTGTGCAGGTCTTCCCCTCGGTCTTCCATCTGTGTCTCTGCAGGTCTCTCCGCACCGGCTTCGGGG
Source organism: Calotriton arnoldi (assembly GCA_963921515.1). Taxonomy (NCBI): domain Eukaryota; kingdom Metazoa; phylum Chordata; class Amphibia; order Caudata; family Salamandridae; genus Calotriton; species Calotriton arnoldi. The sequence continues at coordinate 1,267,554 of CAWUFW010000742.1, forward strand.
TCTGATTCCGTAAGCCTCGTGGTCCTCCTCTGGTCGAAGGTCAGCTTCGGCTGCTTTGCGTCCTGCTTCCCCATATCTCATGCAGGTGTTGCCGACCTTCCTATCAGGGCCCTCCAGCTGCCCGCAGCGCGAGCGGCGTACGAACAGGCTCAACCTTGCGATTCGCCCACCAACAATCCATGAGCCCACGGGGGCCAGCGTGCAATCGCAGCCCACAGTAGCGGCCAGAGGGGGCCCTCCTTCACTGTGTTCAGGCCAGGCATGTGTCGTCAAGATCTAATGTACACTTCAGAGAGCTACCACTCCCAATAGGGTTGCCAAGCTGTCCAGGCCACAGCGGCGTCAGGGTTGGGCCCGCAAAGCGCCCCGCCAGCGTGAACGGCACTCACACGGCAGCCCAATGGTTCGTGCAACCGTCGGGCGCCACGTATCAATATTGCCGCTGTGGCGAGTCCCGGCAGAAAGTCAGAAAATGGCGCGTGGGGCGCGCGCTCAGCCTCAGTCCATATCCCCAGGCACAAATCCACACAAGGCAGTGGCACCCGCCGCGCCCTCGGATGGACGGGGCCCCAGCACTGGCCCGATGAATACCGTCGCAAGTCAGCAGGTGAGCCCCCCACATGCTCGAACTGCAGGACGGTCGCTGCCACCTCCCGTACCGCAGCGCCGCCGCGTCTCACCATCAGGACCCAGGCAACTCGGGTCAGTCTCTGCGGGCAGTTCTGCACAGCGCCTCAGTGGGACCAATGCTTACTCCCAGGCTGTCCGAGCAAGGAGTAGTCCATCAGCAGCCGCCGAGGCCCCCGTCCCAGGGAGCGCCGCGGGCTCGATTTCCGGGGCAGCCCGCGCTCACAGCGGCAGATGGAGCGCGCGCGGCCAGCCCTCCTCCAGCCAGGCTCACAACTCGGCATAGGAGCGAAGCACAGAGGCACGGGTAACAGCAGTCGATTCCTCACGTTGTCGGCGTGCAGTGGGTGAGTGGGCTGCTCATTGGTAGCTCTCCAGATGCAAGGATTACTTCAGGATTGAATCTCAGCTGGCGGAGCTCACTCAGAGCGGCCATTTCGCAGCTCAGCAGGCCACGCCCCCCAACACATCACAAACCAGTGTGGATTGGCACTTAAGTCTGATGGAGGCACTACTTTTATTTTTTTGTTCTTCCTCAACATCCTTGTTGAACCTCTTGCCATTTGTAACTATGTTTTACTATGCTACATGTACAAAGAAGCCATTTTCTCCTTTGAAATGGAGGTTTATTGTGTTAGGTGTTATCTGCTTACAAATTTATTTTCGCTAAGACATGGGCATAATTGCTTTCTAGATTTGATAAGATTTTTTGCCAAATCCATTTAATTTTCTTTTTCACACATGGAGAGATTGAATGAATTGCTCAGAATCACAGGAGTGTTGTGCCGAGACCAAAAAAGCATTGGCAAAGAAAATAGGTCTCGCCTTTGAGACTACTGGCTCTGCCATTGCCTTTTGTTCATGCTGTCCAGCATGGGCTTGGCAGACTTTGGCTATACAGCATGGCTACAAACCATTGCAAGAGTGGCTCCTGTGCAGCATGGTTAAAAATAATGATAAAAAGGATTAGGATGCATGAATTGTTAAAGCATGTTATAAAGGAGAAAAAAAAAAAAAGAAGTCCATTAAACCCTGCTGTGTCTTAACACTTTTTAAAATTAGTATTGGCTACACCGCACAACAACCGTGCTGCTGTACTACATGGCTACAAAACATTGCCAAAGCCAATAGCTCTCTTAGGCGAGACCTACTGGCCTTGCCAATGCTGGTTGTGCACTGGGAGCCAGTGGAGGGTTAGCAAGTGATTCGTGACTGAGGTGCGGCGTCCTGAGAGATTCTTACAGCCCTGTTTTGGACTATTTGGAGCCTTTTGCCCAGATAATCAGAACAGAAGACAGAATGCAGTCTCATAGTGCAGTCTTCATGTGACCGAGGCATGGGTGTCCGTTTTGAGTAGGTTTAGAGGGAACTAGGCAAAGGTTTTGCACACGAGTTCGAGGATACCGAAGCATGTTGAAGAACAGATTTGCAAAAGAAACAATTGATGGACGGAATGCTGGACAATGCAAACATTTACTCCCAGTCAAGGATCTGGGTTGAATCCATCATTCTTTTGCTCACCACACCAGTGATGGCCTAAGATGAGACCAAGTTGTTTTCCTTCGAAGAATTCTTCTTGAATCAACAGGTACTGTGACTCCACCTCTTGCCTGCAATGCACAAGGTCAACGGCTCCATTGTTAGATTGTTCTCTATACGGCGGGTGAAAATGAAACTTGAACAGAGCGACACAGGAAAGCGAGAGAGAGAAAGATGATCATGCGAGAGGAGTAGAAAATAATAGTAACTGTGACAGTCAATGGCGTCTGGGGAGGAGGGTGGGCTTATGTGAATCTACAGCACTACATGGCACGAACAGATGCTTACAGTGTAAGTAACATTTTCCGTGCGAGACATGTGGCTAAAGATACAAGTTGTGCATAGACTGGAAAGCAGTCGTTGCCTAACCAGCAGCTAGCCTGTGTATGTTGCAGAAGACTGAAAGAGGGTACATAGTACAGCCCGACCAACATTTGCTTATTGGCGGGCTTAGTGCTTAGTGAAAGTGTGTGGTGTAGACCAAATAGCTGCTTTACAAATGTCTGCCATTGGGAGGTTTGTAAGGACGGCCATAGAGGGCCCCCCCCCCTTTTTTTTTTTGTAGAATGGGCCGTAAGAGAAGCAGGTAAAACCCTTAACTATTGCGTAACAGGGTTGAATGCATTCCACTATCCACCTGGTTATGCCTGATTTAGATAAGGAGAGACTACCTTACAGAGAAATTTAGGGTTGGGGAGAAGGACCACCCTCCTATCTCAAGGAACCTGAAAGAAAGGTTCTTCCAAAGTGAAGGCCTGAAAAGCAACCGATGATGCCTATTTTGGAGATAGCCAGCCACAGTCGCCAGATGTAGCCAAATGGAGGTGAAGGCTAGACCACACGTTTGAAGGTGCAGAAGGTAAACTATGTTCTGAACTGTGGCTGCTAGGGGTCAATGTGGTCTGAGAGGCAGTAGCAGACAAACCTTTTCCACTTAGCAGCACCGCAGGCACAAGTAATGGGCCTGCATGCTTCCTTAAGAATGTTAATGCATTTTGAAGGTAGTTTGAGATAACCAAATTCTAAGACTTCAGGAGCAAGATCGCAAGGTTGAGACTCTTTAGGTTGGGGTGCCTGATTTCTCCATGGTTCTGCGTGAGAAGGTCCGGCCTGTTGAGGAGCATCTTGCGTGGACCCACCGAAAGGCCGAGGAGAGTGGTGAACCAGAGTTGTCTGGCCCAAGTGGGGGCCATTAAGATGAGGGTGAGGGAGATCTGCAGTAGCTTCCGAAACACGAAATGAGACAAGTGGGAGAGGTGAAAAAGCGTAGGCAAATATCCCTGGCCAATTCATCCATAGGGCACTGCCCATGGACCATGGGTGTGGGAACCTGGATGCAAAGTTTGGACATCTTGTGTTTTCTGCTGTGGTTAACAGGTGCACGTCTGGTAACCCCCAGCACTGGAAGTAGTGGAGGAGGACTGCCGGGTGTAGTTCCCACTAGTGGACCGGTTTCCACATCCGGCTGAGAAGGTGGCTCCTTTGATGGAGCCCAGCACCAGTTGGACTGAGCTAACAGTTAAAGCTGTGGGAAGAGAGTGCCCCCTGCTTCTGAATGTAATACATGGCTGTTCGGTTGACCGTCCATGAGGACCACTATTGCTCACTATGTGGCGAAGGAAGGCTTTAAGGGCTAGATAGACAGATAGATGATGTGGAGACCCCTGTGAATGGGACCCCACTGGTCCTGGACAGTTAGGTTTTGTAGTGCATCCTCCACCCACCGAGAGATGCGTCCATTGTGACAGTTATCTACGGAAACTGGGTCGAGAAAGGGCTACCCCTGCAACAAGCTTTTTTATTATAAAGATTTATTATTTTCTCTGAACAAAAACATTGCTTTCTGTACAGTCTTCAGCCAAATTAGCCAATATATTGTTACACATATTACAGCTTAAGTTTCATTTCATCACTTAGTTACAGCTGATTCAGACATTTTGGTCTATGGCTGAAGAGATCATGTTTCCAATTCCCCATTCCCAACTCTCTTCCCCTCCCTCCCCCTCTTCCCACCCCCACCTCACACCAGCTTCATCTAACTACTATTCAATAAGGTACAGTGGGCATCTTCTTGTTAGTCTTTGTTCCGTTAAGGCACAATCCATCCCTGTTATTCGGCCTCTAATTGGGTACTTCTAGTTTGACCACTCGCACCTTGGCTGTCCTTTGGGTCCTGCCTCTCCTCCTGACTTGCGTCTTGTTGTGTTTGTGTGGTTAATCCTACTACTTCTTGAAGCATCAACCCCCAAGCCTGGAGCACCTCTGGTAGTTTCTCATCCCTCCTAGTTTTCCTAATGTGCTCCTCCTCTGCCGCTGCCCGCTCCTTGAGGTCAGCCCTCCACTTTTCTATTGCTGGGTCCGTTGGGGATATCCAATGCATAGCTAGCCGCCTCTTGGCTAAAGTAAGGCCTAGTATCAAGAAGCGCCTACTAGTTTTACGTTTAGGATTCCTATGTATCAGTCCAAGAAGACATCTCCTTATTTCCAAGGATACTTCCCACCCGGTCACCTTATTAAGCTGTTCTATTATTTTCGTCCAATAGTCCTGTATTATAGGACAGTGCCAAACCATATGTATAAAGTCTGCCTCCTGGTGAAGACACCTGGGGCATCTCGGGTCCCGCGCTGCGTTTATAACGTGAAGTCGTCTAATAGAGAGGCAAGTAATATGCACAATATTGTATTGTATCTGTCTAAATCTGGCACTTACTGAAACTTTCCGGATTTCCTCATGTATTTTGGTCCAGTGCTCTGATGTCAATGGCTCTTCACTTGCATTTTACCATCTCTCTTCTATCTTAAGTGGTTTACGTTGTTTGTCCTCCCTTAATGCCCTGTATAGGTGAGTTACAAATTTACGTCCCCCTGCCATTGTAATCATAGTGGTCAATGTTTGTGAGTGTACAGGGACTTCTGGGAATGTTGGCCATAGTTACCGGGCAGTAGCTGCCATCTTTGCGTACTGCAGGAACTGTTCTTCACCCAACGCAAAACCTCCATCACGTCCTGGTAGGTTATGAACCTATCCTCCGGGTATAAGTCTGTCACCATTAGGCAGCCCCCCTCTTTCCACTTCTCCATTGACATCGTCTGTGCTACTTGGGCGAACTGCAGGATGTTCCAGACACCTGCATCTGGCGCATAGGGTGCTCTCCTAAGGACTGTTCTTACTGCCCTATCCCATATTTTAGCAGTCAGTTGTATCAGTGGCAGGTACGTTTTTTGGATTACTCGCCCTTTCATTAACAGGGCCCTAGTTGCTGCCTTCCATAGGGGCCTGCGAGTAAGGTTCTCTCCCAGGAGGGGTCTGTGTCTAGCCACTGTATTGCATGCTGCAACTATGATGCCAGGTAATATAGTTCTATCAGGGATCTCTACCCCCCCTTTTCCCCACTGCAGTTTCATCACTTCTAATGCTACTCTGCTACGCTTCCCATTCCACAGCAGCCTTGTCAGCAAGGCATCCAATTCCTTAAACACTTTACGTGGTATTTCATAAAAGGACCCCTGCATAAGGTAGAGGCATCTAGGAAGGACCACCATCTTGATCAGGGGTTCTTTGCCCATCAGGGACAGTTTCAGCATGCTCCAGAACTTAACACTGCTTTGTAGTCCCTCTACAACTCTGCCCATATTTAATTCATAGAAACGGTCTTCTTCTCTGGTGATCTGCATACCCAGATACCTAACGCTTTCTATCTCCCAGGGGAGCTCCAGTCGCGGAAGCTGGGATACCCTAAGTCTCCCTGCTCCGCCTATCGGGAATAGCTGGGATTTGGACTTCCTGATTCGGAGGCCCGATTCTTTTTCAAATTGTCCCAATGCGTGTACTAGCACTGGGAGAGAGTGCGTCGGTCGGTTCAGATAAACCAGGGCATTGTCCGCATAGAGCGACACTGTGTTCCCGCTCACCCACTTTTATACCCTGTCCCTTTAATATTACTCTTAGTTGGCATGCCAAAAGCTCTATCGCTATGGCAAATATCAATGGCGATAAAGGGCAGCCCTGTCGAGTCCCTCTTTGGAGCGATATACTTTCAGACACGTATCCCCCTGTACGCATCCTAGCCGTTGGTTTAGTGTATAAGAGTTTCATCCATTGAATAAACTGAGGACCCAGTCCCATTTTTTCCAAAAATAACCATACATATTCCCAACTGACCAAGTCGAATGCTTGTTTATGTCCAGGAAGGCCAGTGAGCATTCATCTGTGCCCACACCCATGGACTGCATAACATGTGCAAGTCGTCGGATGTTTCTTAGAGTATTCCTACGGGGTATGAACCCTGTCAGGTCTTCATGTATAAGTTAGGGAAGATATGGTAGCAGCATGCTCGCCAGGACGTGGCTTATAAGCTTAAGGTCCACATTTAGCATAGATAGTGGCCTGTACGATTTCAGTGACGTCGGGTCTTTTCCAGGTTTTGGGACTACCACTATGAGCGCTTCTCGCATTATACCTGGCAACTCTTTCTTCTCCCATGCCTCCTTCAGTACCTCTGTCAGTCTATCTACTATCAGTCCGGAGTAGCTTTTGTAGAATTCGGCTGTCAGGCCATCAACGCCCGGTGATCTTGCTGTTTTCATGTGTATAACTGCAGCTTTTAGTTCTGCCTGTTATTTGTGCGCCAAGGGCCTTTTGAGCTTCCTGATCCAGACTGGGTATTTCTAACCCTTTTAGATATGCAACTATATTAGGTGTGCGTGCTGTATGTTGGGGTTCTGAGTATACCTCAGCTAAGTAATGCACGAACACTGCGCTAATTTCATGTTGAGTATAGACTGTTTTATCCTGTCTCGTATCTCTAGTACAGGTTTGGGTTGCGCTTCTGTTCTAATCAGGCGCGCCAGTAACCGACCAGTTTTATCTTCCTCTGTGTACCATCGCCACCTGCTGATATTTCTATTATATTTATCCAGTCTATCCCACAGTTCCCCCCTACTTTCCGGGGTTGGTCCAACCAGCCCTGGGGGCCCTCCTCACAAGTGGGGAGTGCCGCTTCTAATCTAGCTAGAGCACGTTCTGGTCTCTGTAGATCCTGTTCAATTATTTTCTTCACCCCCACCTCTAGAGACATGTAGACACCCCCAAGTACCACTTTCATCGCATCCCATTCTGCGGCCCTGCTGCCAGCAGTCTTCCAGTTTGTGTCAAAGTTTCCTTTTAGTTCAGTCTATACTGTGGTCGTGTATACCGGGTCCATGAGTGCTTCAGCGTTTATCCGCCTTTGAGGTATCTTTGGCTGGGGTCTACTTAGTGTATAAACTATTTGCAGTGGTGAGTGGTCAGATAAATATCGGCCCAGATATTGGGCACGCATTAGTCACTCTGTGGGCTGCTGCTGCCTGTATAAAGAAATAGTCTAGTCTACTGTATGTGTTCGTTGCCGGAGTGTAGCAGGAGTATACTTTTTGGTGCAGATTATGGTGCCGCCCAATATCTATAAGGTCTAGGTTGGCTTGCATCTGTCGTATGGCCTCCCTTGTTTTTGGTTTAGCATCAGGTTTTGGTGGGAATCTATCTAGTGCTCCGTTACTTGCACAATTATAGTCCCCAGCAACCATAAGTTCCATGTCTGCCGTGAGATGAGCCTATTTAAGGGCTGCCCCCAGGAAATCCCCATCGTCGATATTTGGGGCATAGATATTAAAAGACACAGATTGCCCGTCCAGACTGCCCTCCGCCAGTACATATCTCCCATTTGGGTCCGAATGAGTTCTCTGCACTTTGAAGGGGACTCCCGGTGCCACCCATATTAATGCCCCCCCCTAGCATAACCTGAATAAGACGTCGCGAAGATCTGTCCTCGCCATCTTCTTTGGACATATTTAAGACTATTGCCTCATAGCTGCGTTTCCTGAAGGAATGCAATAGAGACCCCATATCTTCCGAGGTAAGCTATTATCCTATTTCGTTTAACAGTGTTATTGAGCCTTCGGACATTCCATGTTATGATCTTATATTTTTGTTCAGTTCCCTTCATGCTATGGATCGTCACTAGGGTCCTTGCTAGCTCTCAGGAAATGCGCTTGCCTCGGATTGTGCTCGACTTTAGCCCCCCTGTATCTCTTCCTCTGTGTGGCATGACTTTTCTGTTTCCTGCTGGCTTGTAACTTCCCATCACACCTGTAACAAACATTTACAACATCCCCCCTCCCTCCACCCACAGGCAGTAGTTCCACATTCCCCATGTTCTCCAAATGGACTAAAGGACTGGCGACTCCGCCCCCAAAAATTACTATTAACCCTCCCGCTCCCTTATACTCCCCCCTCCTCCCCCCATAACTTTTCAAATACAAGGTATATAGAACAAATTCACTTCTCTTTCTCGTGCGGCTAGTCTGCCAGACATCGTGCGTCCCCGCAAGACCACTTGCGCTCAGCAGGGCCGCCCGTGCGCGTGGCAGCTGGAATGTCCTACTGGGTTCAGTTTGGCGGAACTCAGCACTTCCACTTTGTCCCCCATGTTTCCACACACTTTGCCCCTCTCCCCACCACCCCCTTGATGCCGTCTGTCCACAACAGCTCTGCGCCCTTGGACCCCCTTCGATTCGTCTACTAACGGGTTGTCTGTACAGTTTCTCAATTTCCTTGGGGTATTTGTCCTCAACCTTCCCCCCCTCCCCCCCCCCCCCCGTTACTCTTCTGGGGTGCCTTCACTCTGGATCTGAGTCTCTTGCACCAGGCACAGTGGGGAGAACTGATTTGTATCGGTATCATTGCCAGTTCGGTCTGCAAGGTCCCATCCTCGCCGACCAAGATGTGCCCTGTTTTTGGTATTTCTTGCTGGATGAGTCTCCTGTTTTCTACCTCGCGACGTCGCTCACGCTGTCGCCCATGTTTTTTCCGTTGTTCACGCCATCCCAGGTTTTGGTCCGTTCCAGCCAGGCCCAGAGAATCCATCCAGTCCATTGCATCTTGGGGTGCTTCATAGAAATGGACTCGTCCCTCATATTGCACTCGGAGTCTCGCAGGGTATATCAAACTGTATTTGATGTGTTCCCGCAGGCGTCGTTTAACTCCTAAGAATGCATTTTGGAGGTCTTGTACTTTCCTGGTGTAATCAGGGAATATTTGGATGACGCTGTCTTCATAACATGGGCCGTTAGTACGAACATACTGAAGTATTACGTCTCTATCTCTGAAATGGAACAATCAGGCTATGATAGCTCTGGGCGGCGCTCCTGGTCTCAGCGGGGGCCCAGGGCCCGATGTGCTCTTTGTATAGTAAAGAATTTTGAGAGTTTGATATTAGTCAAGGTTGTATTGATCCAATTCGAGAAATAGATCCGCTGCCGGTCCCTCCGCCTTTTCAGGGAAACCTATAAATCTCCGGTTGTTCCTCCTTGATCGCCCTTCTGCGTCCTCCACTCTATCTTCTGTGCGCATTGTTTGGGCCTGTAGGGTAGTGACCGCAGTACGGACGCTCTGGACCTCCTCTCGTAGTGACACAACCTCCCCTTCAGTGTTCGTGACTCTTTCGGCTACCTTGCGCAGATCTAGGGGCAAATGGTTTATGTCCATTGCCATTGTGTCCATTTTCGTCTACAGCGCCACTCTGGACTCTCCGATGGCCTCCAGTATGACCGCCTTAACTCGCGTCATTGCGCCCTGGTTATTCAGATCTTCTGCGCCTCTTCTGGGCTGATCTGGTGCTCCCGGGCCCTGGACCGTGTATTGGACAATTTAATTGGTTTGTCCGCCTCTCGTAGAATTCTCCTTGACCATTGTCTGCTTGCGTGTTTATACTCAATTGGGGCCGCGTGGTGCTCACTCTCTAGTGTGCACTTTGCTTTGTTTCTGTACACGGTTATCGCGCTGCTTTTGTTAGCAGGGAGGGCGGAACCGTCACACCTTCTTGATCGTTCCCCTATACTCCTTTATGGCAGGTTACTTCCGCGCAGTCCATCTGCAGCGACACCGTGTCCCCCTGACTTTTGCACCCACCTTCCGGCAGTGGGGTGGGATCCCGGGTCTTTGTGGCTGCAGCCTGGTAGGTGCCGATTGTTATTACTGGCAGGCCACTGGCGCTCTGTTTTAACCGGGGGGGCGGGGGCGGAACATCCCGTCGCTGCCCTGGCAGTATGCCCCCGTCCACTTCTTCAGGGGGTCTCCACTCACCGCATGCAGCTCCAGGCCGTCGCGAGGTCGCGTACTATTTGCGGCCTACTCGTGACTGCTGCGCGCAGCGGGCCGCACCCTGCAAGGCCCGTCTATTCGCCAGCCGCCCACTGCACACTCTGCTGGGCGCCCTCACAACTCACCCGTCGATCCGCACAGGGGCCAGGTGCACTGTTCAGGCTTTTTCCTCGGCAGGCAGCCCAGCTCTCATGTGAAGGAGGCCATACGCCGCTTCGGACGCTTCATTCATCGCCATTGAGGGGGTCAGGCAACTTCATTACGGCGTCAGGCATGCCGCTCGCCCTGAAGTTCCTATCTGCTTCGATCAGCGTCCTATTGGTAGCGGATGTTCTTCATTTTCGGTTCCTCTGTGGCAGGGTGTCCCCCAGATAGTTTTGGGGTCGTTTATTTGCTGGTTCCGCCAGGATTAGTGGCGGATTAATTCCTTAGGGGCAGGAGCTCCGCTCTAGCAAGTCTGCTTGGCCATCTTGTTAGGCCACACCCCTCCCCTGCAACAAGTTATTGGTGTTCCACCACTCCAGAGAGCGATGAGTGCAGCAGTTGATCAACACTAGTTCACTCCAATCACTGATGCAATACGCATTGCTGCAGTGGGCGCATGTGCAATCTTGCATGGGGTACCAGGGCGAAGCAGGAGGCCATCATGCCTTGGAGGCGCATGACTATCCATACTGTGACCTGTAGATTTGGCTGAAAAAGAGGCAGAATCGCTTAGAAGGACTGGACTCTTGACGGACTGGGATAGACTTGGACTACCTCTGCATTTAGGTTGGCTCCCAGATGAGGTGTGAAGGGGCTGGAGATGGCATTCTACTGCGTTGATGGTAATACCCGGTTTGTGCAGGAGGTTTATTGTGGTTTGGGTATGTACATGGCACTGCTGTTGCGTTGCACTTTTTATCAGCCAATCGTCCAGGTATGGGACTACGTGGATGCCCCGTCTACGCAGGTGTGTGGCTACAACTGCAAGGCATTTGGTAAAAACTTTAAGTGCGGTGATGACCCTGAAGGGCAGCAACTGGAACTGGTAATGCTGACCACTTACCACAAACTAGAGGTAGCAATGATGCACAAGATGAATCAGGATGTGGTAGTAGGAGTCTTTGAGGTCAAGTGCCACTATGAAGACGCCTTGCTGTAGCAGAGGTATGATTTCTTGAAGAGTGACCATGTGGAAGTTTTCTGACAGGATATATATATGTTCAGGGGTCTGAGGCCCAGAATGGACTTGAGGGACCTGTCCATTTTGGGAATAAAGAATTAAAGGGAATACACCCCTAAGCCCTGTAGGTGTTGCTGAACAGGCTCTATGGCCTATTTGAGAAGGAATGCTTGGACCTCTTCCCAAAGCAGGCACTGGCGTTCATAACTAAACAGCAAACCAATGGAATTGGGGATGTCGGTGGCTGGCAGACTGGGCCGCGACATTTACCAGCCGTGTCCGCAACACCTTTACCAACTGCGTCTATCCTTTTACTCTCTTTGGCCGGCAGAGTAGCATCGCCGGTGCCCTGGGCATTTGCTCGCTTACGAGGGGTATGACCCACTAGGGAATCTGGTGAGAGTTGACCCCTAACATATATGGAGTCTGAAGGAGAGACCTTGTACTTTTTGTCAACCAGGGGGTAATAACCCAGGCCTTGATCGGTTTCTTGAAAAGGTCAGAAGTTGTCCAACACGCAGCACTGGTAATTCACCCACTGGAAATTGAGGAACCGTTGCAAGTCCAACAAGCACAAGGAGGATGCAAAAGGCCAGCAGACCAAGATGCCTCACAGCAGACCTCACCGAGACAGTTCAGTTCACTGGAGGAAAATACAATTTCAACAGATAGGAGCTTGTAGTTCAGAGGTTGTCTGCATAGAACTGTGATGAGTCAGTCGGCAAGCTACGGGAGTACATGCAACTGCGAAGGTGGGTCAGTGGCATAATACAAAAAGAGGAGGCTCCTCTGAGGATGTGATGAGGGGCTCTTGAGTCTCCCATATATCACAGATTATCCTTGGCCTGGGACTGAATGGGGGTGCCCTTTCGCCACAGCACTGAGGTCGGTTGCAAACACTGCAATCACCTTTCTAAATACCGGAGGGGTGAAAGTGAGGCCCCAAAATAGAATTGATACCCAATCCCGAACTAAAGGTAGTCTCTGTCAGACTGGAGGATGAACAAATGAAAGTTCATGTCCTGCAAGTCCATGGATACCATCCGAGCATCTAAGTCCAGAGCAAAAGAACCTGGTTCAGAATGAGCAATGGATTCAGGGGGATGAAGACGCACAATTAGCCGGGACCACCATTCTTTTTGTCATCCTAAAAAATGGGGTTGGGTCTGTATAAAGCAGAGAAGACACTGGACCTATGGAACGTTGTACAAAACATCAAGCGTCACTCGAGTCCCAGGACCACATTTACCATTACTTACCATAGTACACAGGCATTGTATTCTTTACAAATTGGATGTTGTCCATGTTACATCAAGGCACCCTAACAGTTACAGCAGTTGTATGATTTCTCCATTTCAGAAATACACTAGGTACAGCCCGGGGGCCGCTCTCAGCCTTTGTAACGTTTACATGATTATCCCTGGTGAACAACTGGGCTGCTGTTTCATTGACTGAGCACCAACATTCAGCAATATGTTAAATAAATGCAAGCATTTATTTACACATTAACTGAAGTAAAACAAAAGCAAAAAAGACCTGCAACCCTGAACTGTAGAAAGCCCTTAATTTTTTTAAGATCTTGCACATGTAAAAGGTAAATGTAACCTACCCATTTGATATCTGTTTGTGGCATGCAGTGCTGTAGATTCACATTCGGTGCATATCAATCAATCAATGGTTTATAAAGTGCGCTACTCACCCGTGAGGGTCTCAAGGCGCTAGGTGGGAGAGGGGGGGAGCGGCTCAGGATCAGTCGAAAAGCCAGGTCTTGAGGTCCTTCCTGAACGTGTGCATACTCCTGCCATCTAGTGTTGGGCCTGGATATGTGCAAGTTGTTTTTCTTCGAAGAAGTCTTTCGAGTCACGAGTAGTAATACATGAGGGCTCGCTTAACATCCAAAGTATTGAAAGTCCCTGGACCGTGGGTGTGGAAACTTGGAGGCGAAGCTTGGGCATTTGGCACTTTCCAACGTGGCGAATAGGTATCTCTCTGGGAAGCCCTATTGGCGGAAGTACTGGAGGAGGACTTGCGGGTGGAGTTCCCACTCATGGACTTGTTGCCGCATCCTGCCGAGAAGGTCGGCAAAGTCGTTGTCCCCTCCCGGAAGGTACTCCTCTAACAGATCGTTCTTGTGTTAGAGAGCCCATCGCCAAATGTTCTGGGCTAGGTGAGTGAGATGGGGAGTTCGTGTGCCCCCGTACGTCTGAAAATAGTACATAGCTCTCATATTGTCCGCCTTGACGAGGACTATGCCAATCAGGTGGGGAAGGAAAGCTTTCAACGCAAGGTTAACAGCTATTAGTCCCAGGTAATTGATGTGGAGACCCTGGTGGCTGGGTTCCCACTCCCCTTGGACAGTGAAATCCTGTAAGTGCGCACCCCATCCCGCGAGGGAGGCGCCCGTTGTAATGGTGTTCTGTGGAACAGGGTCGAGAAAAGGCTGCCCCCGCAACAGGATGTTTATGTTCCACCACTGCAGAGAGTGACAAGTGTGCCGGCCGATCAACACTAGATTGTCCCAATTACCCTCTGCTTGAGACTACTGGTGCGTTAAGCACTCCTGCAATGGACACACAAGTAATCTGGCAAAGAGTCTAAGAGCTTAGACTCCCACATTGGTGGTGCAAAAGGGAAGGAATTTGGGTTGACCTTGCACATGGACGCTTTGACAGTTACATTTTTTGGAGTCAGATGTTGGAGAAGAAAAGCAAGGATCTGTTCATGAGGTCATCAAAGTGACTATCTGGGCCTCATTAAACAGTGACAAGGGCTCCGACATGGCTGTCCCAGACGGTTCAGGTTTCTTTCAACAAGACTGCTTCCAGCCATCTGTAGTTATGGCACGGGGGGGGAGGTTGGGGATCATTCAATGTCACTTTGCACTACAATGCACTTTAGTGATTTTGTAGCATGAAATGGGTCTATCATAGCCAGATGCCGCCTCTGAGTCAGATATCAGCGTAGGGACCAGGGTCATGGCCGGGGATGAGGCGGTCAGAATAGGTGTGGCCCCAGGGTCAGTAGTGGAAATGTGGGTCAGTGACGGTAAAGAACCAGAAGCAGACGTAACGCATCAGTTGCTGCCAGGGAAGGATCTAAGCGACTGGTGGCCCAAAGGGGCTTCAAAAGGAAGCAGGCATCTCCTTGAAATTCTGCAGCATGTCCTTTTTGAAGGCAGACATCTGCTGCAGGGTTGACCACAGCCCAAGGAACTTGAGGCAGGCTGGGACTAACTCGGGAATACGCCAGCGAAATCAGGTCTCTGGAGTCCTGAGCAATGGTCTTCCTCTGCTTAAGGCACAATTTAGATTAAGAATTACCCCAAGACTTCGAGAGATCAGGACTTGGTGTGGTCCAAATCACTCAGTTCACTATCTGAGTGTCGAGAGGGTGGAGCTATGTTTCTGAACCCCCAACTAGGTGGGAACTACTAAGGTGAAGATGTTGCAGGTTCAGCAGAAGTATTGTCCTATTTTAGGCCCAAATGCTATAAGCGGGGTAGCTAGTCCCTCATTGACACCATTAGCTATAAGAGACTTCTACATCGAAATAGAGAAGGAAAATGCTACTTACCAGTATGCATCAGTTCTTGGCATGTAGAGCTGTAGATTCGTATACTTGTGCATAGATCGCCATCTGGTGTTGGGCTCGGATGTTTGCACTTTGTTTTTGTCCTGGAAGAAGTTCTTTGTAGTCACGAGATAGGCGACTCCTCCTTGGGATCATAGTGCGCATGGGCATCGACTCCACCCTCAGATTGTTTTTCGCCATAAAGGGCGATAGTGGAGTTTGTGAGAAACAGAAAGGATGTCCATGTGTGATGTATCTAAGTAAGATAGTACTGGAACAGATGGAGGTATCCGGGGAGGCGGGTGGGCGTATACGAATCTACAGCTCTACATGCCAAGAACAGATGGATACTGGTAAGCAGCATTTTCCGTTCGAGGCATATGAGCTGTAGATCGTATACTTGTGCATAGACTATACAGCAGTTACCTCTTAAGCGGTGGCTACCTGTATCTGTTGCAGTGGTTTGAAAAAGTGTTCTTAATACAGCCTGGCCCACACTAGCTTGTTGTTTTGCTTGCACATCTACACAATAGTGTTTTGTGAAAGTGTGTGGTGTAGCCCAAGTTGCTGCTTTGCATATGTCATCTAGGGGAATATTTCCTAAGAATGCCATAGAAGCTCCTAGTTTGCATGTAGAATGCGCTCTAGGGGGAATGGATAACGTACGCTTTGCTTTTTGATAGCATATTTGAATGCATTTAACAATCCACCTGGCAATTCCAGCTTTTGATATAGGATTGCCTTTATGTGGTGGGGAGAAAGATACAAAAAGTTGTTTAGTTTTCCTAAAAGTTTTTGTCCTTTCAATGTAGTAAAGGATAGCTCTTTTGACGTCAAGTGTATGAAGAGCCCGTTCTGCCACTGAGTCTGGTTGAGAGAAAAAGACTGGCAGCTCAACAGACTGGTTAAGGTGGAAAGCAGAAACTACTTTTGGTAGGAATTTGGGGTTTGTCCTAAGAACCACTTTATTGTGATTTATTTGCAAAAATGGTTCTTGTATGGTTAATGCCTGGAGTTCACTAACTCTCCTGAGAGATGCGATTGCTATAAGAAAGGCTACTTTTCATGTGAGAAATTGTAATTCACATTTATGCAAAGGTTCAAATGGGGGACCCATGAGCCTGGTAAGGACAATGTTGAGGTTCCACTGAGGAGAAGGTGGAACTCTGGGGGGAATTATCCTTTTAAGGCCTTCCATGAATGCTTTGATGGCAGGTACCCTAAAGAGTGACAAATGTCTGTTTTGTAGGTAAGCGGCTATGGCGGCAAGATGTAATCGTATAGATGTATATGCTAGATTACATTTTTGTAGATGCAAGAGGTAACAAATAATGTTTTGGATTGAGGCATCTAATGGATTGATTGCGTTATTATTGCAGTAAATAACGAACCTTTTCCATTTAGCTGCATAGCACGCTCTAGTGGTAGGACATCTAGCTTCTTTAATGATATTCATGCAGTCTGGCGGGAGGTTGAGGTAACCAAACTCTAAGATTTCAGGAGCCAGATCGCTAGGTTCAGTTGAGCTGGATCTGGATGTTTTATTTCTCCATGGTTCTGTGTGAGAAGCTTTGGAGAAAGGTGTAACTTTTGATGTGGAACTACTGAGAGTTCCAGCAGGGTTGTGAACCATGGTTGTCGTGCCCATGTGGGAGCAACTAGGATCATTGTGAGAGACTGTTTGAGCTTGCGCACCAGTAAGGGAATGAGCGGGAGAGGCGGAAAAGCGTACGCAAATCTGCCTGACCAATTCATCCATATCGCATTGCCTTTGGACAATGGGTGTGGATACCTGGAGGCGAAACTTGGGCATTTTGCGTTTAAATGTGTGGCGAACAGGTCTATATCTGGTTGGCCCCACATCTGAAAAAACAGATGAACTTGCGGATGAAGTTCCCATTCGTGGATCTGCTGTCTTTGACGACTGAGCAGATCCGCAATCTGATTGTGTGGACCTGGAAGATGTTCTGCTAGGAGGTATATCTTTTGAGGAATGGCCTATCTCCATATGCTTTGCGCTAGGTGTGAAAGCTGCAGAGAGTGTGTCTCTCCCCCCCCCCCCCGTTTTTGTATATAGTACATTGCTGTCATATTGCCCGTGCGGACGAGGACAGCTTGTGTACGAGGTGTAGATATTTCCTGTGAGCAGGGTGAATAGGAATGTGAAAGTAGGTCTAAGGTGGCAAGGAAATCGCCTTGTTGGAGTAATGGGAGGATCTGTTGGAGAGTGACCATGTGAAAGTGGTCGGATTGTATGTACAGGTTTAACAGTCTGAGGTCTAATATTGGCCTAACTTTTTTGGGATGAGAAAATAAAGGGAGTAAATCCCTGTGCCTTGATTGTGTATGGGAACAGGTTCTATTGCGTGCTTTTGCAATAGAGAGAGAACCTCCTGTTTGAGAAGCGTGAGATGCTCCGTGGACATGGGACTCTGTCTGGGTGGTATGTGTGGAGGAGTAGAGGTGAGTTCCAGGCAGTAACCATACTGGATAATTTGTCTCACCCACCTGTCTGTGGTGATGGAATTCCAGACAGGTAGGAACTGTAGGAGTCTTCCCGACTGTAGTGGAATGTTCGGGGGGAGAAGTGGTGGGAAGTCACTGTTTTGTGGTGGGGGAGGAGCGGGTGTTATTACCGCGGCCTCTTCCTTTTAAGTTATTGCCTTTGTACCCCCCTCTAAAATACCCTTTGTTAGAGGAAGTTTGAGTGGGGTTTTTGTAGGACGAAGAGTTGTCTGTACTAATGGTTTTGGAGGCGCCCCTATAAAAGGAGCGACGAAAGGAGCCTCTAGCTGTTGGTAACTGTAGAGCCCCCCTAGATTTAGCTGTGTCAGTGTCCTTCTTCATCTTTTCTAAAGATGTGTCTACAGTAGGGCCGAATAGGTTTCCTGATCAAAAGGCCGATTAAGAATTTGAGACTGCACCTCCTGTTTAAAACCAGATATGCGTAGCCATACGTGTCTGCGCAGTAAAAGACTTGTGTTAACGGCGTGAGATGCTGTGTCCGCTGCATCAAGAGCGCATTTAATGGAGGTGTTGTTAATGAGCTTTCCCTCCTGTATGAGGTCATTAGCTTTTGCCTTGTATTGCTCTGGGAGATGTTGCATTAATGTTTCCTGTTCATCGTAATGCGCCCTATCATACCTGGCTAGTAAAGCTTGGGCGTTAGCAATACGCCAGTCATTTTCCGCCTGTGATGCAACCAGTTTACCAGATGCGTCCAGTAATTTAGATTCTTTATCTGGCGGAGGGGCATCACCTGTTGTCTGGGAGTTTGCCAGTTTACGTGCATTTATAACCACTAGAGAATCTAGAGGGAGCTGTCCTTTGATATAAGCTGGATCATTTGGAGCTGCTTTATATTTTTTTATCAACCCTGGGGTTGAGAACTCTAGCCCTGACAGAGTCTTTAAATACATCAGGGGCATGTTTAATCATACCCTTGAGCATAGGTAAAGTACTTGTGGCCCTTTGTGTCTGTGTGAAAGTCTCTAACAGAAAATCTTCATCAGAAGGGGGTGAGTGTAATTCTACCCCATGGTATTTGGCTGCTCTGTCTATGAGTTGCACAAAGCCTATGTTGTCTGGAGGGGATGGCTTAGATGGGTAGGAGTCTGGCTCAGGTATATCTGGGGCCTCATCATAATACACCCAGGGGTCAGGTGGTGGGATACTGTGGATGTCATCATTGTCGTCATCCCCTTGTGGGTCTCCCCCCCCCCCCCCATCCCTATCCTCCAAGGCATCCTCCTCATCCTGTGGTGTAGGTGTGGAAGGAGGTAGTGGAGAGTGAGCTGGAGAAAGTGGCACAGTTGGCAGTGCTGGAGGGGGTGAGGGGGGTCTAAAAGGTGAAGTTGCCATGTCCTTTTCCTTTAAGGGTAGCTCAGGTGCTTCTGAGGTGTCCAATTTCCTCTTCCTAGATGGCAATGCTGTTACTTGACCTGTAACAGGGTCAATGTGTAAAGTCTTTTGTTTCGAACCCGGTGGATCTGGGTGAAACAGTTATTCGGAGCCCTTGTCTTTGTTCGGCACAGAGGATTTTGTCTTTGAGTGGTGCTTTGACTTAGTTTGTGTAGCTTTAGGAGGGGTCTTGGTCTCCTTGTGCTTCGGTGGAGTTTTTGACTCCGAAATGTTCTTCGGTTCCGAAGTTTTATGAGATTTCTTCGGATCAGAGGGCTTGTTCTCGGCGTGTTTCGGTGCCGAAGGGCTCGGCGTCGAAGCCGTCTTCGGTGCCGATGTGTCAGGGCGTGGCACTGTGTCTATTTTGGACCGTTTTTTCGGTGCCTGGGATTGTTTGTCGGTACCGGTAAGCGGCTGGCTCAGTTCCGCGTCTCCGGAAGGCTTTGTTTTGGGCTTCGGAGCCGGGTCCGGTGGCGGGGCATTGGAAGCTTGGTCCCGGTGTGAAGCCGAGCCCGAAGGTGTTACCGGTGCCTTATGTTGAGTTTTAGTTGGGGCAGGGGCGTTGAGGTCAGTACTCGCGGTCCGTTGCCCTGGAGTAATCTCTTGGTCCTCGGCATCTGAGTGGTCTTCTTCGGAGACGCTGATGTACTCATCATCTGGTTGCTGTTGTTGTGAAGCCTCGGGCCTACATCAAAGATGTCGTGTGGCGCCGAAGCCGTTGGTCGAGACATTGTGTGACGTCGAGCCCGGCGATCACGTATGGTCTTTTTGGATCAGAATGAAGCACACGCCTCGCAGTCTTTATCCTCGTGTTCGGGAGAGAGGCAGAGGTTACAGACCTCGTGGAGATCAGTGTGTGGGAATTTCGCACCACACAGGGGGCATTTTTTTAAATCGAGTTCTTTCCATTGACTGCAGGGCCCGATGGCGCCGATGGGCCCAACGGCCCACGTGAACAACCGGAATCGAAGTTGTGATGGATAGTTTGGATGTGTGTCGAAAGGTAACGCGATCGAAACAATACCGTCGAGGGGTTGCGCGTCGAAGGGGTATCGAGTATGACACCGACCCGGAGCGAAGCACTTTACATCCTAACCCGATGGTGGAAAAAAAAAACCAATCTGAGGGTGGAGTCGATACCCATGCGCACTATGATCCCAAGGAGGAGTCACCTATCTCGTGACTACAAAGAACTTCTTCCAAGACAAAAACAAAGTGCAAACATCCGAGCCCAACACCAGATGGCGATCTATGCACAAGTATACGATCTACAGCTCATATGCCTCGAACAATCTTTTATACCCTTGATGCCGAGAGGAAGTGACAGTGATGCAGAATGTGTGCGTTTGGGCAGACGGGTTGGAGGGACAGAGGATTGTTCATGCTCCTTTGTCATGACTGAAGAAATGCACCAGATAGTTTTGTCCATATCTTAAGGAAACAAACAACTTCCCTGTCACTCGGTACCCTATACAACAATTCTTCACAAATGTTTTTTTTCCTGAAGGTCTGAACATCAGACAAGAAGGTGACCTTGAGGTGCTACCTATCCTTTCAACACTTCCTCTAGTGACAAGACACTTTTGAGATACTGCTGGTGCAGGGACATAGAAGCCGAGGAAAGACCTAGAGACTAAAAAGAGAAGGGTAAAAAAAGCATCTACCTTCAAATAAATGGTACTAAAAATAAGGTCACATACTAAGATCTTGCGTTAATACATCACCACATTGGGTCTCTGTGACACATGGAGGGTGTGGAATCCCCGGCGGGAGCAGTACACCCACACTTCAGCGGCCCACCATACTCACTCGTATTGATCTGCTCCTAGTGCCCGCCTCGATTGCCCGTTGGTGTCGGGGGCCACTATTCTACCTCGGGCATCTCGGATCACTCTCCTGTCTCCCTCCGACTCGAAACCCTCCTGATGGCGTTCGTACGACTTGGAGACTGAATGCCTGGTTTCTGCAAGACGCAGAATTCACTGAATCCCTTGGGAGAGAACTGAAGCACTATTTCACGATTAATGCAGGGTCGGTCCCCTCACCGGGTACCTTGTGGGAGGCCGGCAAGGCCACTCATACGGGGTGTGGCCAGGAGCTTAATCCATGCGAAGCGCACGGCTCAGGTCGCCCGCCTTGTACAGTTGGAGGCCCGCGCTGCCCGACTGGAGTCAACCCTGGGGTCCAATGCGGGCGCTGCCTCCGCCCGACAGCTCACATTACTCCGAGAGGAGATCTGCCAGATCTCTCTGGACGCCGCTAAAATGCTCTGGCGCTCCTCTGTGGCCAGAGTATATGGTTGGGGGGACAAAAACGGTAAATTACTCCATAACCTAACTTCTTATCCCAAGGCCACTCGTATCATTCCCGAGGTCCTGGATGGGGCTGGTACCCACCATTTCCTCTCTAGGGATATCGCTCAGGCCTTTGGGGACTACTATGCCAATCTCTGATACGGGCCGACACCCCCTCCGAGGCCTCCTTAACCGCACTGCTGTCGGATACGGGGACCCGTCTGCCGCGTCTTCCCCAAGCGGTTTCGGAGACTCTGGATCTCCCCTCACTCCGGAGGAAATTCATAAGGCTATCTCTTGCCTGCAATCCGGCAAGACGCCGGAACCGGATGGATACCCACAGGAATACTTTAGACCTACCGCGACTTGCTGGTCCCGAACTTGGTGGAACTGTTTCGCCATGTAGTGGACTCTGGGTCCTTTCCCCCTGAAACAGACGTGGCCACTATTGTGGTACTCCCGAAGACACACCCGCCTCTCTCGTCTGCGCGGACTATCGTCCTATTTTCCTCATTAACACTGAGGTGAAAATCTTCGCCACTGTCTTGGCCCAGCGTCTCCGTCCCCTCTTACACGATTTGGTCCATCCGGACCAATGCGGTTTTATGCCTGCCCGGAGTACAGCGGCACTGCATTCGCTCGTCTCCATCTCGCACTCGCGCATCGCCACCGTCTCACTCCGTACTTAGCCTTGCTTTTCATTGATTTTGAAAAAGCTTTTGATGCGGTGGACTGGACCTATCTGGCGGATGTGCTGGAGGTGATGGGGTTCGGCCTGCCATTCCGGCGATTCATCCAAGTTCTCTATTCCCGCCCTAAGGCGAGGGTTCTAGTCAACGGCGTGTTGTCGGCGGCATTCCCCATCCACAGAGGTGCCCGCCAGGGCTGTCCGCTCGCCGCTCTTATTTGCACTGGCGATGGAGCCCCTGGCCTCCCTTATACGCCAAGGGTCGATAAGGTCACCCTGTATGCCGACGATGTTCTCCTCTTCCTGGCGGACCCCGAGAACTCTGGCCCACGCTGCTTGGAGGTTCTATCAGCTTTTGAGCGGGTGTCGGGCCTCCGACTTAACCCGGCGAAATCCACTCTAGTTCCCCTCCATCCGTCCCGGGCCTGTTTCGATTGGCAGACAACCATCCCCTTCCGCAGGCAATCTTTCAAGTACCTGGGGATTTGGGTGGCCCTGCTTCCGGATCTCGAATGGGCCCTGAATATTACACCCCTAATCACCAAGGCCAAGGCGGACCTTAAGAAATGGCAGTCTCTCCCTCTTAACCCCCTTGGCAGAAGTGCCCTGTTTAAAATGATGGTTCTCCCCCGGTTTTTATATATTCTGCAGAATACTTCCTTCCACCTCCCAGCGAGCTGGTTTCGAGAGCTTGATGGTGTTTTCACCCGCTTTTTATGGGGAGGCGGGAGACCACGGCTGTCCCTGGCGCATTGCCGCATACCTCCATATGATGGGGGTAACCAACCTCCACCTCTACTATCTCACCACGAAACTTATAGTGGTCCATGATTGGTTCGCGGGCGGCTGGTCCGACCCGGCATACCAGGTAGAACGCCGGACGATGGACTTTTCGCGACTTCAAGCTCACTTGTACGGCGCTCCTATACCGAGGAACCTACCTCCCATCACTCGGTCGGTCCTCGTGGCTTGGCGCACTGCTCTGCGTCACACGAAGTGGGATCAGAAACTAACCAGGCAGACACCCTTGTGGTGTGGCACCTGGTTGCAGGAGACCCTCATCCCTCCAGGACTCTCAACGCTGGGACCGCATAGGGATCTCGGCTTCCTTGGAGACGCCTGGGTGGGGTACCATATCATAACATTTGCAGATCTGCAACAGCGCTACTCCCTTCCACTCTTCCCAATTTTACAAACATTTACAGCTTAGGCATGCCCTGGGGGTGCACTCTTCCGTCTTCCACCTCCTTCCCGAGTTTAGTCCCCTGAGGCCCAGGTGATGATGGGAATTTGGGTAGAGGTGGGGTCTCTGGATTTATCGCTCCCTTGTGAATAATGGTCCCGCTACCTTGGACACGCTGTGGTCTGCTGGGAGGGCTGGGTGGGTTCTTTGGAGGACGCGGATTGGAGGGACGCCCTTATGGCTCCCAGGACCCCGACTACCTCCTCCAAGCTGCGATTAGTCCAACTCTACTACTTACACGGCGCCTACCTCACTCCAGCGCCTTATATAAAGCCCAGTGCGTTCTTCTCCGAACTGCACACATGCACCCACGCCCAGCGGACTTCTATCATATGGTCTGGCAGTGCCCTGTCCTCGCTTCATTCTGGGCGGGTGTGGAGCGGGAACTCACAGACCCTGGGATGGACGGTTCTCATGACCCATTGCGCCTGATTTTAGGCGTCTTCGATGGACTAGACGGCTCAAGGGCCGACAAACGCTTTCTTGGGACAGCGGTGGCAGTGGCGAAGCGCGATATGCAGCGGCGCTATTGTCCCAGGCCAAACCTCCAACTGTGCGGAGATGGAGACGGGGGGTGGACTGGTGCGGGACTCAAGAGGAGCCTCTCTTGAGGCCCGGGGCTGCCCCGAACTCTTTGAAAAGATATGGGGAAAATGGTTCAACCTGTTGTACTAAAAGATGTGTGCGTTGCTCCTTTGCCTTAGGGTCATCTTATGCATGTTTTTCACCCTGCAATCTGATTCGCAAATCCCTGTCGTTTTTCAAGTGGATATACATTGTAAGAATATGCCTGTTCTTGATGCCAATGTGAATTTGTGTTTGATCAAAAATTCAATAAAATTGATTATCAAAAAAAATACATCACCACAAAAACATCTTTATGGATTAAAATACGCTTTGAAAAAGCTGCTACATTTTGGCATCTTTGCGCAAATGCTAGATTGACTGAAAGGCATGATGAGATAACGCTACTTCTAGAGTATTTTGTTTTAGAGTCAGTGTGCACTCAGAACAGCCTTAGTACATATAGCAACACTAATTCTTTATTTTTCAGTTTAAATGCAGCTCTACTGGAGGTCTTCAGTCTAATGTATTATAGGGTGATCTATCTTCCTTGTGGCTGCATGTTTTCTTTAGTTTAATTACTTTCAAAGTTGAAAAGGAAAATGCTACTTACCCAGTATGCACCTGTTCTTGGCATGTAGAGCTGTAGAATCTCATGCTATGCATAGATCGCCATCTAGTGTTTGGTCCGGATGTTTGCACTTTGTTTTTCTTCGAAGAAGTCTTCCTTGTCACGAGGTAGGCGACTCCTCCTTTCTGTGATAGTGCGCATGGTCATCGACTCCATCTTCAGATTGTTTTCCCGCAGAGGGTGAGATAATGGAGTAATAGTAAAGAATAGAGATGTCCATGCGTATGTATGTATAGTGACAAGAGAACTACAGCAGCTACAGGTACCCGGGGAGGTGGGTGGGCGCATGAGATTTTACAGCTCTACATGCCAAGAACAGATGCATACTGGGTAAGTAGCATTTTCCGTTCGAGGCACGTGAGCTGTAGATCACATGCTATGCATAGACTATACAGCAGTCTCCCCCAAGCGGTGGCTATCCTGTAACTGATGGAGTTGTCAAACAGCGTTTTAAGTACTGCTTAGCCCACATTAGCTTGTTGTCTTGCCAACACATCTACACAATAGTGCTTGGTGAATGTGTGTGGTGTAGACCATGTTGCAGCTCTGCAGATATCAGTATTAGGGATGTTCCCTAAGAAAGCCATAGTAGCCCCCATTTTACGTAGTGGAATGAGCTCTAGGGGTACAGTTAGAGTCCTCTTGGCTTTTGCGTAGCAAATCTGAATACATTTAACGATCCACCTAGCAATACCTGATTTGGAGAGAGGATTGCCCTTATGAGGTGGTGCAAAAGCGACAAAGAGTTGTTTGGTATTACGAAATGATTTTGTTCTTTCAGTGTAATACAATAGTGCTCTTCTAACATCTAAGGTGTGTAGAGCTCGTTCTACAACAGAATCAGGTCGAGAGAAGAATACAGGTAATTCTACCGACTGATTTATGTGAAATGCAGATACTACCTTAGGTAGGAATTTGGGATTTGTACGAAGAACCACTTTATCTTTGTGTAGTTGGAAAAAAGGCTCTTCTATGGTTAGTGCCTGTAGTTCACCCACTCTCCTTAATGAAGCGATTGCAATGAGGAAAGCTGTTTTCCAAGTGAGGAATTGTAGTTCACATTTGTGCATGGGTTCAAATGGTGGGCCCATTAATCTTGTGAGGACTATGTTAAGATTCCAGACTGGGGTAGGTGGAATTCTTGGTGGTATAACTCTTTTTAGTCCTTCCATTAATGCTTTGATTACAGGCACTCTAAAGAGGGATAGATGTTGCCTATTTTGAAGACATGCAGCTATTGCAGCAAGATGCAGTCTGATGGACGTATAGGCCAATGCTGACAGCTGCAAATTTAACAGGTAGCAGAGAATGTTTTGTATGGAAGCATCAAGAGAGTTGATGTGATTGTTATTGCAATAGATAACAAAACGCTTCCATTTGGCTGCGTAGCAGGCTCTTGTGGTAGGCCTTCTGGCATCCCTAATAATGTTCATACAGTCTGTTGGAAGATTCAGATAACCAAACTCTATGACTTCAGGAGCCAGATCGCGAGGTTCAGTTGTTTGGGATCTGGGTGTTTGATTTCTCCATGGCTCTGTGGGAGGAGATTGGGAGTTAAATGTAATTTTTGATGCGGTACCAGGGAGAGCTCCAACAGGGTTGTGAACCAGGGTTGACGCGCCCATGTACGAGCTACCAGGATTAGTTTGAGAGATGTTTGCCTGAGTTTCCGAACCACTGATGGAATTAGTGGGAGAGGCGGAAAAGCGTAAGCAAATATCTCTGACCAGTTCATCCATAGAGCATTGCCTTTGGATAACGGGTGTGGGTACCTGGAGGCAAAGCTTTGGCATTTTGCGTTTTGGGGTGTTGCAAACAGATCTATGTGAGGGACTCCCCAAGCTTGGAAGTATGGGAGGAGAACTTGAGGGAGAAGTTCCCATTTGTGTATTTGATACCTCTGCCTGCTGAGGAGGTCCGCAATCTGGTTGTTCACTTCCAAGAGGTGTTCCGCTAGGAGATCGATATTGTGGTGAATAGCCCACCTCCAGATGTCTTGGACTAAGTGGGACAGCTGGAGAGAGTGTGTCCCCCCCCCCCGTTTCTGTATGCAATACATAGCTGTCATGTTGTCAGTTCGAACCAAGACAGCTTTGCCAGACAGGTGATCTTGAAAGGCTTTGAGAGCTAGAAAGATTGCCATCAGCTCTAAATGATTGATATGGAGCATGCTTTGCTGTTGGCTCCACAGACCTTGTACTGTGTGTTGCTGAAGATGAGCTCCCCAGCCAGTAAGGGACGCGTCCGCTGTTAATACGGTCTGTGGAACCGGGTCTATGAAAGGCCGTCCTTTTAACAAATTTTGTGTGTTTCACCACTGCAGAGAGTGATGAGTACGGCCGCTTACCAACACTAGATCGGTTAATAGACCGTGTGACTGGTTCCACTGACTGGCTAAGCATTCCTGAAGTGGACGCATGTGCAGTCTGGCATGGGGAACGATCATGATGCAAGACGCCATCATTCACATGAGTTGCATATAAACTCGAGCTGGAAGTGATTGATTGGCTTGAAACTGGAGAACTAACGCCTGAATGTTTCGAATTCTGGCTGCGTTGGGAAACGCCAGAGCCCTTTGAGTATCTAAAGTGGCTCCTAGGTAGCTCTGAGTTTTGGCTGGCTGAAGATGCGTTTTAACACATTGACTGTAAACCCCAGTTGGTGAAGTAACAATGGTTATAGAAGTATGCTTGAGACATTGTTGGTACGTGCTGGCTTTGATGAGCCAGTCGTCTAGGAATGGAAAGACATGTATGCTTTGTCTTCTTAGATGAGCAGCTACTACCGCCAGACACTTTGTGAAGATTCTGGGGGCAGTAGTGACTCCGAATGGGAGTACCTTGAATTGGTAATGTTGACCTGCTACCACAAACCTGAGAAATTTGCGGTGAGCAGGGTGGATTGGAATATGAAAGTAGGCGTCCTTCAAGTCTAGAGTAGACAAAGTCGCCCTTTTGCAAAAGAGGTAGTACCTGTTGAAGTTTTACCATGTAAAAATGGTCTGCCTGTATGTAAAAATTTAGTTCTCTGAGATCTAATATTGGTCTGAGAGAGCCGTCCTTTTTGGGAATTAGGAAGTTAAATGAGTACACGCCAGACCCTTGATGTTGTGGTGTTACGGGCTCTATAGCTCCTTTTAGTATTACAGACTGTACCTCTTGTTTGAGGAGGTGTAGGTGATCTGGTGAAAGTGTGTGTGACTTTGGGGGAATTTTTGGAGGAGTGTTAATGAACTCCAGGCAGTAACCAGAACGGATAATCTGTAGAACCCACTTGTCTGTTGTTATTGACTGTCAAGTTGGTAAAAAATCTGATAGTCTTCCCCCGACAGGTGTTAAGTGGTCGGGGGGAAGTATGGGTAAGTCACTGTTTTGTATTGGAGGGGGGAGTTGGGGGGGGGGGGGGGTGCGTGTGTTAGAACCTCTACCTCTGCCGTTGTTCCCTCTGTAACCCCCTCTGAAGTAGTTTTTAGAGCCAGAGGGTTGGTTATTGCCCTTGTATGTGGATGCAGTCTGAGGAAGTATTTTTGGACCCTGCTCGATAGAAGGAATGCCGAAAGGAACCACGGCCTTGTGTGGACTGAAGGGCTCCCATTGATTTGGCCACTTCAGTGTCCTTCTTCATCTTTTCCAGTGAAGAATCTACCACTGGGCCAAAGAGGTGTTGTTTATCAAAGGGTGTGTTCAATATGGAGGTCTGAACCTCAGGTTTGAACCCCGATATACGTAGCCAGGCGTGTCTTCTTAAAAGGACACTAGTGTTTACCGCTCTGGCAGATGTGTCAGCAGCATCTAGGGAACATCCGATTTGATTGTTTGAAATAAGTTGTCCCTCCCGCACTAAGTCTTGTGCTTTAGATTTATGCTCTTGGGGTAGAAATTGGATGAGTTGTTCCATTTCATCCAAATGCGCACGGTCGTACCTGGCTAATAGCGCTTGTGTGTTAGATATGTGCCAGAAGTTCGCTGCTTGTGAGGCCACCCTTTTCCCTGAAGCATCGAGAAGCTTTGATTCTTTATCTGGGGGTGAAGCATCCCCTGTTGCTTGGGAGTTTGCCCTTTTGCGTGCATTTGAAACTACCAATGAGTCTAAGGGCAATTGTCCCCTTATGTACACTGGGTCAGATGGTGCTGGCTTATACTTTTTATCCACCCTAGGGGTAAGGATACGTGCCCTGACAGTATCGTTAAATATGTCGTCTACATGCCTGATCATCCCTTTCAGCATGGGTAACGTATGTGTTGACTTGTGTACTTTTAAGTATTTCAAAAAGGAAATCCTCTTCGAGGGATTCTTTGTGGAGCTGCACACCATGGTAATTGGCAGCCCTCCCTAGCAATTCAATATAGCCTACACTGTCGTCTGGTGGAGTGGGCATGGTAGGGTATAAGTCAGGATCGTTGTCTGTGGGCGAGTCAGGGTTGTAGTCGTCCCATTCGTCTATAGGTCCTGGCTGACCATCATTACCATCTCCATCATCCTGATTGTCAGGTGTATGTGGTGGTGAGTGCTCAGGTGAAGTTGGCACAGGCAAAGACTGAGGAGAAGGTGGTGCTGGAAGAGGAGGAGGGGAAGGGTTAGTTCCAATAGTTCTCTTCTTCAAAGGAATGTGATATTCCTCTTCAGTATCAATCCTTCTCTTTAGAGTCACTTTGGTGGTAATGTGTCCAGTTTTAGGATGAATTTACAACAGCTTCTGTTTCGGGTCCGGTTTATTGAGCGGATCGTCGAAACTGTGCTTTTTAGGTGATTTTGGTACATTAGTCTGTTTCGGCGCCAATGTTTTCGGTGCCGACGGCTTAGGGGTTGGGGTCTTCGGATCCAAAGTGGTTTTCGGTGCAGAGTGGTGATGTTCGGAGCCGGACTTGGGCTTCGATCTTGAAGGCTTTGGCTCGGTGCCCGACTTGGAGAAGGGCTTTTTGGTAGGCTTTGGTGCCGAGCCGGAAGGCGGGGTGTCGGAAGCGTGGTCTCAGTTTCGACCGGGGCCAGAGTTGGTCCGGAGCCTTCTTTTTAGGTTGACTTGGGAGTCGGGGCGAGGTAGGGACTGTACTTACAGTACGTTGTCCATGAGGGATGTCTTCATCCTGGTCGGAGCCGTCCTCGGAAAGGGAGATCGGATCCTGTTCTTCATCGGCCCCGATAGCGTCGCTGACTTCATCTGATTGAGGTCCGAAGAGGTCCGGAATGGAGCCTGTGTGTTGGCTCTGCATGTCGCGGCGTCGAGCCAGACGGTCGCGAAGCGTCTTCTTGGAGCGGAAAGCCTGGCAAGCGTCGCAGTCCTGCTCACTGTATTCTGGTGACAAACACAGGTTGCACACTTTGTGTGAGTCGGTGCGCGGGTATTTCGCGTGGCACCGAGGGCAGAATTTAAAGGGAGAAGTTCCATCAACTGCAAGTCGAATCGAGGCGGCTAGGCCCGACGGCCTGCCACGAGCTCTCCGATCGAAAGAGGGTTTTTTCCAAATAAACACGATACGCGAGGAATGGAATACGCGATCGGAAAAAATACAGTCGGGGGTAAGTGTTCTATGCACCGAGGGAAACCGAAGGATCGGTGTCGAACCGGAGCGCAGCGAGTAACATCCGAACCCGATGGCGGAAAAAAACAATCTGAAGATGGAGTCGATGACCATGCGCACTATCACCGAAAGGAGGAGTCACCTACCTCGTGACTAGGAAGACTTCTTCGAACAAAAACAAAGTGCAAACATCCGGACCCAACACTAGATGGCGATCTATGCATAGCATGTGATCTACAGCTCACATGCCTCGAACTAAACATTTTTAAATGTTCCTGGATCCTGCACGAGTGGGGGTATCCTACTCTTAATGAGTATCAGAGAGAACTTTATGATAGGAAAGAACAGTTTCTCACTTCAACTGTTCAGAGGGCACCAAAGTGGCAAGAGGGTTCCCCATATCAAAGTTAGGTCACAGGAAACAAGCATTGGAAATGCAAAAGGTCTCGCATTTTATTGTTGGGGGGCGGGGGGGGGCATTCTAAATGGCAATGTTTTTTAACTAACAAGGGAGGAGGGAAGGAGCAGTAGAGAGACATTGAGGTAAGGGGCCTATGCCTGGAACACAAGAGAGAGTAGAGAAGATAGAGGAGTAGGGAGAAAGACAGGAGTAGAGAGAAAGGGGTAGGAAGAAAGAGCGAGGTAGGGAGAGAGATGGGAATTTCTTTCTAAAAAAGCACTGCTGGTTGTGGAACATGAGATGCAGTGACAGAGCTTCAGGGTATGGATCAAGAGACAGCGACAGGTACGAGGAGCACGAGACTGGGAGGAAGACAGAGCATTAGAGTGAGAGAATTATATAGAGACACACATAAAGTGTAATGAGTGCCCAAGACATAATGAGACATCTAGACTCAGCCACTGAGCCACGCTGGCTGAGGCTTCCTCACCCAATCCAGCTGGTTGTGGAGGGTGGGGATGGGCATTAGAGGAGTAAAAAAGATGAGTGCAGAACTGTGAGCCAGAGACGGGCAAAGCCGATCTGTGAGAGAGCTGCACCTAGGCAGCGGCAGGCAACTTATTTTATAGGTGCAGACACATACATGGAATGGTACATGGATCAAAAAGACAGAATGATAACAAAAAGACAGACACTGGGACAAGAAAAATAAGAGATAGAAGGATAGACAGAGGGACGAGAACACACCACCCCCAAGCCCTATAAAATGCCCCTTCTCTTTTTACAGCCCCTGAGAAACAGAGGGGCACAATGAAGACAAGCTGCCACAGGGATATGACAATCTTATAACCACAATGTACCAAGCACAACCTCTAGAGGAGATCTTGTCTCCCAGGAAGCGTAAGATAAACCAAGGGGTATCGTTTAGTGTAACAATTCCTTTCTCCAGAGGAGACAGAAGCCTGAATTAATAGACCCTTGCTATTGTGTCATCTACCTCCCTGCCATCGGCAAAACAGCAGAGTTAATAAGCGACATATCCACAGCCTGCAGGGAGGGGAGGCACCAGCAAATGCGAACGGGCCCGTGTGCTGCAGTACACCGAGAACCTGTCTATGTTGGTGGTGGCCATGGTGAGCTGGAGCACGCAATGCCTGCTGCTGCTACTGCAGTCCGCTTCTCCTCCCGGGATAGATACAAACCCCGCTACCACCCAGCCTCTGCTCAGAATGTCATGCTAGGGAATGCCTTTTAGTGCCGTGCATAAATAAAGTGGCAAGGCCTCCCGACGTGGGTCCATGCCGAAGCCGCGGCCGCCCTGCGGTGCATAAATATTAGGAAAAGGTTGTGGCCTCCCGAAGAGGGCCCATGCTCAAAGCTGAAGCATGGCGTCTGTACACGTGCAGGCTGCAAATAAGGCTACTTTTGTAGTTGTGCATCAATCTGCTGTTGGTATTCTCGATTTTGCAGTGTAAAAATCAAAATGTGGACGCCACTTCTCGCGCACTTAAACATGTCAGATATAAAAGGTAAAGCGTGGCGTGGCGTCCATGAAGTGGGCGCTGCGCTGAACCAGAGAAGCACTTGCAGGGGGAGGAGAGCGAGCGTTTGTAAAACGAATTGCGGCATGGCGTCCATGAAGCAGGCGCTGTGCCCATCCATGAAGACACGTGTACTGTGCAACAAAATACACAAAAAAGATTACGCTAACACAAAAAGGAAAAACACTCCAGAGAAAGGATACCCGTAATAAGCCAATACTCCAGGGGAGAGAACTAAACCGGAGAAGGCAGGAAATATAGTAAACGAAACCATACAGAAACAAGCTTTTACAAATGTAACACACTTTAACCAATGGGCTGCGAGGGGCAGAATGAAAGCCCACATACTGAACACAGCATGTCTTCCAGACAGTGCATGCGCGCTGCCTAGGCTAGACCTAAAAATACAGTTTGGAAAAAACGACTGGCTATTTAAGCGTTCAGCGAATGGTTCTTTGTTGCTACAGCGCAATTTATTTTTTACCAGCTGCTTATTAAAATGCAATTTCTTGAATCTTATGGTAGGCTTTAACTTTTGAATTACTCAACATTTCACTTTGGACATGCAATCAATCCCAGAAATATTTGAATTTCTAAACTACCTGAAGCTGTAAGATATACCTTTCCATTTTCTATAGGTGATTAGTGGACAACCAATTGTCTGTTATTCTGAAAAATATATTTACGTTCTTATTACCTGAAATCTGCTGTTGCTGCAAACGATTCTTGTTCTGTGATCGAGAAAACACAAAGGAATCCCTCTCCGCTTCGGAAGTAGTTATCTCTAATAGCTGCGTAATCCTCCTGACCTGCAGTGTCCAAGATATCAATCTGAACTTCTTCTCCATCCAGCACAACTTTCTTTCTGTAGCTATCTGCTTTAGTAGGCTCATAGTCTTCAACAAACTGGTAACAGGAAAGATAAATATTTACGGTGCCGCTACAATGACAGGCAAGATTCAGCCAGATTTTAAATACAAAAGTAAAAAGCTGAAAAACCCCAGCAATCTGGTAATTTTGGTTTAGTTCTTGTCTGTAAGCTCCTTCGTACATTGATAAAGTTAACTCGTATACCTGAGGTATGCACTGCAACATCACGACAAAGAAATTATAATCAGAGATCCAGGTTCTCTTAGTAATGGCTCTCTCTCATTTGCAATTGCTTAGAAACCAGTCGTACAGTAGACAATGCACAGCACTCAAAAAGATGCTTAATTTTTATAATTTTGTTAGTTGCTGTGTGTAGGCCTTCTCCAGCGCCAGGACCCATCGCCTAACCAATAACAAGTTGTTCATGCTGAGGGAAATTCAAGTGATTCCTCGGTACACCGGACAATAAAAAGGGAATTGACCGGGTATTGCCATTTGGTGTTGAAAACACATTTAGAAAATTCAACCAGCTACACTGCCCCTGACAGAGTCCAGGGATATGGTGAGAAATGTATAAAAGAATGGAATAATGTGCATAACGTATTGAAGCATAATCTGAAAGTTCTTGTTGCACACAGATTTTCTAATAGTCCGTTAATATCTTATGTACTAGTATTTGCTGGTTAATATTTTGTTTTTTTAATTGTATGTGACTTTTTTAAGTGCGACTTGAAATTTTGATGTTGCCTTCTTGATACAAATAAAATAAATATAAAACATACTAATTACTTGAACAAGTAACCATAATGCAAGGCACGCTAAACTGGTTTGTTTTCTGCATTCAGTTTTTGCACTGTATCTGAAGGTTTTGATCGCTGATATTTACACATCAGAATACGACCCTGTGGGCAAGTTGTTGGACCACAGGGTGTAAGGGAACACGGGACACATAGAAAGGTGGATTTTAAGGTTTTTATTTGGCTCTTCTTGGTCCTTCGTTTAGGAATCTCCGGGCTATATGAAGCCAATAAGAAATGTAACAAACAAAGCAAAGAGGTCCTCCACTGTTCTTCCAGATTCCTTCCTTCGTGCCTCGGGATCTTGTCACAGCAGGGTCTCTAGGGCGTCTCTCTCCCTTGGGCTCAGGGTGCGGGAAAAGGAGAAATAAGCTGGGGTTACTGCGGGATCTGTTTGGCCTTCCGCTGCGTGTGCACCCACCACCATACGTCGTGAAGTGAGGGGGCGGGGGGGAGTGAGGGGATTCCGCAGTGCATGAAACAAAAAACAACGCACGCGTGAACTATTCCCCCGTGCTACCTCACCAAAACGATCTCCTCCCCGGTACTTGCCTTAGGCCACGACCTGTGTCCAGGGCCGTGGCGTTGGGACCCGGGGCGTTCTCTCCCTCCTTCGGGCCGCCGGGCTCTAGTGCAGTGTATACAATGCTTTCTTGAGCTTCGGGTCTTCCGATTCCTTCCTCCTCATCCTCGCCTCGTTCGCCACTCTTCTCCGCTGTCTCAGTCTCCGCACTCCTCTCCTCTGTACTCTCGTTTTCCTCCCTCTCCTGCTCGATGCCTTTTCTTCCGTCCTCCGCGGGTGACGTCAGCTGCTCCTCCCCGGTTCTCTGTGCTGCCACTAGACCGCTCGGGTCTTCCGGCTTGTGTAGCGCGTCCCAACAGCCGGCCGGCCACTTCCGGTCCGCCTCGCTGCCGTAGTACTCCTCACACATCTCCCCCCCTCAGGAATGGACGTTGGGGCCATTCAGAGGACGGGTGTCGGGAGAGATAATCGGCACTGACCTGTTTTGCCCCAGGTATATGCATTGTCTGGAAAGAAAAAGGTTGTAAAGCTAGAAACCAACGAAGGATGCGGGGGTTTGTGTCTTTGTTGTTTGCCAGCCAGGTGAGGGGTGCATGATCGGTGAGTACTATGAACCTTCGTCCCAACAGGTAATATTGCAGGGCCTCTATGGCCCACTTTATAGCTAAGCATTCCTTCTCTATCGTCGAGTAATGGGTCTCTCGGGAAAACAGTTTCCGGCTAATATAGAGAAGGTGTTTGAGGTCATCGTTCGTATTAGGCTGGTACAACACGGCCCCCAGACCGAGGCCAGAGGCGTCTGTCTAAAGGACAAATGTCTGGTGAAAGTCAGGACAGTGTAATACTGGTGCTGTGCATATGGCATGTTTTAGGGCGTGAAAACTGTTCTCGTGTTCTGTAGTCCAGGTGGGTATACGGGAGGGATATTTCTTTGTCAGGAGATTGGAAAGAGGGCTGGCCAGGGATGAATCTACGATAGTAACCTATGAACCCCAAGAAGGAACGTATGTCTCATTTGGTGGTGGGAACAGGGATCGCCTTAATTGCTTCCACTTTATTGACTTGGGGTTTTATGAGGCCTTCCTGAATAGAGTAACCCAAGTACTGGATCGTGTTTGTAACTAGAAGGGACTTCTGCTTTATTGTGAGGCCGGCTGCTTGGATCGCGGAAAATACGACCTTTAGATGCGCTAAATGTTCTTCCCATGTCGGGCTGAAGACAACAATGTCGTCAAGATATGCAGCGGCATACGCACTATGGGGCTTTAGGATTCGGTCCATTAATCGTTGGAACGTAGCCGGTGCCCCGTGTAACCCAAAGGGGAGTACCCGAAATTGGTAGAGACCGGAGGGGGTTGCGAACGCTGTTTTTTCTCTGGCTTGTGGGGTTAAGGGAATTTGCCAGTACCCTTTAGTGAGATCAAGGGTTGACATGAATCTGGCTTTCCCTAGCCTCTCAATCAGTTCATCGATTCGGGGAATGGGATATCTGTCAAACTTAGTGATTGCGTTTACTTGCCTGAAGTCTATGCAAAAACGCAGACTACCGTCGGGTTTTGGCACAAGCACCACCGGAGAACACCAGTTGCTCCGGGAGGGTTCGATGATATTAGACTAACATCGCAGATACTTCCTTTTCTACTGCTTCCCTTCATGCTGCCGGGATGCGGTACGGTCTGTTTTATGACTCTCTCCTCTAGGGACACTATACCGTGTTGTACCATGTTAGTTAGTCCTGGGGATGTGGAAAATAGGCCTGGGAAGGTCTCTAGCAACGCCAGTAATTGGGTCTTCTGTGCGGGTGTCATGATGTCCCCAGTGGGTACCGCCTCAGCTGTGGGTTCTTGGGTAAGCAGCAAAGGTATTTCTAATGGTTTGTCCGTACACACAAAATAAGTAGGGTTTCTTTCTATCTGTTGTGGAAGGGGCTCCGCCCATTTTTTTTTTTTTTTTTTTTTTTAAGAGGTTCACATGATAGATTTGTTTTCCCCCAGCACGAAGGGGTAGTAGGACGCTATAGGTAACCGGGGTCACCTTCCTTTCTATGGTATAGGGGCCCTGCCATTGGGTCAACAGTTTGTATTCAGTAGAAGGCAGCAAAAGGAGGACTTTCTCACCGGGAACAAACTCTCTAAGGTGACTATTCCGATAAGAATACTTTTTTTGTACCCCTTGGGCTTCTTCCATGTGGTTGTGTCCCAGACCCCATATCCGGGTTAACGCGGTTTTAAGGTCCGAGGCATAACGCAATAGGGGTTTCCCTTCTTCGTCCTCCCCCTCCCAATGTTCTGCTGCTATGTCCAATAGTGTTCTGGGTTTTCTTCCAAACACCAATTCAAAAGGGGAAAAACAAGTGGACCTTTGCTCATGTGATCTTATAGCAAAGAGGACTAAGGGTAACTTTTGGTTCTAATCCCTCCCTGATTTTTATTTATTTATTTAGAGTTTTTATAAAGCGCAAACTTGACCCGTTAGGGTATCAGAGCGCTTTACAGGAATCCGCAGTAATAGACAAAAGACTTGGAGTGGGGGGGTTCTGGATACAAAGGGATAAAATGACAAGTAATTACATTTTACATTTACAATATACGAGAAACAAGGTCCCAGGGTCCATGGTGGGATGCCCGGAGGTGCCGGGTGGATGGTGTATGGGTACTCCAGGGGGATGCATTAGACGGAAGTGGAGCAAGGTCTCTGGATGATTAGAAGGCAATATTTAGGCGAGGAATTTGCCCATTAGGAAGGTTTTGCATCTTTTTTGAAGCAAGCCAGAGAAGGGATTAGTCTAATGGCGGGCAGGAGTGAGTTCTATATTCTTAGTGCAGCCCCGGAGAAGGCCCTATTGTAAGTTTTCTTTTTCCGAAAACGTGCAGGTTGGAGCAAGAGGTCTCTGGTGGACCGGGAGTTTCTGGTTCCTCCGGATATCACGAGTTTCTGGGCAAGATATGCAGGGGAGTTTGAGTATACTGCCTTGTGCGTGATACATGCCAATTTGAGTTGGATTCTGGCCTGTAGAGGAAGCCAGTTGAGCTTTCAGATGTGGTGAAATGTGGTCGAATTTCCTTTAGCCAGTTAGTAGTCTAGCGGCCGCGTTGAGGCAGGCTTTTAAAGGTGCCAGGGAGATCTTGGGTAGACGCGAGAGGGTAGAGCAGCCATATTCGAGTCTAGAGATGACAAGTGACTGGACTGCCATTTTTAGGTCGGGAGTATCAAGGAAAGGTTTGAGTTTCCTTAGGTAGCTCAGGTGGAATCTGGCTGATTTGGCCATCGAGTTGATGTGGTCCCGCATGCTCAAGTTACAGTCAAGGGTTATTCCGAGGGATTTGGCAGAGTACACGATGGTCGGAGGACAGTTTAAGGCTGTGATGGCCTTAATCCATACCAGAGTCTCAGGGTTGTTTTTGGGAGGGGAAATTAGTAGAAATTCTGTCTCCTTTGCGTTGAGTTTGAGTTGATTGGAGGAGAGCCATTGGACAGTAAATTTCAGGGCTTCATTCAGGGAAAGAATATCCTTGAGGGAGGAGATTTTGATGTAGATCTGGGTGTCGTCAGCGTACATGTGGTAGGAGATATTTGCGGTGTGTAGTACTTCGGCAAGCGGCTCGAGGTAAAGGTTGAAGAGGGTAGGGGACAGGGTTGATCCTTGCGGGACTCCAACCGTGACCGGAGAGGGAGCAGACAGGTTGCCGTTAATTAGGAATCTCAGAGCGGTTGTGGAGGAAGGACCTAAACCATTCAAGAACAGAGCCAACCATTCCCATCCAGAGTTTGAGGCGTTCGAGTAGTTTTTCATGGTTGACCGTGTCGAAGGCCGAGGATAGATCTAGGAGGATTAGGAGACAGGTTTTGCCTTGGTCAAGGGCTCGGAGGGCATCATTCATGATGTGGAGAATGGTGGTTTCCGTGCTGTGCCCTGGCCTGAAACCGGATTGGAAGTCATCTAGTAGGTGGAAGTTAGTGATGTGTTGGCTCAGCTTCTGTTGCACACACTGCTCCAGACCTTTAGCTAAAAGTGGGATGTTAGAGATGGGTCTAAAGTTGTCAGGGGAGGCAGGGTCAAGCGCCAGCTTTTTTAGGATGGGTAGGACTTGACCGGCTTTCAGAGAGTCAGGTATCGATCCCTGAAGAAGGGAGGCGTTAATTATTGCAGTCCAGCTAGGAATGATGGATTGGGCGGCGGCAGCTAGGCAGTTAGAGGGGAGTGGGGAGTGTTCGTCATAGATTTTGAAGTCGGTCCAGTGCGCTTGGTTTTTGGGTGAAGCCGGCTCGGAGGGAGGCAGATCTGGAAGGGGTTGAGAGTGGGTTCCGGATCTGAGTTAGTTTCCTAAGGCTGTGATTTTGTCTGAGAAAAAGGAGGAGAATTCCTCGGATGATATTAGTGACTTGGGGGTTTCTTTCGATGTTTTGGCCAGTTTGTTGGATTGGTGTTTGACCAATTCAAAGAGTTTGCGGGGTCTGTTCTTGGCGTTCCCCAGTTCAGATCTGAAGAATTCTTTTCTTGAGTGGAGGATGTTCCTGTTGTAGGCGTTTCTGGCCTGGCGGAGAAGTTTTAAATGTGCGGCTGAGGGGTGCTGTATCCAGATTCTATCTGACTGCGCCAGAGGGATTTCCTCTCGCTGTTGAGGGACCCATTGAACCAGGGGTTTCTGTCTTTGGTTTGGGTTTTAGTGGGGCACGGTCATCAAGGATGTTAGTTATAGTCGCAGAGTAATGATCATTGATGTCACTGATGTGATATGGGGAGGGGGGTGGGTCGGGAGGTCAGACTTCCAGCGAGCTGCCAGTTCCCTGGGATCAAGATTCTTGGTGTCTCTGACCCAGCGTTTGGGAAACACCTGTTGCGGTGCCCTTGTCTTGTGGGTGCCAGGTAAAAGGAAGGAGATAGCGTGGTGGTCCGACCAGTCACAAGGGTCAAAAGCGATAAGCTGGACTATTGTTTCCTTAGCGATGATCCAGTCAAGAGTGGTGCCTTTCGAGTGTGTAGGGAGTGCGCAGGCTTGGGTTAGGGCTTGGTCGGCCAGGAGATCTTTGATGGCGTTGACATGAGGATCCTTGGGGTCGTTCCAGTGCAGGTTGAAGTCACCAAGGAAAATGTCTTTAGAGTTGGAGGAAACCTTGCCTGTGATAATTTCCATAAGGTGGTCAGTGAAGGCGTCATTCGTGCCTGGGGTGTGGTAAAAGATGTGCAGATTGCACAGTTGGGTGGTGCTGCTACATATGGAAAGTGCAAGGTATTCACAGGAGTTCGTGGTGTCTGCCAGGAGTTCCGTGACGAGGAGGTTAGAGCGGTAAATGCAGGCAATGCCTCCCCCTTTTTTGCTAGATTGCCTGTCCAGCCTTGCAATGTTGTAGTTGGGAGGGACTAGGAGGTCCAGGCATGGAGATGAGGATTCGTTGAGCCACGATTCAGTCAGGATTGTTAAGTCAAAGTTTTGGCTCAGTATGGGGTCTGCGATATCGGCGGCATGCTTAACTGCTGAGCGGCAATTAATTAGGAGGCCAGATAAAGGGGGGTCGGAGAGAGTGTCGTGCGATGGGGGCGGACAGTGGTACTGGCGCTAGGTTGCCATCAACCACACTTCTGTTGCGGAGGGTAGCTGATCTGTTGGGGTGGATTGCGACCGTGCGGATGGCATGTTCGACATTCACGTCTTGTGGACTAGGGGTTACTGGGGCAGGGTTGTAGGAAAGGAGGATGGCTAGAATTTCCTCTTCAGTAAGGTCTAGCGGACTTGGGGTGACAAGGGTAGAGATGTAGGAGAGGAGGAGAGCTAGAATTTCCTCCTCCGAGAGGTGGCATGGTTGCTTGCGAGGCGAAGGTGTCTCAAGGATAGCGGTAGTGGGTGATTGGGGGCTCTGTGGTAGGGAGGGGGTGGGGTTCCATGGAGGCTTGAACTTAGAGAAGGAAAGTTCAGTAAGGTGAAGGAGGTTCTTTAGATCCAGAATGGAGTTATGGATGCTCTGCGTTAATTTGGCTGCTCTGTAGTGCAGAGTTTCGATATCAATATAGGAGGAAGTCACATGAAGGCAGGGGGACAGTGGTTTGGTGGCGGGTCTATTGGCATGCGTTGGTGGTAGGGTAGAGGGGCTGGGTCGACTTGTGTCGTAGGCCAGTGGAAGGGTCTCAGGGTCAGAGGGAGGAGCTGCTCTGTAGTGCAGAGATTCGGTATCAATATAAGAGGGAGGTGCTTGGAGGCAGGGGGACAGTGGTTTGGTAGCGGTTCTATTGGCATGCATTGGTGGGAGGATCGAGGGGCTGGGTCGACTTGTGTCGTAGGCCAATGGGAGCGTTTCGGTCTCAAGGTCAGAGGGAGGAGCTGGCGGGGAGGAGACCAAAGGTCTGGGAACGATTCTGTTGGTAGGTTTAGGTGGCGTGATGGAGGGGTTAGGTTGATCTGAGTTGTGCGCCCTTAGGGGGTGCTTTGTGGGTGGCTGGGCACGCTAGTTGGGGGTCGTCGGGGCGGGTGTTTGTTGCCCTGCAGGTGTCATGCACATGGTTTTTGAGGAGGGTAAACAGGTCCGCAAATTTATTGAGGTTGTTAGTTGTAGCTTGGATCAGGAAGATGCCGTTTTTGTACAGGGTGATGGTGAGGTCAGCTCGCAAGATTGCGGAGGGCACTATCGTGAGTTTGGTCCCATACGGTATGTTCCTGGTTCCGTGTACATTGAGGAGGTGCGCAATGGTTTTGCGCCATGTGGATGTTCTTCTGGAGTAGAAAATAAGGTCATTGATGACTGTGCCCTTGTCAGCGCTGTATCGTAAATCAGAGATCAGGGTGAGTTTTCAGGGTGGAGTGCTTGAGATATTTCGCAGCCGTTTTAGAGAGGTTGGGAGGATACGCAAGAGTATGGTAGTTTTCCCCTGTAGCGGTCAGGCCAGGTCCTACCATGCTGGCTAGGGTGGGGGCAGTAAAGGATCGAAAATGGGTCACTAAACAGCAGGAAGGGTGATTCTCCCCCTCACAGAACGTTGGGGAGCTATGGTGTCGGAGTTGGTCATTTAAAGGCAGAGAAGGTGAGTCTCCACCTCGCGGAACATTGTCGAATAAAGGGGCTGCGGCGGGGGCCGAGAGGCCGGGCCAGCCTCAGCGCCTCAGGCCCAGGGCAAAGCCAGGACCCCGATAGGAGTCGGCGCGCACCGGACCCAGTGGGAGTGCCGAG
Source organism: Calotriton arnoldi (assembly GCA_963921515.1). Classification (NCBI taxonomy): domain Eukaryota; kingdom Metazoa; phylum Chordata; class Amphibia; order Caudata; family Salamandridae; genus Calotriton; species Calotriton arnoldi. Next base: position 1,308,726 of record CAWUFW010000742.1, read on the forward strand.
GCCACGCTCAGGGCAGCGCAGCAAGGCACCAGGGGATACCTCCGGAGTACATCTCTTCAGTTGCCAGAGTGGAACATCTTATTCGTTCGCTGGTAGCATTCTTTACTTTCTGATAATTCTAGCATTGGCTTAGACTATTTTTTGGGGGATATTCCCTCTTGTCTGGAGACACCTTTGTGCTCGTTGGATGAGGATATGAGGGGGTTGTCTGAGTTCATGGGAGCCTAATCCATTTAGAATGCATCAGTTCAAGATGGCCGCCCTGTTTACTCCAAAGACCTGTCCCTGTGCAGAAGTCCTCTTTCGCTTTCCGTTGAGTGGTCTTCAGGGGGTGTAGTCCGGTTTCACGGTTTAATGCAATAATGTGGCAGTGGCCCTGATGAATACTTGAATAAATAAATAAATAAAAATGTTTGCACCAAAGATAAACAACGGGCGTTTTGGGGATAAGCAATGCTATATTGTCCCCGCTGGATACATGATTGAGCTGTTTCTGAGATTACTTTGCGGAGCATATTTTTAATGGTCTTATTATAGCGCTCCACTAGGCCATCTGTTTGAGGATGGTATACTGATGTTCTGATCCTGTCTATACCCAGTACGGCACAGATTTGTGCCATAAGATGCGACATAAAAGGGGTCCCTTGATCCGTTAGGATCTCGGATGGGAATCCCACCCTCGAAAAAAGGGATATCATGGCCTGGGCGATGGTGGGGGTGGTCATACTGGACAAGGGAAAAGCCTCAGGATACCGACTGGCGTAATCTACTATGACCAGAATGTACCGGTGTCCTCTGGCTGAGAGAGGTAAAGGCCCTACGAGATCCATCCCCACCCGTTTGAACGGGACGTCGATTATGGGTAACGGTTGATGGGGGGCTTTCCGTACTCCCCCCGGATTTACATATAGGCAGCGCACACAAGCAGCACAGTGTCTTGCTATGTCCCTGTATACCCCAGGCCAGTAGAACCTCTCCAATAAATACTTCAAGGTGTTCTCTTTGCCATAGTGTCCCCCTCCTATCTGATTGTGGGCTAACAGTAGGACATGTTCGCGAAAGGGAGTGGGAACAAGCAACTGTGTGTTGTTTTGCGTACCCCCTTTCATGGCCCTATACAACAACCCCCTTTTAATCAGGAAATAAAGGTCCTACCTGTTCTGGTTCCTGTTCTCGGACCTGTTCCCAGGCATGTGTAAGGGAACAGTCTTCCCGTTGGGCTGTCCGGAAGCTAATCAGGGTTGTCCTGTCCGTGTCTGTGAGGCGGAGAGGAAAGGCAGGGTGTGACTGTTGTGACCGGGTGAAGCGCCTCTTATCCCTGCGTCTTTCTTGTCTGCTCTTTTTCTCCTTGGTTCCCACGGTCTCTAGATCACTCCTGCTAAAAGGAGCTTCTTGTAACCAGGCCATAGGGTTCCCCTTCGTTTTGTCCAAGTATTGTTCGAATTTGTGGTAATCGGTTCCTATTATGACTGCCTCGGATAGCGAGGGTATCACACCCACCTTCTGTAGGAGGGGGTCATCGTCTACATCCAGCAGGACCTCCGCCACTGGATATGCTTTGGTGTCCCCGTGAACACAGGTAACGTTCACATGTTCTTTTTCCCTCAACTGGGGTCGAGAAACCAATGCATGATCCACTACCGTGACGCGACAGCTGGTGTCCAACAGTGCCTGCTGTTTCTTTCCGCTAACGAGGACTTCCTTCCTGTACTGATGGGGGCCCTTCCCTGTCACATATATCCGGCCCCTGGAGTATCCCACCTCCATGGGTTCTACTGTGGGGGTACGATGGGGGCACTGTCTAGCTATATGTCCCCATTCTGCGCAGTGATAGCACTGGGGCCCTTGCCCACTTGGACCAGGGGATGGGAAGGGAGGTCTAGGGGTCGGGCGGGGAACTACTGGAGCTTTGGTCTCTAATCGGGGTGTAATTCTCGGGGAGGGGTTATACGGGGGTCGTGTCGTGCCAGCCCTAAAATCAGGAGACCTATGGAAAGCGCAGGCTAACTCCACCGCCGCCATAGAGGTCAGGTTGGGGTGCTGCTTTACCCACGACCGGGTATTGGAGGGTAGTGCATCTAGGAATTGCTCCGGATATATTTTTTTGGTAATGTCTTCCACAGTCGCTGTATGGGGGGGGTTAGCCACCTGTTGCCCAGATCCCGGATTCGATAATAAAAGGGCACTGGGGTTGTCCCCTGCAGTCCATTTTTCTTTACAAAATCTGGTTCTATAGTGTTCCTGGTCACATCCATGGTGTTCGAGAATAGCCCTTTTTACTTCCTCGTATGTTGTGGTACCGGCTGGGTTGGCGGCCTGATACGCCGCCTGTAGCTCTCCTGACAGGAGTGGGGCTATGTACTGGCCCCCACCTTTCTTGGGGCCAGGCTGCTGTGGTGGCCCCTCGTTCAAAGTTAATAAAGAAATAATCAGGATCGTCTCCCTCCTGAAACTTCTGGAGCACTGTTCCTGGGAAGTTGGGACGCACCCTGGTACTCACAATTGCGTCTGTGAGCTGTAAGATTGCGATGTCCTGCACCTGCTGGTTGGTGGTAAGCAGGTTGGCTTGTTCCTTCAGGGCCCCTTGTAGGGCCTCCCGATCCCTTTGTGCTGTCGCGGCTTGTTGTTCAAGTACCAGTTGCAGGCGCCGTTGCCCCTCGGCTAGCTGTGCTATGATGCCCTCCATAGGCATGGGTTGTTTCATTGTCCGACACGTAGGGGTGTGATAAATCCCACTTCTGACACCACTTTGTGGGCAAGTTGTTGGACCACGGGGTGTAAGGGAACACGGGACACATAGAAAGGTGGATTTTAAGGCTTTTATTTGGCTCTTCTTGGTCCTTCGTTTAGGAATCTCCGGGCTATATGAAGCCAATAAGAAATGTAACAAACAAAACAAAGAGGTCCTCCACTGTTCTTCCCGATTCCTTCCTTCGTGCCTCGGGGTCTTGTCACAGCAGGTTCTCTAGGGCGTCTCTCTCCCTCTCTCTTGGGCTCAGGGTGCAGGAAAAGGAGAAATAACAAGCCGGGGTTACTGCGGGATCTGTTTGGCCTTCTGCTGCGTGTGCACCCACCACCATACGTCGTGAAGTGAAGGGGGGGGGGGGGGAGTGAGGCTATTCCGCAGTGCATGAAACCAAAAACAACGCAAGCGTGAACTATTCCCCCGTGCTACCCCACCACCCCCACCAAAACTATCTTGTCCCCGGTACTTGCCTTAGGCAACGACCAGTGTCCAGGGCAGTGGCGTTATTTAAAGGAATGGCAAATCCAGACTTCCCCCTGGTATGTATGTAACTCACCCCTAGGGCAGGCTGCAACATATCACATGGGCAGAACATGCAATTTTACATGCTCCGTTAGTAAAACTGCAAAACTGCTGTTCCTGTGGAAAAGCTTGGTTGCCCAACTGGTGAGTACAGAGTTACACACTGACCCCTCATCTGTGCTAACTCTGAAACAGTGCGAACAAAGTGGATCATCAAAGGTACCAAACAACTTGTTACATTGAGCCCGACTTGATTCTCAGGTCGAAATTAATGTAACAAACTGCAGTGTGCAACTTTAGCAAAGTTGCCACTTAGTTGTCTTTAGTCGCCTGTACCCATATCGGTTGTACACAGGGTCCCGTCACCAAGAAGGCTTTCTGCCCTCCTGGGAGACATACTAACTCCCAGGAAAGGATTTATTAGGGGCATGCTCTGGAAGGAGGTTTCACCTCCCTCCTGCAGAAAATCCACAGTTGTTGGCCCAAAAGGCAAGCTTCAAAGGAGAAGCCGTCTTTGAAGGGGAAATGGGTAACACTTGAGAGAGGGTCTGCTCCATTGTTCAGGCAGGCAGGCAGGCAGGCTGCCACTAGGGACAGGGGAGGGGAACTAGTTGGGGGGAGTGTAGGCCCCTTGGTAGCCACACCTCTGGGTTGGGTTAGGAAGCTCCACACGTGAGGAGAGGGGCATGCCATATTGGAAGTGGGCAGAATGGTGTATCCTGGGATGCTCAAATACCACACTTTGATCGAAGTAGTCATCAGGTGGGAGGGAACCTGGTAGCCCATTGGCATCCTACCCAGAGGGCATTTTCTCAGCAGAAGCAGGGCAACCCTGGCACCCCAAACTCGGATCTCGACTGGACTGGAAGGACAGAGGAAGGACTGCCCTGCTGCACCGTTGAACTGGCAAAGAGGCTACACCATTGTGGACTGCACCTGCCGCAGCTGGTGGCTAGCAAAGGAGAGGGACTGTGCCAGCCACGTCCTGTTCAAGGAGGAGAAGTCTTCAGAGCCCACCAAACACAAAGAGACTCTAAGGACCAGATGACTGACCTCCTGGCGGCAGCACAGGGACAACAGCTAAAGAAGCCTGCTGGGGCAAGTCTGTAGTTCTAAGTCTTCAACCCGCCAACTGCAGCGGTGCAGCACCAGGGACAACGACCCGATGCACAACATTGCACCAGAGATTGCTGAACCCAGTAAAGCCATTAAGTGTAGTTAGGACCTCCAGAGGACGAGTTATTGACCCAGAAAGGATTGGCCTGTGACCGCGATACTGGGCGACCGATAGTCCAGTGGCGACTGGACTTTTGCAGCACCAAGAGGACTTCGAGAGATGTTGACTCTAACTAGGACCACCTCACCCCCTTCGTGGACAGAGGAGTAATCGCAGCAAGACTTCAATAGACTGTATCGCATCCACAGCATCCTTCATACCTTGCATCAGGACCGTTTCTATAGGAAAGCCCTGCAAAGTATAAATGTGCCAGGAATGATTAAAGACTTCTTCACAAGCTGAGGTAACTGTTTGAGGACCTTGCTGGTCCCTCGGACTGGCTCACTACTGGAGTTAGTCACCTAAAGTGACTTTAAGTGTCCATTTTACAGCTAGCCTAAACGTTTTGCTGAAATAGTTTCTGTATCACATTCGTTGAATTTGCCACTGCCTATTCGTGGTTGTGAGAAATGCCTTGATTTACTGTATCTTGTAAATTCTTTATGTCCAGAACCCTCCAATGAATCTTTTTTGTTGTAGCGCCTAAAAATAGTCTATTTTATTACTTGGTTTCAGATTTCTTTGGTGTCTTGTCGATTTCTTCTTCAATTGTTTTGGTGCTATTTAAATGCTTTACACTCGTTCCTTTGTGTAAGCCTTGCTGCTCAGTGCCAGAGAAACCAAGGGTAGAGCTGAAGGTTTGACAAAAGAAACCCAAGGTTCCTAAAGGGGTTGGTAAGTGTATTACATGGTGAGGTTGCACAACTACACCATATAAAATACCCCATTTGCTCACAATTAGGTACAGTATTAACGGACAATGCTGCCCTCCACAAGGCTAACCACGAATTAACATTGAACACAACTGTCAAAATGACAAGTAGCTGTACGGACAACTTAGATTGCTGGTGCCCAGTGAAAAAGTTTATTTCAGTACAGTGCTAGCCCATGACGCAACGCTGTTACCGGAAATATAAGGTAACACACCCATCACATGACATATTACTACAGCGCAATGGAGATGAAAGACATACTATACCGTGTAGCTCATAATGCTTGCTAAAGTTAATATCCTTCAAATGCATGTTGAGTTCATGTTCAAATCCTGAATCTATGCATATATAAAACAAAGGTAATTGAACCGTAATAAGATGATATACATGCGGGTTTGAGACATGAACAGATAAATAAATGCGTCTTATTCTAAAAGCCATCATAATAAATAAGCGATTATAAAACCATGATATAAATGGACATAACTTTCAAATGTTAAGAACCATACCACAATAGATTACATGAATATAAATATCAATAAATACTCAGAATATATATATATATATATATATATATATATATATATATATATATATATATATATATATATATATATATATATATATATATATATATATATATATATATAGAGTATAAAAATGATTGTATTAGACTTACTCCCGGTGATCCTCTACCGAAACAGGTTGAGGATCATTTAATTTTTCCCACTGATAAAGATGTGAAAAATAATTAAGATGATCCTGCTTCCAAAATAGCGATCGCTTTTTAGAGTTCTACATCCGGAGTTATTTTTTATTAAAGAGCTAGAATCCAGACTTTCATACACGGATGAAGCTAAGCGTTATAGTTTAGCCTGTTACTTTCTACAGTTGATAGGGCGACAGATGCTTCTGTTCTCGAAGTATAGGGTGGGGGGGAGGGGTTGGGACCGTTGTCCCATGGTCACACTTAGTTGTACAGTTTAGGGTACACAGCACTTCAGCCTCGCACCAGCACGATGCCACGCACCACCTACACACCACCAGGCGAGGGCATCGACGACCACCGACAGTCTTCTGACCGGTCCCTCTACAATGTCCAGACCTCACGACTCCTTGCTCCACCCACACCGACCAGGACACAAATGGCACATAGAGGGGAACCCCTCCGAGTGATGTCATGGAATGTCAACGGTCTGCTGGATAGAATCAAGCGGACTGCTGTCCTTCGGCATGCCCAAAGACACACTCCCGACATACTCCAACTCCAGGAAACCCACCTCATGGGCAATCTCTGTCCCTTCCTTGCAAGATATGGTTTTGATAGATCCTGGCACTCAGGCTTTGAATGGGGCTCACGCGGAGTGGCAATCCTCCTGAGACGTAACTTGCCCTTTGTACCCACTCAGGTCACTAGGTATCCCCATGGGCGCTTTGTTGCCGGAACACTGGGAGGGAACACCCTCAATCTATTGTCCATTTACATCCCTAGCGCTATACTCACACAAATTTTGAGCTGCATTCGCGATGTGATCAGCTCCCTGATTCTGGGCGAGACGGTGATGGGGGGGGGGGGGGGAGAAAGACTTCAATGCCATCATGCAGCCCACTCTCGACACCACGGGGACTCCCTCCGCCTCACGCACTCTACACGCCAAACACCTGGTGGGCTGGACAGACGCCTTGGGTATTTGTGATGTGTGGAGGACTTGGAACCCTCGGGGCACCCACTACACCCACACCTCTGCGGCACACCACACAAAGGCCCGTATCAACATGATCTTTAGGCCTGCTCCTGAATGCCGCAGGGTCAGAGAGATAGTTATCCTCCCCCTGGGCATCTCAGATCACTCACCTCTGCTCCTAACCTTAGGAGACACCTCCGATAATCTTCGCCCCATGTGGAGGATGAACGCCTGGATTCTCCAAGACCAGGAGTTCAGAGAGGCAGTTGGGGTGGAGCTTACGTAATACTTTCTCACCAATCAAGAGTCCGTCTCTTCCCCGGGTACCCTTTGGGAGGCGGGCAAGGCCACCATCCGCGGTTCCGCTAAGGGCCACCACAAAGCCCATCGGGCAGCCCAACACAGCCGGCTCGATCTCCTTGAGGCATAAGCGACTCGGCTTGAAAGAAACTCGTCCGAGACAGCGGATGACCCTCAGACACGCCACCTGACACTGTTAAGAGAAGAAATTAAACAAATCTCGTTGGACTCAGCAAAGCTGCTGTGGAGGTCCTCCATTGCTCGAATATATGGATGGGGTGACAAAAATGGGAGAATATTACACAGACTGATGTCGTACCCCTTGGCTAACCGTATAATTCCTGAAATTCGGGGTGCTGATGGGTTTACCCACCGCACGTCCAAGGCGATAGCCCAGGCTTTCGCCGACTACTACTCTGAACTCTATTCTGCCCAAAGACCTGAACTCTCACTATCAGATCTGACTGCCCTACAAAAGCTCCACCTCCCCGGCCTCAGCGCCGCCGAGTCGGTCGAAATGGATCTCCCCATCACCCTTGAAGAAATAAAGGATGCCCTCTCACATATCGCAGCCGGGAAAACAACAGGCCCCGACGGCTTTCCGCTGGAGCACTACACTGCCTACCGAGACATACTGGTCCCGCACCTCTCGGGTCTATTAGCAGAAGCTATAGAGTCGGGATCACTCCCTCCAGAGACTGACGCAGCCACTATAGTCATTCCAAAAACGCAACCACCCTCGCCAGCCCGCATGGACTACCGCCCCATCTCCCTTATCAACACAGAGGTCAAAAAGTATGCTACAGTTCTGGCCCAACGTCTCGGACCGTATCTCAACAAGCTGGTTCACCCAGACCAATGTGGTTTCATGCCAGCGCGGAACACCAGGCACTGTCTCAGGCGCCTTCACCTAGCCCTGACCAACTGCCAGTCGCTAACCTCCTATTTGGCACTTCTCCTAGTCGACTTCGAGAAAGTCTTTGACTCGGTCGACTGGCGATATCTGGACATATGTTGGCCGCTATGGGCATGGGTCAACACTTTTGCCGTCTTGTTCGATTCCTATACTCCAAACCTACCGCAAGGGCGCTCGTAAATGGAGCACTCTCAGATGTATTTCCAATTAAGAGGGGCACGAGACAGGGTTGTCTCCTCTCACCTCTCCTCTTTGCCCTGGCGATGGAACCTTTGGCCAGCCTCATTCGAGCCGACGATCGAGTCCAGGGCTGGAAATGGAGAGGCTCTCACGAGGACAAGATCGCCTTATACGCGGACGATGTCCTGCTCTTCCTGGCAGAACCAGCCCAGTCCGGCCCCAGATGCCTTCAGATACTCCATAACTTTGAATGAGTTTCCGGCCTACACCTAAATTACGCTAAATCGACCCTGGTACCTCTGCATTTATCTAGAGACTGCTTCGATTGGCAGTCTACCATCCCCATCAGGCGACAGTGGTTTAAATACTTAGGAATCTGGGTCGCTCTGCTCCCTGAACTGGCTTGGTCACTCAACATCACCCCACTGGTCAAAAAAGCTAAAGACCACCTCCGGAAGTGGCAAACCCTGCCGCTTAATCCACTGGGTTCAAAATGATGATTCTTGCCCGATTCTTATACATTGTCCAAAACACCCCATTCCATATCCCCTGGGTCTGGTTCAGGGAATTGGACAGCCTGGCCACGAGGTTCCTTTGGAATGGTTCGAGACCACGTATGGTCCTCTCCCGCTGCCAGATCCCACCCTTTGACGGGGGAATGGGTATGACAAACATGTTCTTGTATTACCTAGCAACCTGCCTACTTACATTGCACGATTGGTTCAATGGGTGCTGGTCCGACCCTGCCTATAGGACTGAGCTGAAAGTTCTGGGACTCTCTCAGATCCAGACCATGATGTATGGAGGGCCTATTCCCAGGACCTTGCCCACAGTGACCCGTGCGGTTTTGCTGGCCTGGCGTGCCTCCCTGCATCACGCCCGCTGGGACGATAAATTGACCCAACAAACACCCCTCTGGCAGTGCACTTGGCTTCGAGAAGTGGGGAAATTGGAGAGGTTCTGGGGCTGGGATCTCATTGGCATCTCGCAACTAGGCGATGTGTGGGTTGGTGACCACATACGCTCATTCTCAGACCTACAATCCCGACACACGCTCCATCCATCACAGTTTTATAAATACCTGCAACTCCGCCATGCCCTCAACGTACACATAGCGACTGGCACATCGCTTCCAGAACACAGTCCCGTAGAGGCACAAATCACAATGGGGGACTTGGGGAGGGAGGTGGGGGGTAATCACGCATCTACCATTCCCTAACGGACAACGGCCCCACCTCCCTTGACTCGCTAAGGAATCGAGGGGAGACCTGGCTGGGTGCCCTAGAAGACAAGGACTGGAGAGACGCCTTGATGGCTCCCAAAACTGTCACTGTCTCAGCCAGGCTCTGTCTGGTCCAGTTATACTATCTTCACACCTACTACCTCACCCCTGACCGCCTCCATAAGGCAGGCCTAACACAGCACCCATCTTGTACACGCTGTGGGGTAGAACCAGCGGACTTTTACCATATGGTGTTGTCTTGCCCCCTCCTTGCCTCATACGGGGAGTCGCTGGAAGCGGAACTCACTAAAGTTCTTGGGTGGGAGGTTCCTCCAAACATAACCAAATGGCGCAAAGGAGTGGACTGGTGCGCAGTACTAGAAAAACCACTGTACGGGGCCAGGGGATGCCCGGCCAAACATCGTAAAATATGGGGCAAATGGTTGGGAATGGTTGGATAGTTGAATATCCCAGCTCTTCTTGGTCTACAACCTGTTTATAATATTGTGGGGGTGGCTGTGGCGCTACAGGTCATTACAATAATGATTCGTTCTCTTCTTACTGTCTGTAACTGCGTTGCTGAAATATGCTGTGCTGTTCTTTTTATTGTCTTCGCTCAAAAATCAATAAAATTGATTAAAAAAAAAAAAAAAAAAAGAGCTAGAATCCTTTCTTGGTACTTTCATTTTGGGAATTAAAAAAAAACACCAACCAGTCCAATGTTCCCTCTAATTTTTTTCCTCTGTGTGCGGCAGTGTAAGGTCTCTGTGCACTGCAGCCCAGGCTATGTGCGCCGGGAACCAGACCGCGCGTAAGGGTGCAGCGCCAAATATCACTCCAAGTTTTTGCTTAAAAAGTGAAAGGACGGTGCATTTCCACACCTGTAGCACCACATGAAGGGTCTAAAGGCAGGTGTTCAATTTAGATACACACTCCATGACATGAATTGGTTACACAGGCAAGTACACTTCGGGTTTAGAAAAGCATAGGACTCCAACGATGGTACCTTAAGATTTCACTAAAGATCCTCAACTCGAGCACTGTTCATAGGGTGGGAAAATGTTGGGAGCCTATACAAGATCACAGATATACAATACACATGGATATGGCACTAGATGAATCTGGCTGTGGGCGGCTTGGAGAAGCCTTTAAACACACAAAGTGCAAGCACTGGGTCTAGCCTCACAATGACCCCGGCACCTTTTCTTATTTTCCGGCTCCTGAAACTACTGAGCTTAAACACGGAGTTGCATAAAACCGTGTTCCAATACTGCCCCGCGCATTGGCTTGCAATGCCAAAGGAGTGTGTAGTAATTACAAGGAGACTGACCCAGCATCACCCAGCTTGTCAATGAGGTGCCTTACACAGTGTTTGGTTAAAGATAGAACATCCTTTCAAGCAATAATACAGTAAATTACCTTTGACACAATTCTGTCCCGAGTCACTATCAGAGAAGTGTATTTGTTGTGCTTGATCCCATTAAAATGGAAAAGGTTGAAAGAGTGGCGGATTTCAGAAAGGAAAGTCTATTGTGATTTAATGTAGTTCTCTGCTCATATAGTTTGTTTTGCTTAATTTTGATTCTTCTTGAATCTGTACATTTGTGAGCGATAAAAGGTTCACACCTTTTAATTGCTGCCTAGTACCAGTGATCACTCATGTTCAAGTGTTAGTAGTTGAATAGTGGTTATTGGAGGTAGATGTGAAGACGTCTTTTTCAAAGAAAATCCTGCAACACCTTGTATTGCAAAGGAATTGGTTACTATTCGGTATGCTTGAAGTGTTATGTAGATGCCTTTTTAATTTCAGAACAATTTTATATGTAAAAGGAAACATCATGAAATGCAATACAAGCTTTGTAAAGTATACAAAGGCAACACACACTAAAATCAGATGTGAAATCACAAGTTCTACAGTTTAAGGTGCAGTGCTAATAGGGATTAAAGACTATGTTAATTAATTCACTGTTATATTGGTTATGGATCAAAATGTTGTTGGGAAGCAAAATATTGAGACGCATCAGACATAAGAATAGAAATGTCACACAAACACAAGGAAAATATGAAAATGTCACATAAGGAAAATGAAACTTGCCAGCTATTTTTTGCTGGAAATAAAGCGTCACTCATAGTTGTTGAAATGTCACTAATAATTACACTGAAATCATGAAAAGGTCACACAGAGCAATGTGAAACCTTGACAGCTATGCATGTAATTTCTATATGCGTTTCCCTCCTCTTTATGGCTTGATTTTGCTGGCGAGAAAGTGTTACTCACAGCCCTGCCAAGGACGACGCATCAGGTGTTAGACTAACGCATTTCAGCCTTGGCTGTCAAGCCATAACGCCGCTATGCTGAAACTGGAGTGGCAGCAGGCCTGTGCGAGAGCGCTGCTCCTGGTAGGCTTTGCGGGCTGCTGGCTACAATGAATTAGTTAAAATGGGAAGTAATCCTCATGGCTGCATGCGGCATTACGCTGGACGTGACAATGCCAGGGCAGTGCTTCCACCGCAGCGCAGTAATTTAAGCATAATCATGAATGATCCCTGCCACCGCCGAGACCCAATCCCACGGACTTGTGGCGGCCGCTGGAGTCCAGAGCATGCACTGTGCAGCTGCTGAGTCTGAATGCAGCCCGGGTGGCACGTTTGCTGAGGGAGTCATTCGTTGTGGCCAGGAGGACTCTGGTTTCTATGATTCGAGAGAGGGCAAAGCTCTGGTAAAATAGGCGCATCAGTGCTTGTTGGTAAGTGTGCTCGCTTTTAAGATGCATGCTTTTAATAAATATGCATACTTAAGCTCATGGTATTTAGAGAAAAACGTGCCTTGGAGTTGAAAACATTCCCGACTTCAGCCTAATCTATATCTAATCACGAGTGTATGATTTTTATTGATCCAGCTATCTGGTTAGTGGGGTGATCAGTGCCCCAGTTGTACGCCGGCGGAGCCAGAGGGCAGGGCCGCCAGTCACTGACTCTGTGCCCCTCCCGTGGAGAGCGAACAAAGACTTTAACATGCGAGGGTGCTCCCTTTGACCTTTTGCAGTACCATTCCTATACCTGAAGCGGAGACAACCTTTAACAGTATTTAACATTATTTCTGCACTGGTGAATATTGTATTGTCTTTCTATATCTCAAATCTTGCTCCCCACAGCCCACTTTCTCCACCAGTGGCGCCAGCAGAACCCCTCCAGGAACCCTCTCCTCTTATGCTGCAGTCTGGCTGTTTTCGGCTGCCTCCAATGCTGCCTCATTGCAAACACGTCTCCCGGCTGGCAATTACCAGAACCCCTCGGGGTGATCCAGGCAGGCCCCTGTGTTATGACCGATCGCCTGTCTTGACCGCAGCGCAGCCGGTTCTCGCCAGGGGCTCTTCAGCCCCCAGGGCACCCCCACAAAAAGACACCGCCCTCCACTGGGTCAGCCCTCCTTCACGCAGCCTCCACTTCGGAGTCTTCTCCTCAGGGGCCTCCGCACCAGTGCCTTGCTGCAGGCCTCACACAACTTTGTTTCTGCCGTTAGCCCCCTCTTTCGGCTCTCTGTCCTAACCCAGGTGGCGGGGACTGCAGGATTCAGCGTTGGATTAAAAATTACAGTTTTGTGTCCAGGATGAAGCACTTCTTGTCGACATCTTGCCGGCCATGCCTTCCCATGTGTGGGCATTTCAATGCCAAAATGAGTGTTTCTACTCAGGGCCGGCTCTGGGGCGGTGCGATCGGTGCCATCGCACCGGGCGCTGACTTGGGGTGGGGGTGCCATGTTTATTGTTTTAGAGGCAGCTGGTGCCGAGTTCTTGGTTCCAGCAATAAAAATCTCAAGATAACTCATCTGATTAATGTTCTTCCTGGAGAGAGACCGGAGCTTTGTCTAAGAAATGTTGACTTGTACTGCAGAGGGTTAATATGTCTGCTGCAAATAACGTGTCCCATTCATATCACAAAGTGCATAAAATATAAATTGGTCAATGGGTTACCACTTTTGTCAGAGAGATCCTGTTGTTACTTGTATAAGTTAAAATCCTAATATATTCACTGTCATCAAAGAGCTGCATGCAAACTGCAAGGAATGTGTTAAGAGCTATGTGTGTTTTTTGCCAGTCTTTTGTTATCCTAATATTGCAAAAGGGTTCATTTATGTAGAAATCAATTCTTATTATTTAGGAAAACCCCCAACATTGGTGTAACATTTTTACATTCTGAATTTGTATTTTTCAAGACCAAAGACTCAAACTATACTGCCTACCAGAATGGATGACATTATACTCCTACACCTTGTAGGCCTTTGTCTTATGTAACATTTCCTATACACTCATTTACACATGGGATTGTTTCTGTGCAATGTGTGTGTGATCTAAAGTGTTCTGACACCTTACTAACTGGTATGAGTCGCGCTATAAAACGAAATTAATCTAAGAGACAGTGGTTATTGAGACTTGAGGAGCACTGTCAAATGGTGGTAGTGTGGGAATCTGTGGCGGAGGTGGTCATTGGGGGGCGCCACAAAACATTGTCGCACAGGGCGCCACCATTGCTAAAGCCGGCCCTGTTTCTACATATGCCTTGTGCAGGCGAATGCATCAATAATGTCGCCTTGCACCTAATTTGTGTTTTGACTCTAAGGGGAAATGAAGTGGAACTTAGTCAAGACCTATGATTTAGTGATTTTGTAAATGTCATGAAAAAGAGTCCACCTCACAGTTTCTAGTGGTCGATAGTTTTCACGAACAGTGAAACGTACTTGCAATAATACAGCGCCCTTGCTCACTCCGCTGCTGCCCGGCTATGTGTGCCCCTCAGCCTCTCTTGCACCCCAATTAATGCCCCTTAGCTGTTTGCCGTGGCGGTTGTTAAACCGTGAATTTTAGTGTGTTGATTTTGCTTGTGAGAAAATGTCACTCATATTACACTGAAACATATGAAAATGTCACACATAGCAATCTGAAACCCTGGCAGCTATGTACTCATGATCCTTAAAATGTCACTCATATTACACAAACATATGAAAATGTCCCACATGGCAATCTGAAACCTTGGCAGCTATGAAGCACACGTCCTGCGTTACATTTGCTACATTCCTTTTCCTACTAGTGGGCAGCTGCGGGGCTGAATGTGGGCCTTTGAGATAATAATCATAGTTAATTGCAGCGCACGCGTGCACTGCAATTAACAAGAATACTATCTCAAAGGCCCACATTCAGCCACGCACTTTTAATAAAAGAAATGCAGGGTCAAACACGACATGTGATTCTGAAAGCACAAGTTGTTTCACCCTGCATTCGTTTTGCTAATAGTGCGGGCTGAATGTGGGCCTTTGAGATAGTATTCTTGCTAATTGCAGTGCACACGGGCGCTGCAATTAACAAGAATACTATCTCAAAGGCCCACATTCAGCCCCGCAGCTGCCCACTATTAGCTAAAGACTGCAGGGTCAAATACGACGTGTGCTTTCAGATGATTCTGAAAGCACACGTTGTGTATGACTCTGCATTCCTTTGCTGATAGTGCGGGGCTGAATGTGGCCCTTTGAGATAGTATTCTTGTTAATTGCAGCGCCCGTGTGCACTGCAATTAGCATGAAAACTATTTCAAAGGCCCACATTCAGCTAGCAAAGGAATGCAGAGTCAAACACGACGTGTTCTTTCAGAATCATCTGAAAGAACATGTCGCGCTTTAGATTGCCGCATTACTTTTCCTAATAGTGCACGGCTGCGGGGCAGATTGTGGGCCTTTGTAAAGTATTCATGTTAATTGCAGCGCATGACGACGCTGCAATTAACATGAATTCTTTCACAAAGGCCCACAAACTGCCCCGCTGGCGTGCACTATTAAGAAAAATGCAGCAAGTGCAGGCCCCACTTGCTCGTAAACCCGAGCCCTCCCTAACCATACAGGACTATAAGGGAGACTTTCCTGACGCTCGACTGTGTCCTCTCCACCGTTGTCTCCAGCTCTGCCTCGTGCAACCAGGAAATTGCCGTTTTTCGCGCCGCTCGCGTTTTAAAAGCGGTGGCGCGAACGAACTTACCGGCTGTGTTGTGTGTGTGCGCGCTACAATTGGGACACTGCGCGCTCGGGGTGACGTCAGTGCGCGGGCGCGCACCCGCGCACGTTCTAGGGAACAGTGCCAACCACAAACTTTTACAACTTCTCCCTTGTTCAAACAGATCGGGACATGTCCTATAGATGGGCAGCCCTGAGAAGCTGTATTATACATTTAAGGAGCAGAAATGTTTTCAGCTTTTTCTCCCCACAAACCTTACATGATTAAGATACCATCTTTCTATGCGTAGGCTGGATGAGAACAGAACACAGTATGCAAGAACTTATACCACAACAACATAGTGTATAACCCCTAGGCACATTGGGCTTATAGAGTCTACCCAACCCATAAAAACACACTGAAGAAACAGTGCATAGTGTCGGAATGCTATTAACACCGTTATGCAGATTTCGGACTCTTGGGTCATCCTACCTTTAAAACGGCTGACAGTTTTGTAACAACCGCTGCACTTACAATGACGGGAAGGTCAAAAGAAGAACAAAAAGGGAAGTGTAGCAAGGAAGAAAGGAGCAGGATTCATCTTGTTTTTTGTTGAAAGGGTGGGACCCTGACTGGTTCACCATCGATTCCGCTTGGAGGATTATTAGATCGCATGATTGAGAGGTATCCCAACTTGCCCAGAATGGAGAGATGGCAGTAGATTATGAGGGAGATTTGGTTTAAATGAGTACTTGACCCAGACTGACCTGCATCAAGGAATGAAAAAGACATCTTGACAACCTTCCGTTATCTTCCACAGATTAAGTGTACAAGGTTTTTAAAAGGAAGTGATGCAGGACTAGTTATGCTGGCTGTTATGGAGGGAGGCAGTTTGATCCTGTTTCACAAACTAGTGCCCAAGATATTTAGAGGCGAATGAAGTAGAAGGTGTTTTAAGACTTAGTTGGAGAACTTCCCATTTTACTTCCGCAGACACATAAATAATAACATAAGTAAAGCCCTGCGTTTCTAGGTTATATGAAGTCTGGTGCACATCAGGTGGATAATTCCGGTTTAGGGTAGGGCTCAACAAAGTGAATCTACTGACTACAGACTTTTTTACGCACAAACGGTCAAAAAATAGTGGAAGAAGTGGGATGTTATGAACTCATGCGAGTGAAGCTGGATGGAAGATGAACAAGAAGCCACAGCACACCCAACCTGTTCTAATTAAACTGCAAGATAGTTTGCCAGAAAGACACACAGGAGTACTCCAGGGTTGACAAAATTGAGCACCTTCAGAATTATGAACTACTGCTCAAGTCAGACAATCTTTCCCAGCATGCTATAACTGCCTAATCAAGGCTCTTGCACACCAGCAGGGAAGGGCGTGTAAGGTTAGTATGGGCAAGTAATCCCTGCACAGGAAAGGGTGTTGGTAAAATCTGAGATGCAGGTCTCCCTCATACTCAGGCTGCTAACTTTAGAGTTAGCAATGAAACACTTAAGGGCTCTAACACCTGCGGTTATTGAAATTAAAGAGCAGATGTAAGTGTAGTACATTTTAATTCTGGGCAAAAAAACATTTCAAGAGAAACAATTAGACTGGATTGTCTATTTGATATGTGAACATAACTTCTCTTCAAAGCTGGAAGAAGTGATTCTATTGAATAAGAGACCATGAGAATCAAGCAATTGGATTTTATGACCGTATTTTTTGGAGTTCAGAATTCATTATTGAGGATAATCGAAACTTGTGGAAATGTAATATTCAGCCTACAACCAAGAGCAGTACAAATATCAAAGAATTACGATATGAAGGTCGAGAGCATATGTAACAGTTATGACTGTCCAAGTCAGAAGGGATAATGGGTCTACCGCTGTGAACTCCAAAAGGATGGCTTAAATACAAAAAACCTCTTGCAGAAAGCACTTTAAAAAATAATAAACTCCAGTAGATCCTCAGACTTCAATAAAGGAGAAGATCGAGAAAAAGAATAACGTGTATACATGGAGGCAAACACCCTATTCAACATGGATGTGTAATATAATTTAGGTCGTAAGAAGAGGTTACAATAGGTATTTTCGTGTGCTCCCAAATAAATGGTGTTGGAAATCAAAATACCTAGGATTTCTGCATTTCTAGAAGACTGCCAAGCTCTACAAATTATGGCAGAAAGAACCTCTTATTTCCATCAGAAAAGAGACCCGCGCCAAGAAGAAGGGAGCACAAGATTAAGAGAAAAGGTTTTGAAAAGAGAAAAAGACTTGGTGATTGTTGCTATGGAAGAAGATGGCATCTACTACAGTTTAGATATAAAAGGAAGCTTCAGAGATGCTTAAAAGCCATGAAAAAGTCATCACACCTTTCCTAGCAACAGGGGAGATCAGAACAATGCGAAGAACCTATTCCACATTAGCAAAATAATAAAAAAACTGGTTTACTGCATCAATTGTAAACCTGAGAAAACATCACAAATATAACGAATAGTTCTTAGACATTATCGAGAAAGCTAGCATACAGTCATAAGTGGTGGACATAAAGGGGCTGAGAAAAATAAACATCTAATGTACTAAATCAGTGCTTACCAAATCTTTTAGAACCACGACCCACTTTTTATAATGACAAACTTTCGCAAGCCACCCAACTTTAATGGACATGAGGCGGGCAATTTTTAATATAACTAAAGCAACGCATGGCCACGCATTGTCCTTTACAGATAGCACATTTTCCATTGAAAAGGTCACTAAATATGCACAGACCTGGTTTTACTGATAAAACTATATTGCACACAAATGATAATGTGTAGATTACGGATGGCACTTTGTGGTATGCCCGGGCCCGGATGGCCTTCCAGTGGAGTTCTCACAGGCTAACCCTGCTGACCTCCTCCCAAAACTACTGGCTACACTTCAGGAGGACACATTGGTCGGTATTCTACCCGACCATATGTGGGAGGCGCTCAATCATGCAGCCAAAACCCGTCAGAGATCCAGGTGATCCAGGCTTATACCGCCCATTATCTATGCTCGACTTAGTTGTCAAACTTCTGGTGAAGGTTCTGGCTGAATGATGGAGTCGGGTGGTCTCCCGGTTGGTCCACACAGATCAGTGTGGATTCATGCCAAGCAGGGGCACCCATATGAATCTCTGGAGGCTCTCACATGTCCTACATGCCACCCGATCAGAGAGAAGAGGCAGTGCTTGTGGCTTTAGACATAGAAAAAGTATTTGCTACTCTTTCTTGGATATATTGATGGGAAGTGCTTCGGAGAATGGGCTTTGGCCCACAGTCCCCGGCTTGTGTATGCCTGCAATATATGGCACCCAGGGCACAAGTGTGCACCGGTCAGGTAGTGACAAAGGCCTTCAACATTGGCAGGGGTACGAGACAGGGGTGCCCATTGACCCAGTTCCTCTTTGCCCTTGCCATGGAACCTCTGGTGCTCTAATTGAGGGGCAAACTACGTGATCGGGGAGTACACCATGTAGTATCTATGTATGCAGACAACACCCTAATATATGTGACTGACGCAGTCCGATCCCGCAGCAGTTAGAACTTATGTCCAAGTTTGGGACTGTGTCAGATCTCAGAGTTAACTGCCATAAGACTGTGCTGTTCCCCTTGGCAGCATTGGCCACGCACCCAGCAGCAGACCTACCAGAGATTGATCTATCATGAAGACAAATCACTTTCGATACCTGGGATTCAAGTGACACATGACGAACACCTACAATATGATCTGAACATGGGACGCATTGTGCAGGATCTTACTCGTTACGTGATGTTCTGAGGGACCCTGCCGCTGTCGGTCATGGGGCAAGTAGCCCTCAGAAAGATGGTACTGACTTGTGTGATGGGGTGACTTGTGTGGCTCTCATCAGGTTCTGTTACCCAAAATTCCTTGCAAATCTCAAACTTTCGAAAAAAACATTTTCCTCACATTTCTGTGATGGAAAGTTCTGGTACCTGCGTGGATCCACAAACTTCCACCCACCCCGCATGCTCCAAAGTCTCCCGATAAAAATGGCACCTCACTCGTGCGGGTGGGCCAAGTACCCACGACCAGCAAGGGAACAAAATGTATTGTGGAGACATCAAGATTACCGGTCACAAAATTACCTGGGTTTTCAAGGGGGGGCGCTCCTGGGTTTTTGGCCACGGGCTCGGCGGCAATCTAGGGAAACCTACCAAACCCACACATTTCTGAAAACTTGACACCCGGGGGAGTCTAGGGAGGTATGGCTTGCATGGATCCCCAACGGTTTCCTACCCAGAATCCCCTGAAAACCTCAAATTTAAATGGAAAAAAAAATCACATTTTCCAATTATTTCTGTATGGGATCACCATGCAGGCACACATGTCCTACCATACAGCGTTCCCCTCAGTCTCCCGAGTAAAATGACACCTCACTTGTGTGGGTGGGGCAAGGGCCTGTGACTGGGAAGGGCCAAAAAACATAGGGATTAAGGGTATAGCACAGCGAATTCTAAGCGCTACATTTTTTTAAAAAAAATAAGTTTTTAGCCGATTCTGCATTGGCCACCCACACAAGTGAGGTATCATTTTACACGGGAGACCAAGGGGAATGCTGGGTGGTAGGACATTTATGCTGGCACGGTGATCCCACAAAGAAATGTGAGGAAAATGTGATTTTTTCAGTTAAATTTGAGGTTTGCAGGGGATTCTGGGTAGGAAAACATTGGTGGATCCATGCAAGCCATACCTCTCTGGACTCCCCTGGGTGTCTAGTTTTCAGAAATGTGTGGCATCTAGTGTGCCTTCTGACCCCCCCCCCGGGGGGGGGGGATTGGGGGCTACTGTCCCCATCTGCCCCACAGATACATTTGGGGGGAGCAAAGGCCCTTGCCCAAGGGGCCGCTCCCCCTCCCTGGTGTCCGGTGAGTGGATCCCTGCATTGGCATGCCCATCTCAGGCAGCCCCCACCCCTAAATACAATTAAAAAAAAAAGAATCCCTGGCATCTAGTGGGCTTTCTGCCCCCCCCCACCCCCGGGGGGGTTCAGATCGGGGGGCTACTGCCCCCATCTGCCTCCCGGTGGGGGCAGAAAGACTGGGGGGGGGGTCAGATCGGGGGCTACTGCCCCCATCTACCTCCCGGGGGGGGCAGAAAGACTGTGCAATTTTTGCAGGGAGGGGTGGGGGCATTGGCCTGCCCATCTCGGGCAGCCCCCATCCCTAAATCCTATACAAAAAGAATCCCTGGCATCTAGCGGGCTTTCTGCCCCCTGGGGGTAGGGGCAGATTGTGGGCTACTGCCCCCATCTGAACCCCGGGGAGGGGCAGAAAGACTGAATAGCCCCAAAAACATTTGGGGGGAGCAAATGACCTTGCCCAAGTGGCCGCTCCCCCCTCCCTGGTGTCCAGTGGGTGGATCCCCAAGCAGGGATCCACTAGGGAGGAGTACCATTGGAAAGGGGAGATTCTCCCCTTTCCAATGATACCTCTCCTGTCTTTCTACGTGCTCGGGTGGCTGAGATAGCCCCCTGAGCACTTGGAAAGAGAAACTGAAATGAGCCAACCGGCTCATTTCAGTTTCTGTTTCAGAGAAATGTCAGCGCTGATTGTCATTTCCCTGAAACCAGCAGAGCAGCCTCTTGAGTTGGGGGAAGCCCTTCACCAGCTCCCGAGGCTGTTCAGGGCTCAAAGAAATCCCTCTGGTGCCCGCACCAGAGAGATTTCTAGTGCTGTGTGCGTGGACGGCCGTGAGCCGTCTGACGCACCGAAGGGGTTAACTTTGTAGACTATAAAAACTTTTTGGTGGTTATAAAGCAGGAGCAGGCTGCTCTACTAGGAAAAGTGGGTTCTCTCTGCTTTCACAGCTAGAGGGTGTGTACGTACACATACAAGGGTAGCTCACAGAACTTAGAGGAAAATGCTCCAAAGAGGCATAAATTAACCATTCAAAAATGACTGGTGCTCACTCACTGATAGTGTACCAAAGCCAAACGGACAAGTCGGTCTGTTCAGAACATCCATACTTGACACATCATGTGCCAAGAATTAATTACATAACGTAATACTCCAAAATGCAAAGTTTATCAGTATGCTAGATCGAACCAGATAAGGAATTTGTTATTTATTTTCTTATTTTAACGAAAGACCAGAAAGCAAGATCTATCACATATTTTCCAGCATAACTTGCCGTGTAAAAACAGAAACTGATGCCAATGTGCCGGTTGATACCTAAAACTCAGGTGCGGTCATGTCTAGAGACAGGGTTACGGCTGGAGTAAAATGATTTTCCAGACCAGGGTGAAGCCTGGGAAGATAATCTATAAATCGAGTAATCTGCAGGAAGGCGTACCCATCAGAAAAACATGCAAGCATCATTATCGAGCATGAGTAGGTGTGAAAGAGCAGCACAAGTTATCATAAGAAAAAGCAATCAGACTGCACTCCTTTTTAAAGTAGACATTCTGGAAAATTCAGGGAGGGATGCTCCCTTTTTTCGCTGGGAGTTCTTGCCTCTAGAAGTTTTTAAGTAGGGTTCTGGATGACTGTAACCCCTCCATGACATACGAAAGGCTATTCTTTGGTGAGGGATCCCCCTGAATGAAGCCCCAACATTAGGCTGGGAGTAGAAAAGAGCTTTTACAAGAAGCTTGACACCATTTTTTTTTTATGCCTTCCTTGCCTGTTTTACTGACAAAATGCAACTATTTTAGTTGGAGACAAAATAGACTTTGCTGATGGGAACCATTACGTCAGTGGTTCCTAACCTGTGGTCCGGGGACCTCTGGGGATCAGTGAAGCCTACTCAGGGGGTCCGCTACTGCTAAGAAAATTAATTATTAACAGATTATTAAAGTGTATAGAAATAAAAAGGCAAACTGTAAAAAATGAAAAACGTTTTTAAGCATAAAGGAATTTGAAATTGGAGGCTAAAACTCAAGATCGTATTCTCAGATTGATTTGTGGGAGCAGTGCAAGTGCATCAAACAGAATATAGTGTGGTCTCAATATGAATTTAGAAAAGCTCCAACCTTCCCATTAGTATTATTTTATATTGGTTTGTGAACATTTCATCATTGTGTATTTGTTTGACAAGTGCTGTTTTCTGTATTTTTAGTATATTGTTTTGCGATTCAAAAAACCTAAAATGCTAAGGCCATGATTCCCGGCTTCCAGTAATGTCTCAGTGTGGGTCCCTGGGTTCCAGTAATGATTAAGCAGGGGTCCACAGAATCCAAACATTTAAGAACATTATATGATTTACTTTTCTCGAAGGTAGTCATGTTAATGTTTTGTTGAATCAGTTTTTCATCAATTTCATACTCTCTTTAGGAAAAGTTCTTACCTCATCATACATGAATTGCAAAGTTAAAGCTGATTTTCCAACACCGCCACTGCCAACCATGATAACCTTGTGTAAAGCCAAGGAGTTCTGACCTTTAGCCTTGTTCGAAGCCATCTTGGAAACACAGATGTATCACAAAAAGGATACAAGGTGATCTAAGAAGAAAAAAGGAAACAAATACTAGTTACAGGTAATTTGAATTGGAGTTAAAAAAATTGCTACTCAAGAGGCACATTTAAACATTTTAAAGTTTTAATATGCACACTACTTTAGCTAGCAAGCTGGAACACCCAGAGTGGTAAGAGTTTGTGATTCTTTACAGGAGACAATTTCAGCAAATGGGATACATTCCCTTGCACTGGGTTTCAAAAAAATTATAATCTTGAAAAAGAGGCACAGCAGTTTGAAATCTTCCGCTAACAATGTCGTTTCATCTAGATCACCACACTCTTTCTCTATTTCCCCCAACCTTTTCATTGGACTTCATAAGCATTTAACAGGATTAGACCCCGAGCAGCCTCAGAACTGAGAGTTGAGGTATGTCTAGCCTTGTGTATGAGCCAATACGATCTAAGGAGTGAATGTGGGAAATCTGGGTCACACAGGAAAATAGTTACTTACCTCACTTAACTTCAGTTCCCCAGCTTTATGATCTTTCATATATTCACATGCGACTCTCGCTCCTCCCCAGTCAGACTCTTTACTACATACTCTCACACTTGTGGTATTAAATCGGAGATGGTTTCTTCAAATGAGGTGGGTGTGCTACTTAAACTTGAGGCCTACCGCTATTTTAACAAAAGTTACTGCTATTTAAGACTACAGGGCTTCCCAGCCTTACAACAGCAAATGATTCAAGGGTGTGAATATATGAACTAAATGTGTTTAACTTGGAAAGGAAGAAAGTGGCATTCCCGGGCCCAAATGTAATAGAAGCTGAGCCCTTTTAGATAAGGGGTCCTAAGTAAATTAAGCTGTAGAAACATCGGAGACCTCCTTTCAATAAATAAAATATTTAATAATGAGAATCATGCAATGGTGGGGAGGCCAAAATATAAGTCTTAATAAAAAAGGATTGATTTATCCATGAAGATCAATGTAACTGTAAGGGAATAGTCAATATGTGCACACACTGCAAACATTTACATTAGAGGTAGACCCTTCGTTCCAATCCCAGTCCCTCATCACCTTTTAATATTCTGCTGCTACATTAGGAGATGCTAAAAAATGGTGAAAAAAACTAAACCCATTTCTCGGAGTCCTGTTAACTTTCTGTTCCTACCACTGCCTTTATGAACCCGGAGACCAGGAAAAAGAAAGCGGTTATTTCTGGCCAATCCTAAATGACATTCAGGGTTTGATCTCAGTCAGACATCTAAAATAAACTAACTGGTGTGTGCTATCCTGTTTGTTGTTGTTTAACCAAATTAAACTTTCAATTTTATGATTACTTTTTTTATTTTTTAAGGAAAACACTCTGGTTCTGATGTTCTGGTATAAAAGTGGACACATGAAATTAACACATGCGAACAAGTACACAGACTAAGTTTTTCCTCACTTATTGAATATTTTTTTCTTACCAATGCCATGCCATATTAAGCAATTTGGTCATAGTGTGTCATGGCAGTGCTTGACAAACCCACACAAACTAGCAAAGCTATTTGATTTGTACTTAGGGTTCCCTCTAAAGCTCGCATCTGGTGGACAAATCTATTCACCGAAGAAGCAACCTTTCTTCTGCTCTTGGCTTTTTCCATCACTGCTAGGAAAGCCCTTCCTCCCTCCTCCTGTTGACAATACCATTTATGGTTTAAATCTTTTATTGATTTTCGAACATAGAAAGAAGAACAGGACCCCCTGCTCCTTAAAGACAGTGCAATACAGACAACGTATGTCAATAATGAGAGTATTACCAAGTAATATGCTGGGAGCGGATCTATAAAAGAAAGCCTTCAGTTGGAATAAAGGAAACAGAATAACAATTGTCTCCCCCCGTCCCCACCTCCTGTCCACAAAACGAAAAAGCCCCAGGGAAGGGGAAGGGGGCTGGGCGTAAGGCAGTTTATAGTAGCGTTTTGGGATTGCGCTTTGGTGGGATCTGTGTATCCACTAAACTGAGAAGCCGAAGATAGCGAGGGCATGTCAATTCCTGGAATTCGGTTGTAAGCAAGGTCAGGAAGGGGCGCCACAACTCTGGAAATTCATCCCCCTGCCCGCCAGTGTGAGGGATAGTTTCTCCATCCCCATTATCGTCCAAAGCCTCTGTAGCCAACCTGAATGGGGGGGGAGGGGGGGGGGAGGAGGGGGGAGGGGGGGTGAGTCTGGGGTGAGCGCCAATGTGCTAATATGTTCTGGGTGGCTGCCCCTAGGGCAATGGCGATTAGTCGGCCCCTCTGGGATTTCAAGGGATAAGTTAACGGGTTGGGCAGTCCAAGGAGGATGTATGCTGGGAAGCGCGGGAGTTGAGTATCGAGATGAGAATCTATGTCATCGAGGATTGGTGTCCAGTATGGTTGGATGCGGGCACAGCTCCATAAAAGGTGTTCCAGGGTTCCCACCTCCCCACAGCCCCTCCAGCACAATGCGCTAAGGTGGGAGTCAAATTGATGCAGGCGCTCTGGTGTGCAATACCAATAGGTGGCAACCTTGGTCAGCGTTTCCGTAAGACCTGCGTGATAGGCCGAGTGTCGGGCCCTGTAGTATATGCCGTCCCATTCCTTGTGAGATAAAGTCCTACCCAGCTCCCGCTCCCATCGTGCCCGTCCAGCATTATATGTAAGGGTAGTGGTTGCCAGTAAGTGTTGATAGAGGTCAGAGATAAGTTTTTTATCGGAAGTTCGGGTGATCAGCCACTTCTCATATGGGGTTAACAGGCGTTGAGCGCCAGGTTTGACCTGTGGTTGGAGTGCCCAGTGTCTGAGTTGTAGATATGGCAGGCGTTCCGTCTCCGGAACACCATAGTTCGCTCTAAGCTGTGGGAATGGAATGATGCCCTCTAGATCGAACAGATGACCCAGAGATCTGCATGGGGTGGAGCGCCAGTTCGTGAACGCTTTAGGGTCTACTCCCGGGTGAAAATCAGGGTTATTAAACAGTGGTGTCAGGGGGGAGGGGAATGATGTCAGCTCGTGTGTGATAGTGGTGCGGTCGTGATTTACGAAGCATAGAGATTAGGCGGTCTATGCTTCTTCCGAAGGAAGGGGCACCCTGCAGGGGCATGGCTGCGACTGCCTGGTCCTGGAACAACCAGTGTTTTCCGGATTCTAGGCGGTTCCATTCCACCAGGTAGCGAAGCTGTAAAGCATAAAAATAAAGCTGTAGATCGGGTATTCCCACCCCTCCCCGTTCTGGGGGCAGGACTGCTATCGCGTGCTTGAACCGTGGTTTGCGGCCCTGCCATATGAATTGTGCCAGGTCTGACTGGGTCTGAAGGATCCAACCAACGGGAGGGCGTAGGGGGAGGGTCTGAAATAGATAAAGGATCTGGGGAAGAATTGTCATTTTGATAGCAGCTATTCTACCGAGCCACGAGAGGGGATAGTGTTTCCATTTGCCCAGTTCCCTTCGAATGTGGGTGCGGAGCCGGTCATAGTTAGCAGTGACAGTGGCTGGAATGGTGGAGCCTAGCTGCACCCCTAGGTAAGGGACCGTGGTGGTGGACCACTGGATAGGATGCTCTTCCTGTATGCAAGCCAGCGTATTTGCCGATAGCGAGATATTAAGGGCAGTGGATTTGTCCATATTAATTTTAAACCCAGAGGCCTGCGCAAAGCTGTGCAGTTCAATAAATAGTGCTCGCAGTGTCTGAATAGGGTCAGTGAGAGAGAGCAGAATGTCGTCCGCGTAGAGGCTTATCTTATGTGTGTCTCCGCCGAATTTGATCCCAGTGATAAGGGGGTGGCGTCTGACTCTTTGCGCTAGGGGCTCCATGTACAGTGCAAAAAGGAGGGGGGAGAGGGGGCAACCCGGTCGTGTACCCCTGCCTATGGGGAAGCGGGAGGATGTCTGCCCATTAACTCGAACTGTGGCCTGAGGTGAACGATCGCAATTCAGAATGCGGGTGCGCATCTTGTCTCCGAGGCCAAATCTCTGTAGTACTTGTTCTAAATAGGGCCAGTGGACCCTGTCAAAGGCCTTCTCCGCGTCGATTGCTAGTAACATGTATTCCCCCTGTGTGAGAGATGCTTTTTCTATGAGGTGCAATACTCTCTTCGTGTTGTCGCTCATTTGCCTCTGGGATATAAAGCCCGCTTGATCCGGTTCCACCAGTTGGGGCATGTAGGTGGCCAGACGCGTCGCGAGGATGCTTGTGTATAGTTTGATATCTATGTTTAAGAGGGAGATCGGCCTGTACGCGCTGCAGAGAGTCGCATTCTTTCCGGGCTTCGGGATAACGACAATCGAGGCTACTAGCATTTCCTCCGGGATGGCGCCTGTGTGTGCGAACGCGTTAAAGCGATCCCGCAATAAAGGGGCCACCTGATTACAGAAGGCTGCGGAGTACCCATCCGGGCCAGGTGATTTGCCGAGTCGGAGGCGAGAGATTGCCGCAATGATTTCTTCCGTCCCGATGTCTCTGTCTAGGTAGGCGGCCTGTGCATGGTCAAGAGTGGGAACGTGCGCCGCCTCCAGATATTCAAAGCTGCAAAGCATGTCCAGGGAATCACCCGAATAAAGCTTAGCATAGAAGTCTCTAAAGGCTTCTGCGATGGCTACATCGTCCGATGTGAGGTCCCCCCCAGCAGGGCGGATAGTTTGCACCCCTTGTCGCTGTCTCGCTTCCCGCAGTTTATGGGCCAGAAGCCGGCCACACCTATCCCCTCCGGTGTAGTAGGAGTGTCGCAGGCGAAGGGCTGCATATTCAGCCCTGTCCTGGTCCAGCGCCGCGAGTTGCTTTCGTTCCGTGCAAAGTTGGCGCCAGGCTCTGGCTGCCCCAGTACGTTGGTGCATCTGCTCTAATTCAGCGACTCTGAGTAAGCTCAGCTCTTTTTTGACTGCGCACTTTGTTGATAGCTGTGGAGATGGCTATGAATTCTCCCCGTAAGACAGCTTTTGAGAGCGGTCCATTGTGTCGCGAGTGAGGTATCTGAATTAGTATTAAGGGCTAGGTAGTTCGAGATGGAGGATTTAATCTGGTCGATTATGGAGGCCTGGTGTAATAGGGAGTCTCGCAGGCGCCAGTGTCGCTGAGGTAGCTGTGTGTGTGGTAGTGAGAAGGAGGCCGTGACCGGAGAGTGGTCCGACAGGGACGCAGTGAGAATGTCGGTGTCAGTGGCTAGCGCTTGTAATGGAGTGGAGCATAGGAAATAGTCAAGTCTGGCATAGGTCTTGTGGGCTCCTGAGTAATAGGTATACGCTCGACTGAGAGGGTGAAAATGACGCCATAGGTCGACCAGCCCAAGTTCCTGGATGCGGGCTAACCCCAACCGGGAGAGGGCCCCTACTTGGCTGGTGCGTTGACAGGAGCGGTCAGTGATATTGTCGAAGACAAGGTACAAGTCACCCCCCAAGAGCAGGCGCCTTTCTGAGTTGGCTGTGGCCTCAGTGAGTACGTCGTGGAGGAATTTGTCCTGGCCTTCATTAGGGGCGTACCCCGAACCTATTATAAGGGATACCCCAGCTACTAGGAACTGGTATGTGAGTAGGCGGCCCCTGATCTCGGCATCCTTCTGTAGCACCTTGCCCTGGAAAGAACGGGAAACAAGTATAGCCACCCCTGCCGACTTAGTGGAGTTGGAGGAAAAGAACTGTGTTGGGAAGGCTCGGGATTTCATCCTGTGATGGTCTTTGCACAGCAGGTGTGTCTCCTGTAGGAGACAAATATCGGCAGTGGAGTGCTCCAAATAGTTGAGGACAGCCCTACGCTTGATGGGGTTGTTGAGTCCCCGGAAATTAAGGGTCAGAACCTTAAGCAACCTACGCGACATCTAGCGTGCGGAGGATGTGTGGGCTATGGCGGGGTACCCCGGGAGCAGGCCCATTGAGCGGTACCAGTGAGCGAGAACTGTGAAGAGTTGTTCATCAAGCCATACCAGTAGGAGAAAGGGAACTGTGGACAGGAGGGACCCACCCAAAAAAATGCAAAAAGGAAAAATGAATAAAAAAAGGGGGAAAAACCAAAACCCCCAGGGAAAAAGTCCCCAGAACAAGAATAAGTAATCCAAATAGACCGTCGTCCCAGGACGACAGGTCAGTCAACCAGATGGGGGTCATCGTGTGGCCAAGTAGAGGGATCGTACCACCCGCCGCCCCCCCGCAGCCAGCAGAGATGCAAGTAAAAGGTCCGGTGGTTCAAAGGAGGTCATTTGGCAGTTAGGTCTTCTCCGGCAAGGGCCACAGTGGCCGCAGTGAGGGCCGCCTGCTGACCCCTGGCTATCTCAGCTTTGGGCGGCCGCCTGGAACGCCGCCTCCTGCCCTGTCGCTGCCACCCCGACGGGGAGACCTCGGGCCCTGAGGCGGTGCTGCGATCATTGTCTTCCCCGCTCGGCTCCGCCAGGCCCAGCAAGCGACATGCTTCTATGAAAGAACGAAGCTGGTGGAGCTTCCCGTTATGACGAAAGATGAGGCGGAAGGGGTGCCCCCAAGAATATGAGATCCCCTGTTGACGGAGGTGTTCAGTCACCGGACGGAACTGGCGGCGCCTCTGTAATGTGATCAGGGCAAGGTCCTGGTAGAGCACCGGAGAGTGACCCTGGAATGATATGGGATGGAGTGATCGTGCTTTAGCTAGTATAGCCTCCTTAGTCTTAAAGTCCTGAACACCAAGATGTCCGCCGGCGGAGCGCTGTTGGCCCGTGGTGGCCCCACTCTATGCGCCCTGTCCAAAACCACATCAGACTCCTGCGAGTCCCCCAAGATGTGGCGGAAGAGACCCTGGGTGAAAGCGAAGAGGTCGTGGGTGTCCTCTGAAGGCTTGACCCCACGGATCCGGATGTTGTGCCTTCGGGATCGGTTTTCCAAGTCCTCCATCTGGGTCTGCATGTCGACGTTTTGGTCTTGAAGTCGGATAACCTCCTGCTGGAGTGTGGTCAGGTCCGATACTGTGGCGTCGCTTTTCTCCTCGAGAGAGGCAACCCGTTCCCCAACGCTATCCACGTCCCGGAGTACCTCCCAAAGTTCTGTGGCAAATTCAGCCTTCACTGATTGAATGTCCTCTCTAAGAGTGAGGAACAGCGATTCAAGGAAGGCTTTTGTGATTGGCTCATCTCCAGTAGCCGCAGGGCACCTCGCAGCCTCCGCCTCGGGGGTCGCGGACGCCATATTGGGTATGGATTGCGAGCGGCCAAAAATGTCCTTGAGGGGTTTCACTTTGTTGTTTCTGGTCTTGGACATTGTCAATCCCGAGCCGGCGGTCGCTGGTCTGGGCACGGGGCCCAGAAGGAGCCTCTTGCGGGGTGGCTGTCCCCTCTGGGCAAGCGGGAGTTCCTCGCTGTCTTCTCCGAGGTGATAGCAGCTCTTTAATGCAAATCTAATGGCGGTGTCCCCCTATCAGGCAGCGACCGCGCCGACTGCACTCTCACGTGGCTGTGCTTGTGCTGTATCCCCAGGGTGAGGGTTAATGTGGCGGTGGTTGCAGGTGTATCCGTGTCCCCTGACCCCGGTGGAGTCTCCAGCGGTCCAGGTCCCACTGGCGGTCAGGCTAGGAAGGTCGCGGGCTCAGCGAAGCGTGCAGGGTCCCAAACAGGGCAGGCGCCAGGTGTGAACAATGACGTGATCAAAGTGAGCAATGATGCTGGTGGAAAGGCCCCCCTCCACCGACACAGGGCCCAGCCTCCTGCCGCCCCTCCACTGCGCTGTTCAGACCAGGCACTGTGCACTCCGCAGGCACCGTAGCGGTGTCTGAGGGTCACTTCAACACCGCCTCTGCCCCCGCATATCTCGAAGCCCTCTCCTTACCGCTAGTGCAGGCAACGCGGCCCAGCGACCTCGGCGGTTCCTGCAGGGCAGTGCGTGGCTTCGCCTCTAGCGCTTCACAATCGGCGGGGCCAGCGGCCCCCACAAAGGGCAGACGATAGTGTCCATGTACTGGAGGGGACCCCCAGAGATCCCGATCCGGAGATGACCGGGCCAAGATGGCGTCGGGGCCGATCCCGGAGCCTGCGGTGTTGCGTCGGCTCTAACCGGGCACCTCTCGTCCTCCGCGGGTCCGGATCTACCCCAGACCGGGGATCACAGCGGCCCAGTGCTTCAGTTAGGCCCGGGTCCCTCCTCTCACGCTGCTTGTGGCCGTGTGCATAGGCCCCGCGGGCCTCTCCTACTGCTGCAGCGGGCGCCCGAGGGTATCACCGGTGCAGGGGGGAGCCCTCCGAACCCGGAAGGCAGCGGGCGGCTCCCTCCGGTAGCGTTGACTGCGGCTTCTCTCGGCAAGCGGACCGGCCGTCCGTCACCCCGCTACCAGCAAGTTTGCAGTCCGGTGGGCGAAGAAGGGGCACCGGGAGAAGAGAGGCCTGCCTCGGCGGTCCGGACCTGGACTACCGCGTTGTCGAGGCCGCCCTGGCGTAGGGCGGCTGGGTCCGTCTCCCCGCGCCGCCGATCTCGCTCCCACGGCCACCGCTGTAAGGCAGGCTCCGGGCTCAAACCGGGTCCGGAGGGTGCAGGTGGTGTTACTGGGTCGGCTCACGCTGCTGGGGCCCCTGGGGGGCCGTGCTGTGCTGCTACGGGCAGACGACGAGCAGGAGCCGATAATCGAGCGTCCTACCTCGCCGCCATCTTGGCCACGCCCCCCCGACAATCCCATTTAAAGACAAACCATACAGTACCCTTTCAGTTACGTTTTAAAATGCTTATTTCTACTGAACTGATTTACACACAAAAAACAGAAATCTACTTTCATGCTAAGTTTGGGTGAAATATTTTGCAATGTAGATGTGAGCAACATTTCCTATGGGAGCTAAAATGGAAAATCACTTGTTTGACCCCACACCCTCAACATTGTTTTCCTGTAGACAGCTCTTCAAGGCAGTTGGCATGCTTAAACTGACGGAATAAGAAGACTTCAAAGTTTTGTTCAATCAGTCTGTGGGGTCATAAGTTATAGGCAAATTAAAACATGTCTTATGTCAAAAGGGACCACGACCAGGTGAACCCAACCACCTCCATGCCTGTGATGTTACAGCAGGCCCAGGTGGGGGGGAATTACGTCCTCGGACAGAGATTCTGGTGACGCCGAGGGTGGACATATTTGAACCGTTTCCAATGCATGATCTATGCTTGTAGCTTGTTGGCTTTCTGCGTCGCCTTCCTGTGGCAATGTGTCAAGCCTTGTATCGCCCATGTGATATTCATGCTCAGTTTGAAATGAAAACACCCTGGATTCTTTTTTTTTTTTTTTTATTATTCTCACTGCAAAAATCCAAAACAAAAAAATAAAAAAACACGTCTTTTTAATGAAACCTCCATTTGAATCTTAAATATATTGCCACCACCAATATGTTTTAAATACGTGTGTGAGTGTATGTGTAGGTAGATAGGTGCAAGGCTCTGTGTGACAAATCCCCGCTGCGCATGGCTTAAGGCTGTGTGCAGTGGCAGTTGGTTAATAGAAGTCGGCACTGCAGGCCCGCTGCTGCCCAACACCTGCTGCATATAGTAAAAGGCTGTGCGTCTCTGGCGTTGCCAGAAGCCAATGGATTCGGCTGAGCTTGGCCTCACTTACATTTTATTTAGAGCAACAGTACTAATAAACACACATCTATTACTAAAGCGTTAACGTAAAATTCAAGTAGATTACCACAGTACAGCACAACGGAAATTGGAAAAACACTTGCCTCCTCACAGAGTGTAGGTAACAACTACATTCAGCAGGGAAGTAGTCAGAAAGTCTGTGCGAGTTTCCTATACTGCACAAATGTAACCCGTTGCCATCCTTCTTTCGATTAAATAGCTTTTGTAAAACTAGCACTGGCAAAGCCAGTAGGTGTCGCCTATGCAAGAGCTATTGGCATTGCCAATATGTTTAAGCCATGTTGTACACCAGTGTTGCTGCTGTTCAGCATGACTAAAAGTTAGTGGGGTAAAGGAGAGTGGTGTGGAGTGTCGTAAAGTGGAGTAGAGTGGAGTGTTATGGAGTGGCCTAAAGTGGTGTAGAGAACAGCTGAGTGGCATGGAGTGGCGTGAAGTGTTGTGGGGGTGTCGTGGAGGGGGTAGAGTGGGGTAGAGTGGCGTGAAGTGTTGTGGGGGTGTCGTGGAGGGGGTAGAGTGGGGTAGAGTGGCGTGAAGTGTTGTGGGGGTGTCGTGGAGGGGGTAGAGTGGGGTAGAGTCGAGTCGAGTGGCGTGATATGGAGTGGTGTACAGTAGAGCTGCATGGAGAGGAGTGAAGTGTCATGAAGTAGCGTACAGTGTTGTGGAGAGTCATGGAGGGAGTAGAGTGTCGTAGAGTGGGAGGGCGTAGAGTTGAATGGTCTAGAGTACCGTGTCAGAGTTGAGTAAATTGTTGGAGTGGAATAGGGTGTTGTGCAGCAGTGTAAAGTGGCGTAGAGGATTTTGCATAGAGAGGAGCAAAGTGTTGTAGAGTTGAGTGGTGTGGAGTGGAGTAGAGTTTAATGGCGTAGAGTGTCAGAGTGGAGTATTGCGGAAAGAAATGTTATAGATTGGCATACAGTGAAGTGGTGTAAAGTACAGTGGTGCAGAGTAGACTGGCATAGTGTGCAGTGGCATGGAGTGCATTGCTTTTGAGTAAAGTGTTGTAGAGGGCACAGGCAGAGTGCAGTGATGTAGAGTGGCGTAGAGAAGAGTGGTGCAGAGTAAATTATATTGGCATAGTGTGTGTGTAGTGGAAGAGAGTAGATTGTTTCAGAGTACAGTGAAGTAGCATAGAGTGGAATGGTTCAGGGTAGGGTGGTCCAGAGTGCAGTGGTGCAGAATAGATCAGAGTGGCGTGGAGTGCACTGGCATAGACTGCAGTAGAGTAGCATAGAGTTCAGTGGTGCAGAGTAGAGTGCAGTGGCATAGAGTGTATTGGAGTAGAGTGGTGAAGTGTAGAGTGGTGGAGAGAGCAGTGGCATAGAGTGCAATGGTGCAGAGAAGAGTGGTGTTCAGTTCAGTCTTACTGCAGAGTGCAGTGGCACAGAGTAGAATAGAGTGGTATAGCTGGCAGTGGTGTAGGATATTGTAGAGGAGAGTATAGTGGCGTAAAGTGCAGAGTAGTTGGTGTAGAGTCCAGCGGTATAGAGTGCATTAGTTTTGAGTAAAGTGGTGTTGAGTGCATTGTTTTTGTGTAAAGTGGTGTTGAGTGCATTGGTTTTGAGTCAAGTGGTGTGGAGTGGCGCAGTGTAGAGTAGAGTGGCCGAGAGCAGATTGTTTTAGAGTAGAGTGGCATAAGGTAGAATGAAGTAGCGCAGAGTAGTGGTGTAGGGTGCAGTGGCAGAGCGGAGTAAAGCAGAGTGTCCTAAAAAGGAGTGGTGTAGAGTGCAGAGAATAAAATACCATGTTATAAATATATATATATATATATATATATATACATATACATACACATACATATACACACACCCACACACACACACACACACACACGCGCAATATGTTATTTTCTACCATTATTGTGGGAAGAGGGGAATGTGACCCACTTGAGTTTTTGCCTCTAATGATTTATGCCCCTCCTCACACTCAATAATAGCAATAAATAGCATATTAAACCCTGTGCCACTGGGTAGTTATAGTTTGAATCGTGCTTCATAGGAAATCCCTTTTTTGTGTTGCTAATAACTTTGGCACAGTTTGACAAATTTCCACAAAACTTTCGAAAAAAGTGCTACTTGTGGACTAGTTTATACATGGAAAGTTTCAGGGTGATCCGTCAAGCAGGGGGGTGAGAAAAGGGAGGGGGTGGATTCCAAAACGCGTTTTCCCCATTCATTTTTGTATAGGGAACTTCAGACACAGCTACAGCCCAAACCACTGAACGAATTTGCACCAAATTTAGCAGAAAGCTAGACCTTGCTCCAGAAAGAGTGCTTTTGTGGTTTGGTATAAATCTGTTCAGTTATGACAACCAGGGAATTCCAGCGTGGAGTCTCTTGCGTGGATCTCATGAGGTTCTCTTACCCACAATGCTCTTCAAACCTCAAACTTTGTCTGAAATCACACATTTTCCTAACATTTTTGTGAAGGAAACTTCTGGAATCTGCAGGAATCCACAAAATTTCTACCACCAAGCATTGCCCCACTTTTGCCGACAAAAACGATCCGCCACTTGTTTGGCTGGGACTAGTGCCCGTGACAGGAATGGATAAAATCAAGGTCAATGGGAGCCCTTGCAAGGGGACTCCCATTGACCCCAGTTTGATCCGTTCACCATTTTGGGAGTCAGCCAAACTTTCCTGGTCCATATATAAAAACAACACCCTAAAGAATCAAATGTCCTCTCGCTTGCATTTGGATGGGATGCTTTAGTCCGGAGGAGAGCAGAAAGACTATTGAGGCTTTAGGGGTGAGGGTGGAGCCTGATGTTTGAATAGACCAGACCCACCACATTAATTAACTAGAAAATATGTCTTCTGTGTGCCCCCAGGAGCACATCGGGAGCTCACTCCGTACGCCATAGTTAGGTGAAAATGTCAGTTAAATAATAACTTTTTAAACTAACAAAACCACTGAAATTCACCAGTTATAGTTACCTAAAGTTACTATAGATCGTGCCCTATCTCAAGTAACCATCTACAACCAATAGAACAGTACTGTAATGACAAGTTATTAAAAATCCAATTCAATGGTGAAGTCAGATTCTTAATAAATATGGAAAAGTAAATTTTAGCTATTTTTACTTAAAACTTTAAAAATCCATTTTCTCCAGTTATCCGGATTGGATTTGTCATTTTGGGGATTTTGATTATAATACTGCATAAATACTTTACAAATAGCCCTAAATTAAGCCTGTAGCTCCCAGGGGATTGAGCTCAGGCTAATTTAGTGACTTTGAGGGTTAACCCTGACAAGGTTTGTGATTATTCCTTGGAGTGAGCAGTCACCCACCCCAAATAATCCAATTTTTACACCATACTTATTACACTAAAATTGGCTGCGGAGTTCAATACACTTGAGCATTCCATTCTGAGGAACCCTCATCTATCTCTCTCTCTCTGCATTACTCAAACAGCTCATGAAACACTCTTACAGAACCTACTAAACTTCTCTTGCTCGGTTTTCTGATGCTCACATATATCAATGTTGTTGTCCCCAAAGCCTCAGCTCTGGTCTTATTATGAGTGCCATAATTTACTCCTTCTAGTTTGCACACCATTTTTGTAAGTCTATGATACCCAAGC
The DNA here is from genome assembly GCA_963921515.1 of Calotriton arnoldi. Lineage (NCBI taxonomy): Eukaryota > Metazoa > Chordata > Amphibia > Caudata > Salamandridae > Calotriton > Calotriton arnoldi. The sequence continues at coordinate 1,344,855 of CAWUFW010000742.1, forward strand.
CTTTTTTTACTTCTTTTCATGGCAACAGCACACTTACTCAGGTATGTCTCTCGGCTGCCAAATAACAGATGATTTACATTCTTCTCATTGTCAACCTCCCTGAAAAGTAAAATCTAGAACAATGCTTTGTCAATCAAATTCACTAATCTCCTTATCATCCTTGCCATACCCTCTCCCCTTCACTCCAATAATACTTTTAATTTCAAGAGGCAATTTAACTGATTCCTAGTTTTTTGGGTCATACTCTTTTTACCTGCCTGTTACCTTATTGAACCTAACCTTGTTATTATTCACAGATGTGACTTCATTAGTTCCTCAACAATATAACAACCAGAAACAAATGAACATTTTAAGGATCTGTCCTGAAAGTCTGTTAAGTACTACTAAGTCTACCATTACCTCAACAGACAAACGCACATTGGACCACTGCAATAGTATAATACTTTTCCCAAGTACACCTTCTTGCCAAATAGAATAGTAGCAGTGAAATAGTTTACTCTCTCGTCAGGTGTCATGCCAAGATATTATCCAGACACACACCCACATCTACCATCCAACCTGCTCAAAAGCACCACCTTGTAATAATCTATGCCCTTTGTGCCCAAACTCAGTTCAGTTCAACCCTTCCGCTCAGCCCTTATCACTGGAACACTTAGCCTTTGGATCCTCTCTTTAAATTAAGTCAAACCTGCATCTAAATCTCCCCTTATTGAACAGAGATTGCAAAAAAATGCATACTATCTATGCCCTTTACACATTAAGCCAAAACCTACACAACTTACTATGCACTTTACTGACAGCAATGAGGTAAGAGAATTAGTGATTGAAAACCTCATTTGCAGATTCTTGTGTCAAATAAATAAGCGTATACTTTAGCCAAATGGCAGTTTAAAACTGAATTTCATTCGGTTTGGTAGGAGTTTTCGGAACTAGACATGTTTCAATAGGTGTTCTCCTCATTCCATTGGAGCCCCACAATTTGTTTCCACAATATCGCTGGAAAGAAATTGACATAAATACTCTCTCCCATGTCTTTTGTTGTCAATACATTTACGGTTTGGTGATTCTTCAAATTCTAATGCAGAATGCCAACATGCCTAGCTTTAATGTGCTCCAAATTGCACTCACACTGTCATCTCATCCTGTGCACCCTCCATTCACATGTGCACAATGCTCCTCCTGAACTTATATAAGCACACTGCTCTCCATGACCTCACCCAGACACTTGCTCTCAACCGCCATACAGATGCAACTGGTGAGGAAGTGTACATGTTGACAGTGCTCAAGGCATTAATTAAATGTTCATTTTGTACATTTTGAATATCAGTAGCAAATAAACAAAAAAGCCGTGTTGCAATACTTACAACACAAACCAGGAAATGTGTGTCTGACTTTGGGTGGATGCTCAGTATCCCTGTACTATGTACCGTCCAGTAGTCAACATCTCTCCCCCTTTTTCATCTCCAGCAGTCCAGCCTCAAAGTATCACTTCATTTCAGAAGAATGTAATTCAGGTTAGCTCTTTATTATCAGTAACTCAGTGGTGCAAATGAGGAACAGCTGTGCAGCCTCCAACAAATGTATACTTAATATGCTCATCCCGCAACAAGAATTATACGTCACTGTCTGCACACATCTGCAAAATTTTATTTTAGGAGAACTACATGCAAACAAGTTGTGAGCTGCACATTTTAGAGACAAACTGCATTTTTATTTCTTTCAAATCAACTTCTGGGAGCTTGGAATAATGCCAGACTTTTTAAGTAATTATAAAACGCTATTTTTCCAGAAAGATGCTATATAATGGTATATGTTACAGTAGGCTGTATGGGCAAATTCGGTAGCAGAGATTAATGACCAAACACGGGGAAATACCCTTAAATCCAGAGAACATAGGCCAGTGTGATGTCATGTATCTCAAAACAATACTGCAGTGACAGACCTGAGCCACAGTTTAGGGTACGCATATATAGCACTTTATTTGCAGACAAATTAAAAAACACTTAACAAAAACATGTAATGTACTTAGGAAAATAAAGTTAGCAAACAATTATAAACCTACATAAGGCTACATACCCCCACAGTAGCGATTCAGGTCGCGAAGAGAAATGGACTACCATTAGAAAATAGTTTTGGAGATCTGTCTTGAGGGCACATGCTACTAAAGCTGCCTTGGAGTGCTAAAATCGGCAGCGACTCATTAGGAGGCATGCAAACAGACATGACTAATGACCATTGCCAATCTAGAATTAACTCATTTTTAAATGAGATATTGTCACAATGACATGCTGAGATTGGGACCATTTTTATTTCAGACAATGTACCTGTGCTGATACACTTAGATTTTCTTCCTTATCAAAGAAGCAAAGGTATATAGAGATTTAAGAATGCTTCATTAAAAGATCATATACTCTAACAATTACAGTGATTCTGCAGAATGGTTTTAATGACATTTTTCTGATATTATCTCTCTTCAGACAAGTTGGGAAGCTGTTATAGATGCATCTCAGGGTTTCATAATCCACTGAGTAAAATGAATAAACAAACAAATAGATGCAAGCGAAAGAGGTTTTAGAAAAAAATGTACACATTTTTATGAGTAATTATTTTCTTTTGATATCACTCCTTATGACGATATCTCCCACTATTTAAATTCTAGTGATAAACAACCTTATACTAATGTTGCTTTTTCTCAATTAGAAGAGGGCATGACCATTGACTAAACGGTTAAAGTTAAAGACCTCTTTAAGAATAAAGTAAATTCCCAGGCCAAATTGTCTTACAAATTAAATTCATGCACATTTCTCAAAATCTTTTCTACCAAAACTGTTTTGTTATTTTATTACTTGTGATTCTGCAGGTAGGTCTCTTGAGGAAGCTAGATGTCTAATTCCTAGAAAAGAGCTGGATTCAAAATTATGTAAAAATGTAAACCTATATTGTTAGTAAATGTTGATTATAAAATACTTGCAAAAATATAAGCTTTACAATTGGAAAACATTTTGCCAAATATCATCGGTAAAGAACCCTCAGGCTTTACTAAAGGAAGGTCAACTTCTGATAATTCTAGATCTTTAATGTTTTATGCAAGTCCTTAAATGCTCAGATGTTATGTTAATGATATTTATACAGCGCAGCGATTACCTGGGGGTGTCCTGGCGCTAGTTACATCTCCTTTAGGCAAGAAACGGAAGAAGATTTATTGGGCAAAGAGCCAGGTTTTTAAGCTTTTCCTGAAAGCTAAAAGGTCCGTGGCATTTCTTAATTGAAACGGTAAGTCGTTCCAGGCTTTGGCCACGCAATAAGCAAAGATTCTGCCTCCCCACCGCACTTTTTTTAATGTGTGGTAGTGAGACCAACCTGGCACCTAGTGAGCAAAGTGGTCTTTTCGGTATGTACCAGTGGAGCTGCTGTTTTAAATAGTCTGGTCCGGTACCTTGAAGTGCTTTAAAAACCAGACAGAGGGCTTTAAAGCGAACTCTGTTCCTTACCAGGAGCCAGTGAAGTTTTTTTATTTCCTTGGATATAGGAGCAAACCGAGATGTGCCCGTAAGCAGTCTGGCAGCTGCATTCTGCAGCATTTGAAGTTTGTTCAGGAACCTTTGTTGAACATTTAGATACAGACTATTGCAGTAGTCCAACCTTGCCATTACGAGAGTCGCGACTACTGTTTGCCGGCTACTCGGGGGCAGGAACGGCAATATTTTCCTAAGTGTTTTAATCACATACAATGTTTTTGATGCCACTGAGTTTACCTGGTGACTGAAGGTAAGACTGTCATCCACTATCACTCCCAGGTTTTTAACCTTTTTTGCGGGCGAAGGGAGAGAGCCCATCGAATCTGGCCACCAGTTCGGTGTCCAGAAGTTAACATCGTTGCCAAACAGTATGACCTCGGTTTTACCAGTGTTGAGCTTTAGGCAGTTCTCTGCCATCCAACTCCCCACTGATCTCATACAGTCTTGAAAGCGTTTATCCAATCCTGCCTCCTTACCGGGTAGCAGAGACACCACAATTTGGGTGTCGTCTGCATACGAGGTGAGGCCAAATCCAAACGCACTGATAATAGGGGCCAAAGAAGAGACGTACACATTAAAAAGCGTGGGACAGAGAGGACCCCTGTGGAACCCCACAGGGCAATGCAAAAGGTTTAGACTGATGATCTCCCAGTGCAACAATTTGTCCTCTGTCGGATAAAAAAAAGATCTTAAAAGGTCCCAGGCTGTCCCATGGATCCCGCATGCCTTTAGACGGTCCATCAAGATGTCATGATGGACCGTATGAAAGGCGGCGGACAGATCCAATAAGACCAGAGCTGCCCTGCCACCCCGATCAACGGCTTCCCTGATCTCATCTGTGGCCTTGATGAGAGCGGACTCGGTACTATGGCCTTCTCTAAAGCCATATTGGGAGGGATCCAAAGCTTGCGTCTCTGCTAGGAAGGTACTTAGTTGTGTATTCATGATTTTTATCAACTTTGCTGGGAGCGTGAAATTGGGCGAAAATTATTTGGATCCTCGGGGTCCAGACTTTTTTTTTTTTTTTTTTTTTTTTAAAAGGGGCAAAATGGAGGCTAGTTTCCAGCGTATAGGAAACTGCCCTGTTACAAACATGCCATTAAAAATTAGTGATCGCAACGATGCGATCGTAACCGGGGCCTATTTGGCCACTGAGACCGGACATGGGTCATAAGGAGACCCTGAGTAGCCCTCGAATTTCTTCACAGGACACTGGTGAGAAATTCTCAAAGATGGCAATGGGAACCCTAGTTGACTTGGGTTCCTCCCTGGCCGCATTCATTCTGCCAGAGCTTGGCCCACTAAAAGCCAGAAAGATGGACTCTACTTTGGTCAGGAAGAACTTGGCGATGTCTTCGCAGAGTTCCTGACTTGGTTGAACTCTGGCTGGACTTGGAGAAGCCAGGCTGGAGACAGTTCTAAACAACTCTTTGGCCGAATTCTTCGCTAGATCAATGCGGGTTGCAAAATACTTTTGTTTAGCAGAGAGAAGGAGTTGTTTATAATTAGGGCTCCCGGTTTTATGGTATTTTTTTTTTTTCCATTTCCGTCTGTATTTATCCGTATTTATTTTTTGGGCATTTTTTCTGTATTTATCCACATTTATTTTTGCCACACGCAAAAGACGACGCTACAGCTAGTATTTTTCCACATTTATTTAAATTGAAATCACAGCGAAAATAAAATGCCTTTCTACACTTGAAGTTGAAGGCATTGAGTAAACTTAGTGCTGCACTACTTCTATAATATACAAGAAATGCATTGCATTTGTTAGTATCACAGTATTAATTGATCCAACTTTCGAGTGCCATGCTACATACATTAGCTGCAATTCCCACAGTAAAAACGTCTGCATTTTTCATAGTAATTTGTTTTTTAATGTTTCCTTACCGGTGCTTTGGTAGCCATAGTTCATTCAGGGCCCCTGTTCTCTTTTAAACTGCTTGTCATTGGATTAAAAATAAAATCAAACAGCCCTGAGCTACTAACGAGCAAGTGCTAAAATCTACAGAGCTCCTAAACTGGATGTGCTCTCAACCTCGAACCCCCACTGATTTTTAATTGCTCGACTGGAACCATCTCATAAGGAGACAGGCCTTTCTGCGTCTCCAAAGTAGTAAGTAAAAGGAGTGCTGTACGCCGAAAAACAGCCCCTGCCAACAGGGAAGGTACCAACCCCCTTACCCCCTCCCCCCCGATTGATTTACTTGATTTATGTCGGGCTGTCAGTGAACATCATTGGCAAATTACACAAGGCCACAAGTTCCCCACAGTACTCTGACTGGGGAAAGGATATTTCCTTCTCTATTACATTCTAGTCTCGGTATTCTCCCACTCATCTGCACTTCTAGTCTGTCTCATTCTTGTCACTGTTGTCCTACTTTCCTCTTCCTTCTTTCCCATTTTTCCCGCCTGTCCCTCTCTTGCTCTGGATTAAAGTAAGTCCAGGCCCCCAAAAATGTGCTCTGGGTGACAACACCTTCACAGACGAGGTGCTGCAAGTACTGCAGGAGTGAGGGGGGAAACAGGTCGGGACCTTAGTTCAACAGGTGCAGTGTGCTCTTGGGCAGATGTGTACACGTTTTCCATGGACCTGAAAGTAATGGGGAGCTGATGAGGAGCCATTAGTGCTTGAGCCACAAATGAGGGGGGGGGGAGTCCAGCCGCTGCAACACTGTTTGAATCCCGGCCGAGCAGACTCAGGCTTTCATCCTTCTGAGTGCAATAAAATGAGTAAGATATAGTTGGGCGTTAGTGGCAGTAGTTATTTGTAGCTCTGCGAAGCTGCAAACCTGAAACAGCAAGCGCTATATAAATGAATACGCTGTTGTCACGTTACACTCGGTGCTGGAAAACGCATCTCTGTAGCTTGTGTTTGCCATGTCTTTGAACCATGGCAAGGGGTGGAAAGGAGAACGCCTCACTCTTTGTGTCTCGATCCAGCCCAGGGGGACCTTTCTTCACGGGGAGGAAACGCCTGGCATTCCCCGAACAGACTGGGCCTTGTCTGCCTCTCATGACATCGAGTTCAGGAAGGAATGCCCGTCCCTGGCCGTCCATTGTTGGAGGGCGAGGCGTGAACCCGCAGCTCCTGTGTAAACAGCTCCTGGCACCCCCGCACCAGGGCCTGGTGGCAGCAGGCACAATGGGCCGGTGTCAGCTTTCTCAAGGCCCGTGCTTTGTTCAGTGTTTATCAGAGCACCCGGGAGCTTAGCTGCGATAAGCCCCAGGAGTTAAAAGTTCTTGGGGCCAGCTCGCACTTCTCTACGGAACTCCACGGGATGCAACAGCCCCTCCCCGACCTCGCACAGGCTGTTGACAGCCCATTGTCATTCTGACTGCAGATGATTATCACATTTAGAATGACAATGGGCAGTCTGCCTTTAACATAATGTGCACTGCAAATGAGTATCTTTGAGGCGAGTGACTCACTTGGCGCCAGTAGATTGTAGCAGAGGAGCTTAACGTGCGCCCGAGGTGTGCTTCATCACTGCTGATTAGCACATGCCAGAAGGCGACCTCATCCATACACAGTTTTACTAGTATTTTTCCGTTTCTAAATATAAATACAGACAAAGGAAAAATAGTTTTCCGTCTGTATTTATATGTAAAAATCCGTAAAAACGGAAAACCGGGAGCCCTATTTATAATTCTGCAGGCTGAGCTTATATAACTTTTTCTCAGTTTCTTTATAGCCTTTCCTCCAACTCCGCTCCAGCCGTTTACACACGAGTTTCTGGTTTCTCAAATCCTCCGTGAACCATGGTGCAGAGGGTTGTGATCTTTTGGGGCGGAGAGTTTTAACTGGGGCTATTATCTCACAGGCTACTATTACTTTAGACCCAGGAAAAAGTATTTGACAGATTGTGCTGGAGTTTAAGGGATCATACTTTGAATTGGCATATTTGGTTCCAAATGCATTGAATTCTGATCCTTTTCATCCTGCTCCTAAGGCATCTATTTTTGTGAATGGAAATTCCTTTGATTAATTTCAAGATTTTAATGCATTTGTCAAGGTTGCCCTTTATCACCTCTTCTTCTCTTTATCTTGGCTCGTGATCCATCTCTTTGGAAAATATGGCAGAATACTGCTATACAAATTCTTTTTTATTGTGGGAAAAAAAAAAAAGCAGTTTAAAGTTTCTGTATTCTCTTATATTCTGCTTTTCATGTCTCATCCCAATACTTCCCTTTTGGCTTTTCTGAAAGATGTTAAAGGATATTCAAACCTTTCTGCTATAAATTTAATTCAGAGAAATCTGACATTTTACTTTTGAATACATTCTGATTACAACATTATTTTGAAGGTACATGTTTTTTAATGGAATTCCTCAAAAATTAAATATTTAGTTATCTAGTTTACAAAAATATAAAAGTAACTATTAAAATGATTTTTTTAATGCGGAATCCATTATTTCTGTCCTGGTGGGGTATATTAGACTATATTAAAAGTGATGCCAGAACCCCTTGTTCTATAGGTTTGATCAAAGATTCCAGTACAGATTCCTTTAAGTTATAAAAATAGACTCCATCCTGTAGAAATTGAAACAAAAGACATTGTACGTCTTTACTTAATTTTAAAAAAAGCAGAAGAATAATGGTGGTATCAACTTTATACATTTTCAGACATACCATAAAGCTTGTTGTATTAGATAATTCTCATATTGCATTTTTGATGAAGAAAGGTGCATTTGTTCTGAGGGTTGATATTGAAAAGTCCTTTTTTCCCTTTTCTTTTAAAGAATGTTTGCACCTCCTTATCACGTATATACTCCTCTTTTGATAGGCTCTTTGAAACATTTTCAAACTTGCTTGCATGAAGATTAAAGATGATTTTCTTATTTCCGTTATTTGCAATAAAAACATTGATAAAATTAATTGTTCTTGAGAAATTGGGAGAAAGGCATTAACTTAGTATATTATTTTTTTAAAACCTTGTTTATTGTGATTTATAGATGATACAGCACAAATCATGCATATGACAACCATCGTAACACAATATCCGTGCTTCTACTAGACGAAGAATTTGAAACAAATGTACTTTCTTTTTCTTATTTGCAAACTAAATATCATCATCCAAGTCAGTTTAAGAAATTATGTAATTTTTTGAGTCATTAGATTTTATATACTGCTTTATGTCTTATTCATAACAGACAAGAGAATGACACAAATAAGTCCTTGCTGTTTACGTCCTAAAGCCTCTATCATATATAGACTATTGGCTAATAATTCATCAAATAGGTTGATGTCTTCTGTTGAAAGTCTTTGGGAACAGACCTGTGGGTTAATTTGTGGTTACAAACACACAAAGCTTCCAAAGCTTCGAATACAACGCAATCCCTATGTTTTATATAAATGAGACTCCTATTTCATAATCAAAAATGTCTTAATAAATGTAATTTGATTACTAGTGGATTATTACATATGACTTTTCGTTGTCCTAATATTCATACGTTCTAGGTCAAAGATTGCAAGCAAAACAATTTTAAATTACAGTTCTGTTCAAATATAAAAATTTGTTTTTAGGCCTTTTATCTGAAGATTGAATGCATTTTGCAGAAATTAATAAGTTAATCTTTTACTAGCTTTCGCTTTACATCAAATTACTAATAAACTGGAAAGATAACTTGGTTAGCTTTACAGCATGGTTGTAAAGTGGTTGTTACATTCTTCGCCTTGAGTGAGTATTTCACCAGCTTCATTAGCTATAAAAAGAGAATTTTTATGGGTACCCGTTACGATTTCCTTAGAGCACTACAGCTCTAAATCCACTGATCCTTGCGACTCTTCTAGTAAATTGTTTATACCACCATGAATTGCTTAATATAGGTTGCCTGTTTTAGCTAAATGTTGTACAATAGTATTTAATTTTTTTTTAATCATAATTTGCTACTATGCAGATCTCTACTCATGTATGATATTAATAAAAATCAAATGGTGGATTTCTTAGGTTATAACCGTTTGCCCTTAATCATCTATTTAATTTTTATGCCATTTATAATAATAGTAATAATAATTAAAATTAAGACTAAACAGAAAGCCCCAAGGGTAAAGCCCAAATTTTAATGGAATGATACACGTTCTAGATAATACAAACTGAATACTTCTGTAATGCTGTATCCAGCTGACCATACCACTGTTGGCTCACTTGGCTTGAGGACAAAATGCTCTTAAAACATGAAGACAGGAAGATGGAGGGTTTGTCTCTGCATGCTATTGTACTGGCAAGCTTGAACACACCAGCCATATGCGAGGGGAACTCCTTCACTAGACAACAGGAGAGCAATCATTACTCTTCCACCCAATCATATAAAATACTCAAAGTTATCAAAATGTGGGTGGAGCAAAAGATCTCATCCAAGTAGTGCTTTTTAAATCTTTTTTTCTGTTGATTGCAAAAGTTTTAGCAATAGCTGTGCTATCAAGCTAGACCGAATTAGCATTTATTTAGGCAATAGCCATGATGATAAAAATGACCTATAATTATTAAGGGGGAAACCATATTTAGAATGGGAACAAAACGGAAATCGGATACACGGACATCTGGTCTAGGACTTGACAGTCTAGTGGCTAAGGTGCCGACTTGGGAACGTCAGTACTAATCCTGGCTCTTGCACTTCATGTGATTCTGGGCAAATCACTTTTTCAAAGGCCTAAAACTTTAAGTAGGTTTGCAATGTAATGAAATTGCACATATGTGAAATGTAATGTAGCTGTGGAGCCTCAAAGGTGCAAATGCCCATTTACAAGATTTTACATTGCCTCATACCGTCACTCTAGTTGTTACCAAACTAGGTTTGCGCTACATAAATACCCTTAATTTTGTAATATGTTTTTGTAGGCAACAGCTTAGACATGGTGTCAGACAGTGCAATAACATTCCTTTTGAGTAACGGAAGTATTAAGTTTCAATGCCTTTTCAGTTGTTTACACTGAAGTTACATTACAATGCCTTTTCAGTGGTGAACACAAAAGCACTACCATATAATCTACCAAGTAATTCCCAGCACTCTCATAGTTTAAACTTAGCTTAAACATTGAAATAAAACAAATTTCCCACCGTACAAGGTTACTATCAATTGTGAACACTTGCATCTATCCTCTTACATGTAAGCCAGGTGTAGTAGGGTGAGGGGGTGCCAAACGTTGCCCTGGGAGGGAGGAGGAAGAAGAACGGGTAAGAATACTGGAAATTAGAACTAGGACGGCGAGCGCTGGTCCGAATGCATTCTCCGCAGGCAACAGACACGTCGGGCCACGGCCTCAACAAGCACGTCAAAATCCATGCAGGCCTTAGAATGGACATTGGTGCAGTCTCCACTGCATGTTTAAAGTATATACAGAGTCTCTAGATATTGTCGAGTTATGTGCACTCAGGGGGGCCTACTTTCATTTTTAATGTGGGCCTGTAATTGCTCTGTAAGTTGTCCCCCAGCGCTGCACTATTGGATATTTGTGCAACCCCCCACTTCTTCTGTGTATAATGATTGATATTCAGCTGTCACCCAGTGCATTAACACACCTCGCCACTTGGCAAGGGAACAAGGCGCCACACTCTTCCACGCCACAGTGATACTGTGTCGGGCCAACAAAAGAGCCAGATCAACTAATCACACCAGCGCCCTATACAATTTAGGCCTTTTGAATAAGGACAGTAAACATCCCAATGCTAGTAGCAAGGTTGTCCGCCTTGCGATCCCAATAGTGAGTGAGACTTGGGCAGAACTATAGCATGTGAAAAAAACTAGCTTCCTGAGAAAAGCATCTGGGGCACTGTGCATGGGAGATAAGGAAATCTTGCTTATCTTGGCCAGAGTAAAGTATACTCTATGTAAGATATAAAACAGTTTCAACTAGAATCTAGAGTTGCGTGACACCCCATGTGGTTATTTTAACACCTTCTCCCATTCTTCATCATTAAATGCTCTGCCAATATCAGTCTCCCGATTATCTCCAAGTGTGGATAATTCCGTACTGATAGGCTGGAGATGAGCCCAATACAGCCACCAGACCAGCTTTTGGCCCATTCCGAAAGTGTGCATGGTTTGTAATCTCCTGTGTGTTTGCGATTCCTGTGATACCGCCTGCCAATGAGTATGCAGAGCCACCTTGATATGTTTGTATTTTATAAATTGCCTTTTATGTATCTCAGATTGATCACAGAGTTTGTGAAAGTCCATCATGGTGCCAGAAGCTAGAGTTTCTCAATCGGAGTAATGTTTTAGTTAGACCTGTGGGTTAAAGCTCTAGGGAAATAAACCACCAACACAAAGGAAGACCTGTCAAAGGTAAAGAGAAGTACGTCGGGAAGTAGAGAATAAGGAAGCAAACAACGTCCCTGCTGTGAGTTCGGATTAGGATAGTGTTGTGTCAGCCATGGAGCGGTTAGCTAGCCATTTTGCAGGCCATTGCAACTGGCCAGCCACATATTTCTCGAAAGCTGGGACTCCCAATCCTCCTCTGTCAGTGGGTAGCTGAAGCTTGGACAATGCCGCTCTACTCCGCCCTCTGCCCCACAGGAATCCCGTCCAGAAGCCGATCCAGCTGTTTAAAGGATCTAGGTAACACTACGGGTATGTTAACAAAATAATAATGTAGTCTGGACAGCATGACCATTTTGGTAATTGCCGCTCGGCCTGGCATTGAAAGGGGCAATGTATTCCAGAACCCAACTAGTGCTTTCAAAGAACAAACTGCTGCTCCAAAATTACCTTCAATATTATCTGTGTCAAAGTGATACATCTTCACTCCAAGGTACCCAAAATAGTCTGGTGCCCAGCGCAAGGCACTCAACCTTGCACACAGCAGCCTAGCGATGGCACACCTGCATAAAGGGAAGACACAGGACTTATTCCAGTTAATCTTGAGCTCGGAGACAAGGTGGGACTGTTGCAGGGTCTCTTCTATCCAGGCCAGATTAGCTATGAGTAAGCCATCCGCGTATAGTGTGTGTGGTCGCAGACACAGATGCCCAGGAACGCCCCGCTCTTCGGAACGGCTCTGCAAGCAGTTCAATCACAAACAGAAAGAGCAAAGGTGATAGGGAGCATCCCTGCCTCGTGCCCATGGGCATCAATAAGGAATCCGAAATACATTGATGCGTCTTAACCCAAGTTGTAGGGTTGAAATATAATATTTTAACCTAGGTAGTGATGCGTCTGCCAAAACCATATTTACTTGAAACTGAAGGCATATATGTCTAATAAAGGAAGGCAAGACAGGACGATTCGGGATACGGAGAGGACATATAAATCAAGTATGAAAAACAATCGCCTGATGATTAGAGAGGTGCTGCGCCCCTGTACAAACCTACAGTGATCTGTGTGGATCACGGTTGAGGGTTTAATCCCGGCCCCCTGATATACCTTCGTAAAGAAATTGTCTAGAGCTTTTCATTTGTGTTTTTGGATCATTGGAGAAGTAATGGATGTTATGGAACAGGCGAGACACTTCATACCGCTTCATATTCTATACAAGAAACTTGACCCAGAGATGCCCTGTGTTCTTTTCAAGGTACATATTCTTACAGGTGATGATGACACTATGAGCAAAATTGTAACAAAGCTTGAAGCTTTAACTGCTGACGCTGTGACGTTTCTAAAAGGATTTGCTGAGACAGAAGAAGAATGTGAATTTAAGGATTTACCTTGTGCGTTTGTGGAAAACGAGTTCTGCCTGTCACGCATTTGACAATCTTCGGTACAGTGAGTTCAAGAGATCAGTACTGCTAAGTGACCATCCAAAGACATCATATTTTGTGCGTGGACACATTAAAAGGGGGCTCTACTTGATCGGAAGATGTGTAAATGTTTTGGATCATGCATATGAGAGAAAGAATATTGTGAATTTGGTTGGGAAGATATTGATGGGGTGCTAAAACCAACAAAATTTCGAAGCCTCTACTCCCAGAACTTCATATTCAGATCATAAACATTGTTTGGTGTATACATAAAAGGATTAAAAGCCATTATTCTTCGCTTCATTTCTATATGTATGTCTCTTCTTCCTCTATTAGTCGCTATTTTGATGACTAAAACACATCATTATAGAGCCGCCATTTTGGAAAATGGCAGTAGAGTTACTCTGAGGATTTATTTTCTGTCTTTATAAGAACACATAACCGCCAAAACCTATGCTTTGACAACAAAAATGAAGTATATAGGTCTCACGGTTCCTGAAATATTACATCATCACTGCAACACATCCACCATTTTTAAAAATATCGTCGGGACCAGCAATGTCTACCCAAGCTAAATTCTCTAATGATACAAAAACACATATCAAAAATGAAAATCTGTGGACAATTTTTTTTTTTTTTTTTTTTACAGAGGTATATTAAGGGGCCAGGGCTACAGGGAGAATTCTAGTTGCCAGCAGCTTACTGAGGACTTTGTAGTCTGTGCTAAGAATAGAAAGAGGACAGTAGGAGGACATGTCCAAGGCCCCGCGGCCAGGCTTCAGGATGGAAGTGATAAAGGCCTCCCTTATTGAGGGAGGCAAACAACCCTCATTGTATATACTAGCAAACAGTGCTAGCAATTTAGGCACCAATTGAGGGTAGAATGTGGTGTAAAATTCTGAGGGAATCTCATCTGCATCAGGGACTTTCCCCGTGGCATAATTCGCAGAGTACACCTCGGACTGCCTGTTCGCTTATGGGCGCATCTATGTCTGCTCATTGGTCAAATGCCAGGCGGGGAAACCGTATCAGTCGTAGAAAATCTACAATATCTAGTGAGGGAGGAGGTACCTTTTGATATATATAATTTTTCAAAAATGCGGCATTAATGTAGATTTGTGAATACCGTGGGTGCCCATGATGATCTCTGACAGAGGTTAACACGGTCTATGTATAGAGAGTAGGGGTGGGGAGCTTGTGGAGAAACGGACGCTCATACATGCCAGTAGCCCACTTGTTTTGTCATCTACCTTATGTGTCTTTGCAAGGTAAGCTGCACAGTCAAGATATCTCAATATTTCCATGTAGGTGGTATGTTGTTTCTGTAGCTCGGAGAGCAGTTCTGGGGGCTGCCCAGTAGTGATGTGCAGGTCTACCCAGTGTGCATCTTGTATTTGATCTTATGCAAAGTGTCTAGTAGAATTCTACAAGCTCCAACCTTGATCCGAATACATGGTCCTCTGATAGAGACCATGAATGCTTCCCATTCAATAAACGGTGAGGAGCCTTATTATCAATGAAAAACTGCTCAATAAGTGTCTCCACACTATGCTTCAAGAGGGTGTCGTCTAACATCGAGGTTTGCAGACACCATGTCAGGATCGATGAGATGAGCCTTCCCTATTCCAGTGTTACCTCCATAGGGTTGTGATAAGATAGGACTTTAGGTTTATGCTCTGCCGACCGCAACAGTGCGAATATCCCTGCTGTAGACAATTCGGTCCAGTTTGGTGAAACTGATGTGGGACGGTGAGTAAAAAGAGTATTTTCGCTTTTTCGGATGTCACAGTCAACACACAACAACCAATGCCCAGCCCTCCAACCAGCTATTCAAATACCTAGCACACTGTACTGGGGCTGCCCGTGGGAGCGGCAGGACCAATCTTCCTTGTGTTGTTTGCCCCCGCCCCCCCACCAGGATCCATGGAACGCCAGGCTAGTCTAACAGCTTCCTATTCAAGGACGTCCAATCTTTGCCCTAGTAAGTGTTCAGGGCACAGACACTGCCCAGCACTAATTCCATGCCATCTAGCCTACAGCAAAGCAGGACATAGCTCAGAATCTGTGTGTATTTCTTCGACCGCTAACAGAGCTCCTGCCCGCGCCCAAATCAAGGCCCAGCAAGAATATTTAGAGTATGTAGTATTGTACACTTGGCCCCTCAAGTGACGCTGAAGTTTAAACCCCTACACAAGTGAGGTGAATCTCTTGTAAAAACACTAATTGGGCTTTCCAGCTCAACAGCGATGAGTGGACTTTATAGCATTTGTGGATTAAGGCCTCTTATATTCCAGGAAATTATCTAATAGCTCACCATGGATTAGTGAGTGGTGATCCCCATAAAGGGGCTGTGAGCCAGGGATTCCCATTCCAACACCCCACCCACCCCCTCCTTCCCCAATCGCCGCCGATAGCAAGTCTCTGGAGGTGTAGTCATTGCATAACCTAGGCAACTAAAAGGACCCCCCCTGCCCCTCCAGCTGCCCATCCATGAAACTAAAGCTGCAACAGGCAGTGTTACCCATCTGACCCAGAAGGGATCCAGTAGAAAGGAGGAGAGGGAAGCAAGATGGAATAGCTACCTCCAGGTATTCTACCCAGGCAGTCCTGACATGCTCTTGCATATCTGACCATGTTACTAGCATAAGAGTTCGACAAGCGAATCGTAGCGCAATACTGTCTGCACCACCATTATCAAATCTATTTTCTACCTCTGCCATCCCAGATCTGCACTGAGGAACAGCGACAGACAAAGACACAAATGTGCAGGACCACTAGTCAGGAAAGCCACACTAATGCATAGAATAAAGAATAGAAGCCAAAGTCATAACTATCGAAATCAAATCAAAAGTTAGCACTTATTAAATGTAATAAAGCAACCAAATGTTATCCAATGAAAAAGGTAGGCCTCACCGAAGTAAAAAAAAAAAAAAAAAACACGAATTTAGGAGTTTTTCACTACCAGGACATGCAAAACCTAAAGTACATGTCCGACCTTTTAATTACAATGCACCCTTCCCAAAGGTCTACCTACAGCCTACCTAAAGGGTGACTTGTATGCAATAAAAGGGGAGTTTAAGGATTGGCATGAAGGTTATATTGCAAAGTTGAATTGGCAATTTAAAACTACATTCAGGCTTCAATGGCAGGCATAGGACGTTTCTTAGTGGATAGCACAATAAGTGCTGCAGACCCATTAATAGCAATTAATTTACAGGGCCTGGCATAAGGTGTACCACTTAACTAGGGACTTGAAAGTAAATTAAATATGGCAATTAGGTAAGTCAATTTTACCATGTTCTAAGGAGCCAACACAAGCACTTTAGCACTGGTTAGCAGTGGCAAAGTGCACAGAGTCAAAGACAACTCAAACAAATTCGGCAAAATATGTTATATTAAAAGAATTTATAGAGTGCAGCGTATACCCAAGGGTGTATTGGCGCTAGCTTAGGTTAAGAGCATATGTGAGAAAGGCGGAGGTAACTGGTTGAAAAGCCAAGTTTTAAGAAGCTTTCTAAACATCTGAAGAGAGGCGGCCGATCTAATGTGTATAAGCAGGAGATTCCACTGTTTGGTTGCTCGGTCAAGAAAGCTGCTTCCACCCCATTTGTTTTTTTGTATCTGAGGGTGTTCGCTTTATAGGCTCTAATTGATCTGAGATTTCTATTGGAAACATACCAAGAGATGGCTAGTCTCAAATGCTGGTCCCGAATCGTGCAGGGCCTTATAAGTACGGCAAAGTACTTTAAATGTGATCTGATTCCAAACTGTCAAACAGTGAATATCTTTGATGGCTTGGGAAACTGAAAGTTTGTTGATATATTGTGTCTGAAGACTGATATATAGACCATTACAGTAATCCAACTTGGAGAGAATTAATGTGGAAATTACTGTCTTTCTGGAGTTAACGGGGAGAAAGTTTAGAATTTTCTTTAGGATTCTGAGAGCATTATAGGAGGAGGATAAGACCGCATTAATTTGTTTGTTAAGATTCAGGCTGTCATCTAGAATTAACCAGAGACTCTTAGCTTTGGGAGTCGGCAAGGGGAGCGTGCCCAATTCTGATGGCAAGCTAGACGTGGACTAGAAATTGGGATTGTTTCCCAAGAGAATCACCTCTGTCTTTTCAGAGTTTAATTTGAGACCATGCTTGCTCAACCATGTACTAATTTCTCTCTCTTTTCAGTTATGAATTCGGAGGCTGGTATAATTAGTGTCATTAGTGTAGGAAAGCACAATCTGCATGTAATCCGCATATGACGTGAGGGAGAAGCCAAAAGATTGTATCAATGGGGCGAGTTCTTTTACGTATAAATTGAAAAGGGTGGGGCTGAGCGAAGATCCCTGCGGCACTCCACAGGGCAATGAGAAGGTGTTCGAGCTATAGGGATCCAATTTGACCTTGTTATTACTTTTGTTTAGGAATGATTTAAGTAACGCCAAAGCCTTATTTTTTATATTCTTACTGCTTCCAGGCGAGATATCAGAGTTGGGTGGTCCACCGAGTCGAAAGCTCCCGACAGATCCAGCAGGATCAGAGCAGCCGTTCCTCTATCATCCAAAATGATATTGAGTTAATCGGCGTCCTTAATAAGGGCCATCTCAGTACAGTGTTCCGATCTGAACCCAAATTGTGTTGGATCCAACAGATTATTCACTTTGATGAATTGATTCAGTTGACCGTTCATGCTTTTTCTATTAATTTGGCTAGAAAAGGAAGTCTAGAAATGGTTGGTAATTAGAGGGGTCTTCTGTGTCAAGGCTCGCTTTTTTTTTTTTTTTTTTTTAAGAGGAGAAGAATTGAAGCCCTCTTCCAGAAGGTAGGAAAAACTCCTGTATTAAAAATGGAATTGAAAATGTTTGTCAATACCATGGCTATTGGCTTCAGAATGGACTTGAGCACGGGTTATCTGGGGATCCAGATTTGGTGGTCTGGATGAGATTGTCGATCTGCAGTAGCGAGACTGGGGTAAAGGTGGTTAACAAGGCCAGTGAGATCATTATCCTCAATGCAGTCACTCGTGCTGTTAGCCACTTGTGAATTAGCATTGTTGGAATAATTAAATAGGTTATAAATCTGGTCGACTTTACTCTTGAAGTGTTGGGCAATGGTGTCACAGAATGTTTGGCTGCTACTACAACCTCCATTAATCTCTGGTTGTTTTTTGGTAGTTTGTTTATTACCTCGAAGTGTTCCCTGGTTTGGTAGTTTGTTTATTACCTCGAAGAGTTCCCTGGCAGAGTTTTTAGAGGATTCAATCTGGGAGGTAAAAATTTGTTTTTTTTCTTTAACCAGGAGGGTTTTATATTTGGATAAAGATAGTTTGTACGCTTCCTTTTCATGAGATTCTTACTGAGACCTCCATTTCCTTTCTTGTCGCCTACAGCTTTATTTTTCTAGCCGGAGGGCTTCAGAAAACCAAGAAGCAGAGGGCTTTTTTCTGCCTTGATTAGCCTTTTTAACATGAACGGGGCTAGGGAGAACGGAGTATTTAGCCAATTAAGGTAATCCTGGGTGGCTAACTCTGGGTTTTCCATGGGCGGAGGGAGGGATTCCATAAGTTGTAGCTGAAGTTGTTTGCAATCCAGATTGGCCCATGCCCTATAATGGTCGTGCCTCGCCTTTTATTAGGATCTGCTATTACCTCGGTACCTTTTAGCTAAAAAGAAAATGGCAGAGTGATCCAACCAGGAGAGTGGTAGCAGATTCAGCTCGGCGCTGGCTTTATTATTGGAGAAAATGGCATCTAATGTGTGACCATCCGTATGAGTGGCGTTTTGTACCAGCTGGGGGAGACCGAAATCATTCATGATTTCAAGCAGATCCTTGGTGTCTTTATCTTTTTGAGATTCCATATGGAAATTTAAGTCTCCAAGGACTGTGAAATCTGCATTGCAGATTTCATCCTCCAAGAAGGAGCTAATGGAGTAAAGAAAATTATTTCTAGGGCCAGGTGGGAGATAGATAAGAGGCCCTCTAAATGATTTCTTCTTGGTTAATTCGAACCAAAAGGATAAAGCTTCACAATCTTCATTCGACAAGATCGTAAATTCAGCCCTGAACTTGTCACGATATACGATTCTAAGCCCCCCTCCTCTTGAGCAGGCGATCCGATCTATGAAGCAAATATCCCGTAGGAATAGCAGTTAAGGAGTTCCGGCATCGAGGTGCTGTTAGCCCACTTTTCTGTGATAAAAATAATATCAGGCTCGTGTGAATCAACTCCGCCATTTCAGTTGCATGCTTTATTAATGACCGTGCATTGAAAAGAGCACAGCGATTATTTTTTTAGTTGGCTTCGGGTCGCGGGGCAGAAAGGCTGGGCAGTGGGGGCAATGCAGGGAGACTAAATCCACATCTATTGCAACTCTCGCTGCTGCCTGCCCAAAGCAAGGGCATATTGAAGTTTACCCCGTAACCGTCAAGGGCTAGGAGTTCCTTACCTGAAAATCGGATTTTGCCATTAAGGTCTGGAGGAAAACCGGCAGGGGTTATGGCACTTGGCAAGATCCGTGCGTGGACGAGCGCATACGGGCTTGCCTGTGGCGGCGCCTGCTGCGCGCGTCTGCGCTGATCGTGGTTTTAAATAACCCTGCATGTGATGGTGGACTTGTCTACACACCGGCACCGGAGAGCGAGCCTAAGAAAATGTGGGCAAAGTAAATGGGAGCAAATCCAGGGCCTAGCAACCCTGCTTGCCGTGGACAGGCTCCCCTGTGAGGGAAAGTACTAGGAAAGTGGTAAAAACAAAATTAAAGGTTGTGAAAGTAAACCATAAAATGATTAAAAAGGGACACTTGGCCCTTTCAAGATGGCGCTCAGAAGAGAGAAGTAGAGCCAGGCAACTCTGTGGTAACCGGCACCGAGAGGCTAAATACCCCGATGCTTACAAGGTAATAAAATTGCAGAAATAATTGCAGGTAAGAGTAGAGACTCACATGTGCTCATCAGAGCTGCGCGGACACACTGATCGTGGTTTTAAATAACCCTGCATGTGAGGGTGGGCGTGTCTACACGCCGGAGCGCAAGCCTAACAAAATGTGGGCAAAGTAAATGGGAGCAAATCCAAGGCCCCGCTTCCCTGCACAGGCTCTACTGTGAGGGAAAGTACTAGGAAAGCAGTAAAAACAAAATTCAAGGTTGCAAAAGTAAATCATAAAATGATTAAAAAAGGGGCACTTGGCCCTTTCAAGATGGCACTCAAGAGAGAGAGGTGGAACCAGGCAACTCAGTGGTAACCGGCACCGAGAAGCTAAATACCCCGATGCCAAAAAGGAAATAAAATTGCAGAAATAACTGCAGGTAAGAGAGTAGAGACTTGCATGTGCACGTCAGAGGAGGGTGAAGGCAAGAGGTTTGGGGGTGACACTGCAGAGGGCCAGGGATGTGGAATTCCTATAGCCCAACGCTCAGGACATATTGTTTGGGGTCAAGGACAACACGCTTTCATGTTTATTTTGTCCTTGGGACAAATAGGCCAAACCCCCTGCAGCACTAACCCTTTGGCTGCCAGTTTGCAGTACCGCATTATGGATCAGAGAAGGGCATTGTCTGCAGTTATGGTAATATTTGTGTCCATAAGTTGATGTTGTTCAAACTTCTTTTAATGGTTCATTAATGTAAAGCCTTTATTATAAGGGTGAGCGCTCTAAGGAAATGTTGTATGCTCGGACTGCAATACTCACAGTGGTTCTAGTATATAAATGTGTACCCCCGTTTAAAGAGTTTAACAATATGAGGCTACGTATAATGCTCCCAGAGTGCCGTCTGATTATATGGAAATATTTGCAGAAGCTTGAAAGCAAGATTGACAATTCTTTGCGTTCACAAAAAATGCAACTTAGATTTTTTTTTAGTAAAAAAAAAAACAAATTAATTCTTTTGTGCTAAACTACTGTGAAATTTAAGGTACCATTTCTTTAAAGCATCATTTAGTAAAATGGGTTTAGGCATGCTAGTATTTCCAAACCATATTCATAATGGAAAATCAGTGTAACCAGTTTCAACAAGGTTATCGGAAACATGAAAATAAACAAGCATTGGCAAAGCTTATAGGTCTGACATTGGTGGCCACTCTTTTGGTTTTGTCAATGCACGTCTTGTTTTGACATGGTTTTTGAAAAACTTTGTGGTGGTGGGAGCTGCCGGGCCCTCGCCATTATAACAAACATAGCAAACACAAGGAGATGATGGACGGAGTGCTGAAACTTTTCAAACACTCACCCCCAGTCACAGATCTGGGTTGAATCCATCATCATTCTTTAGCTCACTTTGCCACCCCAGTTCAGATACAGCTAAATGCAAATCAGTCTTGACCCTGTGCCTCATGGGAACAGTCCAGCCCGAACTGCCAAGCCAGGTCTTCCCTGTACCAAAAACAAGCATCCTGGGACCAGTTTCGGGATAACAGCCCTAATCAGCCAGGCTAGCTTGATTCCAGTGGCAAAGTGAGCAAGGGACCCACGTCTGGGCATACCCTGCCAACTTAGGGCGAACAAAGCAAACACAAGGAGATGATGGAATTAGGCCCAGATCTCTGTACTGGGGTGAATGTATGACATTGTTCTGCATTCTGTCCATCAATTGTGGCTTTTGCAATTATAACAAACAGTCATAAAGCAACAATATTTTTTGATCTCAAACACACATTGCCACAGTAGTCACTAGCACTGAACAAAACGACACTGCAGATATGCTCCATGCGAAAGAGCAGAATGTGGTTACTAGCAGTAAAGCATAGAAAGAGTGATAGAATTTAATACAAAATAAAAAGCCTTGGTTAACACCAACCCTAATGAAAGGCAATTCTTAGAGAAAGTCACAAAAATGCACCCATGCTATATATCCTTGCATTAGTGCATATTTATAGCTTGGGTCAGGAAATCATACCCATAGAAAATATTTGTAAACTGCATTATAGTACGAGCAAATATGCATGTGTAGATTTGCTCATGCGAAAATCAGTCGAGTGTTTACAAGTTCACTTTCCTTCCAACCACTTTTTCCCCCCAACCCTGGGAGAAGATTTACTTCTGCCCTTGACAGGAGTACATTTCCAACCTTTCTCAGCATGGGAAAAGATTAGAGAACAGCTGAGGAAAACCCCTAAAACATGCAAATTAGGTTTGTGCAGACTCGAAAGGGCAGTCCAACCATGGAACTATTGCTTACTGCTACCTCCAGCCCCAGTATGTAGATTTGTGGAAAGGTGGCAAAATAATTGAATTGCTAATATTCAAACCCTGCTTTATTATGAGCCTTGGCATAATCAGAGAGGCCATTATCAGAGCTCTAACATAATGGGATTGCTGCCATAATTTGTCGTCTCACTACATGGCACCAAAGAGAAAAGTGGATATTTTAAACAGGAAAAGTAGATTTATGAAGCAGCCTGTCTCATGGAAAAGTAGATATTTTATTAAATTCCACATCCCTGGAGGACCAACTCCAACACTGCCCTATAGGCCCATTGTACATGCCCAAAGTCCCTGTGAATGTGCATATCTGCAACAAAAAAAAAAAATCAAATGCTCTGTATTTTTTAAAGCGAAAAATGAAGAGTTCAAGACAAAATGCACAGGAGTATAGTTGTTTCGGACAGGAGCAGTAGAGCTAAAAAGTACGAAAAATAGGATTAAAAAAATGCTAAACTGGACATTTTGCTAAAATACAATTAAAGTTTGTGTGGCATTCAGGTGAAATAAACAGACAGTTGGCTCAAGCTTTAAACTGCCAGACTGCCCATCAACAACTTTGATGGCTCTATCAAGAACCATTGAACTCAATTAAATGAATAGGGAGACAGTAGAACCAGTAAAATGAAATAAAATTTACCAAAACTGGTGCAAAAACCAAATCTAAATTGGAGCCCAAGAGTAAATGAATCACTAGACTAGAAAATAAATGTACTCCTTACTCTGTCATCATGCTCTTCCTAACTGGTTCCTAATCTTATTTCACAGCATGCTGCTACATGGAGGCGTGGTAAATCAGGTATCAAGTAAATAGGTTTGGCTAACAAATTGCCAAAAGCTCAATTTCTTCTGTTCATGTTACTGCAAGGCCACCAAGCTATTTTTACTTTGTTTGATTGAGAATCAAGCATGGGGAACTTGACTCATGACAGACAATTCATCACACAAGAGTGGCTATTACTGACTGAAGTTTGTCTTCTACAGGTGCTTTGTGGTGGGGCAATCATTTGCTGTTATCAAGTAAAAGTTTAATTCTCTGGAAACTTCAGATTAAGTGCGGGGTCTAGGATGGAGCGCAGGAAGAGTTATCTTCAAAGTTAAATGGAATTCTGTTAGCACAATTGGATTGAAAGAAGAGTATATCCAAAGAACTTACCTTGTCTACCATATTAACCATAAAATTGGGTTTAAATGATAAAAGCAGCAGTATACCTTTTCAACTATCCAAAGAAATTGCAGCATAAAGGGTTATTCTCCAAGTGAGTTAATTAATAATTAAAAATATGGTTCTATTATGGGAGTAGGGGTGGGATTGAGGGGTAGTGGGTGGAGGAACTGGATGGAAATAGATTTAGAAATATGTCACGCGTTGGTGTAATTGCCTTAATTTGTGAAATTGTATTAGGTTTGTTCAGACAGGCTGCCGTTGATTTCTGGTTGGTGGCAATATTTGCCCGTGAAATCCTCAAATATGCATACATAAGCTTTTCATGAACTAAGCTCTAAAACGTAGCAATGGAAGAAAGGGGTGAAGAATTAGTACACATTGCTGGTCTAGCTCTGAAACCTGACGAAGCATCCAAAAGTTGCTATTTGATAGGAAAGAACAATCTCTGAAAAACAGATTTGGCAGCATTGTAGGACGTTTTAAAAGACTAAATGGTATGTTGCAGTAGAAGAATGGGTTTAAAGTCATTAATTTCTGACCATTCTACAGTGATAGCATTTCCGAATGATTTTCCCCTACCCAAACTCAGCTTGTGACACGTTTCAACCCCACCTCCGGCTCTGCACGTATGCCACTCTCCTGAACAGTCACTAAAGCAAGTAAGAGGGTTTCTTCAATTATAGTTTAGATTTATAATAGATTCAGATGTGTATGCCTTGCTCAGGAACTAGTTGTTTGGCTCAGGAAGTGATCTGTTTTTTCTCTAAATTTCAAATATTCCAGTTAACCATAGGTGTGCCCAGAATTGGTTCACTTAACATTAACTCAGATTCAATAATGCCATAGGCTGTATACATCTTCAGATAGGGTTTTCCACCATAAGGAGTCAGAAAAACAGCAACTACCTTGACTCCTACTGTTCACTGGCAAGAGATTCTGATGACTGTGAAACTTCCTGCTTTCGTGGTCAATACTATGCAAGAGGAATTTTCATTAGGTTTCATTTTCAAGCACTTGTTTGCATTTTCATTTTTGGACATGGAGAAAACAGCTTTTAAGTTAGCGTAGGTGTTGGTCAGGGTACCTGTGTATTACCTCTCAGAAGGTGTCTTCAACAAGACTATGAAAACACTCAGTTACATGCTAGAGTGAGTTCCGCCCATCACAGTTAAAAAAAAAAAAAAAAAAAAAAGTAGACATCCATAGGTGAGATGCATCTATGATTGAAATGTGATTATAGCAAAAACAGTTTTCCGGAACAAACAGTTCCAGAAGATTTCAATCCAAACAAAAACTTACATATCACTAACTTTTAACATGGTTTACTAAATGTAATTTGTAATCTAGAGAAGAAATAATTTATTGCATTGAACTAGAGAAACGATCTAAATAATTGAGAGCAGCTAAAAAAAAAACAAAAAAACACGGATCTAGGAGGGAAATTCTGTACAAAACACATTTCGTAGCGCATGTGTGCAAGGAAATCTCCGGTCCAGGAAATGTATCTATATTCCTGGGATTCATTTAGCATACTCACAGGAGCTGACTTTAAGTAGCAACTTCCCCATTCTGACGTGCCGCAAAGGGAAGCATACTGTTTTAGAGGGGACAATCTGAAAGCTGAGCTGCAGAACATCAATAAGGGAAAGAGATTGTCCATCAGTAGGTTAAAAACTCTGATATGACGAATCCTGTACAAATTAGACCAAAGAATGGCTCTGATGTGCTAGACAACGTCGTCATGAGCTATATTTAGGCAGTTGTCAGTTATTTTAGATAAACAGAAGCTCAGAAAGTAGAGGCACTAGGACTATTTGTCTCGAGACCGCTGATTTGTTTCAAGCTCCCAGCTAGAGGAACTAAAGTAACAAAGTCGTGATTACATCACTTACATCATAATAGACAAAACATCTTGTTTATTTATTTGATGTTTGAAGTGCATCCACAGAGTACACGCAAAACCACAAGTATATACAGAAAAAAATGATTTAAAAGAAATCACACAAATTAATACAATACATCCATAATTAGAACATTCAATATACATTATGATACAAAAGCTAAAACGATAATCAGATCAATTTACTACAATAAAACGATCCAAAAAAACTCATCAGACAATAACAGACATTCAATGTAGGAGGATTTAATAATAAAGTGCTTCTTCGTGGGTTATAAAGTGCTTTGAAATCACAGGATACGTAAATTTTAGCTGCAGATATAAAAGACCAGGGGAAAAAAATAACAAGATTCAAATCCTGTTTCACAGTACTAACAACACGGATGACAGGATAACCCATCCTTTTTAATCAACATGTTTCACCAATCGGTATCCGATTAAACCTAAATTTAATTGGAAAAAAAAACATTGTGTACACATACAACGCAAGTGAAGCCTTTTTATTTGTAAACAATGATGCAAGTCATGGTTAAACTTCCAACTTTTGCATTCTTTTTTAGACAGCACTTTAAAGCGCTGTAAATCAGTATCGGCTGCAAACTATGATAGTAAACAATCCCAACTGTATAAATCCCTTTGTTAAACCATTAAAGTTCCTGTCAATTAACTTTTATTCAGTGTATTTCCTGGACTGCTAAACAGTTGAAAAAATAACGAATAACCTGGCAGAAAGCTCGAAAGTATATGCAAGTCAAACCCAGCTCAAGTCGAATCATTTCAATCTAGCTGGAAGAGCTTACATCAAGGTATCATTTCCACAGAACATATTTGTTGTTGAATAAAATGTTAAACAAGGAAAGCGTCCTTGCCTCTATACATACAATGCTTCTGGAGTAACACTAGCTATGCCCACCTTTATAGGTGACTGCACATCTCTCCTCCCTTGTGCATCAAAAAATTATAAAAGGCAAATTATGGTAGACTGATTTAGAAAACTGTAGTGTCTCTTGAGGTACCCATGGCAAATTATTGGAAATGCTTACTCCTAAGTACAAGATCTCTCATACCACTTCTTATTATCCCCCATTAAAAACCAAGACTTGGGAAACGTAATACCTCTGGCCCTCATTATCATAATGTTAGCTTTCCTCTCATTAACAGAAAGATTATTTGCGAGCGCAAAGGAGACCAAAATGTTGAGTTGCTTCTGTAAACCAATAGGAGCAAGTGATATTAATACTACATCGTCCACATGCATCAAGGTGGAAACATCCCTTGATTTAAATTTAGGAGGATCTGTAACACCATGGCTTGAAAAAGGCAACATCCTGTAAGGAGATGAGCCTAAGATCATATACATTAAAAAGTATATTTAAAAACAGCTTGATGTTAAAAAAAAAAAAAATTTAAAAAAAAGTGTGCGCTGGATGTGGGAAACAATTCAAAAGATTTTAAGACATGTATAAATATCAACAATTAGGAGCTTATTTCGATGTCAGGCGGACCGTCACAGAAACGGGACAGACTGACCTCCACCCAATTACGATGCAACCGCACATGGTGCAGTCGCATACTCACATTTCCCTATGGGAGCATGTGTTACGGTCATGGGAGGTTGTGTTCATCCCTGCACCGCCTGGCAGGCACCTCGGGGTGCCTGCCACTCAGTGCATGAATGAACAAAGCGGCATCACGGGTGCTCCCTCGGCCCCCAACCAGAGGCCGCAAACAGAAGGGGGCCCTGTTAGGGGCCCCCAAACACAATTTCCGACAGGCTTTCCAAGTCAGAAAGGCAGGCATGCCGGGGGCTTTCTGACCGAGATCATAATTGGCCCCACAGTTTCTTGCAGGGTAGTCAGGTCTCCATTTATGTAAACAGCCTCAATTTTAGGAGAAAAAAATTGCAGCATTAGCATTACATTTTAAAGAGCCCCCTTTTCTAGTAACAGAGCTACACTCGCCACTGGAATTCCTCCTATATTCTCTCAATAAATTTACACATCGAGGTGGCTACACCTTATTACTTAAAGTGTCTTTAGCTGTGCACAGATTATCTTGTAAGGATATAGAGGAGACCGGGAACTCAAACATGGTGGCCCTTTCCTCTAACTCTGCTAATTCATGTAATTGAGAGAACCTAATTTTCCTGCCCAATTTTTTCTTTATTCTACAAACGTTAGAACAATTATTTTTTTCTCTCTGACAATTAGAAACTTTAGGCATTGATGTTTTTACGGAAGGAACAGACTTATTGTCCAACATACGAAAATCAGCCTAAACGACATTCTAAATTTCTCATCTGTTTTTTCGTCACCCCCTCAGAAGGGGAGTTACCCACATGATTTGGTTCACCCAACGCCTCGAGCCTGAAAGAGTGAACAGGAGACAGAAGTTCTTTACAATCAGACTTATCCTGATGACTGGAATCAGAGATCACAATTGACACAGGATAGGTATTCACCAGACGCAACGAGAACTTGACTCTCACAGCAGACCTGCTGTTGCAAGCAAAATAATTCCTTGAAGGCGACAAATCTTCTATGACGATATTACCATAACTATTACTTGAAGACTTGTTTGTAAGTGCTTTTATAATTGATAACATCAGCAATGAATGTTGAACTATTAACTGCATGTTGTTTAATTTCAACAATGAAGAGAGAACCGAGTGAATCAAAGTCATCAAACTAGATATCGGAAGATCCACAATCTGTGGCTGAGGCACATTATTGTCTGATTTAGAGAAAATAAAGAGTTCCTTCGCTTTAGAATTGAAGAGTATTTCATTAGAAGTTGACCTGAAAAAAGCAAGTCCTCCATCCAGACGTCAGATTGATCAAAAACATAATTTCTTTATTCTGCCCTCAAAGATTCAGAAAACTCACGATTCATCAACAGTTATATCATTAAAAAGTGGTAAAGAGGTAGCCCTCTTATTGAAATTTAAAAATGCAATTTTTATAAAATAACCATCCAAAAGACCAGTATTCCCTATAGTTGCCCTTTCTGGAGATGAAGATTTCAAATTAAGTACTGTAGTATTGTCTCTTTCCAAGATCTGTTCTGGAAAGAACTGGTTAAAGTCCAATCTAGATTTCTTTGAATTTCTGCTCTCAAAAGGGGAGAAAGTCCAGGAAAGTTCTCATCTTTGGTGTGGAAATAATTCTTGGGACCTATTGAGAGACAGCCAAGGGTGCCGAGGATGCAGGCTGCTCCATACTAGAAGTTTGATATAGGATGGTCTGAGTTAATAATTCTTTGAAGCACAAGGAGATACCCAGTTATATTAAACGTTTATAATCCAATTGGCCTCACCTGGCCACAAAACTATCCCCCTTCGTCTTTAACAGTAAGGCTTGTCTGAAACAGCAAGGCTGAGAGACAACCAACAGATGATTGGCAACACCACCCTCTCTAGCTGACGATTCTGCCAATTCCCCACGACTGGCAAAGACCGGATTTGTGGAAGTGAGCCAAGCCCCCAAATGTTAGAAGGACAGAGAGAGAGAGAGAGAGAGAGAGAGAGAGAGAGAGAGAGATCGAGAATCAAGAAAAGTAATGTAAAACAAGTACTGCTTGGGCGTAGAGTATGTAGCTTAAATCCTCACCATAGCACAGCAGCTCCACTGAGTGGCAAACGTCCACAGAGAATGCGAACCTCAGACTGCTGGATTCCACAAGGGAGTACCACGGAGGCCTCAGGGAACACACAACACTTCCACGGCCTGCTAGGACTGGAAGCGGAGCAGAGTAAAGTAAACGAAGGGGAGATATGTAAGCTAACAAGCAGGCAGACTCCAACGAGTGAACTAGCTGCACCAGAATAACGCCAGTTGCCTCCGTTCACCACAGGGTACTGCCAAGTGCACCAAAAGACTGGCAACTGCTACGCAGCCACAGCCTTTTCGGATGCGCTACAATGCATACTGCCCAGGCTATGCCGGTTCTCCAGTATTTGGTATTTCTCTGTACTTCTCGTGGCTGTGGCAGCAGAGAAGCTCAACAGCGGCCGAGCAGCAATGGCATATTCCTCCCAACTCCACCCACCACGTTCGGTTTCACTCCTCACAACATGCTTTTGCTCTTTTGTTAAAGCCCCCTTAATACTATAGCTGTCTCCTGGGATTGGGCTAGGCGTTGGGTTGAGCAAGATGGACATTACTCATCCACTACCTTCTTTCACCAATTTACCTGCTCTCCACTAAAACCATCTTCCCCATCCCTTTATGTTGTGCAGGCCATCAACTAACAAAGGGGTAACTATGGCTCAAAAGTTTGGGGTGGAACCCATATACCTTGCCAAGGTGCTAGCAAACTGACCACTGCTTACCACTGTAAAAACCTGAGCAAGAAGAGGACAAACACTTAGTATACGGTTACTCTTCCTTGGATGATTCAAAATTTGACGTATGACTGGCTCCAGCTTTCGGCAAGGGTTCTAAAGTAGACTAAATATGAACAGTGGCCTTCAGGGCCAAGTAATTTTTACTTCAACTGAGGAGACGGAGGAAAAGGTTATATAATATGAACATGAGTGCAGATATTTAAATCCACCTGCTTTGTACAACGTTGTCTGAGGAATTTTTGCATGTACGTACTGACATTGTGCATTCTTTGCTTTCCATGCCCTTGGAAAAGTACCGAAAGGTTGCTAGAATAATTACACTTTGTTAATCATTTGTGCTTCTCTGAGATGGAATGCCACACTGGTTTTTTCCATTCAATTTGCAATTAGTGATGGTCTGTGATTACTTACCTTGAAAATGTAGTGCGGTTAGCTATTCTTTTTGTATGTATAACTGGAAGGAAATTTCCAATGGATTAGGGGAGTGGAGTCTGTAGGCAGACTTGTTTGAAGTATAGTATAAATATGAAAGGAAAATTCTTTTAGTTGTTCATTTACCTTCATGGAACAGGGTTTTTCCTTGCTGGTTTTGCACCCGCTTAAGCGTGAATAAACTGATCTGTTTTACCTCAGACTACCTGTACGCCTTTGAATTTAAGTGGACAAGAGTGGAATTTTCCAGAGCGCATAGGTGCGTTTTCTCCACAACTGTGCACACTAGTGAAGAGAGGGTGACTGCCAGGTAAAGGATATTATTTTCTGGTGGCAGTTTTGCTTGTTGGCTGGGTACAAGCACTGGACTCTCGAGCAACTTGGATGTTGTGACCTCGTAGAAGGAGGCGGCACAAGCTGCAAAGGCCAGCAAGTAGAGGAGCAGATCCCCTGAAAAAGACTGACTGTTGGAATATCAATAACAAAAATATCAAGCTGCCAAAATATTATATCCAGAATATCAACTACTATATTGTGAAGTTAATTACGTACAGTCTTTTTTTTTTTTTAACTCCCCATCTATATACCGTGAAGATGCATATAGTTAAAGGGTGCAAAAATAGTAAACGTAATATTACCTTCAGTTTATAGTGGAAGCAGATATTCAGGCTAGGATATTTTGACAGGAAGGTACTAACTCAATATTCTACAAGAACATCAGAGAAAAAGAACAGCATGAAGCCCAGGTGACAGAAGCTTCACATGGAGGATGCCTCAAGGCAATAAATGTCCACGGAGCTACAAGATCCTTGCAACTTGTTGGCCACAAGGAGAAAGAAGTGACCAAACACTGCAGTGATATTTCCCAGACATAATCTGTGGCATGCCTGCAACTGCCTACATTCCACCTCAGTAGCATTGAGATGTTTCAGTTCAGTCTTGCTGGCTGTTGTGTATTACCTAGAAACTGGAACCATTTTAGCCATGTTTACAACCCCTTTAAATCCAGAGAGACCCCTATTTGAATAGTAGGTTAGATTTTGCACCTAAATTCCAGTCCTCTGTGGTCAAACCAGTGGCTCCCCCAGTTACATGGATGCTCAGGAAATCAAATGTATTAACTATAAACATCCTGTTTTGAAAGATGGGCTTTTGGTACACTCGAGAAACACTTTTGTGGATGATAACCAACATCGCCTTTAGTCCCTACTGAAAAATTCAGAAACAATTTCTGAGTCCAGCTAGACTGTCAACTGATCGCACTACTTTTGACCTGTGACATGAGAGACTGGCTGACCTCTAATTGCCCCAGTTAAAATCAACATTAGAATTTTTAAAGGATCTTTCTTAGGCACCCAGAACATTTATAGAACGTGGGTGGGACCTCTGTCAAGTTTCGGTAGTGGATTTTTGGTCTTACTAGATTGCTTTTTGGTGGTAACTTAGCTGCATCTTAAATCCACAGATGGTCAACTATACAACAGGAGCAGCATAGAACATCTAGAGCGGTCAACCTCGAAGCTGGGGAACCGGGTGTGAATCTCAGCAGGGATGCTCAACATCCTGCGATTCTGGGCAAATCACTTAATCTCCCCATGTCTAACAAAATATGTGTGTCCGTCTGTAACGCAACTGGTGCTTATGTAAAGCGCTCTGATACCTTCAGGTCGAGTTCGTGCCATAAAAAACAAAAAAAAAAAAAACATTTCATATAAATTATTTTAGATACATTGCATTTCTATTCTATGCTGTCACCTTTAATTTGACTATTGCTATAAATGCTATACAAGTCTCAAAGGTTTTCACAGAACACCGAAATAATTCTAACTAGTATAACATTGCCAAAGGCTCAAAGGTGAGAAAAAGTTACCACCTAGAGCACAAATGCTATAAACTTGTTTAGAATCATGTCCAAGGCAAAAAAACAAGTAAACATAGTCGACTTATTGTCCATGTCATAGTTTCAAAAGCCATAATTTAAATCGGCAAATAAAGTCCTTTTCTTTAAAGAAGTTATTGCACAGACTGGGCAGGGATGTGGAATTCCTAAAGCCCGACACCCAGGACATATTGTTTGGGGTCAAGGGCAACAAGTTTTCATGTATATTTTGTCCTTGGGACAAGTAGGCCCAGCCCCTTGCAGCGCAAACCCTTTGGCTGCCAGTTTGCAGTACCACATTATGGATCAGGGAAGGGCACTGTCTGCAGATAGGGAAATATTTTTGTCCATATGTTAATGCTGTTCAAACACATTTATGGTTCATTAATTGAAAGCCTTTATTATTAGGGTGAGCGCTCTAAGTAAATGTTGTAAGCTCTGACAGCACTACTGACAGGGGTTCCAGTATAAAAATGAGTACACGCGTTTTCAAAGTTTAGCAATATGAGGTTATGTATAATGCTCCTAGAATGCTCTCTGATTTGATGCAAATATTTGCAGAAGCTTGAAAGCAAGATTGATGATTCTTTGCTTTGAAAATAAAAACGTTCATAAAAACATGAAGCAGGAAAAAAACATTTTGCTAAACTACTGTAAAATTTCAGTTACCATTTCTTTGCAGCATCATTTAGTAACATGTGTTGATGCATGCTAGTATTTCCCCAAAAATATTCATATTGGAAAATCAGTGTAACCAGTTTCAATAAGATTATGGGAAACAAAAATAAACGAGCATCGGCAAAGCCAGTAGGTCTGAAATTTGTGGTCAGCTTTTTAGTTTTGTCGTGTGACTTGGTTATAAAGGTTTTTGTAAAACCTTATTGGTGTGTGAGCTGCCAGGCCCTCACCATTATAACAAACATTGGCAAAAGCAAAAATTGTTTTTGGTCTCAAAAAGCACACACTGCCACAGTAGTTACTAGCACTGAACAAAACTACTTTGTGTGCCGATATGCTCCTTGTGAAAGAGCAGAATGCGGTCACTCACAGTGAAGCCAGCCGATACAGAGAGAGACAGCATGTTAATAAACACAAAAGGTCAAGGTCAACGCCAGACCAAATTAGGGGCCCAATTATTAATTAAAGAAAGTCTCAAAAGCGCACCCATGTATATGTCCTTGCATTAAGTGCAGCTAAACTGCTTTCGTGAATTCCCAAGAATTTACAGAAGTAGGACAAGAAATAGTACTCCTAGAAAATATTTGTGAACTGCATTTTAGCATGATCAAATATGCATGTGTAGATTTGCTCATGCGAAAATCTGAGTGTTTGCAAGTTCACTTTCCCTCCAACCACTTTTTTCCCCAACTCTGGAAGAAGGTTTGCGTCTGAGATTGTCAGGAGTAAATTTCTAACATTTCTCAGTATGGGAACAGATTAGAGAAGAGTTGTTGAAAATCCTTAAAACATGCAAGTTAGTAGGTTTGCACACTCAAAAGGGCATTCTAACCCTGGAACTATTGCTTACCACTACCTTCAGCCCCAGTATGTAGATCTGCGGAAACGTGGCAACATAAGGGGACTGCAAGTATTCAAACACTACTATGGTATGAGCCCTGGCATAATCAGAGAGGCTATATCAGAGCTCTTATATAATGAGATTGCTGCCATAATTTGTCACCGCACTACATGGCACCAAAGGGAAAAGTGGATTTTGTTACAGGACAAGTAGATTTATGAAGCAACCTGCCGCATGGACAAGTAGATATTTTATTAAAGTCCACACCCCTGCTGGGTATTCAGTCTGTTGAAACACAAACTCAATCATGATACAGTTGACACTCTGATATCCACCACCTCCTAGAATAATCCTAAACTGCTCGACTTCGCTACCTGTTAAAAGTCAAGTGCACAAATGGAGTAATTTGGATAGCCATTTAAACTTCATCAGTATTGGGAGCCTGAGATACCATTGAAAACGAGTGTCCCTTAAAGATACTTTGCAATAACTAATGACTGAACACACAAAAACCAAGGGACTGTAGGTTATGCTTCCCTCAGAAGTGTGCTCAATAACCAATCATGAAGAACAGATACATTCTGATGGATTAAAATCTTCCTTTGGATCAGTGATATTAACAAAATCAGATGGAACATGCACATTAAGCGTTAGCATGAAGAATGTGCACTTAAAATTGTTGGAGTCTGTGTAGACTGGAGAAGCCAGTTAAGTTGTTATTATCTCCATTTCTCATTCCTCCACCTATTCTTCTTTCACCGCAGTTCTCAATGAAAGCAGTGTCTGGCAATAATGTAGTTTTCTATGCTTTCGCTTCTGTCTGAAAGAATTTGTGCTACAGCTGAACTGCAAGTGCTTCACTGGAGCAATAATAGTTGGATAACACCTTAATGGTTTGGTGCCAGACTCTGGGTGTAAACTGGCAAAATCATTTCTCTCAGAGATTGAGGCAAAGGCCTAATTAATCCTGGGAGATTTGGCTTTGAAAGCCTGATCAACATACGAATACTCCGAATGTTTTGTACACCATACCTCAAAAGGAGCACACATTTGTGCTATACTTCATTAATTTTATTGCTTAAAAAGTCATTGTATTCAGCAGGTTTCGAAACTAAGCAGTGGCTTTTATTCTGAGAGGTGCCTGCATGTTTATGTAGCCAGCAGATTCCCCTTCTTAACGGGCAGTATACAAGCCTAGAATTTGTGTGGCATCTCTATACCTAGATTAATATCAATAGCGCTGCAGATTGGGATTCTATTTGCCAGCTCCCATACAATTTCTACTTTCAGTGTACACATCTACTACTATAAAGTGAGCCTGCCATACCCCTTAAGGCAACTTTGAAGCACTCGCGAACAGCTTTGTCATTGTGGTTTAGGCCAATTTTTTGATCTTACTTGTGGCAGCCAGTGCGCCGCTCCCTTACTTTGTAATATACGCCAACTGCCTCGCCTCTGCACTTCAGAATATTCCTGTGTAGGCATTTGCGGCAGTCGCTGCAATGCTCCCCCATTATCAGAAGGTATCTCCTGTGAAGGCGGATGGGGAGATATTCCTAATTGGCCAAGTCAGTGAAATCTTACACTTCAATCCCAGTGCACGAGGCCAACACTCATTGGAAATTTTCAGGACCAGTAGCCAACAGAACTTAACCTTTACTGCATCACAATCCTTGCAAACTGCATTTATCTACTCATTGTACTCCAAAATACTGCTCTGCAAATATTTTCTGTCCTGATGAGCCTTAAGTGATTACGGTTGAAACGCTGTTGATGCCTGTTAAATAAATGTACTCTATCAATGTATCAGATTCGTAGCTGTATTTAAACAGACTAAAGGGATATTATCCAGCTCCGACAACAGTTATATTCCATTGCCTCATTTGTACAAAAATACACACCCGTTTTTAATTTTCTTCACATATCTTCGCACTGTGAATTCGAGAGAGAGAGAAACTGCTATGCTACCAGAGTTGCGAAATTCAACTATATGAGGACCTCACACAGAACACGCTAGCAAAGCATAAGGAGATGCAGACAGAACAACGACCTAATATCAGATATCAATTGTTGTTCCTGTTTGGAATATTCATCCAGATTGATCAGACAAAGCACATGATTAAAACACTACAGGAAAGTAGAGCTGCCTAAGAATTCACGAAGGAGATTGTTACCCAATAAGATTGTGCTTTCCCTTGGTTGTAAATGTTCATTTTATTAATGTAAAACAGGACCTTACAGCCAACTTTGTTATGAAAAAGCTCTTTTCCTGGGTCAACGTCTGGAACTGTCAGTTGTGGAACTAGTGTTACCCAATAAATACTGCAACAGCATTAAAGGACTCAAAGGAACACCCAATGAACATGTAAATGGGAAAAGCATCAAGCATTTTTTCGGTTAGTGCACACACAGAAAAGTGGGACGCAAGTTCACTAACAAATAGGATTTGCAGCAGTTCCTCCTAGATAACAAGAGTGCCTGCCATTTAAAAAAAAAAGTATATTCTTTTTCAGTGCTAAATCATATTTGAAACTCCACTTTTATAGTACTTGCTATTGTGTTTTCAGAGTTGTGGAAGAATGCCATAAATATGATGAATGGGTAGCACCTGAACTACTTTATGAAGAGAAGAAAAATATTTGCACATCATAATCGTAAAAACAATTGAGAGCTACTTTAAGTTTTTAAAACTATACAAACCGCTACACCAAAAACAGATTGATCACTGAAGACCAGATTGCTTAAGAGGCAAAACTGTCAAGCGAGAAACATAGGTAGTTTACAACCATAAGTCTAGAGCATTACATCTAATTTCCGCTGATGAGGAAAAGGACATGGCTAAAAAAAAAAGTCCCATTAGCTAAGAATGGGCGATACGCCAGCCCTTTTTAGGTCTCGTCTAGGCAGCGCTTGCGCTGTCTCTTTGAGACATGCTGTATTCAGGTATGGACTTGAAGCTCCACCCATCTTTTTTTATTGGCTGCTGTCACTGTCCTTGGTAAATGTTGGCTTTTGATTTGTTAATAGGCTTAGTAGTCCCTCCTTAGTACCTCCCTGTCTTCTGTTGTTACCTCCCATGAGGACTTGCCCTTTTACATGCGTCGCTCCTCAGTATGCTTTATTTATAGTCTGTCAGCACTAATTTCTCACGACTTTTGCCTGCCTGCTGAAGGCAGGATACCTCTCCCGCAACTGCATGTGACAAAAAGGTATAGTTCACATGCAATTGTGCACAGGTGCAACGCTTATGTTGGGCTTCTCGCACTGAAACATTATAAACAACCTAGAGAAGCCGCAACCACACACGACAAAAATGTACAGTTCACGGGGCAATTGTGCATGGGTCTAACATACATGTTGGGCTTCTTGCACTGAAACAATACAAACAACCAAGAGGAGCCACAACTGCACATAACAAAAAAAGTACAGTTCACTGGGAAATTGTGCACAGGTCCAACGTACATGCTGGGCTTCTCGCACTGAAACAATACAAACAACCGAGAGGAGCGTTCACATTCCGCCCACAGTTTGCTTTCTGTAAAGTAAAATATTCCACCACGTCGCCCTTTATCCTCTTCATGGACATGAATGACGGACTTCCAATAGCCAGAACGATGCTTTGGAACTGTAGCGGCCATCTTGAAGTTCTATGTCTAGCGGTAGGTGTGGTCCAAAGCCAGGCAGAACAATGAAAAGAAGCACAAAAAAAAAACAGACGTAGTGTT
This sequence comes from Calotriton arnoldi, assembly GCA_963921515.1. Lineage (NCBI taxonomy): Eukaryota > Metazoa > Chordata > Amphibia > Caudata > Salamandridae > Calotriton > Calotriton arnoldi. Next base: position 1,382,215 of record CAWUFW010000742.1, read on the forward strand.
AGCTACTCTTTGCAAAGTCTAATCATCCTAATATAACAGGGGAACACATTTCCATATTATTTTTTTCCATTTCTGCTCCTTTGGTACCTGCTGGTATTAGCTACATTTGCATTGTGGGAATTTCACGCTTCTCATAAACTGACGGAAGCATGAAAAAGATGCCCACTTATCTGGCCTTTCCAGCGTATTCATTGCCTGTGTCATAACATATTGTCTAATCACAATGGGGAATGCAGTAATCTGGTGCAAATTGTACACCCACTTGCTAAAGTGCAGGATGGGCAAATTAGCAGAACCGCAAATGCACAGTGGCGTCTTACAACACTTAGGCATGCCTACTGGATAACTGTGTAGAGATCACACGTTCCTGCTACCGTAAAGCAGTTCTAAGTTGATACTGTGTGTTTCTCATAGTCTTATCGATTCAGACTTTACTTTCGTTTTCAGTGCCGTTTGGTCCAGAGAACCTGTCTCCCACATATAGACACGCTTTTTGCTCTGTGCTGTGTCGCCTTCCAGTGCATCTAAACATGAGTTCCATTTTGCAGCAGGCTCAAATGCTGAGCTGCTCCCCCGGCAAGCATGGAGATGGATTTCTTGGCTGCTGTGCAGGACGTAAGGGCTTCGCTGCAAAGTTGTGTATGGGTCTCTCTCCGATTGGCAGTAAAAGAAGACGTTTATAAACTATTCTGATGGTGTGTCAGCATTTGCAGAGTTTGGCGCCTTGCATATATTATGACACGTATGATGTACATTTGTTTTCTTCCATTTTATTTAAAGAATACTTAGAGTGCTGTCATGGAGCTCACCAGGCCCTGTTGCACCAAGTAAGAGGTTATTTAATCCTCTTGCTTTCTTTATGATGTATGTCGTGCTCAATTCTCCCAGGAGTAGCAAGCAGTTTGTTCTGGTTTATTAAAAAAAACGAGACCATGGTAGCCAAGTTAGGCAAATCGGTATTATTCAGCAGAAAAAAAACTAAAACTCGCAACTGCCTCTTAAAACACTACACTATTGTATTGGGTTCTATGTAGATTTTTAATAGTTTATAACGTGTTCACAATTGTGTATTGTAGTGAGCAACCTTGATTTTACTGCTCATCAGCGTAGTTCCCCTGTGAAATGGATCCAAAAAAAGGAAACATTTTGACTGCAAATGTCGCCTTTTTCTGATATTTTTCTATTCCAAAGTGCAGTCTTGGAGCAGAGAATGAGAGACTTATTGCATTGTCAATTAAAGCTGTTGGCGTTAAAAATAACAATGTTTTTTACTTTTGCTTTTTTATACCAATAGCAATAGAGTAATATAATTGCTCCACAGCAAGTAAAAAAAAACGAAAGTAAAAAACATTGTCGTCATTTTCAACGCCAAAAGCTCTAACTTTAACAAACGCGAGACCATTGCAAACGCTTGTTTGTTTTCCCATTGCATACTCACAGTTCATAACCATCACCCTCCTCCATTTACTCATTCACATATGCTTTAGCAGCATGTTTAATGCAGATACCTTGTGCAAAATAAGACACATAAGTTATAGAAACTCGACTGCAAATGGAAGTTGGCTGAATGCAATGAAAAATACAATTATTGTACAGCTTCATAGAAAGGTCAAGGACTTAAAATAAGCACGCAAAATGGCACACATCACTGCACAGTCAGGAAGATTCATTAAGGAAACAGAACACATTTTCCTCTTTCAATACAGTATGCACTGTACAATCATCACACCCGCAAGAAAAAGCCAAGCGTGAACATTATGTGAAATCATGCTCTATGTAGCAGAGAAGAAAGAAAGGAGAAGAAAACCTAAACACACAGTAGGTGTTAAATAAAGCATCTTTGTGTTGTTGGTTCCTACACATTTGGTAACACCCCAAGGTACATTCACGGATTCAAGTTCTGAAAGTTAGTTTGTATCACTGAATAGATCCGAGTCGGTATTATGGTGTTAAGATTCCAATCTGTCAAATTTCACTAAGTATGCAAAGCCAGCGGCTCCTTTACTTTCAAATTAAGCACCCTCAAGTAGAGAATCTCACAGGATTGCCGGTGAACATCAAGTAAATTGATTGTCCCATTTCTAAAATATATATGTGCAAGCCTTCTACAAGTATCGATACCAAAGGGGATGATGGATGGAGCGCTTGAGCAAATCAAACACTCACCCCCAGTCAACTGATCTGGGTTTAATCCATCATCATTCTTTAGCTCACTCCACCACCCCAGTTCAGACATGGCCATATGCAAATCAGTCTGACCCTGTGCCTCATGGGAACAGTCCAGCCCGAACTGCCAAGCCATGCCTTCCCTGGACCGGAAACAAGCATCCTGGGACCGGTTTCTGGCCATTCAGCCGTCATCAGCCAGGCTAGCTTGAATCCAGTGGTATCGCTTCTACAAGTATCAGCAAATGCTTGAATAGAGAAGCAATAAATGTAAATATTTAATGTTGCATCGTAGATAGCAACTCACTCAGACAGTTAAATAGAGGCCATAGCATTTGGCGCGATTCCACCTTTCGATTCAAGAGAACCGAGTTACAACACACATAAACAGCACAGGTAAAGGGAGTTTCATCGGGGAAGTCCGGCATAGACATGACAGATCATGCAAGGGAAAAAACATCTTCCCTCTAAAAACTCTTCACTTCTTTAACGCTGCGATTGATCTTTGTTCGGCATCTTTAAAAATATATGAATAGCATCTGGAGAACGACACTTAGGTATCGTGAGATTAGATGGTTGCCCGTTTCGTACAAAAAAAAAGTAAAGGAAGAGACAGGACAAAGCAGCAGCTGTTGGGATTAAAGGACTCGTCCGGTATTATACACTTAACGGAAAACTCTAGGTACCCAACCAACCCCGTTATGTTTCGCTTAAAAACTCTTACAAGTATTTAGCAACAGTTCAATTTTTGGCGATTCCTTACTCCTGGTTGCCAGGGACTCATAAGACTAACAGCTGATAGAAACGTGAATCCAATACAAAGGGAAAAGGGGCGCAAAGTACATATTAGCACTAATCACTAACATAACATGCAAAAGTAGCCCAGGAATGAACAAATGCAAGACTTATAAATTGCATACGCCCTTGGTGAGGGACAGCTCTGGGAAGCAGCATTGTGTTTTTTAATACACAGGCCAATTTGGAAAAAAAAAAAAAAAAGGAATACTGGAAATAATGACGCCCCTTCTCGCGAATGGAGAGATCGCTCAAATAAGCGCTATAAAATATATTAGCAGACAATATACAAAAATACAAGGGGTGGGGTGCTAAGGCCCTGCTCCTGATGCCTCTTCAATGAGAGTGCTTGACATATCAAAGACACGGGTGTCGCATCCCCAAGTTTTACGCCTCCGCCATTAATAGTGCACAGAGTCCTGTGTGCGATGAGCACCGGCCCCGCCCCAGGGTTAACGATGCGGCTTGACAAGGATGTTAACTGTGGAGGCCTGTCTCCGCTAGGCGGGCAATGCTGCCTTCTCCTTACCTTTGCGGAGGCCGGCCCACCCACCGTGGGGCCGCTCTCCCCGGCTTCCTCTGACTCCGTGAGGAAGGTTGAGTACTAGCGCGACCACAGACGTTCAGCCAACCTCAGGATCTTGCAGCCACCACCCCGCACAACACGAGGACACGCCCAGTCCCGGCATAGGGGCGGGGGAAGGGCGGAGGGATACACAGCGTACAATTTATGCGGAAGGATACAATTTTAAAATGGTTTACTGCATAATCGTGATACCGGAGTAACCAGCCACGTGTGGCTAGAAGAGGGCGTGATCTCTGCGAGTGATGCCTCTTGCAATAAATAGCAGATAATCTGCGCTGACTGAGCTCACTGATCAGAGAACAGCACAGAACTACATTTCCCCGGACGCGCGATTATATCAAGCGTTGTCACTGTGTGGCGTGCTCTGGGATGTCATCACGTCGAGGCAGTGTGACGTTCCTGCGTGATGCTCTGGACAGCGGTGATCGTAGAGAGTCAAAACGTATCACTTGCTGCCTCTTCAGCTGTCAGGGGTTTTCCGGAGTCCGCTACCCCTGTACTGCGCGTCCAACATTTGCTCGAAGCGAGGTAGGACGCGGAGCAGTTCTTCTACAACATGCATGCATTCATTGACAATATACACAGGTGTCCTGCAGCCAGGCCCATAGCCAGGAATATTTGTTGGGGGGGAGAGGGGGCAAGGCCCCGAGCAATGACAGCAACATAAAAGTGGTTCAGTGGATGGGAAAATAAGCAAATAAGCTTTCTCATTGAATTGTTTAAAAATGTTTACATGTTGGTAAGATTGTAAAGACTGCTGGAAGCAGGGGGGCGCTAGAGGGCGCACTGCGGAATGGCTGCCTTCTAAGACAGCTCTGCCGGTCAGGCCCAATATGGGATAATAAAGCTTATTAAGCGGACATAAAATCGGCCGCAACTGCAAAGACTGAGGATCGGAAGGTGCCAGCATTGCAACGAGCAGAGCGAGAGATCAGCGGCATGCAGCAAACGCAGATAAATTGAAAAAGACAGGCGGGCGCGAGACGGGACCTGCAATACACAAGATGGCGGCGCCTTGAAGTGCGGGCGACTCGGGGAGAGAGCGGAGCGGCATATGGAGATGGAACATATTACAGTGAGTGTACGCCCTGGATATGGTGCAAATATGGGAAAGGGCTCGCACTAAGCTACCAAAGCGCATTGGAGGCATTGTATGGAAATAGCGGGACATTTATTATTGTGGACTCACGCAAATGAGTTTAAAATGGCAGACAGTGATGGTACTGGCGATCTATGCTGAGTGAAGCGCACGCAGTGAGGAGTTCCAACATAACATAACACCCGGGTGGGTGATTAACCTGCGCCCGGCCTCGCAGCAGGGACATAAAATGTGTAGCCCACGTAGACGAGGTCTTTATTCCCAGCACATGTGACTGCGTCATGACCCTAGCGCCCACTACATCGCGCTTATAACTGGGTGGTGTGTGAAGGTAAACCGCGACGAGTATTAAATGACGATTGATACGCAGTAAACACCCCCCAGACACGCTGAGAGTTCCTCAGCAGGCGCTTTCTGAGTTGGCGAGTGGGGCGTGTGCTGCCGCTGCCCAATCATGATGTGGGGAAGAGAGTGAACTGTGCTGCTTGAACACTTGTAATCCCGGCGGCCCTGCTCAGCGCGCCTTGTTACATGCGCATGATGGGATTGAGGTGAATCGCTGATTGCAGTGAGGGACAGTCAGGAGAGGATCACGCTGACGGAGAATCTGCATATCCGACGTTTCGCCGGGTGATACAACTCTGGGACATGGAGGGCCGGTCCTGAAGTGTCACTGACTGCTACGCACCGCTTCTGCTGATGGTGGGTCGTATGTTGCGCTGTGGAGGGACGGTGCACTAGCGGTAGAAGGGCTCAAGAAGCAAGGCGGCTGTTCTCTGTGGAGTAGTGCGCTGCACGCCACCACGCGAGCACCAAGACAACTGGTGACACTTTCCTTCCAAGACTGCAAGGCTTAACAACGCAGCAATGGGGAAGCCAGACAAGCAACAGCCCAAAATATCATTTGACACAAGACGGCACACCAAGGGTGCGACGGCTCATTCAGACACCGAACTTGATACCGACAATGCAACAAGGGCTGGCATGGAGGGTGTTCTGCAGGCAATCCAACAAAGTCTACAGGACATTAATGGGAAATTAGACACCATCACCCAACGGGTCGACAATATGGCGACTAAGCTGGACAAACACGGAGAACGTCTGGTCGAGGCCGAAAATCGCATCACGGCAGTGGAGGATGAGTCACATGACACGACTCTAAAATGCACAGAGATGGAGAAACTATTGGAAGTCATCAAAAATAAGGCGGAGGATTTAGAAGCGAGATCTCGACGCAATAACATCAGAATAGCGGGAGTTCCGGAGTCCACAAACACAGGGCGGATGGAAACGTACGTGGAGGAAATGCTACGTGGCGTGTTTGGCGCGGAACACCTTTCAGCGGTATTCCTGATAGAACGAGCGCATCGATCGCTGGCCCCGCGGCCGAAGCCTGGCGCCACTCCGAGACCTATCATTGCCCGTGTCCTCAATTATAGAGACCGTGATGTCGTTTTGAGGCTAGCCCGAGAGAAACAGCAGATCAACTACCAGGGTAATGCATTGGAATTCTACCCAGACTTCACTCTGACGGTCCAACTAGCGCGAAAAGAGTTCAACCCAGCGAAAAGAAACTGCGAGAATTAGGAATAGAGTATGCTATGCTCTATCCAGCCCGGCTGAGGGTAACATATGAGGGCCACTCTACGCTTCTACAGACACCGAAAGCAGCACAGGAATTTCTTTAAAAAATCAGTAAACGTAAAGATCACAAACGAGCGGAGCAGAACCAAGACTCGGAATGAGTGCCCTTGGGGGAGACGGAAATCCTCGGCAATCGGACATTGAGCTGGTGAGGCATATGTGAGTATTGGGATAACAGATTGAACTGTTGACACACCTGTGCAGCTACGTCGTCACGGGCTATCACTGTCATCCGGAGCCTAATGCAGGTGCTAAGGACAGGCATTTGTTTCTGCCAAATCTACGTTACCCCAGGTCCCGGAGGGGATGTGGGGCCCTATGGCTAGCCAATGCGCTTGTGAACACGAACAGGGGCGCTATCTGCTTCGGCTGGGAGCAGATATAATCTCCACATGTGATCTAGTCTTGTCAGGAATGATGGATACCGAATGCCAGAGTGTATAGACTTCCTGTTTGACCCTTTAGCTCTACAGTTACTGGACAGAAATGTAGCTATTGATAGGGAGCAGAGGGAGAATACTGCAGATTAAGCTATTATGATTATACTATGCACACAAAAGTAGAAACTATAGAACTGTTGCCGGTCTGGACCTGCAGATAGTACCTCGCTGCTAGCTGTATCGTGTGTGAGGGCGGTGCTGGGCGTTTCGCTACGGCGTGTTGCGCTAACCAGATATGGGCATATGGCGGTCAATATGGTAACCCATCTGTTGAAGGAAATGTTCTAGTCTGCATCACTAATGTATACCTGACCACATCCACTATGTTGGATGGAGTTGTGTGCACTTGGCGGACCCCCCAAGCGGGAGTTCCCCAATCAAAGTTAGGTTATGTTGTTGCTATTTTCAGGGGTATGTCTTTGGCATGGTTGGGATGCTGAAGTGGGTGGTGGGAGGGAGGTTTGGTGTTGGGGATGGTTATACATGCCAATGTACTTGAGAAACATCGCTGAAATCCAGAGTAACGTCCAGTTAAGAAATGCCATTAGTTTCATTCTAGAAAACGTGAGAAGTGCATGCTGCACAAATCGCACTTCAATACACAGCACACAAGTAACTAGCGATGACCACTGAGAGATTACAACCTAAGCACTTAAACTTGTTAACTTGGAATGTTAGAGGGCTTAATAACCCGAAAAGATCCGGCAAATATTTGCTTACTTGGACAGGCTACAAATTGACATCGCGTTTCTGCAGGAAACGCATCTTGCACCTAATTCTAACACCCGCATCGGACACAGATGGGCGGAGACAATACACAGCTCACCATACTCCTCCTACTCTAGAGGGGTCATCATATTGATTAAAAAAGGATTGCAATTTAATATAGATGCCACCATCACAGATGAGCTGGGGCGCTATGTTATTATTGTGGGAACACTAAGGGGGCAGAGACTCGCTTTAATTAATGTATATGGCCCTAATATAGACGATCCCGAATTTTACCATACATTATGGCGCAAAATCAACGACTTGCCGGACATCCCTTTACTTTGGGGGGGAGATTTCAATATTGCACTACATGACGACCTTGACAGGTCAAGAGCATCAGTAGAACCTCACAAAAGGGCGAGGGGCAAACTAAAAGATATTATGACTGATATACGGCTTACTGATATTTGGCGAACCCGAAACCCAGAACGTGTGGAAGCCACGCATGCATCAGCAGCGCACAATAGTTGGTCCCGTATTGATTATTGGTTGGGTTCGGACGATATAGCACTATGGACACGAGCTGTGAATCATCTACCCAAAACAATATCTGATCATAACCCAGTGCTCATTTCCATGTCTATGCCACACTATGTGCCGCCCCCTTATAGCTGGAGGTTCAATGCGAAAGCATTACTAGATTCAGTGTATTCTGACACCATTAGTCAGGCTATCACAGAGTATTTTGATATCAAACCCACAACTGAGGACCATGGCCTACTGTGGGAGGCTTTCAAAGCTACTATTAGGGGAGTCTGCATAAGTACCAATGCTGGCATTCTCAAAGACATACGAAGGCAGCTCGAAGTACGTGAAGATCAGCTGCGCACACTGGAACATGAATACGAGCGCACACAAAACACAAAGATATTGGGAAACATTAGGGCTACACTGTCAGAATACCAAACATATGCAGAAGACGAACTCAAATACGTAGCAAGGCGACAGATAGCGAGAACCTACGGTGAGGGTGGTAGGCCGGGTAGGATCCTGACAGCTAAAATATGTTCAAGTCATGCTCCGCAGGTTGTCCGGACGGTCAGGGATGAAAATGGGGATCTGCAATATAATGCACAGGGCATATTGAGGGAATTCATGAATACCTATGGACAGCTATACGCTTCGCAGCCCACAGCTTCACCAGACACAATAATGAACTACCTCGCAGATGTGGCGATAGCGTGGTTGTCGGATGCACAAAGAGACTACCTGTCCTCACCGATCACAGTGGAAGAAGTAACAGCAGTCATTAAATCGCTGCCAAATGGTAAAGCGCCAGGCCCTGATGGGTTCACATGTGAATTTTATAAGTCTTTTGCTGATCAGTTAGCGCCCCGCCTGGTAGAGATGTACGGTGAGGCTCATGATAAACAGCTATTACCACCAACATTGAGAGAAGCCATGCTTATTGCACTTTTAAAGCCTAACAAAGACCCGGAATATTGCGACTCATATAGGCCACTGTCTCTAATTAATGTAGACACCAAAATATTGGCCAAACTCCTGGCCACTCGACTACAACCACTGATGTCCAATTTAATACTGCCGGATCAATCGGGGTTTATTCCCTCAAGTTCAACAGCCCATAATACCAGAACACTCTTTGCGCTTTCGCATTACTTAAACCCCACTACTAAAGCCGCCGCAATTCTTCTAGATGCTGCTAAAGCATTTGATTCTATTGAATGGATATACTTGCACGCGATCTTGAGGCGAATGGGATTCCCCCTATGTTCCTGCAATGGATACAAATACTATATACTGCGCCGATGGCGCGTATCAAAGTCAATAAATACATATCTGAGCCCATACCGATAGCTAGGGGACACGGCAAGGTTGCCCATTGTCCCCGTTATTATTCGCAATAGCGATTGAACCATTGGCATGTAAGATTCGACAGGGACATCATTACTCAGCGCTCCAATTCCCGCAGAGGCCCTTGCATATATCGTTATATGCAGATGACATGACGCTATATGTACGAGACCCTGAGATAAATCTGAATCCTCTGCTGAGGGAATATATCAAGTTCGGGCAGCAGTCGGGACTCCAAATAAATTGGTCCAAATCAATAATTATACCATTAACAGACACCACACATCCGCATTCCACCGAATATCCCTTAGAATGGCAATCAGAGCCAGTTCGATATCTAGGTGTTTGGTATCACCGTGACCCAGAAGTTGTAATCCACGCCAATTATGGCAAGGCGATTAGTATGCTGGAAGACAAAATAGGGCGATGGATTCAACTACCATTATCGCTGGCTGACCGACTAGCCATTGTAAAGATGGTTGTCTTGCCAAAATTGCTGTACCTTTTTAGGTCGAGCCTCGAGTAGCGCGCAAGCGCTGCTAGGCGAAGACTTTAAGTAAGGGGGTTTCAGAAGCAGTCCAAACGCTCGTGCGTCGTGGCTGGCCTTTTTCAGATGGTTACGCGCGGCAGACATGTGTTTCCAATTATCGTGCCCAGACGCGTGCGCGATAATTGTAAACACATGCCGGCAAAAGGCCATGACGCACGAGCGTCTGGTCAGCTGAGCAGGCTGCCGCGCTCGCTCGCCCCCGCTCCTCTCTTGTTGTAGGTACAATTATATACCTCAGCTAGCGCCACGCGACACTTCTACACAAAAGAATGGCGGCACCTCTGGTCTCACGGTATGCAATCGAGGCATTAATGACAGGCCAGTGTGAGGAGGGGGGCGGCCCGCGCCTCTCATTGGCCGGCTAGAGCCCTTTTGGGAATCCTCCTGCAGACGCAGCCGCCACATTTCTCCGTGCAGGTCAGCAGAGCCCCCACCCCCAGGAGAACCCGCGAAACAGCAGCAGAGCACGCAGCTAAGGCACCACCGCAGCGTGAGCATCACCAGCGCCTGAGCCGGTACAAGAACGCGTGCACAGGCCCCCGAGAGCCCGTGCATCAACAACCAGGGCTGACTGACTCCTGCACAGCTCCCCTACTACGGCCCCCATTGAGCCTGTGCTGCGGCAGTGCTGCCCCGAGCTTCCCCAGCCTCAGCAGCTCCGGGGCCCGAGGGCAGGCCTGAGAGGTAGCAGAGCCCAAGTACCAGCAACCGGGCGGCCCTCGGTGCGCTGCTCCAGTGGCGTAGTCTGAGCACCCCGCCAGACAGGACCCACTTCAGCGGGACACCCTGGGGACTAGCATATATCCTAGCTCAGCCACAGTTTACTGCAGCAGAGGGAGTGCCTGGGGACCAGCAGAGGCCTCAGCATCGTCTGGGGGTACCACCATCAGGTGGCCAGCCTCAGCACAAGGGGCCCTGCCACGTAGCAGCACCCGAGTATGAAGGAAAGGCGCAGCCCCCAGGCCCCCGCCGTTGTGAGGTGTAAACTGGTCCTCGTGGGAGAAGTGCATTGCGGGAAGACGGCCATGCTACAGGTGCTGGCCAAAGACTGCTATCCAGAGGTAAGTGTGCAGGGGCGCGTATGCATGAAGAACATATTACCCAGACATCTACCCTCCACCCCCTGTGACCCCATCACCATAATCAGAACCCCGTTCAACCCGTCTGTAACAACATCATGTTAAACAGGTCACCTTAACCCCTAGGAGCAGACCTCCTTAATTAGCCTTCCCTTTAACCCGTCTGTCACCAGACCGCTATACTTTTCCTCCCTATGAGTTGGCAACCTTACACAGTCCCCCGTTTAACCCTTTTGCAACCAGATCACTTTAGCCCCACCTGCTATATGACCACCTTGATCAGACACCCTTTAAACCGGGTGTAACCAGGCTCCTTTAGCCAGACCACCTCAACTCCCCCTCTTGTACCACCGAATCAGACCACCTTTAACCAGTCTGTAAAAAAAAACGCTTTACCCAGGCTTCTGTCCCCCTCACGATCAGACCACCTTAACCCCCTTTATTCCAGACAACTCCTGCATCCAGATCTCCTTACCCCCTCTCTAAAGAGATCCCTTAAATCTCTTCAGACCAGGCCACATTTTCCACCCCTGGAACTGGGCCAGACTTTTAAACCAGATCTCTATAGCGTCCTAGAGCCAGACTGCTTCTCCTCTGTGTCCAGGCAACCTTTACAATTTTTAACCAGGCCATCTTAACACCATAACTAGAACAATGGAGAGCTTCTGAATTCACTCAGCCTTTATGGAGCCGTACTCCAACTCCCACAACACCTTAAACCTGCCTGTTCTAAAGTCACCATCAACTAGAGCCAGGCTGCTTTATGTCCCATGGGCTAAGTCCAGGCCTCATCAGTAAGCAGTGGCATAGCCAGCGTGTCCCTGGTTTGGATGTAAGCCAGAAATGCCTTGTTGATCTGAGTCCAAGCTGCCTTACGACTGAATATAGGTCCCTACGATGCCAAAAACACCACACAAGACGTTATAGCGCATTTACAACTAATACCCTCACAACGCATTCACATACATTCAACATTAGCATTACTACACATACCACAGTCGCGCATTGCAACATCACAACAATGCATTGATTCACAATATGTTTCTATAAAACGTTTTACTACTACTTAGCACTACTGAGTTTGAGCTATTGGCATCGTAAATGACAATGCCTTTTATTTATGTCTTGATTTGTAAAACAGATATATAAAAGGCATTGTAATTTACATTGCCAATCGCTTAAACTCTTGAAAATGCGAGACCTATTGCATTGCAAATGCTTGTTAATAACATTCCGATTAAGCCCCCGGCAGAAGTGTTTCGTAGGATAACCACCATGATGCTGCGCCTGATATGGGCGGGTAAACAGGCCCGGATAGAACTACGCGCTCTTACATTACCCTACTCAAAAGGTGGATTCAGGGTCCCGGATTTCTTACTTTATTATTTATGCGCACAAGCGCAATATGCACATTTTTGGTATCATAAGATCCCTTACCTCACACATGTCGCTATTGAAGAAGGCGATGCCCTACCAACTCCGTTAAATGCGATTATAACACACTGCAGGCCACCACCTCATAAACTAGACATAAATACAATAGATACAACAAACAATGCATGGCGTGTAATGGATCAAAAAGCACATAAGTTACCGCTGTACGCCCCTGCACTGCAGTTGCATTACCATCCAGAACTATCGGTTACCCAGGAACAAGTGGGCATGGGTCTGCTGCGACAAGTGGGCATTGATACCATGGGGGATATATACCACAATGGGGTTTTTAAATCGCTTGATGAGCTATCATACATAAGCAACCAGACATTATTGTTTAGATTTACGTATCACAGATTACAGGAAGCAATAAAGAGGTTGTATCCATCCTACCCTGAGGAGCCACCACAGTTGTCCACGCTGCAGCTACTGATTACAACACCCGCTGCTAAACACATGGTGTCTAGACTATATGCTAAGCTACAGGAAGACATAGCGGATAATACACACAGGGCATTAGAGAAGTGGAACGATGGGCTAGATGTACCATTGACAGAGGAGGAATGGGCTATAACCTGCTCACTGACTGGCTTGCTAACACCTAATGGGAACCTACGTATATTGCATTATAAGTATCTGCATCAAACTTATTATACCCCTGCAAGGCTCTGTAGGTATGGTTTACTGAACAGATTCTAAATGTCAACGCTGCAATACTGAAATAGCAGATTTCATACACCTTGCATGGTCTTGTGCAGAAGTGACAGTTTTGGTTAAAGGTAACACAGATGCTGGGCACTATGGTGGGCATTGAGGTGGAATGCACTGTTCGTACATGCTTGCTGGGTCTAGTTCCTGATGTACGTGCCACTAAGCGCAAGTTCTGTGTAATTGCGCTGCTCTTGGCTAAACACAGAATATCGTTATGTTGGGGAAGTAAGAGGGCGCCAAAAGTTAGGCAATGGATCCAAGATCTGTTGTATTGTAAAGACACATTGCAAACGTATGAGGAGGAGCTACCCATGGGTTCAAAGCCTAGAGATTACTGGAAATACTTGACTGACTATCTTCAAAAGTACCAAGTTGACTAACTATGTGTAACAGCTGCACTGTAGAAAATGTATTCACAGGTAATAATGCAAAGTTGCAAAAACTGGATGATGGATGTTGTTGTACAACGGTCTGAATGTTAATTACATGTTGGACACTGTATGTCTTTGAAAATGATAATAAAAAAAATAAAAAAAGACTGCTGGAAGCAGGACATGCAGTGAGAGTAAGTGTATACATTTTGGGATAGTGTAGGAAGGGCTCATAGATAGTGAACACCAGGACCATGTCTTTATTAACCATCACAGAAACAATAGATTGCCAAGCACTCCCTTGCCAAATCACAAAAAAGGGTTTAGAAATGCATACCAAATCGAAACTTGGAAGGGGTGGGCCCAGCATCCCTGTTGCATTTAAAAATTATATGTAACAATTGTTTGCGTACATAATTGGGTCACAAACCATTCTTAGGTTACCAACTCTTCAAAGGTGGTTGCAACCCATTCACAAAGGCGAAGTGGTCATCTTAAGACACTTTCCTGTTGTGAATGTAAAACAAAAGTTTGCAGTGGGAAGTGGTCCAGTGGAACTTTAATAAACAAGATTTTAAATGCAGCACTGTTTCTTTCAAGACAAAGGGGCTACATTTAAATCAAAAAAATATTGAAAACAAGATCAGACATGGTAATCTGCTGACAGCAGGCCACCATTCGTCTAATGACCAGCCACTGGAGTAAATCACAATTTGCTACCGAATTCATTAAGAGTAATGGGGTAGGTAGGATTGTGCCTCACTCCAAATCCTTATTGTGCAAACCAACCTATTAATACATAGGTCGGTTCACCAAATAATTTAGCTGCCACAAAAATATATGTTGCAAATTATGTACATCTGGCCATAAGTTTCTGTTATGAATTGCTACTACTAATTGCATAGTAAATGTCCTTTGCAGAGGGTTATAAAAATAACAGATTTCTATTATTATCACTCTTCTTTTTGTTATTGGTTCAAAGAGATAGGGAAACTGTTCCTTCCTCCCCTTAGATCTCAATACAATATACCAAAAGAACAGGGGCAGGGTATTTTTCAATGCTCGCTGTTGTTCCTTTGGGGGGGCTCTCTCCGTGGGAGTAACATTTTTTTATTTCCAGCAGCAGAAAACAAATAGGCCTGATGCAATGGCCTAATGTCTGCAGCTAAGTGAGGAGGTGGTCAGGACTGCCAACTGGCCCCAAAATGCAGGGCTGACTTCCTTTAGTTGTGCTTTTTAGCCAACACCTTTTTGGTATTCTGGAATTTGCAGACTCACTTTTCCAAACAATGTATGAGTTGCATATTGAAAAGTGTTGTTGGCTATAAGGTGGTCTGGCTCAAGATGTCAACGGTGACAGTTGACAGGTATTTGTGAGTAAGTGTGAAATAGATGGGCTATCTTATTCCATTTAGACAACTTCAATCCATGTAATGAACTAATCTCATAGAGTCCTCAGGTTTTACTTTTGACTTGTGCACTCTTGGTGTTGTGTGAGTGGTCTTAGGTACCCCACCTATGTTCAAGAAAATCAGAATGTTTAAAGGCATCCATTTGTTGCGATTGTGCACCTACAGTACTTTAAGTTTAAAATGTTTCCTCCTCTGCTTTGTGTTGTTTTTCCACCCATGTGTATAGCATTGCGTTCAAGTTAATGGGTTATGTTCATACCCTGTAGCCCCTTGCTTTCTCCCTGCCTTACACTGACTACCTCCACCTTAAGGGCTGGTCTCTTAATATCTCTATTGACCTGCAGGTGAAGTAGTTGAGCGTGCTGCAGACCAGCCCTTCCTTCCCCCCCCTGGTAAATGTTGCTCAGCTCACTTATTTTATCTCTCCCTTCAACGTGTCCATCTCGGCATCCAACTAATCGGAAGAAGGATAAAATTGTCTGTCTGTGGTGTGTTCCCTGTTTGTGCCCGATAGATGCAAGGGCTTCAGCCAGGGTTTGATTCCCTTCCATCTCTGTTCTCTTATTCTATTGACCTGCAGGTGAAGTAGTTGAGCCTGCTGCAGACCAGCCCTACCTTCCTCCCTCTGGTAAATGTTGATCAGCTCACTTATTTTATCTCTCCCATCAACGTGTCCATCTCACCATTCAGCTAAAAGGAAGAAGGATAAAATTGGTCTGTGGTGTGTTCCCTGTTTGGTATACAAGAAAAAAGGTACCCCCTATTTACTTTTAGGTCCAAGAGGAGGGGGAAATAACAATAATTGTGAAAATAACCTCTTATCTGACCTATTTCATTTCGACATTGGCAATTGCTCAAAATGACATTTCCCCCTAAACACAGTCTTATCACATCGAATTTTTCTTATGATTTTATTCTTTATCAGAACACTTATATTTTTTCTTTTTTTTATATATAGTATTTATATTTTTTGATGCTCATATAGTCATAAAAACATTTACAAATATTCACAAATTCATATACTTTTTTGTAATGTTATACATAAAAGATCAAATCTCTACATCGTAGTAACCCCTACAATAAACCATCATTCTCACCTCTCATTCTCTTCAATCATACTACCTAGCATACTACACAAAAACAAAATTATTATTTTTTTTTCCAATTAAAATACAAAACTTTGATGGGATCCTACTCAGTTATATTTTCTATCGTAATATTAAATTTCGACTTTCACATTTAGAAATTTGCTCATTGCTTCTTATTGATTCTTCTTCTCTTCTGTATCTCGGGTAGGATTCCCAGATGTCTAAGAAACGGTCTACGCACGTTTCGGTGAAAGGACAAATTATATCACCTTCATCAGGACCAAATATACAACGATTCCTTTAAATCTGTATAGTGGGTAGGGGGTTATCTTCATCAGGACCAAATATACAACGATTAATTAAGAATAAAATCATAAGAAAAATTCGATGTGATAAGACTGTGTTTATGGGGAAATGTCATTTTGAGCAATTGCCAATGTCGAAATGAAATAGGTCAGATAAGAGGTTATTTTCACAATTAGTGTTCCCTGTTTGGGCCTGATACATGCGAGGGCTTCAGCCAGGGTTTGGTTCCCTTCTATCTCTGTTCTCTTATTCTCCGAGTCCCCCCCCACTCCACCCTGAGTGAACTCCATACACTACTGTTTTGGTGGTTGATTCCATGTCACACATGGATAGACTCCTTTGTAGTTTAACAATCCCTCCAATGGATTACTCCTTTGTTTCTACTGAGCAAACATTATACATCAATCTTTTGATCTTTTAACTGCACCTCCAATTAGTTGCTCTTCTGTTTCTCCCTGATGCTTCTAGACAGACTTCACATAATACGCTGAAACCTCCAATCCTTGTATAAATGCCCATGCCTCATTTCTTTATAACCATTGAGTTGGTACACATCCAGTCATCTATTATAAAGAAACAACATAGCTGCTCAACTATATAAGTTACTGCAGTTGAGCTCAGACATCAGAATGCCTGCTGCCAGTATAAAAGGCAGTTTAACCAATGAAAATGGGAGCTGGCTATTCCTTTTAATATATTTTTCCAAAAAGAAAAGGTGAACAGCAATGAAGAGATATTCATGCAAAGGTGTTTATTTTTTCCACACTGTAGGTCATTGCAAGAAAGTTAGAATCTCTACAAATTTCTACACAAACTGATCCACAGCCTTTTTAACCTGACTTGCATTAAACTGATTCTATTATATTTTTGAAAAAAATTAGTATGTGCATTTGGTGTGCTTAATTTTGCACTACAGATTCTCCTTTCATACTTCTTATCTGTAATGAACATGAAAGAGCAAGACACCAAGGCCCAGATAACCAAACATTTTGTGCTGCTTTTGTGTCACAAGTGACGCAAACCTGTGCAATTTGTTTTTTTAAAAATTTACTTTCCAGCGCAAAACCTTAGTTCCCTCAAAGAAACGCATAGAAGCCCTTAGTTTTGCATTACTCTGCAAAGGGGGGTGTTGCATGGGTTGCAGGCATTAAAAAGGAGAAATTCTTTTATTTCTCCTAACTGTTCCCACTTGACATGTGTGTTGCACTGCAAAGGGATTATTGCATGGGTTGTATATGTGCGTTCTCATGCAACCACCCATGTTTTTTTTATTTATGGAAAAACGCTATTTACTTACAATAGTAGGCAGGGGTTTGTGCCAAGAATAATGCCATTTTGAAACAGGCAGTAAAAGGAGAAATGCTTTTATTTCTCCTAACGTTTCCCACTTTGCATGTGTGCTGCACTGCACAGCATACATCCGAAGTGGGACAAGTTTTAAAGTTAGTCTATACATAGTATTTTGTACTGAAAAGGTGCACTTCCAGTACAAAACATATGCAAGACTCATGCAGATGCCCTTGCAAAATGATGCAAATGTGTGTGCATGGCACTCAGCAGCCTGATTGTGCGTTGCCACTAGGAAGAGAGGAGGAGAGTCCCATATCTCTGTAGATATGGTGCTTTTCTCCTCTCTCCTTGTCACGCAACACAGTGCAGCAAATTTGGTTGCTGTGCTACATTTTGTAAAATCTTTGATTATCTAGGTTCAAGGTTTTAAGATGTTTGCAGGAAGGGGGATGTTATACTTGTCCTTCGGCTTTGCTCCTCTATATAGTCTGGGAACTCCTTGGTGACTTGCAATATCTTTATAATGTACGGCAGGGAAAAATTTATCCTATTATTAATACTACTTGTGATTTAACAATGCCTCCAATATACGTATGGAATTCAGTTGGTAGTTGGTCAGTACTGTATTCCATGTCCATTCTGATGGACATGAACAGTGGGTTCCATCTGGAGTGCATGCAGGTGCAGCTGAGTGTTTCTTACACCCTCTGCAACACTTATGTGCAGCTAAACTCCATGTGACATGTGCCCACTATGTCATCATATTTGAATTCATTTTTTTTATATTCTTTAATTTTTACAGTTTTATATCTCGCAAACTCAACCCGAAGGTATTGGAGTGCTTTACAAGAGCACCAGTTGCTTCAAACAATGTTATGTTATGTTAATGATGCTTGTAAAGCGCACTGTTACCCAAAGGTGTCCTGGCGCTGGTAGCTGCCTGCTTGGTTGCTGAGATGAGCTGACTGATCAGGAAAAAAGCCAGGTTTTAAGCCCCCGTCTGAATGAAAGTAGCTCAGTTGCACTTCTGAGATAGAAGGGAAGGCCGTTCCAGGCTTTTGCGGCACAGCTGAAGTAACTCCTACCCCCCCAGCTGGCCTTTTTGACGCGAGGAATTATTATTTGTTTTGCCTCGGCCGAGCGCAGTGCTCTGCCAGGAACATACCATTGTAGGTGTTGTCTCATGTAAACAGGACCAGACCCCTTAAGGGCCTTGAAAACTGTACATAGAGCCTTAAATTCTACGCGTTGTTTCACCGGAAGCCAGTGAAGGTTTCGGAGTCCCTTCTTCACTGAAACAAACCTTGGGGTGCCCAGAAGCACCCTGGCTTGTACGACCTGGAGTCGGTTGAGATGTCTTTTTTGGATGTTAAGATGGAGGCTGTTGCAGTAATCCAGTCGTGACAAAATGAGAGCTGTGACTACTGTCCTGAGGCTATCTTCAGGAAGAAGACATTTTATTTTCTTCAGGATCCTAAGGAGGTGGAAACCAGAGGATACGACCCGGCTAATGTCACATTTATTTATTTATTTATTTTAGGCACAGAGAGATTAAGTGATTTGCCCGGAATCACAGGATGTTGAGCCGATGCCGAGACTCGCGTCTACAGCACATCCTCTACTATTCTGCCTCACGCTCTTCATCTAACATGTCCAATATAGGTCAAACCACCAAACCACCATTTCAACCATGCACCAAGCAGATGATACAAATTGCGTGCTTCAATATCTTTGTCACTGGTATGGAGCAGTATATAAATAATGAGACCAGACTATCCAGAAACGTGATTTAGATCTTGCGAGGGACAGACTCCTTGCTACGTAAAAAAAAAGTACAATTCAGTACAATCGTTTTCCAAAGTCTAATTTACATTTTATTAATTCTAACATTGTGTCCCAAACTACGATTGTTTTTATGCTTTCATTTATCTTGTTTTTAGGTTCATTTATATTAAATGTAGCCCTGCCTTGCGTTTTTAATTCTAATCTGCAGTATATTCATTGCTGAAAGTGATTCCCAGCAACACACCTGCATTTTAATTTCCAGATGCAATACCAATATGAACTTCTTACTTTTACTCTAGTCCAGGTTGCATGTGTTATACTTGTGAATTGTACAGTTCCCAGCCACTTATTGGAACACAAATCATCACGTTCTGAAATTGGAGTGTTTAAATGGAAGAGGAAGTTGGATTCATCATTGTCATAACAAGAATGCTAAGTATTTTTCTTAAGAAATATTTATTCTTAACGGGAGCACACTTTAGCTTACATTCTGTGTTTCTCCCAAGACAAAAAATGCGTGGATTGTACTAAGCATTTCTTTCAAAATCTCCTTTTCACCTGCATACTCCCAAGGACGTTTGGGGGGGCCAAGCATCAAGATGGGGGTGCCGGGCCCTGCTGCCTCCCCCCGTGGCTACGGCCCTGCCTGCAGCCACTCCCAATACTTCACCTTTTAAACATTTGAAGTGCTTTTTTTTTTTAGGCCAGTGTAAGGGTCACATTTCTTATTTTCTATATGATTTAATTGTAGTTTCAACTTTGGATAACGTGATTAGCTTGCCATAGTTTTCTAATTCTTTGATAGAGCAGGATCTTAGTGATGGGCATGGAGACATTTTCAACTGTAGTACCTCAACTTAGATGCGCCAAGTCCTAATGCTCCTTGGCCTGGAAGGCCTGCCACTAATCCTCGTTGTTCTCCTGAATTGCTATTTTCCACGCTTGCTTCTTCCAATTCACTGTACTCCTTGCCGCCTAAAGAACACCAACAAGGCGATTGCGCTTTTAAACCAGTAGGAGCTCTAAAAATATATGAAATAATACTTTTGTGTTCAGTCTTAGAACAAATTTAACTAGTAAAGAGCCCCGAGAGAACATGGTATGGTAGATGACTGCTATGCATTTGACAAGTAAGCTCATTGAAACCCTTGAAAGTAGTCAATGAAAATGTTTGTCTTAAGTACTTTTAGAATTAAACACAATCATGCTTCATTGGCATGGTTAAACATAGAGGTATAGACAAAACCTGGCTGTTAAAAATACTGTAACTGAGTTTAGATATGTTGCATTTCCAAGGAGTAAGGATTAGTACAAGGTCATCACGTTGTCCATCACTTGTATTGCACTATGAAGCAGTGCTTTGGAACCCCACAGAATGTAGTCTGCAGAGAGCTTAGCAGAAGCTGGTTCCTGGCATCCATGTCAGCGAAAGTTGCTACGTGGGTCTTCTGAGACAAAGACCAGAGTCCATTCTAAAAATTCTGTTGAACTGGACATAGTTTCTTTGTGTATTTTCGTTGCCACCTGCCTGGAATAATGGTTTTTTACAGATGTGCCTCTAGGGTGACTCTCAGTAATGTTTCCTGGGACAATCTGGACCAGGCATGTTGCCTGGTCCAGATTGTCCCAGGAAAGTTCTACCAATGCCCTTATTGAAGCAAAATGCTCCTTATTTCTTTTCTCCTCCTATTCTTTAGATTAGGTATTAAGGCTTTCAATAGCAGTATTGAGCATGCTTTAGACAAGACCATCCCAGTTTATTCTTCTGGCCCCCAATGCTCCTGCCCTTCTACACCTTGGTGTAATAGTACTTTTAGGACGCCAAATTATTTTTCTCCTTGTAAGAAAGTATTTTTACGAGCAGCACTTTGTTTATATAAACATCTTGAACAACCTACTCGTGCAAACTATTTTGCAGCTAGAATTGCCCATTACACAATACTACAAAAGCGTTTTTCAGATCGTCCACTCACTTCTTCACCAGATTGTATGACCTTTATATTTAAACCACCTCAAGAGCTTTGCAATAATCTTTCAGATTTATTAATGAAAATTACTGTTATCTCTTCAATTGCCATGGTTGAACCAGATCTTGACTTGATTTTTGAGGTGGTACCACGTCTACTTTGAGTGAGTTTGAACTTTTATCTACCAAATTTGAGTAATATATTTTTCTTCCATTTTCTCTGGATCTTGGTTGGATCCATGTCCTCCCTGTATTCTAATATTATGTGTTCTGATGGTGTCTGAGTCATTTCAGATGATCTATAATAAATCCATTGGCAACTACCTCTGTTCCATTCTTCTGGAAAAATGGCTTTGTGTTCCAGCTTCTTAAAAAATCATCAACAGACCCTGCAATCATGAGCAATTCTGACCCTATTTCTTTATTTTTTACCATAAAGGTCTTTGAAAGGGCTATTAACAAGCATTTGTCTTCTTCTTGAACACAGTAATATTTTGGACCTAGCTCAGTCTGGTTTTAGGCCCTATCATGGCACTGAGATGGCGCTGATCTCAGCACTTGATGATTTGCAGATGTTGGTGTATCAAGGAAGATCATCTGCATTTCGTTCATTTGGACCTTTTCATTACTTTTGATAGTTTCTTACTCTTGATTGATTAGTCGTTTATCAGAGGCAAGCATCCAAGGGAATGATGTTGGTTGGATAACATCCTACTTGTCCTATTGTGCCAAAGCAGTTTGTCCTGCCCCTTTGCTTGCGGATTTCAAAGTTCTGTCTCACAGGGCCCACAGGACTCCACCTTGAGCCCCATTCTTTAATGTGTATGTTCATCCTGTAGGAGAAATTATTCGGTCAGCTGGACTTACTTTTATGAGCTGTGCTGACAACATTACGATTTTTGTTTCATTTAATGACTGTTCTCAGAACATGAGCACTGGGTTTCATGACTGCAGGTTAAAAGTGGCTGATTAGACAAGGAAGAACACAGGTATAAATGGAATTCCTGGTTGGCTGAGGTATGCACCTAGACCAGGCACGGATCACCACCCTAGTCAGGGTAAGCGAAGCACACACTAAACCCCCACTGGAAGCTTGGCACAGAGCAGTCAGGCTTATCTAAAGGGGCAATGTGTAAAGTATTTGACACACACACACACTAACACACACACTCTCTCTCTATTACACTCGCTCTCTCTCTCTCACACACTCACTCTCTCTAACACACTCTCTCTCTAACACTCTCTCTCTCACACAGGTTTAGAAAAATAGATTATTATATTCTGAACAAAACAACAAAACCCCAATGTATAGAAGTTGAGATATTGAATTTCAAAAGAATAAGTGCACTTAGAAGCAAATAGTACTTTAGGGGTTACTTGAGGTCATGCTGGACCAGGGCAAAGTCAAAGTTCGAGCTGACCGCGGTAGAGCGCCGGCCGGCTACAGGACCCATGCAGACCCCCGGTAAACAAACTGTCTTTCCTGGTTACAAGTGAGATGCGGTGTGAGATGCGTCTATGCCGGTCCTGCAATTTGAGGATGCGTTTAATTTCACGACGCACTGATGGTGATGCGTCAGTTTGGTAGATGGGTGCAGGTGTCAAGCGATGCGCCGGGTTTCTCCACACAGTCGAGGGATGCGTCGATTTCTCCAAGCTGCGGCGATACGCTGTCTGATGCGTCGATCTTGGGAGGCAAAGTGCTGGTTGCGATGCGCTGATTTTACTCCCACAACCGGGTCAATGCACTGGTTCTGCTACTCACAGATGGGAGATGCATCGATGTCTGTGTTGCACTTATCTGGGCCACTTCCAGTGTGACAGGCGCAGGGTAGAGACTTTGATATCCCTGAGTCACAAGCAAGAGGAGGCAAGCCAGAAACCCCTTTGAGCACACTGGGAGTGAAGGCAGGGTCCAGCTCTCCTTCAGCAAAGTCAGAGAGTAGCAGGGCAACAAGCAGAAAAGCAGGCCTTCCAGATCAGCAACCCAGTTGAGTCCTCTAAGCTGCACAACATTTCGTCTGGCAGAGCTTCAGTTACAAGTCCAGTAGTGTCTAATTTTAAGGGGTCAGAGACCCAGTACTTCTACCCAAAAGTGCCTTTGATGTGGGGCTGACTTCAAAGCAGCTCCTTCAAGTGCACAGGTCCACCTTTCAATCCAGCCCTGTCTGCCAGGCTATTTATGGGAGGGAAATCAGCCCTTTGTATGGGGACAGGGCACAACTTATTCAGTGAAGTGTTGGCCCCTCCCATCCATCCCACCCAGGCAGGGCCATCAGAATGTAGATGTATATAGATGGGTACTCGGACACACCTATCCTTCCTTTATTTGTGGCTGTCTAGAGGGAATGCACAAAGGGTAGCTGTCACCCACCGCAGACATCTATTGGAGACAAGCTACAAGGCACTCAGAGCAGTAAGTGCAGATAAATGTCCATTTTCTAAAAGTGGTATTTCTAAAACAGTAAGGTTAAATCCAACTTCATCAGTAAGTAGGACTTATCATTACCATTCCAAAGATATAAAACATGAAGTAGGTACTCCTTTCAGATCAGGAATTACTACTCGAAAGGCTAACCTATGAGAGGAGTAGGCCTCACAGTAGTGAAAAACGAATTTAGTTGTTTGTCGCTACCAGGATATGTAAAACATATAAGTACATGTCCTCCCTTCTACATACATAGCACTTTGACCTTAG
Organism: Calotriton arnoldi; assembly: GCA_963921515.1. Classification (NCBI taxonomy): domain Eukaryota; kingdom Metazoa; phylum Chordata; class Amphibia; order Caudata; family Salamandridae; genus Calotriton; species Calotriton arnoldi. Next base: position 1,406,221 of record CAWUFW010000742.1, read on the forward strand.
GGCTACCTAGGGCCTACCTTAGGAGTAACTTATTTTAAGGCTTCCAGTTTTCCATTTTTACAGATTTTTGAAGATCAATACAGACAGGACATAATCTATTTCCTGTCTGTATTTGTTTTTAAAAGTGAAAAAATACAGAACATTGTGCTTCTTATGAGTGATTGTCCTTGTTGTCCTTCATGAATTCTAGACCAGCTGCTAAGCAGGTAGACACCATGGGGATTTAAAAACGGGATGAGATTCCCTTAAATATAGGCATATGTTAACATATATTTGTATATAATGTTAATATTTACCTGTCGGAGTAGTGTTTTGTTATATTTTCTTGCTTAATTGGCTACAATGCGACGAGCATCAAAGTATGAGTGCATGTTTATCAGTTAAATAAATGTGGGAATGCACCATTGTACAACTCAATTTATTCTCAAAACATAAAATAAATACGGAGAAATACCAATGAATGGCCAAAAAAGAAACATGCATAAATACAGACAAAAATGTTAAACAAAATAAATACTATAAAACCGGAAGCTCTACTTATATTTAGTAAAATGGGAGTTTAAGGCTTGGCAAGTAGTTTTTAAATGCCAAGCCGAAGTGTCAGTAAACTCCACAAACAGGCACTGCAATGGCAGGCCTGAGACCGGTTTGAAAGGCTGCTTGTGTGGGAAGCACAATCTGTGCTGCAGGCCCACAAGTAGCATTTAATTTACAGGCCCTGGGTATATGGTATACCACTTACAAGGGACTTCTGGGTAAAATAAAGATGCCAATCATGTATACATCAATTACACTCGTTTAGGGAAGAAGCACATGCACGTTAGCACTGATCAGCAGTGGTAAAGTGCTCCGAGTCCTAAGGCCAACAAAAAGATTCATCAAAACGTGGCGGTCAAAAGCAAAAAGTTTGGGGTAAGACTACCCTGAGGATGACGGGTCTAACAAACACTCTTAAATTAAACTATGAGAAGACCAGATGCTATTTTTTCTGGACAAAATATACTTCAATCTTTACCATCCAGCTTCTGTCCCCCTTAGTTGGCACCGGCCAGCACATGACCCTGCTGCATGTAACCTGGGTTATACATTTGATCAATTTGCCCTGCAAGTTGTCAGTCTATCATTTTCCTGTTTTTTGCGGCTTCAGCGTCTTTGAAAAACTCTTCCATGTCACCATGTGAGTATCATTGCCTCATGGTTCAATCTACTGTTCTGAGCCACGTGGATCATTATAATTCACCTTTTTTTTCTGGGCTCTCACTTCATTCAGAGGCCAACAGATTCAGAATTCTGCTGCCTGGCTAGCGATTGGCGCTCCTATTCAGTTGTCTGCCTCAGCCAGTCATATTGCTTTCATTGTTTGCTCATCTTCATAAGGATTCCTTTTAAGTCCATGTGTTTGACACTTAAAAAGTGTTCCACCATTTTAGGCCCTGCCTATTTTGACAGAAAATAAATGGTCTATTATGTAGTTGGCTGCTATTTCAAATCATCTAATGACTACTTGCTCTCAGTTCCTAAAATTTGCTTCTCTTGGACAGGCAGTCAGACTTTCACAGTATTGGCCACCAACCATTGGAATAAGTTTCCTTCACATTGAAGAGCCATTGATCAGCTGTTTCTGTTTTAGGAAAGAACAAAAAATTTGTCTTTTCATCTCTTAATTCTTTCTTTTCTGGAGTGTTGCACAGTTTACAATATTCTTATCTTACTTAACACAGTCTATAGTTATACAAATTATGCAGGATGATGGCAGTGAACCGGTAAGAGGGCACAGCAGGCATTCATCCAGACAAAGACTCATGTTTAGGTTCTACCCTTAGTCCTTTTTTGCCTTTATTTTTAGTAAGCCTACGTTGTCATTGTTGAGGAGCCCAGTTTCCCTTTAGACCCTGAGAGTTTTGACCTCTGCCTGGACTGAGGCCTGCCAACCAACTCTCAGCCATTGCATGAAAGCTATAAATATCCTTTTGCCACTCAGTGTAGTGTATGATAGTGTGGGACTGGCCTGACATGGAATCAAGACACAAGGCTTATACTGGAAGGGGAAGATAATAATAACTGGAAAATATTAAGGTATCTAGGAGCACCGATTACCCCGCCCAGTTCCATAGGTGTACAGTTATGCAATGGTCAACTTTGGGCTCTTATCCCCACTTTCCATAAATATATATACCTGTGGCCTTATGCGCCAGGCTGAAAGCCAATACGAGTGCTATAGCCTGATTTGTAAGAGGAAAAATCAAGTTTAACCTTAAATATATATGTAAAGTATGTTGCCAGTGATTAAGAACACATTCATTTGTTGATAGAGTGGTTCTTCCAACATACACATCTAAAAATGATTTTGATTACGTATGCTAGTTTTTGAAATATGAAGTTTTATACTTCTTTAGTTTGACTCAGTTCAGGTCCTGGGATGGAAATGTCTCCTTTACCTATCTTCACGGTCTAACTGTGACCAATCGCCCATCAGCAGTTTGAAAGTGATCATTTAATGAAGGGCACGGGTCATGAGGGTCATGGAGCTGAGCTGTGATCAGCCGGCCTCTGCCGTATTACTGGTAATTGATTTTCTACTGTTAATTTATTCAGGGTTGTTGTATCCCAGCTTATCTGCTCTGTGGAATTTCTTGCTGCAGTGATACTGCAGTGTAGTTTGACAGGTATTTGCTTTCAAGAAGACTTGGTGTATAGCAAGCAGGTCTTGTAATGGAGGGAGCTTATTGGAAAGATACCCTGTTACTGGAATGTTATTCGGGGCACTTTGGAGACTTGTACCCATTGTGTGGGAAGTTAAGTTAGTTGTTGCCTCCTGGAACCTGCTTTGGGACTTGCTTCTTCTACAAGAGGAGCCCCAGCAAGCAGGAGTACTGGGGCATCTTCTTTTTTTAAAACTTATATCTAGGGGGTGTGGCCAGGGAAGATGGCCGAGTGGGCGTGATCCACATCGGCTCCGCCGCCACAGTGCCATGCCGGTAAGATACTGCGGTCCAATCTGCACAACAAGCAGCGATTCGAAAAGCACACATCGCCAGGATAACAGTGGTGTCGAGAGCAAACCCTGAATCGGCCGCAATACTACCGGATTGGGGCCCAAGTGAGAGGCCGCCGCCGCGATTAGATGGCGGCTGCGAATCAAACACCCGCGACAATCTGAGCTTTTCTAGGAAATTGGGACGCAAATTTCCCAGGGATATGTTGAGCATTTACAACGCCAAATGCCAGTCAATAGCGATGTACAGTTCTGAGTTGTGGGGACACGTAGATGTTGATTCCCTACAGCTTGTAGAAAATGGGTTTCTTAAAAACCTCTTAGGGCTTCCAACCAGCTGTTCTAATTTTGTGTGTCATGCGGAATTGGGCGTAACCTATTTAGAAGACTTGATAAGGGTGCAGCCAGTCCTCCTTTGGCACAAGTAATGGACATCGGATCACACAGGCTTTAATAGAGACATTGTACAGGACTGCTGTGGGGCTGATCATGCGTTGAAAATACCATGGCTGAAGTACATAAAAAATGTCATGCATGATATGTCACTCTGAATATTACGAAAATCCTGAATCTTTGTTGCATATATCTAGAGTATCATTAAAGAGAGTATGTTTGAACCACTTAGAGGAAAAGAGATTAACACTGGAACTTGTGAAACCCACCGTACAACATAATCAAATGATACTGACCTGTTACACGATGCAACCGTGTTTAATTGGTGTTCTAAATGCTCAACATAGATTTGTCCTGACACGTTTTAGATTAGACATTTTTCATCGTTTGACAAGTTTCCCCAATACCAATAACTTGTCTCGTCAACTAACAAGCTGTCCTTGTGACCAGATCTCTAAACAATCAACTATCCACGTACTGTTTTTCTGCAAATTTTATACAGACTTAAGGATTATTTTTATTAAGCCTTTAATGAAATCGTTAAATTTTAGACAATGCAGACCAGCCTACTTATTTTTACAATTGCTCCCGGACTTGTTTACATGTGTGGTAGTGGCAAGATTCTTGAGGTCTGTCATCACTAGAAGGAAGCTTATAACTGCTGCACCCTAAATCTGTAAATGTTCTTATTGCACTTGTTTTTAATGAAGTGATTAATTTTTTCCTTTTTAAATTTATATTGAAATGTAAGCTTTTGATGATTCTCTGTCTGAATCGAATAAAATTGAATTGAATCTGAGCGAGGAAGGCGAAAAGTGAGCCCTATAGTCGAGATCCAAAGGCATACCCCCGCGGCCGCAACGGACGACCCACCGTCAGCTGAACGTCGGAACAGGAACCCAGCAGAATTGAAGTGAGTGGAGCACCGGCTGGCAGAGGGAAACAGAGATGCAGAGGCGCGGCCGCGAGGCGCCGACCCAGAGCGGCAGGCTACAGTGACTGGTGCGGGCAGAAAGGCCGGGGCTCAATAGCAGAAGGGGAGCGGCAGAGACTGGGACCATATACTGGAAACCCATCATAAAGCACAGAAAGGTGGAAATGCATTGAGGCCGACGGGCGAGGATGCCTGACCCTAATATGGCGGCCGCAACACCACGGAAATAGGAGGCATTGGACACAGCACAAGGCCCAGTGACGAGGGAGATACAGCAGCACAAGGTCACAAGAACATAAGCGGCAAACAAAGGAACCAGACGCTCAAGCTCATCATTAGACCCGCCTGTCCTTAAAATGGTGGCTGAGGGAACACAATTACATTAAAGTCCTCACTACAGGTACCACGCAGAGAGGAAGAAACCCACTGGGGCAGTAAGAAGCTTGCAAACCTGGGAGGAAAAACCTAGACAACGGAAGAGCCTGGCAGGAATCCTTAAGCAGATGTGCAGCCCTGTACATGGTGGGACGACGATAAGCAGCACAATATAGTTCCCAAAGAGGGGGGCAAAACAGGCCCTGGCATAATAGCCCTCCGCTATAACACAACAGGTCACACACGTGTCGTTTAAGGGAGGGAACCGGCAGCCAACAAGCAGGAAAGCCGCACACAGTGACGCCAGTAACCCTATTAGAAACATAAACCACAGTGAAGAGGAAGACCGCCTCTATGCCCCCGAAAAATCTAGCAATAGTGTCCAGCTATTTTGCGCCACTGGAGAAAAAAAACACAAGTGCACGACCAGACACATACGGAGAAATGGCGCTCAGAAAGGAAGATTTGCTTGCCTCCCTCAGAGATTTTAAAAAAGAATTGCGCACGGAGTTGAAATTTGACATGGCGGCCTCCATGGATCAACTAAAAGCAGATCTCTCTGACCGTATGGCATCCATGCAACGAGATGTGGACTCTGTGGGCACTAGGGTCCTCGATGTGGAATCCAAGACACAAGAACTTGACAAAGGCACCTCAGAAACCAGGGAAACCCTTCAAGAGCTCTGTTCACAACTGCAGCTAGCACTTCTGAAAGGGGAAGACCTGGAAAATAGATCCCGACGGGATAACATAAGGATCCAGGATATGGAGGAGGGAGCGGAGGGCCCAGACCCTGAGGCCTTTGTTATTGGCCTGTTCGCAGAAGTACTGGGGCCGGGGCGCACACAAATAAAAATTTGGAGAGCCCACAGAGTAGGCCGGTCGACACCAGGGGAAAATAGGCGCACGAGGGATGTCCTGGTCAAACTTCATTCCTTCAAAATCAAAGAAGCAATCATGCAGGCGGCACAGAAAAAAGACCAGGAAACCTTCCAGGGCTTCACTTGCTCCCTATATCACGACCTAGCACACGCTACTCTCCAGCGGCCCCAGCAATTCAGGCCTGTAACTGAGAAACTAAAAGCGGGCAACGTTTGGTATAGATGGACATACCCTTTCGGCCTCACGTTTGAGGTCAATAACAAAGCGTGACGCGTCACGGACTTGAAGGAAGCGATGGAACTCATGGGAATGCCGCTGCCAGACCCAGAGACCAGTAGCGATCAAGTGCCGGGATTTGGCGCAGACACAAGACAGAAGAATCAATGGCAAACACAACGGAGGTAGTGAAACCTTAAGAACTAGCAGAGACAAGGAAGATGGAAATCACCGAAAGGGACACTGCAGACACTGGTGAGATCGTGCCGGTTTTGAGTCTAAGAGGGGGATAGATGAGGGAAAGTAACTATCGCGAGACCCCCTCACTACCCAGACGAGGTCAGGAGAGAAGTCCACACCTCCCAGAAAGAGTGTAATTACTGGAGGCTCTCTGAACTTAATAGCATTGATGTATAGGGACAGAAAAGGCGTGTAGCTGTGGCGGCGGGCACTGGTCGACGCGCCCGTCGCATTGAATGCTAAGTACGTAACTCACAATGAGGGGGGTTGCAGGATCCCATACCATTTGTGGGGAATTTTTTCACAGTTCATGTTATTATTATTATTTTTTTTCTTTTCTTGTTCGGGGAAGGAGAGACAGGTTCATTGTTCATACACCAGAGAAGAGGCCAGGGACTAGAAAAAACATTCCGAGGGGCCAGGGGGGAGACTGGCCGGGGAGGTCTGGTGCTGGGACTCTGTCAGAAATCTTTATTCGGTGAACATAAGAGTTGACCATGAAAGTACGTTGCACAATCCAGCAATCACAATATCTTAAAATAATATAAAAATACAATTATCTCAGATTCACATCATAATAGTTTTACGATATTTAAAAATATTTTTTAAAAAGGCTGTCACAGAGGCAATCGTAAATTCATCATCTAAGGTTTGTAGCGCCAAAAAAGCTGGTCGGCATTGTCTCAAGCCAAATTTTCTCAATACAGGGATAATCCATTTCCTTCTTGGACTGGTATAAAATTTACAAAAAAACAATATATGTATGGTCGACTGTGCAGAGATATCATCACGGGCAATTACATAACATTTTCGACCAGTCATTCTGTTCGGGAAAGCTTAAGGATCTAAATAAAATATTCAATCTAAAACGTGATAGCAGGAATCTATCATAGTCTCCAGTAACTAACAAAACATATGGTTGTATAGTTGGAGTTGCCAAAATGATATAATGGGTTTGAACCGTTGATTTACTCATTTCTAAGGTGGTTCTGCATTCGCCCAAAAAACGCAAACAACTAGCTTTAAGTTCTTTCCTGGGGACTTCACGCATAGAGTCTGGATCATTAAAATATTCTGCATGTCCCATTTTACCAAGAAACATTTTAATATACCCTAACCATCTTATATTCTTAACCCCATCAATCCCCAGGGCGTCCTTCAGGATGTGGTGATTAAAATCGGTCTCATCGGTAGTCCACACTCTATGCCACAATAAGATTGGTTGGATCTTGATAATATCCTCTAAATAGGGCATGCGCAATTCAAAGTGACAAACATGTGTTGAGGTGCTATCTGGTACTGCCAGGAGGAACCTAAAAAACTTATTTTCTACCACTTGTAATGAGCCTACATTGGCGTACCCCCATATTCCCGCACCATATGTGGCAATAGCTACACACTTTGCTCTATAGATCTGAAGCAATTCAACTGGAGGACGTCTTCCTAATTTCCTGCTGAAATTAGATACTGCCATCAGAGATTTAATAAAAAGAAGCTTTCTTGCTTTCACCGCCTGAACCCATGTTCCCGTGTGATCAAATAAAATTCCTAAATAGGAAAAAGTTTTTGTGTGCTCGATTGCCTTCGATTGTATAAAAAGGGTGTTAATTTTCTTGTTGCTTCCAGCCCCACAGTTCATATTAAATGTTTTTGAACAATTTATAGTGAGGCCCAAATTTGACATAAAATTAGCAAACGAGTTAACAACCCTTTGAAGACCTAGCGGCGTACGGGCCATTAAAACCGCGTCGTCCGCGTACAACAATGCGGGAACGGGACGATTCGCTACTGTTGACAAATCCTTGCACTCCTGGATCAATTTTGTTTCTAGACCATTTATATAAAGTGTGGAAAGGAGCAAGGATACAGCCTTGTCTTACACCTTTCATCACTCTAAAGTGCTTGGTGCATTCTCCACCCAACCCGTAACGTACCCTTGCCTGTGCCTTTGAATAAAGCTGTTTTAAAAAAGAAACTATTAAAACATCCATCCCTAACCCCTCTAAAATTTGCCACAGCTTATCATGAATGACACAGTCGAAAGCCACGGTCAAATCAACAAAGGTTAAAAATAACTTTTCCCTTTTTGCTTTAGTGTATTTGTCTAAAAGAATATGTAAATTAAGACCCTGTTCAATTGTTCCGAGGCCTTTGCGGAAGCCGTATTGTAAGTCACTTATTAATGCACGCTCTTCCGCCCAGACCTGCAGCCTATCCAGCATAATTCGTCCCACAATCTTGACTGTGGAGTCCAACAACGAAATTGGACGGTAACAAGCTGGGTTGGCCCTGTCCCCTTTTTTAAAAATAGGGACAATTATTGAGTCATACCATGTAGATATGAGGCCCTGTGAGCCACATGCATTAAAAACCTGTGTTAAAACTGGACCCCAAAGTGCTAAGTTCGATTTAAAAAGGTCCACCGGGATTCCGTCTAACCCAGGGGCCTTTCCCCCCAGACTTAAATTTATTGCCTTATTAACTTTACTTAAAGTGAATTGCAAAGGCAAATCTAAAGGAGGAGATAAAAGTTCACCCACATTTATCCTAGAATCTGACTCATTCGTTATAGTGTTAGTATACAATTTGGAAAAGTGTTCTATCCACTCTGATTCAGTGATTGCTATCTCTAAAAATGCTTTATCACACTCCCCCAGGAAGGGCGCGTTAACCGCCTTCCAGAAGGCGGAAGAATCATGGTTCTCTGAGGCCTCACGTAAAGTGTGCCATGCTTCCTCTTTCAATGCCAACCTTCTTTCTTTTAATGCCCTCTTATAGACTCTTCTAGCCTTTCTGATATCTTCCTGTTTTTTTTCTACCACATGTAGGGAGTGTTTAAGCCTCGAGTAGGCCTTAGTACAATTGGTGTCAAACCATCCTTTTTTTTGTTGCTCTTTTTTATTGGTTTTTATAAACAATGTTTCTTTAATGTGGCTAGAAATAACAGAGAAACTGTCCAAGATTTCCTGAGGTGATGCCCTCTCATCCAGACATGATAAGAATTTATCTTTACATTTTGACAGAACTGTAGTAGTAAATACTTCGGGATCCAACTTCGCCCATCTAAGCGCATAGCCGTTCTGTCTGTTCAAAGTTATGTTATCCACAAAATGAGATGTAACATCTCTCGTGTTGATGCCCTGACTATGCACCAACACGTCAATACTAATAGGGAAATGATCGCTTAGGGCAATATCATGTATTATAAAGTCCCTAATGCGGGAGGCATATCTGTTCGATATTATAATGAAATCTATGTAGAAAAAGTGCCTCGACCGTTAAAAGTGGGACAAAAAGGAACCGTAGGCGAACATAGGGTGTTTGCGAAGCCTAGGTCATGTGTAAACAATATATCATTTAAACAATCCCCATAGAATGTGTGTGGGAAGTGGGCAAAACCACAACCTTTCTCTTACTGAATACCACAGACCCCTTTATCCATATGTTGGCATAGGGGGGAATTAAAATCCCCTCCCCATATAACAAAAACATCTTTGGTTGTGTGGGTCTGTAAGTTATGCAAATCACTATCGAGGCGTTTCAGTATTTCTTTAAGCATCTCTGGGAGTGCATTATTATAGAAATTCAACAAGATTACACATGATACATGGTCTATATGCAAACTAATAATCTGATAATATTGGTCTATAACCCTTAGTTCAATTTTCTCTATATTCAAATAATTTGAAATATATATACAGAGACCCCCTTTTGCTCTCCATGTGAGGATGCCACTGCAGGGGAATGAAAAGTTTTATACCCACTAATGTGAATGGGATCTATCACCCAGGTTTCCTGCAGAATAAGGATCTCAAATTTGCCCACAAAATCGGTCCACACTTCGTTAGCCACCTTGCTTTTTAAACCCGCCACATTCCAGGATAAGAGCATACACTTATCTTTTCTACTTTCTCTGCCACTGCAGTCCCCTTGTTCTCCATTCGGCTTCTCTGGTATGTGGTTAACATGTAAGATGGACTGTGCTGTAACTGCATCAGTGTTATCTAGGACTATTTTACTCGTAGACCCAACAACATCTATCGTGGCATCTGAGTATACGAGATTTTTTTTATTACTTTGTTGTAAATTCATCGTTCTCTCAATAATAGAGACCCCCACTCCACTTAAAACAACTGGCTGGGTAGGAGCCGGAGTTTGTAGTCAGTCCACTGATTCAAGATTCACAAGTGAGTTGAAACGATTATATGTTGGGAGATTAAATAGATGTCTGTTGCTCGAATTTAGTGCTTCCCTTTTAGACTGGGCCGGATTATATATGGGCTGATAAAAAAAGCCTAATGGGACTAAATTAACGCCATGCCCTAAGATGGTGTGGTTTCCGGCTCTGCTCAAAATCAGTTGGACTAACTGGGGAGTTCTAAGGGTCGGCACCACACAATCTCCCAACATATACTTCCTTCCTCTACCTACCCAACTTACTCTCCTAATCATCTTAAATTCTTCAAATAGCCTCTCTGTTAGGCCCGTCCTTAAACTGAGCCAGTGTATTGTCTTATTCCTTAAAATATCCCAAGTTTCAACCATCCCTTCTTGTATTTTTGGGTCATTCGCTAATACCACTACATACGGTGTAGCCGCTGGTGGTAAATCCAGACTAATTATAGGCCTCTGTTACATTTTCATTCTGGCACCTAGAGGTATTTTTTTGTCCACTTGTAGAAGGGGGATACTTATTCGTACTTGGAATCAGGGGATATCAAGGGGGTGAATCTCTCGATTAACAAAAGGGCTATATTGGGCTGAATCATATAGTGCTTGCTGAGTTCTCTCATTAGATACGGGGGCATGATGATCGTTATGACTCCTCACAAAGTTAAGTTTGTTAGTCTGATTACTCACATAGGCAGTTTGTAGCTCTTGCGTGGGGGGCCGGTCGGTGGATTGTACTTTATCCAAGCATTTAAGTAACGCTTCCTCTATCGTGGTGACTTTACGCGATAGCCCGTCTAAGCTATCCCTTAGGAAGGTATCTAACGCCTCCACCCTCTTCTTTAAATTTTCCATCTCGTTCTGAATGCAGGTATTAATACTGATACTAGCTATGGATTTGTCTGATTTATGTATCAACTTAGATTTACCCCTTTTACTAACCTTTTTGCTAGTTAAGGGGGGGACCCCTTATTTTTGTAACAATTTCTCCTGCTCTAGTGGGGGCAATGTCAGGATTTCTTGCACGCTTGGTAGGTGGTTGTGTGTCATAGTCGAGCTCGCTTCCTGATATATTATCCGTGAGGTTCATAACGCAGCCATTTATATTTGACTTGGGCCTAACAACTTCTTCATATGAAGTATGCCCCTCTTGTGTAAATATAACCTGTTGCGATTCCCCCTCCAAGCCAGTAGTTCCAGGTTTTAATGCCTCTTCCACTGTAATAATTTGTTGCTCGATTACGCCTACAGCACCCGTTAGATAACTAAGCAGGGTCTGACGTGAACGCGCCCCTGATTTTTCAGTACCTTTTACTTGGGCGCTTGCCGCTTTTCTTTTCCCCATATTAACTTTTTTAAGCAAAAATACTACAGGCTGACTACAGTCTGACTGCCCCAAACGTCTTTAAAATAAAAAATAAAAAGCAACAATAACAGAAACTGAATTATTTCCAAAATACTAAAACAGTCAGTCAATACAGTCTAAGTCAAAGTCACAGTACCTTCAGAGCAATATCAAAAGGCGAAGCCCTGCCCGGCCTCTACCGGTCTATGACGGGCTAAGACAGGCCCGGTCTTTTCCCGGGCCGAGCCCGGGCACGCCCCGCGGGCGTCCCGCACTGCGGGACCGCCGCGAGGTATTTCAATCCCCTCCAGGGACTAGGGCTAAAGTGCAAGGTGCGGTTGGGCCAGGGGCCAGCAGCGAAGGTCCAGTTCTCCTTGTGTCGGTCTCCCGTGCTGCGGGACTGCCGCAAGGTATTTCAATACCCTCCAGGGACTAGGGCTAAAGTGCCAGGTGCGGTTGGGCCAGGGGCCAGCAGCAAAGGTCCAGTTCTCCTTGTGTCGGTCTCCCGCGCTGCGGGACCGCCGCAAGGTATTTCAATCCCCTCCAGGGACTAGGGCTAAAGTGCAAGGTGCGGTTGGGCCAGGGGCCAGCAGCAAAGGTCCAGTTCTCCTTGTGTCGGTCTCCCCTGGGACTCAACAACAGGCACACGACAAGGGGACGCAGCGCAGGGAGAGGAGGGGCCCTTGGGGCTCCAGGGCGTAAACAGCCATGGTCTCTTTATTATCATGGAATGTGCGAGGAATAAACTCGCCACTTAAGCGGCAGAAGGTATGGAAATGCATCTCGGAACAACAATTTGACGTAATGGCGCTGCAAGAGACTCATCTGCAACGGAAGGACATCCATAGACTAAAGCACAGGAGCTACCCCTTGATTTACCAATCTGCAGCACACACAAAACAAAAGGGCGGGGCACTACTGTTTCACGCAGCCACTAAATTCCAGCCTGAAGGGGTCAAATCCGATAAGGAGGGGAGAGTGGTCATATTGAAGTGCAGACTAAAAGGGAAACTCTGCACATTCATAGCAGCATAGGCGCCAAATACTGTTCAACCCGCCTTCTTAGACACCCTCTTGAACTTAGTTGGGGGATTTGCCGAGGGCCCAATAATCCTGATGGGAGACTTTAACCTCACATGGCATTCGGAACTAGATAGCTCACACTCGCATCGCACCTATACAGGTAGCTTCCCTAGGAATATTTAAAAGATGATACATGATTTAGGATTGAGAGACGCCTGGAGGACAATACACCAAACCACAAAAGATTATTCTTTCTACTCCCACGTGCACTGCACCTATTCGCATTTGGATTACATATTTGTCAGTCAGGAACTGCTGGGCACTCAGCAAGATTCCAAGATCCACTCCATAACGATCTCTGACCATGCGCCCACCTCAATATGCCTTCATTGGGGATCCTCCCTCCCCAGATCCCCATGATGGTTTTTCCCCGTATCTATCATGCGCAATAGGTTACACTGGGACGAGCTTAGAGGGGCAATTAATAAATTCTTTCAATTGAACCGACCAGAAGACACCTCACCCCTAGATAACTGGGATTCCTTTAAAGCACTACTTCGGGGCAAATGCATGGAACTTAATTCTAGGTTAAACAAACGGAGTAAAGGAGCGGACAGACCTAGAATCAGACTTAAGGGCAATGGAACAGCTGCATAAACAAGCGCCAACACGAGACACACACCGCAAATTAACAGCACTAAAAGGGAAACTCACTGCCATATACACCAATAGAGTGGAACTTACACTCCTCCGCCTGCGTCATCTCTCATACGAACACGGTAATAAAATATGGTCCCACCTTACGAGACAGCTTAGGGTGAAATGAGAAAGGGAATACATAGGAGGGATCAGCGATGGTGGGGGTGCCCTGCATGACTCCGATGAATCCAAGGCGCGGCTCTTCACGCAATTCTATGCAGGGTTGTATCGGGTATCACCCACAGACACAGCGACCCAAACGCTTACCTTGACTCGGTGACTCCTGCCCAAAATGAGGCATTGAGTGCTCCTATAACTGACGAGGAGGTGCAGATAGCAATATCCATGCTGAAACCTCACAAGTCCCCGGGACCGGATGGCCTAACGGCCCATTTCTATAAGACATACGCAGCAGAAATCAAACCTCAACTGACCCGTCTGTTCAACCATATAGCCACGGAAGCAGAGGTGACTCCCTCAATGAGGGAAGCTTTGATCAGCGTCATTCCAAAAGCTGGGAAAGACCCACAACTTTGCTCATCCTACAGACCAATTGCGCTTCTAAATATAGATGCAAAGCTGTATTCAAAGATATTAGCAACGAGGTTAGAGGATATAATGCCAGAACTGATCCATCCGGATCAATCTGGATTCATCACAGGCAGGCAGGCGCACAACAACGTTTGTAGGATACTCCATTTGATAGAAAAAACAACTAGGTTTCGAGTTCCGGCGGTTCTGTAGGGCCTGGATGCAGAAAAGGCATTCGATGGGGTGGATTGGTCCTTCCTCTTTCGGGCCCTGGGGAAATTCGGGTTAGGCGAAGCATTTATTAAAATGGTGATGGCGAACTATGCTCGCCCCACATCAAGAGTGGTGGGGTGCGATCAAACATGTTTTCCCTTAGCAGACGAACGAGGTAGGGATGCCCTCTATCCCCGCTATTCTTTGCCCTTAGCATAGAGCCCCTGGCTGCCTGGATCAGAGCAACGAACGAGATGAGCGGAATCCATTTTGGATCAATGGAACACAAGATCTCGTTGTTTGCGGACGATGTCCTGCTCACACTGTCTTCACCTCTAGCCTCATAGACGGCTCTCCAGAAAGAGCTACAGGCCTTCTAAGAAGTGGCAGGATTCCGTATCAACGCATCTAAATCCTCTCTACTGAATTTGACACTGTCTGATAAGGAAGTGGAATCCCTTCTTGTTGATTTCCCATTCTACTGGGCCAAACACAATATCACTTATCTAGGAATCAAAATAACACTGAGGCTGGAAGGCCTCTTTAGGGCCAACTACCTCGCTCTGCTTCACCAGGTACAGCAAGAACTTAGATGATGGAAACCTCTATATTTATCCTGGTTAAGTCGAATCCACGCGATTAAGATGACCGTGCTCCCAAATTTTTTTATATCTTTTTCCAAGCCCTCCCCATAACTTGGGAAGAAAGTCCCTGTCCAAACTTAAGTATGCTCATCACACGATACATATGGCAGAATGGGAGGGCGAGACTATCTTTCGCTCTACTTAGACGCCCAAGGAACGCAGGAAGGGTTGCATTACCGGACTTCGAGCTATACTATAAATCAGCACAGCTATGGGTGATAGTTGAGTGGTCACTACGAGAGTCAGACAAACACTGGCTGCATATGGATAGAGCTATAGTGGGGTGTACTATTTGGGACTTGCTTTGGAAGCCCAGGAAGGACCACCCTCGTAATGCATATCTCAGCACTCCCACCCAGACACCCTCAGGGTGTGGGATGCAGTAGTGGGTAGGACAGGGTGGACATCTTTACTATCACCGCACACACCGATCCACTTTAACCCGGAATTTCCGCCGGCGCTCAACCCAGGCCCTTTTGAAGAATGGCGAAGGAGCGGATGCCTGCAGGTGTCTGACCTATTTCATAACTATGACATTTTAACATTCGAGAACTGTCGACGCAACTTTAATCTCCCGCTTCCTAACATTTTCACTACCTCCAACTTAAACATTGGGTCCTACAATCAGAAGTGCGGTAGGCGGCCACCAGGAGACTTACCCCGATAGAGAACTTTGTAAAGAGGGCGGGCTCCTCGAAGGGAGTTCTCATTTATATATGCACTCCTACTCTCTACATTACACCCTTCACGGCCTAGACACATCACCCTGTGGGAAACCATGAGTGGGAGCGATCTATCAGAGCATCAGTGGAAGGCATTATGGAGGGATATAGCAAAAGCATAATCACTCTAAAGGAATGAGGAAAGCGCACTATAAGATACTTTACGACTGGTCTCTACACCCGGTAAGACTGAAAAGAATATTCCCGGACGCATCGGATCTGTGTTGGAGAGGCTGCTGCCTATTGGGAGCCTTTAAGCACATTTGGTGGGACTTCCCCACTATCAGACCCTTCTGGGCAGAAATCTTAGCCCAAATTAAAGAATTTCCAGGCTACCCAATCCCTACCACAGTGCAGGTTGCACTATTAGGAGTAAGAGATGAGACCCTAGAAAACCAGACAAAAGCGAACCAAGCAATTATGTGGATGTGCCTCGGAGCAGCCAAACTCGCAATAGCGGCAGCCTGGAAGAAAAAAGACGCCCCAGCCCTGACTCCACTGGCAGGCTAGACTTTGGAAAGCACTCATAATGGAACGAATGGCAGACATTTTTCGAGATAATTTAAAAAAACTTTGAGGCCAGCTGGGGCCCATTAGTCCCATATCTATCATGGGGTATACCAATGACAATGTGCCCCCCCACAGTTGGAGCACTTCATCACTTCCAGTTTTAAGGATGGACGGGCACGCATGACAGCTCCCCGACGTCAGATAGACAGGTCCTCTCATGCGCGTCCCATCCATTCACACACACACACATCACAGGCGGGAGCGTCCAATTGGGAGGCCTTTCCCTCTCTAGGCACCGAAGAGAACCCATAGAGTCTGACATCTCATCCGTTGCCTTGCCTCCTCCTTCCTCTTCTTCCCTTCTTTTATTTTCCTTTTTCACACCACCTAGTCACTGTTGGGAGGGGGGTGGTTGTGGGGTTCTTAGATTTAATTTTTCCTGTATCAGAAAGTTGAGCACTAAAAAGTGCGGGATATATGTATGATTACTTCCCAGACTGAAAGGCAACTGTAATCATGGCTAACTGGACAGATGTAATGTACTATACTGTAAGTTTTTGTTCTCGAAAATGCTCAATAAAAAGAATTGACAAACGTATTTCTAGAGTAGGAAACTTGCCAATAATTTTGGTCAAGAGAATTGAGAACACTGGGACCAGTCCAGATGATTTCTGAAAGAAAGACATTGTAGGGTATTGAATTTGTCTAACCAACATTGTTGCATGGTAATTGGCCCATTTAAAAAATAAAAATTATGCAAGTTGCCTATTTTGTGTTTCTAAAGCATCGGGTGTGAACTAGGAGTATCAGGGTCTGGAAAGAAGTATCACTCTTTTGGCTAATCCATTGCTTGATATTTGTAACAGATCTTGTGCTGAGGCGTAGGTGCCAGATGGGTGGAAAAGGGCATTTGTTGTCTCTTTATTGTAGAAGGTGAATGCAAATCCATCTATTTCAAGCAATTTTCGGCTTATATCTTTACTGCCTTTCTCAGTCAAAATCATAGAAAACTATGTAAACCGGCAGATTTGGGGATTTATTGAACAACATCATCTTTTATATCCTGCTCAGTCTGGATTCCGCCCTTCTCATTGAACTGAAACCGCTCTATTCTCTGTTCTTGACGACCTCAGCATGTCGGCAATAAGAGTGACCTAGCGGTTCTTGTATTACTCATTTTTTCTGCCACATTCAATATGGTGTCCCGTACCATCCTACTCTCTAAAAAGGCAGAGGCTGGTATTTGTGTAACTATGACTTGCAATGGTGTAAGTTGCATCTAGAGGAGAGATTTCAGGCTGTTCTTCTATCACTTTTCCAGTCTGAGTTTAAGGCACTGACTGGGACAGGGTCTTTCTCTGGGATCTGCCCTTTGTCCTACGCTTTTTAACATTTATATTCTACTTTGGCACAACTTATTAGACCACATTGGGGTGAATTTCATGAATTATACAGATGATACACAACTGCTCATATCGCTAGACTATATATACACAGTTTTATCAGATAGGCCTTTTTTTCCTCGAAAAAAAGGACTAGAGTTCTACCAGAACATGATAGTCTAACTCCGCTTTATCTTTGGTCGATGGGATATCCAAAGATATTAGAGTAGACGCCTCACTCACTTATCGTGACATGCTTCATTATAGGCGTCTATCCACACCCGGGTAAGATGGTGCTACCCGGGCGGACTCGACCATAGATGTAATGGGAATTCATATATAAAGCAAGTACTGGTCATGCAGGGAACCAGATGAGTGATAGTAAAAATACCTACAGGTATACCCCGAGGTTTTCTACAAACCGACAGATGTAAACAATTTTCTACGTTATGATAGCTTTCATCCCAAAGCCTTAAGAGACAACCTTCCGGTGGGCCAATTCTTGAGACTCCGCAGGAATTGTCCGGAGAAAAAACGTATGAAGAACACGCTGAGATTTTAGCAAATAAACTCTCAGAAAAGTCCTACCCTAACAAACTGGTAAAAAGGGCGTTCAAGAGAGCGAAAAATAATCCCAGGGAGACACTTCTCGATGTGAATTCATATAGCAGCGGTTGCTTATATGTGATAAAATTGTATTTGGGAGATTGCAACTGATCTGCTTCTCTCTCACTCTCTCTTGTGTTAAAAGAGACTAGTGGGGCCTCCACAGCCCCGAGAATCACATGACTAAACAATAAAGTTACGGAATTGGTTCTGGAACTCTCAAATTAAGGTTTATTTGAGTAAGAGGTAATCGCCGACCATTACCAAAAAAAGGAATGGCGGAAGGCCTTGCATTTAGTGAGGACGTAATATCGTCCATCTCGGCACCTTCCCTAATCTCTGAAACATCACTAGCACAAACCAGTCAAAATACTGGTGACTGGGAATCACTCTCAGAATTAAAACGGACCCAACTCAAAACACTTCTGCACGGTGCCATTATGACTGAATATCTTCGGGGAAATATAGCCCCCAATGGCCTCATTGTCTCTAATGCACCACGGATCTTTTTGAACGATCCAGAATTCAGACGTAGCTGGTCTCTCATAGCATGGAAATGCACAAGAGACTGGCTGGTCTTCATTATACAAACAGCGAAAAGACTATCCAATGCCCCGTTGGTCGAGATTAAAACTATGGAAAATGGGTTAAAAATGCAGGTCACTATTGCCACCTTCAAGAAGAAGCTGGAAGAAAACAACAAAATCATGAACGAACACAAAGAATACCTCACACAGGCAAAAATAAACAAATTCCAGAAAGACCTTAAACCGGTCACCTTTGAAGGTACCTTTCCGTACTCCAGAGAGGATTACAGACCGAATAAAACAGATAAATCTGATTTTTCAGATACAGACAGCACTGGCTCGGGTAGACACTCCAGTGACTCCTCGGGAGAGGAACAACATCAGAAATGGAATATGAAGAGGAGAGGGGCACGCTCACGAAGAAATAGGGGCAATTACCAACCAACAGGCCCCTTCCATCAAAAGCCATATGGTTGGGGACCCTACGTACAGCTGCCATTTCAACCCCCACAATATGGTTACCAATGGCAACCATTCCCGGCTCCTTTTTTAGGGAGAGGCCAAAACCAGGGAAGAGGAAATTGGAGAGGCCCAAGAGTGCAATGGCAACCCCAGCAGGAGGAACCAACAGTGCAGGAAACACGACCGAGCACCAGCAAAAACCCTTGGGAATAATTAACCTGAGCGAGAGAACTTTCACTAGCACACAGGAAGCAGTACTCAACAGGGGATTGGGCTTCGTCCCCACGGCAAAATCCAATCTATTCGATTTGAGAATCGAATTGGCGGAGTTTTTCAGGAGACTGAGACTTGCTGTCTTCTTTGCAGACCAAGACATACTGCCGCAAGAAGAGGAGGACAAGAATACGGGCCTCAGGAAAAAAATCCAACTTCTCTCCGCCAAACCATACTATGCCACCAGCATTACTGGCTTTTCAGAAAGTCGTAACCCTAGAAGTCGACAAGCTGAAAGACAACAGACGAGTGTTTAATAATCTATCAAGAGCTGAACGCAATGCCATCTCTGAAATTGACAATATGAAGGACATCATACTAAAACCAGCTGATAAGGGTGGGGCTACAGTGGTAATGCCCGTGGAGATGTACCGGAGTGAGTGCAAGAAACTCCTGGATGACCCCCACAATTATAAACGACTACACAGAGATCCAACAAAGGGAACCATGGAGTTAATACACGCGATGGTAAACGAGGCCAAGGAAAGAGAGTGGATCACAGCACAAGAAGCAGGATTCCTGAAAGAAGAGAACCCATGTACACCTTACTTTTACATATTACCGAAGGTTCATAAAAACAAGAACCCCCCACATGGCAGGCCAATCGTGTCGGGGATTGGATCGGTTCTAGAGCCTCTATCAAAATTCACAGATTACTTCCTGAGACCAATGGTACAAAGGATGCCATCCTATCTCAAGCAGAGATATCCAGAGATATCCTCGTAAAACTCGAGACCTTGAGTTTTAAGAAAAATACCGACATCTTCATCACACTAGATGTCGAAGCACTGTACACCAGTATACCAAAGGAATCATCACTACAGGTAATTGAAACCTTACTGAGAAACGAGGAATGGGAATCAATCACACCCAAGAAGTTTGTCCTTGACTGCGTCAGAATGGCCTTAACAAAGAACTTTTTTTAATTTGAAGGAGAACATTACTTGCAGACCCAGGGAACTTCGATGGGCAGCACATTTGCCCCCAGTGTCGCCTGTCTATATGTCCATGATTTTGAGATGAAACGCATCCATGGGAACAACAACCCCTTCGACACTAAAGTTCTGGTGTGGAAGAGGTTCATAGATGATATTTTTCTCATCTGGAGAGGCTCAGAAACAGAAGCCACGGAATTCTTGACCTGGCTGAATACCAGAGACGAATACCTCAATTTCACTATGACCACAAGCAGGGAGTCCATTACATTTCTGGACTTGAAGATCTGGTCTGAAAATGAGATACTCAAATCTGAGGTTTTCTACAAACCGACGGATGTAAACAATCTTCTCCGTTATGATAGCTTTCACCACAAAGCCTTAAGAGACAACCTTCCGGTGGGCCAATTCTTGAGACTCCGCAGGAATTGTTCGGAGAAAAAAAACGTATGAAGAACACACTGAGATATTCGCAAATAAACTCTCAAAGTCCTACCCTAACAAACTGGTAAAAAGGGCGTTCAAGAGAGCGAAAAATAATCCCAGGGAGACACTTCTGGAAACATACGCTAAACCCAAAAACACTAGGTTAGTCTGTGTAACCACCTATGGCACAGAATCCAATGCAGTAAAAAGGTTAATACTACGCCATTGGAAAACCCTTAACTTGGGGCCACTGAGGATGGAAAGGCCCATGTTTGCTTTCAAGAAAGGCAAATCCCTGAGGGACTCGGTGGTACACACCCGTCCACAAGCAACAAATGAGGAGAACTGTACCATACACACACACTGTGGAACCTTCCAGAGGTAGTAGGTAATTTCCCGTGCGGCAGCTGCAATGTCTGCCCATTGACAAAGGCTAGTAAGGAGATTGACTTGGGTCAGAGAACCCAATGGGAACAGAAAAAACATTCTAATTGCAATAGCAGTAACGTGGTATATGTCATCACGTGCAAGTGCCAGCTAAGATACATCGGGATAACAACACGCAAACTAAAGGTGCGGATTAATGAACATCGCAGCACATTCCGATGCGGAAAGACAATCACCAAAATGATGCGCCACTTTCAGACATCAGGCCACAATGAAAACGATTTCTCCTGGACGGTGATAGAAAAACTACCAACAGCCAATGACAAACAATTATTGAAACTAGAACAGAGGTGGATTTATCGCCTCTCAAGCTCTATAAAGGGGTTGAATGAAGATATACCCTGGACGACCCTATCCTAGAATTTTGACAGTAAAAGAGAACGTTATATGAACATTATCCAGAAAAAAAACGCAGTTAATAATCCAAGCAGCATCGTGTTAAACACTCTGGACCAACATCATGTGACTGCCCCAGAAACCAAGCGGGTGTATAGATGCTAAGAAATAGCACCCTAACCAATAGTGGATCATCATTATGATGTGAAATGACAGTTTATAAAAAAGACAGCCTATATGTTCCCCTTGTGTAATTTCATGTGTAATTAGTGAGAACATGGTGCACACACATCAATATTGTAGGTCGCTCATCTCTCCAACGCCTTACAAGCTACTCATGATCCTACTCAAAGGAACAGATGGAAAGATAATTTCAATGCGCATACGTTTTTCCCGCCCTTTCGTTTTTTTCACTTTTTTACAATTGAACACACAAATCTTTATAAGCGGTTAGAAACCGCCGATGACTGGGTTATGACTCGTGACTTTTAGGCATGATATTACTGAGCGCAACGGGATCCAAAAATGGGCAAGGTTCAGAATCACTCATGGATTAAAAAAGTAATAAAATACAAGTGAGTAAAACTGATGCGCCTACAAACCAGACGCCCTCACGTAAATCAACTAACATTCCCAGCATGCACGCGGTCAGAGGCGCCCGCACCGTATGATGACGCGGCACGTGAACAGATCCACGGGTACAAAGAGCCCCGCCAGCTACAGGACACAGCGGTGGACAGAGCTGGTCAATACAGGTTCTTGGCGGTGCTAGCACTTTGACGAAGTAAGTGGTACGACTGTATGTGTGTTTGAAAGAACAGTGACGGCGGCAACTTAGGATACCGTCAACACGGAATGGAAGGGGTGTGATGAGACCACGATGACTGAGTGCGACGCGGGCTCCCAAAAGGGTATATAGCACGCCTGTGTATCAATCTTCAAGGAAACACAATTATTGTCTACATGCTGCATACATATTAAACACAAATGGAGAATTATACTTTAGAATAACGGAACCACCGTATACCGAAATAGGTGACTACAGTACGTTCTTTTTTACCTCTAAGTGCGCAAACCAAGGGACTAACAGGGATTACCGTAACTAACGCATCAAACAACCATCGGGGGATGTTTAGAAAGGTTGTGAGAATACACCCAACAACATTATGTGTACATATTGCACACCACGTGGAACTACGAGTGATGAATTTTTGCAAAAAAACTCTTCCTCCCGCAGTGTGTGACTATGACGCAGCACCAACTGCCTGATCCGCATGTTGCTTAAATATATCAAGCAGTAGGTAAGCATAAGATGTGCTAAACTGATGCATGTTAAAAGTGGGTTGAGAATCACATCACGTATGAATAGAATTTAAAGTCACTACACCTAGGTTTGACATCTGGACCTAACGTAGTCTGCACAATCTACGCAGGTGTAGATGGTAAGAATTAAAAATAACAAGAGTAGTACTGTGACTGACTACCCGTCACCAATATTTTAAATTTTAATTTGTCACAGGATCACCATTTTTAACACAGAGTTTTTAGGGAACTCGCCCACCAGAATATATAGCACTAAAATATTTGCTAAAACTAGGAGAACACGGTCCAGTGTATAGGGATGAATGCATCACCATGGAACTAGTCTGCCTGCACATAAGTAAGATTTTGATTTCCCCCCTTTTCTTCTCTCTCCTCCTGCTAGAAAATCTACTGAGGACACAGTGAAAACAGGTGAGCGCATTATGCCTCACGTAAGTGCATGGAGTGCGTACACCCTATCGAAGCAGGGACACTAAGTAGTAGATAAACAGCCCTGACAAAGGCCCCAGACCCATGTGGGCTCCTAGCGAGGGCCGAAACATGTTGGCACTTTGGAAGGGGTATAACTGAACAATACCATTCAGGAAACCCCAACACATTCACGTTTTTATTCCATACCCCAGGTACCTTCCGAATAAAACATATTGTTTGGGTATACCTGTAGGTATTTTTACTATCACTCATCTGGTTCCCTGCATGACCAGTACTTGCTTTATTTAAGAACTCCCATTACATCTATGGTTGAGTCTGCCCGGGTAGCACCATCTTACCCGGGTGTGGATAGACGCCTATAATGAAGCATGTCACGATAAGTGAGTGAGGCGTCTACCCAATATCTTTGGATATCCCATCGACCAAAGATAAAGCGAAGTTAGACTATCATGTTCTGGTAGAACTCTAGTTCTTCTTTTTTTCGAGGAAAAAAAGGCCTGAATTCTCGATGTGAATTCATATAGCAGCGGTTGCTTATATGTGATAAAATTGTATCTGGGAGATTGCAACTGATCTGCTTCTCTCTCACTCTCTCTTGTGTTAAAAAGTATATATACACAGTGCCTCATGTCTTCAATACATTCAATTGATGCATGACAGCTGTCACCTCTTAGTTGTACCAAAGCTCATTGAAATTCAATGTGGATAAAATGAAGATTTTGTGCTGCATGAATAAAAAAAAAACCATAGGTCTTACCATCTGGATTTCTGGATGATGTCTTGGGATTCTGTTCCTTGTCTGGCTAAGTCAGTCTGCAACCTTGGATTATGTATGGGTGGCAGGCTGCCCTTGACTAACCATGTCAGCTGTCTGCAACCTGTTTCTCACACCTACGTGTTCTGCAGAAAATCCTGCCAACCCTTCCTGTCTCTGCTTGTCCCTTGGTAGTTCAGTTAAGTATTTTAAGTTAACTGGACCAATGTAATTCCTTATTCTTGGGCTGTCCTCTTGGCATTTTGAATCAACTGCAGCAAATTCAAAATGCAGCGGCCAGACTAGTGCTACAATGGCCTAGACATTCTTCTTTTTCCACCAACTTAGATGTTCTACACTGCTTACCTCTGTCTAAGAGAATCCTATTTACATCTCTTTGCTGTATTCACAAGGCCTTTTAAAGGACATGCCCCCTCTGCCATCAGCACACTTTTGAACATTACACACCTGTTCACATGCTGTCGCCCTCCTGAGGTGAACCTTTTTATCACACCCAAGTTTAGACATTAACGTTTAGGGCGCAGATCCTTTTCAGTAAGGGTGGCTTGTCTGTGGACCACTCTTCCGCTGTCTTTGCGAACAACATGTGATCTGCTAGCTTTTAGAAAGGCCTTATAAACCTAGCTTTATACATAATAGTACAGTGATGTTCAGCTGTCTTCTCCTTCTAAGAGATGCATCAGCAGCCTCACAGAACTTGTCTGTGATCGGGAAATAGTAGACCGACTCCTCTTAAGCATATGAGTTATCAAACTCATGCATTCTTGCAGAGGGCACTTTATCTGGGGGGGGGGGTAACCAGAAGTATTTGAAAATAGCCTAAGAGCTATGCATCTGTGATTTTACACCGTATCCAGGCATGCTGCCTCACTGGGCACCAAACACCCTTTATTTCTGTAGGTCCCAAGGATCACAGCCAGGGGTGGTGTCAGAGAGCGAGAGAATAAACAAAAATGGGCCAAACCAGAGTACGGATCCCCGCAGGGGCTTTCTGACTCCAGGCGGTTGGGGCACAGCAAACCTGTTCTCTGCGGCCAGAGGCTGGCAGGGGAAACCCCAAACCGAGCTCCTGCTATCGAAGTCAGGGGAAAAAAAACCATGTCAGGAGACATGTGTCGTGGCCCCGGGCCTCATCCGAGGCAGAAGGAATGATTGTGGCGGCCGCTAAGAAGTGTTCCCGCATCCAACATGGTATAATAATAGTATAATCACAGAATACAATGAAAGCGCATATGCGAGCGTAGTACCATCAAATCACGCACATTAATGGAAAATAAAGGCCCCAGATCCAGCACTTCTCTTGACGGCTACTAGAGCAGCGAAGAAAGAGGGGGAAAGAGAATAGACAGAGGGATATGAAGAGGGGATACCTGTTGCTGATTGTTTGAAATGAACTTCTTCATTTTCCAGATGGTTCAAAGAAAATGAAGTTTTTGTTTGATTTAAGATGGCTGCTGTTAAAAATAAAGTGAAAAAAGTAGAACATAATCCTTGCCTCTGGTCCTGACATAGAATCCTGGTGTATTATCCAGCTTTGAGGCCTTCTGGAATGATCTGCTGGGTCGAAATCCCTTCCTTAATTTTTGTAAGTTTGTATGTAAAAATAACTTGACTGGATGGAGCTTTTTGAACCAGAGAACTGAACTTCACTGTGGGTTACTTCAACACCCATCCAAACTTGTGAAGCCTTTTTTTTTTTTTTTACAATGAAACTTTTTTTATTGTGGTCTTATAATGGTATAGGATAGGCTTTTCCAATGAGTAGCTCGTGAGCTTCTGTTACCTCGAAGTAGCTCTAGTGTGTGCATTTCACCCTACTAAATTAAATTTTGCTCCTAAGCTAATGGTTGGAGAAAAATGGTTGAATTTCCAAAATATATTTAAAGCTGATGTTTGAGTCCTAAATCATGCAGCATCGGAGAGCCTTATTGCTAATATTTCCTTATGCCAGGAGCATTGCAGTGGTGGCTGTTATGTATAACCCATGTAGAGGCATTCCAAATTTATAAAGCCTTTTTTGTACATTACTGCTGGCAACTATGCCTATGAACTGCGGTGATCACTGCTGGTAACTTTGCATTGGGTGACCACGGATGTAATCTACTGCTGGCAACTATGCCTATGAACTGCGGTGATCACTGCTGGTAACTTTGCATTGGGTGACCACGGATGTAATCTTGTCTGATGTGTTCACTATTACAAAACTAATAATAATAGTAGCGCTGGAGGATTTTCCTTTAACAAAAGTAGCTCATCTTACAGAAAAGGTTGGAGACCCCTGGTATAGAACTTACATGTATAAAGTAGTTCACTGCCAAATTACATGCTGCTATAGAAAGAAAAACAGAATGCATGACTTTGGCTCCAGTTATGTTTTACTCTTTCATATGTTTCACATCTTGCCTGGGTTGGTTGTACCCTTATCTCAGCAGGCCTTGAAAAATCATAAAAATGTCACTAGACCTGCAGGTCTAGTGACTTGAATAATCTGCTCGACATAACTTCAATGTACTTGAGCCATAATCAGTTCTCAAATTGTGTGATCCTAACAAATATTTTATTTTACAGAGCATCTTTTTCTTCATTATCACATGAGAGCGCCTTCAAATATGCAAGTTGAGCATTTCTGCTGTACAAAAAAACAATTTTTCTTGATTTAATAGACTAAACTTTTGATCCATGTATTCTAAGAATCTAGCCCACATATATAATAAGAATCTAGCCCACATCTAGTGATGACACAACCCCTGACCTGTCTCTTAGTTCACTAATAGCATTGCCATCAGGGCGGGGGCAGGAATGTTTCTCCGTTCAAGTTTAAAAACTCACTTTTAATAAATGTATTACTAAGGCATGATTTGGTAGCACACTTACATTTACAAACCGCATATTTTCTATTGAAATGGCCTCAAACATTCCCATTAGCCTGCAGTTTTACAGATAAAACTATAGAGCGTATAAACAATAATTTGTGAAAATTGGGATTCAGCAATTTTTTTTATCATTTGCATTTCATCATATAAAGTGTTCTGATTTGTTTTCACCGTATTAAAAACTTTATCACAGATTTGGAAAAAAGTGCTTTCATAACTTCTAAAATATATTTTGAAGTGTTTATACAGTTCATTTACAAGCTTTTTAAATTCTGTGTTTAGAAAAAATCCTGACATCCAATAGCCTTTCATTTTACACTCTGTACAGCATGATTGTGGGACAATTCAATGTGCAAAATTCTCTTTGCTCCTTATTTTATCCTGGAGATAGTGTTTACTTTTCTTTCTCTGGCTGCAAATTGTAAGATATAAGCTGATATTTGACCTCTGTCTCTCAATGCAGAGCAAATGTGGCAAACTTAAAACAAGATTTAAAGGCTTCTTTGTTGCTCATTCACTTTCTGAGATAACATAACACCTATACTTTATCAGCTCACCAGAACAGGCCTGTAGGCCCTAAAAATAGTTTGCCCTGATAAAATTTAACTCGCCATAGCAAGCGGGCGAGTAGATTTCTCTAGGTCTGCTCAGTAATTCAGGACTAAGCACACTAAGTCTTGTTGTGGTTGTGTTGTTTGAGTGAGATGTCTGATCAAAGGTTACCAGATGTTTTTAAATTCATTGCAACTTTTTAGCTTACACATAATTTCTTTCTGAGGCCAGTACATTCCATATTTTGTGATACCTCTGGATCAATGTGGGTGGATCGCAGTTAGGTGTCAAGCTGCTGTTAACAAGTGCAGCAGCCAAACTCTGTCTCACTTTGACACTTCAGAGGTCCAGAGGCATCTAACGCTCAAAACTAGCAGCTCCGAGATTAGATATCTTAGAATCTGCTTAATCTGCCTAATGCTGCTGAGCACTTTGTTCCAAAATCCTTGTAAATTTAGCCACATCCACCAGATGGGGTCAGTGGGGCCTCTTTGTCATCTCACACCTTCAGCAAAGGTCAGATGTGCCTGTATATATAGCTGTAAGTCTCTGTGGAGCGAGGTACCAGTTGTACATTAGCTTGTAACTGTTCCCTATGAGCAGTACTCTTAAAGAATGTGACCTTATCTTCCCACAGGGTTTACTATTCTGAATCTTCTCTTTCATTGCCCAATCCTAAAGATTTGCCCACCTCCTATGCATCTCCCCCTCTACTCCAATGACTTTAGATCTGTTGTACCCACCTCTTTGCTCTGAAGATGGAGCAGTGTCTTAATTGCACATATGGCTACCTGTCCTTTTCGGTAAGCCTAAACTCCAGTTTGCATTGGTCAAACTATTTAATCTTCCCTTTATTAAACATATTTGGCATTCTTCAGCTTTCCACCTGCCAAAGACCAGGCCCTTTGTGACTGGCGTGAAGTCTGCATTATAGTTAAGTGGAGTCAAAAGAGAAAGGAATTTCATCTGGCACTTCCACTGAGTCCCATGTTTGAATTAGTTTGTTCATAGCTATTCTGCTGTACACAATAGCTTTCTGGGGGAGCCACAGTAGGTGCCACTATGTCCTCCCCATTATGGCCCGGGCCCATATCTTGTCTGTTTCTCATAGGGCCCACACAGGGAGAAGCCAGAGCTATACTGCCTGGTAATGTCTCTAAATGCCAGGGCTTCGTAACCTGCCCCAGGTTCTCACCAGCATTGTTATTTTCCTATTTACCTTTGCCCTCTGTCCCCACCCAAACAAAAAGTTCAGTCTTTTTCTTTAACATCTTGTTCTTTCTTAAGTAATTCCATGAAAGAGATACAGTAACCATGTTCCTTTTCACTGTGGCCAATTACCTAAACCACAACAGCAGGATATGCTTCAATTTGTTCAGATCCTCCCTTATGGTTATTCTGGGTATAGGCCAGTTGGCCACCAGGAGTGTTTCAAGAGAGTTTGTGAGATTTTTCCTAAAAAAGTGGAATGATTTCATTTCCCATCTAAATGGGTGCATAGTTTGTAGCCTATTGACCTGGTTCTTGGCCAGGGTCAAATCCTGAATCTCAGAATTATCTTTGTTGCTTACATGTGATACCTGTTCAGTGTTTCAGCTACTTCACCAGGATATTTGGCAATTCTTCTGGATTGGTTAGCATCAGCAGATCATCATCTGCCAATAAGCAAACTTTCTGTTGCCTATCCTCCAGCCACCAAATGGTATTCCTTAGATATCTAGATATTGCCTTATGGAGGTTGTTGGATCCATCTACGGAATTTATCACCAAATCCCATCGTCCTAAATACAAGTTTGAAGAAGCTTCAATTTACATGGTTGAATGTCTTTTCAGCATCTACGATGACCAAGATCACTGGGGTCTTTTTCTCTTCTTGCTTTCTCTATTAAATGGATGGCTCTCCTGATGTTGTCATGTTTCAGGTGTACCATTATGAATCAAGACATGTCTGCATCAGTCAACGCCAGCAGGTATGTCTAATAGCCCTGCTAGGATGTTAGTAAATAATTTAGCACAAGTATTTAGAAGCACAATTGGTCTGTAAGATTTGCACTTCCTAGCATCTTCCTTTGGTTTTGGAATTGGAGTTATGATGGTCTGCGTCATGGAGAGTGTAATCCTTGCTTCTTCCCCTAAGGTGTTGTATAGCTCTGCGAGGGAGTCAACAGGAACTTCAGCAAAGGTTTTGTAAAAAATAAGTGAAAACTCGTATGGTCCCAGAGATTTACTCAATTTTAGGTTCCTAAGAGCCTTCCTTGCGTTCTGTGCTTCAATCGGCT
Organism: Calotriton arnoldi; assembly: GCA_963921515.1. NCBI lineage: Eukaryota > Metazoa > Chordata > Amphibia > Caudata > Salamandridae > Calotriton > Calotriton arnoldi. The sequence continues at coordinate 1,435,741 of CAWUFW010000742.1, forward strand.
TGTCCAGCTCGACTGTTTGCACATGCATCAGCATTCTATCCTACCCCTGCTATCCCTGATTCTCTGCCTTTTCCCTTTAGCCCTTATCTATTCTCCCCTTCCTAGTCCGCTCTTCCAAAATATACAATTTGTTCTGTCTGACCCACAAGTGCCTCACTAGCAGCCTGCCTGCTTTATTGCCCTTGATGTAAATGGTTTGTTGTAGTTGCAGGAGAGTATGCTCGGCCTTGTTAGTTCTCAACACAGTTGCCCATTTAGTTGATTGATTTACTTGTTCATCAAGCTGTATTCTGTTGTTTATTTGCTTGCTTGTGTTCTATAAGTTAATCTCTAATTCTTTCATTTTCTAGTCTTTGCTCCTGAATTGATTATTTATCGCTGCGTAAATAGATTGCCCGTTATGTAGGCCTTCAATTTTTCCCACTTGGTGTATGGGGGTATTGTCATCCTGGTGTATGTGCAAGTATTCCTTTATTATTTAATTTCTTATGTATGTCCTTGGTCTCGCACTTTGTAATAATTGAGCCACCATCCTTGCTTGTATCTGTTGGGTCCGCTAGCCTCCCTTTCTAGTAAGATATAAGCATGGTCAGATATTGAAATACACTGATATCCGCTCTCTAAATTCTACTTCTCATTGCCTGATTGATAAAAGGTTATCTGTCCTCGCTAACATTCTGTATGCTGATGGAAATTAGGTGCTGTCCCTATCCATTGCATGAATCAGTCTCCTAGTGTTAAAGAGACTCATGTCCGACATCAATCCTTTCAGTTTCCTACTAGCTGCTTTGGTCGCCTGTCCTTGGGGCTTCGATCTATCTAAAGCAGTATCGCAGACTAAGTTAAATCCCCACCTGCCACTACATCACCTTGTGACTGGCTACCAAGTATGTATAGTACTTTGATAAGAAAAGACACCTGAGAAATTAATGAGCGTAGTGCCGTATATGCTCTAATTGGAACTCTATATACCTCCCTCCAGGAACTTTTTCTAGTGACGACGTGTTGTAGGGGTGTGCCTTGTTTAATGAATGTTGCTACTTCCACTGTTCTACTATTGTGTGATGCTTGAAATTGTGCGGGGTAGGTTTTTGCTTCGATCTTTTCTGGTCTTCCCCTCTCAGGTGGGTAGCTTGTATGAACACAGTGCCATACTCTGTATCTTTTATTTGGGTGGTTGAGGTCCCACCCATTCATCGGCAATAGTTTGATGACATCTTATCAAGTAGAGATCTATAAACTCTACTCCTCCTACAATATCGGTGCTGCCCTTCATTGAAATTGTATTTTTGAAAAAAAGTACATTTAAGAACTGGCTCACTAAAATTGATGAGAGGCATGTAAAGTTCCATAGCACCAACTTTACTACAGTCTTTTTGATGTAAGGGATCTAACACTATAACCTTCTGTGGTGTCTACTCTTCAGTACACCCCTGGTGCCCGTAAAATTCAGAAGTCATCAAGACAAAGTTCTTCCATTTTTCCCAACCTCCTTCCTGTTTACATTTCCGTAAGATCTTCATTATACCTCTTAATAAATTACTTCCTTATATGCCCCTGTGTCCGAGTTTGTTTCTGCATGGTTAATTCCAGATGAGGAAGCCAGATTTTCACTTGTCCTCCTCTCCATTGTACTCTGTCTGAGGCATTTGTTTTTTTCCACCTTTTTTTGCCCTCGATACTCCCTGTGGTTTGTCCTGAATTCTATTCCAAGGTCATCCTCATCCCCTGGAGCGTCCAAAATCTTTGTGGCCTTTTCCTCTAATGAGACTTCGATATTTTTGCCATTCCACTTCCTCCTGAAAGAGCCATCAATATCTTTTGTTTTTTTCTCATTTAAGTTTTCACTTAATATCTCTCCACTCGGTGGTACTGCCTCCTTTTTAATAGTGTTGTAACAGCCAGGTCTTGAAAGAGTGTCACTTACATGTCTATTGCATTCTCCCTGCATTCAGAATCTGTTCTTTTAATGGGTAGGTGATTAATATGGCTACTATGTCCCTTGGTTTCTCTCTTGGGTTTTTTACTCTCCTTCCGATTCTGTGGACCCTTTCCAGTGTTACGTCTGTTGTATCTCCCACATTTAACACTTTTCTGAAGAGTTATTATATACATTTTTTAAAGTCCTTATTTTCAGTGCCATCTTTCAGTTTTGACTTTATGTATTGTCTTCCATCAACTGCAGGTTGAGGGGAGACAATACATAAAGTCAAAACTGAAAGATTGCAGGAATTGCCACTCAGCATTCAAGGGATTAATGGGGCCCACGCTAAGCCTAGCTCCTCACAAAATTATAATAGTGCAGTGTCTCCTGTGTCACTCTGCTGCTTACATTCAGAGAGATACTTTTTTCTTATTCGTTTAGCACTCCATGCTCTTTGTGTTGCTCCCACTCCAACTCATCCGTTGCTATCTCCACCTTTCCCACCTCTTTTTGTTGTCTGCTTCTATTTAATTTTTGCAACCCACCCACCCGACCTTTCTCACCCCTCACTACTCATCTGCTCTTACTCTACCCCCACTCCACTTTTGCTCCCCCTCAAACTTATTTATTTGTTTATTTTTCTTTTTGCAGGGCCTAGCAGCTGCAATTTGGAGCCCATAAGCACCTGCCGCCCCCCAAAATGCTTCGGCCCACTATATATATATATATATATATATGTGAATATATGTGATCAAGGCCACTTGGTCGGCTGAAACGCGTCATGGCAGACTTTGGTGAATAAAACAAAATTGCAGCACTTACTTGGGTCCACGCTCGTTTTCTTCTGACAAGGTTGGAGCAGTGACGGGGTGTTTTGGATATATATGTGTGTGTATGTGTGTGTGTGTGTGTGTGTGTGTGTGTGTATATATATATGTGTATGTATATATGTGTATGTGTGCATGTATATATGTGCATATATGTGTGTGTATATATATATATATGTGTATGTATATTTGTATGTGTGCATGTATATATGTGCATGTATATATGTGCATGTATATATGTGTGTGTATGTATATGTGTATGTATATATGTGTATGTATATATGTGTGTATATGTGTGTATGTATATGTATGTATATGTATGTATGTGCGTATATATATGTGTATATGTATGTGTGTATATGTGTATATGTATATATATATATATATATATATATGTGTATATATATCACAGAAGAGAAATTGCCGAAGCCCAGTTCCTTGGAAAACATTGCATTTATTTCAGAGAGCAGCCTGCTCTCATTCTCCTAACGTTTCGGCTCCATTGAGCCTTGCTCACAGGTGAGGCAGTTTGTTATCACATGGCTCTGTGCTCCCTTTAAAAACATGCCACCACGTGACTCTGCTGATGTATCAGCATACATATCCCACAGTGCACCACCGATGTTAAATCCTTTTTGCAACAACTACGACATAGATTTTAATACGCCATGTTTGTGTCTCTACTTGCGTAGTTGTATGATGTAAAGTTCTTTACTTTGCAATGCACTGGTACAATAAAAATTCCTTTACTTGAAACAAAGTCACGTAAAATTACACCACAATCTGGCATGACAGATCGTAATTATTTTGGCACAGCCTTAGACAAAGTTTGTAAAATTCTATCTTCAATAGCGCAATGTGTCCGGAAAAGTCGAGAGGAGAAAGGTATCCCCCCACTCGTATCCCTTTTACAGTGGCAATGGTGAGAAAGAGCTCGCCTTTCTGGGTAGGGAGGCACGGGCGCGCCGCTTTGGCGAAGGGGACCGACCCGGTAAAACTTTGGCCGCCCTCCTTCGTCCACCTCGAGCAGCATCCTACATAACAGCGCTTCAGGACGGCGGCCCCATCAGGACTACCTCCGCTGAAGAGATCAAGACGAGATTTACTGATTTTTACACGCAACTTTATTCCTCCGGGTCTACTCCCCCGCGCGAGGTCATTGACCAATATTTCGATACCCTCGAGCTGCTATGGCTCGAGCACCATCACCGGGAATACCTGGACGAGCCCTTCTCTAAAGAAGAGATACTCGCCGCCATAAATAGTATGCCGGGTGACAAGGCCCCTGGTCTGGACGGCCTGCCCGCCTCCTTCTCCTCCTTCCCGCCCGCTACTTGTGCCACATCTGGCTGCCATGTATAATGACTCTTTCGAGAGCAGTCAGCTCCCGCCTTCACTTCGCGAGGCTATGCTAACTCTGCTGCTCAAGCCGGATAAGCCCCCCGATCTCCGAGATTCTTATCGCCCTCTGTCCCTTATAAATATGGACAATAAAATCTTTGCCAAGTTACTTGCCTCCCGTCTTCTCCCTCTCATGCCGCATATTGCCCGCCCGGATCAGTCCGGCTTCATCCCTGGCCGTGCAACATCCCATAATCTGCGGACTCTTTTTTTTCTGTCCTTCATCAGATTAACCCAACGCTTCCTGCCGTAGCCGCCTTGCTAGACGCCACCAAGGCGTTCGACACCCTGGAATGGTCCTTCCTCTTCCCTCTTCTTGCACGTCTAGGCTTTAGTCCAGTGTTTATACGAAAGATCTCGCTCCTGTATACTCTCCCTACTGCCCGGCTCCGGGTCAACGGCCTTATTACTGATCCCATCCCCATTGGACGTGGGACCCGACAGGGGTGCCCGCTTTCGCCTCTACTCTTCGCCGTCGCTATGGAGCCACTGGCGGCTAGACTTCGTCAACACCATACTCAGAAGGGCATTGGATTCGCGGCCCGCGCCCTCCTGGTCTCTATGTATGCGGACGACGTCACTTTATATGTCCGCAACCCCCAGGAAAATTTGAGTCCCCTGGTGCGCGAGGTCATCCGGTTCGGAGGCTATTCAGGTGTCCAGGTGAACTGGACTAAATCGGTCCTTTTTCCGCTCACTGATGCTACTACTCCCTTTACCCCGGACTATCCCTTCGTGTGGGCGAATGGCCCCACTCGCTATCTGGGTGTCTGGCTGAGCAGAGACGCGGACGAACTTTGGCGAGCTAACTTTGGTCGCGCGGTGGACTGGCTGGAGACGAAGATCCCTATATGGAGCCGACTGCCCTTGTCATTGGCCGGTCGGGTGGCTGTCGTCAAGATGGTAGTTCTCCCGAAATTTTTATATTTATTCCTAAACGTGCCTCTTCCTCTCACTGCCCACTTTTTCGCAGGGTCCGCTCTTTGATCATCTCCCTCATCTGGGCTGGCAAACAGCCTAGGATCGCTTATGACACTCTCACGCTTCCAATGGAGTGTGGCGGCCTCGGTGCCCCTAACATTAGGCTCTATGCACTATGTGCTCAGGCCAGCTTCTTGCATTTTTGGCTTCACCCCACTCCTTTTCAACCGCACGTGGCGGTCGAGGCCGATCTCGCTGCCCCATGGCCACTTTCGACGGCCCTATTCGCCCCGGCCAGACTCCGCGCTCTGAGATAAACACGGTCGAAACTTTGCGCTGGGCTTGGGAGGGCCTTCGCCGCCTCTCCAATGCCCCCATGCTCTCGGCAACAACTATGCCAATCGTTCGGCATCCGTCTTTCCCTCCTCTACAGCCGTCTGGAATGGCCAAACGCGCCGCCTGTTTGGGGTTGACCACAGTTGCGGATCTCTACCCGGGGAACACTTTTTACTCTCTCGCGGCCGATTCCGGTCCTATGGATACTTTACTGTTCTATCAGCTACGCGCAATCTGTCGAGAACTGCATTCCACGTTTCCCTGCCTCCTCCCTCGATGGGCACGCTAGATTTTATTTATTCGTCTTCCTCCCCTCAGAAATTGGTGACCAAACTCTACGCTCTCACGCTGACGGCCTCATCCATATCCACAGACCGCGCCCGTGCGGCGTGGAGTGCGGACCTTGGTATTGACATCCCACAGGCTGACTGGCTCTACTGTTGCAAACAGACAAAGCGTTTGTCCCCAAACTACCGCCTGCGCCTTATTCATTTTAAATATTTACACAGGCTATATCGTACTCCAGTCCAGCTGCACAAGCTGGGACTCATTCCAAGTGATAGTTGCATGCGCTGCTCTGCATCTGCGGCGGACTTCTCTCACCTTGCCTGGCTATGCCCTGGGGTCTCTGCTTATTGGCGTGAGGTCTGTGCAGCCATTTCAGAGATGGTCTCCTCGCCAGTTCAGCCCACTCCCTCACTTTGTCTACTGGGATTCGTCACATTCTGCCCGGATGCGTTGCGTCGTCTTATTGCTATGCTGCTTGTCCTCGCGCGGCGTAGGGTCTCCATGTGCTGGGGTCGTAGACCTGCACCCAAGTTCGCCCAATGGCTCGAGGATGCATCGCGTTGCCAGACCATATTGTCAGAATTCTGGGACCTCATGCCAACTAGATCTCGCCCACTCGATATCTGGGGCCCCCTAGTGTCCTATCTCCTAACCCGCACTCCCCGAGTCCGGTTGCCTCCCCAGCGCTCCCCGCCGGCTCTCTGCCCGTGGCGGCCGCTGAGGTGGGCCAATAATCGGCCTTCCCCGCCCCTTCTTCCTTTCTGCTGGGCCTGCCCTTTCATTTAGAGATTGCGTGCCCTCTGTAAATTGCTGTCACTGGTTAGTCGAGGTAACAACGTCTGCCATGCTGCTGCTCCCTGGTGCACTGTGCTATTAATGTTTACGGTTGCCATCAATGTTTCCGTTGTATGTGGTGCTCTGATACAACTCGAGAATGTAACCTGTTTATTTGATTTGCTCAATAAAGGTTTTTGGAAAAAAAAAAATAATAATAATAATTTTAGAGGTAAGAATTGACCGTGTTTCTCGTGTGATTCAGTCACAATACAGGACTGCCGGCGTTTTTGGAAGGACTTACTGGGCCCTGCTCAACTACACCAATGCCCCACGTCTTTGGGGAGGAGATTTTAACAGTGTTCCTAATATTGACTTGGATTAACCCCTCCCACCCCCAATATGGGACACATTTACACTGGCGAGCTCTAGATCCTTGCAACAATGAGCTGTAAACACTCATGTGGTCGAGGCATGGTAAGGACACCATCCTGAGACTAGAGACTACTCATTTTAGTCAGGGCTGCATGCCCTTCTCACTAGAATTGATCTTTTTTAGGTCGAGCATTCGAGACCTCTTGTGTATATACTTTAGTATATACTTAAGTATATACTTATATGTGTATGTACTTTGTGGACTCTGGAGATCAGACCTAGGACTTGTCTGCTTCCGCTTAGGGACTTTTTTTTCTGTTCAACTGCCTCCATTTAACTGTCTTGATAGAAAACAACCAGTAGAGGTCAGTAAAATACCGGAATTGCTTTCTGCTGAGGGACTTTCTTTTTTTAATTTTTCTGGCAACTGCCTCTATTTAACTTTCTTGATAGAAAACGACCAGCAGAGGTCAGTAAAATACCAGAATCACTTGAGCATTCTCTAGATTCCAGTCCATAGAAATTGCCTTCTACGAGCACCCGTAGACAATATTTTTTTCAAATCTTGTATTTTCAGTGATATGATTACCGAAGGCCCTGATTTTATATTAAAAACAGAGCTTTGGACTATACCATTTCCTGCTGAAAGGCAATATTTCTCTCCATGTGTTCCCATACCTGGCGTGTCACGCAGTTTGGTGCTTACTTTCCCTCCATGTTAAAGAACAGTAGATGTTTCAGCACCCAGGCTAATGTGCTGCATAGCTAAATACATATAAGGTCCCAAAGGCAAGACCGATTGCATTACAAATGCTTGTTATTGTAATGCTGTAGCCAGGCTGAGCGTGATGGACGTAGAATACTTGAGGTGCACACTGTCAGATCACAACCCCCCTGAAAATCCCTTAACTGGGCTGTTGCGCTCACAGATACCCATGCGTCACCTCAATGTGGAGGCTTTCAGTGACCCCGAATTTCACGGCACAATAGGGGACAGCGGAGAACTTTTTTTTGCTATCACAGTGGAGCCCTTGGCATGTTTACTACAGGTTCGGGCCCCAACAGTACTTTTTTTTTTTTTTTGTGTGAAGTGTGATCGCTGGTAGTTGCCTTGATATAGGGAAATGGATGACGTAGGGTGGCTGCCTCAAAATTATACGTGCCCCTGTGGAGGGGGGATTGGGAGAGCCTGCATCTATGCACTGTACTACACTGCATCCCAGCTTCAATGGTGGAAACGTTGGCTCTCTGACTGGCTTCGTCTGGAACTGGATCATGTTCTCTCAAGACTTGGTGGCATCGACCTATTACGGAGGCTCATGACCAGATATAGAGTTACCATCCCAGCAACATACTTATGACCGTGGCAAAATGGTGCTGCGATATGTTTGTTCAACCAAGGACCAGGCCAACCCCTCATGCACCAGAGCTGCCATTGTGGGCCCTGTCCGATAGTTACTGGCTTACATGACATCACAACTCTCGACCCTTACGAGAATCCTCAGTTGGGGGACCTGTTCAGTGATGGGGTGTTGGCTCCCTTCGAGGAACTGAGGGAAGGATTTGACCTAGGACCAGGCAGCTTCCTGTTATTCAATGCACTACAGGGCCAATTGGCCTGGATATGGGACACCACACACAAAGAACCTGTGGCTTCTGCTGGATTGCAGGCCCTGCTCACACATGGATACAACTGTAAAGCCATTACTCTATTATATGCAGCATTGCTGCAGGGGAGGGACATATCAAAGGGCCAGCTGAAGTGGTGGTGGTGGATTACCTGCACCTAGATTTAACTGATGATAAATTACTGAAATGTCTGGGTAGTGTTAAGACAGTCTTCAAAAATGTAAGATTGGAATATGCTCAATTATCTGTCAACACCACACCTACTTGACCTCAATTCATCTGGGGCATATGTATCGGGGCACATTGACCGAATGCCCACTCTGCGCTGAGACCGTTGACTTCTCCCACTTGGTCTGTCAATGCGCAGTAGTGTCCAGATTCTGGGATGAGGTGGTCCAACACTTGACTGACCTAATGGGTAAGCTGATGCCTAAAGAGCCCATCCTCTGTTGGGATTTTCAATCCGCACAAAAAAAGACTAAACACTTGTGGGACTTTGTAGACCTAGCCTGGGTCCTGGCGAAGCGCTTCAGGGCAGTGGCTTGGAAGGCCACAGCAGCACCAGGATATTAGGAAATGAGTGCATGCTGAACTTGACCTACTGTCCACACTTAACCCAGATGCTACCGATAGGATTCACTATAATGCTCAGAATACATACCTGTAAAATGTGGAGGCCATATCTGTCATGCAACCTCCTTGAAAAGGATTGCAGTTTGTAGGAAACCCCTACAGCAGGCTTGACAGCCCTAAGGCAGGGTGCTGAATATTACATGTGAGGGCATACCTGCGTGAGCAGATATACCCCTGTGCTGGTCAGTCCTGTTACTACCAGTACAAGTGACCAGGGAAGCCATTTTAAAACATGTGCTGGACACTGATGAAAATGAGTTTCCCAGCTACATGATGGCTTCCCTGAAAATAGGGATGTTTGGTATCAGACATCTCGTATTGGTAAGCCCACACTGATGCAAGTGTTGGATTTACCAATTCATGCACCTAGAGGGCACCTTAGAGGTGCCCCTGAAAACCTACCAGCCTCTGGTGTGCTTGCAGACTGGTTACTGCCAGCCTGCCACCCGAGACACTGTTCTGACGACCTAGGGTGAGAGCTTCTGCTCTCTGGAGACCCAGAACAAAAGCCTGTCTGGTAAGAGGGTGTAACGCCCCTTCCCACAGGATGACCTGCTGATTAGTCTTCCTTGGGCGGCAAGCCTCAGAGGGCTGCCGCCTTTGAAATTCGAATCTGGCTCCCCCTCACAAGAGAGGAAGCCGACCCCTTTGTCCAGGACCCCCTTGGCATTGGGACAGGCTAGAAAATGAGCTAGTCAGGTAGGCATGCCACATTCAGGTTAGTACCACTCCTAAGGTGGGTTGCTGTGAGGTGGACACGATTTTCAGAAGTAGCCATCTTTCTGATGGCATACTTAAGAATTCTGGGCCAGGGTTATGCACACTTCCCACAGGAAGTGGTCATATAAGGGGCATAGTGACCCCAAGGGTCAGTAGCCCAGTGGATACAACCCTACACTCCCCTAACACCCCTAAATTCTGTATTTAGGGGAGCCCCTGGCACCAGAGAAGCAGATCCTGATGACCTAAGAAGAGAGAGGACACTAAAGAGCTGCAGAGAGGAGAGCAGAAGCTGCTGACATGGTATCAACCCTGCCGGCCTGTCTACATCCCTCGCCGAAAACTGCGCCAAAGTCAACTAGTCCTGCAGCTGTTGACTCCATAAACCTGGGAGGACTGCCTGCCTTCGAAAAAGACTCCAGACCTCCTGTGAACAGTGGACCTATTCTGAAGAAACTCCAAAAGAGTAGACTCCGAGGCCTCTGGAACCACCAAAACCCGACACCTGAAACAACCATTGCACCCGTCCCCTTCGGCCCGAGTTGAAGTGGGCCACCGGTGTCAACAAGGTTCTTAAGCCCTCGAGTCCCTTGTGGTTTCACCCCTCCTAGACTCCCCGACGACGCCTGCAGCCTCTGCACGCAGGACCCCTCAACCGCGACACCTCCGGTACTGAAAAACCCGACACCTAAGGACACTTCTGCACCGTCGCCCGTGGGCTTTGGAGAAGAGGACCAAAGTTGTCCCCTCCCCGTCCCAGAGTATCGCAATGCTTGAGCCCACGTGCCGGTTCAGCCTGACAGGCCTCCTGGCCAGAGCCTGCAGCCTCTTTCCCCAGTGACATTGAAATACATTGGGCTCCCGATGCTCCCGGCCGCCTTCGTGCCACTGGCGGTGTACTGCTGGTGCTGCCTTGGACCTTGCCCACCACTCACCTTAACTCCTGGAGATTGGTCTTGTAAGTCATAACTGTTTGCAGAACTTGTTCTTCCTTCTATAGGATAACATTGCAGAACTCAGAAATTGCACTGTCTACCTTTTTAAAGTGAAAATAATTTATATTTAAAAACGTATTTACCTGATTGATTTTTCTCTGATGCCTAAACCTATATAAAGGTACTTGGTATTTTTATAAATTGGTGTGGATCTCCATCTTGAGTCATGTGTCATTTATTAAACATTGTGTGTAATTGCAAATTTCTTGCACTCCTCGGTGTTAAGCCTATGGCTGCTCGACCACACTACCCCCTAATAAACCACTTTGGATTGCATAGCAATCTCCTGTCCACTCATAAGGGAACCCCTGGACTCTTTACGTTACATATCAATTTTTTGCTATACCACATAAAGAGTCCGCTTTCTACACAGTTATGTAATGCTTAGATTAGATGCATTCGTTTTCTAATACGGGGGGTGGGGGGGGGACCAATGTACACTAGTCTCCATGTACCACTTGAGAGGGGCGGGACTGCTGACTAGGAAGATGAACGATCACCTGAGATGTCATGATGCTACTACATTTGGAAGGTTTGGTATACTTTGGGTGTTTGGTTAATGTTTATTGAGATTCACGCTGAGGCATCGTATCCATGACCAGCTCTGCAGCAACAAGGCTGTCTCCCCAGATATGTTTCTAAGTACATTAGCTAATATTTGCTGATACCTTTGTTATGGTCGAAAGCTGTACGTATCATGGTTATGTCTTGCTGTCAAAACTTAATAAAAATGTACTGCACAAAAAAAGTATTGTTGCATTTGTATAGCACTTCATGCACCTGACAAGGTGCTTTAGTGGGTGAGTAGAACGCCATGCTGTGGTTGATGCTTTGTTGAAAGAGTGTTTGCAGTGTGGTCTATGAGGCAAGTGTTTTGGTGTTGCGAGTGAGTGACACCAGAGTGGTGCTGTTCTTCTGTCTTAATTGGTTACGCCTAGACACAGAATGGCAGAAAAAATGAATTTGAGCTAGAAGGCTTGAACTTTACCTACATTTATTAATTGTTCTTCCTTTAGGGGTTTGTATAGGCTCCACTCAGGAGCAATCCAGGATCAGCCCACGGCTATAACAACTTATAAATAAAACATTGAATGTATTACTTCAGGAAGCCATACAGAGGCCATTCCTGACAGTTCCAGGAAAGGTACTTTTAATTAAGGACACAATATATTAACTGTTCATTTTACACTTGTTATGCAATATGAACTACTTATCATTAATATAAGTATACCACAGTGTAATCTTGTTCTTTAAATTGTATTGATTGCCCTGCTTCCTCTGGGTACGGACAGTCATGACAGTGAGCGAATTTCAGACCCCCCCCCGCCCCCCCACAGGCTTGTGCTTTGTACAGCCAGCCTTGGTAGATGATCTCAATATTAGAGCCCCTCAAGAAGTGATGAGGTGTATCCCACAGGCCTGCACATGATAGATGCATCTACAGTACAAAGGGAGAAAGTACGAAACTACAAGAGTGAGATATAGGTACAGATGTGTCTGATAGTTGATTAATGAGCAGTGAGGTGAATTTAAGGCTATGCAGCCTTGGTATTTGGGCCACCATTTCATTGCACCGGCAGCATGCTTCTGTGCAGAGAGTTGGGCACCGGCACTCGTTCCTTCACAAATTAAGCACTGCACATAAGAAATGAAGATATAGTAAATACACCCTAGAATCTACTTAGAAGTGATTGAGGGACAATCGACAGGCAAGGTTCAAAAACCTCAAATAGTGAGCAGGCCCTTTAACAAAGAATCCGACAACAGGACCCATGTGGGAAGTCAAAGGTTGAAGCTGCGATCTAAGGCCAGACCTATAGTGAACTATTTCAGGGGTAGTGGGGGTAGGGTTGTTCAGTCAAAATGTTACTTCCCTCAGTGCATGAAAACTATCTTTCCAACAGTCGAGGGTGTTTGTTGCCAAATAGGTGCCATTCTATTCAATGCCCAGCTTTTCAAAGCCATCTGTCCACCATCTTCATCCCCTAACCTGTAGGCAAACACTTGTGTTAGAATTGGCACCCGCATATTACAAAAGTAGCGTGGTTTGCACAGTTTCATGGAAAGAGCCTGGAAATGCACAGGTGCTGTTAAGCAAAACGCTCTTTACTAGATTGCGACCAATGCAAATTGCAAATGACGTAAATATTTCCAAATGCAAAGCGTGCTTGACAAAATGTTATGACATGAAAGTAGCGCATGACCTGGGCTTTTTCCTTGCTATATCTGTGCATAGCAAAGTGCCAAAGATTATATGCCCCAGTGAGCGATGTCTTATTGCTTTTATTTTCATTGAAGAATCATTATTTACATGTTGAATCTTCTAATGAATATTGAGCCGCCTCCCCTTACAATTATAACAGTAACTATACAAAGCACCTGTGTCGCTCCCTTGTGGAAAGTAAACGCCTATTTTTGAAAGAAAATAACGAACTGTCTTGAAATGTTGGGCTGTTGCAGTGAGATAACAAACTTATGAATTTATTGTAAATGCCAACTTAGATCAAAACAGGTTGTGTCAAGTCAATCAATCTTTATTTGGCAGGTCACAGCCAAGCCATAAAAGTTACAGAAAAAAATACACAGAAATTGCATAAAAATTCATCAACATAAATTAATTTAAGCATAAAAACAAACCGTAAAAACTAAGACGGGAATAGATCTAAAAAAACAACAACATAGCTAAAACAATCTCCTCATCTAGTAAAATTGCACTCTGACGGTAATAAATGTTTGATATTTTTGACTTCCCTCCGATATCTTGCAATAAAAATACAAATTTAGACTGACTGGAGTTGCTGAAAATACCTAAAAGCTGGTAACCATTGTGTAAAGCTACTACATTTTAACGAAGTTATGATGAAACACTTCCAGGGATGCACATAGAACTTACAAAAGAAAAGTAAGCGTAAGGTGCTTTTTCTTTATCGTAAATCACAGAGACCGGGGAAGGTGAGGGGGGGAGTAAATATACCGACCAATCATAATTCAAAGAGAAAGACACAAAAAAATGAAAACTGTTGAAACGAGATCTCGTTAAAAGATATCTATGCTGTTGGTTAGGCCACCTATTGAAGTATGATTGTAAGCCGCTACAGGTTAACAGTGTAGCATGTCTAGACATGATCGCCTTCAGTTCATCGCGACTATTTCTAATAGTGTGTCTATGTGAAATCAATGGGGCTTTAAAATGATCCTTGTTGACTAACTGCATGCTTTCTGGATCATTGACATACTGACCCACACCCATCTCCCGGCAAACCCACGTAATCTACTCAAGTCACAGGATGTCTCTAGCTAGATCTAAATTTACACAGTCCCTTACTATCTCCCTGTTAAATACAGCATGCTGTTTCGACTAGATAGAATTCCACAGTAGTATGGGAGCAATCGCTATAGGATCTTCTAGAAAGAGCAGCCCTAGCTCTTGATGGCAAATGGTAGAAGAACCACTGGGCGGTACCACCAGGAGACTTTTGGGAAATTGACTCTCCACTCTCTGTAATTCATACCCATGATATGACCCCAAACCCATCCCCATAGCTCACAACCAGAATACATTTAGGGGCATAGATCTCCAACAACCTTTTCAATGGCTTACGCCCTAACTTGGTGGCAAAACCTTTTACAGCCTTGATTGTTTTTTCGAAATGCAGTTTCCTAGTGTACCTTAAATTAACCCAGTTATTCCTGTTATCAAAGGGAATACCTAATTAAATAAAAGTAGGGGTCAAATGAATTTTCTCACCTTTTAAAAAGTTCGTGGTGAAAGACTTACTGCAGTTTACATTTTTAGCCCTAACCTATTTGTCAATCAGAAGGGAGAGGTTTAAACATTGCTCCACTGTGCCCATTCCTTTTCAGAAACCATATTGCACCTATGTGATAATCTGATGCTCGTCTGCCCAGTCCTGAAGGCGAGGAAGAGCTATTCTTCCTACTGACTTAAAAGAAGCGTCGAATAGGGAGATGGGCCGATAACAGCCCGGATCTGCCCTACTCCCGTTTTTGAATATAGGAACAATTATGAACTGATTCCAGGTAGGCAGAGTACCTGTCATACACACAGAATAATGCACATTTGTTAATAGGGGAGCCCACAAATCAATATTCCCCAGGAATAGACCTAGTGGGACCCCATCAAGGCCTAGAGTTTTTCCCTTCCTGCTCTTCGTAAGGGCATTGTTTACTTCTTCAATAGAAAAAACACACCTCTCTTTACTAGAAGAGCTACAGTGAGCAGGGAAAGGGGGTACAACTCTAACTCTGTATAGGGAGGTCGAAAGAATACTAGAAAAATGGTCGACCCACTCTTCTGGAGGTATGAAAGATACCAAGCTTGGATTGTCTGTATCCTTAAAGAAAGGTGCATGAATCTCCCTCCAGAAAGCAGCCCAACTCTTCCCAGGCTTCATCCTTAATAACCTTTTTTTGCCCCAAGCAATTGTCTATTTGTAATGCTGACATTTGACTGAGGTAGAATTCCTCGGTGTACAGTGAAGAGCCAATTTTAAAGATTTGTTGGCCTTCGAACACTCACTTTCGAACTACCCCTTAGGGCCTGTAACACAGGCCCTTTTTTTTTTGTTTTGTTAATGCTGAGGCAATTCTCTCAGTAAGCAGCCCAAACGAATGTATTATTTACTCAGGTCCAGCTTCCTCATTAAGACAGCAATCAACCAGGCATTTATTTTTCCTAATTAAAGATCCTAAGAAATTATCCGGAACAATACAGCTCCATTTGAGGCCATTATGCTTGTAAGTCCCTAGGTGCTGAGAGTAACAGATCAAACTTTTATCCTTCTTGCCACCATAAGGATCAATGATAGAGCATTATGGTCGCTTGGACAATTCATGTATCAAAAATGTTTACATTAAAAACTCTGTTTCTTGACACCAAAATAAAGTCAATTGTATTGGCATGACCGTTTCCAGCAAATATGGGCGGCATAGGAAGCAATGAGGTAAGTAAATCACCACATGTAAAAGGTTGAATTTAATCATAAAAATATTTAATGCATTGTCCTTCTCACTATGGGCAAAGTGCAGTATGTCAGACTTCTCAAGATCTGCTAGTCCACACAACTCTCTTTCAGGGTATGCTCATCTGTGTTCATTGAACTCTCCTAATTAAACTATGAATAGGTTTCCTTCCACCAGCAACAAGAACTCGGTCACTTCATGTTCTAAATCACTTATCACTTTAGCCCCAGACTTGAAAAGGTTATTATAGAAATTCAAATTAATAAACACAATTGTCTGTTCCCCTCTACAGTCAAGAAGCAGAAATTGGTAGTATTGTGAGCTTGTGAACATTTTCTTCAATGACCCTGGAATTCTATGTCTGGACCGGAGGTGAGGATTATGCTTTCTTTCTTCGCTTTCATTTCACAGCAGCCATTTCAACAATACCATAAAAAAACTATCTTTCCCATGAACCCTAGGGAAAGAGAAACAACAGAACATTGTCCAATCACAACAAGGTAAGTTTTTCCTTTTAGTTTTTTCTCTCTGTTCACGCTCCCTCTTTTTACGCTTCTCTGCAGCCCAAGTTAAGTGCCTCAACAGCTCGGTGCATATTTATGGGCATTTTATTGTCTTGGGGTCATTGTTGGGCGGTTTTCTAACTTTTTCTTCCCCTAATGTATCAAAGGGCACCGCAGGATTGCGTTTCAATGTTCCTCACGTGGTGCCGGTATTGTACTGCCTTTGCAGGCATGTGTGTGGGAAGAGGTCCTCCACACACTAGAGGACGCTGTTTGCTGGCTTTGGACCATAGAGTCCCTAATAAACGCTGGGTTTGTGGTGTGAAATTCCAATTTGGAGTGATCTTGGCGCCTTGTGAGTCTTGAAAGCCCTTCTGGGGAGCATTTGAGCCCCAGCACCTGGAAGGATTGCGCCCTCGCAGGGGTCTGTATTGGCAAGTCTGCCTCTGATACGGTGTGGACGTCCCTGCAAGGGTATGTATTGCACTTGGGGCTCTTAAGCCCAAGAGATATTGAAATTGACACCCTGAGAGGTTGCTATTATTATTTTGCAGGTTCAACACCTGTCTGCACACCGTGGGGGCACCCCAGGCACTCTGCCCTTACTAACAAAGGGCGTATCTGTCCCAGGGATTACCCTCTGGACAGCATTTGAGCTCCAGTCGCTGTTTATAGTGCCAAAAATACTGCACAGCCTGTGGCTGCCTTATATAATTTACTGAGCCCTCCGGCCCTAACAACTCTGGGGAATATGCACCACTCTGGGGGAATATGGGGACGATGAGGGAAACCCTCCCTATTTCTCCTTTGATGATTAGTTTTGCGATGTCGTTGACACGTCTATCCATCGGATGGTGGCATCCGCCATATCGCCTATAGAGCATAAGCTCATGGTAATGGCTTTTCGCCATTACACCGGTTCTAACCTAAAGGACCCCCACCCCTTGCGCAAGTTCCTGCGCCATGAACGGCTATGCCTGTTAAACCCTCCTAATAGGTAGGGGCGAAGCGCAAGCATGTCCAGGGCGTGGACTTGGATGCTTTTGACCACCTCAAAAGGGCGTTCCTTTCCCAACCACTGCTCTCAGACTTCCCAGAGTCGCAAGCCACGACCTCTCCTGGGGTTCTTCAGGGTTTGCCTCATCCCAGGCAGCGGATTCAGGCAGCGGATTCTCATAGGGATTCGGACGGAGACCCAGGCCCCTCTTGGCTGTGGCGTCCATCTCCAGAACGGATACTTCCACCCCAAAATCCCCCTCTACGTACACTTCAGATGTGATGGATCCCGATGAGTTAATGCACCCTCGTTCCTCCGAGTGGGCTCCAGCGGCCAAAGTGGCGACCTAGGTCGCAGGACGGCTGAGATAGCCGCTAGAAAAGAGACCCCAGCTTGCCTCCGGGTAAAATTACCCCGCCCTTCCCTGTAGGGCAATGTAGCCTTAACCCCCGAAATAGATACGAAGATGGCTACTTTCTTAGGAAAGTATATTGGAGACCCTGAGACGGATATAGACCACTCCTGGCACTCATGCCATGACAAATTGGTAGATGTTGTGTGCCCCATTACTAAGATTCTCGATATGGCGGAGGAAGCAAAGCAGTATGGGTCTCTTATTTCCCCTGACATTCTGTCCGGATGGGCACAACGTTCAATAATATTCCTGGGCAACACTAATTGCACCTTGTCCACCGAGTGCCGGAGATCCCTCCTAATAAAAGTGAATCCCAGGCTGGGCGATCTTGCCTTGTCTGAAGCGGGCCTTATGGCTCAGGGGGAACTCTTTGAGACTCCTTTGTGAAAGAACTGGGCAAGTTCGTGGTGACTTTTACGTCCCTGGAGAAGGCCCAAGTTTCGATGAAACTCATTTTCCACCCTCTGGATTTCTCTGGGGCCAGTCGATGTAGAGGTCGCTCGGTCAGCCGCACGGTCTCCACCCACCCCTCCAGGGGTCAGGGCACTCGACGTTGTCAATGGCAAGATCAATCCAAATATCACGTCGTCTACCCGTCCAGAGGGCCTTGCCACAGGGGCAGTAGGGGAGGATCCAGTGGAAACTTCCACTCCAGTGGCTCTGTAAGTGATCTCCCTTCTCAACTAAGAGTGTGAGGGCGCTTGGCTCAATTTGAAGAGAATTGGGGACGCCTCACATCGGATGCGTGGGTCCTATAAACCATTATGGGTTTCCATATAGAATTCTGTGGCACACCCCCCTCCCCCCGTACAAAGGCAACTTCCTCGACCTCTCTGGTTATTGGAACTAGACTCTGTCCTGATATCCCAAGAGGTGTAGGAACCGCTGTCCAAAGGGGCTATATCCCACACCTCTATTCATCCCAGGGGATTGTGAGCAACCTGTCCTATTGGACAAGAGGGATGGGGTATGGCACCCAGTTATCAACCTACGAGAATTCAATGAGTGGCCACTTCAAAATGGATGGGATCCACCTCCTGCGAGACAATCTCTGCCCCTCAGACTGGATGGGAAGGCTGACCCTAAAAGACTCCTATCTCACAGTCCCTATCATACCACCACACAGACTGTTTATTCAATTTGTATGGGCAGGCCAAACTTACAAGTTTGCTTCCTTGCCTTCCGGTCTCTCATCCGCGCCTTGGTGCTTCACCAAGGTTTTGAGGCCACCCATGGAACAGTTGTACTCCCAAGAGATACGGCTGATAGTCTAACTGGACGATATCCTCATTATGGATCAGTGTCGGGAGAAGCTCCGGGCACACCTTCAAACAACGGTGCACCTGTTGGAGGCTCTGGATTTTGTCATCAATGCAAATAAGTCGTTGACGCCATCTCAAAAGACTACCTTTCTAGGTTTTGTCCTAGAATCTCGTTAGGCTACTCTAAGCTTTCAGACAAAGAAAGTTGTGAAAATCAGACGGGAGCTCCGCAGGGTGCTCGCGAAACAGACCTCCTTGAGTCAAGTAGCACATCTGGTAGCCCTCCTTTTCTCATTAATTCAGGGCATTTTTACGGGCCCTCTACACTACAGGTTCTTTCAACGCATGAAGGCGCAACATCTCCACAGGGGTGCGACGTACTCTGAGACGGTTCCATTGACAGAGGAAGTCAAAGAAGAAATTAGATGGTGGCTCACACACATCGAGGCGTGCAACGGGAGAGCAGTCTTCGGTTTGCACCCGGATATCGTTATCGAGTTGGACGCCAGGAAAGAGGGTTGGGGTGCTCGCTGCTGCGAGTTTTCCACGGGAGGAAAGTGGTCCTCTCAAGAATGACAGTTAAACATCAACTGTCTCGAACTCCTAGCGGGTTTCTTTGCAGTACACTGTTGGACCAAAGAGAAGACTTAATGCTGCGTGTTGTTGAAGATGGACAACATGTCAGCAGTCCGTTATATCAATCACCCAGTTGGGAGACGCTCGAGGGCGTTGGCGGATCTGGCCAAGAGTTTTTGGCTCTTCTGCTTAAATCGCAACATCTCCTTAGTTGTGTAACATCTTCCTAGCAAGTCAAACATAGTGGTGGACTGGAATTCCAGATCTCTTCAAGACTCGAGCCTATGGACACTACACCCGTTGATTTTTCAAGGCCATCAGCAAGAGATGAGGTCTTTTTTTGGTGGACCCATTTCCTTCTTGGCTGGGCCACGAGTTGGAAAGATTCTTCAGCTTGATACCCTATCACATGGCGGGGGCAACGGGTGCGTTTCTCCTGGACTGTAATCAAGAGCCAGACTTTTCGTTTCCCCCGTTCTCGATCACCGACTTGGCAGAGGTGAGGCTCCAAGTGACGAATCTTGTTGTAATAACCCCAATCTGGAGATCTCAAGTATGGTATCCAGTTCTTCTGAAACTTTATTGAGGTTCTCCAATCCTTCTCCACGTAGTCCCAGATGTCCTCCTGGATCCCAAGGGGAAGCTGCACCCCCCTATTGTTGGCTATCAAGTTGGTGAACATTCCTTAGTCTGTAAACTAACGAGGGGTATTCATCTTTCCCTTCTGCCGGAACCAAGGTATTCAGTTCTTTGAGATGGGAATGTTGTCCTCGACCTTTTCATCTCTTAGAAAAGTAACAAATACCTCTCCAGGAAGGAACTTTCGGGGAAACTGGCTTTGCTGTGGTGCCTTACATCCTGTAGGAGAGTTTCCGACGTTAAAGCACTGGACATGACAGGTGGAGTATTTACCCCAGAAGGGGTTACTTTCCATGTGTTTAGATGCACGAAGTGTAAATCGAGGCTAATCTGTTACCGGGTATTTGATGACCATCCAAAGTTGTGTTTTGTGAGGTGTTAAACATGCCTCCTGGCGCACTTCTTCTTGTGGGAGGCCCTCAGGAAGCAAGGGGGCGTCCTCCCCCCACCAGCAGTGCCCGAGAGGTGCATTTGCAGAGTGGTGGAGAAAGGGGCATGGCCTCTGACCACCTCTCAGCAATCCTACTGTGTGGGGCATACTGGAGGCAACGTGAGCTAGTTGGCCCATAAGGACCCTCAACAGCGAAGGGGACTTCATCCCCCAACTAAGAGCGCGCCAGGAGGCGCGTTTGCAGAGTAGTGGAAAAAGAGGGTGGGCAAGTTTCCGGCTTTGGATTTTTTTTTTTTCATTTTAGGAAGGGGGCTGTGTGGCCCCCCCCTTCCTTTGACCCCTTTCGGCCCCGGGGACCCCGTCCCCCGGGGCCAGAGCCATTGTTTGATTTTTTTCAATTAAATGAAACGGGAGCGGGGACCCCATCCCTCGGGGCTAAGCCTTTATTTATTTTTAATTTTTAAAGGGGAGTTGGACTCAGAGGCCCCCCGCTGCAGGCCGATTTCGGCCCCGGGGACTGGCCATTTTTTTTCTTTCAAGGGAGGGAGGGTGAGCAACCCCATCCCCTGGGGCAGGGCCATCTCGTTGGGGACCGCGGGGGAGCCTGAAGGCCCTCGTGGTCCCACCCAGGGAGCAGCTAACATCCAGCTCCCTGGGTATAAAAAGCAAAGTGTGATCCGCAAAATGCTCTCGCTTGTTCAAAGCGGAGCACACTTGTTTGCTATGGGATGCCGGGAACACTGCTTCCCCCATCCCATAGCAAACTGCAAAGTCCCGGGGGTGGGCAGCCCAGGATATTGCTGGAGCTGGCCCGCGTGGCCCCCCCTCCGAACTTGAAAATAGCCCCGGGGAGGTAGTGGGCCCCGGGGCAGCGGGGGGGTGCGTGCCCCCCCCTGCATTTTAAGTATAGTAGCCCCGGGAAGGTGGCGGTCCTCGGGGCTGCATGGGGAGGGCCACGCATTCTTATTTACATATAGCCCCTGGGAGGTGGCGGTCCCTGGGGCTGCGGGAGGCCGCGTAGCCCACCGCATTTCAAACAATTCGCCCCTGGGAGGTGGCAGGCCCCGCATTTTGATATTTTTTTTTTTTTTTTTTTTTCTTTTCTTTATTGCCCTCGGCCCTGGCCCACCCGGGGGCCTAAATTAAAAGAACCGCGGAAGCCCGCTTCTTTTTGCCCTGAAGAGGCCTGTGGGGTCAGGGTGTTCCCTTTTCTTTTTAAAAAAAAATCTTTTTTTCTTGTGACTGTTCAATTGTGTCACAAGATGGCTGCCAACACTTCTTGGTTTGATGTGTTGGCAGCCAATTCGATCTCGGGCACGAGATCAGGAGGAGTCGCGGATCTACTGCGGCCACAGTTGTATATCTGAGAAATCTATAAATTTCTCAGGAACTACTGAATGAATTTACATCTTTTAACAAAAAGATCGCTTTCTGAATCAAGAGCTACCTTTCTGCCACATTTAGTGTAATTCCGTTCAGCAGTTCGGGCTTTAGCTGTGTCTCAAGTTTCCTATGGAAATTAACATGGAGGAAAAGCGTTTTGGGACCCCCCCTTTTTCTCAGCCCCCGCTTGACGATCACTCCAAATGTTCAAGACAGCAGCTGACGTGACTGACCCATTCGTTTTGAAAATTTCGCAAAGATTTGTCAAACGGCGCCAAAGTTATTGGCAAATCAAAAAACGCTCTTCCTATGGAAACTAGGTCCTAACTACGACCGCCAGTAGGTAATTAAAAAAAAAAAAATATATATATATATATATACATCCATCCATCCATCCATCCGCAAAGTTTACCTCAACGAAGGAGCCCAAACCACGGGTGAGTGTTGCTATTCAAATTTTAATCAAGGCTGCAGCACAAGTTGGTAGGATCACAAGCGGCATGTTCATGAGCCGACCCGTTTCGGGCCTCTGCCCTTTGTCACAGGCTGATTATACTGGCATTACAAAGCGAATGGTGCACCTGTGTTCCATTAAGTATCCCGCCTCAGTGGGCGTGGCCGCATACACGGCATCTCGGTACTTGAAGTGCTGTCCGTTTTGCTCAAGTGAGCCGCCTTGCAGTCAGTAAATAAAACACAATAAAACCCATGTGGGTTGCTCGGCCTCCTCCTTAACTGGCACATACACATTGTTGCCCTGATTATTCAGCTTCCGTCCTGATGTCGGCCACTGGCGTCATCCAGGTCTGCTTTGACGCAGCGGGACTCCTTCACGGCTAGGCACAGCCGTAAAAATACATCCGCAAAGTTTACCTCAACGAAGGAGCCCAAACCACGGGTGAGTGTTGCTATTCAAATTTTAATCAGGGCTGCAGCACAAGTTGGTAGGATCACAAGCGGCATGTTCATGAGCCGACGCGTTTCGGGCCTCTGCCCTTTGTCACAGGGCAACAATGTGTATGTGCCAGTTAAGGAGGATGCCCTGATTAAAATTTTGATGACAAAGACCATCTCTTGGTCGAAATGTTGGTGGTGGTAATGGTGGCGGTAATTATGCTTTATTAAAAAGCTTTTTGAAACAACACGACTTCTGGAGTGCAGTGCCTTATTTGTTCGAAGATATATATATATATATATATAATATATATATATTTTTTTATTCTTATTATATGTGCAGGACCTTCAGAGATGTAAAACATAATGTACCACAGAACCTTGAGTGAGTAATTAATTGAATAGGGAGGTCAGGCAGAGTAGTACCTGTAAAGTTAGGGCAAGTTTGTTCATTGTTTGGGGACCGTTCAGTGTTGCATGAAGGGTTAACAGATTTAAGTATTGGGATAAGCATTGCTTACATTGGGCAAGTGGTTGTAAGGCATGGGTTACAGCACTCATGTTAGAGCACTGGGGCTAATGTTTTTTAAAAAGTGACAAAGGGAGAAAGCTGGGATGAGAAAACCTTTTAGAGTGAGAAAGAGACCGGAAGTGTATGTTAGTGATAGAAAGGGACATGAGATGGAATCAGTACTAGGCAGTTGTGTATTCAGCAAACCTGATATTTGGGAACTCCAGCAGAGGGCTCCTAAGATAAACTCTGGGTCTCTGTGCTTATGTTTTTTCACAAATAAAGCACTGGAGATGAGCTTAATAGGTGAAGTAGAGGCAATCTCAGCTGGCATAAAAGTGTGTGGTTAGGGAGTTATAGGGTTGTTAGAGGAAAAGAGTGAGAATAATAATAGAATAGCAAGGGTCTGTCTGACCGTGATGGTATCTGAAGAGAAGGTTGCAAAATATGTTAGAGAGGAGGGATTGAGAAATTGTTGTCCAAAGTGGGATAACACGACTATTAATTGTGCATGCCAATCTGTAGGACTGTTGAAGAGAGGTGATGAGGTTTGAAAAGTAGACAGGCTTTGCGTTATCCAGTGGCTGTTGAAAGTGTATCCAGTGCTTCTGTGCATGCAAGTAAGTTTTCTGCTAGGCTTAATCATGCTATTTACAAAGTAGCACAGGCATGAGTGGTTTCAGTAAACAAATGTACAATTTTCATAGCTTAGGTCGTGAGGCTTTCGGGGGAAATTTACTTGTAACATAACGTGTCAAATGCATGTTGCAGTGCCCAGTTAAAATTTGGGAAGGATGTGGTTTGTCATGAGGTTATTAGATTGTTGTGAATTTGTCCTGAATGGTCTGAGTGGGTCAACAGCGGGTTTTCTATAGACTAGGAGGCAGCCACTGTTGATGGTGTAGTAGGAAAGATGAAGATTAATATGTTAATAATGGCATGTTCAGAGGAAGAGGGGCAATAATTGGTAGAAAGTATGTTTAGAAATAAGTGTTGGGTCTAAAGGTTTGTCATGATTATGTGTGGGTGTAGTGTATGTGTTTGGCTGTGAATGGCCGGAGAGGAGCTGCAAGCATAGGGTGGACTGATCTTGATTGTTAAGCCTCACTTTAATATCTGTGACAATTATGAGAAAAGCTTATTGATTTGAGGGAGAGATTTCAGTGATTGATTCCAGGACATTGTCAAGGTCTTCAACAAAAGAATCACACGGAGGATGATAGACTATTGGGAGGTTTGTCTTGAAAGGGTCAAATATGATAGTTACATTTTTGAAAGAAGATGGTGAAATGATGGGTGTATGGAGAGGAACAGTCTCAAAGATTTGCTGAGAAGGCCGCTCTTGATCTGTGCGCATCTGGTGTGGGTGTGTGAGGAAATGATATGGTCGGTGTGGAGATTTGTGGGTTGGACAGAGTCTTTGGAACTAATACAGGGTCAGTGATAGCTGTCGGGTGGCGCCAATGAAGTATGTTCAGTAATGTAAGAAGTATTGTTTCAAAAACAGATGGGGCTTTCCAAATGTAAGAGGCAGCAGAGTATTCACTAGGATAGAACTTTTAGTGTTATGATTGTTTAATGTTTCTTCTAGGAGGGCATATGAAATGGATAGTGCTGGATCTAGTGTGCCAGCTGTATGCAGAAAACTGGGCTGTGGTTGTGTGGGGTGGTGGGGTTGTCTGATGTGACAGTAGAAAAGTGTGTGTGACAGCTGAAGCCTTAATTTTTATGGAGTTGAAGGAGAAGGATGAGGATTGGTGGTAATAGCAGGATGCACTGATTGTAGTAGACTCTATGAAGGGTGTACATTAATAGGGGTGAGAGAGGCACCGGACATAGACCATAAGGTCCAATATGCATCAAGGGTGGCGGGACTTGCTGTAGTTCACCTCATGCGGTATTGGTGCAGGAACCTAAGTGGGAGGAACATGAGGTTGTGGGGGGAAATCACAAGTGGGAATGCATTTACTGGAAGAGAATAGGGAACTTCTAAGAAGGTGAACAACTGCAACAGGGTCCAATATTAGCAGCAGTTTCTGATCATAACATGTTTTTTTTCACGTGCTTGAAAAGGCATACTAACTAACCTTAGGGAATAGGATCTTAATTGGGTATGGATGGTGCGTCTTATTCTGGGCTTGGGCTTCCTGGACGGGGGTGAGATGAAGGGGAGGACCAGGTGGGGTAGCTTGGTCAGTAAGATTAGGGGGGGTGTGAGCTTCAAATTTCCCAACAATCACGCTGGCATATCATGGTAAAATACATTATTTGAGAAGCAGAGCATGAGGGGGCTTAAGGGGTAGTGGGAAGGAGTAGCAGTGCGGATTGTTAAGGTTACTTAAAAGACAATATGTTGTAAAATAACCAACAGTTTTAAGAACTTCAAAACAGAGAGGAGTGTGTGTGTGTGTACATTTTTGTCCTTGTTTACATGTAAAAATCCTAGGTGAAATCTGACAGCCACCTCACCATAACTGACTGAAAGCACCTGTACCCAATTATTTACTAGTGAATACATTTATCGGGGGTGTCATACCCCGAAGACCCCCTCTGAAGCTACGCCCTTGGGTAGGACTGACCTTGTTGTTGCACTATAGTGAGATTATACACTTCTAATCTTGCATTTAAATGGCCGACAATGGCTTTGCATACTCAGAAGTATCTGCGCTGTTAGGACTCTCATTAGGTGCGATAGCTGTCTCAAAACTATCTTCCCATCCTGTTGTTCACTTAGCTCCTTTGTATGTGTATGAGTTCATGTGCTTGTAAACCGGTATCCTTTCTTCGCCACGTTGTGTTTCTGATTAATCCAGTGTAGCACACGGCTGCAGCAGTTTCTATTACACAATACTCTTTAAATTCAGTTTGTTCTAAACTCTTACATCATCATTTGTGTTTACTGTTCAATTTTATGACAGCCCATACTCCAGGAAATAAGCACAGGAAGAAGTAAAACCACTTCAGAAACTCAATGTGAAAAGGTTCCGGGTGCTAGCTGATAAGCCTTTTAAAACAATCCAAAGTGCACTAATTTAGGATTGACTCTCTTATGTTTTTAATACAGACTATACGTGTGACCATAAACACAGTCTTCAATGCAGGGGCAGCTACCCAGGGATGCCGTAATTGGAATAATGAAATTGAAGTATTTGGTATCTGTAATGAGGCATGTCACTATGGAAAGATTTGACCATGAAAAGAGAATGGTGTGGTACGTGAACGGGTTGTTCGAGTAGCGGAGCATTCCCTCTTAACATGGCCCTGGGCAAGACCATTTCCTTTACCACTGTGAATTAATCAAAAAGAATTAAAGACTTAGTGTCTGATTTACAGTTTGTCAGTAACATGGGACTCAGTCCCACCGTACAAATGGCTGTTTCCCCCCTTTATATTTAGCGTAGGGGGAACAGCTATGTTTCTGTCGGTGCAACCTACGCTAGCTCTGCTAATGGAAACCTTATACCGATGGCCTGGTGTACATTAGATCATCCTTCAAGGTACCTCAGACCATCCACCCTTTTTAAAGCAGATGTCTGTACTTTTCCCCGGTTCGGGACTCACGGAGAAAGCCGGGCTGTCCCAAACCAGCAAACCCAAAAAATGACCGCCATCCAATTGAAGAACATTTCTTTTTTCAATAAGAAACTCCCGCTTTGAGAATTTATTTTTGGAGAACAAGAAGCTTTGTCAACCGGCGCATTATACATGGTGCCCGCTCAACAAAGTGTCAGTGCCTTTAGCAGAGGCGACCTAACCGAGGCTCTGCTGAAGGCACTGAGATCTCTGCTTTCTGGTCGATCTGTAAAATATTGTAATCAGTCAACCACTGGGTGCCATTCTCCAAATTTGGGACTTACTTTCAATAGGAGCGAAACGAGACTGCTCTTAGTGGGTGCATTCTAAAAGGGATTATTAGTTCATTACGTTTTTTTTTTGTTTTGAATGGGCTTGCAGTCTGAGATGGGAGTGCACCACAGATCTTACATCTTTCGCTGTTGAATTTATAAATTGTGTGAAGCTTTTTCAGCTAGTAGGAGGATATACCACAGTGTTTTCAATTTAAACTTAATGACCTTTCACATCCATGCTAGTGTATCCAGTAAATGGGTATCCAGGCAATAATAACCCTTGTACTCAGCAAAAGTGAGTGTGGCAAAATTTGGAATTTGGTGATGAGTATACATTGTTTTTTAATTCAAAAAGGCCTTACAAAAAACTCTTTTGTTATGCTCATACATTTAATAGAATTCTTTGGTGTAAACACTGCACTTTATAAATCCCATTGCCTTTAATTGATGAAGTTGGGGGAACTTGTGTGGTTGTGAGTCCTGGAATTTAGACGGGTCAGCTTTCCAAGTTTTTCAGGTTGCATATACCATGTAGTGCTGTCAGAGGAGTCTGGTGTACACCAAGAAGCAGAAACACGAACAAAGGGAAACAAAGGTTTTTTTGTCACGTAAACTCTTTAAATTAGGCAAAATAAAAAAAAGAAATAGAGAGAAAAGTTGTGATACTTTGTCCGGAATAGTAACAACAGAAATAAAGTATTTTGTATGCAAGTATTAGATTATTTATTTTATATGCTAATGTTTCCCAGTTATAATGCACAAAAGCAGCCATAATATCTATTTCCCAGTTTAGCCTTCAACTTCATGAATTCCACTCTCGGATAGAAAATTCTAATGAGCTAGGTCATATTAGCCCATTCCACTGTCTTGAAATGCAAAGTCTCTTAGTTTACTGCTTTTACCTGTGATTTTAGCTTTCTATGACAATGACTCTACCCCAGTACATAAAATAGGCTGGACTCTCAATTTAATTTGCTCATCTAGGTTCAACAATAGTTCAGTAATGGCATGTTGACCAGTGTAAATTGACACTTGGGCTTTACAAACAATTTACGTTTGTAAATGTATTTATTCAATCTAAGTTACACTAATGTGGTGTAACTTGTCATGGCAATTAATATGCTCCCACTTGGAAGAAGGGGCATTCATGGCTTCCATGCCATGCAAAGGTGGGGAGCAATCTCAGACTTTCGAGTCTGTGAATATTCACAAATAATTATATGATCCTTTCCCGTCGTTTATACGGTCAGAGATTTACTTTATAAATGTAAATTTCCGATTGTGAGTACTCCTTAAACTACATTTTCAAATGTCTACTGAAGTGCTGTACAAGAGACTGTATGGATTTTATGTCTAAAAACAGATTCAACAAGGTTTTCTGTGCTATTCTGCTCTTTTTCCAGCTTTTAGAAAAAAGCAGAGTAGAAATGAGAGTATTTTTTCACCATTGTCTTTGCAATTTTCCATGTGCTGTTGTAGTTCTTGTCTGTTGGTTGTCCTTTTGTTTTCCTAAACACTTCCTGGTACTGAGAAGCTTCATTGGTACGAAAGCCTTATCTTCAGTTTGCTCCTTGCTTGGCAGTGCTTTGGGTCCCTGCTGTCTAACTACTTTTCGCCATACTTTTAATTACTACTGCTTGGCAATTGTATATCTTCACAATCTGCACAGCTGAAAAAGAGAAAACGCCTCACGCTCCATATTAATGTGCTTACGGCCGTACTGAAATGGTCAGTTTAAACTTGTCACAAGACCCATTACCCAGTCATTTCTGGGAAGTGGGCCTCATCGTGAGATTAGGTCTGCCATCTTAATTTGGATTTAAGTCTAAATGACAATCTGCCGAGTGAATTTAGCAGATTGTCATATACACTGAAGGAGAATAGGCTAGGACAAAATAAACTGTAGCAGTCTGAGGAATATCATTTGTTGACTATGTTTTAACTGCTTTGTGGGTAATGGAAGCTTCGACTTATGTCCCGTGTTGTATGTGTAACAAAAGCTCGCACTATGGTTGTCCGCTTACTGCCTGGATTTGATTGAGACTTCTAGTCGCAGATTCCTTACCGTAGAATATTCCACAGGCGTCAGACTGGATCCGGGAATTTTTCGTGAGCAGTACCCCTACGCGCAGGTAGGTAGCATGGTTCGGCTCCGTGTGGTTTCATCAGTGTCGTCCGTGCTGGAAGTTACGTGTGCACTGCCTAAATAGGCACCACACAAGCGTGCTGACGTCGGTTATTTTCTTTCTCCGCCAATCAGCACAGATCTGGAGAAGAGCTACCCCCAATCTTTTTTGACTGTTTTTTTACTTTTTGTTGCCAAATTTTTTGAAACTTTGTTTACTGATGTGACAAGGATGTCCACCAGGAAGGCTGATTTCAAGCCCCGCAGCACCTGTCACCGACAAATGTCAGTGACAGACCCACACTTCGTCTGTCTTTGATGCCTCGAGCGCAACCGTGACACCAGGACCTGCGCCAATTGTCGCACCATGCACCTCAAGGATTTGGGGTAGCAGTCCCTCAAACTTCTTGTCGCTCGACGTGCAACGCCTCGATGGTCTCGATCCCAGTCGAGGGGAAGGTCGCGGGATCGGTCACAGAGCCACTCCAAGCAATCGTCGTCATCACAGTCAAAGTCGTCCAGGCATTTGGGTAAATCCCACAAACTGAAGAAGAATAAGAAGTCGCATAGGTCCTTGACTTCGCCCTGTCTGTCGAAGTCATCCGGCGAGATGAGGGAGTGTCCGCATTCGAGGCCTGGCACTACGTTTGAGCCTGCGCCAGGGCCGTATCCTCGCCTCCCCGAGTTTCCTGGAGCTGGAGCGACCGCCGCCCAACATGGTGAATTTTGAGGCCATGCACCTCATATTTGGGCATCCCGTGCCCGCTGGAGCGTCTTCAGGCCCTGATGGTTTGGGAGGGTCATCCGCCAGTGAGTTTGCCCACAGTGTCGGTTATGCCCCTCAGATTCATGGATGGATCTGGAGCAGTGCCAGTCGAGCCGCCTCGACCTTCTCCAGTGCTGGCCCTTGCGCTGTTAGAAATGGGGTCTCTAGTTGGCAGTGGCTTGCACCCTGTCCAAGTAGGGACCCTTCCTTCTAGTCAGGAAAAGGGGATTACACACCCAAGATAACCCCTGCTCACCCCCTTGGTAGCTTGGCACGGGCAGTCAGGCTCATCTCAGGGGCAATGCGTAAAGCATTTGTACATAAAACACACAGTAACACCGTAAAAACACTGCAAATGGATACCACACCAGTTTACAAAAATAACCAATCTTTATCTAAACCATACAAGACCAAAGCGACAAAAATCCAACGTACATAAGCAGAAATATCACTTTTTAAAGGTTTAAGCAAGTTTGTCCATAGAACTCTATGGATGCGTTGATTTTAGCACAAAGTACCTTTGATGTGGCAAAATTTGAGATGAAAAACAGCCGCAGAGGAGGGAGGCATCAGGAAACACAAGCAATGCATCTATTCTTGCGTTCCAGGGGAATGGAGGCATCAGTTCTGCTGCACGCAGGCGAAGTGTTGCGTTGATTCCTTACTGTGGGGAGAAGCGATGGGTCGAATTCTGAACACGCAGCCTTGGCTCCTTACCATCGGATAGAGAAACCGCTTCGGAGCATTGAATATGGACAGAGCAGACGCCCTATGTTTCCCATGAAATCCAAGATACTCTACGTATTTCCGTATTTTTCAAGGATTGCCAATTAATGTGGCTTTGTACAGACGAATTTGGGAGGGACATCCCAGAGATTCACCCTGCTGAAGTGCCGTTTTTTCCTTTCTCTACCTTCTGTAGCCCACTCGCCCAACAAACTCTTGATCAATCCCCGATCTGGGATGATTTATGGTGCCCCCGCCTTCCCTTCACTTCAGTCCTGAGGAAGACCCCCCGTAAGGAATTTAGAAACCTACAGTTTGTTTGGGGTCGAAACGTCGACATTTTTTTACCGTTCGCCAGCTTAATCAACAGCGATTTTGCACTGTGATAATATTTCCAAGCATGGCAACACATTATATGGATACTGTCTTGATTGATGTGGCTTAAGGTTGAGCCTTTGTTTGTTTCATGTTAAGAACTATGTGATTTGCACATTATCTTCTCTATATACCCTCTTACCCTCACTCGAATCACTACACCCTTTATACCCCCTCTTCCCTTTTCTCTATTTGGAGCACATATTTATGCCAATGTTTTGATATAATCATGCATACAGATAGTGGTCAATGTGATTAAATAACATTGGACCTTCAAATATATAACGTGGTTGTCCTATATGTTCTTCATTCCTTTATGTTTTGTTAATGTTGAATAACGCTTTACTGGGACCCGGGGTTGTCTTTCCCGGATCAGCATGTGCTATTAATTGGAACGATGTGAGGCGCGAAGCACCCGTATTCATGCGTTACATTTATTAGTCCATTTGTTTTTTTTTTCTTCTTTCACTACTGGCTCAGTCGGGTGACTCTTCCATCAATTCATTGATGGAAGAGTCACCCGACTGAGCTGATCCGGGAAAGAAAACCCCGGGTGAAAATAACCGATCAAGCTCAAAGAAATCACTCTACGACCTCATCGCTGAAGAAATACATGTACAGGCAGTTATATTCTTAACCTGACGGCGCTTCACGACCTGCCGAGATATAAACTGGGAATAGTCTTGTTCACAAGGTCAGAAGCACGAAGGTTGCGCTGAAGAGGCAAAAGGTGCAGGCAGACAGATTTTACGCCTCCATCCAAAAGAACAGATTACACTGTGGTTCAGCCCTGACGATAATCCCTAAAGTTGCATGGGGATTGTAAACGTGTCGGCATTTTCCTTTTTCCTATGAGGGATAGTAATTATAAAGGACTCTGGAGAGGGTTTGTCAGTACAAATATATCCACGCAGAGACTCACAAATTCCTTTTTTTCCCCATAGGCAGCTTGTCTCTAAATAGAAGCCAAGTACAAGGCCCTTTGAGAGAGCTTATGTTCAACCAATATAGACTGGTGTAATTGTTTTCAATGCTATGAATGTAATTTTCACATTTCTGTTTGAATTTCACATTTTCTTTAGGATTGTTCACTTGTATGTTTAAAATTTTGTCTGTAAAATGAGGATTGTATCTTTTGAATGCCCCAGTGAATATTGAAATGGTTGTATAACATGTTTTAAATAATACAAAGTATTGAAGTAGGGTACAGTGACTAGATGCATTGTTCCTCAGTCTGCTGAAATAAATAGCAGCCTCAAACTGGTGGCCAGGTATCCCCCTTTTTTTCATAAACTTTATCACGTCTCACCAGGCCCCCGAGACGGACGTAACCCCCTTTGATAACACACTTTTTAAAAGTGGCATTTTCAAACACACAATTTAAAACCACCTTCACAGAAAGATGTGTTTTTAAAACCTGAGTTCAGGGAATCCAAACTCCAAATCTATATTTCTTCCCAATTTAAAGTTACACTTGTAATGTGTTACAAGGCAGCTTTAATGATAACCTATGGGACATATAGTCCTTGCAATAGTGAAAAATGAAATTAGCAGTATTTCACTATCAGAACAGGAAAAACACAACAGTATATGTCATATGTCATACCTTTCACATACACTGCACACTGCCCATGGGGATACCTTGGACCTACCTTAGGGGTGCCGTACATGTAGAAAAAGGGAAGGTTTGGTCCTGGCAAGTGGATGCACTTGCCAGGTCGACATGGCAATTTAAAACTGCACTTGCAGACACTGCAGTGACAGGCTTGAGACATGTTTGCAGGGCTACTCCTATGGGTTGCACAATCAGTGCTGCAGGCCTATTAGTACCATTTGAGTTACAGGCCCTGGGCACACACAGTGCATTTTACTAGGGACTTACCAGTAAATCAAATATGCCAATCATGGATAACCAATCACAATCCTAATTT
Organism: Calotriton arnoldi; assembly: GCA_963921515.1. NCBI lineage: Eukaryota > Metazoa > Chordata > Amphibia > Caudata > Salamandridae > Calotriton > Calotriton arnoldi. The sequence goes on from CAWUFW010000742.1 coordinate 1,468,889, forward strand.
CCACAGGGTGCACTTGCACTTTAACACTGATCCGCAGTGGTAAAGTGCTCAGAGTTCAGAAACCAGCAAAAACAGGTCAGAAAACATAGGAGGAAGAAAGCTAAAGGTTTGGGGATAACCCTGCAAAAAAGGCCAGGTCCAACAAGCGCCTACCGGCCGCGCAGTTCCCATACTCATCCCCGACTCCGACACAGAGCTGGAGGGGCGTCGTCTGACGACTCCGGTGCCGACTGGGGACAGACCACCCAGGCCAGAGGCTGTGCCCTATTCCTTTGGGCTAGGACTTAGAGATGATTGGGCGGGACCACTGGACCCTGATGAATACCAGCCCCTAGATGTCACGAAGGTGTGAGGATCTGACGGATGCCAGTGGACTAGACACCTCCCCAGTTACTGGCTTGGTTTATCCTCCTGCTGTGGCTACAGGGGAGGGAGCCTCATTCGCTATGGTGGTGAGAAGGGCGGCTGAGGTCCTAGATCTTCAACTGCCTGTTGTGGCTGTCAAGACGAATATCTTGACGGAGGTTCTTCAACCCGGAATCACCCCATCCAAACCGATTCTCCTGTTTAACAAAACCTTCACGGATGTCCTACTTGGGGCCTGGTTCAAGCCCTGCACAGGGGCTCCTGTGAATAGGTCGATTGCCCGCCCCCTTCGCCTCACCTCAGGGGACTACACTTTCCTCACAACACACCCTACCCTGCAGAGCTTGGTGGTCCAAGCCTCCACTTCCAAAGTAAATCCTGGCACATTCTCTACCACTCCTCTGGACAGGGAATCCAAGAGGCTGGATACCTTGGGAAAGATTTTTTTATCCCGCCAGCGGTCGTTGAACACTGCGTGCCTTTTGGGACGATATTCCCACTTGCTCAGGGACAAGGTTGCGCAGGTGCTGCCTATGGTCTCAGAGGAGGCCGAGCCATACTTTCTCAAGCTGTTGCTGATGGGATGGTCGCAGCTAAGTTCGCTATACACTGTGGGCTGGATATGACCGACTCGCTAGGCAGAGCGGTTTCATTGTCGGAGGCCTTGTGCCACGCCTAGCTGAGAACGACTGGCTTTTCTGGGGATAGCCAGGCCTCGCTCATGGACATGCCCTTTGATGGCTCCTGTCTCTTCGGAGACCAGGCAAACTCGGTGCTGGAGCCCTACAAGGACAGCAGGGCTATGGCCAGGGCCTTGGGCCTTTCCATGGCCCCTCGCCAATCACTGCCCGCATTCGTCTCCTTTCCTGGCCACGGAAGGGTTCCCAGCTGCATCTCAAACTGCCCAGTCACAGCCAGTAGCTTTCTCAGTCTTTGTGGCCAAGGACGTGACACCCACAAACACACAGGCCTTGTGGGTCAGGTAACCAGCGGTCAGGCCGGTCCACTCCCAAACCCCCCCCCCCCTCCCCATCCCGCAGCAGGCACAACCTCCTCATGGGCACCCAGTGGGAGGCAGGATACGCCATCACTTGTACCACTGGAGGTCGATAACATCTGACCCCTGGGTTCTCCAAATTGTCCAAAGGGGCTATTCCCTCCCCTTTCTGACTACCCTTCCATCCATGCCACCTACTTGCGACAGGGTGACGGAGGACCACATCTCCTTACTCCTCAGGAAGTGGTGGCTCTCTTGGCCATTGAGAGGGCGTCTGCATCAGAAGTAGGTTGTGGTTGTTATTCCCGCTACTTTCTAGTGGCCAAAAAGGACAGAGGCCATCCACCCATCCTGGACCTGCGCCCTCAATTTCTTCCTGAAAAAGGAGAAATTAAAAATGTTAATGCTTGCTCAAGTCCTGTCTGCCCTGGACCTGGGAGACTGAATGGTAGTGTTGGACTTGCAGGAAGCATTCTTTCATATCCTCGTCCTGCCTGCCCACAGACTTTATCTGTGGTTCACGGTGGACCATGAGCACTTTTAGTTTGCCGTGCTCCCCTTTGGCCTTACCAGTGCTCCTCGGTTGTTCACCAAGGTGATGGCGCTGGTTGCAGCTCATCCGGGGAGGTCAGGGGTGCCAGTATTCCTCTATCTCGACGACTGGCTGTTGGAACACAAGCTTGCCCCAGGTGGTCGTCTCCCACCTCTAGACTACGGTGGACCGCCTGCACTCGCTGGGGCTCACCATCAATGTGCCAAAGTTACACCTGATCCCTTCTCAGATGCTCGTTTTCATCTGAGTTATTCTGGACACAGTACAGTTTCGGGCTTATCCTCCTGAGCGGCGAGTACAGGATAATCAGGCTATGATATAGATGTTTCAGCCTCTGTCCTTGATTTCGGTGAGACTAACTCTGAGGCTGCTAGGTCTCATGGCCTCCTGCATCCTGCTTGTGCTGCATGCCCGTTGACCTATGCGGGCTCTGCAGTGGGACCTGAAGTTCCATTGGGTGCAGCATCAGGTGAATCTCTCCGACATGTTCCAGATCTCGGAGGGCACTGCAAAAGATCTACAGTGGTGGCTGATTAACCGCGATTGGGTCAGCGGCAGACCCCTCTCCCTCCTCCAATAGATCTGATGGTAGCAAAAGACGCGTCACTCCTGGGCTTGGGTGGCCATCTGGGAGAGGTGGAGATCAGAAGACTCTGGTCTCCAGCGGAATCCAGACTCCGCATCAACCTGGTGGAGCTCCGAGCAGTCTGACACTGAAAGCCTTTCTACCGTCCATCAAGGGAAGGCTAGTGCAGGTGTTTACGGACAACACCACCGCCAACAACAAACAGGGTGGGGTGGGGTCGTTGATACCTTTGTCTTAAAAAGCCAAAGCCATGCATCTCTGGACATGGCTGGAATGTCCAGGCATTTCCCCGGTGGTTTAACACCGGTTGGGCTCTCTGAATGCCAGAGTGGACAAACTCAGCCGAAGATGCCTAGCGGATCATGAGTGGCGTCTCCAACCAGAGGTGGTGCAAGGTCTCTTTCAGCAGCGGGGAGAGCCTTGCTTAGATCTGTTCGCCACCACTTAGAATGCGCACAGCACAGCAGTTCTGCGAGCTGGCGTTTCCAAGGTGGCTCTCCCTTGGAGATGCTTTTCATCTCGAGTGGTGCTTTGGCCTCCTGTACTTCAATACCACTCCTTTCCAAAGTTGGAGGTTGAATAATGTGACAGGCTAAACGCAGGAATAACTATTGAAGAAGTGTTGAGTGCATTAAAAAGATTGAAGAAAGGGAAAGCAGCGGGCCCAGACGCCCTCCCAAATGAGATATACACAGTTTTAAAAGAAATATTGGCTCCCAGATTAGTGGACCTTTTTAACTCCATTTTCTTGGAAGGCCAAACGCTCCCAAAATCGTGGAATGATGCCACCATTAGCCTGATTCTGAAACCAGGAAAAGACCCTTTAAAATGTGAGTCGTATAGACCCATATCCCTTTTAAATAACGACTATAAAATCTACACGCAGATTCTGGCCACAAGATTAGGGAATATAACAGATAAACTCATACATACCGATCAAAAGGCTTTATTAAGGGGAGACAATTGCTTGACCTCACCCACCAGTTAATCGGAGCCATTGATATTGCCACCCAAGAGAATATTCCACTCGCAGTCCTTACATTTGACGCTGCAAAAGCTTTTGATCGAGTGAATTGGTCGTTTTTGCAGAGAGTAATATCACAGTATGGCCTAGGAGAAATTTTTTAAGAGCAATAACGAATATATACGCAGCTCCCGTGGCAAAAATACTCATAAATGGCAACTTATCGAAAGAAATTCAAATCAAGAGAGGGACGAGACAGGGTTGTCCCCTTTCTCCTCACTTATTTAACTTATACATAGAACCTTTAGCCAATATAATGAGATCTCAAGAAGTTATTCCCTTTAAATTTAAAGGATGGGTCAAGAAAGTGGCTTTATACACCGACGATCTAATGGTGTATACAAGCGACTTAAGTCCCTCCCCATTATTACAAAGCTGTTAACTGATTTTGGAAAGATCTCCGGCTACCAAGTAAATCATCAGAAAATGGAAATAATGCAATGGAATCTAAAATCAGTAACAGTGGGAACAAAGAATAGAATTAAATATTTGGGGATAGAGATCCTAAAGAACACTGATGAGATTGCTCGAGTAAATTTGGATCTAAAAGCAAAGGAAATAAGGAAGTTACTAAGATCCTGGAGCTGTTTATCTCTCTCTTTTCTGGGGAGATCCAACGTTATAAAAATGTCCATCTTGTCCATCTTGCCTAAGTTTACTTTCTTATTTAATGCTATACCACTGGAATTTAAAACTCAGTGGATTAAAAAGATCCAAGGGGAAATTAATAAGTTTATATGGGCCTCGAAAGGCATGAGGATAGCTTGGAAAAAGCTATGCAGGAGGAAGAATCAAGGTGGCATAGCGAGTCCAGATTTTCTCTCCTATTATAGAGCTTTTCAATTCAAAAACATAAGAATTCTTTTTAGAGCTCACCCTTTCTATTCCTCCTATTGGAAAGCCGTCACAGACGAAGATCACTGTGTATATAAATATGGACATCCAAAATACTTCAAGAAAATCAAATTAAAGGTACTACGCACAGCTTATAAATTATGGTATGAATTAAGAAGAGCATGGAAGATCCCATACTATAGCCGACTAACACCTATTTGGAAGTCACCTGGAACCCCTGATTGTCTAAAAGACTCTTTAGCAGGTCCTTTGAAGGAGGCAAGAATAATAAAATGGGGACAACTTTTTAAATCAGGAGCCTGGCAAAGTTGGGACTCATTGCTAGAAGGAACAAATGGAAAATTATCCAGGTTTAAATACTATCAGTTGGCAAGTTGGGCAAAGGACCAAGAGAAAATCTCAGAAAATACCGAGGAATTGGAGAATGAAATACAAGGGGATCCAATAAGAAAGGAAATATCGAAGTGGTACTGGCTCTTGATACAGACTGGAGATGACGAATTCACCATTCCAGATGATGTATGGAAAAAAAAACCTTCACAACACAAGAATTGCAACATCAATGGCAAGTATCCTGCACTCTTTTATGGCAAATTATAGTTTCTGCACCTCTTAGGAGAAATCATCTTTTTACTTTACACAGGTCTTATTGGTCACCAGAAAAACTAACCAAAATGAATAAACAGGTGGTGAAAAACTGCCCAAAATGTGGGGAACCAAAAGCGAACGACATTCATATGTTCCATCAGTGTTCGCAACTTGACACATTCTGGTAAGAAGTGGGTAAGATTATTGATAAAGTCTTAGAAGTGAACATTAAGGTAAGCACATTTATTATTATTTTTGGTATCTTGGAAAGTAATGGTTCCCCCCCTGTAAGTAAAAAACAAAAACCGTTATTATTTATGTTAATTTTATTGGCCAGACGTGAGATATGCATAAAGTGGATACTTGCAACTCCTCCTAATGTAGCTGAATGGTTTTTTTCTGTAGAGAAGTTTAGGAATCTGGATAAGTCCAGAGGGAAGAGTAATGGGACCAGATTTTGGGAATTATGGGATAAGAACATGGGGTAGGGTAGGGAGGGATGTCCAATGATTACACCCTATGCGATACAACAGATTCGGGAGGATCATCACGGTGGCTCCGGGATTAATCACTTCAAAGAATTTGGAGGTTCTTAAGACATGATCTCATCATAGCACAGAAGGGCGGTCTTTACTCAGACGGAAAACCGTAAAAACAAGAAAAAATTTCTAATACCAGAAATTTTCTTATGATAAGGTGATCTTGTCTACCAATACCTCAACAATCGCATAAATGAGGACAAAAAAAAAAAATACCACTCCTGCCCAGAGTTCTCAAGAAGATCAGGAACGACTGGGCCCAAGTCGTCCTTGTTGCTCTGAACTGGGCTTGGAGAATCTGTTATCCCAAGCTGTTGAGCATGTTCATCGAACAGGCTGCCACTTCGGAAGGATCTCCTACCACAGCAGCAATGGAGGGTTCTCCACCCAAACCTGTCAATGCTCTGCCTTCATGCGTGGAGGCTGAGCAGTGACATTTGACAGCTTTTGACCTTCCGCCCGAAGTCTGTAATGTCATTTTGGCAGCTCGGCGTCCCTCCACCAAGACTGTATACACTGGCCATTGGAGCAAGTTTGTGGCATGGAGTACATACAAACAGGTTGACCCTTTATATGCACCTCTTTGCTAAGTTCTTTTGTTTATTCTTACCCTGGCCCAGCAGGGCTCTGCATTGGGCATGTTAAAAGGTTGTCTGCTGTCTCAGATTTTCTACAGCTGCCAGATCAGCCCTCTCTTTGCAAGTCCCCTTTTGTAAATGGGTTCCTTTAAAGATCTTCAGCACATGTTTCCTCCAGCTCCCTTGCCACTTCATAGCTGCCCTTTTAGGCTCCTCACCATCAAGACAGCCTTTTTGATGGAAATTGCATCTTCCTGGAGGGTCAGTGACCTGCATGTGCTGTCATTGTAGGAGAGTAGGATCTGCTTCTTATAGTTACCCCCACTTTTTGCTGATGTTTCACTGTTTTCGACTTAGTCTGACTGGGATCCTGCTATTCAGGACCCCAGTCTATCTGCTTTCTCCTCTAAATTGATTGCATGTACCTTAGGTACACTTCAGATTGGATTCTGGGGTACCCTTATAAGTCCCTAGTATATGGTATACTATGTACCCAGGGCATAGGTATCCCAGAGGCCTCCCAGGGGCTGCAGCATGTATTATGCCACCCCTGAGAGGCCATTCAAAATGACACAACAGGTCTGCTACTGCAGCCTGTGTAAGGTGGTGCATGCACCCCTTCCTTAGATATAGGTTCACTATATCTATCCTAATCACTGCACATATAAGCCCATCAGTCACCCCTATGGCAGGCCTTATCAATCCTGAAGGCAGGGTGCTGGGTTTTATGTGAGAGGGTGCCCATGCATGAGCAGAGCCCCTCTGCAGCCTTCGGAACCACTATTCCGGGGTTGTCTGTGATGCAGTCAACCATATACTCTTAAGTGCATTATAACCTCGCGGTAAATGCTAACTTTAAAACGACTGCAAGGAATTATGTCGTGTTTGGTGTCAAACACCTTGGAATCATACCTCCACACCAGTAACTGGTGTGGGAGGTATGATTCCTCCCTCCTAGATGGAGAAATATGACAGCACCGGTACACCCGGTACCAGCTTCACAGAGCCCTGGCATCACAAAATGGATGCTGCCAGCCACAGACACGAGTCTGCCCTCCTGCTGCTGGATGAAACTCCAGCAGGGGAAGGCTTGACAATAGGTTTCCTGTCACAGGGAGGTGTGACCACCTCCCAGACAGGCTTTAGTGTATTGGGGCTGGGTGGGTGCACTCTGAGTGCTTTGATGTCTGCACTGGGGGCACATTTGGTGTCCCTGTGCATAGTCCAGCTCAAACCGGTTGCAGGGGCTATCAGCCCCTGCTCTGGCGCGAAACTGGACAAAGGACATGGGTGTAACCACCCCTCTTTCCTGACCATCCCATAGGTGGGTCCCCAGAGTTTGTCCCACCCCTTCCTTGGGTATAAAGTAGGAACCCTGACTACAGGACTTTAGATATTACCTGGACTAAACTCTGCTACAGAAACCAAGTAACCTTTGGCGATCTACGCTTTGCTGGACGACTGAAGAATCTCCCTTGGAGTAAAGGAGTTACTCCCCTGCAAGGCAGGCACCTCAACGCATCTGACCGGTTTGCATCTACGTAGCTCCCGACGGACTCCGAAGATTTTGCAACACAGCAGGTGGGTGCCCAAGCTTCCCCGAGGCCGACTAGTGCTCTCAGCCAACCTGAGACCCGTAGCCCTCGTGGGGACCGTGCAACCCGAACCCCTGGACACCGTGCACATTTGCAGCAGCATATGCTTTTAGGCGATCCCTGAGGCTGTGCTTTGGGCTACTTGTAGTCCAAGCCCTGAGCAGTGTTTCCACCGAAGATTACTGGCCTACACTCCACGAGTGTTCCGTGGGCTGGTATTGTGTGTTTCCTCTTGAGGCCCCTTCGCGAACCCTGGTCCGTTGACCTGTGGGTCCCTGAGAAGGCAACTTTAACTTTCAGCGGGCTTTCCTGGTTGCTCCAGACGTGCCCTGACTCTCCATAGCTTGGGGAGTCCCCAGGACCTTGCCTGTCCCCAGGACAGAAGCATCATTACTCTGACCGCGTGGGTTGCTGTTGCCAAGGCTTGTTGGTCTCCAATCCGGAAACTGACCCCTCAGCTCTCGACATCCTACGTGGGACAGCTCGCCTGCGGATCCTGGTCGTCGTCGATGCCTCCTGGTCCCCGTGGCTGCAGAGTAAAGCTTCACCTCTTCGCACCTGAAGCACCCGACATCGGTGGGCATTCGATTGCTCCACTCCTGGTCACGTGAAGTGACCCAGACTTTGTCCCCTCTGCTTTCAGGTTCTTCTCATCTCCGATCCAAGCTTTGGTCACACCGGACACTTTTCTTCTCCACGGCAGCAGCACTTCTTCGCATCACGCCATTGAAAACGACGAGGGTTTCCGACACCACTTGACACCTATGCACCCGGCTTCCCTGGGCTAGGTAACACGGGTACCTCGGTACTCACAAGGGTGCTGGCCTTAGAACCTTCTAAGTTTAACTGGGTTTGCTTGAAGTCCTCTCCGAAGTGTCCTTAAACTCTAAAATTCCAACCGCGACTTTCCCATAGAGTTGTACGGAGCTCGCGTCTGTGTTCCCACACTGCACCCGTCCTCCGTGGGTCCCCTGTGTCACTACCTTGGGTGGTTCCTTGGGGTCCCAGGGATTCTACGTGCTCTAGGCACTGTCTAGTCAAGTCGTGGTTGTTATACCACTTTCTTAATATATGGTTTGGTCTCCCCCTGAAGCCCACTGTGTATTGTGCTATTTACTGTCGTTCTAGTACTGTAATATTGTGTGCCTTGCTCTCTAATCTCATTAAGAGGTTAGTAGAGAGTGTTTAGTAATAAATACATATATTTTATATATACCTGGTGTGGTTCTCCTTTCATTTGGTCATTCAAGAGGTTATATACTGGTAAAACAAGCTGCTTTACATTCCTTCAAGACTTAGCCTGCTCTCCACAGCTACCACTAGGATAGCTTTCTATAAAGGTTGTCTTTAACCTAATCATCAATAAGGGTCGTTTGGACTGGTGCAAGGTGCCCACTTTAATTAGTGGACAGCATATACCAGGCCAACTTCTCACAGTCATCTCAGCCTCCGCACATTTCTTTTTACCCAGACAAACTGGTCCTTCGGACTTCAGCATCTTTCTTGCCAAAATGTGTCATCTTTTCCACTTGGGCCAGTCCATCGCCTTCGCTACCTTTTATGATCCGCCTCACCCCTCTAAGGAAAAGGAGAGACTCCAATGGCTGGAACCAAAAAGAGCGTTGTCGTACTACCTTGACAGCACACAACCGTTCTGGGTGACAATCAACTCTTCGTGGGGTATGTCGGATCCAAGAAAGGGAAGGCTGTGCAGAAACGAACCATCTCCCAATGGATTGTGCTCTGCTTTACAATCTACTATGCATTGGCCAAGAAACAAAGGCTACGACCACTGCGTTTGCATGCGGAGTTCCGTTCCTGCATATCTGTCAGGCTGCAGTGTGGGCTGTTTGCACACTTTGACTAAGCACTACTGCCAGGACAGTCGGGTCTGTTGGGATAGGCACTTTGCCCATCCGGTCCTGCAGGACTTTCTAGTCTAAATCCGGTTCGCAGACCCACCTCTGGGGAGGTATTGCTTGGGAATGTAATCTATGGTAAGGAATCTGCAGCTAGAAACCTCTGTCAGTTGAACAAGTTACTTACCTTTGGTAATGCCTTATCTGATAGAGACTCTATCTAGCTGCAGATTCCTTACCGACTGACCCACCCACCCATCTTCCCTGCTCTGCGACTGGATTTTTACGTACAGGGCTGTTCCCTTTTGAGGGCCCTAGTTTCATACACAAGTGGTGAGTGTTCTTTGTGGCTCTGCTCTTCTGGCTTGGAAAATCGCAAACTGAACCCGATGTCAGTGCTCTAGGGTGGTGCCTATATAGGCACCGCGCACGTCACTTCAGTGTGGAGTACGCCACGCAGAGTCAAACGAAGCCACCTACCACGCACAAGGGTACTGTTCACAAAAGATTTCCGGATCCAGTCTGATACCTGGGGATTATTCCAAGGTAAGATATCTGCGACTAGATAGTCTCTCTACCACATAAAGCGTTGCCGAAGGTAAGTAACTTGTTTTTTGTGAAACTTAATATAATTTCCACTATATTAAAGTCAATACGGTTACCTTTGTTAAAGTTTGGGTTTTCTAATGTTTTGAAAACCTCCTGGATTTTCTTTTTTATTGTAAAAGGAATTGGTTTGCTGTAGGTTTTTATTGTGTGAAAACATCTGATAATTACAAATGGGTAAGGGATTAAATGGTGAAATTGATATCTTGCTACCGGAGTGTTTTGGGGCTATGCTAATGAACAGCCATGTAAATTGTAACACTCGGAGATTCTGACACCACATATGGTGCAGATAAATAGGCCAAAATATAAGAGCAAGCAAGGCTTTAGGTGAAAAAAGAGGAGGGGGGCTCTGAAAGGGGCATTGCTTATGTAATTACGGGTGTGGTTTAACCATGTAACCTAAATTTCTGTCATTTCCATAGTGGGCTACGCGATCAATATTTTGGTTCCTCTCTGAGCTCTCGGTTATTACATCTAGGTACAGAACACCACAACTGACATGCACCTAAAAACAGCCAGGATTATTGGCTTTTTCAGTGGTTGTTAGCTGTTTAAGATAAGGGAGTAACAACAATGATTTGTTTGTAAACCGTGAATATAATTTTTTTCTATTCTGAAATTGTGAGACTGTGAATTAAACGTTAATGGGCCTGTGAAAGGGGTAGTCGTGGTCTTCAAAGTGCCTCAATCACTCCCGTTATGTTCAGTCTGTGTTGGACATGTACGCCCTTTTCTCCACATCCCATTCATCTGCTTTTCTTAATTACAGCTCATCTTTTTCCTCTTCATTACCCTCTTCGTTCTGTCCTAAATGCCCTTCCTTGCATCTCCTTCACTTCCTCTCCCTATAAACACACACCGCATGCACTCACTCGTAAGCACTGCATTTCTTTTACTTTCACCTTGTCAATATTTTGATAACTGTGTACCTTCTCATCAAACATTTACACAGAAGCACAATTGCTAATGGAATATGTGACCATTGCTCTGTTCTCTCTGCAGAGTGGCCAAGAGTTGAATGACCATGTATTCTGAACACCTTTCTGACCCACTGACAGGCACTGTGAGAAACTCGCTGCTTTCTACCTCAACGCCACACCTTTCAACCGTGGCCCGTTATAAACACCTGAAGGTGACTGTTCAAATTATACACTATATAAGAGCAATATGCTTAAAAAAAGAAATACAAAAGCACAACTTCCTGAAAATGGCTAGCACGCAGGGGCGGTGCGTCCATTAGGGCGCTTGGGCGTTGCCCCACTGAGCGTTGCCATGCCGTCACTCTCTAACTCTCTCTGACTCTCTCACGAGTCACACAATGCAATCCCTCCCCTCCGATTCCCAGGCCGCCGGAGGCAGTCGGCTTAGAAGGGGGCGGGGCAGCACTGCAGTTCAGCTGCAAGTCAGTGTCGGCCGGCGGAGCGCACAGCAAGAGTGCGCATGTTTTGTTTAGGGCTTAAACATTTTGCGACCAGCCCTGAACATGCGCACACTAGGCTGCTCATTAGAAGAGCGAGGTTGTTCCATGCCGCTCTTCTAATGAGCAGCCTAGTGCGCATGTTCGAGCTTGGTCGCAAAATGTTTAAGCCCTAAACAGAACATGCGCACTACTGCTCAAGCCAATCCTGGCGCTGCTGCTGGAGCAGCGTCTGGATTGGCTGAGAGCAGGCGGTATTTGCGAAGGCGCCAACGCGGGGTCGGACCCCGGCCCAGGAGGACTCGCAGAGGCGGCGCGGATCCGGTAAGTAATTGCTTTGCTTAATAATTATTTTAATCCCCCTGCGCGACCCCTAACACCACCACCCCCACCCCCTCCCCCCGCGAGTATTGGAGTGCGAGCCGCGACTGCCAGACAATTGAGCCACAGAATACATATTCCTCTATGTGCCTTAAAATCTCTATTTGTATAAAATATCTTGCTGTATACAGATTGCACGCTTACATAAGCATTAGTGTAGAGCAGTCTACAAAGCAGAAAAGGGATACTTTTGCCGCCACCACCACTCATTAAAACTGCATTGCACTGGTGGTCCCGGTGCGATAATCTGTTGCCTGTGCGGCTGTGCCCCCCCTCCACCGTACCAAACTCGTGGGTGGGGCGGTGTACCATTTGTGAATGCACTCTGAAACTTCCAATGGCGCGTGCATTAAGAGTGCATTCGCAAATGGCCCCCCCCCTGTGCTTGGTGCCCGGTGCGGCAGCACCACCTGCACAATCCTAACAGGAGAAAGAAAACACGGAGCAGAAGAAGCACCTGCGGCACACCTTTATGGATGAGAATACACGTGGATCAACAACTGCCACATTCCTAACCAAAGCCAGTTTTCGGGATAGTGCCAGATTTCATGTGCACATGTAATTGTTCGCACGTTCTGTCCATTTTGTGCACATGCAAATTTGTTTGTGAATTCGACCATGCACTAAATACTAACTAATCAGAAAATATTTGTTATGAATCGGGCCCACAGCGAAATGAAACGCTGCATTCCTTGGTTTAAAATCTCAGTGGAAACCATCCGGAGTTACTGAGAGCACTTATTTGGGAATCAATAGGTAGTAAAAAAAAGAATTGGCTGATACTAGCAAGTGAGCAGCTGATTGCAAGCAATGCAATCCAACCAAGCACGTCATATTTTAAGAATTAGGGATTTAAAATGACAATTGCCCTTTACTGAAGAAACAGATTACGGTTCAGATTAGGATTATGAAGAAAAGTGCCTTTCCGATGAGAGGACGCACACCAATTTATCTTGTTATAATAAAAATTGAACTTTGAGTGGAGCCATGAAAACAAGCGGCAGCGCGTCGACTTATGGTATTTTGATACATCTGGTGTAGTGGATTTATGATGTAATTGCGAAGGAGGCTAATTAAATCTTTTCACAGATCACTAAATCAATCGAAAAATTCTCAGCAGGCTGCAGTCTGGAGCCCCTGAGAGAATCTGATGGATAAGTGCATATGCCCCGTTTCTCACTCAAGCCTGTACATTTTAATGCCATCAGGGGCATTTCGCAGCTGAAAATATGATATCGGATTTTTTTTATATATTTGTAAAAGGGAGGGATTTATTGCAAGGCCTGCAAGAAATGTACCCTTGTGGTTTTCACAGAAAACAGTTTCACTTGTACACGAGGTGACGTAATGCCACATGTCGAGCCCTCGCCATGCCTCTCTTTTTTGGACGGCATTAACTTAAAAGGAAATAAGCCTTTTGGGGGCCTAAAATTATCTATGCATTCCTAAGAATATGACTTTTAATAGGAGGATATGTGCGCCGCAGTTGTCAAAGTGCTCACGGCCTCTCCCTTTGGTGCCAGGAATGTCTGCACCATGCATCGGGATTATATGACTTTACATTCAGGCCTGGGGGGCCAAGCACCTGCAGCCATGCATAATCACTGTCCTCCGGAGCCAGCAGGATTTTTCACACTGTATTTACGAAGTCATCGCCCAGCCAAGCTGACCATAAAATAAAAATGTACTTCCTTTTTATAAAATGTTTATGACAAATTTTATCTTTTAGCAGCTATAGCTATAAAACATAACTGCACGAGAGTCCGTTTTAAAAAAGGGATGCTGCATGGAGCCCAAGCAGTTCACATTAGCAGAGGTTCGCATTTCATCTTGTGCAAGTCTAGCTTTTCAGTGAATGTGGTCTGTAGTAGGTAAAAGCAAGATGCAAAAGGGCAACAACAGGTCCCCCAACAGAGGGAATGATGAGCAAAGGAAGCAATCAACTACACAGGCCTATCAGTACTCGCCTATGTTTTTTAGAATGACCCGGATGTTTCACCTGGACATACTGATGCACTATCGGGTGAGACAACTCATCCAGAAACCACATGAGCTGGAAATTTTGTGTGGAAAAGGCTGCTTTAATGAAACAAGTGCAAACTACAGACAAAACAAACCCTTGGCAATATGTCACACACACTATATTAAACCCCGGTCTCACTAGACATCAAAACAACCTACCAGCCACCTCCCCTAAAGAACCCCTCAACATGCCCCATTTAAACACCAGCTCCTCACGCCAGGCTTTGTCCCTCCAAACATCACTGGGTATGTGTAAAACGTGTTAACTTCCTCTTCCTAGATCTCAACCTACCCAACTTTCCTTGAAAGAACGTTAAAACCTGTCACGAAAACTGCCACCAGAAAACCCAGCAGCGTTTTAATGGTGCCTATTTTTGTTGTTTTGCTGCGATTAATGTGCATGGGGTGGCTAGCGGTAGCACACTGTAAGCGTGGGAAGTAGTTGCAGATGTATTAATCAAGTGTGTAAATTAGCGAAGGCGAAGTAACCCGAAGGGGCAAGATATAAGCGCATGAAGCTTGGTCTATCGGTGCAGGAACAAAAAATATTGCCTATATGGCAGAAGAGTATCCAATCGTGGTCTCTGCAGACAGATAAAAATCATGTCGCAAATTTCAGGAGGTCGTTCAGTACTTGGGACCCAAAAAAGTGCGTCTGTGAGGAACAACTGAAATACACAATTAATGTCGGCATGGAAAAGTGCATCATGCGGTTGGCTAAAAATGCATTTCTTAGAATTCCAATGCTGACCAAAGCTAGGGATATCCAGACAGCCCTTTTATTAACAAACTTAAAAGCCTCCTGCAAATGTCTCCCATTCTGAGCATTAACTGTGCCTTATCACTAAGATACCTTCGCGTGACACAGACTTGAAAGTCGATTAAAATCATCTATAAAACTCTACGTGCGTTAAAACGTGATGCTATATTTAAGGACATTTCGAAAATCAAACGGGACAAAACGAAGTCGTGGATAGGCTACGTCTACGCTCATAAGGCTGAGAAAAGCGCATTAAAACTCTCTAAGGTCGAGTACTGCAGGCATGGTTGAAGGGTTTCCTCGATTAAGAATTTTTATATATGTCAGGCAGAAACTAATGGGTCTTTTTTTCGCTTCACGTGACGCACATTGCTGAATTTTTGCTTTCTAGGAAAAAACACATGGTGACTGCACTGCTAAGACTCCATACCCAGATGCAGCCTGTTTAACAGATTAAGTGTGTTTATTTCCACTTTTATCAGACTTTTGAGGCAGCGTAATTAATCTTGCAGTTCATGAGGGAAGAGGAGACGAGGGAGGGAGCAGAAAAACCCAGATGGGAAACAATCATGTTGAAAGGTACCATTTATCCTAAATAACGAGGAAAACGTGTGCATTGTTGAATGCGGCCTGTTAAAGTCATAACAGAATTGACTGATGTATACACGGTTCTAAAATGGAAACAGGATTGTTAATGCAACAGACGGTGGCTGTAGTCTTATTAATCATGTTCAAGCAGATAAACCAAATGTAATACGTCATGCATTATGTCGTTAAGTGAACATTTACGCGGGGGCCAGACCCGCCCTGACCTGAAGCTTTGACATCTCTTGCCTTAGTGCACTGACTGATCGTTTGTTTCAAAACTATTACTTTTACTAAGGACTTCTCAGTGCAGCGCTATGATGTGACTGACATAGTAATGTGACTTCAAGCGGCCCATGGCTATGTTTGGCTCTTGCAGTCATGTTTTTTTGCCACTTTGGCTCCGCTGTCTCGGTCTAGTTTCGTTTTTGCTGCACAGCAGCACATTTCAAACGTTTGCATGTTTAAATTAGTATTTTGGGGTGTTACGTTTTTCCGTCACCAATGGGAAAGAGGATTTATCAAGTTCTTCGCAGAAACAGAAGTGTGAAATGGTGCGGGAGGGAAGTGGGCAGGTCCAGCCCAGTTGGAAAATATTCTCGACGTCAGGAATTTTACTTGCATTTGTGTTCCAATGAGAAACAGATTTTTGCTTTGTAATGTGACAGAGCTGGCCACGTGTTCTATTCTGTACATTGGCTGGCATTGTGATCCTTTTTGTGCTCTTTTCTAAGAGGAATAGAATTGGGGTCTTGTTTCACATTGAAAACTGAATAATCCCTTCTGCCTGGAAAGAAGTAATCGTTTCACAGCAATATTTGTCTTCGGTTAATAAGCGCTGGTGGGAAGATACTTATCCAGCCCCTGTGTGTTTCATCATTTGTGCTTCATTCACAGATTAATGATCGGGGTGGGCATTTTAGCTGCATTTGAGTACCATTTGATATGTACATGTAATGTGCATTTAGGCGACTTTTAACAAATCTCTGTTGGTAGGTCCATTTGCTAATTGTGTCGCTTGTGTACCTTTTGGTTTGCATGTATTTCACTTGTTTTGTGCTATTTGGAGTTTATTTAATTTACTTGTATTTGTATATCTGTTAACTAGTTTCTGTCTCCTCTTTGGTATTATGTACGTTTGAGTTTTTGGTGCGTGGGTGTTGTCATTTGGGTGGATGTGTTCCATTTCGTTTGTACGTATAGCATTTATTGTGTTTGCTGCTTATCTTTATATTCTAGACGGTACGTGTGTGTATGTTTGTGCCAGTTGTCCTTTATGCCATTTAATATGTATGTGACATTTAGCGTTTCGGAGTGTCTGTGACTGTGACGATTTCTGTATTTGGGCCTGCCTTTTGTTTGTATTTGATGTCCACGTTCTGCTTGCTGCTGAGTGTGTGTGTGGTATTTCGGGTATTTCTGTTTCCATGTGTATACTCCGTGTGCCCTTTATTTTGATTTTCAATTGCCCATTGCGCTCATCTGGATATGGAGCATCCTTTGGGGTGTCTGTTATTTGAAAGCGTGTTCTGTTTAGTGTATATATGGCCCTTCTATTTGTTTCTAGTTCTCCCACTTATCTACTGCTCTAGTCTCTGTGCTGCAGCCGGCTCTGTGTGTGGCACCAGTCCTGGTCACAGTGCTGCAGCAGGCTCTATGTGTGTTTGCAGCTCTAGTCTCTGTGCTTCTCAAATTTGCTTGAAAATGCACCATTTACCCACTCTTTTTCAAAATTTTCTCAGGGGTTATCCCCCCGAACCCCCTTAAGATGTTGATGCTCGCTCGCTGCGCTCGCTCGCCAAGGTGCTCTACAACAGAAAGTTTACGCCCCACCACTTTCAAATGTCACCAGCCGCCCCTGCTAGCACGGTTAGGGAATGCAAGGTTAAATAAAACGTGTGAAATATAAACAGGAACTAATTCGCTGACGTGGAGTATTTTAACGTTTTTTACATTCATTTTTCAGAAAACCATTAGTGTTTTTTGCCATTGAAGTCAACATGAATATAAGGCCCGTTAAAGACCAGTTTCAATTTCTTTTATATTGCTTCCGGGTCTTAGACCCGGAGGGTCCTGACCCAAAGCACTGAGTGCAAGAAAGGTGATAAGCGATTCCCAAGTACAAATGTCCTCTGATACAGCACAGCTCGTAAACAGCATTGATTTCATTCCAGTACTCAAATGTGTAGATCGTATAAGGGAGGAGGATTCAGGGCATCATCAGGCGTTGCTGGATTGTTTTGGGAGAGCCCTATCTCGCTGAGCCACCGCCTCATAACATAAATGCCCCTCCCCCAACCCTGTCTGTACACTGGCAGAAGCCGAGCATGGCCCCAAGGACAGTCACAGGGCTGGCATTCCTGTCATGCTGTAACATCTTGATTGCCGGCACTCAGTCTGCTCATGCTCTTAGTCACTAGACAGTGTGTGTGTGTGAGCAAGATGCATTGACACCATTCCGAGCTGCCACTGGAGTCTGAAGTGGAGAGAGAAATAGATAATGGCCGAGGACCGTAGCTGGCAACAGTCCTGCCTCGGGAAACTTCGGCAGAGGAGAAAATGTTGCTCTGGGCAAGATGCTTCCATGGGTTGGAGCTCTTTCTTTGAAGAGGAAGAGGCGGAAGCGGCTATTTGGGTCAATAATATTCTGAAACCATGGCCCTCAAATGCTTTGTACATGAAGATAAATAAAATCTGGAATTCTCGATGAGAGATAAATTGCTTGCCATGGGGGGTTATCTTTAGGGGTTTGGGAAATTTATGTAACTTCCTTTTGCATAATTATTTAAAATTAAAAAAAATTAGTGAAATGCGTTGCCTCTATATTTTAGTGCGAAATTCGTCCTTGCATCTGTTTTGGACGGAAGGCCGCATTTTGCTGTAATCTAATAGTGCAAAAACACAGATGCTGTCAAACACAGCTGCTTGCATTCTGTTCGTTCACATTGTTCTCGCGGTCCCACAGTAGGATTTTACCAGAACGGACGCCATTACCCTACATGTCGTACTCACCTAATTTCGGGAATTTCATGTAACCAGTGTAATTCAAAATGCTAGAAATTGGGCAAGATTATGCAGGGGTAATGAAAGGTAGCTTTGGCCTAGTTATCATGAGGTATACTGTTGTTGGAAGGCTGGGTGGTGCGGGCTAGTCCTTGGTGTGGGGTTTCTATCCTGGTGGGTAGACTGTTCCGGGAATGGCCTCTTCTGCATAAAGATGTCTGGGGTTCGAGGTTGATGCCGAGGTTTTACTCTCCTGAAATGTGGATGGACTTCCTGGTAGAAATTTCCTAGTGGTGTAGCTTAACGGCTAGAGCGGCCGACTTTGAAGCTGGGGAATCCGGTTCGAGTCTGGCGGGAGGCTCGAACATCCTGTGATTCTGGGCAAATCACTTAATCTCCCCATGTCTTAAAAAAAAAATGTCCGTCAAGTAATGCAACTGGTGCTCATGTAAAGCGCTCTGATACCTTCGGGTCGAGTTCGCGCTATATAAAACTGCAAAAAAAAGAGAAGGAAGGAAGTAGAGCCAAAGGCAGTAAAAGAAACAGGTCGTCTCTTCGAATGTGGTTACTGAAGTGATCTCTCATACTGAAAGCATATCAGGTTGCTGTTCTTGGAATAAACTAAGTGAACTGGTAAACTTGGGGCTAACCAGAAGAAGGCGGTATATGGTATGTAGAGAAGGAACGTAAACTGAATGCTGATCTGGGCTCCTTACAGTGAGAAGGCTATTCTGAGGGTGAAAGGAAGGGAAGGGGAAGTAGACGACCTGTCCAGAGGAACGAGGGGCAAATTCCTGAGGCCACTATCTTGGGCGCAGCAGAAGTAACTGCCTTGTAGGAGGCACTGGTCAGTGAGAAAATATCCAAGGAGTAGTGCAAGAGCTGGGGGTTATTTTCTGAACTCAGAAGGCATAGTGTGAACTGGTGGAAATTGGTAAACCGTTGTAGCAAAATGTTATTTTCTGAGGCAGTGTGTAAAGTCTGTATGATTTACTGGTAGTTGGAGAAAAATGGCGATATCTGCTTTGTGAGCAGTGTAAGAACTTTCATCATTTGATTTACTGATTCAGTCTGTAAACTTGCAATATCCCATTTACTCGGGGGGAAGAGGCATTATTTGCCTTACCACTTCTTAACATGGTATTTAAATTCTGTCAGGCCTCTATTAAATTACCTGTTGCAGGGTGCTTTAAAATGCTCAGTTTAATTTCACATCTCCTTTCCTCCCCAAATTCTCAGCTCCACTCCTTTGCAAAGAAGTCATCGAGTCCCATCAAGTTTTAATCAGTTATACTAGTCAATGTTTTTTCCTAAATCCTATTTACATATAAAGTAATGTCTCCAGTGAAATGACTGATCCTTTTAGTAGAAGAACTTAACTTTAATGAAAGTGTGGTTTCATCCAAAGCATGATGACTTCGAAAACAATACTGGTATTATTTTGTGTGTAAGTATTGAATCGAACTTCATCTACCACTGGACATACACATCCAGCGACTGCTCTTTGAAGGATCCACCAGAACTAGCTTGTACTAGGACGGTCTGAACTTGTAACAGTTTCCCAGTTATAGGTTTTTGCCTACACGCAAGTGGTCGATAGAGTGAGAAAAAGAAGTCCTTGTACTACATGTGTGCACGAGGACTTCCGCCTCTGGAGAAGAATGGAGGTTTGTGTGTGCTGCATTTCATAATAGGCTAGAATAATAGGGCTTTTATGAACTGCTCCCGATCCGATGGGAAGAGACTTTGTGACTATTGGCAGCTGGCCAATAGGATCCGAATAGAAGAAGGAAGACCAGTTTGATTTCTTCGTCATAAGTTGTGCATAGCATTAGTACACAGTTTTTCATTGAGAACTTCAGCCTGAGTAAAATGCACGAAAGGAGAACCGAAGCAGAGTAGTGCCAACAAAAGACCTTTCTTTGAGTTGAATGAGATGGCTGTGGTCATGGCAGCACAAACCGTGCCAATAGAGAGCACAAAGACATTTCTTTTAAAACCAAACACACAACCGTTGTCAGAAACTCTATGCAGTGCACACTGCATGATGGTATTTATTTAGCTCGGTGTGCAGAATAAAATCATGGCAGGCATTTAAAGGGCTGATGTGTTCTTCACTGGGGTCGAGCAACCAACACATAGAAGGCAGTATTTGAATTAGCACTGTCCACAGCGTATATAGTGAAATTGAAGGCAAAGCTGGTAGTTAGATTCATTTGATTTGTTTTAATCAGATGTGACTCGTCCAACTTGTGCCAGGGAGAGATCCGGTAAATATTCTAGCTTATATGTCTTGTAAGTGCAGCTGAAGTAGCGGCCTATTACCATTCCCTTAGTCTGCAGATATATCTTTTATTCACAACTTGTGCATGGTCTGTGTGGCTTGCAAAAGGCAGCTGGTGAAAAACATGCTTGTGGCTTAACTAAATTAATGGGATGGGGATGTAGATTTGCTTATTTCTCTCCTTGAGCCATGATCGCCTGCTTTAAGAACTGTAAAGAGAGAGGTCCTATCTTTCAATTCACTTGTTAGCAGGGCTCTGTCCACTGCGATTCGCAGTGAATTATGATGTTACCACACTACACAAAGATGGTGCAGCTACGGCAAAGGACATTTGAAGAGGTTAAGCGAACTCTACAGGCTATGATTTTCCAATACATAGTCCTCTACCCAGCTAAGTTGAATGTCGTTGTTAATTTTTGATAGTTGTTTGACACTCCGGTGACAGCTTGGGAATGGGTGGAGGAGAGAAATGACATCAGGTCAGTGGCGGCTTCTCCGCTGAGGCGGAGGAGCGTCGCCCCTCTGCTCTCAGCAGTGGAAATAAAGGAAAAATAAAATGATAATACTTGGTTGTTAATATCATTTTATTTGTTCCTGCTGCGGCGTGGCGGGTCTGCTCTGGTCTCGTAGCAGAGGAGTAGTGGCACCCTTCTAAGTTCACAAGGACTGTTTGGCCGGCCCTCTTGGGCTGGCCAAACAGTCATGCGCACTTTGCATGTTCTCCATGCAAGCTGCATTACAGCCTGCGTGGATAACATGCACATGCCCAGGCCCCCATTCCCTGGATGAGCGCCGAACCACGGCGCTCAGACCAATCACAAGCCTGGGTGTGCTTCCTGGTTCCTGCCGAGCGGAGGGACGACGACGAGCCGCAAGGATGTAAGGTAAGTTTTATTTTTTTCTTTACTTGACCCCCCTCCCCCTCCTTGCCTTTGCCCCGCCACCCCGATCTGTGCCAGCCGCCACTGCATCAGGTTGCCAAAGAAGCTACCCTTTGCCGGTTGATCATCGACATCTGTGGTGGTCCTCCTGCCAAAGTAATCAGTATCAGCAGCCTCATTGTAGGCTCAGCTCCAGTTTTACTGTCTGGAAAGCAGTGGCGATTCCTCCGCTAAGGCAGAGGAGCGTCGCCCCACTTTTTAAAAATAATTTTAAGTTTTCCTGCTGCGGCAGCTTTGCGGGCGGGGCGGTGCGGGGCTGGGAAGCTCACACAGGAGCAGGTGGAGTAGTTGTTTCCCCACTCTAAGTGCGCATGAATGTTTGGCCTGCCGTCTCGGGTCGGCCAAACAGTCATGCACACTTTGCGTGTTCCTCACCCAGGCTGCATTACATTCTGGATGGAGAACATGCCCAGGCTCCCACTGCCTGTCTGAGCGCCTAACCACAGCTCTCAGACCAATCGCAACGCTGCATTGCAGCATTGTGATTGGCTATGGGGAGCCTGGTGCTTCCTGTTCTGGCTGAGAGAGACGACAGAGGGACGACTGAGGAGAGACGTGGCAATCGGGTAAGAGGTACGTTTTTTTTTCTTTTTCATTTTTTTACACCCCCTCCACCTCACCAATCGGTGCTGGCCGCCACTCCTGGAAAGGCCCTGGTACTCCTCCTCATTCAGACTTTGAACAGGTCAATGCCCTCCTGAAGCACTATCCATTACATGTGCATGTTTGGGTGGTGGGATTTTGGAATATGGCGTGTAGAGATCGATTTGATCTTCAGCCTTGTTGGCGACTTCTTCCGCTCTATCCTGCGGCAGATGTTTCATGTTCTTGAAATGTTCTCTGGGGTATTTATGATGGTTATGCATGGGCAACTCATAGCGGAGCACTGGATTGGAGTCACAACACTGACTGGCAAACTTGGGATTTCCCTTGTGGGTGATGCTAGAACAAAACCTCAGGAAGGCCGACTCTGAATTCTCATGTGGAATGTCAATGATTTGTGTGAAATATCAAAAGGGAAGAGGTTCTTAAAACAGCTTAGAGGCTTGACCCGACATACTCTTTCTACAGGAGACTCATTGAGTGGGTAATAAATGCCCCTTTCTAAAGCGATACAGCTTTTGTCAGGTAGTTTATGCCGACTTTACTAGAGGGTCTAGAAACACTACCATATTAATTCGGAATCTGGTTCCTTTTCAGCTGTTGAGGAAATGGAGTGACAGTATGGGGAGATATTTGACGATTGCTGTGACGCTGTACTTCAGGCCCCTACCCCTGATAAGTGTGTATACCCCCTTCCCCTGCCTGCTACCTTTCTGGAGGACTTAGGTCAACTACTAGTTCAAACCCCTTCCGGCTCTTGGTGTCTGGGAGCCGACTTAAATGGTATGACTGACTTGGATGCTGGATAGGGTCCCACTCAGTGGATTTCTACAGTGGTCATCAGATTCCTTTATGCCCGTGGGGTGGCAGACATGTGGTGTGTGTTTAGCCCTAGTGAGTGCTGTTACACATTCCTTTTCAGTGCCCACAAAACCACCTTGAGATGTCTATTTCCTAATGTTGAATTCGGAGCTCCAAGAAGTCTCTAATGCACATATATTGGCCCACGGCTTGTTGGACCATTCACTGGTTAAGTTGACTGTCAGAATGGGGGCTGATAGTGGAAAGCCAGCCTGGCACTTGTGAACTTCGTAGCTTATTGGCATAAACTGTAGATCCCATATCACTAAAAAAGACTGAAGAATACTTTGAATGAAATGGGGGCTTGGTGGATTCACCCATAATGCTCTGGGAAGTCTTCTTAAGAGGCGACCTCATCAGTTATGTGTCAGGCAGGCTCCGTACCTGACAGCAAGTGGTGGTAAATCTAGAGTCACAGGTCCTGGATTTAGAGTAGGAATATTTTGAGACTCCGTCTTCGGCCATGCTCCCCAATATTTCTCACAATTTTGCTGCTCAGAACCACATATACCATTGGAGCAAAAAAGCCATCAGTATTCTATATGGGTTGTTAAAAGGGGTCAGATCATGCGGTGAACTGTTCAGCAGGGTGGCAGAATCATAGGTAACTAGGACATATCTCTGACCTTTGCTTCGTATTACTCTACGTTATAGACACAAAGTGCCATCTCCTCATTAGGCTCTGCACGGTTTTCTGGATGACCTCCCATTGAGGCATCTCTCCAGAGACGAGAGGGCCCCTTCTGGAGGATGACATTTACTAGTAAGTTACTGTCTGAGCAACTGAGCAAGTTAAAATTTCACAAATCCCTGAGACTGAATAGGTTCCCCATTGAATTTGTTAAGTTGAATTCATTAGGTTGATTGACTGTTTTGCACAAATGCTAGAGGAGTCCCTGTAAATGGTAGAGTCCCAGCTGGATCTGAGACTGGTGGAGCTAGTGGGGATCCAGAAGCTCAGTCGGCCTTCTGAACTCTGCTCTTTGTATCGCCCGCTCGCCCTCTTAAGTGTGGAGGTCAAGATCCTGGCTAAAGCCCTGGCAGACCGCCTTCTTTAGGTGATCCACTCACTGGTGTGATACTGGATGAGTCCGTTGCTTGGAGGAGAAACATCCAACCACAAATTTACAACTGAAGAATCGACATAGTGTTCTGGATGCCCCTATCTCTATACCTACTTGGCAGATCAGAATTTTTAAGATGATTGTAGTACCACATTTGCTTTACCAGCTACAGAACTTCCCTTTTGTGATCCAGTATTCATGTTTTTCAGACTGATCAATTCCATCCTAAGAACTTTTTTGTGTAATCAAGGGTATCCCAGAATCACTCTAGATAAGTGTTTTACGTCTCAACATGGTGGGTTGGGCGACGGGGGTGCAATGGCAGTTGTCACCTCTTATTGCAGGGCAGCCCATTTACTAATTATTAATGAATTGTGGTATGATACACATGGAGACCCAGCCTAAGCATTTCTACATTTGCTCTCTGAGGTTGTACCCATGTCTTCTTCCCATGCCACTCAAGTAGTGTTCAAGTTATGGAGTGATACCTCCAGGGATGTAGGCTGGGGGAATAATTGACCAAGGAAACTCCCCTATGGGTAGGGAAGAGTAGCCAGCCCTGAGCTCCTAGGTTTTGGAGGGTGGGATATTATTAGGATTTTGCGTCTCGTTTATGTTGTGATTGGAAAATGATATGCCCCTTTGCGGACCTGTTGAAAGAATATGACCCCTATCAGAGCCAGTTCTTCTGCTATCTTCTGCTCCACCATGCTCTTTCGGTCTTCTTGCTGGACTCAAAGAACTCCCTGAGTTTAGCTCTCTGGGGGCTAGGTTATTGATAGGAGAGCTGAGGGAACATAAAATATCACAGTTCTATTGTTCACTTGTTACCATTAGTTCTGGGTTCAAATTTAATTTCGATGGAGTAATCAGAGTAATTTTGCGTTATTCTTTTGACACAGAATTACCCAAAATTACGCGATTATGCCTGTTCACATAGTATGAGTAATTTGACACAAATCCTACCGCAGGAGCAGAGGACTAATTAACATAGCGAGCGACTGCTGCTGCTTTTGTTCTGTTGTCTTTAGTTCTATTTTAATAGCGCTAAATACATCCTTGGTCCATTTTGGATGCAGGGGTGAATTTTGCTCTAACAGAGTAGCTGTAAATAGTGGGTTATGCTCCTCAAGTAATTTTGTTGTAATTTCGGTTAATTACACTACAGAAATTTTTACAAGTAACGCCTACCCCTAGTTATCTCCCCAGCAAGTTTTCACTGGATGAGGAGGGTTTGGAATTGGGACCTGGGGGGATTGTTGAATTATGAATGGCGGAAGGCGTGAGCTGCTCCTGTGAAGTCAGTCATTGTGGCACAGTTTGGTTTTAGTCAGTTGAAATATCTCCACCATACCAACCTTACCAGAGTCAGTCTGTGTAGGTTTGGTATTATCTCTTCCTCTTTCATGTGCAACCCAGACCTGGGACCTCATGCATGCAATGTGGTGCTGTAGCACCTTCTGGAGCAGGGTCCTGGCCACCTAGAGTGAAGTGTTGGGGTGGACGTTGCCGAGTGATACTAAAATGACTTGTTGCATTTAAGTTTTGATCTAGACTCCAGAAGATATAAGCTGGCAGCCTGGCACTGCTCTAGCTGAGTCTGATAATTACAAAGCGAGCCGTCGCATGGTTTTGGTGTGCTCCCGAGTTTCCATCCCTTGAGACTTGATGGAGGAGGTTGGACCACTGTATGGACCTGCAGTTGCCAATTTACTGAGCAAGGGTCTGCCTGCAAAAAATAGGAACATTTGGGGTGACTGGTGCCAGTATAGTGGTATCCAGATAGACCCTATTCCGCCTGACGCTTAAGTTCATTGCTGGTGAGGTTCCTGGGAGGGGTTTAGTAAAGGGTGTTCTAGGATTGTCCAGCCGTGATTGCTTCTCTGAAGGTTGTGCATTGTACCTTTTGCTGTGTACTTGAGTTTGCCATGGATTGTTCTCCTATGGTACTGTTCTTCCATTTTTCCTTGCAAAATTGATAAAATGTGTCATAAAAAGAACTAGCAAAAGGTAATGTATATTAGAAAACGTTAGAAAACTTGAACACTTTTTCCAGCATATGCAAAAATAGTCACAAAAATCAATCGGACCAAAATTTAGTGTGCTGTGAAATTTACTAATCAATAATGTTTACATTGGCTATGGATTTGTAAGTACTAAGTGGTAATCTTTCTCCAACCAGAAACTAGCTTCATGCGGATACCTCACACCCTGGGAAAGTCTCAGGCATTTTATTTGTTTCGTGCATTTTGGATGCTCGAATGGTGATATGTACTACTTTGCCGTGTGTTGGACCCAGCTGGGAGCTGTAATTTGCTTGACCAGTACACGGATGCTGCGAAGTTATCAGTTGTGTGAGTGAAACATCCTAATGTAAATTGATGACACACCTGTAAGTGTCGCTATTGCAGGTATGTCCGCATGGTATGGTCTTTTAGTTTGTATTGCAGCCAAGATGCCTGAACCCTGGCTTTTTCGCCCACAACTCTTTAAATGCTGGGACTTTAAACGAGCACTGACCATGGCAAAAGTAAAACTACAAAGTTGTAGGATGCAAAGTGTTTGAGTAAAACAATAGTCCCGCACGCTGTGGACGCATGGCAGCATTGCTAGGGCCCTGCCATGGCCCTAGTTGCTGCATGCAGCATTGCCTTCAGGGACACTGCACTGGTAGAGCTGTGGAGACGGACCAGGCAATATAGAATTCCACCAGTCAGTCGTACAAATGACTGGCGCTCGGGTTAAAAGTGAGATTTTCAGATGAAAAGCTCTACTGACCGGAGAGAAAAGAGATGGTAATTTGTTAACTGGTTCACGTGGACGAAGCTACCCAAAGCTCTACTTTATCAGTTTGTAACCGAAATCATTTTGGGATGCATTGTATATTTGAAGGCGCCGATAAAAAAAAAAGTTGTGTAACAACGTCACTTGTATTGCGTAGTGCTTTGTTGTATTAGCGGTCATGTGGGGAATGCTGCGAGCAAGAAGCGTGAAACATTGCAGATTGTTCCAGTGGCAGCAGCAAGAGTTTTTGTGGTTTGGTTAGCTCAGTCCACAGAGGACATGCCACCCCCTGATCATTTTAGGTCTGACTGCTGCTACGATAGCTGCACCTCCGACTTGCTGTCTCCTATATTCTCCTCCACCTTGAGCACGCATAGACGTGTCTTCCTGTGAATTGTAATTAGAACAAGCTATGTTTAACTTTTTGAAGTAACTCTTAGTTACCTTTGCCACCTAGGTGCCTTCTTTGGAGTGGCAGTCCTGGCGAGTTCCAACATGCCGTGGTTACAAGCAGTGCAGCCGCCCAAAGGCGATGACGTGTTTGATGAAGACGCGGATGACATGCATGTTTTGCAGCAGGAATGGAAAAGCACAATGGAGAAACGAGTCAAGGTAATGTGACTGTAGCGTGTATTCTAGGCGATGTCTGATCTAACATTAGAACTGCCCTGTACCGCTCCAAACCCACACAAGTATCTGTCAGGCTGCTTGAGGACTAATCATTATATAAAGGTCACTGCTGTATGCACTAGGCTAGTGACCTTACCGTGGTGTGTTCCCCACCTCACTGGCTCCTTTATTTCTCTCCTTTTCTTCTCCCTATGGTATACTCTGCTTTTTTTCTTGAGGCTTTTTCTTTGAAAGGCTTAAAACGTGGCCCTTCGTGTCGTGCTGATCCCCATAATTTTCCTATCCCGCAGGAGCGCCGGGCCGTCTTTTGACAGCTATACGCTTTATTAGTGGCATATTATTGAATTGTGATATTCTGGAGGCTTTCTGACCCTTTTCGCTCAGACTTCCTGTGAGCCTGCATCGAGCGAGCGAGCGACCGACCGACCCCATGACGTAAAGTGATCCACGTAGAATAGCTATGGAGGCAGGCCACAACCGGAAAGGCTAGATTGGCTTGGCTTTGTGGCGTGTCTTTATGGTGTTGCCTACCTCATTTTATTGTTTCTTTTACCCCTTGTGCTTTTCCCTTTCTTGCTTTGTCAGCTGTAGCCTCTTTACCCTTACATATTGCAGTTTGAGGGGAGTCTCTGACGCCTCTACGATTTTTTCTTTTTTAAGGAGGTGCTCTTGCCTGTGGCGCCTTCTTCTTTCTGACACTTAATTTTCCTCATCTTCAACTGCCATGGTAAGTATTCCCATGATGTAGGTGATGAAGTGACCGGTGGGGAGAATGTGGTGATGTAGTATACACTTATGCTAATGGACCACTAATAATATGTTGCAAACTGTTACAAATGAAAACAGCATATAATAAGTAAGTAATGTGACTTTAATAAACTGCGTTACTAGTTCATTGTTGTTAAGAGATAACCTCTAGCTGGTCACAAAAGACTGCTAAGAGTGAATTTGCAAACCGTGAAAAGTATTCCCTTTCAATGATGTCAGAAAAATGAGCGATGCTCTGCACAAAAATGGACGCTTTGTTGCGGATTACACACCCGCCGCTTCCTTTAGCGAGGTATGCATTTTAATATATGGTCACTTATTGCCACCTTTAATTAACACAGTTCTTAAGCCATTACGTCGTTCCAGTATCCTGCTTTTTGCCCTAGTTTCCTTGTAATCGTATGATTGCTTGTATTGTGCTAGATAGAAGCCGGGGAATCATTTGGGTGGTGGAGTGTGGGATTATTCTCCAGCATGGAATCTATCTAAGACTACTAATGGTAAGACTATTCTTTACTGACGGTGAACATCTCTAAATGTTTTTGCAAAGTTTGTTTGATCTTTCTATATCATTTCTATTTCATAAGTAGCAACCATTTTATTCAAGTTCTCACGCTAGTGAAAGGTCTCTGAACGTTTTAATTCGTTATCTTAAGTAGATTTTAATTTCTTTCTTTCTAGCATCTTCTAGAGTACACGGTGGGTACTTGGGCACTGGGCTGTTAGGCATATGTAGAACTGTCAAACATTCATTAATACTTTCTGAAAGCTTTTAGCATCTAATTACCTTACTTTTAGTCAACTTTTCTTTTCTTCATTTCCCTTTGTCACAGTATTTATTTTCCCTTGACTTCTGCTCTTTCTTTCTAGTTTTTACTCTAGCATTTTAACAATGTATTTTTATTTTGCAAGTCATGTTTGCGTGTGAGTGAGTAAATGATTGTAGAGCACATAACCCTGAGAGAAGGAACCAAAACGTACCTGCTAAAGTGAGACCCATATTGATGCTCCTCTTATAACTTCTCCAGAAGAGTTATTGAAGTTGAGCAGGGCTAATCATTAATGCCACAGGCAGAATATTGTTTTGATGCAAAATGTATGTGATTTACTTCTCTCTCCACGTGTAAACACCCTGCAGGGGCTGCACCATTTACAAAGAAAAATTCATCTGCTCCTCCCAAACTGCTTTCTAAGGAGAGATGATCACAACGTAAACCTTGTGCCCTTTCCGCCCCCAGTGTTTTAGGTTCAGTGTTGCTAGGTAGGGAATGATCTCTTGTCGATCGATCAAATAGAATTTAAACATTTAGTATCTGTTGGAAAACGAGGCAGTATCTGTGAGGCCTGCACAAATAACATGACTCCATTTGTCCTTCACTGCGAACCGAACACCCCATTGTAGCGCTTGACTCTCAGAGGGTAGCATTGCAGAGCAGTCTAAGGCTTACTCAAGGGAGGTGGTGTGGGCTAGTAATCGCCATTTACCAGTACGCAGAAATAACATTCAATAATTGATTGTCCAGTCTGTACTTTACTTTATAAAAGGAAGAGTACATTTATTAAACACACAAGTTACTTAAAACTATGCAACAATTTACAAATCTACATAAGCTGTTGGATTTACTGCGTGACATTGCATAACATTTCCACCCCTCCCGAAGGGGGGGGGGGGGTGGGGTCTAGTACCACCACTCCCATGTATGCACATCATCTTGCCCCCTAACGCAGTAGGTTGACCATAACCTGGAGTGAGGGCCTTGCCCACTGGCACCATCCCTGTGGCGACCCACCCCATTATCTCAACAAGCATTTAAAATGGGCACACCTGCCATGGTGACACATAACCCTGACTGAGCATCTCATACTGACCAAACAGTATACACCTTTACATCTTAGTGGCTATCAGTCTGGGTTGTTCTTCACCTAACGCAGCAGCAAGAATACATGTTTAGACATCACTTAAAATTACAGTACTTATCATAGCTGATAACCGTTATAATGCATTGCAATTAAAGCCCGTAAAAGGCATCAGTTATAATCACAGGATTAAGCATAAACAGCCAGACACCCTAGCAGGAATGTCCAGCAACATAATCCCACTTTGCTTATGACTTCACCTTACACAGGTGACTTTCAGTCCCACAAAAGAGATAACATTAAATAAATGCACCTCTCGTGCAATTACACCTCTTCACCTCCAGGAGACGCCCTTCTCCAGACATCCCCAGTTCTGCCATTCACACCCTGGTGCAGTCCCAAAACACAACCCCCAGCTGAAGAACATAAGTTCCAGCCACAGGTTGCTGTTGGGGGATGGCGGAGCCCTTGAGGGGTTATTTCCATTGAGTCCCCAGAGACATAGGTGGGGGGGGGGGGGTGGGGGGAGGGGAGACTTCGCATCTTCCTGCTGGGGGAGGCTGCATTGCTCCTGCAGCTCCCCCTGCACCTTTTCCCATACTTCGCGGTGACCCCGTCCTCCTGGGGCCATTCTACACAGAGAGCAATCCGCTTTTCCTTGCAGGCCGGTCCGGGCCTGCAAGGCAGTATGGGGCGATTCGCTCCTGCCCGTGAATATTATAGCAGCGGCTCTCCAGCTGCTCCGGGGGGAGCCGTGACGCACTGCTGGCGGCCTCACGCCGCGTCACGACATCGTTGGGGGCCCGGTCCCATCCGGACCCCTTGTCTCAGGTGAGCTTTTGTTGGCGGTATCGGGAGCCCACCCCCGGCCACTCCTGGGATGATTGCAGCTCAGGGAGCCCACCCCCGGCTGCTCTTGCCGCCTTTCGGGGGCCCGGCCCCTCGCCTTCCCCAGTTGTTGGAGAGCCGCTCGGGGAGCCCACCTCCGGCGGCTTCCCCAACTGGCCAGCACCCTCGTGTGCTGCCGCGGGAGCCGGAACTTCCATTCTGGTCTGCCCGCTCCTGCAGGCAGACCCGGAGGCTGTGCCTGGGCTGGCGGGCCCTCAGGGGACTGCGACGGCACTCCCCCCTGCCGTCGTCCTGCCGCGGGCACTCCCCTCCTCTTGGCGTCACGGGGACCCGGAGTTGGGGGTCCCGGATCCCTAGGAGGTCTTCATGGGGAGCACGACGGCGCTCCCCGGCTTCGGCGTCCCGCGCTGCGGGGGGAGTGAGTTGGGGATCCCGGACCCCATAATCCTTTGTTGCGCTCCCTGACTTCAACTTCGTCGGGGCCCGGAGGTGGGGGTCCCAGGCCCCTGGGGGAATACTTCACGGGGAGCGCGACAGCGCTTCCCGGCTTTTGCTTCGGGGACCAGGGTAGGCTCCTGGCACCCCTATTGGCACCTTCACGGGGAGCGCGACGGCGCTCCCCGATTTCTCCTTGGTAGGGGGCAGGGTAGGCTCCTGGCGCGCTCCCCATCTTTCTCTTCTTCTGGGGGCAGCCCCCGGGACCTGACCCACCCCGGGGGCACATCTAAGACCGGCGGCGGAGCCCCACGCGCTTCGTCATCGGTCCTCTTCAGAGGTCAAAGGTTGCCTACCTTCTGGGGGGTGTATTTCGGCCCCCAGGCGGCCGATTTCACCATTTTGGCCTCTTCTTGCTCTGGATGACCAGTTCTACCCTTCTGGAGCACTTTCCTTCGCCCTCCTGGCCTCCAAGAGGGTGAACTCGGCAGGGAGCTGTCTTCACTGGCTCCCTGCGCCAGCCTTTCACCTGGGTCTTCTCCTGGGCCTCTCTCTTCCTTGCGCAGAGGCCCAGGCTTCTGCTCACTGATCCTGGACTCACCTTTTGGTGCAATTCAGGGTCCTGGGACAGTCAGGGGGTTCTTCCTTCCAACTGCCCATGGCGCCAGGCTCCAGCACCAGTCTTCCTCAGCAGACCACACCCCAGAGTGAGCTCCTCTTCCTGTCCAAGACCTTTTAAAAGAATTCGGAGGGGGCTGGCAGGAAGGCTCGGCTGCCCTATCCTGCAGCGACACATCACCTCTCGGCCCCTGCTCTCTCCTTCCTGCACAGGCTTCTGGGATAGTTCAAAATGGCGTCGTCCAGGGTTCTCATGCCACATGGTCTCTGAAAAGCCCCCTTCCCCCCTTGCTGCCTTCTCTCCAGAGCAGCTTGGTGCCTGGCACCAGGTGACAGCTGCTGATGGATAACCTGCAGCTCCACCCACCATCTCTCCCTCTTGGAGAGGAGACCTTCACCCTTGGAATGCTGGCCGTGAAGGGCTCGGCCTCTGATGCTACAGCTTGGGGAGGAAGGTCATTAATTCTGCCTGGCAGGGTCACACCTAGCCAGGCTCTGGTTCTGAGCTGAGTCAGAGGAATATGACATTTCTGGATGACCCATAAGCAGTACAGATATGGCTTTGGACTCAGCAGAATACTTCTTTTCACACAACTTACAGTGTACTTGGGTGCGTGTCTGGAATTTGTAGGCCCTAGGGAAGTGAAACTACCCATGTGGTCCCCATCTTCATAGGAGAGTAATGGAGTGTTCCTTCAGTGAAAACAGTAAAGCACACTGACTTTCCCTTACATGTGTCTTCCCATAGTATAAAGCCTATTCCATGTCACCACCCAACTCTGCATAATTCCTGCCACACCATTCTATCTGTACCTGCTCCTGGGCTGCGCACGCCAGGAATCTCCCCCGCGCAGCCCCTACACGTGTGCACACGCATGTACACACGTGTCTGCATGTAACCAGCCTGGTGCCCCTTACTCCGGCTGTAGCGCAATGGCCTACTCTCACAAGGGGGACACCATTAAAATCCACATGCAGTCTCTTTCATCATGAGTTCACTGTGGGTGAGTCCCAACTTAGAGGCTCTCCCACAGTAAAAACTCAACAATTAAGTGTTCAAAAAGCGAAAAATCCGGGTGGCTCAGATGGTCAGGACCACCTTCTAACCGTATCTGTTGCCATCTTCTCTGCACACTGTTCGTTCAGATTCAGCTAAGTACATAAAAATGACATTTTCAGTTGCTGTGTAGCCCTTGATGCCCTTCATTCTGGCACAAGAAGTACTTGCGTAGACCCATCTGCAGTCGTATACTCAGAGTCATATGCCTGAAGGGAAATGCAAGGATTTAGCAGAACTTTTAGGAGGTGAGTTGCAGCAAGGCAGGTGACAGTACACTTGGTATTTTACTGATACATCAGTTGTTATGAATTACTTCAGAATCCTTTCTGCTTGTGTTGTAGACTAGCCCCCATATTAGGCTTTCTTAACTGATGTGAATACTAATCCATAACGCATAGAAAATGCTGATGAAAAAAATATTCTCTGCCTGATAGTCACTGTTGAAGATGTAAAGGCATCACTTGCTTTCATCTATTGAAGTCTGTATTTTGATGGCAATATTTTTGGCTACAGAAAGATTTCTCTTACTGCATGGTCTTTTGACCTTTGGAGTTACGGGACATACACAAAATCCCTAGGTTAGCGAATGCACGTGAGAGAATACATTTACTTCCAGATTCAGGAGCTGATCTTGATTGCAGAGTACAGTAGTTACTCCATCAGGGCGACTGAGTGAAATACTCTGTCACCCTGACCCAGTAACTGTCCTCCGGATTTAGAGACGTCCATCCCGCAGCGGACATCTCATACATTGGCAGGAACTGCTGTCATGGTGGATACTTCAATGCATTGAAAGTGTGCAGTCCGGCCCTGTCAACGTGACAGTGCCGTATGACAGACTCAATATCTTTTTTTATTTTAAAAAACCAAATCCCAAAGCAGAATTTTCTTTTTTGGGGGAAAAAAAATGACCTCCTTCGCTATGGGAATTTCCTTCCACGGCACAGTCATAAAAATGTGTTTGCTTTCACTTACTGCCACAGTTTGGATGGCGTTCTGTGAAAGAAAAAACTGGCCATTTGTCCACCCATTCTAAATTAGGTGAGCAGACAAATGGCCAAACCTCTATAAACCCATACTCTGTCGGGCTGTCACAGGAGAATGTCACCGGCGGAGATTGAGTAGTCTCAGTTGTTGATATCCTTAAATTCCGCCTGACTGTCAGTGAGGCAGGTGGAAATTCAGTTTGACGGAGAGGGCACTCCATGATGCCCCTCCCCCCCGACAGCCTATGTGGGTGGACATCAATGTTTGTGACTGGAGGCCCTGCTGGCTTGACCGTCACCTGGACTGGCCTAGAAGAACCACCAAAGAGGGCAGACATGCTTGTGCTGTGCTCTAATGTATGTTTATTTACTTTTATCTACCTAAAAGACTTAGTAAGTCAGATGGGCAATCATGCCCATGGACTCCATTCACAGACCATGATCTCCATCCTTATGAGGTACCAGGGTTGGTTCTACCTGACATGCGTTGGATACTACAGGGCTTGATATAAGTGGGGCAAAAAGAAGGTATGACTGTTGCCTTTCAAACCTGCGACAGTTTTAATGAGTTACTCTTTCATTTTGATTGCCTTGCCAACACGTAAATCTTGCTTTTTCATTCAGAGCAACTGCACAGCGCACCTTTGTAGGTGAGTGTGAGACAGGTATGGAATACATGACCCTGCCCCTTTCTCATAAAAAACTTTAATACTGATACAAAAGAGATTACCACTCCACAGTCAACACATTCCTCCCCGATGCCGTGCCAGTGTACTCATGACCTCACACAGCAAATGTAACTACTTGTGTACTTGCTTTAATGTATTGTATACTTCCCTGTATATGTGGTGCTGATTTACCTACCACTGTAGTAATTGAGTTTGTCAACTTCTTTGAGTGACAGTTACCTCCAGTTGCACCTCTGATGTACTTATCTATAAATTGAGTTGTATGTGCATGCCCTCCTTGCACATTATAACTTGATAATACCTACATTACACCTACCTGCAAATTGCCTTGAGTTATTCATACCCCGTCCCAAGCCCCTTGAAATCTTTTTTCCTATGACTGCTCTCAAACTTTCCAAACTCAATGTCACTGGACTCTAAGGAATCTCCAACAGCTGCAAGATCTTCTCGATCATCAAGGACTTCACCACACCCTAGACCTCGATCAACAGCATCACACCCTCCTATGAACTGTGCGACGACCTATCAATCTTCTTCCATAGCAAAATCAGAAACGTATACAGCAACTTCGCACTCCAACCAGACCCCAGCATCGCAAACCTGCCATCACCAACCAAGACAGACACCTGACCGAATGGTATACTCTCACCAGAGAGGATACAGTGACGATCATGCAGACCATCCACTCAGGAGCCCCAACGGACCCATTCCCTCTCCATGTCTACAACGTTAGAGCATCACCCAGCGGGATCGCCCTCACCCACATCAACAACACCTTTATCACATCCGCCATATTCCGGGAAGACTAGAAGCGTGCAGTGGTCAGTGCCCTCCTCAAGTAGCAGTCGGCCGACCTAAAACAAATGAGCAACTTCCGTCCTATCTCCCTTCTCCGCTACCCATCCAAAGTGATAGAATAGGCCTTCAACAAGCAACTCACAAAGCACTTCAAACAACACCACCTACTGGACAACACTCAATCAGGATTCATAAAAAACCACAGCACTGAAACAGCACTCATCACAGCCACCAACTACATCCAGACCATCCTGGACTGAGGAGAAATAGCAGCCCTCATCCTGCTCAACCTCTCTGCGGCATTTGACATGGTCTCCCATAACACACTCATCAGAAGACTTCACAAGCTCGGCACCCAAGGACCTGCACTCAACTGGATCTGCTCCTTCCTCACGGGAAGAACCCAAAGGATCAGACTGCCACTCTTCACACGGGAGGCCAAGAGCCTGATCTGCAGAGTCCCCCAGGGATCGTTTCTCAGCCCTATACTTTGAACATCTACATGACTCTGCATGCCAATATCATCCGATCCCAAGGCATCACCCTCCTCTCCTTCTCCGACACCCAACTCATCATCTCCCTGAGAGGCAAGACAACCACCACCAGAGCCAACTTCTCCAATTGCGTGACCATGGTAGTAGTTTGGATGAGAACCAGCTGCTTGAAGCTCAATTTCAACAAGATGGAAGTACTGGTCTTCGGAAACAGGACCGCCCCATGGGACTACAGCTGGTGGTCGACAGAGCTAGGACCAACACCCACTGACCACGCCAGAAATTAGGGGATCATCCTGAACGTCCAGCTCAACATGACTGCACAAGTCACCATAATGAGTGCTACCTGCTTCCACATCCTATGTATGCTGAGAAAGATCTTTAAGTGGCTGCCACAGTACACCAGACGTACCGTCACACAAGCACTCATCACAAGCAGACACGACTAAGGCAACACACTCTATGCCAGAATCTCCTATGCAGATTTAAGACCATCCAGAATGCCGCCGCAAGACTCACACTCCACCTCCCACGCCACATCTACATCTCATCCCACCTCAGAGAGTGCCACTGGCTCCCCATTCACAACCAAAGCCAATTCAAACTCCTAACACACATACAGTGCCTTGCACAACATTAGGCCAGCATACCTGAGCAGCCGCACACACTTTCACCAACCTGCCAGACACCTACGCTAAGCCTCACTCTAACTCGCACACAATCCCTGCATTCCCAAAAGCAGAGCAGGAAGTCACTTATTCTCCTACATTGCACCCAAAACATGGAACGATTTCCCCCTCACAGCAGAGCATCCTCCTCACTTCTTAAATTCTGCTATAAGCTGAAGACCTGGCTCTTCGAATAACTCTATGGGGACCACACGCCTACACACCTCCTCACGCTTCTGAAAATGTTTACAGGTTATTAGAGCGCTATACAAATTGAAATAATATAACATATCACACCCCTGCTTTTAATGCTCTAATCTAGCAAGCCAGTGCATACTGCTATCTCTACTAACATCCTCTCAGTTCATATCCACTCACTACTGCTTAAATGAATCCTCCCTACAACCTCACATACACATAAGACAGACCCTTCACCGACCTGACCCAACCACGTTTCCACTAACCATCTCAATCTGCCTCTGTGATGATCCCCAGGTATGTAAAAAAACCTCATATATTACAGACCACTTAAACTCTTACTCTTTCCGTCCTTTGTTTTACAGGAGTGATTGAGACCGGGATTAACCAAAAAGTGCACATCTTGGTCCTGTACCACCCCTGATGCGATCCTAAACTCCATCCGAGCATCCCTTCTCGTAATTATCCTTCAGACCTTCAATCTTGAAGTCAGAAATTGCCAATCAAGCCTTTTTAAACAACCTGTCTTTGGCCACTCTTTAAACAACACTGCTCCTACCCCATACACCCCCATCCAGCTCCCTGGTACATCCCCCATATTTGACTCCTCTATATAACCCTGAGATCGTTTATATGTGAACTAGCGTGTCCTTGCTGCGGCCACCTCCCTTCAGATTGCCTTTCCGATATGTAAATTTTACTCTAAGTCTTAATTTCATATTGAGTCTATCCTCCTGTATAATGCACAGTTGCACCAAAAAAAGAGGCCCCTTCTCAGAAATAACTCCACCTCCTATCACTCCTAGTGTACTCCTGAGGGAGGAATTCACTGTTCAGCAGCTCTCATTCACAACCATAACCACCATGGTGCTCTAAGCTCTACATACCTATTCATTACCTTTGCTCTGGACTTTAACCTCTATTTCCCTCACATGTACCAGGGTCTCTTTGGGCACTGGACACTGTGGATCCCCTCTTTGCTTTACACCCTCTCATTGCTTGGCATCACAAGGTTTGCACTTGAATGGTTCTCTTCATGTACAGACTCAAGTAGTTTGGAAAAACTGTGCTACCTGTTGAATCATTTGTCATGGTCTTTGTATTCCCTCTCTGGGCTCGACGGTTTTTGTGTCCGCTAAAACTCCTCCATGTGCTGGTAAATATGTTCATCCATAGTCTAGACTTTACTAGTTGAAGGGTGTATCCAAAGTGTTTTTCAACCCATAGTAAATGGTGGCCACTGTCACTTAACCATCTTGTTTTGCGTAAACTGTTAAAGGCCTGGCTATTCCCTTAATCTGGTGGCCACGCTGATCTTCCAGCTGTTAGCCCTGGGATGCCCCCGGGTAGCCATGCGCTTTATAAATGTATTTTTCATTTCATTTCATCTGACATCATGCTTTGAGTAGATTGACCGTTTGTGGCAAATGGGGCTAGTTTAGTTGTTGCATGCCTTTTTATCACTAATGGTAGAGGCGAAAGAACCTATTGGTTTTTCCCCAATAACATTTGTGCAGTATCCCATAACAGGCCTCCTTAATGCCACATTTGTGTTTGCTATGCTGGGTACAATGTAGTGTGTTGCATAAGTGGTTTGAATTGAATGGTGTCCATTGTGAATAGCATGTGCCTGTATAAAATGATTCTCCTGAAGGTTTTTTTTATTCTCTGAACATGACAAACTGCATCTCAAGTGTACATCTTCTTCCTGTTAAACCAGTTTATGCTTTTGCTGTAGATGAGTTTCACTCTTCCTTCACGTGCTGCGTTGAGGGACTCCTAGCAACCAGCAGACCTTGGAAGAGAATGTCTCAATGCAATCTATTGACCTGCTGAAACGTGTTCTATTGCCTTTCAGAAAGAAATTGATAAAGCTAGAGAGATGCACCTTATTCCAACGAGCGATCTGTACAAAATTTTAAATCGAACTTCCACTATGGTTGATCCTGGCTCCCCACTAGTGTCACTAAGGTAATAGGAATGCTCAATCCTTCAAGCCAGTAACTCTTCTTTCACGTTGATCGACATGAAAAGTGTGGCGGTGAGGAAACTAAGGGGGCCTTCAGGGCCCCCTGGTGCCTGAAGGTGGGGGAGCACAACACGTGCCCCCCCTGTGTGCATGCACACCATTAACTGCACGATATGGACTGCAGCAGTCCATGCCATGCAGGTACTGATTTTGACGTTCCCATTGCGATGCCTGTTTCATAGGCACCGCCAAAAAACAGCTCGCCAGATAGGAGAAAACTTCTAATCTGGGGCGGTTCAAAAATGGGTCTGGTGGTGCAGGAGTGGGGCGGTCCCGCTCCCCCACCGCTAAACTCTTAATAAGGCCCTTAGGCAAGATTGTACCTTTAGTCGCGGTTGCACACCACCCTCCCCCGCACATGAGAAACAAACTAGGATTGTATGGTGACACTTGTGGGTTTTGACAGGTGGGAGTGTCATCAACACAGCTTTAAATAGAACGGTATGATACAGTAGGCATGGTGGCAAAGTGAGTATGATGCTCATCACTGAAAAATGCATAGATCTCAAGGTCAAGAGTTAGAATCACAGCAAGGCCTTCTTAGCTTTCTTGCTTCTGAGATCAGTAAATTGAGTACCATTTAAATGGGTAAAAGTAACACCTGTTATTTACAGCGATTAAACACAGCAGAAATTCAATGTGTGCCGCTATGAAAAATTAAGTTGAACCCTAGCAAGACTACTGAAGTCCCGCTATTTGGACAAAAGCATATAAGGTATTCTATTATATGGGAATGATATGACAGCTATTTGATGCACGTATTCTCTAGCCTTAGCTTAAAGTATGACATTCAAATAATGGTATTTAACTCTCTTACCTAGGAAGCCCATGGACCTGGGGAGCGAGTCGGTGGCGCCAAAAAGATATGGAGTACTTAATTTTATGATGACCTGGGGGCAGAAGATGGGTGTGAGAAAACCAGTGACCTTCCAGTTTTGGGCCATACTGGAATTGATGAAGATTAAGCTGATAAACATAGAATGGAAATGGTCTCCAGCTGTAGGGAGAGAACTGACACAACTGGAATGGGCTACAGTTTTTAGTTTCCCCTGTTAAGGTATCAAGGAAATTCCTGATTCAAACAGTTGAGGTTAAGTTTACTCCACCACACTTATATAGCATGTGTTACTGGTAGCTTTGCCAGGAATGCTGCTGTTCAGGTGGGTTTCTTTCATATGACGTGGGCATGGCCCAGGGTCGCTCTTTTCTAGTCAGAGGTGGCCAGCCTAATCTTGGCTCTCACAAATAGGTGCAATATATGCTTGGTTTGAATGCAGGAATTATTGATCAGCCTTAATGTGAAAAATCAAAATTCAAATTTGTAGACCTTGCTATTCTATTACATAAAGAGACGTCAAAATTATATGGAAGTGTCTTCTTCCCCTCCAATATCACTCTTTGGAAAGCAGAATTACTTAGATGGTGACAGCAGAAAATGGCACGAGTACAGGTCAATGGAGAAGATGGGTTGGAGAGGCAGTTTAATTGTCATGGGACTCTTATCTTATTGACTTTGTTGTCAAATTCAGGTGGCTGACCTCCGTAATAGCCCTTATCATATTTAGAGTGGCAAGAACCAGTCCGAACCTGCTTAAGTTGTGTATCTTCCTTTTCTCAGAAGGAGTGACCGTTAAATGCAGTATTTGACATATGAAAACCACCACATAGCTATGACTCAGACTTATAATATAATGTTAAATGGAATTTGTCTACAGATTGCTCCTTCGAGTCTCAATGTTGTGCAAGACACGATGCAAATAGAAAAAAAGCACAGCCCAAACAACCGGGATGGAACTCTGTGTGCAACCTCAAAGACAATGAGATGGAAAAATCAAAATGTATGTTTGTGATCTGTTATTTTAGATACTTAAATATGTCTAGGATAGTTGTAGAAAAACTAGTGGTACAAGTTTATTTGACAAGGGACAGTGCTCCGTTCTGATTCCCTGGAACAAACACCCACCTTTCAGTGGCATAATCCTCGATCTACAAAAATAATTCATCAGAAATCCCAGATGATAGGTCAGAGGATTTTAGTTGTAGGGATCAGAAATCACCAATTATAATCCCACAGGACATAGAACAAGCATTTGCAATGCAAATTGGTCTCGCATTTGTGAGTTAGTTATTGACTTTGTAAATTACCATGTCTTTTACCTACCAAAGGAGTGAAAGAGGGAAGAAAATGGCAACAGAAAGGATGCTAGAGAAAGTAGGAAATTGAAACCGAGATGGAACAAATCTGAGGAAAGGGGACAACTGGGATGAAGAGAAAATGTAGGGGGGAACGGAAACAGCACAATAAAGATAAACTGATTAAAAAGAGATATAAAGGGCCAGCTCTCTAAAATGTGGAAATACCGAGGTAATTAACTGTTGTACTTAAATAAAAGAAGAAACAGTTGAAATGAGTTATGAGATAACATCAAGGCTGGATAGATGCAACCACAAGACAACTGTGGTAAGACGTGGCAGTCTCCATCTTCTTTAAGTGCTACTGAATAGTAACTTTACAAACCATTTCTACAGTCTCCATCTTCTGTAAGTGCTACTGAATAGTAACTTTACAAATCATTTCTACAGGTGGCACATTAATAACCATTCCCATCTTGACACTGCTATCCTCTATTAAGTAGCAATGGAAGTTTAAAGGAACATTCATTTTCATTTGACTGTCAGCCGCTGAACAGTGGTTGGGCGCCATATAGAAATACTTTAAGATATTTCACTAAATGCTGCACCTACTACATAGGGATGATATCCAGATACAATACAATATTAAACAGGAAAAGCTTTTGTCTGCATTCAGTACTTTACTATAGTAACATGGCATGTTCAAAGTATAAAATCACGTAAAAGTCTCAGCTTAAACATTTAGGACACAGGACCTGAAATTAATTTGAAGAGATCAGGACTGCATTAGTCGTCATTTTGAAACATTATCAGCACAGCATTGTACCTTCCACTTGCAGTTGAAAGTTGAAGAAAACATGGGCTTTGGCCACAGCCACCTCCAGTGCATTGCCAGGCAGCAGCAGGCACAGTACTTTATCAGAGAAGACAGCGGCCACTGCTTGAGTCTTTTATTAACCCCTGCCACTTCCCTGTCCCTGGAGGCTCTCTGAATAACTTCAACACTTGTGGCAACGACCCATATAAAAATACAGCTGTGGATAAGGGGGCAATTTTTCTCTACATAAATTAATATGGAAATCGTTTGATCCCCGACAGTGTGGCATATATCAATATCCTCTAAGAGGGGCGGGGTGGGTGTGAATTCCAGAGGGTCTGCAATGATTGCATCCAACTCCATTGAAGCTGCCCCTGCAGATAACCATCATATCTCCTTGCAACAGGGTGGTAGCAGCTCAGTGGATAGGCAGCCCGTCCAGAGAGAAACCTGTGTTCGCTCTCCCCAACAACGCCCCGCAGTTGCTCGGCCTGCTTTTAATTTCTTACATCTTCCCCCGGAAGCTACTCCTTACACTATAGTTCTAGGAAATGTTCCAGAATTACCATCGCAAGCACAGGAGGATTGGTCTATTCTGAGAAACAAGGCATTACATCTGCTGTGCTCAAGTCAGGGATTAAAAATCACTTGTTTACCGAATTTAAAATGGCCCGTAGAGTACCATGGGTAGGGAAGTCCCGAAAGTCCCTTAGGGGTGACTGTGTGGTTCTAAGTTTTAGGTCCCCCGACTTGGTCAGGCTTATTCTGGAGAGGGCTGGGGATTTTGTAGTTAGGGACGATATTTCTGTTCTTCCTCTGGGGTACTTTTACCGGCCTGTAGCAAACAATAGATGTTCCATCTGGAGAGGATCAGGACAATTGGTTGGCCAAAACAACTACTCGGTCCCTCTCAACAATCGTTTTGAGGTTTTTTTCTTCATTAGAAGATATTGACTGACTTGCTCCAGATGTCTGCTTTGCATCCCCAGGGATAGGTACACCAAGGGGTTATATGGTCATTGGTAACGGCCGCCCAATATGTGACCCACTTGAATCTATTAAATCTGGGGATACCTCATCTGAAGATGAAGTAAAAGGTAACAACTCCGGCCATTTAGGAGGCCATCTAGGAGGTACTTGTAGCTCTTGTAGTCCTAGAGTGGAAGCGAGCATGGTGGAGAGGACGGAAGATAGGGATATTGGCTTTTTAGCTGGACCTCTACTACAAGATAACCCTCATGGCCTGGAAGTGAGGCCGGCTGTGAGCGCACCTCTCTGCCAACCTTCCCCTGTAGGTTTGTCTCAAGGGCATACAAAGTCCGTTATGGTAGCTGGTTCTTGGAATATAGCAGGGCTCCGGTCCAAAATGGCATCCAGTGACTGGGCAGCTTATATTGAACAGTATGATCTTTGGGCATTCCAGGAGACTTGGTCTATTGACCCAGTCCACTTCCCTGGGTTTTTACATTTTTCTAAACCTGCTCAAGGGGGTCGGAAAGGAAGGCCCATTGGTGGTCTTGCATTTTGGGTAAGACAGCAAATGGGCTATAAGGTGGAGGTGGTCTCTATAGACAGCCCGGATATTCTGGCCCTACGGCTCTGTATGCCTCTCGTACGAGATATTTTATTATTAATATTTATGCTAGAGGGCTTCCGGGAGGGAGGCGTTCTGACACAGTTGCTCTTCTTGATAGTTTTCTGAACATCCAACGGGGAGGGTGTGACCTGATAATTATGGGTGATTTTAATTGCACCTTTGAACCGCTTGATTTAGAGGATGGTAATTTAAGTATTTACGAAGATTCTCAGTGGAATATCCCGTCCCTTGAATTGAGTCCAATTAAAAAATGGACAGAAGCTGCTTTGCAGCTTAAGGGGCTGTGCCTGGAAAGGGGAGTGCGAGCGGTAAATGGGAGGTCCCAGTCGGACCAGAAGGGAGTGCACACCTTTAACAATGGTATAAGGAGTAGTTGTATTGATTTTATTCTCCTTAATGTAGAATCCTGGCCCGCCCTCCACGATATGATGGTCCAGGAGCGCATAGAAAGTGATCATGATCCATTAATCTTGACAATTAAGGTCCCGGGTTTATTAAATAGTTCTACAATGGTTACTGTGGATACTGCACCGGAAGTGTTGCTTTCTAATGATACCAGGAGAGTAAGATGGTCCAGGTATATTGAGAATGAAGAGGACCTGGGCAAGATGAAAACTATACTGGCCCATTCAATATCCTGTCTTCAGAGTTGTGATTCTCAGGAGGATATTAACCTTACTGTCCCCCATGTTCATAGAGATCTATTCTCAAATTTAAAAACATTTTTTATAAGGATCAGTAAAAAGAAGGGGAAGACCGGGATAAAACCAGAAACCTGGTATAATAAAAGCTGTAGAGAGGCATACCGATCGCTGACTAGGGCTATTAGATCTAAAGACATGGGAGAGGTTAAACTTGCCAGGGCAAGGTATAAAGCAACTCAAGCAGCAGCTAAAAAGGAATGGGATGACACTCTCTGGGCTGAGTTGCTTACTGCCAGCCGTGAGAAAGATATGGTAAAATTCTGGCAGTTAGTAAAGTGGGGGAGTGGTCGTGCACCCCAGACACCTGTTAACTATGTCCCGTCTGAACATTGGGCCTCCTT
The DNA here is from genome assembly GCA_963921515.1 of Calotriton arnoldi. Taxonomy (NCBI): domain Eukaryota; kingdom Metazoa; phylum Chordata; class Amphibia; order Caudata; family Salamandridae; genus Calotriton; species Calotriton arnoldi. The sequence goes on from CAWUFW010000742.1 coordinate 1,513,414, forward strand.
ATTATAAGGCCCAGTTCTCTGCTTCTAACAGCATATCGGCCCATTTTCAAATCCCGTCTTTGATACCCACCCTTTTATTTAATAAATCTGAGGTTGAGTCTGTCCTCTCCTTAATTCCGAGAGGAAGGGCCCCGGATCCTGATTGTGTCCCAGCGGATCTGTATGTCTATGATAAGGCTAATTGGGTTGTTTATATTACTTATCTCGCTAATGCCATTGCCAGTGGTGCTTGTATTCCTGACACCTGGTCTGGGGCAGTCATAATACCTGTATATAACAAGCATTTGCAATGCAATAGGTCTCGCATTTGCGAGAGTTTAAGCTATTGGCATTTTAAATGACAATGCCTTTTATTTATCTGTTTTGATAATTAACACATAAATAAAAGGCATTGTCATTTACATTGCCAATAGCTCAAACACTTGTAAATGCGAGACCTATTTCACTTCAAAGAAGCAGCCGCCATTGTCCCGGGCTGCTTGGAAAGTGAAAGCGCGCATGGCGCACTGAATGTTTCAGGAAAGCATGTTGTGACTGCAGTAGGAGAAACTCATTAAAGAAAATAGTGCTTACAGACTAAATAAGACATACCGTGGACCAACAAAATTAAAAGGGCCAGTCCTCATGGGAGGTGCTAATGAAGACAAGGCGGTAATAAGGAGGGACTAACAAGCCTGTTAACGAATCAGAAGCCAGCATTTACTGAGGACAATGACACAAGCTAATGAAAAATATGGGCTGAGAGTGGGCGGGGCTTCAAGTCCATGCTCAAATACAGCATGCCTCGCAGAGCAGTGCATGCGCTGCCCAGGCTCGACCTACAAAAACGTGTTTTCCCTCTATGGGTTTGTACATGTAGGGAAGGTTTAAAATCATGTGTTGTCCGACTGGTCAAGTTGTTAACCCCCCCATTCCATCTGTCCGCTACAGGTATAGAGGGACATGCAGAAACGCAAACTAAAAGAATTAGACATCTAAATGGTTCGCTAAGTCTACGCTTATGTTATATATGTATAAATATATTTCCGCCAATTTTATCTGTGGCATTTTGTGTATCGGCCCTAAAAATCCTGTCTGGAGACACCACTGTTCAAAACTCAGATAAACAATTATAGTCCGTGGTAAACAAATTCCCGCAGCTGCCTGGAAGAAACAGTACATCAACTCCCACTAATATTCTGCAATACGCTGGGAACTTTCTTTACCTCTAAAGTTCCAAAATGGACTACAACATCAGATGGCTATCGGATCTGATTATTGCCATGATTGCTTCCACTGATACTTGGTAGCAGAAGCCACGGACATTTTTCATAAAGTTAAATTTGGGTCGCTGGTGACATCTGTCTAGCATCTGTGCTTAAGCTACCAGCCAGTTCTCTTTGCCTCATTTATTTCAAAGTTAACCTGTCATTTGACAATGGTACTATCACGACAGCTTGTAAAAGTGGTGTAATGATACCTTTATTAAAAATTATCCTTTGTATAGTACAGGAACAAAAACCTATTTTCCTATCAAACTTCTACTTTTCTTGCGAAGGTAATTGAAAGAGCTGTAGCTAATATATGGAGAATCATTAAGCATTAGACCGCTACCAAATGGATTTTTGTCCAGGATGAGGAACATAAACCTGGTTAACCATTTTTGTTGATAATATCAGAAAATTATGGACCAGGTGAACGCAGAATGGCTAGGGTAACTTGGCATATGCGCAGCATTTAACACATTTGATCATGGTATCTTATTATTTTGCCTTGAAGAAATTGGCATTCAAGGTCTGGTAACCAAATGACTTTCTGCCTTTCACCAAGGTTGCACATAATCGGTCGGTTTTACCACCCTATAGATCAGACATTTCAGCAATGCAATGAGGTGCTCCCCAGGGCTCCTCTCATTCCCCCATATTATTAAAAATCTATGTCAAGCCCTTTCTCAACTAATGAGTTAATTTGGGTTCTCAACAGTTTCACGTGGTGTTGATATCAAAATCCTGATCCAGTAGATAAAAGTGGTTCCTTCTCTCTGATAAAATTCTAGGTTAGCTTTTCTTCGATTCAGGCACGGATGAGCAATATCTTTCTAAAACTTATTGGCAACAAGATGGAAGTGCTTATAGGTGGGAAACGCTATAATGGAGGCTAGATTCATACTGGCTACAATGGTTATGGACACCAACTGATCAATCTTGTAGTCTACCCATTCCTTACCATTCATTTACATCATTGTCATTCTTCTTTGCTGCTTCCTAATTGGCCAGTGAGTGCCAGGCAGCACTTCCTTTTCTGTCTGTGAACCATGGACCAAGCACTGATTGATTAATCTTAAATAGTGTATGCCCGCTGCTTGCGCTGTGATTGAGGTACTATTTCTTCGTCTCTCCCAAGCCCCTTGTCGGTGGTGCTTCCTCAACCTCCAACCCACTCCTTCTCCATGTTGCTTCTTCCGCGCACACAACCCCACCACAACGTCCTAGAGAGTTATCATAGGGTCCTTGATTTTCAGCTCTGGAATATCTTTGGTTTAAACGTCCGTCAGTCTGTTCTGTTTGCCTCTTCTCACAATAAGGTGATTGTTACTCAATATCATTCTCTATCATAATTGAGTATCAAGCATACCTGCTATTCCTGTTTGGAAAATGCTTTTAACATTTGTAGCTCCACAACACTACCCGGCTCTATCTCCTTTATCCCCAACCGGTACAATATATGTTGCTCCCTCACCCAGTAGCCCCTCCTGGTCTAAAATGCACTTATTTACAAACAAACCACAGAATGCCTCTCTACTCCACTCCACACATTGCCACTCCACCCCATTCCAATGCCACTCCATTTCTTATATTTTGCTGATGGCCTGACAGCTTATCCAATAGTAAAATTGTACACAAACCATAACAAAACAATCCAAGCACTGACAAAGCTAAAATGCTGGCAGCCAACTCCCCACCTATTGACTTTGCCAATGCTTGTTTACAGCTGCGTACAGTTTATTATAAGTGTAATAATACCTTATGGACCACAGCGATGTATAGGTGTTACATAAACGTACGTAAGGGAAAACGCTGAGACCGAGACATCGCCGCACATTTGGACATAACTCCATGAGAGCATCAGAAATAGATTATCCCCACGGATTTAGCACCATACTCTGAAATACATGAGTTCTGTGGTAAATCTGGCGCGGTTGCCACATATCTGTCCTTGGATAGTTCTGAGCGCTGCTGGAGTTAAACCGACATCCCGTTGTTTGGAACACAATCTCACACAGATACAACTACACAAAAAAAAGCTGCTGCTCCTGAAGTATTTTCGTGTGTCATTAAGAACCCACTGCAAAGCAAACAAATAAACACAGCCCGGTTTTACTCCGTTTGGTGGGTCTGCGGGGACTCAGAGGCTGGACTGTAATGATAAAATAACAAGGCAGGCAGGCAGGATGTAGTGTCCCTAAAACTGACTGAAACAAAGTTCATTTGGAAGAGGGGTGCCGAACAATGCGCGTCTGGAGCAAGAGCCGAGATTACTGAAGCCCTACACAGATCTGCCAGGGAGATCCTGGCGCGGATAAACACACTGACACCAGACGAGCCACCCCACGGCAGAGGGCACAGGGCAGAGCCCACATCTGCAGCTCTGGGGGGCTTTTAAGAACAGGAAATGCCACGCCGAGAGACTGCGAGGCAAATGAGAGGGCAGAGCCAAGGAGTTCTCAGACAAAGGCTGTATTACTCATGTCCGAGAGCGGTCTGCCAGTTTTACATCCCGTGACGAGCAGGGCTGGATCGGGCTGCTGCGAAACCAAGCGATGGCCAGACAGGCAGGAGCACTAATGTCAGGCAAGAAAGAGATATGTCTAAGCGGCCACATCTGCAGCCTTTTGGAACTTGAGAACCAGGTTTGAGTCCCGGCGTAGGCTCAACATCCTGTGATTCCGGGCGAAATGCTTAATCTCCAAGTGCCTAAAAAAGAAGGAATCTGATCCTTTTGTAATGTAGTTGGATGCTCATGTAAGTCGCACGCGCTATATAAAACTGTAAAAATAAAAAGTCAGGTTTCCTTGTGAGTGACTCTAACCCAACCCTACCGACAAAGGGGCTCCAGACCATCTTGTGTCTGTGTGTGTTTATAGGTGCTGGACTATTCTGTCTCGGTGCCGCTATTAGGTACTATTGGGTTCAGTCTCAAACTATCGGCCTTTCACAGGAACCGACTGAGCCTTTTGCCCCCAAACCAACAGAACAGTGAACGACACCTGCCTGTACCTTTCCTGTCCATTCCCTCGCGCTCTTCAAAGACACCGGTGTGTCCTTTTCCTGCCTGTTCCCTACAAAACATTAATAAGCAGTACTGTGTCCTGTTGACGCCAGCCTGTCTCTTCTCTGCCCGTGTTCTAGCATAGCAGACCTTCCAGTGGCACCGGCCTGCCCTGTCTATATCACAGCCAGAGACACCAGTGTGTCCTTTTCCTACCACGGGCCTAACGGTCTTTCAGAGGCAGGGCATGTCCTGTCTCTGACCAGCCCTACTTTATTACTGGCCTGTCAGAAAGACCCTGACTAGCCATACTCTGTCTCGGTCCTGACCCATCGTATGTCAGAGGCACCTACGCGTTCTTTCTCTACCCCGGCCCATCAGGGTTTCAGACATACTAGCATGTCCCTACTCTAGCCTAGCCATGCTCTGCCGGACATCCACATGCTCCAGCCTGTCCTGTCTGTCCCAGCCCTTTCGAACCTGACTGTCCGGGATTCCGGCCTATCGTGTCACTGCCCACCCACCACCTACCGGCCGTCCAGAGGCACGCACTACTGTGCCCTTGCTTTACCCTGGCCCTACCGGCCTTTCAGAGGCACCGGCCAGTCTGAATACCTGGCACATTTTCTGTAGGCACACAACCCTGAGGAGCGTGCCAGTATCCGTGCAAACAATAGCATCATCTGCTTCTACAAACAAGCCCATGGAGCGTGCGAGGAGGCACAGAAAAAAGTGCCTACAACGACTGCCCAGCCACCTACATGGTCAGACAAGCCCGTGCCGTTCTGGAAGCCTTCTCCGGGCCGCTCTCAGCGCGACCCGGAAGTCAGGCAACCTTGCCTGGGACATGGGCGGGGCATGGAGCGCGCGGCCGGAAGTGTCCGGGGCTCCCGTGAGCTGAGGGAGCCCTGCGTGTTGCAGCCCGCATGTAGGAGAAGCGCGGCGGGAGCCCACCCCGCACTGGCAAGCCGTAGAGGGAAGTCAGAGTGACCGGGTGAAGAGGCGAGTCCCCCCTGACATGGAGGAGACCAGCCGGGGAGCAGCGCAGAGTCCCCACAAGAGCCGGTGAGTGGGGCGCGCCGTGCTTGGACAGGAGATGTGCACGCGTATGGTGCGAGCAGGAGTTGTGATAACGCCGCGAGCCGTACGCGTGCACATCTCCTGTCTGTTAAGCTTCGGCACAGACAGTTGATGTGCACGCGTACGGCTTGCGGCGTTATTACAACTCCTGCTCGCACCATACGCGTGCACATCTCCTGTCCAGGCCTTGCCATACGCGTGCACATGTCCTGTCCCCCTTCCGAGCCAAGTCGACAACAATAGATCTCGCATAGCGAGCAGCGCAAATCGTTGCATCGCTAGGCGAGACCTAAAAAGGGGGATCGCGCCCTACCTGGCAACTATAGACCAATTAGTCTTATTGATTCCATCCAAAAAATAGTTGCCAGGTTGGTTTTGCGCCGTATCCAGCTGTGGATAGAGGAGTTCGAGATTCTATCACCACTGCAGGCAGGTTTCCGCCCCTATACTAGCACTATAGACCAGGTGCTCAGGTTTGTGATGATATATTGGCGAGTAGTAATCATAGGAGGGGGCACACTATATGCAGCTTTCATTGACCTAAAGTCCGCTTTCGACTTGGTTCCCCGCATCAAAATGTGGAGAGCATTTATGGACATGGGGATGCCTTTGGAGTTATTGGCAATGATAGTTAAACTACATGCCTCAAATTATGCACAAGTGCGTTGGGGCACACTAGGTGAAGTTACAGATAGATTTCCCGTTCTAAAGGGTGTGCGCCAAGGATGTGTCCTAGCTCCTACCCTGTTTTCCTTATTTATTAACAGGGTTGTCCAGTATTATTCCACATGTCCCACTGATGCTCTGACCTTGGCGGGCTTGAAGATCCCCCTACTCATGTTCGCGGACGATACCTTGATTTTATCCAAGACTCGAGCGGGGTTACAGGCCGCCCTGTCCCGGTTCGAGGAGTTCTGTCACGACCAAGAGTTGGAGGTCAATGTAGACAAGACAAAGTTCATGGTTTTTCATAAGTATAAAGATATAAAGGGCAAAGTGACCATGAACAGTGTCCTCTTAGAACAGACCGAAATATTTACTTACTTGGGGATAACCCTAAATAGGAAGTTAAATTGGAAGCCACAGATTGATATGCTAGCTTTAAAACACGCCCAGTTGGCAGGGGCGCTTATAAAAGAGCATAGGCTCGCCTTCACTAAGCCAATTGCCCCAGCCCTCCAGATATATAATTCCAAAGTTGCTAGTGCAATTCTGTATGGCGCCGAACTTTGGGGTAACGAGGATATTTCCCTCTTGGTGATTGCCCAGAACAAATTTGTCAGGGCCTTAACTGGTCTGCCACAATCCACTCCATTGCTGCCCTTATTCCTGGACCTAGGCTGTCTATGCATAGAGGACTTGGCTCGATTTAGGCCTATAGCTCTTTGGAGAAGACTCTGGGTTACTCCCGAGCTCTCCCTGTATTCCAAAGCCCTGCTGGATTTCAGGAAGGTAGGGTGCCTAGGTAAGATCAAATGGCTTCAGCACATAAAACATACTTTGACTGAAATTAGGATGCGCACCCTGTGGGATAATCCAGAAGTCAACCCCTTTCCGTCAAAAAAGGAGTTTAAGGCAGTTTATCTGGATGTGGTGAAAATGAAGCGTTTTTCTTCTATTAGAAGGCCTACCCTGTCTAGGAACTTCCTGACGATTAAACACGAGAGTGGTTTTGAACCCTATTGGGATATCATTTCGAAACCACTTGACAGGAAGTTATACCATCAGTTTAGGGTAGGATCCCTCCCGATTAAAACTTTTACTAGTAGATGGCATTCGCCAACGTCAGAAACATGTCCCCTATGTTTAGTACAGTCTGAATCAATCGCTCATATTTTATTTGTATGCCCGGCCTATAGGTCACCTAGGAAGAAATGGCTCAAGCCAATCAGTGCAAATTTGGGTACAAAATCGGCCATGGTGGCCCTAAGGATTCTGCAGACATGCACTCAGGATTACATTGTTGTTGCCATGGCAAAATTCTTGAGCTGGGCATGGGCCATTCGGGCTAAAAAACTAAGGGAACTATAATCTGAGCCAACCCTATTTTTTACTAACCTGAGGGATGTGTGTGAGGCGATTATGCCCCTCTGCTGATGTTTGACCTAGGGTCTAGCGATTTTTGTTGTAGACCGGGGCAGTTGTATGCCTAAAACACAGGTTAGGTGTTTTGATACCCTAAATCTTATTGTATCCACAAACCACCGCTGGGTCGACTGATGTATCAGTGCATAATTTCCTGTACCTTCCCTTGTGGTCTTTTTATATTATGGTAGTGTTCTGTTGATCTTAGTCTTTTTTAAATTTGCATTTTTATATTGTTTTAATTTTTAACTGACTGTATTGTCTTTTATGATTTTATAATCGAAATAAAGACTAACTGAACTGACATTCACTGCCTGAAAGAAACGCTCGGATTTGCACGGAGGCTAATAAGCTATGACATAAACGTAGTTTGAGAGACAGGATTTTTATAGCTATTTTTACAGAAACATGAAGCTGTGAATCGTGCTCTACTATGACTGTGCGTTCTCAGACTGTCTCATATCGGAAAATGCCCTTATGCAAATTGTCGAACTATGGTACTGCCTATTGTAAAGATGACACTTTCTTCACTACCAGAACTGTTCACAGTTATTTCCTGGGAGATGCTGTGGTAGGGGCTGCAGACAGGCACCTGTGAGCGGATTTCGGCCAGTGTTATCTCGGTTTGGTCTTCCCTTCTGCCAGCCTGCCCCCTCGAAGCCCCCCCACCCGCTCCACTGTCTTGATTTGTACTGAGAGGCCAGCGGGCACAGGGATTTGCACTCGCAGGCCAAGAGCTCATATCCTTTAAGAGATTATTAAAAGAAACAAACACTTCGTGTGGCAAGCAATTATCTCGTGCAGTAAGGACTCCGGTTTGTTTGAGTAAGAGTCCCTGCGACTTTTGAAGTGTACTGCTTGCTGTACAGAATTACAGAGAATTCAGCATGCCAGTGCACGTATCCTTGATAAGCTTTTTTTTTTTTTGCTTACCGAGTCGCTTGGTGCCGTGGCTGGCGGCTGCATTAAGGAGCCATCAGGACTGTCACTGATCCTCAGCTCCTGGTGGCCAGTGCAGGCCCAGTGAAACGCAGACACCGCCGGGGCCCGCCCATAGGCAGGATGATTAGGAAATGGATTCCATTGGCGACGCTTGCTGGCAGCATGTCGTGAGTTAATCACAGCAAAAACAAACAGCTACGGCCCGAGAAAGATGTGCGTGCAGTGTGCACATTTTTTTTAAAGACAGGATAAACCGTTTGTTTTTCAACTTTCGCAATGGTTGTCCTTGGAGGGGCTGTGAAAGCAAAGGGGGCGGAGCCCCGACGCCCTGGCTCAGACCTGCGGCTGTAATCAGATCCTCTATTAAACAATATGCAAATGACGCGTTCCTGATACTATTTCCCCTAAGGAGAAGAAAACGCTTTTAAGCATTAATTTGTGTAGTTACCTGCATGAGGAATTCGCTCGGGTTCGCCATATAAGGTAACCAATCACCTGTTAATTACACGGACCGTCCGTAAATGCTTCATTTATCGTGCCGTGGGGGGAAATGCACTTCGACGACCATCAGCACTCAGCATGGGGGTGGGGAGATTAAAGACCCGCTCCCCTCCCCCACACAGTAACCGTATTAAAGCGAATATGAAACAGAAGGATAAATGAAAGGTATAAACGCACACACAATGAGTATGCAACACTGTCAGCAGCAGCATACAGTCAAATCAAGCCCTGTTGTCTGTTTATATTACAATGCTTCAGGCCAGTCAGTGGGGTCACTATTAATGATCTTTCTGATAACCCAAACACTGACTGCTCGGCAATTGCTGAGGAAAGCTGCTTGATAATAATTACAAGGAAATTAGACTGACTTTACTAAAAGAAATGTATCTCGGCATTTATTCGCAGATGAAGGTATCTATATACTCCTAAGAAAGGAATAGACCAATCACCTTTGACTGCGTGACCGAAGACGACAAAGTAACTGGGAAATGCGTTTGAAACTGAAAGCACGCAAAGCCGGCCGGCCGTACACGTGCACATCTCCTGTCCGCGCACAACTCCTGTCCGGAGGAGGGAGTGATTTAGGACGAGGAAGAGGTTGTGAGAGAGCGGGTGGGCAGGAGGTGAGCCCGCGAGTGGTGCGCGCGCGCGTGCTTGAGAGTGCAGTCTTCACTTTTCAAGCACTGCACTCGTGCTTGTGGCGCGCCCCTGCTCGCTCCCGCAAGGTGGATGCCGCCACAAGCACGAGTGCAGTGCTTGAAAAGTGAAGACCGATGGCTAAAGGCCCTCCTAGGGCAACGCATGCGCGCTGCCTAGGCGAGACCTAAAAAACAAAAAACAAAAACTCAGCACTTGACTCATTCTAGGACAGCAGTAAAAACAAGATGTGGGAAATTCAACATAATCTTTACTAGAAGCACTTTTATTGATACAAGGCAACTTCCTGTTCTTGTGGTGGCTCTATATAGAGCTAGTATGGAATGAGTATCTGAATAATGCAGACTAGAGCAATCCCTCACTATCAGGATGCTACCTTGGATTGGGATCTGCAAATTGTAATCAATAGGGGCATCATTTTTGGTTTGGGCACACTCTTGGATTGGGACTTGCAAGTTGCTATTAATATGACCCAATATTATGGATTAGGACAGACCGATCTAGGACTAGTGATGCCTGTTGCGCTGGCTGGCTCCAATTTGTGCTGCCACCATACCTGCAAAGGGAACCCAAATGTGGCACGTCCTGACTGTGTAGGAAGCTACTATGTATGACAGGCATGGATGGAAAGCAGTGACTTTGAGTGACACATGTTGGGTTTTAGGGCTTCAGATACCAGGATAAAAACGTCTTAATTACATAGAGCACAATATTGCAGGATTCAGTAGGGCATAAAGGATGTGCAAGGTTTGTTAAGGTAACCAGACTTTCATATTAGGCATGTAGGCCAGTGCAGGAACTCGGGTCCAGATTTATGTACTAATAAAACAGCGCAGCAAGTAAAGTTATCGCGCTGCGTTGCATTAACGGGAGGGAGCAGAACAGCACCATATCTACTAAGATGTGGCGCTGCTTTGTTCTCTCCCTGTGTTGGAGCACTATATATTGCCATGCACCAACGTGGACACCTGTGCACCATAGTGTAAGGGTGTCTGCATTGTGGTAAACATAGTTCTTGTACAGAAAAGGGTGCTTTCCTGTACAAAAACCATGCTTTAATGTGTTTCCCTCTTTGTATGTGTGCTTTAGAATGCAGCAAATGCAGCACACATGCGAAGATGGAAAAACAACTAGAAATTGAAGTATTTCTCCTCCTTATATCTGCCTTAAGAAGGCACAGGATTGTGGTGCAAATATCCATCTACAGTTCTTTCAAGATGGGGATTTGCATCTAAACCCCCCCATGGGTGGTTGTATGAGAACCCCCATGCACCACCCATGGAACATCCCCTTAATGCAAAGTAGCACAAGGCAGCGCTTTGCACAGCTTTGAGTTACTTTTGTTGCAATCGTACGCAAATCGCGATTTGTGTTGGATTGTAAATACCAACACAACGCTTTGTGTCGGGTTTGCGTTAAAAAATAAAATAACGCAAATCCAATGCAAAGTCTTTGTTAATCTGGACCTCAGTATTTACCTGTAAATCTTTTTTAATTGTCTTTAGTTTTCTGGAGTGCAATAGACATATATACATACCCTTGGATGAGCGTCTTGTATCAGGATTGCTTTTGGTAAAGCGCTTGGAAGCATCTGGTGATGGAAAGCATGAGATCCATAAAATGTGGATCAACTGGTTGCTGTATTTACAGAATTAAGTTTTATAAAGCTCTGTTTCTCCTATGGGCTACTAAAAGCACTTGACAGTGTAGTTAGTGGATGGATACAATAAAAACACGAAGTGAGGCGGTCCAGGCAAGAGTGTAATTAACTATGTCCAACATTTCTTCGCCTCCACCCCGGTTTTGTCTTGTGTTGAATGCAACTCTGAATAGTTCAAACATTTTCTGTACCACATGTAGCTGAGTTCGTATCACTAGAATGGCCTCAAACCAAGCTGGAGTCTAGAATTTCACAGTCCTGAAAAAGGCATGGTGTGCTGATCCTTGAGAATGCTGCTAGACATGGAACATTCACAAGATCCAAATCCTAACTTTTTGTCTGTGATTGTATTCGCCTCAAGGATACAGTCCGCTTGCTCAGTCAATCTCAATTTTTTCTTGATGTTCTGTACTTTTTGGGGAGGTAAAATCAGTTGGCAAAGGAGGTAATCTACCTGAAACCCCCAGGAACTCTATACGCTGGGAAGGGATCAGAACTGATTTCTGAGAATTCACAATGAAGCCTAGATCTTGGAGAAAGAGAATCGTGAGGGCATTGGGCCATGAAAATGATGTTGTCTAAGTAGATAATCAGACGCATCCCGCGAGCTCTCGGAGATTCTACTACCGGCCTCAGGAGCTTCGTAAAGCACCAAGGGACGGAGGAGAGACCAAAGGGGAGGACCTTTTACTCCTAACAAAGAACTTGCCAAAGGAACTGGAGAAAGCGCCTGTGGGGTGGAAAAATGGGGACGGGAAGGTTTGCGTCTTTAAAATCTAGCCGAACCATCCAATCCCTGGAGAATATCTTGCAGTAGATGGATGCTCTCCATCTTGAAATGGCGGTAAACAATCCAACCATTGAAGTCCCTGAGATTCAATACCAGGCGATGACCACCACCCTTCTCCACCAGGAATATGCAACTGAGAAACCCATGGGGATGAGGGGTTGATACCCCTATGGCACCCTTTTGAAGGAGAAGATAAAACTTGCTCTCATTGGATAAAATACATCACAGGAGGAGGAAAGACTTGTATTGGGGAACTGTAGTCTATATCCCTGAATGGTCTACAGAACCCAAGCATCCTGAGTAACAGTTTGCCAAACGTATAGGGAAGACTGAATCCTGTCCCCTCCCAGTATCACATCAGAAAACAGAATTAATATCACCTGTGGCAGCAGAGTCCTGGTTGGAACCCTGAGATCCTCCATAACGACCTCTCCGGAAACGATTCCTGTTGGGGCGGGAACGAGAAGGGTAGAAAGTGGGGTTGTTCGGTTCGTGGTAACCACCTCGATTTTGTTGATAATAACCTCTCTGCAGGCCTTGTTGGTATCCCCGGCCAAACGTGCACCCTCTAAATCGTCTGGTCCTGTAAAAAACTAGGCAGAAGACCTTATGGGGAGACCCTTGCGCCTTATCCAGATTAGGCCACAAATTTGGATAGCTCCTTCAGAAAAGGTTGGCCAAACAGCAGGCCTTGTGCCACAGGGCCTGATTCAGAAGATGCGAGTTCAGTGAGCTTGGGGTTGAGATTAAGGAGGTTGGACCGACACCTCTTGCTGGAAATGGCGCAGTTTACATTTCGTAACTGGCAAATAGCTTGTTGCGCCCAGCCTACCAACTCATCCGGATCGATGAACAACGCAGACTCCTGAGCTCGGTATCCCAATTCCAGGATTTTGGTTAAAGGACCAGACATGTCCAGTAGCTTATCCAGACAGGAACGCCAGGCTCTATTCATCCCTTTCTTTGAATCCTTAGAATATTTTTTTGAGGTAAGTGATGAGGGTAGTATCAACTTCAGGTGTATCAGTGACCTTGCCAGGAAGGTCAGGCCTTGGGCACTCGGAGCGTAACTGAGCCCGCACATCCTTATCAAAGGCATGCCGAATATGTGACTGGACATAATCCACCACTTCTTGCGGAGGGAGCCATACAGTAGATTTCGGATGGATAATTTCAGAGGGTTCAAGGTAAGTACCTTGGCCTGAGGAATTGGGTCAACGTGACGCACCTTACGTTTGCATTTACTAAGGGACAGGCGAATCCTCGTGGTCTGAGCTCTAGCCAGAAGAGGAGCTGGATTCATCATTTTGAAGTGGATTGGGAGGTAAGGCGGTGGACGAGGTGCTGTAGTCATGATCCATGGAGAAAGAGCTGGCCAACCTCTCAAAATCAGTGGTGTAGGGACCTCTAGGGGCTTTCACGTTGATCTTGGATTGGGAGGACGGACCACCCTCAACTCGCAGGAGAGGGGTAGGCACAACTCTATTGCTCGGCATATCCACATAGGTGGCGTTTCAGGGACTCAATGGCCCTCACCAGGGCCTTGTTGACTGAATGCTGCACTCCAACGTCCAAAGCGTCCCCAAGGTCCTGCTCCAGAGACCCGGCTGGGTCCTCATAATAATATCTCTCTTCGTAGTATTCAGCCATGATCTGGATGCCTGTGCAACAGAGCCAAATATGTCTCAGCAGGGTAACAGACCAAAGAGTAGAAGAGGACAGTCAATCCTCAATAAGGAGCAGTCAGGGGGAGCAGTAATCAAACCTAAAAAGCAGGTAAAGTAACTCCAAGAGTTATAATATCAGTGAAGAGTGGAGGGAGGGCCTGCACACACAACTCTAGGCAGAGCCTATGCTGCATTTCCAACTCTGTGCATAAACCGGGGGCAACAGGGCGTAAATCGGGAGTTGAACACGAACGGCAGAGAGAGATTTAATGCGTCTCACGCGTTCAATTCAAGCCTCTGATCCCAGGAGGGAATTAAAAATGGCCCCTGCACATGCGCAAGGCCGTCCAACTTGTAAACCGAGAAAAGAGGAACGGGCGACAGTGAGTCGCACATGCTTGCTCCCTTCTGTCCCGCTCCACACGCAAATACGAGGGCGGAGACCCCCCGGTCGGGAGGCAGAGCGCTCCCGTGAAAGAACACTGACAACCGCAAGTTGCACAGCAGGACAAAATACAGCAAATTGAATGCACGTAAAGGCATAAGCTACACCAGGTCATACAATTAAGTAAAAACCTGCAGCAATATAAACCACACAACAATCAATTATATCATGTATACTACGCAATTACATCAAATAGACCTATGAGAAATGCACTTAACTGGCTGCGAAGCAGCAAAAAAATGGAGCTCAAGTTATGCTGAGGGGTTGTTTATGGCTGGGTCTCTGGTTGATCAGGTGACTAGATGGAATCATGGGAAATGTAGTGTTTTTAAAAAACTTTATTGTGATTGGCTGCTGTTTTGAAGTGGTAAAAGAAAGCGGAGCATAATCGGAGCCACCGGTCCTGACATCAACAGTCAAATCATCTCAGATAACCTGTGGAGTCTAAACCAGTGCATAACATACTGGGAACTGCTGCTTGATTTAGCTGTATCAGATCAGCAATGAAACTGCTTGGTATTGAAATTAAGCCCAAACTTACAGACAGCATGCGTTCAACAGAGAATTATCCTTCAATAGAATCGGACCGCTCACAGGATGGAAAAAATGGACTTAACACTTGACGGAAAATGCTGGTGATGTCACCTTCCTGGTGCCACTATACTGCCTATGTTAGACAAATGCACTAAAGTCTAGATATATTGACTCTTAAATAGCAGACAGTAGTTCAAGGATCTATAGTTCATTTTTCAGCACAAGCTATATCTTTTAAAAAAGATGCCACATTGTCATCTCAAGAGCCTTCTAAAACACTTTGGACACAGTGAGGCCTAATGTTGGCCAATAAACTCTCACACCAAAAAAATAGAATCAACTTTTGCAATTGCTGACTTAAAATATTAAATCTGTCTAACAGAGAAACAGAATTTCAAACTAAAATAGAAAGGGTACTCAATCTAATTTTGGGTATTTGTTTTTTAATTGTGCATGAAGTATGAACAGATTACAATTTATGATAATTTGTAACCCCCCCTCCCCCACTCACTTGTGGCTCAGGTAGCTCTTTTTTATGGTATCTCGAAGAGTTACATCATCAAAGGGAAGTAATCATGAAATAGTGGTTATTTAATTACAGATACGGTAAGGGTGACTTTCAAATAGTGACACAGTAAAGTAACCTACAACCATTTCAATAATAACAGTTCGTATTACTGTATTGATAATTACATGGCTGTCTCAAAGGGAGAAAAAAGGTAAGAGAAACATACTCTGTGCCTGTAGTGACTAATTCCAAGTATTCATTCAACCGGGAAATAAATGGCTTGTCCTCCCGAAACAGATCAGCTGATTCACAACACATTTTGTGCTCTTAAATTAAACTTAAGTGCTCAGAATATCTCATCTGTTGATGTGCATTGCATCTCCTCGAATGAAGAATCAGGATATGAGGATATTTACACCCACAAGTATAGTGGAGGCCCCTCTGTTTTGTGTTTAGAGAGGAGGGGATTTGCATAAACCTTGGTTAGTTGGAAAGGGGTCCTCATTGGGAAGGCGGTGAAAACCCATATTGCTGAAACATTATGGGTATTCAAAAACATCACCAATAGTTGTTTACACTACGTTTGTGCACTTACACCTTTACATTTGGTGCCATAAAGGCAGGAGTAAGTGCACAAATTGAATGTGAAAACCACCACACATTCACACATTTTTATGAGCAACAGAATTTCAATCTGGAAAAATATTTTTCAGGTGAGGAGATAATGAATGTGCACCTCAACTTTAGCCACAAGCCAGTGGATTTTCCAAAGGCCAAATATCTTCAGTTTCTAAACGGAAAGTAACACATTGGGGCCATTGCAATAAAGTTTATTATATAGAAGTGCTTCAAGTAGACTGATTTACTGATGCACGCCCACATCACATAGAATTTCAAGTTTAAGTTTATTTGCGTTATTAATTAAAACCATTGTAATACAAATAACCCTCAATACAATAAAGTACATCAAAAATAAAACGTTAAAACTTCTTGTGGTGTGTCATTTGCCAGTTCTTGAGCTATTAAAAGCATTCATTAGCGAAACGATAACCAATTCTCCGGATGCAAGATTAAAATGCAGTAAAACAAAATACTTGGCCCTCTTTTCCCTGTACAGAATAAAGCCAAGTAAGACCGTCAGTTATTATAACGTGGTTTCTTAACAGTTCCCCCAAATTCCAAAATGCAAAGACTAAGGGGGTAAGTGGCAGGTGGTTACTTAGGATGTACCAACGGGATCTTTGAAATAATAATATGCAGACTTTGCCTGCGCGCCCTACCACAAATTTGCAGTGCAACTTACCCCTAGGGAGATGGACAGTGTCTAAAGGTGTGAAGCAAAGACCTGCAGATAGGGGTCCCAGGAGGAAAGTGCTAAAATGCCTTTTGGCTATCAACAAACGATTCCATTAAACTTTGGCCAAAGGATTGTGTCAGGTCATGCTGTTGAGAGGGGCCTGATTTAAAGTGCATTAGTGTCAATTTGCAGAAGGAGGTTTTGTTTCTGTATAAAGTGCTCTAGCAGCCTCCTAGCTAATGTTGTGTCATTTGGGGAGCACCGAGTATAAGGTGCAATTGTGCCTATGCTTTAAAGTGCCTTAGTGCTATGTAAAGTGCTCCTACATGCCTCCCTACAAAATTCCCAAAAAGAGTCCCGTAGCTGTATTGCACCCTACTGCTAGGCCTTGGTTACTTCGTTACGTTCTATGGCCAATACCCTTTCCTCCACTAGCTGGAAAAATTTAACCAACGCACAATTCACTCTCAAATCTCTAGGATTAAAACATGCTACAGCCACCTCTTTGCATGATCTTATCCCTCCCATGTTTACATTTTTGCATAGAAGATTCCGGTGATCCTCCATAGTGGCTTCGCAGAGGCACAATACGTGAATTATTTTCTCTGATGCTTGTCCGCATAGCCTGCAATGTCCCTCACCATCCTTTCTTCTCCAAGGCGGGTAATGCTTTAAGGCAGGCAATATCCCCAGTCTGTATTTTAAAAACTGTTCCTTCATATGATTACTGTGGGGTATCGCTAAATAGCCTTGTAGCTGCTGAGTGTTAGCCACCCATAGCTTTCGCCTTGCCGTAGATTGTTTGTCTTCCAGAAAAGAAAGGGCTTTGGTGTTTAGTTTTATTATTCTTTTTAGCTCGCTGCGGCTCAGGTTGAGGGCCCAAGCGGATGAGGTCAAGGGTAGTGAAGGACCGATGTAAGAAGTCTCTCACATCGGTCCCCAGAATTTCCAGCCAGAGATAGTGGCCTAGAGAGCCCTGCTTTGCGAGTTTGAGCCCTTGGCAGCAGTTCATGAAGGCCGCCTGCTGGCCCAATGTTTGTTTCACTAGGCCAAGTTCGCCGACAGGTGCGCCGACAGTTGGAAAATGGACCTGAAGATTTTTGCACTGTTATCCAACTCCGTGCTGTCCCGGTCCCTCAGTCCCTCGCTCCCATAAGCCAACGTGGGGAGGACTTTAGCTTGCGCCACTTGCAAGACTGGAGAAAGTGAAGAACTCTTCATCTTCCTGTGCAGTGAAACAAGACAGAATGCCAGCGCTTTGCCTTTCCTTTTAATTTCGTCAATTTGGGCTGCAAACCTTCATTTGGGGTTGAATAACACTCCAAGGTACTTGTAAGCATTGGCTGATTCCAACTTTTCAGTTTCCAGAAACCAACTGTAGCTGTTCAGTCTTTTTTCTTGGAGTGTTGGGGTTTGAATCTTTTTCATGTTTATAGTCAAGCCATTTCTATTGGAATATTTCAAGGTTGCATCCAGGAGTCGTTGCAGCCCCACTTTTGTCATGCTGGCTAGCACCAAATCAGCTGCATTCAGTAGATTTAATAGTAGAATTCATCACAGTTTTGGGGCATGACAGTTAACTTTATTTGGAAGAAGAGGAAGGTTCTAGAGGAACAAATTTGAAAGGGTCGGCTCCGGTATGCAGCCCTGTTTTAATCCTTCAGGGGTTGCTGGTGTGACTCTGGACAGTCTGTAGCTGTTCCCCAATTTAATCCTAATCCACGTGTTTGTGTGCAGCATTTGTAGTGCTCTTAGAAGACCGCCAGGTGCATTCCATGCTGCAAGTTTTAACCATAGTTTGCTGCAGTTTACATTGTCAAATGCAGATTTATAATCTATAAAGCATAGATGCACAGGTTGATTGTAAGACGTTACAAAGTCACTCGGCAGTAAAAGGGCTATGGTGTTAGTTATTGACCCTGTTTGTTTGGTAAAGCCAGTCTAGTTCAGTGGAATTATGTTATTTTCCTCAGCCCATATATGTAATTCCTCCAGCATAGTCCTGGAGAAATATTTTGCTTTGTCTTGTAAGTCCACTACACGGTAGTTCTCAGGTTTTCCTTTATCTCCCCCTTTAACGATTGGCGAGAATACTGAGCCATTCAATGAGGCAGGGGCCTTGCCGTTATCCAAGACAAAATTGAAGAGTGGTTCAAACTGATTTGTCCAGTAGGAGAGTTCTTTCTTAAAGATTGCTGGTGCGTTCCCATTTGGACCCGGGGCCCCTTCTCGGCGCCCTTTGGAAATTTGCTTCTTTAGGGTATGTGAGCGGATTGATAGTTTGGATTCTTTCTGACTTTCCAGGCTCTTGAACGTTTGAAATTCCGATGGGGGCACTTGTCATCCTGGATGATGTGGTTGTGCTGGGGCCTATGGAGCTGTTTGCCCCTGTGTGTTGCTCCTTATCACGGTTTGACCGTGCACATACTTTATCCCAGTCTGCAGTGTGTGCATGGACCCCAATCTGAATCTTTCGCTTCAGTGTTTCTCCTCTGATTCTATAGGTGACTGAGTTACTCTTAGAGTGAGCTGTGCCCATCGGATTGAAGGGCCCAGTTAAGAAGTGGACCCTTGTAGCTAGTTGCTGTTCACAGTCTACCAGAAACTAGCAGAGTTGTTTCTCTTTATGTCTCATAGCAAATTTGCCGAGAACACATCGTTCCTAGCTCTCAAGAGCTCCTACTTCTGCTGATTTTAGATCTTTTTTCGCTTTCCTCAGAGGAAGGCACCGAACGATCCGGACTTATGTCAATAAGTCCGGATCGCTCGGTTCCCTCCTCTGAGCCCTCCAGAGTTGGTTTACTTGCCATGTTATTTCCCTGATAAGGTGGTTCTTCTTCCATGTACTTAGTGTGGGGCCCTTTTGCCCATGGCCGTTCCTTCGAGCTGGTACTGATGTTTCAAAAAGACCAGCAAATTTAGTTGTGAAACGTTCCCAGTTGGTCAGAGAATCATGTGTTACATTTGGTATATCAATAACAACTCCACAGGAGAAAGGGTCCTAGGGAAAGTTTAACGACCAAACTACAGATTTAATCCCCAATACAACTAATAGCAACAACAACAAAAATCTGGTGGTCTTTTAAAAGGAGCCAGTACTGAATCATTAATTAACACAAACAGTGCCAACACCCTGGATACCAAAGAACATGTAATCGAATAATTGTCCTTCATGAACTTGTCGAACTTCTTGGACTTCCATCAACTACCAACAGTGGTCAGTGTCATCATTTGGATATCCTTCCTTACCACCACCACTCTTCTAAATCACAGAAGAGGATCATGTGGATCGGATTTCGGCCAAGTCACGAAAATCACAAAAGGAAGAAATAAAAGCCAAGATAGAAGAAAACTTAAGACCATATGTCCAATAGTAACTGGCCTTACACCAAAAAGTTAGGATGATGGAATTCTAAGTGCAGTTCTAAGTGCAGTGCATATAAGTGAAGTTAAAAAGGATTTGGAAGAGAGAAAACCTCCTTTTAATTCAAATATCTCTACCAATACTGTATTAAAAAATAGTGCAGAAACGGCTTTAAACACATAGGCCGCTTATAGTATGGTCAACTAGTTTCAGCTTACTGGGCCACTTGCCCAAGCTTTCTTCAGGACCTAGACAACAACTACTATTGCTACTGCATTCCCAATTGGATCATGAAACGTGTATGTGTATAAAATTGTCATAAAAATACGACCTTCTACTTGGTCATTATTCCATAAAGTCGGAACATTCTTCACACCTTTCTTGTGTAAAGTCAAAACCTCACCTCACCCGGTAAATACTCAGGTATGGGAGACCCCGCCCTCTCCGTCGGTGCCTCGAGCTCTCCTGAGTTATTTATTGGAGTCGTCAGTATCCTGTGAATGACCAAAGTTTAGCACTTCACATGGAATAAAGAGAGAAGGTATCTTGAGGAGTAAGGGAAAGTCCTTGCCAAACTAATGCAACCAATAAAGCTGAACATCTCTGTTTGAAAAAACTTTAAGAGGATGAAAATGGAGGTAGTCAAGTCGAAAGCTGCCTAAAGCACCCTCTCATTTTACGGGTTTGGCTATCCCATGGAAACCCATGATTATCCCTTAAATCTTTACCCCTTTCCAAGCCAACAATTAGAAAAGTACTATGTTAACCTTCACAGCATTTGCCCGGCACCTATCACAGATTCTATGCGTCTCACTTGAAGTATGAAGCCTCATGGTAATTGGCAAACAGTCTACAAAAGCCAAAAACACTTGCGTCCTTCCACTCCAGCGTAATGCCTCAGTAGAAGTGCAGTAAAATAGCTGAGTCTGTGTGCTCCATTTACCATGCAAGATTTTTGTTGGACTGTTTGATTTTCAAATGTAGTGCCATTTTATGAGGGTGTTGTAGAAGAGATGACCAGTGAGGAGATTGCATTTTTACAGTTGTTTTGAGGACAGAGGTCAATGGTTTGCTTTTATGCTGTTCTGTTCTGTTGATTCATTATTAATCAAGAGAATGTAATAATTATTATTTACATAGGAAGGTTATCGTGATGGAATAGATGCTGGGAAAGCGGATTCACTTCAGCAGGGCTTTAATGAAGGCTACAGGGAGGGCTTGGCTGTCTTGATGGCCAGTGGAACACTTAAAGGATGTCTGTGGTGAGTATTTTGTTTAATAGAAAAAAGAATAATCCTGTATATGTAACTACCGTTTACATTCAAGGAAAATTCCTCTGTTTATGAACTGGTGTAGTTGAAAATATGATATTAACATAGTAGGTGAAATAAGCGAGTTTTGCTGCCCTTGTGGGACAGAAAGGATTTAACCCTGTAAAATCCATAATACTGAGGCTTCTCACCGCCTCATAAGTGCCAACCCCCACCCAGTGCCAAGCCCTTTTTTGATATTTGAGGTAGTTCACATTTAAGCCTTTAACTTTTTTCCACTAAAGATATCCAGGCCAAATTTGCATCCTGTTTTTTCCCCTCCACATTGAAGATTCTGAAGGTACCAAATGTTTGTGGATATTTCGTTTTTAAAAATTGGTAAACCTGTTGTGCAAGAAAGTGTGTATTTGTTTTTCTAAAAATGGCATTAAAGAGTTGCTGTTTTAAGATCACCCTCTTCTCAGCTTTCGGGAACAGCTAAAGTTGTAAATGAAAAACAACTTTCTTTTCACCATTGTTTTGGCAATTTACTAAAAGTGTTAGTCAGTAGTTCCTATTTGTGTGGTTTCCACCTACCTGCAGCTTGTGCGTGAAGAGGTATGAAACCCATTGGTGAACCTGGAACGAAGTCCATTTCTGAAAAGTAAACAGAATTTTAAATTCAGCATTGTCATTTTTGGGGTCACTCATGGCTTTTCCAAAGAAACTAATAGTTGAAATCAAAAGCTAAAGAAAGTAAGAAGAAATAGAAATAAGTGACCGCGTTTTCATCTGTATTTTTTCCCTAATGGCTGATCTACAAAAGTAATATATAGTTATGTCCATCTGCATTTTTCTGGTTGCAGGGATATAGTAGAGTTTGTTGATTAGCTAACAATCGAGCTGCAGATTATAACGAGTTTTCTTTGTGTACAAACCATTATTCAATTCATGATGTAAAATCTAAGTGAATAAAAAATAGGTATGAAGGAAAGCTATGCATTTTTTAAATGTGCCCAAGAATCTGAGTTTAGGGGCATGTCCAAGCTAACATGGCTGACTAGACACATCTGAGTTGGTCTTCTGTGCCCACGCTGTCAATTAGTAGCACAGCTGTGGGTTGCAGTACTGTGAGTGGGACCTACGCAGTCTTGGAAGGTGCTATCTAGTAGGAGGGGATCACAGTCCAATGGGCTCACAGTAAAGGAAGGTGGCGGCCTTGCAAAGCCATGGGCCCAGCTGCGGTCGCGGGTGGCAAACTGGGAGGCCTGTGAATTGGCCCAGAGGTCACTGGCCGCTAAGCAGGCTGGGCATGCCACAAGAGGTGAAGCACAGAGGACGTAGTCGGCATCCATTAGGGGGAGGCCTGCCCTGCAATGGGGCTGTGGGCAACTATTAAAGCAGGAGGCACAGATAGGAGAAGCACTGAGTTGGGCAGCAGCCGCTAGGTCCGATTGTGGCCCATAAGAGGTGAGGAGCAATTAGGTGGGAGACCCGGGCGGCGAGAGCAGCCCTGACCTTGCTTGGCAGTTCAGGCTTGACTGTTCCCATAAGGAAAATGGGCAAGACTAATTTGCATATGGCTGGGTCTAAACTGGGGTGGCATGGTGAGCAAAAGAACGATGAATTTTACCCAGATCTCTTGACTGGGGGTGAATGTTTTGATTGGTTCTGCATTCCGTCCATCACTTGTGTGTCTTTTGCTTTCTCACTCTAAGTGCGCTGGGTATGCCCAGATGTGGGTCCCGGGCTCACTGTGCCTCTGGATTCAAGCTAGCCTGGCTGATGAGGGATGAAACCCCGAAACCGGTCCTAGGATGCCTGTTTCTGGTCCAGGAGGACCTGACTTGGCAGTTCAGGCTTGATTGTTCCCATGAGGAACATGGGCAAGACTGTTTTGCATATGGCTGGGTGTAAACTGGGGTGGCATGTGAGCAAAAGAACAATGGATTTAACCCAGATCTCTTGACAGGTGGTGAATGTTTTGATTTGACTGCATTCCATCCATCACTTGTGTGTTTTTTGCTGAAATAATATGGCAGCTTTAAAAGACTGGGACGGATCATCCATTAGGCGGCAACATGCAAGCAGCACATCAGAGACTGAGTGCAGTGGGAGCAGAGAGCCTGCGATTAACGGGTGCATGGGATCATTGAGGGAAATATACACTTGAGGCATTGTACTTCGGACACCACTGCATCATGTTTGCCGGTGGTTAACTAGTGGACTGGAACCAGGATTCTGGGGAGCCGGGTGATAAGTGTGCACCAATGAATTAGTTAAATGCCCAACCGTTGACCTCTGAGGAGAGGGTTCCCCATGCAATATAGCCGTACAGGAAATGGGTAGAAAGAAAGCTGTGAGACCTTCTAGGAGCTTAACATTGCCTGTCCTGGCCAACATGCGGACAGAGATGCAGCGGTAATCTCACCTGGGGATGTTGGTAAATTTGATGTTATATTGGAGGTGATTGCAACGACACATAAGGCATTGGAATGTAAAATTGATAGAGTAGCGCTGGACCTTAGCCTAATCAAAGCAGATCAGTTGAATGTCAAACTACGACAGAGGTGGAATCTGCGTTAGCTTGCACCTGACCAATGGTGCTTGAAATGTAGAAGCAAGTTACTGAAATACAAGCCAAAATAATAGTAGTGGAAACCAGAGCACAGGATTCAGAGGGCTGCTCCAGGTGGACCAACATCAGAATATTCTGGCTGCTGGAGAAAATTGAGGACCGCAGCATAGAATTGTACTTGGGAGATTGCCTCTCGTATGTGGTGGCTCCCAAAGGCCACTTGAAATTTTTCTCCATTTAGTGTGCACATGGAGTGCTCACTGCCACCCCTGACCAGGAGCCCCACCTAGTTCAATAGTAGTGTGATTACTGGATCACAGGTACAGAGACCACATACTCCAACTGGCATGGCACAATGGACCATATGAAGTATAAGGCAGTAGGGCGCCCCTCTTCCCAGACTACACTCTGGCAGTGAAGCAGCAGCTAATGGCCTTCTCTGCAGTAAAGCAGAACCTCAGAACATTGGATCTGAAATACATGCTGCTCTATCCAGCCAAACTTATGATTGTAGACAAGACAGGGTGCACCTTTTTTTTTTTTTTTTTAAACCAGGAGAAGCTATGTTGTGGACAGAACAGAAAGTGGCTGACTTGCATGTGGCCTTGGAAAGGTCGAAAGACCTAAGGGATAGGAAAAAGGAAGCGCAGGAAGGAAGCTAAAGAGCCACCTTACAGGCAGACCTGGAGCCTGTTCAGAATTGAGCAAATTAAAGCAGTAAAGAAAAGGTCACAGTGGAGAGAACAGCAACAACAAGCTCACAGTAGGGCTTGTGCATCTGTAGTGGGGAAGAAGAGAAAATGCTATGGATACTGCTATAAATGGATGTAGTTGGTGGGCCTGGTCTGTTCTGGGTGGCAGGTATTTGTTTGTATATGCTGCAGAGTTCCAGGAGGAAACAACAATATGGGTGTGTGACACAGGCCCCGGGTAGTGTGCCATAGCAAGCAGCGACTCATTGATATACAGTGGGTGAACAGGAGCACTTTGACATTAACTGTCAAGGCAAGCCCTTTCCAAAGCACCCAGGAACACATGAGAGGCTGCTGGGCGAATCAGACATGTATGATTTTGTTGATTGGACAATGGCAGTTCCCCACCTTATCGAGAACAGTTGTTTCCCAGGTTCTTTATGGTATGCGAATGGTGCTTCAGAGATATGTGGGTCTTTGAATCAGGTGTGACATTTTAGAGTGGGCGCGTGTATTTATAGACCGCATATGCAAGGCATTGGTACTGATGTTGAGAATAATGATGGGGCGATGGGAGTCGACCACCATGTAGCTCCTGAAAGTCATGCTAGTTACAGCAACAGATTTTACAACGGATACAGGGTCATATCCTGGAACATATGGAGTATGGGAAACCTGTCTAATCTATACAAAGTGCATGGCTACGTATGGAGACATGGCATTGATTCCGCCCATCTGCAAGAAACGCACATGACAGAAGAGGGGGCTTTGCTGAGGAAGACATGAAAGAGTAAGAGGGAAGCCATAATTGTGCTACTCCTGAAGGCCCATGAGAGCTTAAGTTGCATAGGCAATTTTCCATGTTGAAGGCAGCCCAAAGTCACCCCTGCTTTTTGCCTTTGCAATGGAACCAATGGCAGCAGTGTTCAGCCAGCACAGAGACTGATGGGGAGTCAGGGTGGGCACAGAGATGCATGTAATATCAATATATGCTGACAATGTCGTGCTGTATCTACGTGATGCGCTGCGGTTAGTAGCACAGACTCTGGAGAGCTTGAGGGCATTTAGGGAGATCTCAGGTTTACAGGTCAATTATTCTAAGCCTTGAAGGTACTCCCCGTGGCAGTGTGAATCAAGCTTGGTAGACTGATTGCTAGTTTTAGCACTAAGATGGGAACATGTGACATTTAGTTACCTGGGCGTCTGGATATATCAAACCGATGTAGACCTGATTGAGGGAAACATAGAGAAGGTGATGGTGGGTATACAGTAGTCGGTGGCTTTCTGGAAGAAGCTTTCTCTGTCGGCAAAGGGCAGCATAGCTTTGTCTAGAATAATAGCTCTTCAACGAATATTGTACCTATTTGCGTGCGACCCTTCAACTGTGATTTCCCAAAAAGATATTTACCAGTGATAATAGTATATTGATTGACCTAGTGTGGGCCGGAAGGAGACGTAGATGCTTACTCAGCAAGATGCAATTGCCAGTTAGAGGCAGGCTTGGGGGCGGGGCAACAGATTCCAAGCTATATTACATGATGGCTCAGTTACAATGCTTAGCTAGATAGCGGCAGCCACTGACAATCAATAATTGCAACATATGGAAGATGGGTACAATTGGGAGTGTGTGCTGAGTCTTCTACATAAACCGTGCAGTAGGCATTTTGTGCTCTCTAACCTCATAGAAATTACAAAATACTGCTGGAAGAGAACCCTCACCTGCAGCTGTACACAAGTCTCATATGCCCCGAGCTGCCGCTGTAGTCACTGCCGCCATTCAGTATGCTTGCTGAGTGAACAGACATACAAGTGTAGAACAGGGCGGGAGTGACCTGTCTGGGAGATCTATCAGAGGATGGGACGATATGTGCATTGCAAACTCTGATGCAGAAGGTACCACTACCTACAGGGTAGTTCTTGGTATACAACTTACTAGTAAGACTTATACAAGAGGCTTGGGGAGGGCTTCTGGAGGTACAGAAACGGAATACTGTTCTAACTGTCTGTAACAGCAGAGGAGTAGTGACGCATTTGTATAGCACATTGATATCCCAGCACAAAAAGTAGTTGTCCAAACGTAAGAATTTGTGGATTGATGACTTAGTGGAGGATGCAACAGATGGGGAATGGCAGCAAAACCATAGGCTTCCCCAAGCTAGTGTGTAGAAATGCAAGGATCCAGCTAATAAAATTCCTCGTTTTGCAGCGATCATATTTGACACATAAGTTGCACAGAATTTTCCCAGCAGTATTAAGATCTCCCCACTGCGCAGCCGAGAACATCGATCTCTTGCACATGCCCAGCATTAGTACCCTATTGGAAAAGTATCCTAAGGCAGATCAGCAACATAATGGGGTTGACATTAAAGGAAGAACCTAAGGCCTGTCCTCTGATTATATTTTCGAGCAATAAAAAAACACAAGGAAGCAGTGAAATTCACTGACCTAGCTATGATATTCACAAAAAGGTAGATTACCATGTTGTGCAAGAGTAACAGCCATCCTCCGATTGGCAAGTGGAGGAGAAACCTCAAAAGGTGGGCTGAGGCAAAACATAGGACACCTACAGATTTAAGATGTAGAAAAAGATCTGGCCTGCATTTGACGAAGTGGGATATATTCCTGTCTAATTTGGTCAAAGATCACATGAGCCCAATGTCTGTGAGCTATGTCAGGTGAATTTGTGAGAATAGAAAGACAAAAGAGTGTAATAAGAACTGAGGCGTGTACGGTGTAGACCGTCCCATAGGTCCAGGATCTGAATTACCTGCATTAGTGATGAAATTATTTGATGCTTGATTCTGATGGTACAAGGAACAACCTGGGACATGCAGCCTGGGAGCAAGAGGAGTCATGTTAGTGAGACTGATTTTGGTGCAGAATGCCCGCTGGTAGGGATCTATGCCTGACCCAATAAGTATTAACCTGTGAGCACGTCATCTCATGTTACAATGGTATGTTTTTTCTTTGTGCTACACATTGAGCAGGCAAATGTCTGTATCAAAACGTAATGAACACAAGGCTCTATATGCCATGCAAATGTACTTCACACATGTATGTTGTATGTTTAAAATAATAAAAATATGTTTAAAAAAAGAATTGGAGTTGAAGAATAGTGGTTATTCGTAGGACTCTGAATTTGGAATTACCCGTGGTATCGTAATCCAGAGGGTGTTGGCAAAATGTGTTTTTTATTGCAAACTGACTTACATTTGGAAGAAAAAATTAAAATTCAATAGATATTAACAAATATTCTACTATTCTGTATTTACACACTTCTTAGTAAAAGCTGTACCCCGCTTGTGTGGGTGGGCTTACCACCAAACAGGGAAGGCCCCAAAATGCAGTTTGAAGACATCAAGATTTGTCCTTGTCATTTCAGTCTTTCTGGGGATGTTAGAATTAACCAGCACCCAGCGAAATGTGCCAACCCCAGACTTTTCTGAAAACTTGACACTTGAGGGAGTCCAGGTTGATGTGGCTTACTTGGATCCCATCACACTGTCTTACCCAGAATGTCCTGCTAACCTCAAACTTTGACTAAAAAACAGCTTTTCCTCACATTTCTGAGACGGAAAGTTCTGCAGTCTGCAGGGATTGACGAAAGTGCTGCCGCCCAGTGTTCTCATGCTGCTCCAAATAAAAACGACAGCCTGTCGCCCATGATGTCTGGATTTTTTTCCTTGAATTTCAGTTTTTTGGAGCATGTTCGACTTGAATCACCACTAACCTCTAGATCTGAATGTTGCTGCATGAACAATGCGTAACTCACCAGTCTCCTTCCCTATTGACATTGGAGAGAAGTTTATCAATCAATCAAGGATTTATTAAGCAAAGAAAATCACCTGTGAGGGTCTCAAGGGTCTGGAGTTGATAACTGCTGCGTGGTGATCTTGTTCATTCGAACAGCCAGGTCTTGAGTCCTTTCCTGGATTCTCGGAGCGATGAGGCGGTCCTGAGGTGCAGGGGAAAATCGTTCCAAGCTTTGGCTGCCAGGTGTGAGAAGGAGCGTCTTCCACTGTTGCCTTGGCGGATCCGGGGGGTTTCTGCAAGAAAGAGGGAGGCAGATCAGAGCTGTCTGGTCGGTTCAAGTCCAAGACTATGCTATGAACTTGTGGGGACGAGGAGGTGGAAGGGAGATAGAGGTATGGGAAAAGGTACACAAGAGATATTGTTTGTAGTCACACCATTAATTGTTTCAGATATTGTGCTGTCCCTTATGAGTGATTTTTTTTTTCTTTTTTCTTTTCAACTGAACACAAGACTGGTGTTACTCTTGGGTCTTACAACAACATAAAATACATGTAATTTTTTCATTTGCATGAATGGTAATATATTACAGGAAATGAGACATGCATAAGATTTAATAAAGTAGCTGATGCACTATGATAAACATTCTTGGTCCAGTACCTTTAACTTGTTAGACTCAAAAACAAACCACAGAGACATTACATTTACTACTGACTCATGGGGGGGCAGAACCAAGGCGGAGCGCCGACCACAGAGACCTTATGTTTACTACTAACTCATTGTAATTGTTATAAGGCACCTACTATGCTATTGGCACATAACATAACCATGTATTTACCTCTCAAAGACAGATGGGTGACAGTTGTGGGCCAGGAATGGATAACCAGTGAAAAGCCTCTTTAGAACAAGTTACAAAGGTGTTGAGGAATACCAGATACAAATATATCAAGTTTAATTACTTACATCAAACGTATCTTATTCCTAGACGTATATAAAACAAATGTTTTCAGGTGCAGAGACGACCTGTCGCAAATACAGCTGTAGAGAAGCTGATTTTCATCACATGGTATGGTCAGAGATCACAATATTCTGGGACATGGTGATGAAAGAGATGGCTAAGCTAACTGGAAAAATACTTACAATAGCCAATTTACATGTCTGTTGGATGTTCTGCCCAGAACAAAACAGAACAAATATGTAATGAAGTTCACATAGATTTGGCATTTATCCTAGCTAGAAGGTGCCTGGCTATGAAATTTGAGAAACTGGGCTATTGCTAAAATAGACACCTGGTGTACATTACGGAGGAGGAGGCAGAAGCCCACTAGAAGGGATCTGGCATTGGTTTATGACGTCTCTAGAAGGTAAATCTTATAACAGACCTCCATGAGCAATAGCTTAACTCTGAGAATGACTAGGAGGTGCATATTATTGACTGGAAGGTACATCATGAAGGATTGAAACTGCCTGTGCAAGACACTGTGGAAGTCGGCCACTTCTCTCATCGTTTGCTGATACTCTCCTTCCTTTTAAATTTCACAAAATCATCTCAGACCTAGATTTATGTTGCAGAGAACAAATAGGACTGTCGAAACATATGAATGTGTTTTGTTGGCATGTAATCCACATATAATTTATGCACAGCCCAGGTGTGGTACTAGGATATGCTGTTTTAATACCTACATGACCCTATGGTTAATAAAGTTTTGAAAATTGATGATCTAAACATTTTGTATGGCTTAGCAATGTAAATGTCGACGTCTGAATACTAGGTTTAAAATACTCAATGCATAAACGTGTTTGTACACATAACTGATGGAGATATGCATGGAACTGTACAAGACATGTTAGTTTGCTACAACTATATCAATATAAAAAACGAATAAAGATATACTGGAGAAAAAACTTGTTAGAATCAAAAGAATATTTATGAGACTGGTCTTGTTCCTATGTCCTATAGCATTTGTGAACGTTCCATAGTTTGAGACACTCGTCGCATACAAAGGTTCACACAGGACACGCATATAACACTGCGAAAGCCCAAGTGACGGCTTTTACAGCACAACTTTGAGGGTGTGACAGATTCTTAGTAAGTAGGTGCAGAGGACAGTTTAGGCGCATATCAGAGCCACAATCCAAGCGTAATATCTAACTATAACCTCTCAAGACATTGCTGGGAGAAGTTGAATAACTCTAAGGATACAAGGAAAGTCTTTGAGGTGACACTGTAGAAGTAAATCGGGCAAACAGAAAACTTCTGGGAACATTTTCTTGATGTCTGGCTTGAAGATAATCTTGACTGAAGATGGAACACGTGTACCTCTAATTCTGCGGTAGATCCTCAAATCTCGCAGAAGACCCTTGAATCCCAGGATCTCCGAATCCTACAGTATATTTTAAAATCCCATTGTAGCCAGCCACTCACATGGGGCATACAGTTATGGCTTTTGGGATGCCCCCATGGTAACGGGATCGACTATACTGTTGATGAGGGGGGTAGGGATGTAACACTGGGCAGCACAGATGTCATAGCCCTACTCCTGGGAGGCATGACTCTGGTCATGCAGCTTAGACATCATCCTGAGCTAGGGGTGAAAGTGGCAGCCAGAAATGTCCTGCGTAGAGATGGATGGCAGTGGGGTTGAACACCTTTGATTGTGGGTACCTGTGGCATTTGGGCCCAGGGTTGGCCAGCACCAAAGGAAACCTAGCAGCCCCACGCATTTCTGAAATACAAACACCTGTTGGGGGTCCTCTGTAGTGCTCCCTATGTGGACCCCACCCTTTTTCTTACCCATAATACACTGGAAACAAATAACAGATGTTTCTCATTTTTCTTAACAAGAAAGTTCCACAATCTGCAGGGATCGACATGCGTTCTATCGCCCACTGTTCCCACATTTCTCCTCATACAAAATGTATCCCACTTTTGTGGGTGAGCCTATTGTGCTGGACGGTGACCGGTTAAAACTTGGACCAATGAAATCAATGTAGTCCTCACATGGGTACAGTTTTGGTCTATTCCTGTCACATGCCTTAGGCCAACCCACGCATGTGGGGGTACCGCTTTTCTCAGGAGATATGGGAATGCTGGATCCTAAGACTTTTGCTATTGGCTGCAAGTGATATAGTTTTCTGTCTGATATGGGGAAAATTGTGTGTTTGACCCATACTTTGCAGGGAATTCTGGGTAACAAAATGTGCTAGACTGCACCCAATCCACCCTCTGTCTCTAGTTTTAAGATACAGTCCCTAGGTGCCAGTAGACCCCAAGATCAGAATACTCCGGCT
Source organism: Calotriton arnoldi (assembly GCA_963921515.1). Classification (NCBI taxonomy): domain Eukaryota; kingdom Metazoa; phylum Chordata; class Amphibia; order Caudata; family Salamandridae; genus Calotriton; species Calotriton arnoldi. Next base: position 1,544,753 of record CAWUFW010000742.1, read on the forward strand.
TTCCTCCATAGAAGGAAAGCAGTAATAAGCGAGGTTTAAGCATCTTTTTTTTTTATTCATTCTTTTATGGAAATTTGTAAAGCTCACTAAGCAAATCTACTGTTCAGAGAAAACAGGAAGTCTTAAACAAACCTTTAAAGATTAGGAAGTGAACTGCCAGGTTTAAAGACGTTTCTGAGATTTGAGGAGATCTGCTTCAGATCTCACAGAAAGGTAGGATCTGCAGTTGCAAGAAACTCCCTCCCTAGACTTGAAGTTAGGCTTTCATCATCACTAGGTTGAGAGTACCAGATGATCTCAAATGGCAAGTTGAATGTATTTACAGAACTTTTCAGAAAAGAATTGAGGTCTAGTGTTGAAATTTACTTTGTACATTGGGCAAACATATTTAAATTGAGTTGTTAGTAGGAAACCAGTGGAGCTGGTTACAGTAAGAAGTTACATGGTCAACCTTTTTCTTATTGAACACTAATATCACTGTTGCATTTTGGTGTCTTTACAAGTGGTCGAGAGTTTTCTTGAGTGGGCCTGGAAAGGCAGACGAGACTGCATAAAAGCATTATCAATTGTAATTCTATGAGAGAATAAAAGAAAAGGGAAAACATTCAGGAGCAATTTCAGATGAAGAGGCAGGGCTTCATGATTACAGTAAACTAGAGATCCAAGGAAAACTTGGTGTCTACAATGATTCCTATATTAGGTGGAGAGGAAACTGATAATAGGCATTTGCCTCATAAAGACGGCCAAAGAGCTTGGATCCATTTAACGATTGATAGAATTTCTGATTTAGTTAGATTCAACTTTAGGAAATGATTAGCCATCCAGGGTTGGGTTCCATCTAAAGCCATCAGACAATTGAAGGCAATACTGGAGTTGTTAGAGAGTTTGTAAACAGATTAACTATGGTCTTCATAAACATAAGATTTAACATTGAACTTTTACAGCACGGATGCCAGAGGAGATAGATACATATCAAGCAACAGAGGGTAGAGGATGGAACCCTGGAGGACACAGTATTAAAGAGGATTGGGCATAGAACAAAAATAGACTAACTGGACTCTTTCAAATCTTCCTGACAAGGAGGAGGCAATCCATTCTAGATCAGTACTGTTAATGCTAAAGAGAAAATATGTTGTAGCAGGATTTCATGTTTGATAGTGCAGAAGGCAGTGGAGAGGGCCATAATTATCCGGACCCCTCCATCACCATCATCTGCTATAGTTCTCAGTTGTTCACAAGGTTTGTGGTTCTGCCAAGTCTAACCCCTGCTCTCCAGCCATGCAGTCATTGATTATCTCCAATAAACGTTTGTAGCAGTTTTTTGAAGCAGTTTAGCAATGAAAGGTATCAGAGAACTGAGTTTATATTTCTTTTTGGGTAAGAAGTATCCAGATACGTTTTTTTCTTTTTATAAATAAAGGATGCACAATGGTGTATTTAAAGCATTCAATGAAGATACTGGTTAACAAGGTTGTATTTATAATCTCTTTGAGATAAGGTGCCACTTGATCCGTTGTTTTTCTAAGCAAGCATTGGGATGGGATTATATGGGGGAACTTCAGGGTTTACTGTTAGTGATCAACTGTAGTTATGAGGTTCAAAGAAGAACTGTTACTGCGCTCAGAATGAGTAACTGCTGAAGGGCTACTGGGGCTAGCGATGAACATGAGAAATCCTCTCCAACTTTAAGAATTGTCTCAGAAACAGGAGGTCTTTTTAGTGGTTGAGACCGAAGAATAGTTTTATTAGTAGTGCTGGGGTTAGCAAGAAAATTAATTGTATGGAATAACTCTTTGGTAGTCTTTTGGGAAATTATTATTATACTGGGCATAATAAGCTATTTTGACTTCCCTTATTAGGATACAGTATTTGGACAGTAGCTTTCTCTGCCTGATACATTGCAGTCTTTCCTTCATTATTGTTTTTTAGTTTTCTCAGCGTGATGCTTTCTTGTTTAAGGATGGGCGTAACCATTTACTAGTTGCAGGATTGCAGTTTTTCTTAAACTACTCGGGACAATAGGTGTCAAGAATAATTTTCACATGGGCATGCTTGAGCAATTTGAATTAGACCATAGAGGGGAAAATAAATCTTAAGAATTGTTTGATAAATTAGAGATATTATCAGACGATCAGGACCTACAATGGAATATGTCCATTTTATTTGTAGGTTTGGTTGCGTTATCAGATTTCTTAAGTGAAATGCAGAAGGCAAATATAAAATTGGTCTTATCACGAAATGTTAAGGCAGATTTGAAATCAACTAGATCCTTAGTAGCAAAAAATAATGTCCAGCTGATGACTAGCCTTGTATGTTGTTCACCTAATATTTGTTGTAACGAGTTTAAAACTTTCATAAACTGAATTGGAGACATAAAGGGACTCCACCCAGACATTAAAATCATTAAGTGCTTATAGCTTGTTGAATCAGTTCTTTCAGCCATACAAAATAATTAAGCGGTAGAGAAGGTGGGCAATAGATTAAAAACACCAAATATCTAAGTTCTAGATATAGGATATAAATGTCAGGGAATTGAGAGCAAGAAAAACTAATGATGTTTACAGATTCTTTATAGATTATGGCTATCCTGCCACCACGTTTGCCTAAGCAGTCTTGCAAAACAATTTGAAAAGGAGCGTTAATTGTGTCCAATATATTTATGCTCTATTTTAAGCAGTAATAACTTCCAAAGAGTCCACACATCTATCAAATATACATCATCCACCAGTGTTTAATTTTCAGGAGTCTTGCGAGTAAGTTCCAAAACCAACTTTTATTTATGTTCAAGACAACAAGCTTTTTTTCAATCAGCCCAGCCAACGCGTTTCGTCCCCTAGGACTTCATCAGGGTTGCGCATTCCATGAAATCTTAGAAGGTATGCAAAAGTCTTCAGTTCAATCTCATGTGTGATTAGACTCTTTTCTGGGTGGTGGAGTACCCCCCCCTAATTCATCTTACTGCTGGGTGTTGCAGAGCCTAATGCTGCAGGATCAGAGCAGTCTTGCCTTCACATTTTGTAATGTGTTGAACCCAGATCTTGAATAATGGGTGTTATAAAAGACACACAAAAGCTGACGGGAGGAATTCTTGCAATTCATCTAACCATTGGCAATCACTCTGGGTAGCATTTCAATCCATCTTTTTCCACCCTCTGTGCCACTTTAGACCGAGGTTCTCTTTATGCAAACCAGATCCTGCTTCCCATGGGAACAGTCCATTACATAATGGCCAGGGGAGTCCCCCTCCAGAAGGGAACACAAGCAACTCAAGACCATTTTCCACTTGGTTTAGTTTAGTCAATGAGGTATAGCATGGGTTCTGTGGCACTGTGAGAAAGGGACCCACTTCTGGGTACACCCATGACCATCTAGGTTGTTATGCCAAACACTCAAAAGTTGATCGGAGAAATTCTTGCAATTGGACTGACCTCTGGCAATCACTATGGGTAGCTTTCCAACCCTTTATTTTTCACCCACTGCGCCATTCTAAACAGAGGCCACAGTCCTCTGAGAGCCAGGTCTCTACAAACAACAATAAATGAAGATTATTAGTAGTAGTTAAATTACTAAGAGACTGGTCTGTGCAACAGATTACAATGATGTGAACTGGGCGTGGGGGAAGATTTATAAAAATGTGAACCACTCTTTTTAGAGGTACAGGATGGAAAATATTTTATTTATGAAGGGCCTTTACTGTTGTATAATTAAAGGGTGTAGTTGGTTGAAAATAAAAATAGAGGAAACTTACCAGAGTATGATTTGAAAGATAGTTGAACAGCCAACAGGGGCATGAGGGTGGTATCTGGACACATCAGGTTGAGATGGGCATATCAGGGCGAGGTGTGCCCTCAGCGAGTCTGCTCTGCTGGTGCCATTTTGTGCCTGCCAGCACTTGGCCCTCGAGGGAGAAAAAGGAATAATGCCACTGGCTGTGCCCACAATGGGGCAACCAGGTGGAAACAAAGTAGTTAAATTCCAAATACTTCCAAAGAAAAGGAACTACAATAATAAAGGAAACGCCAGCACTTTGTCCACGCCTGCACAGGGGACTGCATCCCCCAAAATCCAACGCGCCAGGAGGCGCCCACGTGTCCCTCGTTGCGCCGGAGGCGGATAAGAGCAGCCTTGAGCTCCCGCGGCGCGGGAGCTCGGAAACGCCAGCACTTTGTCCACGCCTGCACAGGGGACTGCATCCCCCAAAATCCAACACGCCAGGAGGCGCCCACGTGTCCCTCGTTGCGCCGGAGCAGCCTTGAGCTCCCGCAGTGCGGGAGCTCGGAAACGCCAGCACTTTGTCCACGCCTGCAGAGGGGACTGCATCCCCCAAAATCCAACGCGCCAGGAGGCGCCCACGTGTCCCTCGTTGCGCCAGAGGCGGATAAGAGCAGCCTTGAGCTCCTGCGGGGCGCGCGCGGGCCCGTCTGCGCCCGTCCGCGTCAGGACAAGGCTGGGCTGGGCCGGGCCACTTCCCTTGGCTTTGCATTAACTCTGCTGGACTCACTGGGATTCTCGTTCGTCAAAACATAAACTGTGAGTTCTGAACGCTGTCCCTTAACCCCTCTTTTCCTTCCAGTACTTTGTCATTACAATTGATGTGCTACTTCGTTTCCCATATTACTAAGTATTCGTTGCATTGAACAAAGCTTGAAACTGCTTTTTAAAATCTATTGTACCGAGTTAATTTTTTTTCGTTTTCTGGGACATACTATTTTTGGCAGTATGGGGAAAAAGAAGTCTACTGCAAGTGAGGGGGCTGGGAAGTCAGATGGGCCTAACCTGAAAGTTAGCAGAACAAAAGATGCCCGTAGATCAGCAGCTAATAACTGTGTGTTAGATCGCATTGATGATCTATTGGAGGAGTCTCAAGGTATTTTAAATTCTGATTCCCTTCCAGTACCCACAGCTAACCCACATTCCTTAGTTGAGACTTCTTCTTCCATTAGCTCAAGTTCCAAATCAGCTGCACGTATTCCCTCTATTTTTATCAAACGCACCACAAGGAGTGCAAGGAACAAGTCTCTCAGCCGCAGCAGTGGCATGCAATCTGCAGCGGTCTCTGATGATGTAGAACTAGGGACTCCTAATTTCCCCTCGACTATGGATGATAGTTGTACAACAACTGTGGACATTGATGTTACCGATAGTACCAACATTTCTACCAACATCCCCCTGGTCAATAGGTTTTCTCCCTTACAAGATCTAACTGATAATAATGCGGGGAGGGTGGTTGAAGTAGAGCTGGTTACACATCCACCAAGGGTAAGTATTATCCATGAGGAATATGAGGAGCATGTACCTGCTAACCATGGAAATGAGGTCCAGTCAGGAGTGGTTGTGGACATGACTGCGACTATTAATGACCTTAAGGCAGAAGTCCATTCACTTAAAATGCTAATATCAGACCTTGTAGACCAGGTTAAACATCTCCTGGGCAGGGAGCGACCCAAGACACACATCGCAGATCATCCCATAGGCCCTGAATCACATTCTCATTCTCTCCAGGATAGCACCGCTTCTTACAAGCCCACGCATAATATCACTCAACTAATGTCCATCATCACACACCCTCCTATAAAATCATCTATAGTGAAGACTCAGGAATTAGGGGGCAGAAAAGTGGGTAGAAAAGAAACATTTGAGGACAGCAATAAGAGTTATCCTAGTGATATATGTGAACTGACCCATTGCCCAGCAAAAAGTATCTTCTTGATAAACGTGCCTAAAATCTCGACACATGCAAAACACGAAGATCACAACTCCCTAATCAATAGATCGATTCATTGGATTAGAAAGGTTAGGGGTGCAGATCGGTTATTAGAGAAAACATATTATGGCCAAAAAGGTTAAGCCAGTGCTCTTCTCAACTGGATTCCATCGAGCTGCACTTAAGGGATGAGAATTTGGTGCATAATCTAATAGCACTGGGAGTAAGGACAAGCTCACCCTCACCCACTGGTATACAGTTGAAATATAACCCAAGTGGTATGCATCTGCCCAAAGCTTGCAAAAGGCCTGGCACTCGGTCAGGCTCAGTTTCAACTTTAGATAAAGTGGATTGACTGGTATTGTCATGTAGTTCCTATATTACCCATACAGGACCTGCGTGTTCGGATAACATAAACTGTGGGTTTGGTGGCAGACTGATTCTGAGCACCCCCACCGAGAAATGTTAGCCTGTTTGCATAAGCTAGCTCACAGTGCCACTAGTGTCTCCTCTTATCGGGGAGAGAATAGTTTCTGGCAACCTTAGAACATGACAACCCTGATCCCTCAGGATCGTGGAAACAATGTACTACTCTTCGCTCAGTCACTCGTGCTCACTTATTCGGTCTCAGAGAGTTACACAGAAGAAGCAGTCGGGCGTGTTACAATAAGTATTTATTGTACAGTTCTTCTAGTGTAAAATTAGATGTGCTGCAATAATTGTTAGACAGTAGCAGAGATATATAATCAGCAGTATAGTGAATATAAATGGATAGTACAGTTCTACCATTTTGCAACAATCATAAATGCATACAAGGATATAAAATGCATGATAAAAGAAAGCGCGTACTCCTACGATGCCTATCTAGATGTACCTAAGTGTACCTAGCATGTGAGTAGGTGTGAAGCCAAGAATCCCTCTAGGATTTCGTCGAACCCCATTACCTGAAGTGTGAGAATGTAGGAGCCCTTCTTGGTCACGAGTTGGACACCCCGCGAGGGATGTTCAGACCACTGTCAGCTGGAGCGTCTGCATGCAGGAGCCTCAGCGTCTCTGGTCAGTGTGTCGGCCTGGAAGTCTCGGTTCCCTCTACTTAACACTAGCAAGATGTGCTGTATTTATGCAGAAAGTATCTAGGGCTCCTTTGTCCCTTGTCTCATGTATTAGCCATTGTTGGATTTGAGGATGACGTATGGGATGAACCTTGTACGTATATATGGTGGGGTAGGTGGTGTAGCCCCTGCCTGGTTTCCAATAACCTTATGAATATTCATTCATACTGTGTGAGTCTATTGATGAAGTTATAGGACTCTATTGTTTAGGAGAAACCCTCCTTCTGCACCCTGGACTAGAACTAGGTAAAGGTTCACTCCTAAAAGGCTCGTTACAGTGTACTGTAGGGGAGGTAATGTAGGTGAAGGGGTATGATGTTACCCGGGCCCATATTAGGGTACCTATATGGAACATAACACCCACTCCTCTTCCGAACAGTCAACAATGATAAAATGCTAGCGAACTACTATTTCAACTAGGTAGCAGCGCATAAAGTATCAGTGAGCCACGTAAAAACGTATTTCTAAAACATTAAAAATATTTAAAAATAGTCGAAGAGGTGAAAAATTCTACTGAAAGTCGGTTGTTTTGGAAATGTCATTTAAGCCAAAGTCCTAGATGAGTTCGTTTATATAGGTCGAACCACTATAAGCGTCAGGAGGCCATGCTTTTCAGCGAAAGTGTCAATATTAAAGGAAATGTTCCAAATTTAGTTGAGTTTTGGAGAAAAAAGAACAAACTGAATTCTTTCCCAGCACACAATGAGCCAATTTTAGATTAAGTGTCCTGGCTGGGAGATGCAACATCGTCGTTGCTTGCTGCTGCAGGGGACGGTCCTTGTAACACCTCACAAAGTACGTCAATGGAGCACAGATGGTATTCAGCACTGCCAACAGCTGGTGTACAGGCAGCCGGTGCTGTAGTCGATACCTGGGTGCTAGTGGTGGAGCTGATGCTCAACCCAGTTGTAAAAGGCACCTACGGATTCTCGAGGAATGCAGCCATCAAGATGGGAATACGCTGGGGACATTGCCGAGCGTGAGCCCTCAGGGGTTCCAGCCGGGTATTCAAGTCCGCAGGCGAGTCCGTTGCAAGTGTCAGAGATCCAACACGCATTCTTCACCGCAAAACAGGCATCGAAGAACAGGTAAGATGCAGTCCTTCCAGACTGGTCTAAACGATAGGAACCAAGAGGCACTTAGTTCCCGTAGGCGAGGTGTGCCCAGATGCTGTACCATGCGCTCGCGGTATTTGCGCTCCAGGAGCGCTTTTGCCATCTCGTTGGTAATTGGGCCGTCCATTGCGGAGCAGGAAAATGACAATCCGGATCCCTGCGATAGAAAGCAGGATCAGCGGAAGACCTCCAAAAACGCTTCCCAATACGGAGTGTATAAAATTTGGAATAACTCCGAGGATTGTCTGAAAGGTGCTTAGAAATCCTGACCCTATGGTCTTAAATAGGTGTACAATACCACTCGTATCAGACATGTTAAAGATACGACCCACCATTTCTGCGAAATGAAAGGGGCAGTTTGTACGTATAAGTGCCTGTATCTCAGTCGAGGTCCTTGTGATTTGAAGATCAAAAGTCTCTCGAGCGGAGGTTAAGGGTACTGTTCGCTGCAAAAGCATGGCTTTAAGTCTGCTCAAAGTATCAAACTGTATAAAGGAAACATTCAATGAAGGCCATAACGGCGCATCCCTGACTGTACTTGTTGGGGGAAACGATACTTGCATACAGCAAGTAACCCTGGAGTTCACAGTGACCAGATAGGCGATGCCTGGAATCATCCCACAGCAACCTTGATCGTTCAGCATCAAGTAACTCCCATTCGAGAGCAGCTCGAATACCGGTTTAATCACGGCAGCCGGAGTCCCTTTCATGTGGCAGGACAAGTTTGCTACCGACCCATTACAAGCTCCATGCAATTAAATGTCCTGGCACATGAGAGAACCGCTTAGAGCGTTCTTGCAGTTTGTACCACTTAGAATCACTTCTCGATCCCCACTCTGACATCGAAATCTGTAAGGTAACTCCCAAGATTCCTTAATGTATTCCTTACCCATCTTTTCATATTTGCCCGCCTGCCTTTGTTCAAGGCAATATTGAAACTGGAAAGTAGTGACTGGTAGAGTGATGTGGCCAAGGATAAGCCATTCCGTAGACGGAAATTCCGCTACAGTGAATGGTAACCTGTCCAGTTTTTCAATACGCAGCATTGTATATTTTGCTCCCCTTTGTGCCATTTCCATCTGTTTATCTGTTAGATTGTATTCAGAAAACAGAGACATGCTGTTGATATAACACCAAGGCACATAGCCTGCACGCAAAGATTGCAGCGTCCAGCTCAATCACATAACAGAACGTAGCTGAGATTGCCCGTTTTGTAATATGGCTAAATCTTGTTCCAGTATGTCTATCGCAGAAGATACAATGTTGCCCAAGGACTATATCATGGAGGTCAAAGTTGTTAACCCGTTGTCTACCACTGCTAGAGATTTCTCCAGGTTAATACGGTCTATTTCCCGTATTCTCTCTGCAGCCTCTTGTTGGGATATTTTCCAGTTTTCATTATAGGCAGCATAAATGCCAGCATATATGAAACGTTTCCGACGAGGTTTCCTGGGAATTAGTAAAAAATCCCTAAAATCCATGTCTTCTGTGAGTAAGGTCAAATGTTGTTTCATTTCTGTGAGTTTTGAGGTCTCTAGCCAATCAAGACACAACTTCCCAACACTGTAGGATGTCACTACCCCTGGATGTTCTCTTTGTACATAACGTGGGTCCGGCCTGTGGATATTGAACCCTTCGGTTATACCCCAGAATCATTTCTGACATGTGTTCGTGTCTAAGGGCCAAACCACCCATTTTTTCCAATCAGGGTCTGTCCTATTGTACTGTAAAATGTCATCTAGTGTTGCACCATCTTTCGAAGTTAAATTTTGCCACCCCTCTATCTGTGATGGTGTTGGAAACCGAGGTGTGTTCAGGTCCTTGTTTTTGGCTAATCCAAGGCAGGACGTCTGTTGCACAGTGTCATTTAGAAACATCATCTGCTGTGGAATGAGGCATGCTCTAAATAGCGCTTCTGTTCCCTGGACTAGCCAGTCCCTAGAACCCCAGACTGATTTTAAGTCTATTGTGTCCTTCCATAGGTCAAAACCTTGTTCAGACAATTGGGCAATAAAGGAAGCAGAGTATATCTGTTTGGTGTTTGTTAACATAATTTTCAGTGCCGATGTCGGTGTAACCTTATAATAATGAGGTCGGGCCAGTGGTGTTAAAACCTGAAAAATATGCAAATTTCTGTGCAAATGTATGCAAACTACTTTTTGGTGGTGTAGGGCAATGTTCCCACTGGTGTTACTCAAAAACATTTCTAGGCGAAATAGATTTGTGTAGGAAATGATGACCATAATGTTGGTAACAGTACAAAGTGTCATAGTCTGAATTACCTTCTAACATTTCAGTGTTCGGAAATGCGGCAGTTGTTTCTAAATCAGACATGTTATTAACAGTTTCAGAGTCCCAATCATCAGAAAATGTACTGGAGGTAATGATATCACTTAATGAAATTTTAAATACATGTGAAAGTTTTAAAAGTTCAGTCGGACCGAATATATCAAAATCAACTTTGTCCCAGACTATACCGTCCGGTGTAGGAACTGCTGTGATGTTCACTGTTGACAAGCCTCTTTGTTCACGATGTGAAGATTGATGTGGTTTTAAAATCAAATTAACTTTTTGGGCTGTGGAGCTTTGTTGAAGGTATCGTCCATTAATAAGCATGCTAAAAGTTATAACTAAGCCTAGCCAGAAAAGAAAAACTAGTATCCCAGTAATTACCCAGAGTTCTAACCAAGGCGATACCTGGTAAGTCTTTTTGAGACAGTTTAGAAAGTTTTTAACTTGCTGTTTGCGTGAATTTTGGGCTGGCGTCGTTTTCGGTTCACTTGGATCCAAGGAAAACGTATCAAAGTTCATGAAGTAGCCAGAAGCAGTTCGATCAATTGTAGGAATTGCATCGGGATTTGTTGAAATCGCATTTTGCTCTCGTCAAGGCATGTTGACGTCTGTATTTGGTCTAATTGCAACTTGTGTGTTGTTTTGAATTGAGTTTTCAAGTTGAACTTCTGGTTCAAGGGGAACAAGTTCCATAGCATTGTTGCTTAGTCCTTCATTCCGCACAGGAGGCTCTTCAAACGTGATGAGTCTTTCTGTTTGAACTTCTTGGATGGTAGCTAGAGGAGGGCGTCTGCTACTCTGGAGTCCACGAGGCCTACTGTTCAGTATCGGCCACATAGTGTGGTTTGATTAAGTCGATTGAGACAAATCTTTTCTCCCTTTTCCCGGCAAGAGGCGGCAAAAGTACAGTTATTGTTCCTTGAACTGCTAGGACATTAACAGGCTTTCTGTATGATGGTCCAAATTCTTTTTTGTCCGCTATTTTTTCTCTGACCAGATTCCCATCCTTTGGGATCCAGACAGGTCTTGCCGTGTTTGCCTTGACTTCCCCGGTGGCGGTCTGTTTTAAATGGACGTTGCTTTGTTGTGTCCTGGATTTATTTAGATCCTGTAAAACAGCCAAACGATCATAGATATCAAATGGTTTTTCATCCGCCACTGCGCCTTCACAATCAAGATCAGGTACCCACATTCTTGTCCCAAATAGGACCTCATATGGAGTGACACCCCCCTAGAGAATTTCTTGGCTGGTTATTGAGTGCTCGCTGTACCCCGTAGAGATGATTGACCCAACTACCACCCTTGCCTAATACCCTAGCTGTTAAAGATTGCTTTAAGTCCCAGTTTTTCCTCTCCACAACCGAATTTCCCTCAGGATGGTATGGAGAGGAGTACCGCAATGCTACGCCCATACTTTCCATGGCCTCTTTGTAAGCCCGAGAGCTAAACGTCGGGCCACGGTCAGAATGTAACGTGCCAACTGCGTATGTCCCTATAAAGACTCGCAAATCTTTGATAACAGTTCGAGCTGGAATCTTGAGCAGGAATCCACTGCAACCATGATATACTTGTAAGCCCCATCAGATTGTAAGGGGCCGCAGTGGTCCAGATACACACATGCAAGTGGTTTGTCTGATTTTAATAGCGGTATCTGCGCCGGGCGTGTTATGGTGGAGCCTTTCATCTGTTGGCAGATGTCACATTTCAAGACCTAGTCTTTAGTTTGTTTTGTTAGACCTGGCCACCAATAGCGCTGTTTCAACAATGAAATAGTCGCTGTAACGCCTGTATGTGCAGAGCCCAAACCCTCGTGTGCTGCTAGAATTAAACCTTGCCTACGATCCATATTTGGAATTACTCTATCCCCCACTCCAGGAGTCTGAGCAAATGGAATGTTGTTTGCAACTTGTAGGAGTACTTGAGTGGAAATTTCTTTGGTACTGCACCGCTGTTTTTGCTTGAAGCAATAACAGCCACCATAATCTCACCTTCTATCCTCGTTTTTGAACGAGTGATTGCAGCTACGGAAGCAGTGCGTACAGCCCCCTTTGCGGCTTAATCAGCCAATGAATTCCCTTCAACGTGAACGCCATCACGCTGATGACTGTGTATGAATCACGTGAGCCCTCGGTAGTTCGTTCTTCAACTCAACTACCTGTTCCCATAGCATTTTATGCTTAATTGTGCCACCTTTTGCATCTTTAAACCCGTTCTGTTCCCAATGATATAAGTATTCATTGTATGACTGTACACAGTAAAAGGAATCGCACACAATTAGTGTGGGGAATTCGTGATCCGTATTTACAAGTGCCAGTATCAGTGCTTTTAATTCTGCTAACTGAGCCGTGCAGTCTCCTAGAGATTGCGTTTTGGTCCAACTTGGATGGAACTTTCCATCCCGCATGCGACCTTTAACGATAGCACATGCTGCGCTGTATTGTTGCTTACTCCCTATGGCCGGTTGAGCTGATCCGTCAGTGTAAATAATATATTCATATTGATCGAGAGGCAATATTTCATTTGGTAGAGGATATTCTTGTTCGTATTGCAGAAATGCTTGTGTTTTTAGACTTGGATCAAATCTGTATTCAACGTCCGTTTCTGTAAGAGAATTAGCCCATTGTATCCATCTTGGATGGAAGGCTTTTGCGTTTGGAATGCTTGCCTTTGTAACAGCTTCTAAAGCTGGTACTGGGGTTACGACTATTATGCGTTTCCCCTGAGCCAGTGCTCTTTCTCTTGCTACAGCGGTCTGAACTGCTGTCAGGATTTTTTCTGTTGAATTGAAACGCATTTCTGCGCTTGTGTACAGGTTTGATTTGTAAGCGATTGGTACGGTTTCGCCTTCATTGAAGGTTAAGTAAGTGTACCTGCATTGACCCGCTATTATTCGGATCACTAAGTTGTGTACGTTTACGCGTGTCTAAGTGTTTGGAAGCTATCATGTCTTCTTGTAGTGAACGTAGGATGTTTGTGTGTTCCTGTGTCCAGTGTCTGACTGAAAAGTCAGGTTTGATTAAGTCCTAGAAAGGTTTTACTCTTTCTGCGTAATCTAAAATGTATGTTCTGCCGAAATTTAGGAATCACAGTATTGATTGTACATTTTTTAATGATTTTGGTGGTTGAAGCAGCTCACACTTTTCTAAAATGTTAGCTGCCAGGCTTTTCCCTTCACTTGAAAGCTCATATCCTAAAAATAGGGCATTGAGGTGGGCTATTTTTGATTTCCTAAAATTAAATTTGTAGCTCTCAAAGGCGAATCCCATAATAATGGTGCTCACCATGGTCAAGTGCCTTTTTAAGTCATCGGTCGTCAGATAAATATCATCCACATAGGACAATGCTTCTTCATCAAAATTTTGGAGTAACTCAGTTACTCTTGCTGAGAAAACCCCCGGGCTGTTCTTATACCCCTGGGGGAGGTGACAAAATTGCCGCTGGGACCCCAACGCTGAGAATGCGGTCAAATATCTGCTTTCAGTCGCTCTATTTTGGCAGAAGAATCCATTTGAGATATCTAGTGTAGTTTTGTACTTTTTCCGCACAATGTTATTCATTAATGCGGCACTGTGTGCGTTTTGGACAGCGAATGTCTTTGTTCCTGAGTTTAAATGTCTGTATTGTAAAATTAGACGATATGAGTTGTCCGGGTTTGATACTGGAAACAAAGGGTTGTTCATTGGTGAGGTGCATGTTTCAATCACCCCTTGGTATTTAAGTTGATCTAAGATCCCCCTGACCTGTTTTTTAGCTTCTTGCTTTATTGGATATTGCCTCTGTGCATTTGGTGAAACTTTTAACGGGATCACGTGGTGGATTGAATCCTCATCCCATCCGGCATGATTTTTGTACAATGCTGGAGCTAGGGCCACTGCCCACTCCTGTGCATATGCATGTTTAAGGTGTATGGGAACGAGGTCGGAGAATGCAGGAAAAATTACTGTTTCTCCCCTAGGGCACTCCATAACGAATGCTGGCGGCCAATCTTGTTCAGCTAATAGGATGTCATAACCAGATGATAGGTTTTTCCAAAAGAGACCTTTGACTTTCCTGGGCTTGTCCCCCTCCATCTGGAGTGTTATTTCGTGTAACTTATGTGGGACACTCACCCTTGTATCTGGTGTTTCCACCGTGATGTAATCATTCAAGTCCGCTGTCACCAGAAATTCCTTCAGGATCTGGCGAGCTATTGTTACTTCTGCCGCACTGTCTAGCATCGTCTGAGCCCATTCCCCGTTCAGAAGTTGCGTCCTCAGAAATCTGGGCATGTCTGATTTTTATGCCTGCAACTTTCTTCTTCTTAAACTGAGGTTTTGATTTTGGCTTTTCTTCTTTTTTGGAAGTATAGTCTTGAGCGTGCTGCTTGTCTCTGGACTTTGTACGCTCTTCTTTGTGTTCTGACCGTCCTTCTCTCTGAGTTTTTCGTCGAGCCCTGAAAGGAACTAGAGGAACGTGTATCAGTATCCTGATACCTGTCAGGTTTCCTAATATTATCCCGATTCCTGAGGTTATACCTCTTTTCAGAGGGCTCCTGTGGGGGATATCTGCTTCTGGATTGAGATCTGTTTCCTTTAAAGCGTTGTTGTTTTTTATTCACCCACTTCTTTTTAGAAGAGGAAGGTGTCTGCTTGGTAGTGTCCTTTTCAGAACTGCCCATCAGTTGTGGTTTTAATGCTTTCCCACCTAAACTGTCTCTGCCCAATTCTACATACGCAGTTTCAATTATTTTGGGTAGTTCGTGTTGTTGGTCTATAGGACTGAACTCCTTTAGGCGTTGGCGGATTTCCACTGAAGCTGCTTCCCCTTTAATATTAGCTAGTATTATGGCTGATACCTGCTCATAGTTATCTAGTAACTTCATCCCTAAATTTAGGGCAGGTTCTGCTCCGTACTCGTTTTGTATTTGTCTCAATACATTAGGTACTGCTAATGACGGGATACCATGAGTTCTGGTATAAATGGCAGCAAAGACTGTACCCCATGTGATACAATCCTCTAATTGTGGTGTTATCCCCATGGGCAAGCAGATTGTTAGCATTTTGTGTTTGTCATACGTGGTAGTATTCGGGAATACTGCCTCGAGCTGAGTTATTTTCTGAGCTACCCAGAATGGTATTTGTTCACGTTTTGTGGGCATTTTACCCATTACGGCGGGTAATGTTTGTGGAGTGATTTTAGTTGCTGTACCCTGAGACCGAGTACCATTTGTTGCACCTGTTGCAGGTTGGACTGTGAAAGTCCTCATGACAAACTGTGTCAGGTTTCTGTAGATTTTAATTAAATCCTTGTGTTGTAAGAGTAAGTCTGGCTGTGGCATTGTTTCAATGTCAAGATGTGGTGTGTAGGCCGCTAATATTGGCCATGTTGCCCTGTCTCCTCCGAGCGGGCCTAATCTTACTCTGTTTCTTATATGGGGTAGGGCGCCTTTAAACCAGTATAGGTGTTCCTGGCACGTGAGTGGAACTTCTATGACCTCGCAAGGACCATATTCCTGTGGTGCATCTCCTTCTGTATAGTAGTGAAATGTCTGTGTTCTTGCATTTGCTTCTGGGAATGTAACCCACGAATAGAATACCTCTGTTTTGTTTGATTTGTGTGCCTCAATTACGAAAGCTACTATACCACCCCTAGGTGTTAAACCATATTCTAGTAGTTTCAGGGTGATAGTACGTCTGAATTTAGGTGCAATGAGAATTCCATCCACCTCTTCGTCTCCTGTTGAGAGGCGTCTAGCCACCACCGGGTTATCTTCGCTCTGTCATTTTGTAAAGGAGAAGTTTGTTCAAGGGAACTAAAGATATGGTGTTTTTTTTGGTTTAAATTTGTTTATTGGGATTTTAGCATTTCATGTTACAAGTTGACATAATACCGTTATGATATATTGACATGCGTCTGTAGGCAGTTGAAAGAGAACTGTGGAGAATAGCAATTACAATATTTCTGCATATCAAACACATTAGACAATGCACAGTAAAATATTTGAGAGGTACCCTCTTGCCTGACTCTGTTTCTGTACTAGTATTCTTGCTAGAGCCTGGCTGGGTGAGTTTCCAATGATCATGGATTGTTGTTTTATGCCCACATTTGCCTTTTTGTGCTATCACATATGATATTTGATGAATGTGTTCCCGTTTGAAAGTCATCGGTTTCGAAACTGTCGATGAAGAAGCAGAACTACTAACCTTAGGGGTGAACTGGGGAAGATGTTGGGGAGCTGCCGGAATGTACATCTGTAAACATAACTGTGTGGTTGGTTGTGTTTTCATTTCATGGTGCGGTGACGTATGTGTGTGTGTGTGGGGGGGCCGTGACAGATCGTCTCGACGCAGTGGAGGGGATCACCTGGTGTGGCCCCGACACACCTCTGGTCTTAGGTGTCTGGACTCTGCCTTGTACTATCTTCTGTCGGTCCCATGGCAGATAGAGGTGGAGTCTGAGATTGCGAGGCTACCAGTGATTCCGTTTGCGCTGTTTCGTGCGTGAATTGGTATAGTAATTGTGCCCACTCCAGAGATATGGGATGCTTACGTATTCCCTTTACTTCCTCATCCCTCAGTACCTCTTCTTCCGCCACACCCCACTTTTTTATGGCGCCTACCCAGGCTGCTTCGGGGGGTCCCGCTGGGGCCCGCCAATGCATGGCTATTCCCCTTTTTGCTAAGAGAATGGCTAGAGACGCAAAGCAGCACTGCACCTTTTCGGTCTTCCGCCTGCGGAAGATTCCGAGGGCACATGCTTCCCATGTGGACATGGTCATAATGTTAGTCGTCACTCTAAGTGTCCGGTGTATTTTGTTCCAGTACTGTTGAATAGTGGGGCAATCGGAACTAAGATATGGTGTTATGTGCAATTTTTAGGAACTAAATGTCCTTCAAGCTTGATTAACCAGCAGCCAATAAATAGGATATTTCGCCTATTCAGCTGTGGCGGAATTTTGTGCCCACCCACTCCAGACGTCTCTGGTGTGTTGTGAGTAGGGGTCTCTGAGAAATAGCACGACTGAACTACTCAGATTCTACTGTTAAATAAGTACCCAACCAATGTTGGCGGCGCCATGTCGTGTAGTTCCTATATTACCCATACAGGACATGCGCGTTCGGATAACATAAACTGTGGGTTTGGTGGCAGACTGATTCTGAGCACCCCCACCGAGAAATGTTAGCCTGTTTGCATAAGCTAGCTCACAGTGCCACTAGTGTCTCCTCTTATCGGGGAGAGAATAGTTTCTGGCAACCTTAGAACATGACAACCCTGATCCCTCAGGATCGTGGAAACAATGTACTACTCTTCGCTCAGTCACTCGTGCTCACTTATTCGGTCTCAGAGAGTTACACAGAAGAAGCAGTCGGGCGTGTTACAATAAGTATTTATTGTACAGTTCTTCTAGTGTAAAATTAGATGTGCTGCAATAATTGTTAGACAGTAGCAGAGATATATAATCAGCAGTATAGTGAATATAAATGGATAGTACAGTTCTACCATTTTGCAACAATCATAAATGCATACATGGATATAAAATGCATGATAAAAGAAAGCGCGTACTCCTACGATGCCTATCTAGATGTACCTAAGTGTACCTAGCATGTGAGTAGGTGTGAAGCCAAGAATCCCTCTAGGATTTCGTCGAACCCCATTACCTGAAGTGTGAGAATGTAGGAGCCCTTCTTGGTCACGAGTTGGACACCCCGCGAGGGATGTTCAGACCACTGTCAGCTGGAGCGTCTGCATGCAGGAGCCTCAGCGTCTCTGGTCAGTGTGTCGGCCTGGAAGTCTCGGTTCCCTCTACTTAACACTAGCAAGATGTGCTGTATTTATGCAGAAAGTATCTAGGGCTCCTTTGTCCCTTGTCTCATGTATTAGCCATTGTTGGATTTGAGGATGACGTATGGGATGAACCTTGTACGTAGATATGGTGGGGTAGGTGGTGTAGCCCCTGCCTGGTTTCCAAGAACGTTATGAATATTCATTCATACTGTGTGAGTCTATTGATGAAGTTATAGGACTCTATTGTTTAGGAGAAACCCTCATTCTGCACCCAGGACTAGAACTAGGAAAATGTTCAATCCTAAAAGGCTTGTTACAGTGTAGTGTAGGGGAGGTAATGTAGGTGAAGGGGTATGATGTTACCCGGGCCTATATTAGGGTACCTATTTGGAACATAACAGTATCCCCAGACTCACCAAATTACATCCCACTTGAGCACAGAGAATCGATTGCTTATTCGGTCTGCAAAGATATGTTACAAACTGATCCAGCTCTGCTAGTACCGCAGCCCTCTATTTCTGCGGCCCCAAGTTTGCCACATCTGGCTATACATAGCGATGAAACCTGTCCTTCAGACTTCGCTAATAAACATCACGAAGCTCATGAAGTCAGGAGGGAAACAGGGTCTGTTCAAGCCCCTGACATCCCATATATGTCAAGTATACCAACTCGGCAACCAGAAATAAGGCTGACATCATGGAACATAGCAGGGCTCAAAAGAAATCTAAAGGATGTGGAATGGCAGGATAATATTGACCACAGTGAAATCTGTCTGCTGCAAGAAACATGGGCCCTGGAAACTCCCCACAAGCTTGGGTTCAAAACATTCAGCGTTAATGCCATCCCCTCAGCTAGAGGTAGAACGTCGGGCGGCCTTGTCATATGGGTAAAAATCACACTAAGCATTCATATAACCCAGCTGGATCTTCCATCACAAGATTTAGTGGGGCTAAAGATTTCAACATACGACAAAACTGAAATCTACATAGTAAACATCTATAGTAGACCAAGCCCGTCCAGTAAGGAATCCCCAGCAATAGACCATCTAGATAAATTTTTATGCACAATTGATCCAGGGGCAATGGTAATTGTGGGGGGAGATTTTAATTGCAAATTTGAACCAGTTGTGGGACTAGAAAATATCTTCGAAGAGGAGGATATTGCAAATAACATTCCTCCTCTGGATAGCAGCCCGGCAGTGCCCTGCACAGTTGCAGTTTCGCAACTTACTCGACTAGTCTCAGGGCATGGACTTAGAGCCTGCAATGGCCGACTGCCATCTGATAGACCGAATACTTTTACATTTAGTAGGGGAAATAGTAAGAGCAGTATCGATTACATATTGGCATCTATCAACGTTTGGCCAAATGTCCATGACTTCATAGTTGAAATTAGAGACGATAGTGATCATTATCCTTTGTGTCTAATTTTAGCAGGTTCCTTCTTTCAACCCACGAACTGGAGAGAAGATGATATTAACACAATTCCAATTGAGCCCCCAGTCGGCAATAACCGTAGAGCCTTGAAATGGCCATCAATAGTGGGTAAAGACGAGGTCATGACACGGATATGACACCTTTTCAGATGTCATTTCTTAGTATATTGATCTGCCTGTTGTAGAGATCCCCATAGTTCAGATCCACCACACAATGGTAGGTAAACTAAAACCTATTTTGAGTAGGATCCCCAAGGAGAAAGGGGGGGGGGGGGAACAGATGTTAATAATACAGCTAACCCGTGGTATAATAATGAGTGTCGTAACGCCAAGAGCAAGCTTATTTTGGCAGCCAAATCAAATGATGCCGTGACACTAAGAGAGAAAAGGTCCAAGTACAAAAGATTACTAGTGCAAACCAAGAAAAACTGGGACGATAGTGTCTGAACGGAATTGATTAACGCAGCCAAAATTAAGGATCACGCTGGCTTTTGGCGATTGATAGCCAAAGGTAACAAATTGGGAAGAAGTAACAAGGACCTTTTTCTAGATTCTGGTACTTGGGTTAACCACTTTTCTAAACTGTATTCAAGGACCTTAACTGATACAATAAATAACCAGCAAGGTCATATAACAACCCCCGTTATAACTCACCCGTTTTTTAGTCTAGAGGATACCTTAGCAGCAATCGACGCAGTTAAACCTGGGAAAGCCCCAGGCCCAGACAAAATACCAGGCGACCTGTTGAGGCATGATAAAGCTGTTTGGGGGCCATATATCAACCTTCTCTGTAATGCAGTGGCAGCGGGCGCCCCAGTTCCGGAGTCATGGAAATTATTACTATTTTTAAAAAAGGGGATCGCCAAGACCCTGCAAATTACCGGCCTATAAGTTTAATCGACACATTACAAAAGATTTATGCTAAACAGATTTTAACAAAACTAAATGATTGGATCGAGGAGAATCATATTTTATCACAATACCAGGCGGGGTTTAGAGCTAAAACTAGTACAATTGATCAGGTTTTTAGATTTCTCTGTATGAGTTGGAAATATACGATTTAAAAAAAAGGCCACTTGTACATAGCTTTTATTGATTTGAAGGCTGCCTTCGACCTCATTCCCAGAGATTTGCTTTGGAGTTCCTTAAAAAATCAAGGTGTACCAGAGGAACTCCTTGTGCAAATAATAAGACTGCATGACGGCAACTATGCAAAAGTCCGAGGGGTCCGAGGAGAGAGCTTACTGAGGCAATCCCCGTAAGGAGGGGCGTAAGACAGGGTTGTGTACTGGCGCCCACCCTATTTTCACTATATGTGAATGACGCCCCAAAATACCTTCTGGGGTGTACACATGACTCACCGAAACCAGGTGGGGTGCCAGTGCCAGCTCTTTTATTTGCAGACGATACTATTTTAATATCTCAAACCCCGAAGGGATTACAATGGCTATTAGACTCTTTTAGTGTTTATTGCGACTGTAAGGGTCTAGAAATACATTCTAGTAAAACAAAATACATGGCAGTTAATCCACACAAATCGTTTAAGAAGAACATAACTGTCCAAAAACAGAAACTAGAATATGTCCAGAATTTTAACTATTTAGGCATTACACTTGACACTAAAATGACCTGGCATCCTCACCTGCACAAAGGTAAGACCATTTTGGTCCAAAATTCCCTACCAATACTAAAAAAACATGAGAGCAGTATTACCAAGGCAGTGTCCCCTGCACTCGAGGTGTATAAATATAGGGCACAATCAGCATCCCTTTATGGTGCAGAGCTATGGGGGCCTTCTTGTAGGAATACTTTTGTGGGGAAGAAATCAAGTTTTTTTAGGAAGCTGGTATGTCTCCCCATGCGCACACCTGTAATTCCTATTGTTATGGATCTAAATATATAATGTATTGATCACCAGGCTACACTGAGACCATTGTTGTTCTGGGTGCGATTGTGGTCCACAACAGAACTAGTATGTTATAAAGAAGGGCTAGAAGAGATCTTAGGTATTGACCAAGGTACTAGCCTCCAGTGGGTCAAGCACGTGCATTCGTAGTTTTGAAAACTTGGTCTAAAGCATTTCTGGGAAGCACCTACCCTATTGACACCAGCGTCCAAAAAAACATTGAAATCTGTTTTTTGGGCATACATACAAAGTAGTGTGTCCCACAGCCCAGATAATGGTAGATTACCGGCCCAGTTCCTTCTTATAAAACCAACCCCGGTTTTTGAGCAATATTTGGATGAAGTGCAGCCCCAGTTGGCAAAATCTCTATATATGAAATTTCGCTATGGTGTTTTACAAATTAACTCAAACACAGCGAAATGGGGTCGAATACAGATGAGAATAATGAGGACTGTTGTGTACTACGTCAATCCAAAGCACAAGAAAACGATTTACATTTATTATTCTTTTGTCCAGCATATGCCATGCCCAGGCAAAAATGGATTAAACCAATCTGTCGAAATTTGGGAACTAGGTCTTGTCTGGAGGCAGAAAGAATATTAAAAACTGACACCTCCCAGAAAATTGTTTTTAGTGTTAGCAGATATTTGTTTGCCGTGGGTATAACGAGAGAGAAAAAAGGTCTGAAATTTCAATATTCTGAATTTTATGGGTCATCTCAAATCATAACTTGCACATTTCTGCATTCGCACTTTAGAACTGCCCAGAGCTCAGGTAGAACGTATTGTTGTGTATACTACGTCCCGCTCATGGTAGCCCATAAGCACTTTTAAAGCACTTGCACTTTTGTTGCTGTTTAGATTTTATGCGAAAAGGCTTCATTTCATCATATGTACTCTTCTAGTATTTGCTTCTCTCCAACCCAACCTGGACCTTTTATTCTCCTCAATGTTTTTAATTATATCAGATTGCAAGCTTAGCATTTTTATCATATTTTAACTTGATAGTTTGATTGCCGGTTTAACTGTGTTTATCAATTAATATGTATGAATTGTTATTATGTATCTTTTATGGTTCAAGCAAAACCGAAATAAAGATTAATGAATGAATAAAGGAAACAATTAAAACAATTCCAGCCACCCTTGTTTAACAAGGAACAAAAAATCATAAGTAACCAAAATATAGCTAAAATGACTGTAGTAAACGCAGTCCCTTACACTGAGATATTAGGGAAAGTATAAAGGCAAGATGAGGTCTAAGTTGAGAATTGCTGCATTCAATAGATAATCATAGTTTTGATGTTTGCATGACATTGTGAGGGAAAAAACTGTTCTGGGATCTATGCAAGCCACACCACCTGGGTCTCTAGTTTTCAAAAATGATCATGGTTGCTATGATCCCCTGGGTGTCAGCCTACCCCGAGATCCGAATACTGTAGACATCCTCAAATGAAAAGGAGAGGTAATAGATTGTTTTTACGCATAGTTTTGACATTTGCATGACATTCTGGGTAACAAAAGTGTGCTGGGATCAACACAAGCCACACCACCCTGGAGTGCTCAGAGTTGTCATTTTTCCAAAAAGCACAGGGTTTGTAGGTTTCCCAGGGTGCCTGGTAGCCAACAGCCAAAATATTGCAGCCATATGCCATGGCCATGGCAAGTAAATGCATATTTTGATTTATTTGGGCGTAGTTTTGACATATCGGCTAACAGGAAGGGGATTAATCCCCTTTCCTGCCTCTACTCATTATTCTTTTTTCCTGCCTGGTGCACTGGTGGGCTTTTTGCTCCTCTTGGCTGGGTAGATTTTTTCCCAGTCCCCCCTTTAGTAGAGCTAGAAAAACTGTCAGTTTTTTGTCCTGATGGTCTCATGGGCAGGCAGTTTCCGACATTTACACCCTATCTGTCTTCTTCAGGAAGGGCAGAAAGCCCACAACATCACCCGGGTAAAACGTAAAAATTAGATTAGGGTGCAGGGCTTGCATGTCCTGGCACTAGGCAACACTCCTCACCCCTGGGTCCCAGAAAGTCTTTTGCCCCCTTAGAGGGGGCGATTGGAGGGTTCACCTTTAATCTTTCTGCTTTAGGGGAAAAGTTCCCCTTGATACTAGGGATTGCTGTCCAAAGGAGGACTGGTGTGGGGCATCGCTAGTCATGGATCAGATTATACACCAGGGCACCACTTAGTCTTTTTTCCTCCCAGTGGAGGTGAATGAGGGCGGGCCTACCTCCTCTCTGAACATCCCCATGTCAAAACTACTCCTAAAAGGATCTGATTTACCTTTCACTTATCATGGGGATGACTTTAGTATTTGGGCTATTAAATATCTGGGCCCACTGTCTCTGCGCGGCAAACCACTCCTAATTGGGTGCGCCCGGTGCAGACATTAACAGTACAGCCTTATACAAATAATAATTTAAAAAAAATAAAAACCTGCTGTCCTTGGCACAGGCACAAACTCATACCTGCCCTGAGAAGCGTCCATTAGTGAAAGATGGGGCCGCAGGTGGAAAATACAACTCCCTCTTTCATTAGAGGCAGACGGGCATCTCTTTGAAGTTCGAGAAAGACATTCCTTATAGGAAGGTGTAGTGTGTTATGCACCCACCTTCAGGGTAGTGCTTGGGGCAAAGGGTTGGTCTCTGGGGCTCCTATACCCCTCCTGCCAGGGGGGCACCCACGGGGACACTGTGTGCCACCTTTGTGTGTCACACAGTAATTTCCCTCCCTACAGGTCTTTTGTCTCTGCATCTGTAATACGGTGTGGGTGCAAAGTATTCCATCATTTGCTTAAAGCCAGGTCCCCATGCAACAGCAGGAACACCCCCTCATGATGACGTCAGCAAAAGATGAGCACCGCCACAGTTCCATTTTATAGAATGGACTACAGAAGCATCTGCAACTCCTTTAGTAATACCAAAGCATAGGAAGGAGCAGGCTCAAACACCCATTGCGCCCCAGGGCACTCTCTGTAACAAGGTGCCTGGTGTCTAGGCCGCTTGTTGTCCTTTAGAAGACTTTCTGTTATCTCCTATTGAGACTAACGTCGGTGTTTATGTCTCAGTTGAAAACTAGAAATGTTGTGCTGGCTGGCCTTGGAAAAACTATTGACCCCTCATCAGATAGTGGTTTATGCGGCAGCTAGGCTGATAGCAGTGACCCATGACTTAAGTTTGATAATATCATCATAATGCAAACTGCTTTGGCTTCTGTTGAAGGTTAAAATGGTCTCGATGGTTTTTGAAGCATTATGACGTCCATATATCTTGCTGATATGGCACAAAGTTTATATTTTCCATGGAACAGTGGCATCTAGAGCAGTGTTTCCCAAACTCTGGGTCGTGATCCGATTTTTAGTGAGTCGTGAAAATCCAAGCAATAAATAGATTCCTATAAATTCTGTATTTATCTTGTCTCAATTGCTGCACTTCAAAGACAGATGTCAAATGTCATGCTGTGTCTTTTGACAAATTGCTGCTCATTTTTTTTAACATGGGGATTGGTGTTTACAAACTCCTCTCACTTTGTATCAGAGAAAGGAATGTGAATTATGTGACAGTGTTGCTGGGTTAGAGTGTGTAAAAGGAAAGGCTGTAGGATGTCATGTTTTGTAACACACAACAAAATGTAAATACCTGTAAATGAATTATACACATTCAGCACCTATGGAAGCAAAAATGAAGCACTTTCTTTGTAATTCTGAGGTGTGATGGAAGCAATGATTTTAATAGCATAAAAACAAATTAAGATACTCTACGTAGTGATACACAAATGAAAAATATTCACTGAAACCCCATTTGTGTACAATATTGTTTTATCAGTAACACTGTATGTCTGTGGAAAATTAAGTGCCCATTTCAATGAAAAATGTGCTGTCAGTAAATGACAGTTCACTGCCGCGCGATGCTTTAGTTACATTAAAAAATACTCTGTCTCATGTCCATTAACACTAGGTGGGTTGCAAAGTTTGTCGTACTAAAACGTGGGCCATGGTCCTAAACCGTTTAGGAAGCTCTGATCTAGAGGCCTAACAATTTAACAATCCTGGGGCCCTAATATTTAGAGGACGCCCTGCTCTGGTCTGCACCACAGTGCCCCTTTCACTAGTGCCCTATCACTGTTAATGTAATGCCCCCAGGGCAGCTGTGAACTTGTGCCCTCCTGGGGCCAGTGCATTAGTGAAGAGTAGACCAGCAATTTCAAGAAGCAGGTCTGCCTTTCAAAGGTGGACAGAGACCCCTCATCAGGTGGCTGCAGCCAGTATTAACATCCACCTGCAGTGTGATGCCTGAGTTGGTCCATGGTTACCCTTTTATTCACTTCCAAGAGGCGCCCTAGAGGGAGCACTAATTGTGCACTACCTCCTTGTGGCGCACACTGAGTGCTCCCCATGACAGCTCCTTTGACTCTTCTGTAATACCAGTGTGCCCTGGTAGTGCAGAATGTGGGTGCACATGCCCTGTGCACCCGAGGCACTTTGTGTAATACAGCCCCAGTCTAGAGCGTCTATTTTTGTTTTTCTTTTCTTTTTTAAGTTGACCTGAAAGCGTTTTCCAATACCATTACAAGATGTAAGAGAACGAAATGTCAAAAACCTGATGTGAGAATGTTTTATAATTTTTTATGAATGTGAGATGTAGTTTTGTGCATATCTTGTCAACCCAGGGTTAAGTATTTTCTTTTTTTCTTTTTTTTCAACTGAAGGGCTTTAAAGTGTTGGAGTTGCCTTCTTGAAACCAGCTCCTATTTGTCCACGGAAATAGATAACCTTCTGCTGGCGGTGGGTCGTTTTGAAGAGAACGCCTCGAGGAGTTTGGCTACAACATCCCTCCAGCCCCATCCAGGAGAGTTAGCAGACTCCATCAAAGACATGAGCTTGAACCAGAGTGCAGCGCCTCGGGAACATTGTGACTCAAAAGAGGGAAGATCCGCTGAATGCTGCGCTGATTCCAAAGGCTTCCCTTGCAAGAGAAGTGATGGACCAACTTCTTCGCCTCCAGAATGCTGCAGAAAAGCACAGGAGGCGCTGCTGAAAAAGCTTGTTTCCCGGACACTGTCGGTAGCTAAGGATATGAACATGTCAGAAGAACTTGTGGATGTTTTACAGAGTTTGGAAAAGTAGTACATTCTAGCATCCTTGTTAGGTCACTGGAAGTCTGGTGGTTGCATTGGTTCAAATTGTTCTCTTATGATGTGATGTTTGAAGCGCAACAATAAAACATGGTTTTGTTCAGCTAGGTTATTCTGTTGTGCTACACGTGCAATTAACAACTGAAATACACTAAGTGCGGTGACATTCGCGCACCTTTAATGCTCACATATGTTTCTTTGTTCATGGAGAAGGGAAGTAAAGTGGTCAACGTTGGTATAAGGAAGGCATGTCGGCCTATGCTGCTCATTTGAAGTGACCAGCGCGCGTAACATCGACTGTTAGCTGATGATACGGTCATGTGTGCCAGCCGCTTAGTCGTATATTAGGCATATTGGACCGATGATACTTTTGATATAGCAGTCTTGGGTGAAGACGGAGAGGCCGATTTAAAAAATAAAAAAAAAAGTGTAGCAAATTGGGAATTTGAAACTACATCTACGTTTTGCGTGCCTATTTCATCTCTGTTAGCATGCGGTTACCTGCCAACATTATGCATCTGTCACGCTGCAAACTCAAATATCTGTTATTCAAAGCAGCAAAGAGCATTTTGGTTACATGCCCTGCTTTAAGCCCTCTGTGCAATATGCTTACCAGCAGAAAGCAACAATGATTTTCCTGCACTTACAAAACATTTTTTTTCTTATTTTGGCCATTCACATTTTGTTCCTATGTAGCATTATTTTGCCTTTATTACCAGGAAATACAGAAGGTAATTGGGTGATTCCCCTTAGTGAATTAAGCCGCATGTGTTTTGGTGCTGGAAACCATAAATTGCACTGCTTGTTTTTGGCCACCCCGTGGGTGTATTCACTGTTTTCAAATTTGTAGATGTTAGACTTTCTGGGTGGACATTGTACGAAACACGTGATTTGTGTTTCTCGTGTTTTTTTAATTGGACCTAGCTTAGTGCATGAACTGTGCGCCCAGGGTGGTTACAATTACTTTTGCAAGTTCTTTTTTGCTTATCAGACATAGAGGTCCTGGGAACTTATATGCAGAAAACTCAAGTACAGTTTTAAATGTGAAAAACAAAAGCAGGACAAACCCATAGCTCCTCTGCCTTAGTCTAGGAAAAGCACTGGAACAAATGTATCCGGCTGTGGTCTTCTCCCCCTCCCTATTTTTCTATTTTAGACGCATAGATTTGGACCTCTTCTGTAGTCCCTTCTTACATGTCTCAGGCACTTTGTTCTGTGAAATATGATTTTCTCTTCTTAGTGAAGCCCTATTACAACAGAGCTAGCTTGACTTTGGGGTCAGGCTTTGAGAGCCAGCACATAGTGTAATATATTAATAATTGACATCCAAAGTTAATTCTAGAGATTCTGTATCCAGGTAAACATGTGCATGTTGTATATGTGAAGTAAGATCAACCGCATACAAAAGTGACTTTTGGTCAACGCAAGCCACATAAAGAGTAGGCTTGGGCGGAGTTTGCGGAGTGAAGTGACCAAAAAACTCCACCCCGCTAAGCGGAGTTCCAAAAGCAGCAGAATGCGTTATGTTGCACTATCCGCGCTGATTTTTACCACGGGGTGTTTGTCCCGTGCGGGAAAATCAGTGCGAACGGCACCGTGCGCAGTGCAAGAGGCTTCTTTCTGTGGCAACTTCCTCAACATGAACGGAAGGTTTCTCAATGCAAACGGTAGCGGCCGTCCGCGACCGCCTACTTTGAGAAATCTCACCAGGAGGTGGTCTGGATTAAGATTTTCCTCACTCGCCAACTTAATGTTGCGAAGTGCGAGCGAGAAAAAAACTCCGCTTCGCTACGTGGGGCGGAGTTTTTCAGAACTCCACTATGCAGAGTGGGAAAAACTCCGCAAGTGGAGCGGAATTTCATGCCCAGGCCTAATAAAGACCTTACTACTGTCTCAGCTCTCATGGATGGACGACTGTTTACAACGTTTTGACCCTCTGATGGGAAGAGGGCCAGGTAGAAGCATATCAAATTACTTTTTGTCAGGTTTTTTTTTTAGTGCATCACATTGTCTCGTCAGTTCACTAGAAAGAGCCCTGGAAGGGAGTAGTGCTCACTGGACAAGGGCTCAAACTTTGCTTGTCCAGCTCCAACTTCCTCCACTTCCCTGCCGAAAAGATGCCTATTTCTGACATTTCACTTACAGTAACTGGTTCCTCAGTTTCACTTTTATGATGTACTTCTGGCTGGATATGGAGGCTAAACATGAAGCTGAAATTCCTCCTCCGATATATTTCCAGGTTAATTACCATCTTGGAGCACCGCTGGATTGATGTCAGATTTTTCTGCTATTCACAT
The DNA here is from genome assembly GCA_963921515.1 of Calotriton arnoldi. Classification (NCBI taxonomy): domain Eukaryota; kingdom Metazoa; phylum Chordata; class Amphibia; order Caudata; family Salamandridae; genus Calotriton; species Calotriton arnoldi. The sequence continues at coordinate 1,573,511 of CAWUFW010000742.1, forward strand.
AGATAAGTGCACATACTGTTACACTAAATGCACATTATTTACATAGTATGTAATAATCCTGAACATTTAAAATGCAGCCATAGCTTCTGGACCTACGATGATCACTCCTGCCTTAGATGAGTGAGTTAATTACATTATACAACACATTCGTAGATTGGCCTCCTCAACAACCAATTTCTGAGCATTGTGAATTGTATGTTGGTAGTCCTTGGTAAGAATCTTTCTAAAGCTCCATCTTGTCTTTGAAATTAAGTTATGTATACAGATGGGGTCTTGTTGGAGCTGTGGGGATATTTCCACTTCCAAAGTCACTGTGATGCCTCCTGGTGACCACTCTGCATAATGAGAAAAACGTCATGGTCTTTTAAAAAGCCTTGGGATATGTTTTATGGTAAATAATATAAAGGAAACATCACTGAAGGTAAGAACTTTTTTCACTTTATTAAGTAAAAGCAGATTTTACTGCAAAACATTTTAGCAGAACAAAATCTGACCAGTGCTATTGTTCTGTGCATGCAAATTTTCTATCTAGACCACTCTGTTTCTGTAACCTGGATAGGCACATCATTTTCCCTAGATAAGCGGAGTTTGTGTGGCAGTATTCTGAACTGACACACCTGCTAGCCAGTAATAATATAGGGATATGATGGCAGCATATCAACCAATTGCCACACTTGAATTACGATCCTTAATCCTTGGGACTTTATTTAAATAAAATCCAAGCATATTATGACTATTTTGTTTTAATTTTTATTCAAACAAGTGGATGTATATTTACCTTCTGGTTAACATGCAGGCTGAAAGGCAACTTACCGGATCCCTGTGGAAAAGAAAAGGAACATAATTTGTTCCTCAAAGAGTAAAGATAGCAAACCGCACCTGAGTATATGCAAGAAAACCTATTCATAGTGACATCCACTATGTAGTTCATTTTCTTGAACCAGATATCAATCGGGCTACTAAATAAAGAACAGCTTTAGTAAGGGCGAGTGAGTGAAACTGGGGTAGCCATAAAAAGAGTATTTTCAAGGTCAGTCTGGTTGGGGCACCAGTTGTTTCAAATTGTACTAGATGTGGCTTATTCTCAAGAGATGGCTTTGGCCTCCGGATCCTGGTGAACTCAGGAGCACACTGTTTTTAATGTGCCTCTTTTAACGCACACAATTTGGTTGGGCTAAGATTAGGAGGTTGTTTATCATTCTTTCAGATTTGATAGCAAGTTGTTGAACTGAACATTCTAACTTCTTTTCCAAGGGATATGGTCAACATCCACATGGACTGTTGTAATGCAATTTTCTAACTGAATAAACCCAAAGAAACATATATCTTCAGACTTGGCTACCTGCCACAGCAGCTCTATGAGACCGCAATTTCCAACAGTGTTCTTGTGGTCAAAGTCCAGTCACGAGGAGCCAGTGTACAAGTAGTTGGTTTCCCAAACACCAGAGACAATTGCAAATGATTTCTCTGCGGACTGTTGGATGGAAACGGTAAGGACTCACTAGGTTACATCTTTCTGATTGATTGGAATAACTGTTTATGCTGTCCGTTTTACTCATTCCGTTGACTCTGAAGTCTTTGTAATGTTTCAGTAACAACTTTCGTTTTTTCTTGGTGACAAGCGACAGCCATAGTTCAACCCTTGTCCTGCTTCAGCTACACCAGGTGGGATGATAAGGCTGATGTTTTGTAAGAGCTTCAACATGGAGTTTGAAAGTGCACATTGATAGACTTTGGGCTTGTGGTAGTTCTAAACCTGGCACTGGGGGAGGAGTTTATAAAGGTTCTTTTTTCTTTTTATGTTACTGTTCCTTCTTATGTTGCAAGAGTACTAACATCTAGCGAGAGTAGGAAGACCTACATTTGTTGGTCACAGCGGTCTTTTGATATCACATTGGGTTCCAATTTACCCATGGGGCTATATCAATTGCACCAAGGTTTGGTCATCTATCATAAGACTGACACATGTGGCTTTCAGTAGGTACCAAGCACAACCATCTGCATGGATAGATACAATTTTGTTATTTGGAATGTCCATGGGTTACGTAACTGCATCAAGAGATATCAAGTATATTCCTTTCTCAGATGGTTTGGGATTCATTTTGCGGTCCCTCAAGAAACCCACCTATCAAACTCAAACATAGATGTAAGAACCAGCTGTTTTGCACAACTTATTAAGCCTACACCAGGGGTATCTTGTGGGTGAAACCTGGGGTTCTATTTGTCCTTGTAACGCAAGGATTGACCCCAAAAGAATGTATGTTCTTGTCTCAGCTCTGCTTGATGGTAGGGTGCTCCATGTGTTAGGCCTCTACGCACCTAATCAAGGTCAGATTCTCTTTTTAGATGTCACATCCACTGTGTTGGCGTCAATAGACCATGAGCCCCTACGTTTGGCAGTGGACTTTAATAGGACTCCAAATATTGCCTTAGACAGGTCACAGCCCCCTTTACCAGGAGCCAAGACTTGGATGACAACATAAGCGTTAGCTGACCGGGTGTCAACATGGAGGTTGGTTGAGCTTTAGAGAGCAGTTTATCCCACTATCGGGTAATAGTCTTATTTTTCAGCATTACACACTCAATACCCGCGTTGATTTGTTCTGTGCCAGAATACAGATCCTCAACATGGTTTTTGGTATTGAATATGTTGCCCAAATGATATTAGACCATGATCTATTGTTATTGATGCTACAGCAGGGTACTCCGCTCACATGCATTCCACTTGGCGTTTTCAACTCTCAGCCGTTTACGATGTTATCTATAAATGCACTACTGCAAAGGCAATTACTACCTGCTTTGACGTAAATGCGGGCTCTATTAATGACACGATCACATAGTGGGAAGCCATCAATGTCTGTATCAGGGGCGCCAGCATTGGCACTTCCACAGTGGCTCATCAATCATGCCACAAGCAACTGCATTCCTGAGAAACAGAACGGCGACAATTAGAAAATGCTCTTGCTGACTCCCATTCAGGGGGCACCACTTTACTTAATAAATGGCATTGACATTCAGAGATGATTACTAAATTGATTTCTCATGATTATCGAAGAGAGAAGTCAGGCAGGTTTTTAGCTCGGCTATCTCAGTCCATGACTGCCCGTTCACCCAGAACAGCAATTAGACTCTCATAGGAACATATTTTAGGTTCTGAGCTGGCCATAATTTCATAGTTTGCATCCTATTGTGCAAATGTATACACCTCGGCCGAGACCTTTGCCTAGGAACAATAGAACAAGTGTATATAACTTGCTGCCCATCCCAATTTGGAGCAGGAAGAATCCATCACCTTCAACGTTCCACCATTATTAATCAAGATTAAAGCAGCATTAGATCAACTAGCCACTGGTAAGAATTCTGGTAGTGATGGTATGCCTTTCGAAGTTTATAAAGCCTAGCAATCAATATTGGCACCTCGCTTATGTCAGTTGTATCTGGCGGCCCATGATGCAGGCACACTCCCTCCCACCATCAAAGAGGCAATTGCTATGATGCTGCCAAAACTGGGTGCGGACCACTTAGACGTATCCTCTTACCACCCCTTGCCCATATTGAATTTGAACAATAACATTCTTTGTAAGGCCCTCTCTAATATGCTACAAGCTGTTTTATCCATATAGGCCAATGTGGCTTAGTCCCACACCATACCACTGTGGCTAATCTACAGAGGCTTTACTATGTTTCAGATCAAACACCTGCAAACAGAATTTATGCCACAGTTATAGCCATCAACATGGAAAAGGCATTTGATTTGCTTGATTGCAACAACCTTTTCCAGGTCCTACAATGTGTAGGACTTGGTGAAGTGATCCTCTTCTGGATCAGACTCTTATACAAGACACTTACTACCCACAGAGGGACTGAAAAACTAGAATCTCATCAAAGGCAGATAGATGGACCAGACTAAGATGCCCCTTGCCCACGTCTTTAGCAATGAAGCCCTTTACGACTTGTATGCGACCAAAGGATGATCAGATTGGCCTACATTTGCGTGAACAAACATGCATCATTTCATTATACGCAGATGATTTCCTGTTTTATGTCCAATGTGCAGTCTGGCCTTCCATTGGAATTACAGGCATCCGAGGGCTTCGGTAAAGTGTCTGGCTTAAGACTGAATAGAAATAATTGGGTCTCATGGCATGGAAACCAGCTGAATTAAACACAGGCGGACAGATTTATCAAAGTTTTGCATCGCCCTTGTACCTTGCAAGTGAGATTTCTCAAGCCACGCAATGTCACCTTGCGTGACCTTGTATGGCTTGATAAACCTGGAGTAATGCAAGGCAGCGCAAATCACTGCCTTGTGTTACTCTGCCCCAGGGAGGCGTTCTATGGGTGGAATGTGGGTGTTTCCACGCATTCACCCATGGATTTTGGGGCATTCCCAGATTTACTATTAGTGGTAGACCTGGTAATGCATTAAAATGCGATGCCTCCCCAGGTGAGGTGTAACAAGGAGAAGTATCTTTATTTCTCCTCTTTCTGTGTATGCAGCACACATAAAAAGAGGAAAATGTATGTGAGGATTGTTTTTGTGCAGGAAGGGGGCCCCTCCCCACACAAAAACAATCCTGCCTACAACACAGGCACCCTTGCCCAATGACGCAAGCGTGCCTGCATTGGCGCTAGGCAGCTAAAAGTGCACCAGCACTAGGAAAGGACGGGACTGCGCGGGCATTCTTGCCCTTTCACGCAGCGCAGTGCAACGAGGTGGCTTGCTGTGTTGTGCTGTGTGATAGAATGATAAATATGGACCCGGGTGACTTGAACTGTCCTTCCAGTCAATACGAATCCTAGAAGTCTATATTTACAGACAGCAACCAGATATATTTTCAGGTGACCTGGATAGGGCCTTAGCCAAGACAAGAATCTCTGCAGGCTTATTGGAAGAAGAAAAACTACCCTTTGGATAGAGTGTCTGCGGCTAAAATTCTTCTACCCTGATTATTATAGCATATCTTCACCTTCCCGGAGATACTCACAGCACGGTTTTAGGCAGCACTGGAGGACTTGATTTGGGCTAATGGTAGACATAAGAGTTGCTCTAACTAAATTGTAGCTGCCCATTGGGGAGAGGGGGGAACCCAGTGCTCCTGATTTTGAGGCATATTATAGAGCCGCACAACTCCAGGCTGACGTCTTCTCATACACGTGAATTACATTACATTGGTTTAACCGAAGGGTAGATCAATTGCCGAGGTCCTTTTTAGTGATCAGCGACTCCCTGGTAACATATGGTGCCTATTGATACAAAAGTTTAATAAAGGTTATTCCTTTGCCCCTCATTTACCGATTTGGGCCCTGCAGGACTGTCCACAGCGCAATCAACCAATAAGACAGCAAGGTCGGCTGTTACCATCACAAAAATCGGACGGGCCTGATAATTGGTATTTATTGGACCAAAAATACAGAAACGCTTACTGATTTGGCTCTTTTAATGGCTAAACGGGCCATTGTCATATGTGGTGAAATCACAGAATGCACTTGTGAAATTGAGGTCAGAACTTTACAGGTGGGCTCAAGCGGAGGGCCCCAAGACTCGCATCATTCATCTCGCCTGAAACTAGTGCACTTAACCGACTGGGACTTTATTTTGCTTCGGGATTAGGCCCGAAATCACAGGTAAGAGCACCCCATTTGTTTTATGTTTCCTTCCTGACAGGTGATTTCATGTAGGCCAATAGATGCTATTAATATTTTCTCCTTGACTGATTTAGCATCCTAATTTACCCCAGGTCTCTCAGATCACTTCAGCAGAGACCCTGGTGACTCTGTAAGGGGTTATGGTCTCTCACATCCTTTTTTAATGCATTTCAAGATTATTGGTTCCAGTGTCACTCTAATGCTGTATGGCGTACTTTGCATATTGTGTATTACAACTGAAACATGTTTTGTACTATCTAAAAATAATTAAATTAAAAAAACATGGAGTTAGAAAGTAAAATTGGACAAGGTGCCAGAATAGATGGAAAAATATCTTAAAGAAGTAGAGGAATATTGGCTCAAACACAAGAATATGTAACAAGAAGAGGAATTGCAAAGCAAACGGGATAAATCAGTAAAAGATCAAAAAAACGCAAGTGAAACAAGGAAATGAAAATGCAAAAAGTGTTGAACTGACAGAGGCAACACACTCCTTGCTCAGTGGCGGTGCGTCCATTGGGGGCGTTGCCCCACTAAGCCACATGGACCCATTCACCAGTCGACCACCGTCACGCTATTTATTAAATTGCCACGACCAACTTCAATGTAAAAAGTCTCGCTGCCGCTGAATACCCGCTACCGGGACACGCCCGACTCAATCGGACGGCCCTGAAGGGGGTGGGGCTGGGCTGCGGCAGCTTGAGTGACAGTCCAGACTCAGCTGCAGCAGTAGTGCACAAACTGCGCATGTCCATTTTTGGGCTGGTCATTTTTATGACCAGCCCGAACATGCACACACTACCTTCCCCTTACAGAGCGACTGGTGGCGAGGGACCCAAGGGTGCTTCATACAGCAGCCCCCGGGTCTCATAATGGGCGGGGAGTAACCCTGCTCTTAGCCAATCCTGGCGCTGCAAGCAGCGCCTGGATTGGCTGGGACACCGCGCAGCCTGAGGGCAGGCATAAGCATTATTGGGTGCCGCGCGTGGGTGGTGGCACTGCCGCACTTTGTATGGCCAATCACTGTGGCTTATGTGAAGCCATGCAGTAGTGATTGGCCATTTTGTTCCACTTCCTACGCTGTCGTCGTGACGTCGCAGCGCAGCAGTCAGCAGTCCGACTCCCTCACGTCACCGCACACAGACCTCGTGCCGGTGTCTCCTACTGCTCGTGGCTCCGGCTCGTGTGACGTACTACTACTCGTGGACTCTGAGATCAACATTGATTGAGACGAGTCCGAGTCGCTCAGCCTTGAACTTGTGGCTTACTGGACTGGTTCATTCCGTCCGTCACCAAGAAAGATCCTGAGGGCTGAGGCTGAGAAAAGTAAGAGTCCGGCGCGGGGCCCCCCTCTGTGTGACCCGGGCCAGCGCAGTGCATCAGTAAGACAACACAAGGTCACCACCACAGTGGTGCCCCAAATATATATATATCACACACCGCCTTACATAGCATTGTCGTCCTAGGGATTAGAGCTACTACTGGGAACAAGTGGCGGGCCACGGACGTGTACAAAGATAGGTTACAGCTAGAGTTACGAGGCCGCCCACAGGTGTTTCCACTTGGCATTGGTACTCACCGTACAAAGAAAAAATTCATAGATTTTACACTGTTACTGGTGTGTGCTCATGTTTTCATGCAACATTATCTTTCGGGGTAGTTGTAAACACTAATACGCATTTTGATTCTTGGGCCTAATACCTAGGTCGAAGACGGCTGTCCACATATTGGCACTTAAGAGGAATACTGTCTGGCAAAGGCCAGTAAACCTAATGAGAGCCTGGAAGAAGAAAACATATGCAAAGTCTGCACAGTCGCTCATTTGTTTAGTTTAATTATGGATTTACGTTTGTATCTGGGCACTTCAGACAACTTTATATAAGCAAATGTGTAATCTCCTAAAACATACACTCCAAACAAGAAGGTTAGACAGGTCACTGACTGCTCTGAAATACTAGCTGAATATGAAAGGAAGTAGTGCACTGCGATCGATACCCCTTATAAATGTCCCTTCCCCATAAATTCAACAATAGGCAGTTCCCTGGGTTTGTGTTCTGTAGGAAATCGCCCTGGAGTTATCTGCTTTGTTCATTAAGTTGGCCTCCTGAACAGGTGGTAGTATCCCCTCATCCCTTCACCCATTGGTCTGGGTGCTAATTTAAGATGATATATATCATCAGGAGATAAGGGCAGAATTCCCATTGGATGTTATTGCTGTATGTAGTAGCCATATTCAATAGGAAGGTGCGACAGTAACGGCACATGGCCCGTTAACAGGAGCTGTGCTTGGGGCATGAATTTTCCACCTTTGTCCATCTCAGTCATGGTTTCCTGGGTGAATGAGAGGTTTTGAGCCTCTTTTACGGTTCCAGTGCCATCATGTAAGACACGTGGCCTCAGGAGGGTGCACCGCGCAAGGGCAGTAGAATCGGGAGTGGGCCAGTGACCCCCTTCTATAGTCGCACAGCCCATGCCGTTTTCTATAGTTTTCCAGCTGGGGTTAAGTTCTTTATTGGCAGTGGCACCAGCCTCGCGGCCACGTTTGCCCATGCCTGGCAGAGGTGTGGTTTCCGTGGCTGGTTTGGTTGACTTGAGTTGCCATTAGGCAGTCATGGGAGCGAGCCCCTCTCCTGTAGAGCTTTGATGTCCATTCCACGTGAGCGGAGGTGCAATTGCTTTTTTATCGCGGCTTTGATGGCTGTGTAGTTGGTGATATTTTGAGCCATTCTGTAGCGAGCTGCAGCGTCTCCTCTGCAACTTTGAGGTTAGCGGACCAGGGACTCTTCTTGACTGTGAGGAGGATTGGTTTTTCAGATCAGACTGCCTTCGTGGTATTCTCAGGGGCGGCCATTCTCTGATAGAAATATTGCGCCAGGGTGGCCTTACACTTGAGTTTTTGAATGACGAGGCCGAAGTTTGTTCCTTGTGTCTTTCGCAGGGAAATGTCCATATTTAACCACCATATTCCGAAGTCGCGATTAGGCCACGTTGTTTTTTATTAATTTAGCAGTTGTGTGTGTTACAGACTGATGTTTGATATATTTGGTGATGTCATATAATATTAAGGTCTGTTGTAAGTGATTTTACACCCCTTTAGAGTTTAGCCACTATGTAAAAAGCGAAAAAATGTACAAGCTAAGATGCAGCGTAATCAAATGTTAACATACCATAAGACATCACTTCCACATGTATGCAAATAATCTCCCACCCCATGCATATCCCCGCTCCTGGAGGTGAGGTTTGTTGATGTACTGTTCCATGTGCATTGTGTACCTTATGTCTGCATTTCACATTGCAATGCTGGTCTACGTCCAGAGGTGGGGTCAATGACGCACATTGTCATAATTATAAATGGAACGTACACGGATATAAAGCCTTTCTCTGGAAGAAGTCGATATTACTTAGAGGAGATTTATGACAGGTTGACTTGTCTTTGATAACAGGCGACGCCATCTTGGCTTTCTTTGATGCTTCAGTCATGGCAGGCGACGCCTTCTTGGCTTTGATGCCTCAGTCATGTGCTCTTGACATGGATAAAGTGTGTGTCATGTTGTACCGAGTCATCATCGTGAGGAGGATTGAGGGGAAAAACGGGTGTGTTCCTTCAGGGGTCATTGCCGGACGAGCGACCCGATATACACCGGTGCCACCGATGAAGGAACACATCCCCTGTTTACTGTGGATAGGCTGGCTACTTAGATGCGCGGCTGGTGTTTCCATTCCCTTTAATGAATGAAAGACCCCATGACTGCTCTTTAGAGTACACCTTTCTTCAGAATGTTTCCTATCCTGCCTAGCACTTACTTACCATCCTCACCCTGGATCAATGCCTTCCAGGAGCCGGCCTCGTGAAAATACGGTGCGTCAGAGCCATTAAAAAGCCATGCAGACTAAAGAAGGATTTAATGAATAAAAGTTTGAATAAATAAATAGTTGAGTGAGTTATTGAATGAACACGTTGAGGTTATATAGTTAACATCAATAACTCAGTCGCCTCTTGGTGTTGGGTTGTCAAGAGATGCCAGAGCTCCATTCTTTGAGTGATTGGAAGCTGTGCATGCCACTACGTCACAGCGTAAGATGTCCGGCTGTATCCTTTGTAATGTATTTAGGTTCTCTTTGTTGTCAAGGGGTGGTTCACCCAATAAGAGGTCGCACTCGGGAGACCTAGGCACCATGCGTTTAAAGAATCGGTCCCAGGTCCATTTTTTTCAATAATAAAAGTTGCAAACGTCTTAGTTTTGTAACACAGATAAGACTGTGAATTACCATCGTCTTAGTAATACATTAACATTGCGAAACTTTTACAGAAAATATAATTTTATGATGGTAAATTTCTTAGACTGCCTGCTAAGTGGCACGATACCACATTCCATCATGTGCATCTTGCACATCAAAGGGTTCAGAAAGCATTTGAATGCTTTCGAGTTGCTGTGGGCATTGACAAGGACTATTTCTTGCTTCTAAAACCGAAAGGTGACCCACTTCTTGACCCAAAATTAAGTCGCTTGTTCTGATTTATTGAGGTCAGATCTTATTGCAAATGTGTTTTTGTGACTATTCGTGCTGTGTGTGTGCACATGATGTAAATAGGTCAGTGAGTCACTGCTTTTGTCAGAGAGATCCTTTTGTTACTTGCAGTTTGTAAGTTAAAATCCTAACATACAACAGTGAGCTATTAACTGTCATCTAAGAGCTGCATGCAAACTGCAAGGTAAAAATTGGAGCGTTATGTTTTTCCCCCCAGTCTTTTTTTGATTACCCTAATGTTTCAAAAATAAATTGTTATATTTTTATTTTCAGCACCTGGTAAAGCCTGACAACCTGAACCATTACCTAATTTTTGGGCAATTTTGGGACGAAGAACAAGAGGCCCCAACCTCCTTTGCTGCTCTTTCACCCCAGCTACGACCCAGCAAACACCAGTGTTAAAGGTAAGGAAACTGATGCTATTTTTTTTTTTAGATTGGAGTTAGGCCTATGTATGTGGTCACCAGTACTGGTGGTCACTCTACATGGTGGTTGGGGTGGGTGCACATTCTGAACATTGTACCCTCAGTGGATGGAATTTACTAATACTGAGCCTTAGCCCTGTGCTTTGGGCAATAACGGTTGTTAAAGGCACTATCTATTCCTTGCCTTGTTCAAGGCCCTCACGCAGTGTCTGTTTCAGTGCCTTCAGCAACCACTATGGCACACAGAGGCAGCAGGCAGTAAGGTGGATTTTTAGCAGTCATGTTGTCCAAAGGGGAGCTGTTGGAGATATATTGCGATAATGCACAAGATATATGTATTTATACTGAAATTTGATATTATTGCACTCAAATCTTATACGTTGTAATTTTGACTATTGACAGGTTTCTTTCATATTGGTAGTGACAGCATCGGCATGATGAATACAGTAGAACAACTAATTACACTGTCATTCCATGCACGGCCACTAGAACAGAAACTACATATAAAGAGATTAGGACCTGATCGGCCTGACCTACAACTACAACAAGTTACCCAGGACAGAGGAAAATCTTACAAACGTACATTCTCAAACACCTGGTACACAAAAGCTGATTGGCTTACAGGGTGTCTGTCAAGAAACAAACTGTTCTGCTTCCCCTGCTTGCTGTTTAAAGGTGAATTTTCTTGGACAAGAGAAGGAGTGATAGACTTGAAGCATTTGTCTGAAAAAATAAAGAAGCATGCACACACAAGAAAGCATATGGAAAACCTGACGAGACTGGGAATGTTGGGAGACACACAGATTGAGCAGCACATAAACGATGCATACCGCCAAACAATACAGAAACACAATGAAGCAGTTGATAGGAATAGACATACTAACAAAAATAATTGATTGCTTTCGTTTCTGTGGTGCTTTCGAACTGGCATTGCGAGGCCATGATGAATCAGAAGGTTCCCCAAATCCTGGAATATTCAGAGGCCTTGTGGATTTAATAGCAAGCATAGACAAGGAAATGGAAGCACATTTAGCAAGTGCTACAGTCTTTAAGGGCACCTCTAAAACGATACAAAATGAACTGCTTCAGTGTATGCTAGAAATTATGAGAAGCCATATTGTCCAAGAGTTGCAAAACACAGACTTTGTGGCTATTCAGGCTGATGACACCACTGATGTGGCCACACAAACACAGTCCGTATTAGTCTTTCGGTACCTGGACAATGACAATAATGTTGTGGAGAGGTTCTATGGTTTCACACATTTAAGAGACTCTAGTGCAGAAACCATTACTGCAGCTATACTGCGTCAACTGAGCTTAATTTTTCCAGAGGTGCCTCAAAAAAAAAAAAACTTATCGCACAAAGCTATGATGGTGCGTCCGTAATGAGTGGAAGCCTTGGTGGAGTACAGAAAAAAATTAGAGATGTGTACCCTAATGCTCATAATGTGCACTGTTGCGCCCACCAACTTAATCTTATTATGCAACAGGCAGTATCAAAGATCTCCGAGACACGAATTTTCTTTCGGGATGTAGGAGGCATGGCAGCATTCTTCTCACGTTCCCCAAAAAGAACGGAAGCACTTCAGGAGATTGTGGACAAAAGGGTTCCAAGGAGATCCTCAACTCGTTGGAACTTTAACATACGTGCAGTCAAACTAATATATCAATATAGGGAGGACCTTGTGAAATGTTTTGAAGCCATAGAAGCCAATGAAACCTTTGATTTCAAAACTCACAGTGAAGCCCGTGGCTTTGCTAGAACACTAAAAGACAGAGTTTCAGTTCTTTCTGTTTTTATTTCATGACAATGTTAGCTGTCGAGAATTTATACAATCAGTTACAAGCACGAGAGATAGATACTGTCTCTGTGAAAAGATATACCACTATGTTTGTCATAAGCAAAGTGAGAGATGAGGTTGACAATTTAGACAGCAAACTGCCAGAGGCTTCTACTTTTGCAAACCACAGGAAAAACATCACCAGTCTGGTCCGAAATGCAAAGGAGATATGTGACATTGTAATTATGCATGCACAAGAACATTTTGCTTTCACAAAACATTTGGTGAGTGCCGCATTATTGGAAAGTGAAAACTTTGCAAAATATGATGAATCCTTCCCTGAGCATGCTCTGAATGAGGCTGTGGAAGCTTATCCTATGCTCAACCAAGAGGACCTGAAAACTGAGTTGACTGTACTGTACTCAATGCCTGTGTACCGGAAGGCCAAAGGTGCCAGGTCTTTGCTGGCTTTAATTCATAAACTTAATATGGAAAAGTCACTTACAGAGACAGTGCTTTACTAAAAATTGTCATTACCACTCCTATGACAACAGCAGAGTCAGAACGATGTTTTTCCAGCTTAGAGGATTAAGACATTCCTGAGGAACACCATGCTTGAGGAAAGACTAAATGCTTTGGCAATGCGCTCTATAGAGAGCAAGCTAGTTCAAAAATCCCAGACTTTAACGTTCAAGCTATTGAAAAGTTTGCTGCTCTTAAAGACAGACGTGCTGATTTTAGATACAAAAGGTAAACAATATGTTGAATGCTGCTAGTTTGCGACCTGTTTAGTTGTTTGTTAAATAAAAACATCTGTGAGGTACTCAGAAATGCATTATATCTCAAAGTCTGTTATGAAGCTCTATGGTTATACTGAATAAGCAGCTACCTATGTTATATGACATCTCTTATTAATGTAATAACTGCACTTTCACAATTGCTTTATTAACCTTCCCTGCTTTCTCAAATTTGCTTGAAAATGCACCATTTTTTCCACTCTTTTAAAAAAAAGTCTCGGGGGAAGAACCCCCCCGAAACCCCCTTAGGGTGTTCGGGCTCGCTCGCTAAGGTGCAGTATGACAATTATTTTACGCCCAACCACTTTCAAATGTCACCGTCCGCCACTGTCCTTGCTAGATTACTTACTTTATATAGTGATTCCAAGCTAACAGTCACAACCCAGAAATATCCTTCCTCCATTTTAAAATGGGAAACCTGTGTTCAGTAATAAATGAAGGAAGCCTTATTATGTTGGTAACAACTCCTTTGACCAGGAGATGCCCTCAAGGGACTTGGAAAGAACAGAACTTTGTGGTAGAGGCTTAAAAAATAAAAATCCTTCTGATGGGATTCAAAGCACAGGTTCCCCACTGTGGAACACTCCACAGGCACCAAAACAGATCCAGAAACCTTTCTTTCAGCAATGCTCCAATGTGCTACCATGTGGTACTGTGCAGCTCTGCGTTGGCTCTGTGTCATCCTAGAAGTGAGGGAGCGAAGTCGCGTCTAATCACCACGCCTGACCACACCAGTTCCTTTCTTTCTATGCCTGCTAACACAGAGCCAAAGCTCTAGTCCTAATTTTGTCTTCTAATGACTTTTTAAGTCTAATTCCAGTGTGCTAGGAAACGAAATCCCTTCCTAAAACTACAGTTTTCAAACCATGTTGCAACTGCAGAAAAGTGTTGGTACCGCATGAAGTGTAGTGTATCTCTGGTGTCTCAGGCTACAACTCAAAGTTCTGTGATGCATGTGCCTTTTATCTTCTTGGATTGGAAGGCAAAGCTGTATGTCACCTGTAAGAAATTGGGTTATTGGTTGGGGGGGGGGGGTGGAAGCACTTTTGCCTTCTAATGGTTTCTTTCATTTGGCGTATTGCGCACTTGTCACTGACTTTTGGAACTCTGCTCATTGAATTGGATACTCTTGTTCAAAATAAGTTACATTCAAATTAATTGAAATTACTCCTCATATTGGTTTTCTTCAGATTCCTTTGCGGATTGGATCATGACAGTTATTTTGGTGTCTTACTGTATATTTCATATCTGAGTTCCATGTGAAGGCTTGTTTAAACTTTGTGTTAATACCCAAGTTCGCACAGACATTTGGGTCGCTCTTGTCTTGAGAATATATCATCAAGCAGTACTGCAGTCCTTTAGAGGAGGTGGGTCTGACAGGCAGTGCACAGGCCGGCAGAGGAGAGGCAGCTGTCCTTCCACTTCCCCTTCCCTACTGCAACAGCCACCAAAACACTTTAGTTTGGCCTTAGTGGTGCATTCTCATCCAGTGGGGGCAGCACTTCCTCCCAGGGTGACTATCCATGACATTTGACAGGTGGGTCTTACAAATTGTTCAGCATGCCTATGCTTTACCTTACCTTTTTGTGCTGCCAAACATTCCCCCCACATTAGAGAGAATTTCAGAAGAGCACATGTCCATTCTTTTGTAAGAGGTGCGAGTGTTATTCTGCAAATGTGCTATCAAGAGGGGTACTGGACTAAGAAAGAGTAGTTACTCTCGATATTTCCTTGTGCCCAAAAAGGACAGGGGTCTCGTTCTATTTCGGACCTTCCCCTTATGAATGCCTTCCTATGGACTGTTCAATTGAAAATGTTCATGCTGGCGTAGAGCCTGTTTGCCCTGGACTCCCGGCAACTGGATGGTGTCCTTGGATCTTCAGGACGTGTATGTTCATACCCATTCTGCAGTCCCATAAATGTTACCTGCAGTTCAAGATAGGACTGAGCATTTTCTGTTTATTGTGCGCCCTTTCGGCCTCAACAATGCCTTTCAGGTGCTAACAAAAGTGATGGCAGTGGTCACAGCCCATTTTAGGAGGTCAGGGTTACCAGTCCTCCCCTACCTCGATGGCTGTTGAAGGCTGGCTTGCCACAACCAGTCAGAGACCATCTCCAGCTGACAGCGAACCTCCTGGGGTTGTTTCTCAATTGACTTTTTTGCACAGCCGTTCATTCATTGGTGCTGTCATGGACACATTGCAATTATAGGCCTTACCTCTGCTGCAAGTGCAGGACATTCGTGCTATGATGATTCCGATGTTTCAGCCTCGGTGCTGGATCATGGTGAGAGCAGCTCTAAGAATTGACCTGTTAGCCTCTGGCATCCTCCTTGCCAGCCAGCCAGCTGCCATATGGGGATTATAGAATCTGAACTTCCAAAGGGTCCAGCATCAAGGCAATCTTACGGATGTCATATAGATTTCTGAGGAGACGTCTCATGATCTGCAGCAGTGGCTGATCGAATGAAGTTCATCCTGTGGCAGGCCTCTCTCCCATTCCCAACCAGAGCTGACTGTGTTGATGGACACATCCCTGCTGGGCTGGAGAGGCCATCTGGGGAGAGGTGGAGATCAGAGGACTTTGGTCTCTTACAGATGCTTGGCTCTTCAACGATCTGTTGGAGCTTTAGGCCATTTGTCTGGCTCCGACGGCCTTCTTGTCATCCGCCGAGGTAAGGCTGGTGCAGGTTCTGACGGACAGTAACAGCACCATGTGGTATTGCACAAACACATTGGAGTGGTCTCCTGGGTGCTGTGCCAGGACAGACTGTGCCTCTGGAGTTAGTTGGAGCGTCGGGGCATTTCCCCGATTGTGATCCACATGGCAGAATCATTGAGTGGACAAGTTGAACAGGCGGCATCTGGCAGATCACAAGTGCCTTCTACATCCTCATGTGGTGCAGGGCATCTTCCAGCAGTGAGGGGACAGACTCTGGCTAGATATTTTTGCTACCGGCGAGAACATGCAATGTCGAAAGTTTTGCGCGTTGGAGTTTTTGCAAAAATGCTTTTACGCAATGCATTCCCCTGAAATGAAACAAGGGACTCCTGTACACCTTACCTCACCTGCCTCTCCAGTCCCGAGTTCTAGAAACGATCAAGAATGACTGGGCCCAAGTCATCCTAATGACGCTGGATTGGGTCAGGCGTCTGTGGTACCTAGAACTTCTAGGCATGAGAATCTGTCCTCAGATCAGGCTTCCACTTTGGGAGGATCTTCTGTTGCAGCAACAGTGGCCGGATTCTCCACCCAAATCTGCGCAATCTACACCTACATGTGTGGAGAATAAGCAGGGGCAACTGACTGTATTTGACCTACTGCCTGTGCTGATGGATGTCATCTTTCCACCAGGTATCTTCCACAAAACTCATTTATGCCAGGTACCTGGACAAATTTGTGGCCTGTTGTGGCACTCATCAGATTGGTCTCTTACAAGCAGAGCTGTCAGGCGTCCTTTTGTATGTTTTATCTTTAACCGAACAAAGACTTGCAGTGGCCACTATTAACGGTTATTTGTTGTGCCTTTCTGCAAACTAACAGTCCGTGTTCAAATTATCTGTTATGATGATATTTATTAAATGTTTGACACGTTCCCTCCCAAGTCTTTTGTGATGCTACAGTGGGACCCTAACTTGGACTTGATGGTTCTAATCTGGACACCTTTTGAGCCAATACATAGTTTCTCGCTGTCTCTCCTGACTTTGAAGACAGTTTTCCTCAACACAATTTCATCAGCTCTTCGCATTAGTGAACTCCATGCACTTTCAATGTAACTGCCAATCGCCACCTTTTTCCAAGACAAGTTAGTGCTGAGGCCTCAGGTGACATTCTTGCAAAAGTCATGACTTCACGTAGGGCAGTCCATCACTTTGCCTATGTCCTTTGCTCCACCTCACTTCTCGAAAGAGGAGGAAAAGCTCTATCGACTGGACCCCAAAAAGACTTTTACATTGATCATATCAAGGAAAACTTTGTGAATGATCAGCTTTTAGTCGGGTTCTACGGGGGATGACAAAATAGAATACTGCATAAGAGGACTCTGTCATGGTGAATGGTCCTCTGCATCAACATCAGCTATGCACTGGTCAAGAATTACCCCCTGGAATGTTTGAGGGCCCATTCCACCTGGGCCAAGGCTGCTACCACTGCGTTGGCTCTCGGAGTGCCCATTCTTGACATCTGCTAGCCTTTGACATGGCCGTCAATGCATACATTCACAAAGCATTACTGCTTAGATGGCCATATCCATCGGGAAGGACTTTTTGGTTGCAGTCCACTCCACAGATCCTCCACCTTGGGAGGTACTGCTTTAGTATCTGTTCTAGTTCAAAAGTGAGTTTATTAAATAAATTTAAGATAAAGGTACATAATATATTCATACGAGTAATCATATGAGTTAAGTAAAGACGTAGAGAACAAAATAGTTAGGTGTAGACATTACATTAACATGGCTTGAAGGATGATCTAATAAAAAACAAATGAAGATTAATTTGGTGCATACCACAAAGTAAAACATGTCATACAGAAAATGCATTAATGATATTAATATGAACAGATTGATATATAACCAACGTGTGGAAAGTCAAGGTGGCTGAGAAACGTCTTGTTGAATAGGGGTTAGGGAAAAGGATAGTCTGGCGCTGGCATCTATGAACGATGTGACAGGTGACCATAGATGTAAGCGCTTTGAAGCCATTTGAATAGGGTGTACAAAGGCTGTATCCAGTCTGTGGTTATAACAGATGGCGTACCACCAAGCTTGATTAGATAATTTGGTGAAATCTTTCCAGTTTTTGGTTATTTGCTGGAAGGCAACTGCTAACAAAAGGTCTATAATCTTTGTATTAGAGTTACAATTAACCCAAGCTAGAGATAAACTCCCTAGAAATAAATGTGTGATGGGAAAAGGAATTGTGGAACCAAAGATTGTGTTAATCTGAGACCAAATGCTTTTCCAGAATTTGTGAACATGTGGGCATGTGAAAAGTAAGTGGTTCAGATCAACAAGTGGGGAGGAACATGTCCAGCAGGTATCAGGAAGGCCATTATGTCTTTTGCTTAAAGTTACCGGGCACAGAAGAAGTCTGTTATAAATAAAAGTGTTTGCGTGGTGTTTGCTGCTCTAGAGGATTTTAGTCCATATCTTATTCCACAAGGATGTAGACCAACACACTTCTAAATCCTGTTCCCAAGAAAGCTCTATTTAAATTTTTTCTCTAACGATTTGTGAGGTGCGTAAAAATGTATAAATAACAGAGGCCTTGGGATAGATGCGAAGAAGATTGTGTAACCCGTTCACAGGAGAAGAGATGTTGCTGTTGGAGGTTAAAAGTTGAGAGTAAATAGTCTGGAGGTTTTGCTGCAGAAGTGTGTATTTAGACTGAAAGGAAGTAGGGAGATTGAATAGTTGGCTAGCTTGCAAGAAAGGCATGACCTCATCTTTTACAAAAAGCTGGTGCACCCAAATTAAACCTTTCTGTCTCCAAGACTTCCAGTACACAGGCCTGCCACGTATCAGTAACATCTTGTTATGCCATAGTGTTGATCCAAGAAAAGAGTCTAAATTTGTAAGGTGTGCCGAGGAATTAGGATCCAGATTTTTGCAAGTGTAATTAAGTATAGGGGTAGATATAGATTTAGGTTTGTGGGTAAAAGCTAAATATTCTTGAAATGAGTAAGGAAAGAACGTTCAAGTTTCACCCACAAAGGACAATCCAGAAGAGATTCAGAAAGCCATCTGGAAGATTGGCCAAGTAAAAACTATTTTTGGTAGGAAGGAAAATCAGGAAAGTTGACACCACCCTCTGATTTTGGCTTTGATAACTTTAATAACGACATTCTAGCTAACTTGATTCTAGCAGTACACCAGGAGGCTATGCACGTCTGGTGTATGTCGCGCATTGCTTTTTAACCTAATTGTGACTGTACTTTTAACTATAAAACGCTACCTCATGTATTTTTAGCATATCATTTTCTGTTCTTGTTTTACTTGGGTGTTGCTCCGCTTTTGGTCTAGAGGGTTTTTCTTGGTAGTTCGTCTCCCCGGTCCACCGCAGCCATTAGCAGGCTGATTGTTGTGGAGGGAGTATCGAACCGCCGACGCCGGAGTTTTCCTACTTCCAGTGTGCCATTTTCTAGCCGCCATTTTGTTGGTGAGGCGGTCTAGTCTCCCGGCCACCTCCCCGGAGCCTGTACTTAATCGGGCCATGGCGCGGGAGCGCCGGTGGCGCGCCGAAGCCCGTCTGCGCCCGTCCGCGGCTGGACGTCGCCAGACGCCAGAAACACTGGCAGTGGCTCGTCAGGATTATTTACCTATTCCAGGGCAGAGTTGTTGGCTGCTAATGCTTTGGTAATTCCTTGTAGCTTACCTCCATTAGGCCCCACAGAGGGGCCTTTTTGCTGCCGTTGCTGTGGGTTTGACTCGCACACGCCCTCGCCCTCCCCACCCTCCCCTCCTCTGTCCAGGTCGTCAATGAAAATCCTTCATCTTAATGTTCGCTCCCTGGCTAAACATTTGGATATCTACGATCTGGTTCAGGATGAATCCCCGGATGCCTTTTTTCTTACTGAAACCTGGCTTAGTGATGTGATGGCAGAACCTGGCCTTGCACTTCCTCTAGGTTATAGTATTTTGACCCTCAATAGGGTGAGTAGAGGGGGCGGCATTGCGGTTATTTTCAAGTCCTGCTACACCTGCTCTTTTGTAAAAGCATCTGTGGAGGGATGAGAATGCGCTCGTTTTAGTATCACTTTTAGCGCTCATTCGACTATGTCAGGGCTGTTAGTTTATCGCCCTCCTGGGCCTGCTAAGGAGTTCAAATCTGCCCTCATTGATGTCACTAGCACTCTGGCTATGAGCGCAGCTAATTTTAGCATTTTGGGTGATCTTAACTTGCACTTTGACCTCCATCATGACAATGAAATCAGAAGTCTGCTCGCAGACCTGGCGGCTTGCCAATTAACGCAATTGGTCTCAGTCGCAACCCATACTGCCGGTCACTTACTGGACCCGGTCTTTTCTAACATTCCCTCTGCTTCTGTCAAGACACCTAGTCCTGTATGCTGGTCAGACCACTTTCTGGTTTCTATGTCTTTTCCGGTCTTTGAGCCTCCTTATAGAGCTTCTCAATCGCCCTCTTTCAAACGCCCTTGGCGTAAATTGAAGCTTGAGGATTTTCATGCTCTTCTTTCCATACACCCTCCTCAATTGCACAGTGATCCTGATCTGTCATATAGATCACTCTGTAATTGGATTCTTCAAGCTCTTGATTCTCTCATTCCTGCCAAATGGTCTAAGGGCCGTAATTCTGACTCTAACCCTTGGTTTAACGATTATCTGGCCGCTTTAGGTAAATCTTGTAAAAAGTTGGAGCATGCCTGGAGAAAGGACTATGACCTCGGGGCTAAAGCTTGCTATCAGGCCGCAATTAAAAGCTACCATAGGACTATACACTCTGTCCGGGCAGCCTATTTTGCCAATGAAATCAAGCTAAGCCGCAATCCGGCTAAGTGAATTTTTAAAATACTCAAGGATCTCAGAGTTAGAAAAAACTCTACTGCCTCCGTGATTATGTCTGAGCAACATTGTGAAGACCTGGCGACCTTTTTTGTTAATAAAGTGGAAACTATTTATAGGTCGTTCCCTTCGGTGCCCCCAGTTCTCACTGCTCCCCACGGACCTCCTTCCTCTCATTTTTTGGAGGCTATCTCTCCCATCTCACAGGAAGAGTTCTTACTGCTGTGTGGCAAAGTTAAATCTGGCTCTCCTGTAGATCCTTTGAAGCCTGCCCAGTTCAGGGACTCTCTATCTGTGCTCCTGGCTCCTTTATGCCAGGTTGCTAATTTATCTTTTTCCACTGCCGTGGTCCCTGAGCTTTGGAAGCAGGCCATGGTGGTTCCGCTACTGAAAAAACCTTCGCTGGACCCGGCCAAGCTGGAACATTTTCGTCCTATATCCCTTTTACCTTGGGTAGCTAAGATCGCTGAGGCTCACGTGAATAACATCTTAACGGGGTTCCTGAATGTTAATGGCACCCTGGACCCCTCCCAGAATGGCTTCCGCACTGGACACAGTACGGAGACTGCTTTCTTGGCTGTGACCGAGCATCTGCGGACCATTCTTGACACTGGGCACACTGCGGCACTGATCTTACTCGATCTCAGTGCCGCATTTGACACGGTCTCCTACAAGATTTTTACGTCGTCTGGAGGAGGCGGGTGTTGTTGGCTTTGCTCTGGAATGGTTTAGATCTTTCCTGTCTGGGAGAACATTCCAAGTGACCGCCCCCCTGTTTCTCTCCCCTGTCCATTCCATCGGGCAGGGGGTACCTCAGGGCTCCGCTCTGAGTCCGGTACTTTTTAATCTGTACATTCAACCCCTTGCTACGGTGGCTAGGGACAAAGGCCTCACTATGGTCTCCTACGCTGACGACATGCAGTTGGTGGTGGCCCTCTCCGACGACTCTATGCAGGATGCTTCCAAGTTTAGAAGTGGTCTGGCTGCTGTCGCGGAGTGGATGACCTCCAATTGCCTCCAGCTTTACGCCAATAAAACCGAGGTGTTGCTGGTGGGGAAAGACAGTAGACTGTGGAGCGAGCATTGGTGGCCCACCACTCTTGGTAGTGCGCCCGTCCCTAAGACAGTGGTTAAAAATTTAGGGGTCTGGATGGATTCTACCCTCAGCTTCCAGGATCACACCAAGAAAGTGTCCGGTACTTGTTTCTGCCTCCTTCGGGGACTTAGACCCTTGCTGGGATTTTTTGATCCACCCACTCGTCAGCTGATCGTTCAAGCGGCGATACTATCTAGACTGGATTACGCCAGCTCGCTCCTTCTTGGGGCCAATCAGGCTGAAGTAGTGCGCTTGCAGCGTGTCCAAAATGCAGCCGCCAGAGCCCTGTTGGGGCTCCCGCGCAGCTGCTCAACAGCTGGCGCTATCCGGCGATTACATTGGTTTCCCATGGCTAAGCGAATCGAATTTAAGGCTCTCTGTCCTTTAAAATTCTTAAGCTTGCGTCTCCCGGGCTTCTGGCCAACCTGTTGGCTCCTTACGCTCCTAGACTCCAACTGCGCTCTCTGGGGCAACTCTTGGCTGTCGTCCCTCAAGTGAACCGTCTCCGTGCCGGGGGGCGGTCCTTTCATTGCTTGGCAGCTAAGTTTTGGAACTCTCTGCCTATTCAGATTCGTAGCCTGGATAGCTTGCTGGCCTTCCGTAAAGCCATTAAGACATACCTCTTTCCTGTGGCCTAATTCTTCCTTTTTATGTGCACTTCTTTATGCGCCGCTTCACCCAGTTTCTTAGCCTCCATGTTTTATTCTTACTGCCAGCGCCGGGACGCCTCTTTGCTGAGGCAGCTGCGCACTTTATAAGTCTAGTTAACATAACAACATAACATGCGAGATTTCTTGTTATTCCAAAGAAATGAAGATAACACAGAGTTTATCTTCTTATTAAATTTTGTCGGCATGGCCACCGGGATATTGGATATTGTGTAGAGTATAATGGGGGGTCATCATCATCTTTATGGTGTCCAAACTGCCCCACCAGGATAGATATAAGGTATGCCACTTAGCAGTCAATGTGGAAATTCTCTGTATACAATTATCCATGCATAAAGAAAGTGTTGCTGTGGTGAGGGGGTGAAGTGTAAACCTAAATATTTTATGTGGTTAGGGCTCCAAGTAAAATTGGAAGTAACAAAATCCTCTTTGAAAGTATATTTAGTTAAAGGCGTTATTTCGCATTTGTCTCTGTTCAGTTTATATCCGGATACAGAGGCAAAGGATTCAACTTCCTGCAAGAAAGCAGGGATAGAGCGTTGGGGTTGTGAGATAAGTAATAATACATCATCAGTATATGCTGCCAATTTCATTTGTTGCTCCTTGAACTCAAAGCCATGAATATCTTGATTTTGACGAATTCTAGATTAAAAAAAAGGCTCTAAGGCTAAGTTAAAAAGGAAAGGGGACAATGGGCAACCTTGACGCACACCTCTGCCTAGATTAAAGTATGAGGATATATTGCCATTTACATACACAGCTGCCCGTGGGTGTGAATAAAGAATGGAAATTAAAGAAATGATTTTTTGGGCCAAAACCAAACCATTTAAGTGTTTGAAAAGATAGGGCCATTCAACTCGATCAAACACTTTTTCCGCGTCTAAGGCTATAGCTGCCAATGATTGCGGTAAATGGGAGGATTTGTATAATATGTCAAAAAATAATCGGGTGTTGTCTGTGATGAGAAGGCCTTTAACAAATCCAGATTGTTCTGCATCCAGTAATTGAGGTAAGTAGGATTCCAAACGCATAGCCAAGGCCGTAGAGAAGATTTTATAATTGATATTTACTAGTGAAATGGGTCTGTAGTTCTTGCAATATCGTAAATCTTTCCCTTCCTGAGGATTAAGGCAAATTAGGGCATCTGTAAGAGAACCAGAGGATCTGCCAGAGTGCAAAAAAGAGCCTAGGAAATCGTGCAATTTGGGTAGAAGTAGTTGTGCGAAATGCAAAACAAAAACTCAACAGTAAAGCCGTGTGGTCCTGGGGCTTTGTCTTTTTAAGTGCCTGCAAGGTAGCTAAGAGTTCTTTTGTGATAAATCAAATTCTACGGAGGTGAGATCTAATTGAGTATCAGAGGAATGTTGAATGACAGAAAAAAATGTGAAGATCTGAGGGAGAATTATCTGACTTGTAAAGTGTTTTGTAAAAAGAAAGGAATTCATACAAAATATCAGCATCTTTAAATTTCAACGTTTGTTGTTCATCCATAATTGATTCTATGTTGAGCTTATTATGTTTAACTTTCAAATAATTAGCTAATATTTTCCCAGCTTTGTTCTGACCACCATAAAACTTTGCACTAGATTTTAATAAATAAAGTTGAGGCATTATTTGTCGACTCTTGGTTAAATCAAAACTTGGAATTTATAAGTTTGGATAAACATTCTTTTGAATTAGAAGAATAATAGGAGTGCTCCAATCTCTTTATCTTAATTAAAAGGTCTTTGGTTAGTTGGTGTGAAATTTTACGTTTTTTTAGAAACAAAGCTAATAATGCAGTCTTGAGCAGCTGCCTTAAAGGTGTCCCAAATGACAGAAAATGCTAGTGTGTCAGTTTGATTAAGCAAAGAATATTCATGGAAAAAGGAAACAAAGGAGGAGGTAAATTTTGGATCTTAAAGAAGAGCATTATTGAAACGCCATTTCCTGGGTATATTAGGTTTTTGCAAGATGTCTAATTGAATAGAAATTGGGGCATGATCGGATATTAGAATAGAGCCAATATTTGCATCTCTTAGGGATTGGGAGATGTTGTGAGATATAAAAAATAATCTATTCTTGATTGAGTTTGGTGGGCCGGAGAGTAATAAGTATATTCTTTTGTGGTAAGGTTGCAAAGTCTCCATGCATCGATAAGCTTGTACTGTTTAATAATTTGGATAAAAAGTTTGTGATTTGTGTGGAACAAAGGAGACCATCAAGTTACGATCAATGAAAGGATCAACAACTTGTTGCAGTCACCAGCAAGGATAAAGTTATCCACAATGCAATGTGAGATATGTTGCGAAAGGGATGTCCAAAAAGAGGGATCACCAATTGTAGGAGCATAAATGTTGAATAAAGAGATCGGAGCACTTCCAATTAGCAATTTTGTATACAACCACCTTTCTTCATCATCAGAACTCTGGGAAAGCAATTCAACAGAAAGCAATTTAAGACAGAGTTAAAACCCCATTACGCTTGCCATCTCCTGTTGAAAAAAGACCTTCCCCCACCCATCCCCTCTTCAACTTTAAAGATGTTTGCCGTAAGATGAGATTCCTGTATAAGGGTTATATCGACCTCTAATTTAGCCAAGTGTGTTAAAACCCTTTGTCTTTTGATGGGAGAATTCAAACCCCTGACGTTCCAGGAAACAATTTTCAGAGACATGGAGATAACACACAAAAAAAATAGAAGACACCAATCTAGACAAGTCAGCAAGCAACTAGAAACAGACCGTGTAACAACCCAACTATACAATGAATTAACCATACAATTCATAAAAAATGAAGGAGATTAATGAAGAAACAAGATACAGATATTTAGTATCTGTTCTAATGTGAGGAATTTGCAGTTGAAAGTATCCATCAGAAGAACAAGTTACTTCCCTTCAGTAACGCTCCTTCTGATGGATCCTTTATCTAGCCATAGATCCCTCTCCGGCTTCCCGCCTCCCAATTCTGTGGAGTGGCCTCTATAAAACATCTAATAAGGTCCCAAATTAGAGATCCGCACACTAGTGCCAACAATTGGTCACTGTACGCATCTGAAGGCATGGAAAGGGAAATAAGAAAGTGACATCAGGGCGCAGGAGTGGCAATTATGCGTGGCACTGCTCTGTCACTTCTGGGGCAGTATGGAGTTAACGTAGAGCCAGAAATTTGCAGGAGCACTGCTGAAGAAAACTTTCTACACATGGAGAGTATTCGAAGGTGAGGAATCTGCAGTTAGATTATCTACGAAAAGAGCATTACCGAAGGTGAGTAACTAGTTCATTTTACAAACAACAACCCAGATGTGGAAAGAAAGATAAATTCAAACACATTGTGTTTGCCCGCCCTTTTGTGCAGACGGTTAGGACTTAAGGGTAATACTGCAATTCAAAAAAAAGGAATAGAGCTGAGAAAACTATCCTCCACCATTTTAAACCAGGGTATTGAATAATAAAACATCAGTTAGAAATCCGGGAAAAACGGAGTAAGGGTAAAGGACACTGGAGAAACTGTTTCTGAATTGTGCCAACAGCAACCTAGGATCATCTCAGAACCACTGCTTGAACATCTTCAAGAGGGACGAAGAAGCAGCGTGATTGTAATTCTACAAATACGGTCTATATTACAGCAATGGTGCTTATAGCTTATGCTCAGCCAGGACATATTAGGACTAGCCCCAGTCCTACCAGGAGTTAGGCTGGCGTGAAATGGCCGAGAAGAGAATCCGGGACTGCTGGACTGAACAGAGACTGGTGCTGATTCAGCTGGATGGATGCAGAGTTTGACGCAGGAGCTGATACAAACACCACGTATGTGCTGCTGAGAAGAACGGCAGCAGCACGCTTCTGGATAAGGAGTCCACAAAGGTAATGGAGCACAATAACTTTAAAAGGCAAAAAATAGTAAAAGGGAAAACAAAGAATAGTGGCCGAGGGGTTCAGAGCACAAGCAGCTGCAAGGAACCGAGAAGGCAAAATATACCAAACTGTGAGGGATTGTTAAAGCTGAGTGATGAACTGACAGAAGCAGAGTAAGCTAAAAACTACTGGAGATGTTGCTAGGCACCTACACGGTACCTAGTTACTGACCCATAGGGTGCCATAAGTCCCTGTTCTCCATACTCGCAAGCCTGACCTCTTCTGAACTTGAAAGGAGGATCTAAACTCTGCATGCCTGGGTAGAGGCACTGCACTAGTGTGATCGTTTCTGATATTCCTGACATACACAAGAAAGAGAAACAGCATCTGCTCACTTATTCCTGCTCTCAGAACCAGGAAGCTCAACAACGAATGAAGCAACAAAGTGGGAGCGAAGGTTAGAGGCTCTATGAGAAATGTGAAGGGCTCACAGGGTACTCAAGCCTCTCACATCCATTTTGCACACTGTGGGAAACCTGCAGTTGAGGTGCAGAGCCATACTGTTGGGACTCCAACACTGAGCAGCTCTCAGCAGACCGCTACAGGCCTGAAAATATGGCCTTCTACTAGTCTTTGTTGAGACGAAAGCCAGATATGTTGCATCAAGACTTATCTTGACAGTGTTGGGCCTTCTATTCTTGTCTAAAAATATGCAATTAATTTATCGGTTTATTGTGAAAACTATTGTATTAAATATATCTTAAAAGGGGCTTACATCCTGCCCCCTTCCTTTAATTGTTTTTCATTGGTTCCTGTGCTTGCCACTTAATTTTCCTCCATTTCTATTGGCTGGAGAACACCGTTTCCTCGTTGGTCCTCTCTTGTGCTTCTCTGATCAGTTTCCCATCACCAAAGTACTATTTCCATCTGCTTTTGGGGCACTTTAAAAAAAATGCTTTGCCTGCACAGCTTGTTTACCTAATCTCCCCTGCACATCGCGTTTACATAATCATTCTCACACTGGCTGCACGCATTTCAAGCGTGCATGCCGGCTCTGTTTTTTTACTTTAATTTATTATTACACGAGGATTGGAACGCATTGTGCTCCAAGCCTCGCTTTCAGCCTTGAGCCCCGCCCGCCTCAGTCATTTGCTATCCCTGCTAGTTTCCCTTCCTGTTTCTTTGTGGTGATTTACTGAGGTTTTGGTGACCTAGCATTTCCCCGCTTGAAATCTGCCCCCGATTTTCCCCGGGGCACCGGTTTTATTTGCATGCGCTGACAGAGGGCTTTGGTGTCCAGTTGCAGGAGCTGCTGTCCCAGGAGACAAGCCTGCGGAAGTCTCTGGAGGAGTCACATGCCATGTTGCTGCAGAGCGTCCACATCACAGACGCCTGCTCTCATGCTGTCACAGCCTCTTCCTGTCTAGCACCCTCTGATGCCTGCTTCTCTCAATGCCTGCTGCTATCACGTGCCCTCACATCACTGTGCGGCTCACGGTCACATCACATCACTGTCGGCTCACGAGTCCTCGCATCACTGTCTGACTCAAGTGCC
This sequence comes from Calotriton arnoldi, assembly GCA_963921515.1. Classification (NCBI taxonomy): domain Eukaryota; kingdom Metazoa; phylum Chordata; class Amphibia; order Caudata; family Salamandridae; genus Calotriton; species Calotriton arnoldi. The sequence goes on from CAWUFW010000742.1 coordinate 1,601,366, forward strand.
CTCAGTTCAATGTCCTGGTCACAAGGCATCATATCACTGCCCTCACATCACTGACCGTTTCGTACTCTAAAGCCTCCTGCTCGCACATGCCGTCACGTCACAGCCCAGTTTCATGTCCTCTTGTCACTGCCCTACTTGCACCCTCTGATGCCTGTTGCCGACTCGGTCTGCTGCGACTGCCTCGCTTATCTTCTTGTCGGTGGTGTTTGATGGTGCTACGCAGCAGCTGTAAAACAGCATTTTAGTGCTGTAGTAAAACCCAAACAAACATACCTATTCACACCCCTTGGCTAATCAGTGGTTTTTATCATTCCCTTTCCTTTCTCATCCTTTTATGGCAGACCTGAATATCCATTAAGGGCTACACAAATAGAATGTCCCAACAATGAACAAACAGCAGAAGTAAAGAAATACCTGTACAATACACCCTTGTACCATCAGCCTTCAAATGTGGTTTATAGCTTCCTTTTAAGGGGCTATCGCAGAACACTGGGTAGGATGACGATAGACACTGCAAAGACAAGTCCCGCCTGCCACTGAGTCTGTCCTAGGTAAAAAAAGAAATCTGGAGCACAATAATTACCACGCTTCATTACAGGGAGAGGTCACAAATGAGATTAGACATGAGGCACACCTCTATAAAATGCTTAATGGTTAACCAACATTTATGTGACTGCACAATATAATGCCTTTCTCAATAAACAAGTCATAACACTTTTACAGAGCTTCAGTAACTTATATTGCACAACTGCTCACCGAGCTAAAATTTACAACATAAAAACGTACTATTAATCAGATAGGTGAAACCTAGTGCTTTACCAATGTTTGTTTTAAAATATCATCCATGCCAACATTGCATATAATACAACTGTAAAACAATGAGAATGGATATTATAATGTATACAATAGAAAGATTTTAAAGGTAATATGCAATTATTGGAGTGCTTCAAATAGTAATTCCTACTACCTGGTATATGTCAGCGTAGTGTGACATGGCAAATGTATATACTCGCATGCGCAAGAATCAACAAACTAAAACATGAACATTTACAGTTAAACATTTACAAGTTAGGACTAAATTCGGATCCCTGTGCAAATGCATGTTTACACAGGGATCGGAATTACGACTTGGGTGAGAATTATCACACTCACAGTTTTCCCCTGATAAATTCTGGTAGGTCAAGTCTGCCAAAAGTTATCAGGGGATATAGCCTGAAAAAAGGCAAAATGTGCGGAATTTGGTGTGTTAAAAACAGATTCCTCATATTATGCCCTGTTTTCCTGTTGAAAACTTAGAATAGGAGGTATTTACCTCGTGATAAATACCTCACACCGGGGTAATGGTATACTTGACCCTATTCCGAAAAACTTGTAATGAAGGTGTAATTATCCAAAACACCCTTGGAGGAAACAGTAGAATTATTACCACAGGATCACTAAGAATTAGTCACTATGTTGAAAGAAATTTAAGCAAGAAGTTATGGCTGCATACTCGTTGTGTTCCCTTGGATTTGGGGCTAGAAAAGGACTCTAAAGTTGCATAAATTAGCAGCTGTGACTAATGCCAGTGGTGACCCTATCCATTGCAGCAAATGTCAACATCTATTATGCTAGGCATCAATCCATAGTTTGTCCAAGCCAAAGTGATCCAGGCAGCCATGAGTAGTAAGTGCAATGTAAGGGTTCTGGTAGATGATGTGAAAATCAATCAAATATAAAGTGTATCTCCAAATATGGGGTAACCTCTCCAGCATTTGGTTGGGGCAACTGTGTAGATACAGTTGTAACAGAGGGTGCCCTTTGGCAATTCCAGATTGAGCAGTCACATGTTATGTTATGTGTATTGGTACAGTGCACAACTCACCCAGGAGGGTATCCTGGCGCAGGAGGTGTATAGACCGAGCCAGGATCGGGGCTAGGTGAAGAGCCAGATATTCAGTTGTCAGTTTCTTGCAGAATTCAAGAACTGAGGTGGTGGCTCTGATGTGCAGGGGCAGGTCATTCCAGGATTTAGGAGCGAGGTAGGAGAAGGTACGAACACCGGAACTGGTTCTGTGTATGCAGGGGATGTGTGCAAGTAGGAGTCCTGCTGAGCGGAAGTGCCTTGTAGGTTTGCAGAAGTTTATGCGTTTGTGGGGCTAATGTGTGTGTGAGGAGTTTGAAGAGTGCTTGTTTGTGGATTAGGAGCCAGTGGAGCTCTTTGAGTTGCAGGACAATGCGAGTTTGGGGTGAGAGGTTGAGGTTGTGCCTGGCCACTGAGTTGCATATGGTCTGGAGTCTTCTGGTGAGTTGAGCTTTGGATACAGCATAGCATTGTCATAGACCAGCTTGGGGGTGATGTTTGCTTGGGTGAAGGTTCTGCGAGTGTTGGTGGGGAGTCATTTGAAGATCTTCTTGAGCATCTTGAATTTGTGGAAGCAGGAGGCTGACACTGTGTTCACTTGGCTGGTCATGATGAGTTTGTCGATTACTATTCCAAGGTGCTTTGTGTTGTTTTCCGGGAGGACGCTGTGTCTGAGTTCGGCAGGCCACCAGGTGGAGTCCCAGAGCGAGATGTGTTTGCTGAAGATTACCACTTCAATGTTGTCTGCATTGACCTTGAGGCAGTTCGTTTTCATCCAACTGGTGACTTTGGTCATGCAGGCAGAAAAATTTATCTGAGTGTTTGCTGTTGTGTCGGAGAGGTAGAGTATAGTGTCATTGATACAGCATATGATGTTAATTCTGTAAACAGCCATAAGACAGCCCCAGATATAGAAGCCAGGGACATCTGACTCAGAAGTGATACCAATCCAGTGTATATACAAGGTAGATGGATTAGAAGGAGGAAAAGGTTGCTTGCGTAAAGTAAAAACATTAAATTGAAGAAAGAAAAGCAGTCACCAAATAAAGCTCTTAGCAACCCCGCTCCTCCATCCCTTATGCCTTAGAGAGGGGCTATTTAAAAGGAGATCCAAGCCAAAGCTCACTTATCTGAAAGTACTAGAATCTACTGATGAGTGTACTGAAGATAGGCATAGTAGGATAGAAGAGGTGGCCAACAAGGATCCACAGTAGAAACATGAAGATAAGATTTGACAGGTTATTAAAAAGATTTTAGCCAAATTATCCTGCTCTTGTAATATCAGGGACTATATGTTTTGGGTGTTGAATGACAACTGAGTGGAGTAATCCAGCATTAGAGACTCTCAATCAACCATAATAGCTACCAGACGTAAGGGCGGAGGTGTGGGGCAGGTTAGAGAGCAAGCAGGGTTGCCAGAAAAATCAAGCACAGTCTCTAAAAGCAGTCTGTCTTACTCATCTTGCGTCTAAATTCACACAGAGAGAGGAGAATGGGCAATAGAAAAAGGGCCAAGTCAGGAAGAACAAGAATGCTGGGTGCCTAGGATCAAACAAGCCTTACCATAGAGAAAAGCTCTTGGGTCCAGAAAATCCTGTGCTGAGCTAGATGAGGCATAAGAAAACCAAAATTGTTATAATCTCCACTGTCCAGAAATCTGCAAGGTATGATCTAAAACCTCCCTAAGGAACAACCTGTTTGTGTGGCAGTACTCTAAAGTGGTCCAGGCATAATTGGAGCCAGATCGTTGGATGGTACAAACCATATCACCCTTGATTTGTATTATTGTGGACGTCAGAATAAAAAATGGACAATTTTTCTGTCACTGATTAAGAATGTTACCAATACTCACACACAAGAGCAACTGATATTCTTGGGGAATTTCAAAAACGAGGGGGGGGGGAGAAGATCCCCCTCTATTTCATGATATTGGTTTGCACCACTGCAGTATCCAAAGATATTGGAGTAGATGCCTCACTCACTGACATGCTTCATCATTGGCGCCTATTCACACCCTGGTAAGATGGTACCACCAGGGCGGACTCAGCCAAAGATGGAATGGGAGTTCTTAGATAAATTCAAACTGGACAAGCCGGGATCCAGAAGGGTGATTAATTTAAAAATACCTCTAGGTATACCCAAAGATTCTCCTTTATTACGAGGGTACCTGGGGTACGAATAAAATCACAAGGTTGTGGGGTTCTATTGAATATAATCATTCCATTGTACCCTCTATGCCAACATGTTTCGGCCCACTCCAAGAACCCGAGCGGGTCTGGGGGCTTCGTCAGGGCTGTGTTTTTTGTGTCCCTGCTCTTATGTGCACTCACACCATGCACACTCGTGAGGCCTACAGCTCTCACCTGTCTGTCTTTTTTCCAGAGGTGTTTCCTGTAAGACAGATAGGTCAATCAAAAGACAAAAAAGAGGTGTCGTCTTTACTGAGTGAACTATCCTGAAAGTCGTTCAAATATCTAGATCATATATATGTACAGAGATTCCTGTTATAATGTAAAAAGCTCATCTCTTTATATACATGAATTTGACACTAACTGTATCCATTTTAAAACGGTGATTGTGGTGCTCCCAAGTGAAGAGTAATGTGACTTTTGTTTTAGTTTCTATTTTAATTTTTACTATCATAATTGGTTGCTGCCCGGCTAGGGGACGTGGGTACAGATTAGATAGATTTCATATGCTTTCCGATATAATTTGCTGGGTGTAATGACGAACTCCGGAAACCTATACACTGTTTCATCATGTTTAATGAAATTTTTCTTACCCTCTAGTTTTTTATGCCAAGGATCATGCGGTTCTTGCGAGGTGTGCCATCTTGTAGCCACAGTTGTGGGAGGGGCACAAAAGCACAGATAGTGGGTAGTCTATTGGGTTCATTAGAAAAGCCGCAATGCCAAATCTCACTTATTGTCTTGAACTGATCACCTTGTTCCATACTTGCATTATTTCACTCTGTGGTTGCACCAATTTTTGGAGAGCCCACCCCCATGTAATGGCCAACCTGCCAGTGGTTGTATCATTCATTCCATCATATGTGCACCGGGCAAGGGTGTTTTTGCACAGGCGGTTTTTACTTTTCACATATACTGTATTATCCCGCGGGCACTTTTTGTGTGAAGGGCTATGGTTCTTTCATAATCCCAATGTGACCCCGTTGTCAGGCTCGTTGTGTAACCATATTCCATTCGTGCATGTCTGGGGTATGTTTGCGCCAGAGACCATTTCTGATTATTGCTGTAATATCTATGTTGGTATTAGCCATATATGAATACACACATGACACTCTTGCGTATTTTTGTAAGTTGCATCGTAAGCAGACTCTCAATCCACAAAATTGCCTATATGAGCGTGCTCAACAGCATTCTCGTAGTCCACACATGGGGTGCTTCTACATTCGTCCGTATAGCATTCTTTCTCACAAGCACACTTACTTACTTCATCAAAGACAGGACACCGAGGAATTTCCTACGTCTCCTCGCAGACTGCCACAGAGTAACTAGATTCACGGCGGTGGTCCATTTTTACCCGGTATCCCTTTTCCGGAGTTGCCGTTCTCTTGCGTCAGACGCGCGATTTCCAGGGAATGCTGGGAAATGGAGTTTTCGACTCAGTGCTTGTTTTTCTAATGTGTTGTTTGTGGCTATGTCAGCAGAAGCTTTTTTGTGCTAAAGAGTTCGAAATAGACCCGTTTTTTCAGGTATATCGTGACTATTCTCAACTCATTTCCAATATATTTTCCTCATATATTTACCAATTGGGACTGCAGTATATGATCATTAAAATTTGTTTCTTGTCAAATGAACACGATCACGAAGACAGTATGTTCTACTAACACCTGGGGGGGTGTATAATTGCAACTAAGTATTTTTGCTCAGTACTGTAAATTCAATTATGGGCCCTTCTTCAATACACATTAGTCTTAAGGGGGGGGTAAACCGTTTCAATCAATAAAGTTCGCTTGTTCAACCAAATATTGGCATGCGATCCGGTTTGCTTCTAATGTTAGGAATGTCGGTGTGATTGTGGCTGTTTTTGTGGGGGTTGTGCATCTGTTAGAATCCCTCAATGTCCAGGTCTATAGACCTAGTGATATCTTCCCATCTATTTTGGTCCTTGACAATCAGTTGTACATAATTGTGGTATTTGTCCAAATTTTACAAGAGGGGGCATGTGCCAGTTTCATTACCCGTGTGGTTGTAATGGCTTTTTGTGTTTGGGGTCCTCCTGTAATCATGTCGTAAAATGTGTTTCTTCTGGGGAATCCATTTAACTTGGGGAATGCACCTTACTGCCCATTGAGTGGATATCTTCTTAGTGTTGTTTACTGGTGACCACATCTCTCCTTTGGTGTTTGCTACATAGTGTCACCTCTCTAGAACCAGGCAGAATCATTATGCTAATGATGTCCAGGGGTCTTCCTCATTTAATCCCTCTGTGGTGCTGGAGAGCCTGTAAATCCATCTCTGTTCTAGTTTCAATAGCTGTTCTCGCCGGCTACTGCTGGTAATTTTCCAATCACCGTCCATGTGAAATCTTCTCTGTGTGTCGTGCTGTGCAGAAGTGGCCCATCAATTTTGTGATCGTTTTTCCGCATCTGAACGTACTTCTGTGTTCGTTGATACGTATCCGGACTTTCTTGTGGTCATACCCACGTATCCAATTTGCATTTACATGTGATGATGTAGACTACATTGGTGCTGTTGCAATTTGTGTGTTTCATGAGCTTCCAAGGGGTATGTAGTTCCAGATCTACTTCCTTGGTAGCTTTGGTTAGGGGGCAGATGTTACAACTACCACAAGGGTAATTACCTGTCACCTCGGGCAGATTCCACATGGTTTGTATTGTACGTTCACCGGTTTCTTTTTTGGGTCAGGTGTGTACCAAGAGGTCTCGGAGTGCTTTTCCCTTCTTGAAGGCAAACATAGGTTTTTCCAGCTTCAAAGTGGCTGAGTTTAGGGTCTTCCAATGTCGTAGGATTATTTTCTTTACTGTGTTTGCATGTGTTCCATACGTGGTGACACACACCAGTCTGTTTTGGGGTATGTCATGTGTTTCCAATAGTGACCCTCTTGGGTTGAATTCCACTTTCTTCATAGCTCTTTTGATTAGGCATTTAGGCTAAGATTTTTCTTCCAATTTATTTGCCAACTTCGTTGCACCGGTGGTGACTGCCCATGTCACCACCGGTGACTGCCCATGTCTCTGCTGCTTCTCGAGCTGCCCGGCTAGACCCAACGACTTGAGGAGGGCTCTTGCGCTCCCTGCTGGGCTCCACTTTGGCTTTTTGAGGCGGGTGGCTCCCCTGTCTTTGCCCCGTAGATGTCCACTCTAGTCCTCGGCCTCCAAGCGGTCGCTCTTTCTCAGCTTCTTTCCCCCAAGACTTGCAGTAGGTCTGTGAACAGATCAAAAAAAGAATTGTATACATAGGGGTTCCCCTGATGCTCAATAAAGTTCTTAAGCCAGGGACACAGAAGCAATTGTATTAGAAAATGCTTAGGCAACTACAGTTAATTGGGGCACCAAAACTTTAAATACCGAAACCCAGATCAAAGAATAAATTCAATCTTTTAATTATATCAAAAAAGGGGAAAAAATACCATAAATAAATACATTTCAGTCTATATACATTTCAATTAGTTAAACATGTTTTGTTATTGCTGTATAAAGGAACAACCCTAACATTCAATCATCCTTCTTCAGAAGGAGGATGATTGAATGATCACGCCCCAATCTCCCTGACTCTTGCGCCTCGATGTCACCCAGCCCGCGCATCACACTGGCGACTTCGCGACACGTTGCTGCATTATCCTTCCATGGTTAGTGCTGTGAGTACGGCGCTAGCGGGCTACCTCTGCATCAATGACACCAGAGAGATCCCCTTATCATTTGTTTGGGAGGCTCTAAAGCTTGTCGTGAGGGGCGAATTCATCGCCATCTCGGCAGCCGAGAACCGGATCCGTGGGAAGAAACACCAGCAACTAGAACAGGCGGTCTCAAAGGTAGAGTCGATCCATAAACGCTCGGGCGCCCACAGGGCCTGGCGAGAACTGGAGAAAAAACAGCTGCTTATGAGCCACCTAGACCGGAGTACGCCCTTCTGCGCCTCAAGCATAAATGTTATCTGAGTAGCGATCGCTGTGGGCACATGTTGGCTCATCGGCTCCGACAGAATCCTCTCCGGCTCTGTGAAGACGATTCGCACAGCTCATGGTGTAGAGGTCTACACGGATGCGGAGATTGCCTCAGCGTTTGTTGATTTTTATAGTTGTCTGTACTCCTCCTCTGGCGGCCCTAGAGGCAACCCGTTGCATTATATCCGTGGGATTCCCTTGACAGGTTTGCCGCCGCCGATTGCATCCCAGCTAGACCAACTCATATGAATAGATGAGGTGGTTGCAGCTATCCCCTGCCTTAAACCCTCAAAAGCACCAACCAGGGCCACCCAATTTTACAAAAACTTCTGTCAGGAGTTAGTACCTCTTCTAACTCAGCTTTTTAACTCATTTCTCGACTCGGGGGGGGCCCTGACAGACTCGATGCAGGAGGTGTCTATTTCGGTAATACTGCAGCCGTCTAACGACCTTGGAGATTGCAGGTCGTACAGACCCATTTCTCTTACCAAACTTTTCGCTGGGATTTTAGCCTCCCTCCTGATCCCACTTATGCCAGGCTTGGTCGGCCCGGACCAATCAGTGGCCGCCGCAACTAACAAAGGGTAGTGGGGCGGGTGGTGGTATGAGCGTTGGGCATGGGGTGTTGGGGAGCGTTAATAATCATTTAAAAAAAAACATACCTGAAGCCACCGGCTGCCTCCTGTGTCGCGTTGCTCCTGCTGGCCTCTTCCTGGTCCCAGCAGCCCTTGGGACAGACTCCCATCAATCCCCGTTCTGCAGAGCAGCGTGTGGATTGGCCTGAGTGAGCAGGAAAGACGCTCCACTCAGGTCAGGGAGTCTGTGTGGTTTCTCCAGCCAGGCTGCTGAATGCAGCCGGGCTGGAGACACCTAAGTGCGTATGTGTGTTTTGGTCGGCCTGAGACAGCCGGCCAAAAACATATGACGAACTACGCCTATTTGGTGAGATCTCGGGGTTTAAAGTTAATCTCCAAAAATCCCAGATTTTGAACGTATCACTCACCCCTTCTCATGAGTCCGTCTTGCGTTCGCGATTCCCCTTCGTCTGGGCGGAAGAGTCCATCAGAATTTTGGTATACAGTTAGCTCCCGTGCTCTCGATGACCCTGACGGTCAATTACGATGCTCTCCTCCCCCAGACGAACAGGGCATTATCCTTGTGGAACCGATTACGTCTTGCCTGGACTGGCCGCATTGCCGCAGTTAAAGTGACAGTGCTCCTGCGCATACCCTTTGTCTTCCAAACCATTCCACTGACCCCTCTCTCCGCCAATGTTGCGCATATTACAAATAGCCATTAATCGATTCATTTGGAACGACAAAAAGCTGCGCCTATATTATAAACAACTGTCTCATCCGAAAGAAGACGGATGCTGGGGCTCCCTCTGATCGTGTGCTATTTCCAAGCCATTCAACTTCACTACATTGTAGAGTGGAAACGCCCCTTCTCGGGAAAACATTGGTCCTTTATGGACCAGACGGTCGCCGGCGCTAAGATCTGGCGAGAGGCCTGGCTGCCTCGCAAACACCGGGCTTTCTTTCCTTTTCTAATGTTTAAAATGGCCATTTATCGCTGCTGGGCTCCGGGTGTAGGCATTTAGCTCTGTACCATCTTTCATAAGCTGATCCCTCTGCCGGCCGTTGGTTGTAGGCAAAAGCTGTGTCATTGACATTACGGGCTCCAATAAATAGAGCTATTCCATAAATCCTTACACACACACACACACACTCAGTGTCCAATACGCCTACATTATTACACTCCTTACCCACTGCTGGGCACTGCGATGATGACATAACATGGTTAGTGCTCCCACACCTAAAACAATAAACATTTTTATCATTCCTCTTGTGATACTGTCCACCCCTGCGAGTTACCAGCATTCACACTGCATACATCCTCATGAGAACTCTTGTTCTCCTTGCTCAAAGACTGCATCCATCTCTTCGACTGTTCTAAGGCTTTAACAGTATTAATAACATCCTGTACATTTGGATCACCCATTACCCACAACTACTCCAGAACCTTTTTGCTTTTAACATGCACAATAATTTGGTCTCTAATCATTTCATCAGTAATGGGTCCAACATTACAGTTCATTGATAGGGCTGGTAATCCCGTGAGGAACTCAAATGTTTCACTTTTGTTTTGTGCACGTGTAGAACTTAAACCTGCCAAGTGCTACACTTGTGGGCTTGAAACGTTTCTCCATCCTAAGCATAGCTTCTTCAAAAACATTCCTATCACCGTAACCCTCTATTTGTGGTAAAGTTCTGAAGACTACCTGTCTCTCTGAACCCAAATAATGTAAGAGAATGTTCTTCTTTCTTTCTGCTGCCATCCTTTCTCCCATATAGTTTTGAGATTGGTTATAAACTCCTCCTTTCATCTCACCCATGGAATAGGTGGTTCTCCCTTACTTTGCAGAAACTTCAAAGGAAGATCAAACTGCATGTCTTAAAGCATTAGGGAAACAGTTTGCGATGTCAGTATTGCCATGGAAACAGCTCTTCCTCACTGGTAAACATAACGTAAGCGCGTATCCATTGCCCGCTTGAGACTGTGAAGGTAGCAAGAAATCTAGGAGTGCAGTTTGACTCCGCCCTCACCTTCCAACCACACGCAATGAAGGTAGCAGGGACCTGTTTCAGCCTTATAAGATCCTTGAGAAAATGTTTCGATCTACTGCCACTCGCAGCAAGGAAATCAGTAGCAGTCGCCTTAATTCTTTCGCGACTTGACTTGCAACAGCCTCCTGGCAGGAGCCAGCAAAAAAATATTTAAAAATCTCCAAGTAGTCCAACATGCAGCAGCACGGCTTGATCTAAAACTTCATTGAAGGTCTTCCCCATCTGCAGCCCTCAAAACTCTTCATTGGCTCCCATTACATAAGAGAATACGGTTTAAAATCCTTCTAATCACCTTCAGAGCGTCACTCAAGATAGGACCAAAATACCTCTCATCTAGATTCACCCCCTACTTTACAAACAGAACTCAGGTCCTCGTCAGCCAACCTGCTCAAACCTCCCAATTTTAGATGCAAAACAAAAGGAGGTAAAACATTGGCAGTATTAGGTTCCAGAGCTTGGAACCTACTGCCTTTGCAACTGAGAATGCTAAAAACTGAAACTCAATACAGAAAGGCTCTAAAAACTTGGATCTTCGGAGCAACAGACGAACTCTGCCTCTCTCTCATTTAAGATCCTCAGAGCTGCATCTCACCTCTGTATTAGCGCCAGGATGCTCCTTTCGGAGTGACAGTTAGCGCTTTACAAATGCCACCTTTCATTTCATTTCATTGCGCCTTTGCGTCTGTTGTGCTAAGGCGTCTTGAGAGGAACTCGCGCAGACCGTCCCTTGAACGTTGAGCTTTGGAAGAAATATTGAGAAAACTTTAAAAAAACACAGGAAAACAATGTGGGGTTGGAAATCCTCGGTAGAGGTGCAGTAATTATCCTTCTGAAATGATCTTTCATTACGGGCTCCTTGAAAAATCCTTTTTGGGTCCAGTGAAGACGGTGTCACTCCTGTGCTGCATGAAATGTAGCTGATATGTCTTCATAACTCACCTCCATTTGTTAAATTCAACACTGTATTTTATAAAATCTTCTTTATTGGTAGCAGTACAGTACAAACAGGACTGCATGCAAACAATTCCTCCGGAAACTGCCTTCCAGAGGGATTCTAGAATAACTCTCTGGAGACAGCAGAACATAAGTCTTCTTCCAAAATCAACTTGACTCTGCTACCAATTGACCAAAAATGTAGTTCGAGATTATCAAAAACCAATCGTCCCACAAAAATAATCCCTTTTCTTCCCACAACAATCCACTACATAACTGCGAAACCTTTGCCACCTCCTTTCTTTAGAAAACCACTCAAATCTAAAGAGATCCAGATCACTTTTAATCTTCTTCCACTTGATCCTCAATCTTGCCAGTACCAACCCCCCACCTCGCCCAAAAAGAACGCCACCTGGTCTTGTTTCAAAAACCTTGATGTGAACGGCCTACTAAATCTACATTCTGCCTTGAAACTCTCCAACCACTTCTATGATCCCCTCCCTTCCAAACTCTTGAAGGAGTTCACCTCATATTCCCACTAAGGACTATGATAATCGATGCTTCACTCTCCCAAGGTTTCATACCCAACTGCCCAAAAAGTGGCCAGGTCACCCCATCTTAAAAAAAAAAAACTCTGATCTGAACAATTACCGTCCCATCTCCAACATCCCTACTTTAGCCAAACTCTTAGAAAAGAGTGTACACTCTCAGCTTCATAAGCACATCGAGCAATTCCAAATCCTTAACCATTGTCAATCTGGCTTCCGTTCGGGGCATAGCACTGAAATGGCCATGGTCCACATTGTCGATGATGCCCTATGCTCACTCGACCAGAATGAATCCTGCCTCCTGATACCTTTGGACCTGTCAGCGGCCTTCAAGACCATCAATCATGCTACCCTTCTAAACCTTCTTGAACACAGGATGGGCCTCTCAGGCACCGTGCTGAACTGGTTCTGCTCCTTTCTTCACAATAGATCCCAGCGCCTTCTAATCAATCATACTCTTTCTGATCTATCTCCAGTGTCACTCGGTGTTCCCCAAGGCTCTATTCTCTCCCCAAAGCTGTTTAACCTATACATGGAGCCCCTAACTGAAATCTTCAAACTCTCCCGTATCTCCGACCACATGTATGCTGACGACACCCAACTTTATATGAAAATCACCTCCCTTGATGACATCCTCACCCTCAACGACACCAAGACGCAGCATTGTCTGACTCTTAACCACCTCAAACTCAATGTCCTTAAGACTGAATTCTTTCTGATCCCAACACCCACCTCCACCCCTAACGTCAAAGAATGGCTCCCTCTTCTTACTGCCTTGAACTGCACTCCACATATCATTGACTCTGCCAAATCCCTAGGTATAACCCTGGACAAAGACCTTTCCATGCAAAAACACATCAGCACCATCACTAGAGGAGCTAACCATCATCTGCATATCCTTAGGAAACTAAAACCTTTCTTCCCAAAGGCACACCTCACAATGGCAGTACATGCTCTTGTACTTTTGAAATTGGATTACGGTAGCACTACCCTGGTGGGCCTCCCGAAAACCTTACTTGCACCATTGAAGGCTACGCTGAATGCTGCAGCTAGGCTCATCACCAGTTCCAAAAAACACGATCATATCACTCCAGACCTTCAATCATTAAAAAATGGTTGCCCTTCGAGGCCAAGATCTACCTCAAAATTGCCTGTATGGCCCACAAAGCACTACACCACAACACCCCCTCCTACCTGGCCCAGGAACTGACCCTATAGAGTGGAAACAGACCCTCCAGAAGCACTCGCTCCTTACTTCTTAAACCTCAAAAATAAAAATAAAAAGAAAACCTATCTCTGATCCTTCTCTGGAATTGCCCCAAGGATTTGGAACTTGATCCCTACTGAAATCAGATGCATTCCATCCTCATTCACCTTCAAGAAAGAAGTAAAACTCTTTCTATCCAATAAGTTCCTGTCATAATGAGGACTGCTTCGTCTCCCGTAGATCATTCCCTCCTTTCTATTCACACAGCTGCCGCTTACCTAGCCTTAATATGTTTTAGACCCTGGATTTGTGCCTCATTTTGTGCTCATATTTCCTTTATGCCATTAGTCCATATGTAAATATCTGCAGATACTGTATTTTTATGTAATGTTTTTTTTCCTTTGTTGTATCCCCTTTTCTCTGAACTCTGTTAAGCGCTCTGTCTCCTGAAAGGGTCTTGTTCGCGCTATATAAAACTCCAAATAAATAAATGAATAACTGTACTTGAAAGAAATCACTAATACACACAAGGCCTATGTATATGTAAAAGAGTGCCCTGTCTAGAGCATGTTCCTAACTCTGTTTGTCTGTCTGAAATCAACACTAGAGGAGAAAAGGTCTTAGGACTGTGGATGAACAAATGATGTTACAAACTTAGGGTGCTTGAACTCTAGTTTTTGACTGCAGGTTGAGTGGTGCACCAATTTCCATTGCCAATACCCTAAGATTCCATGTGCGGTTATGAAATCAGGTTGTTAATTACTGGTGTTTATGGAGAAGAATGGTAATAAAGGTATTATTTCTTACATGTTTCCTAGAAGCATAGGGTAGTTTCCATAGGGAATGTTAGGAGTCAGACAACTCCAACACAGTAGCCCTCATCTGCAGGGGGAGTTTAATATATAGATACACATCGAAAGCCGGGGCCCTAGAAACCGTAGACAAACAGTTGTTGGCATTTTACAATAAATAGTTATTTATTATAGACTGTTCACACATAATTCATATGTATCAGAATGATTATAATTATTACGGTAATCTCAACAGTCCTAATATAGAATAAGGTGACTATTTAAAGTACCTCAAACATCTTACATCACACATCCATACTTTCTCTATTAGATTAGTAAAGGCCCCACCTAATATCCACATACATTTATCAGCTTCGTGATTAACATATTGGCAAAACTGTTATTAGAGTTCACGGTTTATATGCCAATCCACTTAAGTATCCTTGCATACCTCAGAAAGCCTTAGTCTGCAGTCAGCTAGCAGTACTGCGGCACATCTCTCAAACAATCAGTCCTTGCGTCTACCCCAGCCAGATTCTCAGTACTCTATTGTTTCTTCTCCAATGATTTTCTATTGAGGGGAACTCCTGTGCAGCACTCATATCACCTCTCCAGAACACTAGCAAAGTTTCTGTTATAGAAACATACGGAAGGCAGGGAAATATTGCCATTTTTATTTCTTTCTAATCCTGATTTGATTGATGCTGGATGGCCTTGTCAAACTAATCATTGCAAGATTTCCTGTAGCTTTTCAGAGAGCGGAACATTTCAGTTCTCTGTTAGTGCGACTATTGTCAGCTAACAGCTCTGAAAATAATATGGCAATATCATACACACTGTTAACATTACCATTCAGAATATACATTTTCTTGGCCCTAAGCCTGATACACACTCTAAAGAGTTAGGGCTAGATATATCATTGGATTGCGTTGTCCTTGCATCACGCATGGTGTTGCAAGGGGAACACAATCCTTAAATCAAATTTACCTTAGAAAGTAAAGCCACCTTGCGTGGCCCTGCGTTGCTTAGTAAATCTCAATTAACGCCTGGCAGCGCAATTCGCTGCCTTCTGTTACTTTGCCCTGGGAAGGCGTTCCTTGGGGGGAGCGTGTGTGTTCCCACACAACCATCCATGAATTTTTGCACATTCCCAGATTTACTAAGACTGGTAAACCTGGAGTTTGTATCTAAATTCTACACCTTCCCGATAGAGGTGCAAAGAAGTGAAATATCTTTATTTCTCCTTATTTTTCCTCTTTCTAAGTGCGCTGCATTCTTGATAGATATGGCACATTCCTGCCCTCTCCATTTGCCGCAGCAAGTTGCCTTGCTGCGTTGCACTGTGTCAAAGTTTGATAAATCTGGCCCTTAGTGCTTTCAATTGGTCATACAATCAGGCCTGGATTGCATTTAACTTGTGTATTATCAGGAACTCACTGCTATTGCTGCTTTTTGTTGCCCTAAAGAGTGTTAAAGAGTTGTTTGGAATAAAAAGCTCTATTTCAAGTTTTTTTGTGACAATTTTTATGCATGGTCATGCTTGTAATTATAAGGATACGTTTTTAATATGGGTATTGATAAATGATTGTGGTGACTTTTTGACAAGCCCATAGGTCTGATTTTTATAGGGTG
Source organism: Calotriton arnoldi (assembly GCA_963921515.1). NCBI lineage: Eukaryota > Metazoa > Chordata > Amphibia > Caudata > Salamandridae > Calotriton > Calotriton arnoldi. The sequence goes on from CAWUFW010000742.1 coordinate 1,617,097, forward strand.
ATGTGCTGATTCCTTGCTAAAGCCAATAGACCAACTTTTTATATTTTGGTGTTCTAGCACTTTGACAAAGCCAGTAGGTCTACTTTACTTAAAATTACAAATCTTTTATTGGTCCTTTACATTTAAAAATAAATCTAAGAAATTCACTGAAAAAACAAAGGTTAAGGTGCTATGATAGTTCGTTCTGGTTCTAACTTTGCATTAATAAAACCTCAGAAATTCACAGAAAAAAGCAAAGGTTAAAGTGACGTTATATTTAGGTGAAACGTAATGCTTTATTCTCTAAAACCCCCTGAAATTAACCAGTTATAGTTATCTGAAGTAATCATTACTTATGCCCTCGCTATGCACTGCTTATGACCTCACATATTACATCACTTATGACATCAGATCATTGACATCACTGATGATATCTGAAATTATATTTATGACAACACTGAGCATGGAGGGGGCGCAAGTGGTTAAGGTCAGTTAACTGTAACTGGTGATTTAAGTTTTTTTTAAGTTTAAAATGTTATTTTTCACCTAACTATAATATCACTTTAACCTTTGTTTTTTCAGTGCATTCTGTATATATATATATATATATATATATATATATACACACACATACATACACGTGATTATGACGTATATATACACATCAATCTGAAAAGGGTCACCCTATGCCCAGTGGGCTTTTTTTAAAACGTTTTATTATCCCTCCAAAGGGGACATCCTTCTTCGGTGCCTTGGGTCTGGGAAGAAGGAGTTTGCCTGTGCTGGATCCTTTTTTTGGGCACTGGCAAACTCCTTAATGGGGCGGTCCAGTCATTAATGTGTGTGTCATCACCAGTGACATCACACACATCGCCAGGGCCTTGAGGGATTCCCTAACTCATCCCATGTCCATTCAAAGATAGATCTGGTGGTGGGGCTATGAGCAGGGCTAAGAGCAGGTATTACTGCCTCCATTACAAAGAAACAAGCCAGGAGGTGGGAATTGGAAAAGAATGGGATAGGATTTTTCCTAGTCCCTCTGCTTTCAATTCCTTCTGCCTGATTCAGTTTCAAACAGTGCCTACCTTTCCCAGTTCTTCTCTGCTGAAGACTAGCATTATTAGAGGACAGAGCTGTGTGTCTGTGCCCCAGCAAAGAACCAGATATTGTTTGTATTTTCTTTATCCTAACGAAACAAAATCCAAACATTGTCTCACTACCTTCTTGGTCACACATACTGTTCTGTGCAGACTTACACTTCTGTGCCCGAGTGAAGACCCTGGACTCTGTTTGGATTTCTCATTATCCTAAGAATATTCCACACTTTGCCTGGCACTTTGCTGGTGTGCAGACTTACGGTTCTGAGCCCTAGCAAGGAGCCAATTCAATTTGTTTTTTCTTAACCTTATTAAAAATCCAATCAAAGTGCAGCTCCTTGCTGGAGTGTAGATATACCTCTGCACTCCAGTAAGATGCCTGCATGATATTGGAGTTCTTTCTAGCCAAAGAAAAATTCCAGTGTCTGGCTCTTTGCTGGGGTGCAAACAGACACCTCTGTGCCCCAGCAAGGAGCTTGGAACGGTTTGTATTGTTCTTAGTTTGAACAAAAATATGCAAAATGAGGGGGGGCGTGGCTTCGCCACGGAACGCAATGGCCGCCAACTAAACTAGCTCCGTAGCACACCGGACCGCCTTCCATAAATCTGCTTAATAATCCGTCTCCCGTGCAGTAGGGGGTCCACCTGAACCACCACTGAGGCAGGAGCACCGAAAAACGGCCTTGCACAGCCGCCAGAAATGAAGAAATCGGCGTTTCATGCTGTGGCCTTCTTGAGACCGGAGGCCAGGAGCTGCTGCATCGGAGAGTTGGGTGTGGCGCACTGTCTGGTCCGGCCCCTTGTGAACGCGAGGCCGCGAACGTACCAGCTGTCGGACCTGTGGCGGAAGGAGACACGAGTCGGACCTGTGGCTGTCCCCGACACGAGTGGCCGCGGCCCGATCGCCCGCGACTGGCGGGGGGGGCTCCTGCCGGGGCCGCGTGATCGAAGCCCGCGGAGGAGGCTGCGGTTGGGTGTGCCGGTTGGGGCCCCGGCTGGAGTTCCCGACCCTGCGGTATTCTGGGCGCGAGTGTTCTAGCCAGCCAGCCGCAGTGAAGGTAGGAGATGGCCTGTTGTGGGACACTGAGCTGCGTAGAAACGGCGGCGCAGCTGTCGGTGCTGCAGAGCGCCTGGTACGGACTTGGCCCATTGGCCTTTGGAGGACAGAGTTGAGGCAGGGCCTGCGAGAAAAAGCTGACCAGGCCTTCCCAAATGCTGTGGAGGGCCAAAGACTGGCTGGGTGGCCCAGCTGAATAAACGAATACAGAGACCTAGTACTATAACCGCTATTGTCGCGGTGGAGAAGGAAAAGAGGATGCATTGGACCCCACCAACTGCTAACACGCACTTGCAGTGACCTGGTGTGTGGTGCCCCTCCCCCCGCCAGTGCTGGTGATAGAGAAACATCAAAAGTGAACCGCAAGACAAGGCTGGGCGTTGCGGGGCGGAGGGGATTACCGCTGAGGAGGGGAAGACCTGAAGTCTAAGGGAGGGCTGATCCTAGCGGCGCCAGTGAGAAAATGTCGATTGCCAAGGGTGCGAAAGTGACGCAACAGACTAAATTATGGTTCAAATCTTTTTTATTGAAAGAAATGCCAAGCATTGTATACTAGCAAAAGAGCAGTGCAACCAATTGGGCCACGCAGGGCTCCAGTGCAAACGAATGGCATATGAGATCACAAAATAAAACGATCTATAGGAATGAGAACAGAAATACAGCCCCTAACCCAGAAGTAGGAAGAAAGGAAAAAGAACGGGAATAGGATAGCGCTCTCCCCTCCTCCCCACCGTCCCCCCAGCCCATCTATAAGTAAGTGGCAAACTAGCCTGAGCGACTAACCCGTGGGAGTATTCGACGGTGCCAATCGCAGAAGGCGCAGGTAACTCGGGCATGTCAACTCCCTAAAGTCTTGTGCCAGGAGAGCCAGGAAAGGTTGCCACAATTCGTTAAAGCCCGAGCCTTTGCCAGCCATGGTGAGCGAAATCTTTTCCATGCCTAAGATATGCCATAGGCGGTGAAACCACCCAGTGAGTGTTGGAATACGTGTAGATTTCCAATGTGTGACAATGTTTTGTGTGGCAGTGCCCAGCGCAAGCGCTATTTGTTTCCCCCTCGTGGATTTCAGAGGATAGGTGAGTGGGTTAGGAATCCCCAAAAGCACGTACTCCGGAAGCCGAGGAAGCTCTGTGTCTAAATACTTGTCGATGTCATCGAGGACTTGAGTCCAGTAGGGTGTCAGATGTTCACATTCCCATAGTAAATTTACAAGTGTACCCACCTTCCCACACCCTCGCCAGCAATCCGGACTATATGCGCTGTCGAAGTGGTGCATGCGCTCGGGGGGTGTAATACCAGTAATACGCGAGCTTAGTAAAGGTTTCGGTGAGACCTATGTGAGTCGCAGTGTGTCGCGCCCTATAGCAGATCCCTTCCCATTCCTTGCTAGTGAGATTGCGACCCAGGTCTCTTTCCCATCTGGCCCACCCTGCATGGAAGGTATGAGTGTAGCGGGATAGAAGCATTCTATACAGGTCTGAATTAACTTCTTGTCTGAGGAACGTGTGATCAGCCATCTCTCATACTGGGTGAGATGTTTATGGGCCTGCGATCTATTGTCTGGGTGTGAGGCCCAGTGTCGCAGCTGCAGGTAGTGCAAGCGCTCAGATCAGGGAGACCATAATCAGTGCATAGCTGTGCGAAGGGCACGACCCCTTCAGCGTCGTAAAGAGTACCTAGCGCGCAGCAACCAGTGGTTCTCCAAAGAGGGAAGGAGGTCTCACCCATCCCCGGTCCAAAGTCGGAATTGCCAAAAAGAGGAGTGAGCGGGGAAGGGAAAGTCGTCAGCCAATGTCATCTGTTCGTCTGATCCCAGACCAACATTGTAGCGCGGGTCACGTGAGAGGCGTAAAGGTTGGGGGGACGCTGGGCCTTCCGAAGGAAAGGGATCTTTATCAAAAAAGTGCCCGCTATCGCGCGGTCTTGGAAAAGCCAGTGTTTCTCCTACTCTTCCCGGCTCCACTCCACTAAGTGTCGCAGCTGTGCGGCTTTATAGTAAAGTGCAAGATCAGGTATCCCTAGACCCCCTTCATCAGGAGGGAGGAAACTGACCAGCCGCTTCATCCTCAGCTTGCGACCCTGCCAAATGAACTGAGAGTGTTCTGACTGCACCAGCTGGAGCCAACCGGTGGGAGGCTGTAGGGGGAGCGTTTGAAAAAGATAAAGGAGTTTGGGATGGATCGTCATCTTGATTGCGGCAATGCGACCCAGCCAAGAGATAGGGTAATGTTTCCAACGCCGCAGGTCCGCACGAATGTGGGAATGTAAGATACTGTAGTTGACCGCCCTCGTCATCTGTAGTGTGGGGGCTAGCGGGATCCCCAGATAAGGGACCATGTCAGAAGACCACTGTACGGAATGACGCGCCTGTAGGTCCGCCAGCATCTGAGGCGGTAGGGAGAAGTTAAAAGCCGTGGACTTCGTGATGTTGACTTTGAACCCGGACGCCCTCCCGAAGGAGTCCAGCTCCTCCAGAAAGGTGCCCAGGGCCGTTGCAGGTTCCGTCAGGGTGACCAGGACGTCGTCCGCGTACAAGCTGATGGTATGAGTATCACTGCCAAAGCGTATACCCGTGATCTGCGGGTGCTCACGAACTCTTTGCGCCAGGGGCTCCATGTATAAGGCAAAGAGCAGGGCGACAAAGGGCACCCCTGTCTAGTTAGTGCCTCTGTGGATACAAAAGGGAGTTGACGCATGTCCATTCACCCGTACTGCGGCCGCAGGGCCACGGTAGCAGTTGAGGATATGGGTCCTCATCTTTTCCCCTAGGCCAAATCGGATCAGCACTTGCTCCAAGTAGGGCCAGTGCACGCGATCGAATGCCTTTTCGGCATCGATGGTCTTGAGCATATAGTCTCCCGGGATGCGAGAAGCTTTTTGAATGAGATGGAGCACTCGCTTCATGTTATCGCTAGTCTGCCTTTGGGATATAAATCCCGCCTGGTCAAGGTCGATTAACCCAGGCATATAGGGGACCAGGCGAGCCCAAGGATACTGGTGTAGAGCTTCAGGTCAAGGTTTAAAAGAGAGATAGGCCTGTATGCCGCGCAGAGCGTTTTATCCTTGCCAGGCTTATGAATGACCAGCATAGCCGCCTCGAGCATGGAAGGAGGGATCGCCCCCGAAGAAGCAAAGGAATTAAAGAGGCGAGTGAGAAGAGGTGTGAGCGTGGGGCAGAACTGCTTATAGAACGCCGCCGTATAGCCGTCTGGACCAGGAGATTTAGCCAGTTTTAAGCGCGAGATGGCTGAGACCACTTCTTCCGGGCGAATCTCCCTCTCTATGTGGTCGGCCTGTGCTTGGGACAAGCTGGGAAGAGTAACCTGATCCAAATACGCATCTATGTCCTTCAACTCTAGGTGCTGTGCATCGTACAGTTGTGCATAATTGTCACGGAACGTCTCGGCTATGTCAGAGTCTTCTGTGTGTGTGCGGCCTGCATGATCTGTGATCTGTGATCTCCTGAACCCCGTCACGCAGCCGGGTTTCCCTCAGTTTGTGTGCTAGTAACCGACCGCATTTGTCACCGCCGACATAAAAAGAATGGCGCAGACGTAGGGCCGCGTATTCGGCTTTATCGCGATCTATGGCAGCTAACTGCAACCTAGCTGTCATCAATTGACGCCAAATGCGTGGCGCTCCAGTTCATTGATGTATCTGTTCCAACACGCGCACTCTCTGGGTGAGGTCCTCCCTCTTGCGTTTACGTTCCGCATTATCCGCAGAGGAGAGAGCAATAATCGCCCCCCTAACTACAGCCTTCAGGGCTTCCCATCTAGTGGAGATAGGCATGTCAGCGTTGTCGTTATAGGATTGATAGTCATCGAGCGCACGCTGAATCTGGGCGACTGAGTCCGCGCCGTGTAAGAGGGTATCTCGGAAGCGCCACCGTCTAGTAGGGAGCCGGACGGGGGGCAAAGTCAGGGTGATCACTACGGGAGCATGGTCCGATAAGGCAGCAACTAAAATGTCGGCGGAGGTTGTGATGTCCCTGATCGTCTTGGTGCCTATGAAGTAGTCCAAACTAGCGTAGGTCTTGTGAGCGCCAGAGTAATAGGCATATGCCCTGGATTGTGGGTGAAGGTCCCTCCACAGATCTATCAAGCCCAGGTCTCCCAACCTAGCAAGTCCGGCATGGGAAAGGGCACCCACTTGGCCAAAGCGTTGCACCGACCTATCTAGCTCATTATTAAGGACTAGGTTGAGGTCTCCCCCCAGGAGTAATCTGCGCTCAGGAGTGGTGGTGGCCTCGAGCAGCGCCTCATGGAGAAACCGCTCCTGTCCTTCATTAAGGGCATATATGGACCCCAAGATCAGCGTGTGACCCCCAATCATGAATTGGTAGGTGAGAAGCCTACCTTTAATTTCGGCCTCCTTCTGCACCACTTTCCCCTTAAAAGCCCTAGAGATCAGAATCGCCACCTCTGCAGATTTAGAGGATCCCGAGGAGAAGAATTGGGTCGGAAAAGCACGTGACCGGAGTCTGTGACAATCTTTAGCCAACAAATGTGTTTCTTGTAATAGGCATACATCAGCCCCGGAGCTCTCCAAATAAGCCAGGATCGCCTGGCGCTTAATGGGATTGTTAAGTCCCCTCACATTGAGTGTGAGGACTTTAAGACTATGGGGAGGCATCTACAGCGGGGAATATCGTGCGTTGGAAAGCATGCGCGGCCTAAGGCAGGATAGACTGCTCAGCTGCAACTGCATAGGGAGGTCAGTGGGCGCATATCGCCAGCTCGGGAAACTATACCCAGCAGTACTGGGAGACCGATGAGAAGCGCAGGAGGGAGGAGAGGAGAAAGACAGCCCCTGAGAGAGATAGAAAAAGCCCCAGCACAACAGGTGCCAACATAAATCAAGAGTCCTGGTGATAGTCCATCTTCCGCAGAAGATCAGGTAAAACATGAATATGGGAATCACGTGGCCAATTGCATCCCCCCACCCCCCAGGCCGCCCAAGAACAGAGAAGCTAAGAGAAAGTTACATGACCTAGGCTCATTACGAGGGCAGTGTCTTAGCAAGGGTTCCAGGTAAGGCCTCCAAAGCGTCCTGCTGACCCTTTGCGATCTCTTCGGGGTCGGGGCGCCGCGGGCGATTGGGGCGGCGTCTGCGCCGCTGCTGCCTCCATCGCGGCTGTGTGTCGCTGGGCCCTCGGTCCTGTGTGTCACTGCTGTCGTCCTCTTCCGGTATTTCAATCCCCAGTACCCTGCTGGCCTCTGTTAGAGAGCGAAGTTGGTAAAGTTTGCCATTGTATCGAAATACAAGACAAAATGGATGACCCCAGGAATACGCAATGTTGCGTTGGCGTAGGACAGCAGTGATGGGGTGAAATGTCTTACGTTTTTGAAGTGTGAGGGCAGCGAGATCTTGGTAGAGAACCGGAGTTTGATCCCGAAATGTGATAGGATGCTGTGTCCTGGCCTTCTGAAGAATTTCCTCCTTGGTGCAGAAGTCGTGGACACAGACTAGGATATCCGCCGGCGGAGCATTGTCGGCCCGAGGGGGACCCACACGATGTGCCCTGTCAATCCGGAGCTCAGAGTCCAGGGGATTGCCCAGGATGTGATTGAACAGTTCATGCACGAAAGTAAAGATATCGCCAGCTTCTGCGTTGGGCCTCACTCCCCGGATCCGTACGTTATGACGTCTGGAGCGGTTCTCCAAATCCTCTAAATGGGTCTGAAGGTCCACCTACTGGTCGTGTATGCGGATAAGTTCCTGTTGTAAGAAGGAGACCTCATTGTCCTGCGTGTCACTTTTGTCTTCCAGAGCTACTACACGGTCTCCAACACTGTCGAGGTCCTTTCGGACGTCTTTAAGCTCCGCGGTGAGATCCCGTTTCACGGCGTGTAAGTCATCACGGAGGGCCGAAAATAGAGATTCCAGGAAGGCCCGCGTGACTGGTTCCTCCCCAGGGCCACTCACATGTGTCGAGGCAGCGTTGTGCTGCTTGGCAGAGTCTGATGTGGCACCTCCTTGTGGGCGCGCGAAGAGCTCCTGGAAGGACTCACTCTTTTTCCCCCGTGAGGAAGACCTAGTTCTGCCCAAACTGTGAGGAGACGTGAAATATGGCGGGAGCCAAATGCCACCGCGCCGCCCCCCACAAGCGCCTGGGAACAGCGTTGAGGTCTGTATGAAGGGTCCACGTGTAGGAGCAACACCAATCAAGAAAGACGCAGGGCAGGTAGATTCGGCAGAGCCACCGGCGGGCCACACACCACCCCGACCAGCGTAGCGTTTGCGTAGAAGGAAGCTTTCTCAGAGCAGGGCCCTCCCAGTGTCAACAGCAGTAGGGGGCCACTCCAACCTCGGTGTGTTGATGACCCTGCAATGGGGCAGGCCACCACGTTGCACAATCGGCGCAAAAGATAGTTATCAAGGCCTCACCTCCTGCTCAGCTCTGCTGCCGCAGGCCCCGGCCGGTCCCTGCAGCGCGAAGACCCCGCACTGCAATCCAGGTCCAGAGCCAATGCGCACCACCAATGTCCACCGATCAGAGTCACCTGCAATGGCGCCGATCGCTCCCGAGCGAAATACCGCTATGCGTGTCTGGAGGGGGTGAGCAGAGGGCCTCCAGCCCACCGCCAGCCACACCCAGGCCTGGCCAGGCCACCGCCGCAGTGCGCCGGGTCTCATCCACGGCTACCGCCTCCACCAGCAGTCACGCTAATGCTCCCCAAGCTGGCTATCTGCTCTGGGACCGTGCGGGCAATTTCCCCAGGGAACACGGGGGTAGCAGCCAAGCGTCCTCTTCCACACGATGCAGGCAACCGGGAGGCCCCGCAAGGCGAAGTGAAGGGCTCCACGTGGGACGTGGAGCGATGTCGGCCCAGATGCTCCCTCTCACCTCAATTGGTCGGCCGGGCCCAGCACTGGCCCAGGCTGCAAGCAGATCAAGGAGGGCCTCAGCCGCTCCCTCCTCCGTCCGCGGGTGTGTGCTCGGCTGAGGCAGTCTCGGGGTGCCGGCCCCAGTGCACCAAATTTGGATGTCGGGTGGGGGCGGGCTCCCGCGCACCGGCCCCGATGCCGAGAAGTCGCCGCCGCCGCCGTCCGATCTGGCTCCAGGCGTTGTAGGCTGTATCGGCTATGCGGTGCCCTCGGTGTCCGCAGGTGAAGGAACAGGCGGGGCACCAGGCTCAGTAACCCCGCCGCGAGCCCCTCCGCAGCTACGCCGGGCTGGCGCCGTCCCAAAATCGAGGCCGCGGCTCCACCTCCGACCACAGGCCCCACTGTCTCTCGGGCGTGGCGTTTCTCGCTCCGCAACACAGCTCCTGGGCTCGTCTCAGGCAGGACGGGGGCCGCTAACACTCAGCATGCAGCCCCGCACAGGACCCCGGCTCGATGTAGGCTATGGACAGCCTAGGCGTGATGAGTTCTCGGACGGCTGGAGGGAGAGACGAGAGGACACGTCTCACCTTGCTGCCATCTTGGCCACCGCAACAGACTAAATTAGACAAATATGCGCTGCCAAAGCAGGCTGGCCCGAGCACGGTGACAAGGGGAAACGGATGACTGGAACTGAAGGGGAGCTTCCGGACCCGACGTTAAAAGATGTCATGGACGGCATCTCAGGTGTACGCTCCTCCCTTCAACAAAGGATGGACACCATCACGTCTGAAGTGATGCGGATCCGAGCTGACTTAACTAAAACAGGAGAGAAAGTGAAACAGATGGAAATCGTCACCGCTAGCCTCATGGGAGACGCGACGCAAATGCAGCAAGATATCAAGGACCTGCAGGCCTTTCGTAAATTTGCAGAGGATAAGTTGGATGACTATGAAGGACGCACCAGAAGAAATAACGTGAGAATTATAGGTCTGCCGGAGAGGGCAGAGGGCCCTGCTGCGGACTTATTCGTGGAGGAACTCATACTTAAGCATCTTCAGCCTAAGGGGTGGTCCAAATTCTTTGTGGTAGAAAGGGCGCATAGAGTTCCTGGGGGACGCCCCAAACCTGGTGCGCCTCCCCGCCCTATGTTGGCGAGACTTTTAAATTTCAGGGACAGAGATGTCATATTGCAGATTTTGCGTATGGGGCCCCCCCTTGAAGTATGAGAATTCGGAGATCTCCTTTTTTCCAGATTTTACCTTGAATGTACAGCGATAACGGCGATTCTTTTTGGAGGTGAAGAAGAGACTTGGAGACAAAGGACTTAAGTATGCCATGATATTTCCGGCCCGACTCCGCGTCGAAGCAGATGGCAGGGTCTGGTTCTTTGATGTCCCGGAGGCGGCTGAGGGCTGGCTCGAAGGTTGGAGAGCCGCGAGAGACCATACGGCCCGGGCCGGTTCATCTAATGGCTCAGTCTGATGAGTGTGGTGCTGGAGGCTGATCTCGGCGCCTCGCCCGGCAGTGCCTTTGAACTGATGCGGTGGCTGAACTGATGTGACGGACAATGGTTTGACAGCATTGATTGATTGTCCTGTATATCCTTTTTGGTGTTGGGTGTGCCCCTCTGGCAGGGCATATCGCTTTTTGGACTTAAGGAGGTGGTTGGAGGTGGAGGAGCTTACACCCCCGATTCTATTCTACTTTTAGTTCTAAGTTTGGGCGACAGGCACTCTGCATAGTTGAAACATGGGCAGTTCCAGGCCCAGAGTGCAGGGGAGCAGGGAGGGGTGTTGTTTTAAAAAAAAAATGTGTCCTCATTCGCCATTAGATATACCCAGAGCGATTTGGATTTCTCCGCGCCCCCCTCTTGCTTGTCACCGACTGGAGAGGTCTATATCTAGATGGATGCACTTTACACAGAACCTCTCTTTCCCATGTTCTTCTCTCTGGGTGCCTCGCAGAACAACCGGAAGGGTAAAGTATCACAGTGTAGAGGCATAATCATTGGACTATTTTTGCCCTTGTGTTAAAGTACCTAGCCAAACCACACATGCTGACCAAAAATCCTTTTTCTTGCTTTTCTTTCCCCGCGTTTCCCTATCAAGCTTCATTGTGTATTTAATAGAAGTTAACCAATCTAAAAATGTCGGAGATGTATTTTTAATCCAGCATTTACAAATTTCTCTCTGTGCGAGTAAGATTAAATAAAAGAATAGCTTATTGTCCTCTACGGCCATTGACTTATAATTTGGTAAAATCCCAAAGAATACCAGGATTATGCTCACCTGAATATCAGGCCCGAACATGGCTAACATACCTCTACTTACAGAAACCCAGAAATGATGTAGCATTGGACAGCTTAAAAACATATGCACATCATCTGCTTTCTCCTGAAGGCATTTCGGGCATTACGGAGTCGGACCCTTCGCAAATTTGGAAGGCTTTAAGGGAGACCAGTATACCCTGTGGAGACAAAAGATGGGATTTCTCCTAAGGTTTGCAGCTTGAACTGTGGAACACAAAATGTTATAAGATACTTGCCATAATTCTTCTGGGCAGGAGCCAGGCAAGCACTCTCCCCACAGCTCTGATGGAAGTTTGAAGTCGCCCTCTGCCCGGTCTACCAAAAGCCAGTAAAGGTTCGCCACCTCTTTCTTTTTCCCAACTGGCTTCCTCAGGGTCGTCTCCAGTTCGTTAGATATACCAACAGTTGTACCAACCGCTTGATGCCAGATCTTGATTTGTAGATACTTGAATTTAGATAGCTCGTTGTCCGTAATGATCCTCAGGTTTTCCCACGATAGCAAAGAACCCTCTGGTAGAAGTTGTACCCAGCATAATATCCCAGCTGTTTTTAAAGGATTTACTAAAGAGTCCTTAGTCCATTCAGGCGAGCCCGGAGCATCCCAAATCGGCGCCAGTGCACTGTAGTAACTGATTTTCAATAATTTTCTGATTTTGAACCAAGTAGAAGCTAACCCATTTAGAGTCTTTAGGCGTACTTTTAAAAAAAAATCTTGGGTCACCGAATTTGTGTATGAAGCCTTGGTCTCCTCCCTTTAGCTCTAACAGCATTTCCTTAAACATTATGCCAATGTCCGAGCGGTCTGGTTCGTTCATGAGCATTTTCCCGGCCCTCATTAGAAATACCCATGCATAGGAAACTAGGTCAGTCAAACACAACCCTCCCTTGTTTTTCTTTCTACGTAGTTTTTTCCACTATATTCTTGTACCTTTAGAGGCCCATATAAAGCTGTTTATTTTTGCCTGAAGTTTTTTCAATCCCTCATCTTTGAATGCCAAGGGGATGTTTTGAAATAAGAAGATAAGTTTTGGTAAAACCATCATTTTTACTAAATTAACTCTACCAATTATTGTTAAAGGTAGGTATACCCAGCTCGATAAAGAATTGCACATCTCTTTACTGATTTTATGGAGATTCGGATCTACAATATTCTCAATATTTTGCGTAATCATGATGCCCAAATATCTTATCTCTTTTCATGAAATATGCGTTCGTATCGAGATTCCAGGCCATACACTCCGTCTTGGACGCATTCATCTCATAGCCAGAAACCCGACCAAACTGTTGCGCCTCATTGTAGATTAATGGGATTGCTGAATTTAAATCTGATGTGTACACCATCAGATCATCGGCATATAGAGCGACCTTTTTTTCCCAGGTCTTGTGCTTAAAAGGAGATATTCCAGGCATGGCTTCTGATCTTTCCGGCTAGAGGCTCGATGTATAAGTTAAAAAGCAGCTGTGATAACGGGCACCCCTGCCTTGTTCCCCTCCAAATTTCAACTGGAGCAGATAAGTTCCCGTTCACTAAAATTCTGGCTGTGGGGGTTTGGTAGATCAGGCTGACTGTCCTGCAAAAACTTTCCCCCCGATTACACAATCTTAATACATGCATTAGATAAGCTCAATTGACTCGGTTGAACGCTTTTGTGGCGTCCAACGTGATAATAGCCAATGGTGTTTTGTAAAGTGTTGCTAGATCTATTGCCCCGATCAAGTTGTACGTGAGGTCTCGAATTCCTCTCCCCTGGACGAAGCCTTTTTGGTCCTTATGCAGCAGACCCCCAATAACTCCATTTAGCCTCTCTGCTAAAATCTTGGCAAAGATCTTATAGTCAAGATTAAGCAGAGAGATGGGTCTGTAAGAATCACAGGAGCTAGGTGGTTTCGATGGTTTAAGGATCAAAGCCACTGTGGCTTCGTTCCAAGAGTGTGGCATGTTCCCACCCTTTTCAAAGATATGGGAGAATAACTTTTCCATTACGGGGATGACGGCCTCCATCAGAGATCTATACAATTCCGCAGGCAGGCCGTCCGGTCCTGCAGCTTTACCAGACTTTCCTGCTGCTAATGCTTTCTTAATCTCACTTCTTGTTATCGGGCTATTAAGATTGTATGATTCATTCGCGCTGATTTTATTCGGAACATCTTGGTCCAGCCAAGCCCTTATTACTTCCTCTTCGACAGTTAAATCCTCTCGGTACACCTTTTCGAAGTGCTTTTGAAAAGCCTCTTCAATCTCTGCCGGACTCTTAAGTAAATTCCCAGAGGCATCACATTTTACTTCTTTGATGTTTCCTCTGACTAGATCTTGTTTAGTCTTCCAGGCTAGAAGCTTTCCACAGCCTTCCCCATACTCGAAGTGGGCAAGCTTGCTAGCTTGCCACCTCTTTTTTAACCTTAAGTCGATCACCCCTGCCAGTTCTGATTTGAGAGATTGCAACTCTGCCGAAGTGTCTCCAGCCAGCGAGTTGCTCTCATGGGTTTATAAGCCTTTGCTCTAACTTCTGGATTTTACGTTCTATCTCCTCCACCTCAGCTCTATGCTTTTTCTGTCTAGCAATTTGGAGTGACAATATACATCCTCTCAGGAAGGCTTTATAAGTGTCCCACACGATTTCTATTGGGGCACTATCCATGTTAGTCAAAAAGAAATCTTTTGTCTCTACCATTAATCTCTCAATCACATCTTCCTCTGGCAGAATGGCACGATCTAAAGTCCATCTTCTATGAGTCAGCTTAGCTGGGACTTTTAGGGTTAGAGTTACTGCTGAGTGATCAGAAAGGTGTTCCCCCAGATGTTTTATATCCTTTACCCAATTTTTCAGGTCAAGACTAATTAGGAAAAAATCTAATCTGGACTTGTGTTTATACTTCTTATTATGAAAGGTGTACCCTCTTCTGTTCCCCATTTTATCTCTCCATATATCGAGCCATCCTAGCTGCCTCATGGCACTTTTAACTGTGGATCTCATTTTGCAGTTCTGGGTTGCTCTGCTCTTTAATGATCTATCTATGGCTGGGTCTAAGACCACATTGAAATCTCCTGCCAGGATTAAAGGGTCTGGGAAGTCTAGTAGTTCAGAAAGCAGACCCCTAAATGGGGCTGGGTCATCTATATTGGGACCATAGTATCCTGCCACTGTAAATTTATAAACGTGGCATTTGATTTTAGCTATGGCCCATCTCCCCATCTTGTCTACTTTACTGCTTTCTAACGAGATAGCGGGGTTTCTTTTAATAACTATAGCCACACCCTTCGTTGTTAATTGTTGCGTCGTACAAACTACATCTTGGATCCAGCTCCTAGACTTACACAGATTCTTTATCTCACTGTCTGTTAGATGTGTCTCCTGGAGTATAAGGATTTGTTCTGGTATATCTCTCAGATATTGAAAGATCCTCTCCATCCTATATTTCGATCTTAGCCCATTTAAGTTCCATGACAGAACCCTCAGAAGTGTATTTTGGTCACCTATTGACTGAACCATGTTTCTATTAAAGGAAGAAAACTTTCTTGAGGAGCCTACTCTGGCGAGTTGGACATGTTTTTTTTAAATTTTCTCCCACTGCACCCCACCACGTGCCCCCCACCCTCACCCTCCCCATTTTCCCTCGTGATCCCCCCGGAGAACCCCCTCTTTTCCTTTTTATGGCCTTACCCTGGCCTACGAAGCCCCCCTCCTGGAGTCCTGAACATTAAAACTTATAGTGCATGTTATCTTGGGAACGTTTTAAAAACTGATTAATGAACCTTATGTATCCGTAATTCAAATCTTGACCAACGCAGTGGAGAAAAGGTAGTACTGTACAAATGTTTTATTTAGCTTCCCGCTCCCCTACACCCCCCGAAATAGACTGTAAAAAGATTTCAGCTTCCTCCACCCGTCTAAAAGTTTGCATTTTATTGTTGTGCATCATTTTTAGTATGGCAGGAAATTTAAGTTGTGCTGTTGCGCCCTGCTTCCTGAAGGGTTCTAATAGCTTCCCCAGCTCCCACTGCTTATTTGCTGTGATTGATGAAACGTCAGACCATATTTGGAAAGTTATTCCTTCTGCACTTAAACTCATCTTGAGAGCTTTGTTTAGAATTTCATCTTTGAAATTATACGTTGAAAAATTAACTAAGATTTTCCTGGGTCTGGTTTTGTTTGGGCTCAGTCTAAATGGGTCTCTGTGTACCCTCTGGATGTCGACCATGAGAGCTTGCTCTGAGCTATCAATTTGAATAGCTTGTTTAATTAATTTAACCACAAACTCTTTAAGATTACTCCCCTCAGCTCCCTCTGGAATCTTAAGCAAACGGATGTTGTTCCTCCTTTGGGAGTTTTCAAGGGATTCCAACTTGTCCTGGAAGCCCGTTTCTCTTTCTTTCATCAGGCTTATATCCCTTGCGTTTTCCTCCGACTGAGAGACTGGGTCAGCTACGGTAGATTCCAAGGCTGCAATCCTGGCTGCTAGTGAATCCAGTTTATCTTCCATTTTTTCGCATGACAGCTTGATTTCGGCTTGATTTTTTTCTGACACCACACATCTGTTTGACTTCCTTTGTCAGCATTTGCAAGAGATCTAAAACTGATAGGGGGTAGTCTGGTCTGCAAGATCCCCTCCCTGAGCTTCCACTTGCCCGGGATCAATTTCACTTGTTTGATTCTCTCTTAAGGAAACCGAATCCGCCTGTATTGTCATGGTGGTTATATCTGAATTTCTGTCTCCTTCGTCTGCCATCGTAGATTCACTTATGCCCTCTCCTT
Organism: Calotriton arnoldi; assembly: GCA_963921515.1. Classification (NCBI taxonomy): domain Eukaryota; kingdom Metazoa; phylum Chordata; class Amphibia; order Caudata; family Salamandridae; genus Calotriton; species Calotriton arnoldi. Next base: position 1,633,123 of record CAWUFW010000742.1, read on the forward strand.
CTGGTGATTCCAACTCTGTTGCGAGTGGTTGGAACCTATTTGGGCTTAGAATACCTTCCGGGTATTCAGATAGCTTCAAAACATTGCTGGAAGTACATCCTATTGGTTTTAATATTAGGGTGCTGGGTGCAACCTTGAAGTAACTCCTCAATGAGGGGGTGAGTTTTGGGTTCTGTTGCTTTTGGAAGGGATTTTTCGTTCTCTTAACTTTTCTATTTTTAGGAGTAACCCATTCCGCTGTTATTATTTTATTCCGGGAGGGCGATGTTTTTATATGTTTTTTGCCAGGTTGAACCCCCTGCTTTTGGATGCTGTCCCGAATAGCTTGAAAATCAGTATTAGACGGGTTAAGGCTCGTACTCCTCCGACCATACCTAGATTGCCCCCCTGTTCCTATGCCTATACCTGTGCCTGTACTTCTATCCCCTATTTCACCTCCCAATGTCACCAGGATTCCCCTAATCAGGTAGTTGCCCCCCTGTTCGTCCGCCAGTTTTGAACTTACTTTACAGACTGTCTCGGCGTCGGCAATATTCTTCTCTGCTGCTATCTCCGTTCTTCGGGAGACTCCTCGTGGTTCCTGCGTTGCAGGTGCAGCGTTTGTGCTGCCTCTGCCGCCCTGGATAGGGAACCTTGCCGTGGCTCTCCGTCCTCGCCCCACCTCGCGTGCAGCCTGGGACCACAACGGCTCCTTCGTCTCCTGGCCCCCCCCGGGGCCGCCACTCAGCGGCTGCCGCCACCACAGGCTCAACTGGCCCCGCCACTTCCACCGCGTTGAAATAAAGCCACCGATACAGCCGAGAGCCAAAAGCCCGAGCAAGCCGCCTCCAGCCGACCACAGCACTCCGTGTAAGCTTTCTTTCTTCTCTCTCACATCGGTATTTTCAATTCAATCCACACAGAATTATACTTGGCATTTCATAAATATCACCATGAAGGATTCACTGAGTTATACAGCGCTCACTCCCGACATTCCGGTTCCTGACTCCTGGAGCCTCCGCGACTGGCTACTCGCTGGCCGCCATGTTCTCCCCCAGGGAGAGGGTTGTTGGGGTGGAGTGGGGTTGTTTTTTGTTCTGTTAGAGAGAGCGACATTGTACATTGCTAAAAGAGAGATGGGATAAGCAATCTCTGAACCTACACATGGGGACGCACTGGGATAAGACCTTTAAGCTCCTAAACTGGAATGTAAATGGGCTCGGGGACAAAGTAAAGCGTAGTATCGTATTGCAGTATATTAAGCGCCACTCTCCGAAGGTGGTGCTTCTCCTGGAAACGCACTTGGTAGGTAACTCCTGCAAGGCCATGAGCAGATGGGGCTACTGGCTGGTGGCCCACTCTGGTTTTACCACGGGTTCCAGGGGAGTGGGTATCCTGCTCAGAAACTCCTTTCCGATGTCAATACAACACACATGGACCGATGGGATGGGTAGATATGCTGCAATCTCCGGACAGTGGGAGGGTAAGACACTCACGCTAGTATCAGTGTATATCCCGGCGGGACTGCATGGTCAATCCTTCAGTGACCTGGGTAACATCGTGTTGTCATTCCCAGAAAGCTGTCTGGTGGTGGGAGGGATTTTATCGGGCTCTCTGGACCGCTGTCCCCCCCGTACCATCAGTCCCTCGCAGAGTTGGCTCCCAGATTTCATTGAAGCCATGGGACTTGTGGACGCGTGGAGGATGTTCCACCCGGAACGCATCCAACACACTTTCCATTCCGGGGCTCACAATAGCTTATCCCGTATAGACTACCTTCCCACTCCGGCACCCCAAGCGGGGAACATTAGGGAAGTCAGACACCTCGCCCGAGGCATATCTGATCACTCCCCACTATGGACAGAAGTGGTCGTTGGTGAGAGGAGAGTGGGACGGGTGGCGCCTATCAACCTGTGGTACTTCAGAAACCCAGTGGTTAAAGACAAGGTAGTAACATCTATAGAACACTACTTTCTAGAGAATAAGGAATCAGTGAGCTCATCCCAAACCCTATGGGAAGCCTTTAAAACTGTAGTGCGTGGTCAGGCACTCTCGCCAATAGCAGGGGTGCGGAAAGAAAAGTCGAAGGAACTAACTCGTTTGGAAGATGAAATCCTCCTCATGGAAGAAGATGGCAGGGAACCAATGACACATGACAGACTTCATGCCCTGAAACTTAAGCGAACAGAATATAAATCCATAGCAACAGACATGGCTAAGTCAATGGGTAGAGACAGAGAGGGTAGGCTCTATGACCTGGGGGACAAGGCTGGGAAGCTACTGGCATGGCTGGATAAAAAAAAAAAAAGACAGGCAAGCAGACTGGTTCTGGAACTGCTGAAGGGATCAGGGGAAGTTATAACTGACCCACAAGAGATCGCTAATGAGTTTGCGGATCACTATCGCTCCATAGACAGCGCGAGCACTTCCTTTACAGAAGAGGACTCGCGGGCTCTGATCAGGGACATAAAACTTCCCTCCCTAGATGTAGATGACAGAGACCTGCTAGACAGCGATTTTACTAACGACGAGGTTGCCCAAGCGATTAGAAGCCTCCAATCTGGTAAGGCTCAGGGTCCCAACGGCCTGCCAATTGAGCTTTACAAGTTGAAGCCGGATTTGCTTGCCTTGTACATGCTAGCCATGTTTGAGGAAAGCAGAGAATTGGGGCTGCTCCCTCTAGATCAACGGGTTGCCACATTGGTCACTATACATAAGGCTGGCAAGCCCAGATGAGCCCAAAGTACTCGCAAAAATACTAGCCAGATGTCTGGTCCAGGTAATAGGCAAACTAGTGCACCCAGACCAGTCGGGCTTCATGCCCCACCGTAACACAGCTTTGAACCTAAGGAGACTGCATGGTGTGTTGGGGCGCCAGGGCACGATTCAGTAAGCTGCGGTCGTGGTCTCGCTTGATGCCGCGATGGCTTTCGAAACCATAGAGTGGCCATAGTTGTTTGCAGTCTTGGCCAAGATGGGATTTGGGCCCAATTTTATCGGGTGGGTACGCCTTTTGTATGCAGAGCCCTTGGCACAAGTGGTCGTTAATAATAAGAAATCGGGGGTATTCGAACTAAGCCGGGGGACGCGACAGGGGTGTCCACTCTCTCCCCTCCTCTTTGCTCTTACCCTGGAGCCACTGGCGGCGTGGATTCGGGTAGACCCAGTAATCCGGGGACTAAAGTGGGCGGACACGTGGGAGGACCGCATTTCTCTATATGCGGACGACATCCTGCTTTATCTCGCATCCCCCAAGTCATCGCTCTACAGAGTACTGGATAAATTCAGCACCTTTGGGAAATACTCTGGGTACACGATCAACTGGAGCAAGTCCCTGATGTATGTCCTTAGTGGTGAGCCACCTCCACTACCTAGAGGGTGTCCCATGAAGCAAGCGAAAGAGGGCTTTCATTATTTGGGAATCTTTATCACCATAGACCCCAAAACTAGCTATGATCAAAACCTATCCCCCCGCTACAGAGACTAAAGCAAGATGTGGCCAACTGGAAGACCCTACCGCTCTCATTATTGGGAAGGGCGGCATTATTCAAAATTATGTCTCTGCCACGTTTTCTATATGCACCCCAGAACTTCCCAGGTCCGGTCCCGCCGAAATATTTTAAAGAGGTGGAAGGTCTCCAGAGGGAGCTGCTTTCGGATGGTTGCCCTCGCATAGCCCTGCCCAAGCTAGTTCTAAGTTGGTATGATGAATGAAATGAAATGAAATTTGTACTTGTAAAGCGCACTTATACCCCCAAAGGGGTGTCCTGGCGCTGTACGCATACCGCTGTGGAACCCTTCCTGGCTTTTCCCTGTGAAATGTCCACTCCTGGGCACCCCCAGGGTGAAGCCAGGCATCCCAGCGCTGTTGGGGCCGTTGTGGAGATTAAGCAAGCTATTGCCCAGAGTTGCAGAGAGGGACCCATGATTAGAATAGGCACTGAGGCGAGAATTATCAGGTCCGAGGAAATTGACCCAAGACCCGCCGAGGCGGGAATTGAACCCTGGTCCCGGGCCAGATCTCTGCATCAGGGTCTGCCGCTCTAACCATTGAGCCACACTTCTCCACTCTATGATGGGGGGATAGGGCTACCAGACATTAGGCAGCATTACTGGGCAGCCCACCTAGCAGCTATAAATCAATGTATGTACCGTCAGTGGGGCGACCCAGGTTACAAAATGGATTAATGGTTATTGCCGGGGGGTAACTACAACATGGCCCTTTATTCTAGGCCCAAGAGATTTTCATGAATGGGACCAACCGGACATTCAGTACACCTTTGGCACACAGTAAATAGAAGCCTGGGGTGGGAACGAAAGCTCACGATGGCTACTCCTTTGTGGGACTCGGAACAATTGGGCGCCCTGAGAGGTTCGAAAGGGTTTGATAAGTGGGACCGGATAGGGATCACGAAAATTGGGGACCTATGGCAAAAGGGAGAAATGATCTCCTTCGCCACCTTGCAACAAGAATACGAACTGGCCAGCACCGAATATTTTAGGTATTTACAGGTGAGACATGCACTAACGTCGCACTTGCAGAAGGGGGTATCCCCCCCTGATGCCTCGCCGCTGGAAGACAGGTTGCGTGATGGGTACCTACAAACGAAATCAGTGTCCTTGACATATAAGAAGCTGATCAATAATGCACCAGACCCTCTCAAAGTGATCCGCGAGCGCTGGGGGAACGATGGGTTGGAACTTGATGACGAAGAGTGGCAAGAGGCAGTGGCCTCTCCTCCAGGTTGCGTCTGGTCCAATTGAAAATCCTCCATAGAATCTATGTCACGGGAACTCAGCTCGTCGGTATGGGAAGGGCGGATGAGGGCATGTGCAGGAGGCACTGTGGTCAGGAGGGCACATTTATGCATACCTTGTGGGAGTGTGTGTATATACAGAAGTATTGGAAGGGGATACACGCTTGTCTAAGAGGTTCGCGGACTTGTGGTGGGGATCGAGGCTAAGAGATGTCTTTTAAATGTATGGGAGCCCACAGATTTAGGTAGAAAAGACCGTATATGGGTCACGTTGGGACTGATGGCCGCTAAGAGGAACCTGGCAAGATTGTGGGGAGCCGGGGCACCGCCCAAAGTTGAATAGTGGAAAGCAGACATGGATTGGTGTATGCTACGGGAAAAAACTGTGTATGTTTCTAGAGGGTTCCCCAAAAAGTGGATTGGCATATGGAGAAAATGGAATTGCTACCGTGGTAATATATGTGAACCCCCAGTTGTTCTCTCTTTGGAAGATCCTGTAACGCCATAGAGATCGCTACATTACTATTTCGTATGATATATTGTACAACGGTGTCAAGTGTGATTATAACCATGTAACGTGACTCATCTCATCAAATTGTGAATGGAAATGTCGTATTTTTGTTGTTTAATAAAAAGATTTAAAAAAAAAAAAGAATGCAAAATGCCTGGAGCTTTGCTAGGGTACAGACACAGTTTTGCCTGGGCACAGACACAGATCACTGCACCTCAGCGAGGAGCTTGGATGCTCGGTTCCTTGCTGGTCACAGAAACACACATTTGGGCATGTGGTCATCCAGCAAATACGGAAACCTACCAAACCCAGACATTTTTTAACACTAGACAGATGGTGGAGTCCTGGGTGGTGTGGCTTGTAAGGATTTTACTGCTTTTTCTTATCCAGAATTCCCTGTACAGATCGGAAACACTGGTTAATAAAAATGATTTCCTAGCATTTATGTGATGGAAAGTTCTGATGTGAGAATAGCAGAACTCCTACCACCCAATGTTCTCACACTACCACCATTAATGAAGTACCTAATATATGTAGGTGGGCCTATCAGAACTGACAGTACTAGGTCCTACTAAGTGCATTGGATTTGGCCAGATGTTGGTCCTGTGGTGACTGTGGCACTGGAAACAAATAGCACACAACTGAAGAGGCCCAATTAAGCTGAAACCCATCCTGGGTTGCTTGTTTTCAAATTCAGAGAGGATTTGGCTTGGCAGTTCGAGCCGGACTGTTACAACTGGAACAGGACCAACGCTGATTTACATATGGCTGGGTTTAATCTGAGGTGGCCCAAAAAATATGGATTGGGTTGCAGCCTGAGAAATTACAACTGGCTAATATTAATTCAAGCATTCCATCAATCAGTTTTTTTGTATTCTTCATTGTGATGCCCTAAGTGTGATGGTTCTGCCCAGACGTTAGTCCCTTGCTCACTGGAACCAAGCTGCACCTGGCTGAAGAGGCCCAAATAGGTGATAGCCAGTCTAGAGTTTCTTGTGTTCCGGTTCCGAGAGGATTTGGCTTGGCAGTTCGGGCTGACCTGTTCCTATTGAATCAGGACCAAGGCTTATTTGCATATGGATGGGTCTAATCTGAGGTGGCATTGTTGACAAAAAAAGAAATGATGGACTGGAACTACGACAGTCGAGTCCTTACCGGTGGCTGCGATTACTTCAAGCATTCCATCCATCGCTTTTTTGTATTCTTTATGGAAATCACTTCATGCTTGACTTCTTAAGCACTATCTTGTGAATGGAAAAGATTTGCGCACCAACGATATGCAAATCAGTCTTAGTCCTGCTCCAATAGGAACACTCCAAAGTACCATACTGCAAAGAATTCCATGACGCTCTACAAAGTTCTGATGCCTAATAGGGCTTGGTGGGTGCTAAACAAATTCACGCATATATTTTAAACCAATAGATACCCCACTACATTCAAGAGGTCCACTTGTGCTCCTAAAACGTCATATCTCGATAACAGTGTACTTAATCCGTAAGTTAATTAAATGAAGAATGATGTGGAAATGAAGAGACAAGGCATGCTTTTGGAAACTTGTATTCACTGTTGGAGTCAAACATACATGTAAAGGAGAACGAGAGGTGCCTAGGAGGTGTTTGGTTCACTTACAGGATTCAGTTCCGGTTCAATTAAATTATCAGGTGTACTTTTAGTCAGATCATAATGACCATTAGGCTGTGCATCTTCAGGGCTTAAATCTACCACATGAAAAACAGGAGCATCACTGCACGCTTCAGTCGGGGAGCCATTTGCTTGTGAAGTTGCCATATTGGACTCGCTCGGTTGTGGCGCCTGCTCATCAGTATCCATGGGGGCAGCTGGAGGGATTACTTCCGTTTTTGAATTTGGAGACTGAACCACGTGCTCTTGGTTTTTTAAAGGGTCTGCCTGTTCAAAGTTTTCTTCCTTTGTAAAAAGTTGTGACTTTTCAAAGTTGTTTTTTAAAATGTGCAGCTGTTCAAAGTTTACTGTAGACGTTTCCGTTTCACAGACCTCTTCCATTTTCAGAGCCCTTTTGAAAATGGCTCTCATTGTCACAGGTAAGGACATACAGCTGAAAAGAACAACATGCAGAAACAATGTTCACAACGATAATCTCATTTGCTAAATTACACCACGGGTCGTAGCATTTAACAGCACTAGAATCACATGGTAAAATGGTAGCGTTGGTTTCAAGGTGACATTCAAGGTAGTTTGCAAGATCATTAACAGCCTCTGCAGCCAAACTTTCTAGAATGCTCGGAGACATAGTTAACAAGCATTAGGAAATGCAATATGCCTGGTTATTATTTTCCTCTTCATTGTCTGGCAAAACATTTTCTTTAGTCGCGAGTCATGATAGCACTGTTTCGCTAATCGGGATCTACACCCTTTTACCCCACTCTACTAGGAGTGTAATCTGCATCCCTCATTTTCTCCTGGACAGAGGCGACATTCACCTTTCTTCAATGAATTTCAAGGGCTCTGAGGTACGTCTGACCACAGGGTCAAAACGCAGTACCAGTTTGTAATGTTTTGATGATTATAAGTGCAGTTCAAGAGTGCAGAGTTACCATAAACCCATCTTCAATTAAAGCACATATTAGTGGAAGAAGGGAGTCTGGTGAATATTTTGATGAATAATTAGATGTTGAAGGAGTGTGACTGATGAATGGAAGAGCACCGCCCCCGGAATCAGGCCTGATGGCCTTTGATGCTTTCGCTGGAATACCTATGCTGCTCCCGCATGGTCTTGCGACCATCTCACAACTGTTCTGCCTCTAGGACTCTGCATAATGTTACCTAAAGATTCAACGCCGTCAGGAAGATCTTGTTCCAGTCCTAGGCTTTCAGGTGTTAGTCTAATTGGTTTTGTTACTGTAATATGAACCTTGAAGTGAAAACCCCAAATGCAATAAGTTATTCTAGCGAAACAGTGCCCTGATGGCAACAACCCTGCCTCTACAGCTGATGGGGAAACAGCCTTTACAACGAGGTTTATACCTCGTTGTGCCTTTACCACGCATTTTTTAGCACGCATATTTTTACCGCGAATATGCATTTACAACGCATACCAATACCACGTATTTAAGTTAAGTTGGCGGTGGGTGGGGGGGTCTTCCCCCACAAATACATTGTTTTTAAATCTAAAAACAATGTGTGATATTGGCATGCGTTTTAAATGCATATTTGCGGTAAAAACATGCACACTAAAAAATGCGTGGCAAAGGCATGCAAAGTAATTGCCTGCGTTGTACCATCGTACAACCCAGCTGTAGAGACCTCACCCACCTTCTTGGGTCCACCAGCATAAAACTCCCCCCTCAGGTAGCTCGCCTTATCACAACCCCTACAGTCAGTTTCCCCCACTGCTCCACTCAGTTTGCTGAACTGCGTTTTAGTCAACATTTTGGAAGGCAAACTTGTGCTCCCTCCTGACACTTGCCATCCTTCAGACTGCCACTAAACCACTGCTGCTCTTTACCGTCTCTATCCAGCCCCGCAGGCAGAGCACCTCACAACTGGCACTGCCACCCTTTCAAATACCAGGAAGTGAGCGGGACACTCCCACGATATCCAGTAGGGGTTTCATTCACAGCTAGTTGTAGGAGGCCAGCCTTGTTGCTTGCCGGGCCTCTGTGCAACACATCAAATCCTTGATGAGTGAGTTACTGGGACCCCTAGTATCAATCACTGCTTGGAAGTGAGCGCAGCTGGCCAAAGAAGACAGCCACAAACCAGATTCCAAAGCATGGGCACTGAAAGGAACACGCCTCATTGGGAAGGCATGATGAGAGACCACTTGTGACAGGTCTATTTAGTGCGAATAGAAAGAAATGAGTGAAAAGGAGGAGCAGACTCATGGCGGTAGCAAGTCCTCCACAGTCCAGTCACCCTCTATCGAGACGAGTAGCGGCATCCTAGCAGTCTACCCTGTTTCGTGTCATGCATCTCTTGTCAGAGGTGAGGATTCCCTCAATGTTACTGGCCAATGTCGTTTTCAGTGGCTCCTGAGGGTTTCAAACCGGACTAGTAATTGTGTAGAAGGTGGTTTTGTTCTACATAGTTTTGTAGTTGTTTAAAACCAATTCCTTTTGAAGATTTTTCACAAGAATACACACAACCTGAAGTACATCAACGCAAACCATGAACAAAGTACAATAATAGCACTTACAAAGAAGGTACCACGTCCAGGGTGACGAGCCATGTCAGTTACTCAGCCAACAGGTTCACACAGTATAAGGGCCTGCCATGGTCAGCCTCAGAGAGGCTCTGTCCCTGTGCAGGTAGAGTGTGGCAGGAGGGTGTCGACCTCTGATAGGTCACATCTTTACACCCGGGAAGCAATCCATTGCCAAAATCACTCCATGGCGACTACCTATTCTTCTTTGAATTCCTTCTGCTAGATGGCTAAGGTAGGATCACCCTCAATACACCATGGCTCCTTGACCCGTGCTGGTGACTTGGAGCTCAAGAGGGAAAGTGGCCATCTTGATCTTGGCTATGGCCCACCCTCTGAGCATCTGATAGGTAGCTTTTTTTTCCAAGAAAATTGTTGGGAAAAAGGCAGTTTAGGAATCATTGAGCAGTATTAGTTCTGAATCTTTGGATCTGCTGTTGATGACTTAAGCAAGAGTGTTGTTCATAGATTGCCTGACAACTCTCATGTTGGAACCTTATAGGGCTTTTACTTTAATCATGTCTGTAAGGCAGTAGCGGCTATTACCAATCGGGAGTGGTGCGGCGGGTATGAAATTAAAAGAGAAAAAAAAAACACTTATCTGGGCCTGCCGGCCGCTGCCTCTCCTTTGTCCTCTTCAGCCTGTCTCTGCTGGCAGAAGGAAGCAGCAGGAAGCTCCCAGGCTCCCCATAGCCAATCACAACGCTGCAATGCAGTGTTGTGATTGGTCTGAGCACCGAACCACGGCGCTCAGTCGGGGACTCGGGGCATTATATGTTCCTCACCAAGCTGTCTAACGCAAGCCTGGTGGGGAAGATGCAAAGTGCGGTGGACTGTTTGGCCGGCCTGAGGGGGCCGGCCAAGCAGTCATGTGCACTTAAGGAGTGCAAACCACTCCTCTCCCTGCTCTTGCCAGACCCGCCCGAGAGCCTCTGACTTCAATAGGAAAAATAAAATGATATGTTATTATCATTTTATTTTTCCTTTTGAGCAGTGGGGCAACGCTCATCCGCCTTAGCGGAGGAGCCGCCACTGTTGTAAGGTCTGGGAAGAGAGATGTAATGAATTGTTTCATGCAGGCCGCAGCGCAGGGTTCTTATGATGCGTTTTAAGCTTTTGTCTTTAGTGCTAAAATTCAGGATACCTATATTTGGAACAGAACTATGGCATGGTAATGCTATTTTATATATAACACACGTAAAGAAGGGGGGGACAGGGAGCTAATTGGAAAAGAGAGGTCCAGTACCAGTGCTTCCAAAGGGTCTCGTAGTAATCACTAGGGGATAACTGTTCCTAATGGAGAAAAGAGCAGCCTATTTTGGTTGCTGTGCTAAAGAGTCTAGAGTGTTGTCTCAATTTTCAGTCACGGTTGGATCTAGATGAAGGTGGCGGAATTTCTCCTTTAAGATAAAGTGCCCTCACACACCCTTGCGGGTGTCATGCTTCATCATCGGGCGTTTGCTCCTCGTGGGGGTGGCGCTGCTGTCCCCCACGGGCCCGGTGAGAGGGCTCTTTGTCGGAGATCTTTTTAGGAGAGACGCAGCAGTTGTGCGTGGGGTGTGTGGGCCTACGAAGTGTGTGAGTGAATTAAAATTACCCCTCCGGTACCCAGAAACAGTTTTATTCGGGGGTCCGGGTGGTAAGATTAACAAGCATTGGAAATGCAATAGGTCTCGCATTTTTTTAAGTTAGAGCTATTGGCATTGTAAATGGCAATGTCTGTTACCTACTAAGGGAGGATGGAGGGAGCAGTTGGTGTCGGAGTGCCAAAATGCTCTGTTGGAGAGTGACTGGCCAAAAGTAATCCAAAGAAGCAGCGACTTTTAAAAAAACAAGTTTGCCTCCCAGCAACTGGTGCCTTGATGAGGACTCGAATGTGATTGGTGGGTTGGGGCAGGGAAAGGGGCACAGCAGAGCTTCTCTCTGGTTAATTAACCGAGTCGGAGGTGATGTATTTTTTACGTCGAGCCTGGGCAGCGCATGCGCTGCTCTGAGAGCCATGCTGTATTGGAGTATGTACTTGAAGCCCCTCCCACTCTCCGCCCATATTTGTCATTGGCTTGTGTCATTGTCCTTCGTAAATGCTGGCTTCTGATTCGTTATTAGGCTTGTTTATCCCTCCTTAGTACCGCCTTGTTTTCATTTGTACCTCCCATGAGGACTGGCCCTTTTACTTCGGTTGTTACACGGTACGTCTTCTTCAGTGTGTAAGCACTATTTTCTTTAATGAGTTTCTCTTACTGCAGGACGGTCTCTCGTGTGCAGTTGTGACCACCGGCTTGTTTATTTCACTCGTAGCAAACGGGGAGCTCTTCAGGGGCCATGGGAGACAGAAGGGACAACTCAGCGATGCCTTCAAGCATTTGGAATGCAATAGGTCTCGCATTTGAGAGAGTTTAAGCTATTGGCAATGTAAATGACAATGCCTTTTATTTATGTTTTAAAAACCAAAACATAAATTAAAGGCATTGTCATTTATAATGCTAATGGCTCAAACTTGTTTTTTTAAAAGTCGCTGCTTCTTTCGTTTACTTTTGGCCAGTCACTCTCCAACAGAGCATTTTGGCACTCCGACAGAAGAGTCTGGGGTCGCATTACAAAGGCGACAGGCCTTTGAAGCTTCCCTCTCGAGCACTGTGTCCATTCTGGGGGAGGTGTGACATCTCCACCCAGGATGTGCTTTGCTTCTGGTCCCAGAGAGCAAAGGCTCCCGACCCAGGGGTCCAGAAACATGTCTGGTGGCAGCAGGCTGTCTAAAGCCAGTCTGTGGCCACACCAGGGTTGGTAAGTGCTCAGGGGCAGAGGTGTTCAGAGTACGCTTCAATAAATCCCACACTGGCATCAGTGTGGGTTTATTGAGAGGAATAGTCTGGTACCAAACACTCCTGAGTTCAGAGAAGCTATCATGGTGCTGGAGAACTCGAGTTGTCGAGTTTCCAGCCCATGTACTCTCTATGGCTTCCCTGGCACTTACAATATCTAAGAATGGACTTAAAAATGTAGGGGCATATCTGCTCATGCAGATATGCCACACCTGTGGTATAGTGCACCTTGCCTGAGGGCTGTAAGGCCTGCTAGAGGGGTGACTTACCTATACTCTAGGCAGTGCTCGTTGGCTTGGCACACAGGCAGTGTGCCTTGTTGGCTTTGTCATTTTGTCTGCACCAGGCTATGCATGCTGCAGTGGCAGTCTGCATGGCCTAGGTGAGGGGTCCCCAGGTGACCCTCTTCAGTCCCAATGCCCTTGGTACCCAGGTACCATTTACTAGGGACTTACAGGGGGCCTGAAGGGCCAATTGTGGAATAGTTTTAGGGAAGAAGCACTGGTTCAGGGGACGTGGTTGGCAGAGACCCTGTGCACTACAATTGACACTACATCAATTTTCAGGCAAAAAGTGGGGCTAACCATGTCAAAACAGGCACTTTCTCGCAGGACAGAATAGTAAACTCACTAGCTATTTGCTGTAGAGTGTCTCCAGGCCTAATTATACAGTTTTGGACAGGAGACCGGGTGCCTTTTTTGCTAAAATGTCAGGGCTGAGGTGGAATGAGCTGTGTAACCTGTTGTATTGAAGCTTTTCAGTACTGCTGGTAACCAGTGCCAGTTAATACTGTCTACAACAGGCTGAAGACGCATCCCCTGGTTGATGGCGACAGCTCTGTTACTTCTTTTCTAATAACAGTCATATTCTTTGCTTCCCTTAGGGCATTAGGTGGCAGTTTATACAGCCCCTCTGGTCTTTTAGGTGGAACTCAATTATCGTGTTGCTCCCTCTTCCCGGGTCCCAACTTCATCTGACATTCTCACCGCAATGCTACAATCCAGGCTCCCTACTTTGAAGGACCATATCTAGGCCCCTCAGATGCAGATGGTCCATGTTATGCTTTATCAGTTTCAGAGTATCTGGTGTATAAAACTCCACAACACTGTACGCCCCATTCCTGCCAACCTGGGAGCTGTAACTAGCGTGCACACAGGGATTAACTAATTTAATATCTTGCGAGATTATCAGGCTAAGTGCAGGGATGGCCTGAAACACATCTAACAAGCATGCTCGATTTAGTGGCAATGGACATACTGGCTCTGGAAATATATAAACGAAGGTTTAGTTGTAGGTGCCTGGGGAGACAGCACATTGCAAATCATAAACATTCCTGGGGATTTAGTTACCTCTGCCATGCTAGTTAGTTCAGGCAGGAAAGACCTCTCACAAGGGTTTAAAGGTGCAGAATTCCTACCATTTGCACTGCTATGCACTTCACCACCAATCCCAGTAACATTTTCTTCAAGTGCACTTTAATTAAAGGTGACCCCGTCGGAATGACTATTTCCGGGATGGTTTCCTACATCTGGAGTTGAGACTCTTTGTTCCCCTTTGTGGAGGTATGAGTTGGACAAAGTTGCTGCAGTCCTAGTTATTGGCGTAAAGAACGACACTTAATTCAGTACCTGGCCGATCACCATTGCTAAGGGGACAGGAGCCAGGGTCACATTTGCTACCATGGTGTTTGAAGGAGAAACTGGGAAGCTTGGGTAGGTATTAAACAGAGGAGGTATGTGTGAATGTAAGGCGATATTTGAAGAGTACAAAATGAGAATGGGTCAATACATGGACATTAGGGAGATTTTTGCTGTCCCATGCACGCTGTGTGGGATCCAGTAAGGATTAAATATCCGGAAGGCCTGGGTAGAACTAACGCAGCATGGTCTGCTACAGTCAGAGTTACTGTGGTTCTGAAAGGAGCAGTAGAAGGTGGAGTAGTGTGGACATTCAATTGAGTTTCTGCGTTTAAAGGTTGGAGTGAGAACGAGACCTTTTTTTCCAGAACAAGTGCGTGTTCTGGTACGTTTCTGGATGATGACGGTAATGGTCCAGATTGATATTATGATCTAGACAGAGAAAATATACAAGGCTTGCCAAGTGGGACACGAGGTAGAAATAGTTTGGTTCCCGCTAAGTTCCAAAATGATGTTATGCCAAATTAGTTGAGGTATTCAACTTGTGTATGGTTTGTATGTAGGTTGTGTTGCTATGTTAGGTTGTGTCTGGTATGTTAGGGGTATGATGCAAGAGTATTTGGAACGTGGATGTTGGGCTGGTAAAACTAGAATGTGTAGGGATTGGTGATAGGCTCGTGGAAGGTTAATGGGAGCGTTCGATGGGCTGGTAAAAGGTTGCCGATGGCGGTTGTTACCCGATACTTAAATGAACCAGCGTAGGTGACAAACTTGCGTTGTGCACTTCATCCACCCTCCTTCTTACACGTCTGCCTAGTAAATTGTGTGTATACATGCTATGCTAATAGTAACTCCCTGCGTCAGCTGGATTCCATTGAGGTAAAGCTGCGAACTAACTGCCATTCAGGCGGGTGTCAGATTGTATTGTATTGTAATTGCATTTGTATAGCGCTTACTACCCCTGACGAGGCGTCAAAGCGCTTTTTCGGCGAGTAGCACGCTACTCCGGGACCCATAGAGGATTAGTGTTGAATTAGTATAGTGAAACATGCAAGTAAATTTTAAGTGGTGGATATGTTAGTCAGTTATTTGGATTCGGAAGGATAGCAGAAGGATAGAAGAGGAAAGAAGGTTTAGTATTTATATAGCGCTTCTAACCCCTGATGGGGTGTTGAATCGCTTTTTTTGGCGAGTAGCACGCTACTCCGGAAACCCATAAAGGATTAGTGGTGAATTAGTATGGTGAAATATGAAAGTAATTTGAGTGGTGGATATTAGTCAGTTATTTGGAGTGAGAAGGATAGCGGAGGGATAGAAGGGAAAGAAAGGTTTACATTCATATAGCGCCTGTTACCCCCGATGGGGTGTTGAAGCGCTTTTCTGGCGAGTAGCAGGCTACTCCGGAACCCATAAAGGATTAGTGTTGAAAATGAGTATAGTGAAATATGAAGTAATTTGAGTGGTGGATATGTTAGTCAGTTATTTGGATTGAGAAGGGTTAGGGAGGGGTAAAAAAGGAAAAAAGGTTTGCATTTATATAGCGCTTGTAACCCTGATGAGGTGTTGAAACGCTTTGTTGGCGAGCAGCACGTTACTCTGGAACCCATAAGGATTAGTGGTGAATTAGTATAGTGGAATATGGTATTAGAGAAGTGAACATGCTAATCTGTTATTTTGATTGAAAAGGATAGTGGAGGGATAGAAGAGTGAAGGACTTCTTTTTTTAGGTTTTTAGATTAGGTTAAGAAATTTTTCTCCTAGACAGTAAACAGTGCTGCAGGGCATGAGTCTGCTATGTGGAAGTATGTAGTTAGGCAAACGTTTATCAGCTGGCGCATTTGAAATTACGGAGTGCAGTGAGGATGCTTAAAGATGCATCCATTAAAAATTACGTACTGCTTTGTGAATGCAAACAATAAGGCACATGTGACTTATGGGTGTTACTTCCTTGTTTTTTAGTATACTAGCTATTTTTTTTTAATGGAGGAACGCTAATATTAGCTGGGCTTTAAGAATACTGCATATAAATCGTATTTATCTTTTACTGAATAAAATTGAGTATTAGTTATAAGCAACTAAAAACAATAAGGCACATGTGACTTGTAAGTGTTACTTCCTTGTTTTTTAGTACTAGCTATTTTTTTTTAATGGAAAAACGCTAATATTAGCTGGGCTTTAAGAATACTGCATATACATCGTATTTATCTGTGTCTTAGCTTTTTCCACTGACAAAATAACAAGCCCTCAAATGTTTTTTTTTTTAGAGTGGAACTTTACTCTTTGGGTTGTTTTTTTTTGCGTGACAGTTTGAGGTCGGTACAGTTCAGGAATGTATGGGGTGCCTTATTATTTATAGGCCGTACCCTGCGTAGTATATACAGCCTATTGCATACTAAGGAAGGAGAGAGATAATACCACCTGAAGCACACTTCTGTAGACTTTATGACCTGCTGCTCCTTACTGTGCTCCCAAAACCCTCCTCACACAGGAATACCTAATGCGCTGCATTACTGTGGCACACTACACAAAACATTCGAAACACAGTAGCCCTTTCCGCAATAGAATTGTAAAAACATGGAGCATAGGCATAGAACACGACAGTAGGCAATTTCCTTAAAGTACAATTATGAAGATGTGGCGTAATGGCTAGAGCTGCCAAGTGAGAAGCTGGAAAACCCTGTTAGAGTCACGACACAAGTTAGTTTATCATACTGCGCCTCTCAATAAGCATTGTGTTGTTCTGGAATGTTACTGGTTTTCCTGTAAATCCGCCCAATACTTTTTGGTGGTGTTTGCATTACATATAACTGTAAAATAAAAACAAACAAAAAGCAAGTAGTCAGCGTACCCGCTGAGCAAGAGCTGACTACACCGGCTGATTTAGCATACGCACAGTTACGAAGGCTCTGTACAACATAGCATTGTCCACGAGGTGGAATGTTATTTACTACAGATAGCGCTGGCAATGGGCAGTATACAGGCACACACCGACTTAATATACGTTCTTAAACATGCATGCAGCCCTGGAGCGGCACTAACACCACCTAGCACTTTTCCAGCACTTTAAGGTTAAAAAGGCAGAGAAACTGGCAGTTGTATATGGAAGAAGTAGTATATAATGCGTTGGTTTATTATTAACATTAATATAAATACTGCTGAATGACTATGGCAGGGTGCTAACATGGAATTATTAACGGTAACATTGATATTAATAGACACCAATTAAGGAAAATAAGGCACATGTAAGTTGGTTTAAGCAAAAAAAGTCACTAGGGACAGCAGAAGCACCGGTTTCTGCCTCCCCCATTCCTCGCCGGAGCAGCGCTGTGATCTCACAAAGTGCGTCTGCCTCTGCCCCGCTGCAGATCTCCGTCTCATCTGGCCACAAGAGCAGGTGAGACTATGCCTACATGGCACTGCCAGCAGTGAGCGCGCAGCCAGGCACAGAGGGCCCGCCTCGCCTCACGGTCGAACTGCTGCCCGTCGCATTCCTTGTGAACACGGCTGCTGGCACAATTGTTTCACAACGACTGACGACTGGATCTCCGGGGTGGCGGTGGGGGAGGATTGGGGGCAAAACTGAAGTCGCTGAATCCGCAGGAATACTTGAGACCCGCTGACTCACGAACACGCGCTTCAAGCCGTTGCCACTAGTGCAAGAAAAACCAGTGGTGCGCGCGCACCACAGAGGAGCGGGGGGAGGGAGCGCGGCAGCGAGGCGAACGTGTGCTGCTGCGCGTGCTAGCCACCGTCGGGAATGGGCGGAGCAAAGGCGGGACATGCGCCCGCCTTTGCCCAATTGCGTGCTGGCTTTTTTTTAAAAAAAGCACGCGAAAGCCAATGGCAGCAGCGGAAAGCAAAACCACACGCACGAGCGTGTGGTTAGCTTTCTAAAGCCCTTTCTAGAGGTCTCGCGCTGCGCGAGCAGTGCTACGCACTGCAACGCCTGGCGCGAGACCTAAAAATAAGGGATAAGGAGAACCTCTTTGAAACAAATGCTATAGAGGAGTGAGTATTGAACTGCTGCTCTCTTATCCGTGAGTGTGCGTAGAAGTGAAAATTAGGTTTCTGGGTACCGGAGGGGTAATTTTAATTCACTCACACACTTCGTAGGCCCACACACCCACACGCACAACTGCGGCGTCTCTCCTAAAAAGATCTCCGACAAAGAGCCCTCTCGCGGGGCCCATGGGGGACAGCAGCGCCACCCCCACGAGGAGCAAACGCCCGATGATGAAGCATTACACCCGCAAGGGTGTGTGAGGGCACTTTATCTTAAAGGAGAAATTCCCCCACCTTCATCTAGATCCAACCGCGACTGAAAATTGAGACAACACTCTAGACTCTTTAGCACAGCAACCAAAATAGGCTGCTCTTTTCTCCATTAGGAACAGTTACCCCCTAGTGATTACTAATGCTATTTTATATCCATACTTCAAAATGTTCAAGAGAAACTGAATATCTTTTTGTACTCTGCTATGATGGAGTGTGAGACATTCTCCAAAAATGCAGCAGAACGCCTACCAGCTGTCCTACGACTCACAGTGCAACTAGCTATCCCTACAATAAACACAGTGAAAGAAATTGACAGAACTGGGAGATAAAAATGTACACACATGTAGAAACTGCCGAGTCACAGCCCAATTGCCTTTTCCCAACCAATAACTGAGTACCATTTGCTAAGCTCGGCTTTATGTCTGGCTTATAAACACGAATTACGAAATGCCACAAAACCCATATACACTTACCATTGTAGAACTCGAGCAATAAATTCATTGGTGCACAGTGCAGTTGGGCTTCCAGAGTCCAGGTGGAGGCTACACTGAATTTGTCGAGAGTTTTGGACATCAACAGCAACTGTGCACAAACAACAAAACACTTTTTAATTTGTAAACTACTTAAGTTTTTTTGTGCGTCTTACAGGTAGGTCACATGTATTGCATAAATGCATCTTTTTGTTTTGCCTGGCAGGCTGGTTTGGGCACAGTGGCCCAACACCACTAAACCACCATGCTAGTTATAACTGCGCCTTTTTATGTTGTAAATATGCGGTCCATTAAGTATGTACTTAAGTGAATAAAATTGATCAGAAAAAAGGCTGACAAAAATTGATGCTTTCCACCAGCCCTGTTCGGTTTTCATCATGGCCCGAGTTGCTAATATCGTTGGAATGAAAAAAATATATATGTGAAAGCCTTCGTTTAACTTGTGCAAAAATGGCTTGTTGTATTAATAATGTACCATTCGTTTATTGGTTTATGTTTAATTAAAATGCAAACCAAGCCAGGTGTAGCATTGAGAAAACCATATCCATGAAATTACATTGTCCCAGCACCTAAACGTTTTATTACAAAACAGCAGAGTGCAAAGCAGAAACATTACATTTCACTGCTCTAAAGCTATTACTCAAAATTCATAGCCAAGTGCGTTAGTACAACGGTCCTTTGCACAGCTCAAAACAAAGCATTTTATCCAATTTTGCATGTTCTTTGTTCAAAAACGCTTAGCTCTCTTGCTGTTAAATGTGTCCGGAAAAACATTAAATTATTCTTGAAACATGTCCTCACAGCCAGACGGTTCTGTTGGTGCACTGCCATATTTGAATGATCACAATTTTATGAGAAATGTAAAACAATATTTACTTGTACTTTTGAAACATGCAGTATACATCCGAAACCATAATAAGTGTTTTCTGAATCTCCTGACTCTTGCTGTAGCAAATATGCACATGTCCCCATAAGATGTGCACAGGTAAGCGTTTATGCATCTTCAAGACCAAACATGATGGCACACATCTTTGTACTGGTGTACTCCCTATTGAGTTGTAATAAAGCACTTTATGAATCTTTATAGCCCTTAAAACCCACCGATGGAGAGGAGATCCATCACTTCTTAACTGGGAGAATACGGACAACAATGAAAAGCCTTTTCTACACCTTTAAACATGATGGTTGCACTAAGGTGTCTAGGTAAGCATGCCCATGGTTCTTAGGAGTCAGCAATACCAAGAATATATAGAATTATGTAGCAAAATATTAGTTGTGATGTTATAGGAAACTATAAAAGATGAACAAACTGCAGGAAATATAAAACACGAAAATATAGCGCGACAACAAGCCCAAGCAGAAACCGCACAGCTGTTCATGGTTAAAAACCAGTTTAGGCCCAAATCCCCAATTGACATGAGTACGTTGAAAAGGTCACTTAAGGATACAATCAATCAATCAATCAATCAATCACGGCATTTATAGAGCGCGCTACTCACCCGGGAGGGTCTCAAGGCGCTGGGGGAGGGGGTAAGTTACTGCTCGAACAGCCAGGTCTTGAGCTGCTTCCTGAAGGAGAGATGGTCCTGGGTTCGCCGAAGGTGAGTGGGGAGGGAGTTCCAGGTCTTGGCTGCCAGGTAGGAGAAGGATCTTCCTCCGGCGGTGGTTCTGCGGATGCGTGGTACGGTGGCGAGGGCGTGGCTGGTTGATCGTAGCTGGCGTGTGGGCGTGTAGAAGGTCATGCGGTCGTTGAGGTACTTTGGGCCCAGGTCGTGGAGGGCCTTGTGTGCGTGGGTGAGGAGTCTGAACGTGATTCTCTTGCTGACGGGGAGCCAGTGCAGGTCTTTCAGGTGCACGGTGATGTGGCTGTGTCGGGGATGTCCAGGATGAGTCGTGCGGAGGCGTTCTGGATGCGCTGGAGTCTCTTTTGAAGTTTGGCTGTGGTTCCGGCGTAGAGGGTGTTCCCATAGTCCAGTCGGCTGGTGACGAGTGCCTGGGTGACGGTCTTCCTGGTTTCAGTGGGGATCCATCTGAAGATCTTGCGGAGCATGCGCAGGGTGTTGAAGCATGAAGATGAGACGGCGTTGACTTGTCTGGTCATCGACAGGGAGGAGTCCAGGATGAAGCCCAGGTTGCGTGCGTGGTCCGTTGGCTTGGGCGCGGTGCCCAGGGCCGGGGGCCACCAGGAGTCGTCCCAGGCGGAGGGTGATGAGCCCAGGATGAGGACTTCCGTCTTGTCTGAGTTCAGTTTAAGGCGGCTGTTCCTCATCCAGTCGGCGACGTCTCTCATCCCGTCGTGTAGGTTGGCTCTGGCGGTGGTGGGGTCGTTGGTGAGGGAGAGGATCAGCTGGGTGTCGTCGGCGTAGGAGATGATGTTGAGGTTGTGTCGGCGTGCGATGGCTGCGAGGGGGCTCATGTAGACGTTGAAGAGGGTTGGGCTGAGTGAGGATCCTTGTGGAACGCCGCAGATGACTTCGGTGGCTTCGGATCTGAACGGGGGGAGGCGGACTCTCTGGGTTCTTCCGGCGAGGAACGAGATGATCCATTCCAGTGCTTTCTCTCGGATTCCGATGTTGCTGAGGCGCTTCACTAGGGTGCGGTGGCAGACGGTGTCGAACGCCGCAGAGAGGTCCAAGAGGATGAGGGCAGCTGTTTCCCCGTTGTCGGTTAGGGTTCTGATGTCGTCGGTGGCTGCGATAAGGGCGGTCTCGGTGCTGTGGTTGGCCCGAAACCCGGACTGCGAGGGGTCGAGGGATCCATTCGTCTCGAGGAAGGCGGCAAGCTGTCTGTTGACGGTCTTCTCGATGACTTTGGCCGGAAACGGAAGGAGCGAGATGGGACGGTAGTTCTTGAGGTCGGTGGGGTCCGCCGTTGGTTTCTTCAGGAGGGCGGTAAGCTCGGCGTGCTTCCAGCTCTCCGGGAAGGTGGCGGTGTGGAAGGAGGAGTTGATGATGTCCCGGAGATGGGGTGCGATGGTGGCGTCGGCTTTGTTGAAGACGTGGTGTGGGCAGGGGTCGGTTGGTGATCCGGAGTGGATGGAGTTCATCGTGCGGGTGGTGTCTTCGGTGCTGATCGGGGTCCAGTTGCAGAGGGTGGTGGTGGCGGGCGTTGGTTCGGCGGTAGGGTGCGTTGTTTGTGCGTCGAAGCTGTTGTGTATGTCGGTGATCTTGCGGTGGAAGAACGCGGAGAGTGAGTTGCAGAGGTCTTGCGAGGGGGTGATGTCGTTGTTTCCGGCGCTGGGGTTGGAGAACTCTTTGACGATGCTGAAAAGTTCCTTGCTGTCATGGGCGTTGTTGTCCAGTCGTTCTTTGAGTGCCGACTTCTTGGTGGCACGGATCAGCTGGTGGTGTTTGCGGGTGGCGTGCTTGAGGGCGGTCCTGTTGTCTGTGGTCTGGTCGAGTCGCCAGGTTTTCTCGAGAGTGCGGCAGTTCTTCTTGGATTCCTTGAGTTCGTTGGTGAACCAAGGGGTTTTCTTGCTTCCGGGTCTGCTGGGAGGGTTTTTTAGTGGTGCGAGGTCGTCGGCGCAGGCGGTCAGCCACTTGGCGAGGTTGCTGGCTGCTTCGTTTGGGTCCGTTGTGTTGGTGGGTGTGTTCTGGCTGAGGGAGGCGGTGAGCTGCTCGGCGGTGATCTTGCTCCAGCTCCGGCGGGGAGCCTGTTGCGGGTGGTGGTGGGTCGCAGTCTTTCTGAAGCTGAAGTGGACGCAGCTGTGGTCGGTCCAGTGGAGTCCGGTGGCGTGGCTGAAGGAGATGTGCTTGCTGGACGAGAAGACGGGGTCAAGCGTGTGGCCGGCGTAGTGGGTGGGCGTGTTCACCAGTTGCTTGAGTCCGAGGTTGGCGAGGTTGTCCAGCAGGGCGGTGGTGTTTCTGTCGTTGTTGTTCTCCAGGTGGAAGTTGAGGTCCCCTAGGAGGATGTAGTCGGCTGAGGGCATGGCGTGCGGGCTGATGAAGTCTGCGATGTCTTCGCTGAATAGTGTGCGTGGTCCCGGGGTCTGTAGATGAGGGTGCCTCGGAGGGTGGTCTTGGGGTCAGTGTGTATCTGGAAGTGTAGGTGTTCGGCGGCGGAGAAGGTCTCGTCGGAGTTAGTCGAGATGCGGATGGTGTTCTTGTGTACGATGGCGATGCCTCCTCCCGTCTGGTTGACGCGGTCCTTCCGGGTGATCTTGTATCCATCCGGGATGGCTATGGCGATGTCGGGCGCTGAGGAGGCGTTCATCCAGGTTTCGGTGAGGAAGGCGATGTCCGGTGCTGTTGCAATGGCATAGGACACTTAAAAGGATTTTCAGTTAAAGGCCAACTGATGTTTAAAAGGCCTAAAAGCATTTACGATTCTATCACAAGTTCAACAGCTCGGACCCCGTACCTTCAAATAGATCGTGGCCTGATTAAATAATGGGAACAGGAAATCGAATTAGCCCAGAGCACACGGAGATCTAAGGTGCCGGATTAGACAATGGGTCCAGGGAAGTAAATAAGTTCTGAGCACACGGAGGTCTTAGGTGCACAATACTGGAAGCACACACTTCACTTAAAACATTTATCATGAAGCGAACATGCATTCACAACAGAAGAACGCTTCTTTGCCAAGCATTGTTGAGTGTATAATAAACAATGTGTAATGGATTGGATCGGAATTCGGGGTTATGAGGTCACAGGTCTTCAAGTGGTTTTCCATCTTAAATCTGTAACTTGCTAGTCAACCATTTACTGTCTGTAATAACCCTTTGTAATATCATGTATAAAAAGGCCTGCCTGCGAGCAGGAAGATGAGAAAGCCTGAGTAGGACTGAGGTGCAGTCCGCGTTGTATGTTGAAGGTCTTTCTCCCTGTCGCGACAGTTCGTAAATACTGTCTTTGTATTGCCAAGAAGAGTCTGTGTGGTTATTCCATTTTGGAGGGTCCAAATTCACCCCTCAACAGTGAGTCACTGGTCTCTTACTTCTTGAATGGCTGAGGTTCGCCTCAAGTTTGGAAAACCTCACATTTCTCGATTTTCTCCCTTACACGGGGATGCATTACTTGATATGAGTTTCCTTGTTCTCACCAGAGTGTGAAAATGACAGATTGCAGTCACTTACTACTCACCGGATCCCAGCAGTTCCCACCTATTAGGCAGAGTAGCCAGATACACTGTTTTGTTCCCAAGAGCTGGAGGGGAAATCACAGGAAGATGCCAAAATGGATTTTATGGAAACCAAGATAATTTTTTATAAACACTGGCAGGCAGGTATGAGGCTGAGACACTTTTGGTGATAGACTGAGTTTGACCAAGCACTGGCAACAAGTATTCTAGAGACACTGACCGGTCTACAATAATTTCTGCTTGCCTATCTCCCCCTCCATCTCTGCTTCCAGGACTAACAACCAGCGTACTAGGCAACAAATGTGGATTTTATTAATTACAATAAACTAATATTTAATTCAATCTCACTGCTTGCCTTCACAAAAGGCTAATGCCTCCCATAGGCCAGCAGAGTGAATTAGGTATCGGACTGAAATGGTATGAACGTCTTCATGACGATTAACGGCTTCTTTTTAAGACTGCTTCAAATGTGTCTGCAATCACCAAATGCCATGGCTGTCTTTCCCTCAGTGACTTCAGGTGCATTCTTTGGGACAGGTCCCTCAAATCATGCTCCTTCTCAAATCACCAAATACAGAAGGGTGAGGAACCGTCACTGACTTAAATCTTCTCGAATTCCTACGTGGCAGGACGTCAGAACATTTGGAAAGGGACACAATGTCAAAAATGTCTTTTTTTGTACAAAAAGATGATCATTGGGAAAAGTCTTTAAAATCTCAACTGCTCCGGCTCTCCGCTCTGTTGGCTGTGTGGAAACTGAACTGATCAAAAGTACATGTGCGGGCTTTATATGGTGGTTGACCCGCCACTTCCAGTAGGGCCGAAAGACGTCTCAGTCACCTCTGTGTCGCACCATACGAGGCCGGTATTCATACCAGGAAAAATCTATAGAGCCAGTCTGGCGCCTGGAAGGGGTTTAAGTAAGGAATCATCCGTCTGCAATACCTAGTCGAAACAGTTTATTTAGGTTCGTTACAAAAATCTAAACACATTTAATCAACTTTCCGTTATGATCCTTTATAAAATCACTTAAAATGTCCCCTTTTAAAATTTCACCTGAATACTCCATATGCTTCTGTTTTTTTTGTGTGTTTTTTTTTTTTTTAACAAATCTACTCCCTGCTTACATATATGCACATTTCGTTTGATTGCACCGCAATTACAAAATAATCTCAACTGCGGATGCACACACTTATTTTTTTATAAACAACACAAGCCAAGTATAAATAGATTCAGGCAACACTGAAACATATTTTTGATGTGCATGAAACTCACATACAAGGACGGACACCCATGCAGGTTTATTCCAGTGATGCAGCGAGACACAATAAGATTTACCTGAGGATTTTTTCAGTCCAAGAATGCATTACTACAGAGCGAGATGCTGTTCTTGTCAGAAACAGTTTCAAATTCTGAATCTCAATCATTCAAAATGCTCCTATGGGAACTAATTTTCGTTCATAATTTGACCCCAGGACATCAGCGGTAATGGAGTGAGAAGCTCTAAATAATTTCACCAGCGGGTGCACGTGGACCTCCAGTACTTTGTTGCAGGACTCTCCAGTATGTTGTCTGGGTTCTCACAGTACCTCTTCGAATAATGACATTTAGAATGGGTTGGACTCCTCTCTACTAGTAGTTGAGACTCCGTTTTCCACTCTCTTTTTGCAGTTCTCCTCTGAGTCTAAGCCAGAGGTCTTCAAACTTTTTTACTCTGAGCCCCCCGTAAGCAAAATGTTTTGAGGTCGGGCCCCCCTCCAAAACTTTATGGCAAGGATTGGGGGAGCGGGAGGGACATGGCTGCGTGCAGGGAGTGGGGCTTATGAGATAATTTCAGGAATACTTTTTCTATAGCTTATGAACCGCACTAAATATGAGACTTATAAAACAGCTAATGCATCAAACAAAAACAGATATTATCCCAAACAAACTGCTCCCCATAAAATGGGGTGTTGTGAGCCCCTCACACTCTTTGACCCCAATGCAACTACACCTGCTGCACTAATGATAACTGCAGTCCTGAGTAGCAGGCTATCTCCCCTGCATCTTTTACCTCTTCCCCACCATGATGGATCATCACCTCGGTCCTAATGCTTGAAAGTAAAATAAGCTCCGATGCCCCTTTTTTAAAGGTAGACAGTCATAACTGTGAGGCAGTGGGCCCCTCAAATCCCTGGGCCCCAGTCCTGCTGCATCTGCTTCCTTAATGATAACCAGCAGTGGCCACTTGCACACTTGGCAGCAGTACCAGCTTCACTAATTAATGTCCCTTAAAAAAAAAAAAACACATTGTCCCCTTCTTTGGGGTATCTCTCTGAAGAAGCTGTCTCTGGCCATTTGCAAACATAAAAATGAGTCCCCATACAGGTCTCCCTATTCTGGGCCTTCTCTTTGACAATATCTATGAATCTCGCTCCTTTCCTCTGTCTCCTAGACCATTACTGTGAGGCCCCAGGGATCGAGAGGATTAGGGCTCTGCATCTGAATGCAACCCTGCTTGCCTTCTACCTGCCACCCCATGGACTCAGCTTTCACAAAAAAACTGCCCCCGAATGGTTAAAACGGACTTTGAGGTGCCTCTGCCTGAAAGCGAAGGGTGTGGTGGTAGTGCAGAAAGGTAAAAAAGAAACCAGCCTTCTTACCAGCCATTAATTGATTGAGTCACTTAAAGCCAGGACCACTGGAATTATGAGTTTCTGCAGCAGCAGCGTTTTCCACATTATCATCAGTTTACTGCATTTGCTACATAATCTGCAGATTTCAACAAAAAAACCTTGATTTTAGCTCAAACGGAACAAAAGTTACTTAAAGCGTGGCAAAGTGTTCCGGAGCAGTGGAAGGCCCTGTGCAAAGATTGACTGGTAATCTTGTAGTTACTTACTGCTGTATTTGGGTGTTAAACTGGTACTAATGAGGTGAAATATTTTCCCTGACAGCATTACCTTGAGTTAAAATGACAAAATAATGAAGTAATGCTAACCCCAAAATGTGGCGCATTGTGCCGCATAATTTACCTTTTCTTGCTGCATAATTTAATCAAACCTGCCGCATAATGTGGTCCTCTTCTGCTGAATAATTCCAGTGGCTCTGCTTAAAGCTTCATGGTGGCAAAGATTTATTCTTTTTGAGATGTAATGTAGGGGTGTTATCAGCTGAGATCTGGAATAGTGGAGACACTTACAAAAATGTCTGCATTAGATACAGTTTGATTACTTATTACTAAAAAGTATATTTAGTAAGAACTTGTTTTATCTCAATCACTGCATCATTTTGCAGCAGCCTAGCTTAGAGTATGTAAATACTGTTTTAAAATAATGACTTTCATATTCACAGTGCTTTCTGCCACAGGCTGGGACCTCATAGCTCTATAAACAGGGCCACTGGAATTATGCGGCAGGAGGAGGCCAAATTACGCAGCAGGGTTGACTAAATTCTGCAGCAAGCAAAGGTGAATTATGCTGCATAATGCTGCATATTTTGTGATAGCATTACTGCATTATTTTGTAATTTTTACACTTGTTAACACTGTCCTGGCTTTTATTGCCCCTCATAAGTACCACATTTACACCACATATAGCAATAAGCAACAGAAAGGTGACCAGTCAACCTTTAGAAAGGGCCTTCCACTGCGAGGTAATGTGTTGCTGCATTTTTAGTAACTTTTGAACCGTGTGAGCTAGAAATATGTTTTTTTTAAATCTGCAAATTATACAGCAGATGATGGATTATGTGACAAATGCGGGAAATCCATAACTATGCGCTGTGAGTGCAGGGTGAGCGTGAAAGTGAAGGGTGAGAATGAGGAGTGAGTTGTCTGAATGCAGCGTGCATTCCCAGACACTTGAAGTAAATCAGCATGTGATTGATGGCGGCGTAGGGTTTCAGATAGAAGTTAAAATATTGCTATTATGGCATTATTCAGGGATCGAGGATGGAGGAAATAAATATTGTGCTGATCCTGCAACAAACTAAGTCTTATGATGAGGGTTGCCAGCTCATTATTTTGATGTCTCAGACGGTACAAAAATAAACAGTCACCTAAAGCCGTATTTTCAGCACTTATCTGTGCTTACTTTGAACAGCAAATAAATAGAAAGCACTTTTAATTGTGTTCTAGGGCGGCCTGAATGATTCATGACTGATAATTAAAAGGAACAAAGACAGAAAAGTCACATTACAAATGAATACATACTTTTTATTTATAACCCTATTTAGTGTCAAGACGAGGTCTTTGCAGGCTCTTTAAACAACACAAGGCTGGCATTTTTCTTTTGGCAACCCTACTTTATATTCCTTTTCATGAAATGCACTCACACTAGTAAATGTAAAATACAAATGTAAGGAATAGGCAGAGTGGGGGCCCAGGGGATACTGGAACCAGGAAACAAACTAAGCCTCTGTAACCAGTTTACAAAGGTATGTAAATATGCAAATGGTCTTTAAAGACCTGTGAAAAACTCGGGCATGCCGGAGATAAGACTCCAGACACTGCGCAGCCAAGCCCACTGCAGCACACTCACTGACCTCCGGCCACACGGCACTCTGATCTCACTTCAAGGGCTTCGGAGTAAATGAAGACAGCCTGGAAATGCAGCAAATAAACATCGCTGCACTTCCAGGCCATCTTCATTTACATGTACTTGCAGAGGCATTTGCGCCCCTCTGGGAACCCATCCACGCCCCCCCCTCAGGGGGGCGCGCCCCACAGTTTGAAGACCTCTGCTCTAGGCTAATACGTTTGTGGGACAAACATGTGTACACCACACATATTGTGCAGGTGCTTAGTTTTTACACTTTGCTTCAAATGTGCATGCTTGCCTTTTGGCTTCACCTGAGAGCACAGAAGGTCGCCAACTCCAAGTAGTCCACGTTGTAGCTATAGACATGCCACATCAGGGAGAGGCATGGGGGAGGCTAAAAAGAGAACCATGGCAACAGAGCCATAATGTATGTCCATGCTCTCAGCTGTGGAACCATCGCAAGGTGACTGGGAGAGAGTGGGGGTGGGAAAGGTCATTGTTGTACTCTTGTGTTTCCACAGCACGTGACCAACCTTCTAGGAGAGAAATGGTGCAAAGCTGGTGAGAGAAGAACACGAGGGCACACAGTAGAATAAAGAGCAAATTGTGGCAAACTACATAGTGGTGACCATCTGGTCAGACAGCACAGAATATACCAGAACACGCTGTGGGATTTTTCACAAAGTTGCCAAGGTTCAATAAAATCCCTCGAGATTGCACCATCCATTTATGCACATAACTTTCCAAAGAAAAGTGATTGAAAGAAAGATCTAAGGAATAATTCTTTAGGTCATGTCATGTTATGTTGGTGACTTGCAATGGACTCAATACTATCCCGAGGACACCACGCACTGGAATGCGAAGGGGATGAAGAAGAAAGGAAGATCAGGAGAGAGGGTGCAAAAAAGCATCTTTTGAATGAATGATTTCTGCAAAAAGTAGGGAGTGGAAGAGGTTAGAATGTGTAACTATTTATCATAAGGCAACTTTACAATGCATTTCTAATTATTATTATTTTTTTAAACTTCTTTTTATTAATTACTGGGCAAAGTTGCAAAACTGTGGGTACAAAGTAAAGCTTAATGTACTGTGAGACGTGAACTGTATATTGATATAGGCATGTCAACATTACATTCCATACATTGATTTTGGCAGAGAGTTACAGGCACTATCTCCCACTTATTTAGATCAATCAGAGTTCATGTCTGATACGGTCATAGGTGGAGTACAAATGTTCCCTCTGTATGCATTCCAGGCCCCCCTCACTCGTTCCCATTTTTGGGGGCACCCTCGATGCATGAACGTCACCTTTTCTGCCAACATTGCACCATCCATATCCCTGCACCAGTCATGGTGTGTCGGGGAGGATTGTGACCCCCCAGTATTTAGCTATATTACGCTTGGTGAACATCATTCCTAGCATTGCCCAATCCTGTTTTGCATGATTGAGATCAGTGGGTTCCCAAATATTCAAAAGACATCTTTTGGGTTCTGGCATGACAAATCCCACCAGCCTGTGTAATGGATTGCATAACTGTTGTCCAGTAAGACTATTTGTGGGCACTCCCATAGTGTGTGATGGAAAGTACCTTCTGCCCCACATCCCCTCAGACAAAGCGCATTTTCGGCCCCTCCTATTGTGTGTAGGGTCACTCTGGTGTAGAAAGTACGATGAAGTATTTTCAGATGTACCAGTCTTAATTTTGAGGATATCGCAACTTCACGTGGAGAGGAGAGCGCTTCCTGCCAGTCCTCATCGTCTAATTCACCAAGTTCGACAGACCATTTTTCGCGAAGTGGTTTTGTGGGATCTGGTTGATTATTGACAAGTTTGCGGTAAGTGAGGGAAATGGCCCTTCTGTCCATGTGCTCTGTCAACAACCTATCTTCTAACGGGGAGGCTTCCGGAAGTGCGGTACCTGCAGGTATAGCTGCCCTGAGTGCGTACCTGATCTGTGTATATCTGAATAATTCGGAGGATGCCATTTTGTACTGCTCTTGGAGGTGAGCAAAGGTAGCCACTTCTCCCTTAATCCACAGATCCCCCACCTTTGATATCCCGATAGCGTCCCATTGTTGGAACCCTTTACTAGTGCTGAGTCTTCCTAATCGTTGTGTTTCCCAGAGTGGGGTGAGTTGGGTTATAACTCCTTCCCATCCTAGTTTTTTGAGTTCTATTTGCCACACTCTGACTGTGTGTGCGGTGGGTCCAATCAGTGGTGTATTACGCTTTTTAGTGTATAATGCCCCGATTACTCCTCCCTCCCCAACCCATGTCTATCTGATCTAAACGGGGGGTCTGTTTGTGGGATGTGCATCCATTGATTGATTACCATCAATTGTGAGGCCCAGTAGTATAGTTGTATGTTTGGAAGTGCAATAACACCATCCTACCAGCTCTTTTTTAATTTATTCATGGCTATACGAGCCGTTTTTCCCCCCCCAGAGTAGATTGGACACTTCTGCCGTTATGGCTTTGAAGTAGCTTGGTGGAACAAGGAACGGGGCATTCTGCAGGTCATAAAGAAACCTGGGAAGCGCCATCATCTTAAAAAGTGCGCCTTTTCCAAGCAATGTTAATGGTAGGGACTGCCAATGCTTCGCGTCTCGTTGAAGTCTTTTCAAAGGTGGCATGAGGTTTTTTTCCATAAATTCCTCCGATAGAGGTGTGATATGGATTCCTAAGTACCTAAAACTTCCTTTCGTCATTTGTAAATTACACCCCTTCGGGGGTTGTGGTGGGGGGCCATGAAGGACATATAAGATTGATTTGGTCCAGTTAATGGTGCTTGAAAATTGGCCATATAGGTCACAGATAGCCAAGAGCCTGTGGATGGATTGTTTGGGAGACGCCATATATAACAGCACATCGTCGGCATATAATGATATGCAGTCCTCCCAGCCCTGCGCCCAATGCAGCCCTCAGATAATCGGGTCCCTCCTGATCCATGCCGCCAGTGGCTCCAGTACCAGAGCACATAGAAGTGGTGAGAGAGGGCACCCTTGACGCGACCCGCGGCCCAGAGGGAAGTCATCCGATATATGACCATTTGCCGTTACGTGAGCTAGGGGTTTTGTGTATAGCAGCTGTATCCAGGCACAAAACTTGGGGACAAAGCCTAGATGTTTAAGGACTGCAAAGAGGAAGGGCCACTCAACCATATCGAAGGCCATGCGATCGTCTAATGAAAGGATTACAGCAGCCTCCTGAATTGTGGGTATGCGCACCATGACACCATGTAGACGTCTCAGATTAAGGGACGTATTTCTACCCGGCATGAAGCCGGACTGATCCGGGTGTATTAATGCAGTGAGGTGGGGAGTTAGTCTAGCTGCCAGGAGTTTAGCGAGTATTTTGGCCTCTGCGTTAATTAGCGATATGGGGCGGTAGGATGTGCATTCCCAGGCAGGCTTCCCAGGTTTATGAATTGTCACTATTGTGGCTGTACGTTGATCTCGCGAGAGCTCCCCTGCTTCTAGACTTACTTCGTTCATGCTTAAAAGGTGCAGGGTGGTGGTGACTGCTGTTCTTTTGTAGAGTTCAATGGGTATGCCGTTTGGCCCCACCGCTTTCCCCGATTGAATGGCTCCTATCGCTAACTGTAGTTCATCTGTTGTGAGGTCAGCCTCTAGTGTCTTGGTCGCCTCTGGCGCTAGTGTGGGCATTTTAATATCTTTGAGGAATGCTTGTGCATCTTCGACTGTCGTCGAGGCTGTCGGTGTGTATACCTGTTGGTAGTGTTTTGCTAGTTCGTTCACTATTCCCTGTGGGTCGGTTATGGTTTCATTATCTTCCGTGTGCAGTTGTGCGATCCACCGACTGGCACGCTCTCTCTTGTCGAGCCAGGCCAGTAGCCTCCCCGCCTTATCCCCAACTTCATATATTTTATGCTGCGTCACCTGGATCTTGGCCCTTATGTCTTCCCCTAAATATCCCTTATATTCCTGTTGTTTTAAATTGAGAGCTTGGGCTGTTGCTCTCGTCGGGTTTTGAGCATAGAGTCCTTCGGCCCGTGTCAGCTCTAGTTCTAGGGTCTCTATTTGTTTCTTCTTTTCTTTTTTGTGACCGGTGATTAGTGAGATGGCCTGGCCTCGGAGGACTGTCTTAAAGGCCTCCCAGAGAATTACTGGGGAAGTGACTGAGTGTTCATTATCGTGGAAGTATTGTTGTGTTGTAGTAGTGATGCCTTTTAGGATCTTGGGGTTGTGCAGATATCCCGGGTATATGGGGAAGGTATGGCGTCGAATCGCCGTCTGATATGCATATTTGAGCACCACTTGGGGAATGGTCTGAGATGCCTCTAGGTAGATTAGTGATGTCCAATATTTTCCCCAGGCCATCTGCCGATGTTAGGATGTAATCCATCCGGGAGAGGCTATTGTGTGCCCCGGAGTGAAAGGTGAATTGCCGACTTGATGGATAGCGGAAACGCCAAATATCAATAAGGCCGAGCGCCTCAATGAACTCCGCGAATCGGGAGGTGTTATTGCTATGGTCTCTAGGGGGTTGGCGGTCGATAGCACCATTTATGGTGGCATTGAAATCTCCACCTATCAGGAGTTCTCCCTCTGGGAGGGCGAGTAGGAATGCGCTAAGGGCCGGGAAAGCCACTGAGTGAAGTGCTGGGGGGATATATACTGACACTATGTTGTAGGCTCGTCCTTCCCATTGACATGAAACGGCCACGAATCGTCCCTGCTCATCTGTCCATGTCCGCTTAATTATCAGCCGGAATTGTTTCCGTACTAAAATACCAACCCCACGTGAACTTGAAGTAAACTCAGAGTGCGTCACCATCTGGAAGCCCCATCTGTTCATAGCTTTGCATGAGGAGCCCACTAAGTGTGTTTCTTGAAGAAGGGCTACTGCCGCAGCGTGGCGTTTTAAGTATTGTAGCACCAGCCCTCATAATTTTGTCGCCAAGTCCGTTAACATTCCATGTGAGGAGTGATAGGGGGGTACTTGACGTGAGGGAAATCGGTGGTGGGTCGGTCTCTTGTTCAGTCTGCACTATCAAGTCTGCCATGACCTGTGCCTATGTGGGTACCGCCTGAGTGGCAATGTGTCAGACGCAGTGTATAAATATTGGTGTGCAACCGCTGCCCGTTTCAAACATGTAAACAATAAAAAGAAAAACATTAACTGATTAACTTTATCCCCATACCCACCCTCCTCCCTGCTGGACGGACAACAAATTTACCCGCCACCCCAACTTTGAAGAGTGCTTACTTCCCATACCCAATACCTTTTTTTTAAACTTTATTTTCATTTTTCACATATCGAAATATACAGAAATGGTGGGTTACTGTCAAATACAGCAGCACTAAAATCGTAATAATGACAGCATACTCAGTATTGCATAATTAACATGGCTATAGGCATCATAGTATCAGTCCCTGCATGTCCTAATAGTCACAGCCTCCTCCCTCGCTCTCAGTTCCTCCTGAAGCCCCCCATTAGTGTTCTCTTCCGCCTTTGACCTCCAGACCCATCATACACATAAAGCAAAGCAGTCTATGAAGTGATTACATTCACATTACCCAAGGGATGATACCCGTCACCCCACCCCTTCCGGGACTATGCCCCGCTCTAGTTGTGAGTCTGCGGACTGCCGTAAAGTCTCAACATATGATCTATAGGGCCCCCATATGTCTTTAGGACAGACTTAGCTAGGCATAATGCTTGCATATTCCTCGCTATTAGTATTACAGTAGGCCATGCTGCGCAGCCAACTCTGCAGCGTAGGAGCTGACCTACGGCCCCACAGTATAGCTATCTCCCTTTTGGCCAGCAGTAGTCCGAGAGCTGCAAATCTTCTAATCTTTCTGGGGAAGTTAACTGTATAGCCCAGCAAAGCCACTTCCGGTGTAGGGATGAGAGACAAGTTAGTCATCGCTCCTAAAGCGCTGTGTACCTGCTCCCAGTATGTCTGCAGCTTGGGACATGTCCATGTGAGGTGTGCAAAATCCGCGTAGGGGGCGGCGCATTTCTGGCAATTATGTGGTCTGGACGGGTCCAGTCTGTGTGCTTTGGCGGGTGTGAAGTAAGGGCGGCGTAAGAATTTGAAATGGAGAAGTTTATGCCTACTGTTAAGAGAGACTTCCTTCTTGACTTCGCAGCACTTCGCCCACTGCTCATCCGTAATGGGGCGGCCTAAGTCGCTCTCCCAAGCTTTGCGGACCTTGTCATCGTTTACCGGCTTCAGGCTGGCGCATGCTTTATATAGTTTAGAAATTGCCCATACCCAATACCTTGATGGGGGGGGTGGTGCTACTCCAGAGGCCCCTCCAGCACTCCCTCGTCCATAGTTTCTTTTTTGTTGGCATTTACATAGTTCTCAAGTTGTAGGTTTAACTTACAAACGACTGAAATTAAATAATTCTGGGTCAAATAATGTCTGTACAATAGCTATCAGGTACACTGTTTTGGCTTACAGAGTCCCTGTCCCTGGGTGTCTTCAATCGTGCTCCCCGGGGCTGTCGTCTCGCAGCAGAATTGTGGGCGGTTTGTTCCTCTGCAGGTTTGACCTTTCGGGCTTTAGCCATCGTTCCAGAAGTCCGTGTCGATATATGAGCTTTCACTCCGTCCCACCAAATTGCGACGCATTTTCCAAAGTTCTAGTCTTGTCGGATTGGATTGATGCCTCCTCTTGCCCACGTTGTCAGAGTCTTCTGCCTGATCATCCGGGACTGGGGCCCTGCGCCATCCATCCAGCCATTCCACCACCTCCTCGGGTGTGGTGAAGAACCATGTTTTCCCTTCGGCTTCGACTCTGAGTTTTGCCGGAAACAGCATTGAATATTTGATTTCTCGATTCCGGAGTTCTTTCTTTACTTCCAGGAATCCTCGCCTTTGCTTTGTCACCGCCGCGGTGTAGTCCGGGAAGATTGTGACAGTGCTCTGTTCGCACCGTATCGGAGGAGCCGCACAAGCCGCCTAGAAATAGTTGGATAGTCCTCGTGGCTGTAATTGGTTCTTGATAAGATCTTCGACTAGTAGGGCGATTGCTGTTCCTCTGGATTGTTCCGGGACACCAATCAGTCTGATATTATTGCGTCGTGAGCGCCCTTCCTGGTCGTCGAGCTTGGCGGCCATCACCTTGTTGTCGGCTTCGAGTTGGCGTATTTGTTTTTTCATCGCTGACGTATCGCTGGTGAAGGTAGTTGTAGTTGCTTCGACTTCCCCCACTCTAGTGGTCAATTTGTGGAAATCTGCCCTGATCAACGAAAGCTCCACTGAGATTGAGCCTATTCGGGAGTCTAATGAGGTGTGCACGTTATTCAGGGTGGTCATGATATCCTGTAGCGTGACGTCTGCTTTTTCGGCTGTTTTAGGGTTTGCCGCTTGGGCTGGGTCCTGATCTGCAGATTCCGATTGGGCTTTGGTGTATGCATATTTGTCCAGTTTTACTTGCTGTGCGCCTCGCTGGCCCCTGCCTCCCATCTTAGCTCGTTTTAGCCTCCGATCAACTGGAGCCTGGGTGGTCCTCACCGCCGCCTGCCTGCGTGTCATGTAGATTCGCGCGGCCTGTCGGGTTTCTCACCCTAGGTCAGCTGTAGCGCTGGAACGTCGTAGTCAAGTTGAGTTATCACTGGGGAGGGGATCCATGGGTATCGTGCTATTACGTTTGAGGAGGCTGCACTTTAGCAGTGTCTAGCTGGTGTTTGGTGGATGCGGCCTGACTTTGCTGGATTTTTCGATGAGCGTGCCTGGCAAGCGTTGCCAGCAGCGTCTGCGACTTCTTTGACTGTCACCCTCAACCGGGAAGATTTACCACCGCAGCCGGTCTTCTTGTGGTCGTTGTCTGCCCAGGCGTTTCTGCTGTATGATGGGTCTCTGCTCCTGTCCTCCCACAATGTGCTTTACAGAGTAACCATACCAGGGCCAGTTATTTTTATGTCCCGGGGGCCCGGGTAGTGGTGTATCGTGGCTTGGCCTTATGCCTCCGCTGTGCGCGGGCAGGGACCCTATCGTTGCCTCTCAGCCGGCATTCATTGTTGTTTATGCAGCGACCCCTCTTCACCGTCTGGCGTCTGCCCCCACTGCGTAGCTGTTACCTGGGCGGCCGCGACTAGGCCGTTCGGCGTCTCCTTCGGCAGAGCTCCTGCCGATCCTTCACCCCGCTGCAGTTTCATTCAGCTCAAGTTTGCCGCCGGGCCCTCCTTCCCGGTTTTAGCCGCTCAGTCTTCTGTGCTCCGTCCCCCCCGCGGCGGCTTCCAGGTTTCCGCTGTTGACTTTTTCCCAGCAGCAGTTGGATCTTTTCCACCGCGGCGGGACGTATGGGGGCTTTATTCTTTGGTGACGCTGCACTGATGCCCGGTTTGATGCCGGATCTCCGTACCCACGTCTCCGTCGGGTCGGCTATAAATCTAGTCCCCGGTCTTGCCGTGACGTTTAGGCCGCACTTCTTTACCATGATATTACGAAGTCTGGTTTGCGTACACGCTGTTCGGTTACGGCCGCGGACTCTCGGTTTGCCGTTCACTTCCCGCTGCTGTAGGAAAGTGTGTGGCAGCTGATCAGTGTGAGGATCGTTACAGGAGTTTTCTGGATGACGGAGCCTCTTCAGGCAGCAGCCATTTCTTTCGGGTGCCGCATTTCTAATTTTAAGTCAGTTCAAATTGATATTTAACATTTACTTTGTACCCAAATTCATAGGTTTTCAATGTTACACATGTTCTTAAACACAGTAAATGTATGCAATAATTAATAGAACTTTAACCCTATACGCACTCAATTAAGGGGCAGTTATTAAGGGCAAGAGATCACCACATGGGTGTACTGCACTGTTAGACATAGATATCCTTGTTGCTGAAGGCAGTGTGGAAATATTAGTTAAAGACTATGGGGGCCGATTCATAAAAACATTTATGAGTATGTCAACTAGTATCACAGTGTTAGACCTGTCAGCCTTAGGGTGGTCTTCCCAAAACATTTTGCCTGCTTGCCTCCAATTTTGTTGAATTCATTTTTGTTGGCCTTAGGACTCTTTGCGCTCTACCACTGCTAACAAGTGGTTAAGTGTTTGTGCTCACATGGCATTTACCTAATTGGCATATTTAATTTACTTATAAGTCCCTTGTAGAGTGGTATACCATATACCCAGGGCCTGTAAATTAAATGCTACTAGTCGGTATGCAGCACTGGTTGTGCCACCCACCTAATTAGCTCTCTAAAACTTGTCTCAGGCCTGCCATTGCAGCCTGGAGGCAGTGTTTCACTGCCATGTCTACTTGGTATTTAAAGTGCTGTGCAAAGCCTTAAACTCCCCTTTTATTACATATAAGTCACCCCTAAGGTAGCCCCTAGGTAGCACATAGGGCAGGGTGTTGTGTAACTAAAAGGTAGGACGTACTTATAAGTTTTCATGTCCTGGTAGTGAAAACCTCCCAATTTTTTTTTATCACTGCTGTGAGTCCAACCTTTCTCATAGGATAACATTGGGGATTCCTTATTACATTTCACAAGCTGTAATTCCTAATTGAAAGGGAGTAGATCTGTCATGTTTGGTACCTATGGACTTGTAATGATAAATCCTCTTTAATGGCAAAGTCGGATTTATTATTACAACTTTGAAAATGCCACTTTTAGAAAGTTGGCATTCTCCTGCTCTTAGCCCTATATGACTGCAGCCTGTCTCTGATCACGTCTGGGGAGGGTGACAACTGGACTTTGTGTACTTCCCCTAGACAGCCACATGCAATGGGAGCTTAGGTGTGACTTGATGAGCCATCCTGGGAGGATGGGAGGGAGGAGCCTGGCACAGCCTCAGACTTGCACATGAATAGGCTGTGTCCTGTCCCCACACAAACGGCTGCATACCCCCTGTAGCGAGTCTGGAGCCAGGGCTGGAAGGGAGGACCTCTGTGGACTTCAAAGAACTTTTTAGAAAGTCTAACCCACTTCAAAGGCACCACTGGGTATAAGAACTGGACTTCAGATCCTACCACGTCAGTACACTTCAGGGCCTGTGAAAGAACTGTTTTCTTGATGTACTGACCTGCTGTGCTCCTAGTCTGGGTGAGAAGGACTGGACCTGCATCACTTGACCCCCGGAGCCTGTGACTCCAAGGGCTAGAGGGTGGCCTCCTGATCCGAAGTCTCAGGGACATTAAAGACTTCCAACTAGCCTGCTTCTGCTCCTGGATTCTGCTATCTGAGAGTCTACCCTGTCAAGTGGTGCCAGATGAGTCCTGGACCATTGGAAGTGGGCCTAAGGTGCATGCTCAGCAGAACCATTGCATAACGGCCGCTGCGGAGACAGAACCGGCCCATCACAATCACTGCGTGGGTTAGCACCGAAGCATCATCGCCACTGCGCGGATCGGAACTGGCACATCACCCCTGTTGCATGGACCAGAACCAGCGCATCGCTGCTGTTGCATGGCTCAGAGACACCGCTCTGCCTTTGGAACCACCACTGCGCGGCACTCTACTAAAGAAAAGTTATTGCATCTCCGTCAACGAGAGCCTCAGCTATAAAGCTGAAACTCCACATTGCAGCAACCTGTTCATCGGAGCCGACCCATCGTTGCTGTTGCACGACCAGAACCAGCACATCGCCGCCAATGCATGGATCAACACCAGCGCATCACCCACTCTGTGCTCTGCATCTCTTCATCGACAGGATCTTCAACGTCTACGCAACTCAGACTAAGGTACTTTTGGTCGGTAGGCCAAGCCTGGACCGTGTAGCCGGCCTACGCTACATCATGGTCGGCCTGAACTTTGGACTTTGTCCCGGTCTAGCACGACCATATATCCCTTGTTAGCGCTTTGTGCTTCCTAGGTATTTGTTTTCATACTTAGGAGTCACCCATGGGGATGGATAAGATTATAGGGCCTGGCACAGAAGATTCTGGAGGCAAATTGAGGGAGCCATTAGTTGGAGAAGCTTTGTTTTTGCTCTACTTTTTTCCAGGCCTGGAAGCCTAAAACATTGTGCTGGTCAAATGCCTGATGGATGACTAGAGAAAACAGGACCTCCCTGTGGTAGCAGAAGCACAGCTGCCCCGGCATCTCCTTCAGGTGGGAAGCAGAGAGGCCATCTGCGTCCCTGAGTTTCACCGCGCACGCTGTCCTGTCAATCTGCCTTGCAGCCACTATATATCCTCTAGAATTGCAGACTTTGCTTTTCTCTACCACTGTGTCAGAAAGGGCAAAGAAAGGATCCCGAAGAAGAGGGAATAAATCATCTGTCGTAGGAGAGATCCATACATATTTAACACTCCCAAATGGTTACTCGGAGCATGATTTGAAGAGGTAATGCATTTTTGAGTGCTTTATTTCATTCTGCATCATCTTTTTGGGGACCGATCTGCTGCAAGTTGTCATCTAACTGCTCCTTATCCTGCTAAGTGGTTGCCAACTTGCCTTTAGTCCATCTTTGGTCCCCTCAATTCTTTCCCACCAACACTTCAGGCTGCCATCTTTCAATGGGTATATGCCCAGACTGATGCACCATCACCAGCCACCACTGTGCAGCCCTTCATCTAACTGAAAGCCACTGAAGGGGCCTCTAACCGATATTACTTTCCTCAACCTCCCTGGATGCTATGACCTTCATTATGGGCACCAATTTGCATCACACCAAGACTAGACCATTGGGTTAGTGTGCACTTCTTGGTAAGCCTACACTAGTGGGCTCTGTTGTGGCACTGTTATGTTATAGGTGTTTTTATAGTGCTCTTATCACCCATGAGGGTATCCAAGCGCTATGCAGCCAGTGTGCGAGGCCAGTCTTGGAGGGCTTATTCAAAGATACAGGTCTTCAGCTTCTTGTGGAAGTCAAGAAGAGAGGAGGAGACTGATTTGTTGTGGTAACTTGTTCCAGGCTTTAGGAGGCAGGTATGATAAGGCATGACCCCCTGGCCTTTTTTGCATGCGTGGGGTGTGTGCTAGTGAGAAACTGGCAGAGTGGCGGTATATGGAAGGTTGGTGGAAATGAATGCAGGTATTCAGGTGAGCAGGGCCTGTATTGTAGAGTGCTTTGTAGGTGTGGGTGAGGAGTATGAGGTGAGCGCGCATGTGTATTGGGAACCGGTGTAGTTTCCTAAGGTGTGATGTGATATGGGCTTGGTGTGGAAGGTTGAGGACTTGTCTTGCTGCTGCATTTTGGATAGTCTTCTTGTGAGCTGGATGTTTATCCCCATGTTCTAATAATCTTGTCTGCTGGTGATGAGCTTGGGTGATTGTTGTTCTGGTGTTGTCTGGTAGCCACTTGAAGATTTTTTTTCAGCATCCTTTGAGTGTTAGAGCAAGCCGAGGCTACTGCGTCGACTTGGGTGGCCAAGTCCAGTTTGTTGTCTATGATGATTCTGAGGTTTCTTGCTTGTGAGCAAGTCATGAGGGTGGATCCTGTGGCCACCAGGTGGAGTCCTATGGCGAGGTGTCTTTCCAGCAGACCACCACTTCGGTCTTATCCAACTTCAGTTTGAGGCAGTTGGGTTTGGCAAATTTGGTCATGCATGTGATGAACATGTTCCTGGTGTTGTGTACAAGATGGACAGCATCTGTTGTGTATCATCAGTGTATGTGAGGATGTTTATGTTGTGAGTTTGTATGACGTTGGCAAATGGAGGCATGTAGATGGTTAAGAGCATTGGGCTGAGCTAGGGGCCCTGCGGTACTCCGCAGATGAGTTCCGGTGCTTCTGTGGAGTAGGTGGACATACTGATGGTTTGTATTCTTCTGGTGAAGGAGCAGATCCACTTAACAGTGTGTTCCTGGGTGCCTGCTTTGTGAAGTCATCAGGATCAGAATGGGATGGGAGATGGTGTGGAAGACTGCTGATAGACCTAAGAGAACGTGGACTATGGTTTTCCCTTATTGAGGATCATCTGGATGTCCTCCATTGCTGCTATGACGCTGGTTTCCGTGCTGTTGTTTGGTCTAAATCCTGATTGTGTGGTATCAAGAAGCTAGTGATTAGCGACGTGGTCTGAGAGGCACTTGTAATGGGTTTTTCCAAGACCATGGTTGGGTAGGGAAGGAGGCATATCGGTCGGTAGTTGGAGTTTTTGGTCTGGTCGACCGAGTGTTTCTTTAGGAGGGTGTTGTTGACACTGAGGAAGGCGACCGTGCCGAAACGAGTGTCATCCTGGTTACGTGGAATAAACTATCGTAAAGTTTAACTGCTCCAGAGTGCGCTAGTTTGTTTAAAGCAATTCCCAGGACGGGAGAATTGCGGTCGAAGAATATATATCTATGTCCCAAAGTTGCCCCTGAGCTCAAACACGCCACTCCACACGAGGACAGCTCAACAGAACTTTATTTTTTTAAACCGGCTCACCTTCCCAAACAAATCACAATCCCTAACGCGTTTCGATGCACATGCATCTTATTCATAGGGCCGGGGGAACAGCAATTTTGATTCTCGATCACCCCCTCTCTTCTGGGGTGGGACAGCATTAATAACATAATATTTCAAGTGTTGCAGGCTACTGTTGTGTCGCTCCTTAAAATGTCTCGCCACAGGGTAACTAGGGTCATTGTTGTTAATTACCCTTATATGTTGTAAAATTCTCTTGTGAACAGATAATTTAGTGCTACCTACATATGCCAAATTACAACTGCATTCTAAAATATAGATAGCAAAATCTGTTCGACAAGTAAGATGTTGATTTATATCTTGTACCCTGTCACTAAAGGCAGTATGATATGTGGTCTTGTTGGAGCCATACATACATGCCTTACAACTAAAGCACTTAAAGAAACCTTTTCTTGCCACTAGCCACCCCCCTTGTTCCTGCTCCTCTGGGCTTTTCTTTACAAGTGCATTGGCCATCGATGCCGCTTTCCTGTATGTTATAGCAGGATGTTTGGGGAGTAGATCCCCAATTATTGGGTCATCCAAAACTATTGACCAATTTCGTCTTATAATTGCTCGTAGCTGTTGTTCCTGTCTCGAATATGTCAAAATGAGTCTAGTGGGTTCTTTAATTGTGTCTCCATCTTTAGTGCTTGTTCCCACAGAATTTGTGTTGTATTGTAAGATCTTCCCTAGCTCTCTTTCTAGATTTAATTATAGCGGCTTCAATGGTTGATGTTTTATAACCCCTCTCCAAAAATCGCTTTTTACTTTCTGTCTGTTTGATTTCCAAATCATTTTCCTCACTGCATATTCTTCGTATACGCAGCATCTCGCCATACGGGATGCTTTGTACTAAGTGTTGAGGATGCGCACTTGACGCATGTAACATTGTGTTTCCTGTCGTGTCCTTGCGATATAGTGATGTGGTTAACATATCATCATCGCAGTCCGGGTTGTTCCTTATCTTTCGCCTCACCTTGTTTCCCAGCAGTTTTATGCGGCGTCCACACCCGCCACCTTGAAAGTTACCCACGTTTTCCCGCACCCGGGGTAAGCCCTTCTCATTTCCTTTCTTCCCACTCTTTTGTCTTCCCGTTTTTTTCCCGTCTTACCTTTCCTTTCTTGTCCCCTCCCCACGATCGTCCTTTAGCTAACGTTTCCGCAATCGGCCTGGCAGACATCCTACTCCCGGACACACGCCGGACACTGGACAGCCTTTACCTGTTAGTCCAGGGTAAGTCCACATCCCGGTTTTCCTTTTAGTTCGTTCAGCATTTTACAGCCTACTCACAGGTTTCCCCTCATGGTTTTCCTTAGATTCTACAGTTTCCTAGTGTCTACACCCATCTAGACGGTACCTCATATCAACACACTGCTACTACCAGCCCGGTAAGAATTAGTCTGTTCCATCCATTCCCAGTGCCCGGGTGTCAGTTCACACCGTCCCCAACCTTTTCGCCCGTTTATTCCTTAGCGACACAGTACCGTCGCAGTAACCTTTGTGGCGCCGCATCCAGCGCTATCCTGCCCAGTTGCTTCAGCCTCCAGCTCACCTCATCCGGTTTGGAATTATCACCGGTTTCAGGGTGAGTTCCCAACCCCTTTGCTTTACTTATCCCGTACTCAGTCAACCCTTAGCTTTTCATGTAGCTTAGTTATCCCTTTCTTTCCCCTCCAGGGTCAGCACTCATCTTTTTTCAGTCGCTTGTTAGGTAATCATGAATTTTTACAACTTCCGGGCCCTTGCTTCTCTTCTCAGACCAGGCCATTCCTTAGTACTTCTGCTTTCTCTTTCTCCTTATGCCCTCCATTCAGTCCTTAACGTCTACAGGACC
This sequence comes from Calotriton arnoldi, assembly GCA_963921515.1. NCBI lineage: Eukaryota > Metazoa > Chordata > Amphibia > Caudata > Salamandridae > Calotriton > Calotriton arnoldi. The sequence continues at coordinate 1,676,522 of CAWUFW010000742.1, forward strand.
ACATTATTTCCCCTCACCTCAGAGGTGTTTCTTAAATATCTCCACTCACATCTACTTGCACGTTCTTAGCTGTCACACCACACTCTATAACATGTTTTTCCCGCGCTTTACCTCATGATTCTTCCTCATGAGAGCGGCACGAGCACGTCAGTCACGTTGTGTTTTTCAGAATGTTCTTCCGCATTACCTCCATGAGTCTATACGTGTAGCAGCGGAAATTTCACGAATGTCACTCCACACTCACACGTTACGCGTCAACCTTTGCAGTTCATGTTTAGTTCTGCCCAGTAGACACATAAGATGAGCCCTTTCCTAATCTATTATCTTTTCTGTTTTTCTGTTTTGTTTTGTTGTTTTTAACCCTTTATGTTCCCCTCACCCTGTTTCCTTTTGTATCCTCCCCAGCCCTGATGAGTCACGGGATATGTCCCAGTGACGAAACACGTGTCGGCTGGTTTCTGTATCTAACATAATTGGTGTTGAAATATAAATAAACCTTTTGGTTCCAATACTGATGCCGACCTTCACATTTATGTAACGTACTGCAAACAGACTGACGTTCTGTTAATACCCTCACCGCGTGTGCCCAGGACAATACTCGGTTCTTTAATTGTGTCTCCATCTTTAGTGCTTGTTCCCACAGAATTTGTGCTGTATTGTAAGATCTTCCCTAGCTCTCTTTCTAGATTTAATTATAGCGGCTTCAATGGTTGATGTTTTATAACCCCTCTCCAAAAATCGCTTTTTACTTTCTGTCTGTTTGATTTCCAAATCATTTTCCTCACTGCATATTCTTCGTATACGCAGCATCTCGCCATACGGGATGCTTTGTACTAAGTGTTGAGGATGCGCACTTGACGCATGTAACATTGTGTTTCCGGTCGTGTCCTTGCGATATAGTGATGTGGTTAACATATCATTGACTACACTGACTTGTACATCCAGGAATGTAATGCTTTTATCACTGATGTTAAATGTGAAATGCAGGTTTACATCCTTGACATTGATGAGTTCAATAAATTCCCTGGCTTCATTTTCTGTTCCTTGCCATATAATGCACAAATAGTCAGTGTACCTGAGCCATGATATAATGTTCTCTTTGTAAGTATGTTCAAATTGTCTTTTGAGGACCAGTTCCTCCCACCATCCCATAAACAAACAGGCATAGCTGGGGGAGAAACTGGCCCCCATTGCCACACCCTGTATTTGTTGATACATTTGGCTTTTGAACATGAACAGGTTATTCTCAAGGCAGAACGTCAACATGTCAATTATCTTGTTATGTTGTACATATTTGAGTGGCCTGTTTGCCAAAAAGTGCTCAATGGCTTTTAACCCATCTTGATTTCTTATACAGGTATATAACGAGGATACATCAAGAGCTATTAAGTACCACCCTTTTTGCCAATGAACATCCTTAATTTTCCTGATGAAATCACTCGTGTCTTGTACATAGGATTTGAGATTATGAACATGCTCTTGCAAAAAGAAATCAATGTATCTCGACATGTTCTCTAGTAATCCGTCACATGCCGAGATGATGGGTCTTCCTGGGGGTTTGTCGATGTTCTTATGCACTTTTGGAATAAAATATATGGATGGTATAGTTGGGTGTTCTTTCTTTAAATATTTATATTCCTCAAGGCTCAACAAGCCCCTGCTTTTCCATGCCAATAGTTTATTAAAAAAGAGATCCTGAGTGGCTTTAAACTTGTAAAGGGAACTTTTGCGGTAATATTCAATATTGTTAAGTTGGGAATAGGCCTCATCCAAATATTCCTGTAAGGGCCACAGTACAATGTTCCCCCCTTTATCTGAATTCCTTATTACCACATTTTTCTCCTTTTTAAGTTTTTCCATCAACTGGCCATATTTTCTTTCATGGTTACACCATTTTCTCTTGCTTTTATTGATGTTAATGTTTAGCTTCTTCACCTGCGCCACCACTTGCTCATTAAAAACGTCCAAAGAATCCCTTGGCATGATAGGGGTGAACTTCGATTTCATTTTAAATGGTGTATCTGGTTTGGAACCAACCTCCAAGCCTAATGGCATCCAATTTACGGCGCCTCTTTCATTATCGTCTTGGCTAGAAACTTCATCCGTAACCCCAGCACTATGTTCCAACTCATGCAGATCTCTCAATGTACCCAGATCTGCCGCTGTTAAGCTGGAAGTCTCTGTATTAACATTTGTTGATTGCCTGCTCCCCACTTGTTTAGATTGCGTTTGAAGTTGATGGAACTTTTTTAATTTCAATTTTCGTATAAATTTGTAAATGTCTGCCCGAGTTTGGGGGTAATCAAAGTTTGACTCTGGGCAGTACGAAAGTCCCAAAGACAGCAGCTGCTGTTCCGCCGCAGTTAAATTTATTTTCGCCAGATTAATGATTGTTTTTTCATTAGATGGTGCCACGGTGATTTGCGATGTTTCCGCTATTTGTTCTTCCAGACCACCCGCCCCCGTCCGCGAGCAGGTCCCCTGTTGCTGGCGCTTTCTGGCTGCTTTTCTCCTCTGCCTTCTGGCCTCTGTTCGTCGTTTTTTGCCGGTCGGTTCCTGGGGCGTAATGTCTCCCTTCTACTTCGTCTCAAGTAGTCTAATTCCTCCCCCAAAGTGAGTTTGATGGCAGTCTGTTTGGCACGTTCTCTTCGCCCCTCTGTTTCGGACTCACTCTCTACTGCAGAGCTAAGGTCTGACGTGGAAGAAACTTCCTCTCGCGGTGGGTTCCTACCCAGTTGGTTTTGTCCTTGATTTTGATTACTTGCTGTTCCGTTTCTATATGCATCATATTTGCGGGCAAAAGTGAAAATCTGCCCGCTGGCGTAATCCTCCTTATCTCTTCGGAATTTGAAAGTTTTTCTTTGCTTTATTTTTTCCCCTTCTTTAGTTAATCTCATTACCATCTCTTCATGCAGCTTTATTTTCTGTTGGGAATCACCCATTGCTTTGATTGCCGCGTCAAGAACATCTATTTTGATCTGTAATTCTGTAGCTGGGGGCAATCATTCTTAGACCCCTGGGTATCCTGCCCACATCCAGGTATCGCTGCAATGATTTGGACTCCCACCATTTGGCGTGCTCTTGGCGCATCAATTTTTCCAAAGTGCGAAATTTCTCTTTTAAACTTTGTGCCCCTCCACTTGCACCTCTACTGTCGTCTCGCTGCACCCTAGGAGAGTCGGAAAACATCTCCTCGGCAGCCGACTCACGATCTCGTAACGCTGCGGCGGACATTTTATGGAGTGCTTACTTCAAACTTATCAGTCGCCGTTAGTCCACTTGACTCGGCAAATACTTTGTCGGCGGACTTAACGGGTGCACACCACCCCACCTGCTGTTAAACTGGCCACTGTCCTGGAACCTGATTTTCCAGTGGTCATTGCGATGCCACCTCCTCGCTTAAACCAACTCCTCCGAGTCAGCTTCACTCGACGAGCTCAGCTCCACGCCAACCCACTTTTCCTCAGGCACGTACTTCGCTACAGCAAGGGGCTTCGTGTTTCCGTTGCCGGAATATTTCCAGATCGCTTCCGGGTTACCAGCTCGCTCGAAGCCTCGAGAGTTGGCAGGTCCGCCGGAAACTATGACTTTGCCAACCACGAAGCCAACTCCACGGGGAGGGGATCCACTACACCGGGGAAAGTCAGTCCGGTGAAAATATGCAAAACCCTCACCTTCTCCAGATCCCATCCGCGGGAACAAACGAGAGTGGACCCAAGTTAAGTGCTATTTTCATTTATTTCTCCAAAAACAGCTCCGCCATGACGCGTTTCGGCAGTTCACCTGCCTTGATCACATGACAGCGTTACTTGCTATGGTTATCTTTTTAAAGTGACAATGTCCAATCACGATTGCATAGACATAGAAGAAATTCACATTTGAAAATGTCAAAACAATGTGTATAGAAAATATTTTTGCATAAATGCACAGTATAAAAAGAGTTTTAATTTTTCACCTTTCCATATTTATACCAATATCTATACATAATTGTCATAGTTGGAATTGCGTGTTCACAAAAATCACGGAACGAATGATCAGTAAAAAAAAATATATATACTTCGCATAAATGCTGATACATTGATCCATATTCTAACCCTATGTCACATTTGTAAATTGAAACATTAGCCTGGTGCCCAAATATTACTCCCACTAAAAAGTGCTACATAAATTACCAAAAAAGTGCTTGCCTGTAAAGTGCTGGTGCAAAAACCAATTTTAAAACTTATCTGTATTGCATTTGTCAATAACATCTATATATATATATATATATATATATATATATATATATATATATATATATATATATCCGTACACATCCAATTATTCCGATCACTCAAAGGTCAGGTAACCAGCAGTTGTTTAATTTCAGTGACGCGGTTTGCTCGTGCAGCGAGCTTGTTCACACACTGATACTATGGAAACAAGGCAATACATAAGGGTCTCCAGAAAGGAAAGAAGGACTACATGGTACGGTATCGATGCAAATAGTCATCCATATTGGAATTCCGAAATTGGATTGTTTGCCATCCACATACATTTTGCTCCAGTAATAAAGGCATATACGGTTCGTTGTAACATATTCCGTTAATGCACATTCTCTATTCATAATATAGTTACAGATAACATACAAATACCAGAGTGGCTGAATAAGAGAATATGGTCTGTTAGCTTTGGTTTAATGCCAAAAAAGAAGAAAGGTAGTGCATGACAAGCGATCAGGTTGTGTCCAATTGCTTTCAAAGTGAAAGGTATTTAAGTTTCTGCCTAAGGTTGCTGGGCAGAATCTGCACTAGTGTCGATGACTGGTGGCTACTCACGTGCAACGAAACGGTAAATGTATTGCCTTGTTTCCATGGAATCAGTGTGTGAACAAGCTCGCTGCGCGAGCGAAATGCGTTACTGTGAAATTAAACAACTGCTGGTTACCCGACCTTTGAGTGATCGCAATAATTGGATGTGTACGGATATTATGACCGGCTTGCTCTGCCGGCTTCTGCGATCCTCTACGTTGGCGTGGGGAGACGGAAGGAGCTAATTGCGCAAGGATATAGATATATATATATATATATATATATACGCTCCTTCCTCCTCTTTCTTCAAGGAAAGATAGCACTCGCAGGGTCGTTTTTGCAGATTTTTTAACACGGCATATCCAATTGACGCGTTTCGGCATAGCGCCTTCTTCGATGTTACCTCGCAAAGCCATGGGTAAATGAAATGAATTGTATCAGAATATTTAAATCATGAAAATGATAAGTCATTTCTAAACAACAGGTTAAGATGGAGCCCATAGGCTAAACAATGAGATTGTCTGTTCTCAATGTCAATGAAATGAAATGGGAAGTTAAAACGCTTGCTTCCGGCATGACCGGCAACATCGAAGAAGGCGCTATGCCGAAACGCGTCTGTTGGATATGCCGTGTTAAATAAATCTGCAAAAACGACCCCGCAAGTGCTGTCTTTCCTTGAAGAAAGAGGAGGAAGGAGCGTTCATAGACTACGTGGGTACACCCCCACAAGGCATGCACCCGCCCGCGAGTGCACCACAACAAAGGTGTTTGGAGCTGTGATGTGATAAAAAAAAAAAATATATATATATATATATATATTTTTTTTATCTTCTACTTTCTATTGTGATGGTGGTGTAAAACAGAAGTCTTGAGGAGAGCAAAACATTCTAAATAGATTTCAAGCGCTTGTCTGTGTCACTCTTTAAACAACCTATGTAGTTCAAATAAAGCAGGAAAGTATAAGTAATTCATACATACCACATGCAAAGCTGGATCCCAATGGATTTTGGAATGAGATACAGAAACAGGTATTTGCCTGTGGGAAAACCTCAAAGTGCAAGAAATCCGATACAGCTGTAGGATAAAATGGAGAACATTTACTTACGTTTTTCAATCTCTTTAATATCAAAATATCAACCAAATTAAAGTTCAAATGCTCTGCTCAACAAAGACAGTGCAATCGATACAAAAATGACATCCATTAAATGTATTATCTCCATGCGGCCCTTTTGTGTATAGGATAAACAAGGAAAAGACAAATCACTGTACACTTTGTTGAACGTACATTCGGACCACTTATTTTATTTACATCCTAATTGCAGAATGTAAAGGACTGTATCCAGCAGGACACATTCCACACAAGGCACCCAGACTGGTGTACAACAATAGATATATTGCTTCGGAAAACCAGGATCCCAGTTGTGTGCTGCATCTGCGGTAATGTCACCCAGTTCTCAGTGTCAGGTGGCACAACCCCCTGTGGTAACCCTACCTGTTGAATCGGATTTAATTTTTTAGTTCTCTTCTGGACAGTTGGCAGTCAGTGAGAGTTCTATTGTAACTGCCGAGGGAAACTGCGTAAGAGGTTTATGGAGGTGTTCATTGGGGGCAATGGGTTCAATATGTCATAGAGATTTCAAGGTTGAAAGGTTAGCAGCCTCCTTCCTTTTTTATGGACCTGTCCACAGTCCACTGCTTTTGAAACAGTAATTCATACCCTACATGTAAAGCGTCATTCCTAATAGTAAGAACAGGCGAAATAGCTGGCTGCTTTACCAGTTTTAGCCACAAGGTGTCAGAATAGGACAAAGATGGAAAAATAGAAACCTGCCTAGAATAACACATTTTTTGTTTCTCCTTAATTCGATATTGAATATAGAATTAAGGGCAAACAAAAAATGTATTACTCTAAGCAGTTTTCTATTATTCCGTTTTTTATTGTCAGAAAGATAGCAGAAATGCCATAGGCCAGACCGATTAAATAGACGCCCTGCAACAGAAGAAAAAAAAACCAGACTCTTACTTTTACTCTGTAAAAGTAAGTCTGTTTTTTAGGTCGAGCCTGGGCAGCGCATGCGCTGCTCTGCGAGGCATGCTGTATTGGAGTATGTACTTGAAGCCCTGCCCACTCTCTGCCCATATCGGTCATTGGCTTGTATCATTGTACTTCATAAATGCTGGCTTCTGATTCGTTAACGGGCTTTTCAGTCCCTCCTTAGTACCGCCTTATCTCCATTTGTAACCTCCCATGAGGACTGGCCCTTTTACTTCGGTTGCTACATGGTACATCTTATTTAGTCTGTAAGCACTATTTTCTTTAATGAGTTTCTCCTACTGCAGGCACTACATGCTTTCCCGCAACATTCAGCGTGCCATGCGTGCTTTCACGGGGCATTTTTCCAAGAAAAAGCACCCTATACCCAACTTTCACTTTAATAGCAGCCGCGGGCCTTTCTTTCGACATTAAGGGTCTAAAGAAAGGGGCATGGCCTCTATTAACGTGAAAGCGCAGCATGGGGCACTTGTAAACAAGCAGCATTTGCAATGCAATAGGTCTCGCATTTTAGAAACTTTGACCTATTGGTATTGTAAATGACAATGCCTTTTATTATTGCAGGTTTTTTAAACACATAAATAAAAGGCACAACCATTTCCAATGCCAATAGCTCAAAATCCCACAATTGAGACCTATTGCATTGCAAATGCTTGTTTTTCTACTGTAGTTAGTCGAGGAGGAAAACAGAAGGAGGACAGAGGAAAGTACCGTGGCCGAAGAGGTACGCCAGTCAAGCTGCAGAACCGGGCTCGAGAGGAGAGATCGCCTTGTTTGTTGAATCTGTGGGAGCGGAGGAGCAATCCATTTCCAGAAGCTGAACAGTAGGTTGGTAATTCCCTTTTAAACTACTGCTGACATTATAGTGCCCTGCCCTATCTTGTATTGGGTCCAACTGCTTCGGAAAATGTTACTGGGCCCAAAATTGCATAGAAGTCGCATCTAGAAACTAGGCCCAAAGCTGTCTGGTAGCAGAAGACGTTTTTAAAGTGGGAATAAAGAAGGAAGGAATAAAAAAGAAAAGATAAATAAGGAAAGCAGAAAAGTATAATTAAATAATTGGAAAAAAGGATGAAAGGGTGATGGATGGAAAGAAGAGAAAGGAAGATTAATGAATGGAAGGCTAATAAAAAGAAAGATGGAAAGAAGAGTTGAAGGAAGAACATGAGGAAGGTAAGAAGAAAGGAAGGGACAAGAGAATGAGAGAACGACAAGAAGAATGGGAAGGAGGAGTAAATATGGAAAATAGGGAAGAAAATTAAACAGCAACATAAAGAAGGACAGAAAGCTAAGAAGCACAAATGAAAAAAATGAACAGAAGGAAAGAAGGAATGAACGGAGAATCGCAAAGAAGGAAAGAAAGAAAAATTGATAATAGGAAAGACAGATGGAGCGAAAAGGGGAAGAATGGAAAAAATCAAAACTGTTAAATGTGCAATTTTTTCGGCCCACGAACATTTGTAAAATATATAATATGGCCCTCGTACTGAAAAGTGCGGAGACCCCTGTATTAGAACTCTGAGTTTCTTATATGGATAGCTCAAGTTCAAAACGTGGCTTGTTTACTTCATTCATTAAAGATTCCTCCTTACAAGTTTACTTGGGCAATTTCATCTCAGCAACTGGCTGGCCACTGTGACCTCTCCTCTTTGCAGCCCTAGTTAATATCCATACATATCTTCTAGCAGATGCTATCTAGATTTTCAAAGCACAATGTCAACTTTATGCAACAGTTATATGCCCAGTATAATTAATGAAAGGAAAAAGTGGGCAGCTATAAAACAATAGATGCCATTACTCAGCGTCTCAGAAATTCACTGACTGCAGCAAAGCAATTCTCCAAAACCGAATGACGCAAAGACAGTTTTCAGTTTTATATCTAGCCACAAGGTAGATCTTCCCTTTACATGTCCAACTGAGTATATCATGCGATTCAGTTTGAAATACCACCCCAGTACTCAAAGTATTCTAAAAGTAATTATTGTATAATGCAAACTGCTTTATAAATAAATACCAACCTGATGCAAAATTCAATCATAACTGCATTTCATTGTGTAATCCTGCATTCCAAGTATATTTTACATTACCTGTACCAATTCCTGCTTGGTTCTAGAAATAAAATACAAGTATACCTTTTTTATACTTACCCAATTTGTCAGGATTCAGTCTGATTGTGTGCATCAACCTTGATTGAGTGTATACCTATCTATCCCATCTCTCTGGTATTTGTAAAGTGCGAAGGAGTCACCCCGAGGGGTCTCAAGGCACTGGGGGGGGGGCATCAAAGAGATTAAGTGAGCTAATGCCCAGAGTCACAGGTTGCTGAGCTGAGCTGCCGCCGGCGATCGAACCGTGAGCCCCGTGCTCCGGAGTCAGCCGCTCTGGTCGCTGCACCACACCTCTCACCCTGCACCACACCTCTCACCCTACAATAAATGCTTAACACACCCTCTGGATAAGCCTAACTGCTCGCCCACACTACCACAAAGAGCTGTTAGTACTTACCTAATTTAGACTCTGCTATACCTCTGGGGACTCCCTGGACTCTGTGCACACTATACCCTACTTTGGTATAGTATACACAGAGCCAGCTTCCTACAATGACCATAAAGCTGCACTGGTAGAAATCCAATCAGGGCAACAGGTTTGGGTTTTGGATCCAGTGGCACGAAGGGCTCTCCAGGACACCCTTTTAACTTCGGTTTGGCCACCCTGTGAAGGGACCACTCTCTCTTGTGAGGGAAGGATGGGAGAAACCCCATCATGTACCAGAGCAAGATGTAGTGGACTATGTATTAGGCCTTCGTTCCAGGATGGCAGAGTACATGCAGAAAGCATCAAACACCTTGAGGCCAGCCAGGAGCTCCAGAAGCTCTGGTATGACCAAAAAGCTACACTGGTAGAATTCCAGCCAGGGCAACAGGTGTGGGTTTTGGAGCCAGTGGCAGCAAGGGCTCTCCAGGACAAATGGAGTGGCCCTTGCCGTATCCTAGAAAGGAAGAGTGAGGTCGCCTACTTGGTAAAAAGGGTGATACATGTGAAACGCCTCAAACTCTAATGCGACAGGGCTGATGTAACCATGTTGATGGTTACTGATGAGGATCAGGAAACAGAGAGTGAACCTCTCCCTGACCTCCTCTCCTACAGCTGCCAAGATGGGTCAGTAGATGGGATTGTCTATTCAGACACCCTCTCTGCCCAACAGCAGGCTGATTGCAGACAGGTTCTGCAACAGTATGAACAGCTCTTTTCCTTAACCCCTGGTCAGACTCCCTTGTATACCCATGATGGGGACACTAGAGACAGCTTGCCTGTCAAGACCAAAATCTATCGCCAGTCTGATAAAGTCAAGAAAATCTACAAGGCTGAGGTCAGCAAGATGCTGGAGTTGGGGGGTCATTAAGCCTTCTGAGAGTCCCTGGGCCAGTCCAGTGGTCCTAGTCCTCAAACCTCATCCACAGGGTAGAAAGAGAGAAATTAGGTTTTGTGTGGACTACAGAGGCCTTAATTCTGTCACCAAGACAGATGCACACCCCATCCCCAGGGCTGATAAACTGATAGATAAGTTAGGGGCTGCCAAATACCCAAGTACCTTTGACTTAACTGCAGGGTACTGGCGGATTGGCATGGCCCCTGGAGAAAAAGAAAAGACAACTTCTCCACATCTGATGAGCACTTTCAGTTCACTGTGATGCCCTTTGGTCTAAAGAATTCCCCTGCCACCTTCCAAAGGTTGGTGAATCAAGTCCTTGCTGGGTTGGAAGGCTTTAGTGCAGCTTATCCTGATGATATTGCTGTGTTTAGCTCTTCCTGGTAGGATCACCTGGTCCACCTGGGGAAGGTTTTACAGGCCCTGCAAGCTGCAGGTCTAACTAGCAAGGCATCCAAGGGCCAGATAGGGCAGGGAACTGTTGTGTACTTGGACTACCTTGAAGGGGGGGGGGCCAAGTTCAACCACTACAACCCAAAACCCAGACAATTCTGGATTGGAAAGCTCAAACAACCCAGACCCAAGTCAGAGCATTCCTTGGCTTAACTGGGTATCACAGGAGGTTTGTGAAGGGGTATGGTTCCATCGTGACACCCCTCACAGAACTCAACTCCAACAAGATGCCCAAGAAAGTGAACTGGACAGTTGGCTGCCAAAAGGCTTTTGATACCCTAAAAGAGACAGTGTGCTCAGCACCTATTTTCAAGGCTCCAGATTACTCCAAGTAGTTCATTGTGCAGACTGATGCCTCTGAGCTAGGGATAGGAGCGCTCCTAACCCAGACAGATGATGGATAAGACAAACCTGTTGCTTTCATAAGCAGAAGGCTACTCCCCAGGGAATAGCATTGGAGTGCCATTGAGAGGGAGGCCTTTGCTGTGGTTTGGTCCCTGAAGAAGTTGAGACCATACCTGTTTGGTACTTACTTCCTAGTTCAAACTGACCACAGACCTCTCAGATGGATGATGCAGATGAAAGGAGAAAACCCAAAATGTTTGAGGTGGTCTATATCCCTACAGGGAGTGGACTTTACTGTGGAACATAGACCTGGGACGGCCCATGCCAATGCAGATGGCCTTTCCAGATTTTTCCACTTGGACAATGAAGACTCTCTTGGGAAAGGTTAGTCCCGTCCTCTTTTGTTTGGGGGGGGGGGGGGAGAGCTGTGTAGGAAAGTGCACCTTTTTACATGGTTACCCCCCGCTTTTTGCCTGACATCTGATGCAACCTGAATTGATGCACCCTGGGTCCCTGCCAATCAGGTTCCCAGGGCCTGTGTTCTTTCCCAAAACTCTAGGTTTGTACCCACAATTGGCACATCTCTGGCCACAGGTAAGCCCCTTGTAAAAGGTACCATGGGTACCAAGGGCCCTGTGATCACAACCCTTTTAACACCCCTAAATTTAGTATTTAGGGGCAACCCTGATCCTTGCCTCAGATTTGAGGAAGAAAGAAGATGGACCAAAGAGCCGTGCTGACCCAGGAAGAAGAGGACACCTACTGCTTTGGTCCCAGCCCTACCGGCCTGTCCTGACTTCAACCTGCCTACAGCAAGAACCCCGGCAAGCCCAGCAGCCAGCAACCCCCAGAGCCCAGGGGACCTGCCCTATACTTATCTAACAGACTCCGTCTCCTATGAGCACCAGATTTGCTCAAGCCAAGACTCACCCACAGAATCCGGATCCAGGCGGCTCCGTGATTCTGCACCACTCTGCACCAGACGCCCATGGCCGGAGTTAGAGTGGCCCAACACCACGAGTAGGCCTCCCCAGCGATCCTGACCTGGGATCTGGTGATCCCCGACCTCCCTCAAGCTTCAAGATGACACCTGCAGCCTCAGCCTGAAGGGTCCCCCCCGACCGCGACCTGAGCTCTTAAAGAAACCAGATGCCAAAAGACACCCCTGCACATGATGCCTCACAGCCTTGAGTGGCCCACCAGACAGTGTCCAGGCATCCCCCAAGAACCCAACTTACCTCTCCAGCCAGTGGTCACCTTCAGGAAGTTTCCCTGCCCATGCCTTCAGCAACTTTGCCGAACCAAAGGTCCCCATTGGAAACCCCAGGGTCCCCGACGTCTTCTTGGCACCCTGCACCTGGCCGCCCCTGTGCTGCTGGTGGTGCAGCTCCTGTGCTGATCGTTGGCCCCTGCAGGGGTGACCTTAACCCCAGGAGCTTTGCGCCCACACCCGAGTGGCCTGCTCGTAAGCAGTCCATGACCGAAGGCCCCCTTAGCCCCATTTGCTAACATTGGCACTCTGCACTCTGCACCCGGCCGCCCCAGTGCAGTTGCTGGTGCAATTGGATTGCCTACCTAGACCTTGGGAAACCTTGGTCCTAACCCCCAAAACTCCTACTCGAAAGTCCAGTACTTACCTGTAAAACCGATAACCATTTTCTCCCATAGGAACCCATGCTATGAGTTTTTGTTCCAAAAATGTTTTAAGTGTTGAACTGCTGTTTATCATGGAAGAAAAGTAACTATACCTTAAAAAGTCTTACTCATCTTGTATTGTGAGATCCCCCAGTGTGGTATCTAGACATACCAACCCGAGTAGTTTTTTAATTTTTATTTATTTATTTATTAATTCTTTTTATTTAATTTTAAACAGAAAGACAAACAGCAAAAGACTTTGCTTGCATTCAGTGCTACAAGATAATAGTGGTGAGCATATCCAACAGTGATCATCAAACTCATACATCGTGATTTGACGAATGTCCAGCTATTAGTTGACTACCGCCCGACCTGCTGTAGATCTTGTTTAAGAGTTGCCAGGTGGCTTCAGGCTTAATAGAAAAGAGAAGGAGAAAAAGCAGATAGAGAAGCGGGGGGAAATTCAGGGGGGAAGGAGGGAGAGAGGGGGTGCTCTCTAGGCCTTCTCGCGTTCTTCATGCCATTTGTGTCAGCTAGTGTAGTGTTGTCGCAGGAGAATTCCTGTTACCCATTTGAGATACCCATGTCCCCGCCAAGGTGGTCTCTCTGCTCTCAAGAGAACGGGAGTCAAGATAGTGTTGCAGCGGTGCCCATATGTCCTTCGGGCGTGCTTGTGCAGGCATTAACTCCCAATAATCAGACAACTGGTTGTGGCAAAACGCTGGGTCCCTGAGCCATTCAATTACTCTCGGGCTGCACTTGCGGCCCCAACAAATCGCCACTCTTCGCTTTGCTAGCAAGAGTAGCATCGCCACCATCTTCCTGTGTTCAACAGACTCTCCGCGTACATATCCTAAGAGGGCCACCAGGGGTGAACGCTCAAGTCTGCAGTCAGTCATTGCATCCAACACATCAAAGGTGCCTTCCCAAAACCTCGCTACCTCTGGACACTCCCAGGCGAGGCGCAAGAAGGAGGCCTCCGGCGCTCAGCAGCGCCCACACCGTGCATCCTCACATAACCCAATTCTGCTCATCCACGCCGGGGTTCTATACAACAGATGGAGAAACTTGAAGTGGATAAGTCGCAACCTATAATTAGGCGACATCTCCTTTATCTGCGCGCAACAATAGGCCCATGTTCCCTCTTCAAGGGGCCCCCCAGGATCTCCTCCCACTCCCGCTGCGCAGATGGAACACATATCGGCGATGCACGCTGCATTCCGGCGTACAAACGAGTGATAAGTTTCTGTGGCGAGGGATTCATCAGGAAATCCTCCAGCACCTGGAATGTCGGAGGCGCCACTGGGAAAGACTCAAAAAGTGCTCGCATAGCTGCCCTCAGCGGATATGTCAGTCTGTCCAGCATTCCGGTGTTCTCATTCCCTAGCGCGCCATCTAGGGTGATGAATACTCCATCAGGGAATGCTCGCCCCATTGTGTGGAGTTGCAGCTTCCTTAACCTTTGGCACACCCCCGTCTCCACGGTAAAAGGTAGTGCAGGGTGTCTGATAAGTGGTATGGATGGGGCAAAAAGTGTCTCCAAACGAGCCCTGCATTTCAGTCCCTGCCATGCCCACACTGTACATCCCACCGTGTCAATCTCTGCTCGGGGTCTATGTTGGGGTCCAAACATCGCCATGTGCAGAGGAATTGGAGCCACTTTATCGCTCTCCGGGGCAGTGTGCGTCATGAATGTCGGGTAAACCCAGTGGTACCCAAACTGCGCCTGGGCGCAGTTGTAATACAACTCCATGCCTGGGGCTCCCATTCCTCCCTGCTCAAACGGTAGCGTAAGGGTCTCCCACGCAATACGAGGCTGCTTTCCCGCCCATGCTAAAGCAATTAGATTCGAGCGTAATCGTCGTTTGAATTCGGCAGTTAGAAGAAGCGGCAGGTTAACAAATATATATAAAAACTTGGGGATAACCACCATCTTAGTGATGGCCAGTCGGCCCGCCAGTGAAAGCAGGAGAGTCTTCCACCTTTTTAATCTGCTCTCCAGCCAATCCATCAGCTTGCCATAATTGTCGCTTCATAAGTCTTCAGTGCTCCGACTTAGCCAGATCCCCAGGTACCAACCCAAGTAGTTGATGTAATTCACAAGTAATCCAAAGTATTCCAAAAGTAATTACTGCTTTTTGAACCAATACCAACCTGTAACAATTGCAAATCCATTCCCAATTGCATTTCTGTGTAAAGTTTTACAATTGCAAGTACATTTTACCTACCTGTACCAAGTCCTGCTAGGACCGAGAAATAAAACATAAGTATACATTTTTTTATACTTATCCAATTGGTCTGGATTCTGTCTCTGATTGTGTGTAATCAGTCCTTGATTGAGTGAATACAATAAATGCTTAACACACCCTCTGGATAGGCCTAACTGCTCGCCCACACTACCACAAAGAGAGCTGGTAGTACTTACCTAATTTAGCCTCTGCTATACCTCTGGGGACTCCCTGGACTCTGTGCACACTATACTTTACTTTGGTATAGTATATATAGAGCCAGCTTCCTACAGGGGGCTGCGAGGGCAGCCACGACGGGCCTCTGACCCGGGGCCTGAAGGCACCTTTACATGCATGGAAAGCGGGGGGCGCCCTCCCCGGGCGACACCCGACCCGGGACCTTGGCTGTGGGGCAGGCCGGAGAACGAAGCCCTGGGTGGGAGCGCCTGCCCCTGTACCCCGCAGGGCCCCAGGGCCCGGTCGGAGCTCCTGGGCCCGGACGCACAGGGAAGGCCTCCCCGGGCCCGCGGGACCCCATCCTAGGCACTTTGTCACAAAGTGGGCCGAAAGACGGAGCCCAGGATGGCAGATACCCACCCCGGGGCCCGCCAGGGCCCTGGTTGGAGCTTCTGGATCCGGCCAAGCAGGTGAAGCCTTTCCGGGCCCGCGGATCTCTGTCCAGAGTGCTCTGGCATGCAGGGGGCCCGAGGACGCAGCCCAGGATAGAGGTGGGCCAGTCCTGGGCCAGCTGGTCACTGGCTGAGAACTGCCAGACCCCAAGGTGGTCCGGAGTACCCCTTCCCTAGTATTCTGGAGGAAGGCTACCCCCTTTCTTGTCATCCATGCGCACAGAGTGAGAGAGGGGACTGAAGGCACGAATGTACCTGGCCTCCTGAAGCCCTGGCAGGGCTCGGGGAAGCAAATGAGCCCCCATCGTGATTTCCAGGGTGGCTCAGCCATCTGGTACCGCTATTGGAAAGCATTGACTGCGACCAGATGACCGAGCTCGAAGAACGGCCATCTGGTAGTGCTGTGCCTTAACCAACAGGGCTTACGCACGTCCGCTTGGAGCCCCACCTGAGCCTTAGGCACGGGGTTGAGAGGGGCTCCGACCTGGGGCACATAGGCACCTTAACATGCAGGCAAAGCGGGGGCGGCCTCCCTGGACCCGGTGGAGCCCCGACCCGGGACCTTGGCCGTGGGGCAGGCCGGAGCCCAGGATGGGAGTATCTGCCCCGGTGTCCGGTCAGAGCTCCTGGGACGCTTAGGGAAGGCCTCCCCGGGCCCGCAGGACCCAGTCCTGGGTGCTTTGCCATGCGGTGGGCTGGAGGACAGAGCCCAGGATGGGAGGTACCCACCCCAGGGCCCGCCGGGGCCCCAGTTGGAGCTCCTGGACCCAGCCAAGCAGGGGAATCCTACCCGGGCCCGTAGAACCCTGTCCTGGGTGCTCTGGCATGCAGGGGCCAGAGTACAGAGCCCAGGACGGAGGTGGGCCGGTCCTGGGCCAGCTGGTCACTGGCTGAGAACTGCTAGACCCCAAGGGGGTCCAGAGTACCCTGTCCCTAGTAATCCGGAGAAAGGCTACCCGCCTTTCTCGTAATCTGTGAGCATTGAGGGACAGAGGGCACCACCGGTGCAAACACATCCAACCTCCTAGAACCCTGCCTGGGCTTAAGGATTCCAATGATCCCTTATTGGACTTCCAGGGCAGCTGGGTGGCAGCTTCATGTCCCTGTCTGCTCTTGGGGAAGGCAGGCTCAGTGGAAAAGCCCATCGGGCAGGTTTGGGAGGCAGGTGTCGACCCAGGCCCCTGGGGGCCCCAGTGGCCCGGGCAGCACCCGGCTGAGAACCGCTGGACCACTAGAGAGTCTGGAGTATCCTGTCCCTAATAATCCAGAGAGAGGCTACAATCCTTACTTGTAATCCATGGGCACCAAGGGACAGAGGGAACCACCAGCCCAATTTGACTCAACCTCCTCGAGCCCTGCCTGGGCTTAAGGAAGCAACTGAGCCCTCATCTGGACCTACAGGTCAGCTGGGATGGCCACTTAATGTCCCTGCCTGCTCTCGGGGAAGACAGGCTCGGAGGAAAGGCCCATCAGGCAGGGCTGGGAGGGATGAGCAGAACTGGGCCCCTGGGGACACGACCCTGGCTTCGCCCAGCTCCGAATCGCTGGACTTCAAGGGGGTCTGAGGTACCCTCTCCCTAGTAATCCAGAGGAAAAATACTCCCCTTTATTGTAATCCGTGTGCACAAAGTGACAGAGTGGACGGAAGGCGCCAATGTGACAGGCCTCCTGGAGCCCTGGCTGGGATTGGGTAAGCAAATGAGCCCCCATCAGGACTTCCAGGGCAGCTCGGCCAAGGGGCTCAATGCGAACAGATGGCCGAGCTCTAAGAATGGCCATCTGGTCATGCTGTGTCTCAACGAAAGGGCTTCCGCTTGTTCCTGGAGGGGACAGGGACTCTGCGGTGGGTGCTCGGATTCCCAGCTGGGCCTCAGGCACGGAGCTGCAAGGGGGCCCCTGAGGGAGCTCTGACCCGAGGCCCGCAGGCAGCTTAACATGCAGGCAAAGCGGGGGAGGTCTCCCTAGGCCCGATGGACCCCCATCCCTTTGCAGTGTGGCTGGCCAGAGGACGGAGCCCAGGGTGGGAGTGCCTGCCCTGGTCAGAGCTCCTGGACCCGGCTGAGCAGGGGAGGCATCCCCGGGCCCAAGTGACCCTGTCCCAAGTACTTTGCCACGCGGTGGGCCACAGGACTGAGCCCTGGGTGGGCGGGTCTTCCCCGGGGACTGGTCAGAGATCCTGGACCAAGCGGAGGCTCCCCGGGCCCGCGGAGCCCGTCCCAGGGGCTTGGCCATGCGGTGGGCAGGAGGACGGAGCCCAGGATATGTGGCCCCAAACTAGTGGGAGGTAGCTCATTCCCTTCCTCCGTACCAGGTTGAGTGCCTTGAGATGCCTCTGCTTCCAACTCTTGCCCTCTCTGTGACAGGATGTCTGTGTTATATAAACGTTACTGTGCTGATATGTAAAGAAACATTGGTTTAAAACATTTAAAAAAAAAAATAAATACATCATCATAATTATATAAACTCCTAAAGTGTTTTTTCAACATTTCACTATGCATTTATCATTGTGAAAAAAGTCACAATGTATGTATATACGTATTCTTAAATGTATGTACTACATCTCCCATAATGCAAAAGTAAGATAACATCAAAACAGTCTGCAGTTAATGTTGCATATGTTTAAATCCCAACTAATACTGTTTTTAATTTTAAGTGTTAAGATTATTATCTTTTACTCTTACCTTGAGATGTAGACGGTGATGTTGAAATATCTATATCAGTTAATCCCATAATGCTCTCAGGCTGGAAGCTGGGCTCTATTAAGTCCGCGAGAAGTGGTGGCAGAGTTTAAGGTCCTTCACCGGTGCCACATACCTGCGTTAGGCGATTCACATTTTTTTCGTCCTTGATCTCAAATCTCCTCTATGGTACTCTGAATTACTCCAACAGAATTTATGTTGGCCTGAATATTTTTTCTTTTGTTTCTTTTATGAGTCTGGCATTGTAAAGGAGCTTTTCTCAAACAATGGACAATGCATTAGATAGTCCTGGCATAACTAATCATTATTTGGTTAGCGGTAAAGAGATGTAGTCATGACTATAACGTAAATGTAACCATTGCTTGACCGAAACTGTAACCGGGGAAATTTAGCAGTTGTTAATTCTTCTGTAACATGTATTTTTTTATGGTGATATGCTTACTTTACAAACTTGGGACAAAAAAAAAAAAAAAAAAAAAAAAGCACCAATAAACAGATGTTTAAAAAAAAAAAAAAGGAGCTTTTCTCAAAAAGCTCATCATTAGGAGCCACACACACTTCAGTTCAGCTCCTTTACACTGAATTTGATTTCTATTCCTCCAGCATCCTTCTCTGCCTCTTCTCTTGACATGGTGTCAGTATTTTGAGATTGATGGAACAAATCCCCCCATAGGTTTGCCCAGTAAACACTGCCTGCCTTCCTCAATACCCCCCAGGCCTCCAAAGAGCATGTGTTTTAGCACTTCCGGATTGTGAGGTCATCAAACAGTACCCAAATGTTACTATCGCAATTTGTGAATGCATTCGCAATGTACTGAACATTTGAGAATAGGTATATTGCAAATGCAAATCATATCGAATCATAAATTAAGAATGTGCCATACGATACATAACAATTACCGATTTCCCAATTTGAGATTTGGAATTCTTTGCAATTTGCAAATCGGTATTCTGTAGCTTTGAACATCTGGTTCTATATGCACAAAGATCCAGGTCTACATATTAACCATTGATTGTAATATCTTTTTGACACACGGCTGATAATTCCACAATGTAATTGGTAAGATAGTTAAATTCACATACACAAGAAAGGCAGTCAAAAGAAAGCGTAAATACTGAAAGAACATTATAGCTTTTTCTTAAGTATTTACCAAAAACGAAAAACATTCCTGAAATGCCATACAGAACATAACTTACATGTGTCTGTATCACCCTTGGAGAGACAGCTGCTGATTAGGGTGTTGTAAGCATGCTGGTGCCGCAGAACCTCTAAAATTGGTGAAACGTGCTTTGGGTGTGTGAAAGGAATTTTACTAACAAGTATTCCCATCAAAACTTCTCCTTTCCAACTGCAGTTGTTGATGAAGTAACAATGCTTCTGACAGCCTGGAAGAGTCTGGTGAAAGAAAACATTACTTTTGATTGATTCGATTACAAAGTAACAGCATACATCACATTTACCCACACACTTGAGAAATAGCTCTTCTGGCTAAATTGCTCACTCCAAAGGTAAAGCTTTGTCTTAATGGCTAGTTAACTTTGGCCCTGTTTAAAGTGTTTGCTTGGGAGGTGCCGACAAGGTTGGTACCCAAACTGCTGACATGTGAAGATCCAGGCAGATGAAACATAACATTCTCCTTAGAGTCTTGATTTGATAAAAATCGAAGCTGGAAAACTTGGAAACCTCTGCTTTAAAGGACAGTGGGTAGGAGAGGTGTCCATCACCTCCGTCCAAACGCTGAAATCCCATTTTTGGAGGTAATTTCTAGTGAACAGAAGCCCTAATTTTGTGAATTAATTTTTAAAAAGTGAGTGGGCGTCCACCACCTGAGGAGGATTCTTTTGTTTGTCAAGACCGAAGAATCAGGAAAGACAAGTGCTAATGATTTCTTTAATAGACTGAAAATCAGCTGCGTGTCATCTGCATACATATTAGAATGTGCTCCTGCCTGGTGAAGTAAATAAATTAAAACACAGTGGACAAGCCCTGTGGGACACCACAGCTGTTTTTTCCCCGAGTTTGCATTCTAAGGGGCATTTAAACTTTTTGACGTTGGTTGCAGAAAAATGATTCTATCTATTGCATAGCACCTTCTGTAATTCTGAAATCATTGAGCCTGACCTCCTAAGATTCCTTTAGAGTAGTGTTTCACTCTTGCAACACTTCAAAAAACATCATGAACTGGGGGATTCTTTCTCTGTCCTAAAAAAATCAGAGTGGAATTATCAATTTGTTTTCTGGGAAGCCTACTTGATCTCATATACTTTCCATCAGCTTAACCCTGACCCTCATCACCTCAACTAAAAATACAGCTTTTGTCTGAGTAAATTTAAATATAAAGGGTTCATGAAATGCCAACAAGTTTCCTCAGAAGTAAATGCTTATAAAGGGGATATGGATATTAAAAAGATGACCAATGTCCTTTTACAACTTACCACAAGAAAACGTGTTTTCTCCATCATAGTCTTATGATTCACATCCTCAGAAAGAGTAGACTTTACAATCAAATCATAAAGTGGACCAACATTTGTTCCAGCAACAGGAAGCTCTACAAGAGAATTAAAACAAGTATTGACAGTGCCAATAGGCCTGGCTTTAAAGGAATGTTGTTTGGTTATGTGAAGCATTACAAGTAAATAGCAGGAGAATAGATATGTCTTTGTGTGGAAGCAAAGAACTGTAGATTAATCTAGGTGTAGGTTAAAAGATCAGGTGACACTTGCACTGTCAAGCCAGCCCTAAAATCCTTTTAGGTTAATGACTGCCCCTCTCCCATCTCTGCTGCTGCCACACAAAAATAATATACATTATGTAGTTATCTAAGACAATTTAACGGCATTCCAATGTCATGTGTGCCCCTGACGTTCAAGCTCAGGAAGCTGGAAAAATAAACAAAATGATCACAGCCTTGTGGAGGGCATGCCCTTTTTTTTTTTGAGTAAGAACACAACTTATGCCCAATCAAAACACGTATTCTTGGCTCCCAACATGTGGGCAGAGTCAAAGCCCCTCTCTAGCGATGCTCACCTAATTGTCTTGCGACGGCTACGCTGTCAAGACAGACCATAAAAGCAACTATACACCTCAGTTCACATTTGTTTTCAACAGTCTTTGATGAATTTGACTTTGGTTCATGACAATAAATATAACATTTATATCCCACATACAAGTACACATTTACAATGGTTGAAGTAAAAAATATCTTGGCTAGAGGTGGATACACGCATTAACACTGAAAGAACCTGGGATAAAGGCGAGGGTTATAGACCTTATACAATACGAAGGGCGATAAAAATGAATTGCAGTCTTTCAATGGATTGTTTGAAGCAAAGTTCTTATTGTCTTTTGTGTAGCTGTGCAAGTATTGGAAGGGAAATGATGATGGTGTGTATCCAGAGTCTAGAACAGCTTACCTCATTTTGTGATGCATTTTCCAGATGTACTGCTGTCACAGGCTGTTGGCTCAGTCTTTGCATGGATACAAATCCATGATTAAAGTGGAGCTTGAAGTGTTTATGCTAGAGGCCCTATCAAAGGTGCCACAAGGCTTTAGTAACGTTACTCTCTCCCAGCCGATACGTTTTTCTAAGTCCCAAGCCTCATACTCTCTTTTGAAAGTTTTCAGTTCAATTTGTCACACTTGTCCGGGCCTCAATTACTTCATTATTCCGTTTCAAAGATGTATGTCCGAGGACTCCCCAGGGATCTCTGTTAGAATAATGTTCTATCGATCTTTGATCAGTCTCATCTTTCTTCTATACAAATGTCATTTGAGCTTTAAAGGGGAAATGCCAACCAACAAACTTTTTGGCATTGAAAGGCTCACAGCGCAAAATCCAAAATTCATTGGGTCATAACATTTGTTCCCAATAAAATTTCAGTCGCCATTTTTCCAATTTAACAGCTAAATCACTAAGCAGTCACCACCCCCTCCCCCCACCACATGCTACTCTAGAACGCCTTTCAAGTGGAAAAAGGCACGTTACTTTGTTACTTTATATTGAACACGTCAGCAATTCCACATACAGTAACAAGGTAACCAGTGCCTCACAATGACTTGTGAGAAACAATATAAGGCCAAAGCTGTGATTTTATAAGTTCAAAATAAAATACTCTGAAAGTAACACTTATCAGAACAATTATTTGAAAGCCATATTGCTATGTACAAGTAGGCCTTCAAAAATGCTTCATAACATGTGAAAACCAGTGAGGCAGCTAAAAGGACCACTCTTTGCGGCAAGACACAGACTGCATACAGCCAGGGTCTAGACGGGAAAGAAGTTGGCGAAAAAAAAGAATAGCATTGGAATAACCCCTATAAGCAAAGAACAAATGGAACTAAAAAAAAAAGAATAGGGCAAACATAAAAGACAAGCAAGAACATTTTGAATAAATGTCAGTCAGTATTTACAGATACAAACAAAACATGCATTGGCAAAGTCAATATGTCTGGCTGTGACCGCCAACCTTCTGACAACTCTTGTTTTGTCATGGTTTGTGCAAATCTTTATTGCTTGGGAATATGCTACAGGCAAAGACTTTTTTTTGGTCTAACTCCCCCCCTCCCCCCACATTACGATAGTACTCCCTGGCACTGAAGGGAACTACTTTGTGCTGGATGTATTCCTTGTGAAATGGCTGCATACCGTATTTTACAGTGAAGTCAGCCAGTGGCTGAAGTGGACTGATTTATTGCTCCTTAATGCATGTTGGAGTGGGTGGAAGAAAAATGTGAATGACACGAACCACAGACTAATGGATGAAGTCTGGCTGAAACCCCTATAAATAACTGTTAGACCCGACAGCCTTAGGGTGTTCTACCCCCCCCCAAACGTTTTGCCTTCCTCCTCCACTTTTCGGACCTCATTTTTGCTGGCTTTCAGACTCTTAGCACTTTACCACTGCTAACCAGTGCTAAAGTGCATGTACATGATATTATTGGTTCATCCCAATTTTGCATATTTAATTTACTTATAAGTCCCTAGCAAAATGCACTACATGGGCCCAGGGCATGTATATTAAATGCTACTAGTAGGCCTGCATCACGGATTGTGCCACCTAGTTAAGTAGCCCTCTAACCATGGCTCAGACCTGCCAGTGCAGAGCCTGTGTGTGCAGTTTACACTGCTATTTTGACCTGGCAAGATAAACTTCTTGCCAGGCCCAAACCTTCCCTTTTTATACATATAAGCCACACCTAAGGTAGGCCCTGGACAACCCAAAGGGTAGGGTGCAATTATTTTAAAAGGCAGGACATGTACTTTTAAGTTGTATTAATTTTACATGGCCTGGTAGTGAAAAACTCTCAAATTCGTGTATCATTACTGCAAGGCCTATCTCTCCCATAGGATAACATTGTTATTACCATATTCCATTGTCTAAGTGTAATTCCCAATTGTGAAGAAATCGACTTTCCAAGTTTGGTGTCTCTGGAATCTTAATTTAAAATCCTAATTTATGGTGAAGTGGGATATTAAATTACAATTTTGAAAATGCCACATTTAGATAGTTGTCATTTTCTTACTTTAGCCATTTCATGCCTGCTGCCTGTCTCTGATCACTTGTCTGGGGCGGGTGACAGTTGGGCTTTGTGCATTTCTCCTAGACAGCCACACACAATGGGAGCTTAGGTGTGACTTGATGGGCCATCCTGGGAGGATGGGAGGGAGGAGCTTGACACAGCCTCACTTACATCTGAATAGGCTGTGCCCTGTCCCCACACAAAGGGCTGCATATCCCCCTTTAGTGTGTCTGGAGCCAGGGCAGGAAGGGCAGGACTTCTGCATACCTCAAAGGCCTGTCTTTGAAGTCTCCCCCACTTCAAAGGCCCAAATGGGTATAAGTAATGGACCTCTAACACCACCAAATCACTAGACTTCTTGACCTGTGAAGGCTCTGCAAGGAAGAAGAACTGCTATGCTGCGAAGGACTGCCACTCTGCTGGACTGCTGCTTTGCTCGATTCCTGCCTTGCTGTGCTGCCCTGCTGCCTGCTGTTCTCCTGACTGGGTGAGAAGGACTGGACCTGCATCCCTTGAACTCAGACTGACTCCAAGGGCTAGCAGACTGGCCCCCTGATCTGAAGTCTCAGGGGCATAAAATACTTCTAACCTACCTGATTCTGCACCTGGACTCTGCCATCTGTGAGTCTGCTTTGCCAAGTGGTACCACCCCAGTCCTGGACCCTTGAAAGTGAGCCTAAGGTGCTAGCGTCAACAAAAACCATGCATCCTCTGTCAAAGTGGCGCATTGCCACCACTGGTGGATCAGAACCGGCGCATTGTCCCTGTTGCGTGGATCAGAACCAGCACAACGCTCCTGTTGCGTGGACCAGAACTGATGCATCGCCTCTGCTGCATGGATCGGCCCAAACTCATAACCTTCGGAACCACCAATGCGCAATGCTCTTCCCAGTGCAAGGTCCTCACATCCCCGTCGACGGCATCCTCGATGAGGATGCTGAAACTCCGCATCACAGCTCTAAAGCTCATTGGAGCTTACGCATCGTCGCTGTTGCATGGATCAGGACCAGTGTATCACCGCCACTGTGTGGACTGACACAGACGCATAGCTTTGGCTGCACCCCTTGGGTTCCTGCTCTCCCAGCACACAGCTCCGCAGCTCACCCAGGCAGTGCTCTGCCTCGGATCACTGCAGACCACGGTTCGAGGCACCGTGCCTTGCCCCTGGACTGTTTCTCTTTTTATTTTTTTCTCTTTCCCTTGTCCGCTTCCACATCCCTTTGTCACACTGTTTTCTGCTTTATATACTTTCCTTTTTCCATTCTACTGGTTTGTTCTACCTATTTTTCCATCACTCTTTACCCCCATGTCCTGCCCCTTCTGCCGTTTTCCTGCCACTGCAGCCCCGCGGCCCCTCCCGCGTCTTTCCTGCACCCCGACCTCTACTTAATGGAGGACGCTGCGTGGCCGCGCAGCAGACGGGTGCAGCTAGCACACCGAAGGTGCGCCAAAGGCAAGCCCGCCTGCGCCCGACCGCGACCAGTGCCAGGAACCCTGGTCCTCCGACCTGCCAACGCTACAGTTCTGTGGCCCTCCACGCACAACATCGGGAGGAATAACAATTGCAAGCTCTCCTCACCTCTCGACACCCACGGGCCTTTTACCTTCCGAAACTGCCACCACTCCCTCATCTTTGACGAGACCCAGGACCCACCTCCACCGACCAGCAACATCCCCACCGCAGCCCAAACCCTGCAATGCATCCTCCTCAACGTCCGCTCCCTCTACAGACACGCCACAGAAATCCGGGACCTCCTCGACAGCACCTCTCCCAACGTCGTTTTTCCTACAGAACCCTGGACAAGTGCCACCTTGGGACCAGACATTGCGATCGCCATCCCCGAAGGATACAAAATCACCTGGAACGACCGCCCAAACTACCCTGGAGGCGGCATCGCCATCAAGGCCAACCTCCGCCTGAGCAACTACACCGACGGGCCCACGGACCTAATGGAACACCTCCACTTCAAGATACAGGTCAACCCGACCACCACCCTCATCTACAGACCTCCTGGACCCCGTGCACCTTTCTCCAACTCCATCACCAACATAATCACCCCGCATGTCATCACCTTCACCGACTACACTTTGCTGGGAGACCTCAACTTCCACCTCGACAACCGCCAAGACCCCAACTCCATCTCCCTCCTGGAAAACCTTCACATCATCGGACTTAATCAGATCGTACCAGGACTAACGCATTCAGCAGGACACACCCTCAACCCTATCTTCACAGCAGGAAACTCCATCTCTTCAGCCACACCTCCGAACTCCCATGGACGGACCACCACTGCGTCCACTTCACTTACAAAGCGAGCATCTCCCGCAGATGCCCACCCCAGCTCCAATGAAGGAATTGGAACAAGATCTCCGACGACCAGCTCGCTGCCACCCTCAGCGTCTCTGCTCCCACTGCCTCAGACGATGACCCCACCACAGCCGCCCGTACCCTACACAAATGGATCACCGACTGCACCAAAACTGTTGCCCCCCTCAAGAAATCCTCCAACCCTCATGCCAAGAGGGCCAGCTGGTTCTCCACCGAACTCCGGGAATCCAGAAGAACCTGCAGACGTCTCGAAAAACTATGGAGGAACTCCAAAACCCCAGCGAACCTCGATAACTACATAACAGCTACCACTGCCCACCACAAACTCAGACACTCAAGGAAGAAAGCACTTCAGGACAGAATCTCCACCCACGCACACAACAGCAAAGAACTCTTCAGCATCATCAAAGAGTTTGCCCAACCCAACAGCGAGTCCGACATCCCACCCTCCCTGGACCTCTGCGACAAACTCAGCGCCTTCTTCCAGCACAAAATTAAGACCATCTATGACAACTTCGACAACAACAACCTCCACGAGGAACCCACACCCACCGCTTCCTGCACCACACAGCCGACACTGGACAGCTGGACTGCCCTCAGCATCGAAGACACCCTAAAGACTATGAAGACCACCCACTCCAGGGCCCCCACGGACCCCTGCCCCCACCACATCTACCACAGAGCCGTAGACTTCATCGCCCCTGAGCCACAAAGAATCGTCAACCGCTCCTTCGAGACCGCCTCCTTCCCCGATGACTGGAAACACGCAGAGATCAACCCTCTCCTAAAGAAACCCTCAGCGGACCCCACTGACCTCAAAAACTTCAGACTGATCTCCTTAATTCCGTATCCGGCGAAAGTCATTGAAAAAGCTGTCAACAGCCAGCTCGCCTCCTTCATCGACGAGAACAACATCCTCGACTCCTCCCAATCAGGCTTCAGGAAGAACCACAGCACAGAGACTGCCCTCATCGCCGCGACAGACGACATCCGCTCCCTCCTCGACAGAGGAAAGACTGTGGCCGTCATCCTCCTGGATCTCTCCGCGGCCTTCGACAGAGTCTCACACCGCACCCTAGCCCGCAGACTCCACGATGCAGGAATCGGGAACAAAGCCCTCGACTGGATCCGCTCATTCCTCTCCGGCAGAACGCAGCAGGTCAGACTCCCTCCTTTCCTCTTGGAGCCCACACTAACCACCTGTGGAGTCCCCCAAGGATCCTCCATAAGCCCCACTCTGTTCAACGTCTACATGGCCCCTCTCGCTTCCATCGTCAGATCACACGGACTCAACATCGTATCGTATGCAGACGACACACAACTCATCCTCTCCAACGAACCCAACATCTCGAAACACAACTTTCAAGAAGGAATGGAAGCAGTCGCCAGGTGGATGAAGAACAGCTGCCTACAACTGAACACAGACAAAACCGAAGTACTCATCATAGGCCCACATCCCGATGCCTGGAACGACACCTGGTGGCCCCTCGCCCTCGGGAACCCACCCCCAAACACGGACCACGCACGCAACCTCGGAATCATCCTGGACTCCAAACTCAAAATGGACCGCCAGATCAATGCCATCACCTCTTCCTGTTTTCACACCCTCCATCTCCTACGTAAAACTTTCAACTGGATCCCCCTCGAACACAGGAATACCGTCACCCACGCCGTCATCAGCAACAGACGACTACGGCAACACACTCTACGCCAGGATCAACAAGAACCTCACCCGCAAACTCCAGAACGCCTCTGCCAGACTAGTCCTTAACCTACCGCGCCACTGCCACATCACCCAACACCTGCGGGCACTACACTGGCTCCCCGTCGAGAAGAGAATCACTTTCAAGCTTCTCACCCATGCCCACAAAGCCCTTTACAACACCGGCCCCGCCTACATGAACCACCGCCTCTCGTTCCACGCACCCCAAAGCTCCCTCCGCTCAGCCCAGCTTTCCCTCACCATGGCGCAGCGCATCAAGAAGACCAGAACAGGAGGCCGCTCCTTCTCCCTCCTCGCGCCCAAGGCATGGAACACCCTCCCTCTCCACCTCCGCCAGACACCAACTCTCTCCAAGTTCCTGAAGGACCTCAAGACCTGGCTCTTCGACGAAAAACCATGAGCATCCGGCATCTGCTCGTTCCCTGGTGGGCCATGGAAGACCACTGGACCCACTTGGCCTTCGACGATATTCCGTGAGCGCTAAGGAGCTGCGCCCCCCACCCTCCCCCCAGCGCCTTGAGACCCTTCCGGGTGAGTAGCTGCGCTTAACAAACCCTCGATTGATTGATTTACCCCACATCTTCGAGGTTGATGCAGCCAGGATCAAGGTACTTTTGTTCAACGGCCCTCACTGGGTCCCTGTATCCAGCCCATGCTCCATCACAGTAGGCCGGAACTTTGGACTTTGTCCTGGTCCGACGCCACCAGATATTTCAAGTAAGAGCTTATTGCTTTTAAGCGCTATTTTACAGTTTATTCTTTAAAAATTCATATCTCAAGTTCCACTTATTTGATTGTTACAACCCATATTTCTAACAGTAACTACGTTATACACCTAATTTTAGTAAAATCAAAAGTTCTTGGCTAACACAGACCAGAAAAAGTCAATCAGTCTGGCATTCAATGTAAGCCTCTTGCCTTTGAGAAAGAACGAAAGAAAGGAGGAAAAAAGAAAAGAAAGAAAAAGAAGAAAAGAAGGAAATAAGGAAAAGAAAGGAAGAAAGAACAAAAGAACAGAGTAAGAAGGAAAGAAAGAAAAAAGAGCAAGAAGGAAGGAAAGAATGAAGGAAAGAAAGAAAGAACGACGAAGAGAAAGAAGGAAAGAAAAGGAATGAAAGAAGGTAGGAAAGAAAAGAGAAAAAAAGTAAAAAGAGGATAATTTCATACAGAACAGTTTCAACTGGATACAATCTGGTATGCTGTGAAATAGCAGCAGTCAGAAAAGAAAAACACTCCAAAAGGAATTTACAACAGCACTGGCTGGAGATGGGATCTGATCAAAAATGGAGCATGCCCTGTGTTCAAATCAGAATCATCCTGCTATCACATCAGCCTCTACACAAAGGCAACACTAAAGTAATTATAAAGTAAAAAACTAAAACACTGGCACTGAAGGGAATTAGCTTGTGTGTTGATGTGCTCCTTGTGAAATAGCAATGCAGTCTCTTAAACTAAAGTTATCCAGTGGCTGAAGTAGGCTGACCCATTGCTCCATGCTGTATAGTGAAGTGGGCGGAATCAGAATGAAACAACAACAGACCAATGGATGAAGGGAGGTGGCTGAAATCCACTATATCCAAGTATATTACACATACTTTATTAAAATCAAAAGGTCTTGACTAACACATGACCTAAAAAAACAGTGAAAACATGTTGACAGATATGTAGGGTAACAATGTCATTATTCCCCATCTTTACCCCAACTTTTTTTTTTTTTTTAAGTCATACCTGAACACTAATCAAGGGACACCTTGGTGGTTCAAGGTATTTTTATTCTAAGATGACCACGGCTGGTATTTATATTCAAAGTGCTCCTTGGAACCCATCCTGGTTTTTACAGACCAGACTGAGACCCGATAATGAAGCATGTCACTACTAGAGTTGGTGAAGGTCTAAAAAAACAAAACAATTTTGTTGTTTCCAGTGAATAGGTTGGTATTCAGAAAATCTGACCCTGTTAAGAGTATTTTTGGGGGTAGGATACCCATTAGTATGTGTTGATTACATAATAGGGAAAATGTATCCCTACCGTGTCAAATCTTCCCTCTCCCCCTCCCTCTGGGATAGTTTGCTAGTCTTCCCACTGAGCCTTTTTATACTAACATTTCCTTTACCACTCACTGTCAACTTCTGTCACAAATGATAATATATAGCATGCTGGGATCTTTGTAGACAACATCATTCTTATATTTCTTTTATTGGTTGTCTTGCAATCTTTGATCCCTAGTAATTCCATACTTCAATCTTTCTATAATTTCAAGTAGTAGGTAACATTATTAGGATTCCAATTAAAGCAGCCAGTGGTTCTTCAGATAATTGTACTCTGTGGAAAAAGGTACGCCTTTTCAATGCTATAGCTCTCCCCAAATGGAATCTCTTGTCAAACATCTTACTATGGATGCATAGTCACCAAGAACATACCCTTTTCCTTCCCCAGATTAATATACTCTCTTGGTGGATGTTTGAGTAACTTTTTGCCTTTATGACTCAAGACTATGCTTCAAAAAGGCAATCTTCAAATCCCTCCTGCCACTGTTCCCAGTTTAGTGGTGCAGACAGAAATGTTCAAAAAAATATTCATTACTTAAGATATGCTAATTGCATATGTGGACTCTATATGTAGATTACACTACTCAGTTTAGAAGTGAAAAAATTGCAAAATTAAAATGTTTGGTCACAATGTTGTGTTAAAAATAAAAAGGCACACCCGAAAAAATAGCTGAGTCTATAACTTGGTAACGTTGTGTAGGCGAGCGCTAACAAGATGGCGGCCATACTCAATGCCTGAAAATATTAAAGTACAAAGAGAGAGCCTGGTGCTCAGAAAACGGAAAGACAAGAGCAATAACATGCCTGGGGAAAGATTAAGGAAAGCTCAAGCAGATTAGTTTGGAGCAGCAATAATGAGAGGTTGTCTCTGGGTGGCTGCTGTCCTATATGCTATGTTGCAGTTATATCCCAATGTACTTGTTTTTTTATCTTCAATGCTGCAAGGATGACAGTAATAAAATAATTTACAAATTGTGCCACCTCCTTGTCTTGCCTTAAAATTTTGGTTTGTGTTACCTACCTTTCATTCGAGAATGCAGTCTCAAGATAGAATGGAGGACTTCGAACATAGTACTATCTTATTTCAAAATAAACACACTTTCCATTTTTACACCTATACCACAACCATGTGAAAAATGAGAACATCTTACAAAGGCGGAGTGAACAAGTCTCAGAGTTCGGTTCTCATAATTTTGTTTAAAGGGGGTGCTAGAGAGCCACGCAGCAGGATGCCAGCTTAGACTGTTAACGCCAGTGACTTGGGAACACAATCTGTCAGGCTTAGGCCGTTCAATGTGGTCCTGTGTAGCCCAATAGTGGTATATTTCTTGGGTATGAGGTAGTGCATCTTGGTGGTTCGGTGGCCCCTTTTTATTGTTTTTTTGCAGTTTTTATACAGTGCAAACTCAGCCCTGAGGTATTCGTGCGTTTTACATTAGCACCAGTTACATTGCACAAGGCACGAGGAGATGAAGTGATTTGGCCAGAATCACAGCATGTTGAGCCGACGTAGATACTCGAACCTGGGTCCCCAGTTCCAAAGTCCCTGTTACATTATATGGTGAGCCGACATTGGATAGAGCAGGAAGGCCCTAAACAGCCCGAGTGGTGTAAAAATTTGTTTATGTTGTTATGTTAATAGGAACTTTTATAGCGCTCGTTCACCAGCAGGTTTCTTGGCGCTGGAGGAGTTACTCTCCAAAAGGAGTTGCCGGTAAGGATGGTCCAGGTCTAGCTGTAAGCTTGGGTGAAGAGCCAGGTCTTCAACATCTTCCTAAAGCGAAAGAGGTCTGACTCGAGTCTCAATGGGGGCGGAAGAGCGTTCCAGAATTTAGGTCCCAATATTGAGAAGCGTGAGCCTCCTGTTCTTTTGCGTCTAAAATCTGGGACCTCCAAGTAGTTCATGTGCATAGATCTTAAAGTACGGTGGGGGATGTACTTTTGGATTTTTGATGAGATGTACTTAGGGCCAGTCCCGTGCAAGGCTTTAAAAAGAATACAGCCGGCTTTAAACTTGGAGCGTTGCTCCACTGGGAGCCAGTGCAACTCTTTTAGCAGCGGCTTGATGTGACATCGTCTCCCTTGTTGATATACAATTCTGGCTGCCTGATTTTGTATTAGCTGCAGATGATGTATCCGATTGCGCTGAAGACCTAGGTATATAGAGTTAGCATAATCCATTCTTGACAGAATCAAGGAGATGACAATTTGGATACATGCCTCTCTGCTGAAAAATCTCCTGATTTTCCTCATTTTCCGCAGTTGGAAGAAGCAAGCGGAGGTGACTGCTCCAATCTGCGTGTTCATGTTTAGGTCTGAGTCAATGTGTATGCCTAGGCATTTTATCGAGTTTTTTAGTGCAGGAGGCGGACCCAACTCGGTGGGCCAGTGGGCGGGGGACCAATGCTGAAGTTTATTGTTGGGGATAATGATTTCAGTTTTTTCGGCATTGTGTTTTAGTTGGTTTTTGTTCATCCATTTCATGATGAACAGCATGGATTTTTTGAGAAATTCCTGAGAATCTGTAGATTCATTGATGGGGAAGTCTAGCTGCATATCGTCAGCATAGTTGTAGATTTGCACTCCCATCTGCTGTAACGCGACAATAAGAGGGGGGATATATATATTGAAAAGATGCGGGGATAGGGATGAGCCCTGTGGTACTCCACATTTCAAGTTTACTGTGCCCGATTTGTACGGGGAGAGCCAAACTGACTGTTTTCTATCCGCAAGAAATGATTGAAACCATTTCAAGGCCGTGCCACTGAGACCTGCTGCAGCCAGACGGTCCACCAAGATGTCGTGGTTGACGGCATCAAAGGCTGCAGACAGGTCCAGGAGGATCAATGCTTGAGTGCTGTCTACATCTGCCTTCCCCTTTAGATCATCCATTACAGACAGAATAATGGACTCCGTGGAGTGGGCTGCGCGGAAACCTGCCTGATGTGGGTCTAAGAAGTTTGTTTTTTCAATATAGGAGCTGAGAGTCTTTGCTACGTGTGTCTCCAACACCTTAGCCGAGAAGGGGAGGAGGGATATTGGCCTATAATTATCCAGCCTCTGAGGATCGACTCCTTGTTTTTTGGAACAATCACTGCTTCTTTGAAAGCTTGTGGAACTGTCCCTTGAGTTAAGGATGCAGTAAGGCTGCATCGGAGAACAAGGAGGCCCCTGTCCCGCACGTGCGCTTTGTCTGAGCAAGATTCTAGAATGACAGGGAAGAGAAAGAAGCACCTGAGTGAGAGGCAGATGGGCCTGAGCTGTGACGGTGCGAGTGGACCTGGGGCGGCTGGGCTGGTAAGGAGAGATCCAGACAGGCAGGGGCACTGGAAGCGAGGACTGCGGCAAAGCCAGCATCAGAAGAGATTGGTACTGGCAGCCATCCGAAAGTGAATACAGAGAGGACAAGGGTGCAAAGCACTGGTGGCCCTTGTGGGGGAAAACCTACAGCATGTGCTGATTTGTTCAACACAGGGCGCACCAATTTCTAGGTCCAGGATATGCTCAGGATGAGGGGCGACAGGACATTATTTTCCCTTCCTCGGTGTCTATAGACACGCTTATTAACTGCTGCTGCTCGTCTACCTGCCGCTACTTGCTTTTGTTCTGGTAAACGACATCTTTTGGTTAGCTAGGAAGTATTAATGTAAGCTCATTATAAGAGATACTGATATTTTCATCTGAACCTCCTTCTCTGGCCTCCCACCTACTGAGCTGTTTAACCCATAATTGCTAACAAAAAAGGCAGAAAGCAGCAAACTAAATTTTAGATTGCATTTCACAACTCTGCGATTTGATACTACTGACACAGGATACCATCACCAATGTTTGCTTTTTCAGCCAACACCATGCTGCTTTGTGGGGCTTGTAGTTTTGCTTTTAACCAGTTATATTATGGGATCAAATCTCCAGCATCAAAAGTGCGGCTGGCTAAAATGGCAGAATTTGATGAAGGTGTTATGCATGACATGGAGCCCTTTGTCAGCTAGGTTTTAAAAATGATTACAAAGTCATCTACTCTGCTGACTTTTTTTTGTGAGGGTTGACTTTTTTGCTCACAAAATCCTAGAAGAAATAGCCAAACTTCTTATGGAATTACAGAGCATTCATTTACTCAAAGGATGATGACCGCGGTCCCAACTATTGTGGTATGCTTCATTAGTGGGTTCTGTCATCTAGCAGTGGTCAGTACCTGAGACTACTACTACTGTTACTGGCTGTGCAGTCTCCTAGTTATAGGTTCCATAGTTTGGGTGAGGTTATCTCCATTATGTTGACATTTGTGTTAACTCTTTGTTAAACTGTGAGACCAATAGTAAAGTTGTAAAACAGGAGGGCCTGGCAACTTACTCGAACTCTCTTTTCCATCAACATGTTTTGGTGCTCGAATATTACAGCTGTGGGGCCAGGCGTCTTCTCCAGGAATATAGGTATCTCACTGCAAATATTATGAAATAATCCCCGTTTCATAGGGCATGTTCACCAGCCTCCGAAGGGGGACAAGGTCGGAAGATGGGGCAGATTTCCTCAGGCACCATTCCTTAAAGAGGCCACGGGATGTGCTATTGGCGAGTCTGTCTGCATGTTTAACATGGCGAGTTACTAGAATTGTAGCCTGCACTATGAAACAGGCCATGCCCATCATGCCAAGCCACACTTGCAGCGGACTGTGGGTGTTGGGCGTGCACAGGCCTTGTGACCGCAAGCCACACACCAACATCCAAGCATCTCTTCCCTTGCTACCAGCGCCAATAGGGCAGTGGTAGTAGGGAGGTCATGTGCGGGTCCCCTAATTCATCACAGTCTCGCCTGTTTTGCATCCAGTCTGGAAAAGAAGCCTAGCGGAGGAGAATAGCTCTAGACTCAGGCTTGACTTCCTACCCTGCTGCAAGTGTCACATTACATGATATCACTGTACTGAATGGCAGTTATTAGAACTAGTGAACTGCATGCTTTCTGCCATGACAGTTTTATTAATTACTCAAGAGGTATGTCAGTTGTCTTGTTTCTCCTACATACACCATTATTTTCATAGATGGAACAACATTAATGCTCTATTATAAATAGACAAGAGAGATTGTTGTACATTGAGCATCCTGAAATAAGTTATTTTGTGGTGCTCCTAAACATAACTATCATAGAAAAGGAGGAAAAGGGAAGATAAGTAATTGCCTAGGGCCACACTCTTTGGTCAAGTGAGGGAGTGAGGTTTGTAAAAATCCATCCTCATGAAATTAAGTAACCCCATAATAATGTATTGACTGCATGGACTAACCAACTCTGAATGCACACATTTAAACATGGGGCAAACGCATTTTACATAATATACTAAACCATGATGGCATGAGCACGTATTAATGTTTTGCGCTTTGAAAAATCGTACTAATGC
This sequence comes from Calotriton arnoldi, assembly GCA_963921515.1. Classification (NCBI taxonomy): domain Eukaryota; kingdom Metazoa; phylum Chordata; class Amphibia; order Caudata; family Salamandridae; genus Calotriton; species Calotriton arnoldi. Next base: position 1,711,796 of record CAWUFW010000742.1, read on the forward strand.
ATGTTTATGCTATGTTGTACATTGCACATTTTGCATGTTGTGCACGAATAACGAAAAGGTTGCTTTGAATGAATAGCTTTTGCTAGGAATTAATTAACACAGGGTATTAGTATGGTGGGAGGTAACCATAATGGGTTTTATTTCATGAATTAATATTCTTCTGTGTTTATTTACTTTAGTACGAGATTGGGCCTGCATGAAAATGGCCTCTTGTCTGAACCAGCATGTGGTTGTCATGGTCGGTACGGAGAACGCATGTGCCAAAAATGCTTTGCCTGCTTACGGACTGCAGAGTGTACCAGCTGATGTAATCCGTGTGAAGGCCATGTTGACCTGTGTCCTATTGTTTATGTGCCAAGACGCGACAGTGATTGTGGGAACAGCCTTCGCTACGTGCAATTTGAATGTGAAGCGGATATCATAATGTGGAAATGTTGCAAAATGTATAACTATGGATATTAGTAGTATGCGAATGTATTTATCCTTAATACTTCCTTTGTAAAAACCGGTATGGGATGGATTTGCGAGGAGAACTGGATGAGGCGACCCTAACATGATTTTGACAACCAATCACAGACCGAGTTTCTACTCATACTGCAACATTGTAAGATAGTGAGCTAGACAGTAGGGTATAATTGATATCCCAATTAGGGGTGTGTCAGAGATCAGACGAACCTGAGAGAGCAGAGAGCGAGAACGCAGAGAACATCTAGACGTCGAGGGGGAAGCGCACCAAGACAGAGAGAGCAGATCAGCATTGAGACAGAGAACACTTTAGGTACGAGAACGTTGCGGGAGTGCTTGGGAAGAAACTGCGTCCGAGGAGAACTAAATCAAGGTAGATAGGATTGGGAGATTATATTGTTTGCAAACTTAGCTGCATCTGTCCTGTTAACTTTGTCCTCTGAGCCCATCTCTGGGGACCCCGTGCCACAACCTCGGCCAAGGAAGTGGTCTTCTTTATTCTTTGGTGGGTATCACCCTCTTAAATGCTTTAATTTTTGCAATATATTTCTGCAAGTGTTTATGCTGTACCTTCTCTTCCGCATTCCTATGCACGCTTTGATGTCGATACAAATGATTCATTTCGATTACATTGCTTGATAATTTGTTCTCTTATATGTGATCTTGTGTGTGCACTGATAATCTGAATTATGAGCATTTAATAAGATAAAATTATTAACTGAATAAATGACTGTGGTTATTTAGTTAAAGTATTAAACTGTTTAGTTAATCATAGTCACCATCAACTCTTCAACTAATGGTCCATCGACCAAAGGAAGAAGACAGTTGAGATTACGAATAGTTAGGAATATATATAAATGTTATTAATGAGAAGTGTAGTATTGTACATAATAAAACTGACAAATTAAACCCTCCAAATCCAGCGCCCGTCTTCAGGGATCATTTATGGGTAATGTGTGATGGGCCCCGTTGTTTGGTAAGCAATTTATGTGTGAAGAGATTTTCCTTGGTCCCTGGTTCATGAATTAGGGGTTGCGCTGGATCAGTTTTTCTGGTAGCAGAATGATGGTTATTATTGATTAGTTTGGTGATTTATTGATTATTGATTAAATGTTTAACATGCTATGTAAAGTGAGTTAGTGTTGCGTTTCTAAGTAGTCTTTGGAACACAGGTACAGAAGGGTATCTGGGAAGCCGGCAAGTAAAAGTTAGCCTGAAATAAGGCAGAAGAAAAGTGTGAGAAGTGAAATCACACGGGAATAGGTGCATTGTCTGTTTAAATTAGTGGTAACGCTTATGTGTTATTTTAGGGAATATTTAGCGTGTATGTAGAAAAATAGTGAGATAGCGAAGGGTCCACCTGTGAAACTTTGGCCTTATCCCCAGAAGAGTAGCGAGACCTCCTTTCCAACAAAAGGTCCTCTTGTGAAATTTTGGCCTTATCCCTAAAGAAGTAACAGGTCCTCTCCTAGCTTGGATGAAGGGAAGGATAGCGGAATGGTTATACTTGCCTGTGTTGAAAGGAACATTCTTGAGAGTGAAAATCTATCTCTTTATTTAGAAAACAGACAGTGTGGTATTGTTTTATGTTGTGACTAATAAGTTATTGTAAAGAAAAAGGACTTAGAAAAGTGCTGATAATTTTTGTAAAGGGAGGGTCAGCAGCAGGAGGAGAGGCTGATGTCACAAAAAGCCGCGCTGGCATTGGTCAGACTGCGAAGACAAGGTAAGCTCAGATTGGCCGGTTGGTGTGAGCCGCGCTGGTATTGGACAGGATAGCGGAGACGTAGAGAGCACCGATTGGAAGAGTTAGAGTGTGTCGCGCTGACATTGGTCAGGTGTCTAGGGAAGCAAAGTAGTTTGATTGGTGCATTATAGTGAATTGCGTTGACAAAGATTTGGATCCGAGTAAAACTGTTGACAATTAGCAAAAATGTATTCCGAACAACCAAAACAGGAGAAATTGACTTTGTTTGGCAAAATTAAAAGATTCTTTAAAAAAGACAAACCTGTAATGACGAGTGTAGGAGTTCCTATCCCTCCACCAAAGACACCAGCGTCTTATATGATGTTAAAATAGGGTTATCACACATGCATTTGGCTAGAAAATTGGGTAGGATATACGAAGAATGATGGTGTGCTTTTCCAGAGCATGGTTCTTTTAATTTGGCAGTATTGCGGAATTTGAGAGACAAGATGATGGCATTAGATCCAAGACCCAGACCAACACAGTTTGAAGCATTAGTAGAATGGGAAGACGAAATGTATGAAAGGGAAAGACAGAGGTGGAAGGATTAATAGATTTATGTTTGGCAGATTTCATAATGAAAAGCATGAGGACAGGATGAAAAGATGGAGAAATGGAGAGATAACTGAAGGATTGTATCCAGTTTTAACGGTAGGAGAGACTGCAGGAAGCAAATGCAAGGAGAAAAGGAAACATTTAGAGCTATTTGGTTATGGATATAACCCGAATGAATCTGATGACGAGCTACTGGATGATATATTAGTTAAACGACCACCCTCTTATCAGGAGAGTCCGGCGATGGTGACACCAAATGCACAGTCAATGGAAACCCCAATGACACCTCAAACGACACCAGTTCCAACTGTAAGCGATGTAGGGCAGGAAGAAGAAGCAGAATTGGCAATAAAAACCAAAAAATTAGTTGAAAAATTAAATCAGATGAATATGAAAATAGATGCAATAACTGTGCCAGTAACTATAGGTCCAGCAATACCAGTATTTGAAAATAGACTTAACCATGAACCTTCCTTGACTATCCCACTAAATTCTGCTGTAACATCAGCAAGTAGTAGAATTAACGCCGTAAGTGTTCAAAGTGAACAGCCCACTACCGTCACTAGGTTAACACCTCCGACTAATTTAACAGTAAATGAAACCCCTAGGGAAGTAATGCAGTTACAGCCAAAAAGAATAGAGTTGGAGGAAATCCCCAGAAGTGAAGTTTCAATAGGTCTGACAACTGAAGAGTTAGATGATTGGGTGAAAGGATTGCAAATGAGAAAAACACAGCCACAACCTATAGATGTATGTAAGTTGAGAGTAGATCTGGAAGAAATGATCCTTGGGACCATAAGTCCAGACAGGCTAAAGACTTATCAGGATGATGAATTGATGTATCTGTGTAAGAGTATTACTTGGAAAGCGATAAATCTACATGAAAGGTTAGTGGAAGCTGCAGATGAATTAGGAGTAGACATGGGAAGATCAAAAGTGTTGCAGAAGACATATACAGTGGATTTTACTGAAAAGGATATAAAAAATATGAATACATCTGGTAGACGATTACAGATAAAAGAGTTAATGGTTGTTTTGAGAAAATGGGGAGACGTGGAGAGATGGAAGGGTAGATGGATGAGGAAGAAAGGAGAAATGGCTAAAGAAATACATTTACATCCAGTAAGAGAAGTAAAAAATGTAGCTCTGGAATGTCCCATGAGAGAAGTTCCGGGAGGAGGTTATGTGCATGTTCCGTGGTCTAGACAGGATATATTGTCTTTTACAAATGAGTTTCCCAGGTTGAGAGAAAAGCCAGTGGAATGGTACAAACAAGTTGAGAGGTTTGTGAAAGTCTCGAAAGTATTGTTAAAAGATTTAGATGGATTATTTGAAATTGTTGTCCCTGCAGATTTATGGACTGAATGTAAGATTACAGTTGATTGGCCAAAAGATGAATATCCTAGGGATTCTAAAACAGGAGCACCTTCTGATGAGGTGATGAAAAAATACAATCAGGTGATTACTTCTTTGAAAAGTAAAATTTCCCCTAAGGAAACTGATTGGGTAAAAATAGATAGAACCACCCAAGAGCCAAAAGAGTCTGTGCATGCATATTATGAAAGATTGTTACAGGTTTTTAAGCAGTATAGTGGATTTGAAAATATTGGAGACAAAGATTCGGGTCATTTTGTGTATAGGTTTGTGTATGGATTAAGACCCGAGATTAGTCGGAGGATACAGCAACACATGTTGTGTTGGCAGGCCAAAACGGTTGATGAGATTTTGAGGTATGCAAAATATTGCAGCAATGACATTGAGTCTCGCCATCGCAAATTAAAAGAAAAGATGATGTGGGCGCAAGTAAAAGTAGCAGAGCAGCAAGAAACTCAGTTGAATTCTCAGTCTATAAACCAAATGGGAGGAGTTAGTCAGAATGCTCAAAGACCCAGTGGAGGTAGGGGACAAATGAGCAGGGAGGAGGCGAAAAAGAAATTTCCTTGTCATGGGTGCGGAAAGTATGGACACTGGAAGAATGAGTGTAGATCAGTGCAGAGGACTAATGGAGGAAATCAAATTTTAACCCCACAGGTGCAGAGTGAGGTAGGTGTGCAACCGCCACCGCAGCAGCAGGTAGTTACTACCCAGTATCAGGCCCCGCAACCACCGTTGCCACACAATGTAAATGCTCAAAGATACAGTGCGGATACAGGGTTCCACGGAGGAGACCAGGTTGGTAAAAATACTAACACGAATGTGATTCCCCAATTTTGGATGCAATGCGATGGAAGTGATGTCAAGTCGAATCAATGACGCTGCCTGAGGGGGAGGAAGAGTGCGTGCTTGGCGCTACTCTAAAGGTAGATCAGTCAGGTCCATTTGTTGATGGAAAAGTGGAAGGTAATGATATCACCTTTCTTGTGGACACTGGTGCTACCCGTTCTACTGTGAGAGCAGCAGAAATTCCAAACCTACCCCTCTCGGGAGAAACTATCCAAGTAGTAGGAGTCTCAAATAAACAGATTAATACTCCAGTTACTAAACCAATTGAAGTGCATATTGGTCCCTTTAAAGACATGCATCGGTTCGTAGTGTGTGACTCGAGTCCAGTGAATTTGTTAGGGAGAGATTTGTTGTGCAAAATGAATTGCACAATTTACTGCACACCGGATGGTATTGCATTTCAGACACCTGATGAGGATGTCGCTTTTAAAATGGTACTAGCAAAGCAAGGAACAGAAGTGAATGAGTTATTTTTGCTTCTTACAGATAAAAGTGTGCCTGAAGAATTGATAAAGGTAGTGAATTCAGATGTGTGGGATTTCACAGGACAAGAGATTGGATTAATGAAAAAAGTAGACCCGATTAGAATTACAGTGAAAGATGGTGTTGACTATCCAAATACACCCCAGTATAAAATGAAGCCAGAAGTAATAGCAGGAATAACTCCTGTAATTGATCAAATGATTGAACAAGGAATTTTAAAAGAAATAATGAGTAGTCCTTGTAATTCACCTATTATGGGATTGAAAAAGCCAAACGGAACCTATAGACTAGTGCAAGATTTGATAAAGGTTAACAAAATTGTGGTGCCTTGTTGTCCAGTGGTGCCAAACCCAGCAGTGATTCTCTATCAAATCCCACATGATGTGGAGTGATTTGTGTCATGCATTCTTTTCGATTCCCCTGCATCCGGATAGCCAGTATTTATTTGCTTTCTGGTTTGGAGACCGTGTTTTGGCATGGTGCCAAGTTCCTCAAGGGTATACTGAGAGTCCTTCAATTTTTAACCAGATCTTGAAAAAGTGTCTGGAAAATTTGAGAATGTCTGAAGGATCTGTTCTGGTTCAGTACATTGATGACCTACTGGTGGCATCAAAGACTCGAGAAGCCTGTGTTGCAGACACTGTTGCTTTACTGAACCATTTGGCAGAAGGTGGACATAAAGTATCCCCTGCGAAATTACAATTCTGTCAGCGAGAAGTCCAATACTTAGGTCACAAGATTGAGAAGGGAGTCAGAAAGGTAACATCAGAGCGTATTCGCGTGAACAAAGCCATGAAACCACCCACAACCCAAAGAGAAGTGCAAATGTTTTTGGGAGTGGTTGGATATTGTAGACAGTGGATTTTCACTGATGGCAAAACCTCTACAGAGGCTGACGAGGAATGATGTGAAAGACCCAATTAAATTGGATGAAGAGAGCATGGAAGCTTTTGTTAAATTGAAAGACAGTCTGTGTCAGGCGCCGGCATTGGGGATGCCTGATTATTCAAAAGATTTTGCATTATATTGCAGTGAAAGAGATGGGTGTGCACTTGCAGTTTTAACTCAGAGGCATGGAATGGCAAGACGACCTGTGGCATATTTTTCTGCTACTTTAGATTCAGTACCTGCCGCATTACCTGGATGTTTGAAAGCAGTAGCTGCTACTTGTGTGAGTCTGGAACAGAGTGAAGGGATCATAATGGGTCATCCTGTGAGAGTGTATGTGCCACATTCAGTTGAGATCCTTTTAACAAGAACACGGACTCCGCACCTCACCTATAGTCAGCTGACTAGGTATGAGAGAGTGATTCTGGGTGCAGAAAATGTGACAATAGTGAGATGTACAAATGTGAATCCTTCTACTCTATTGCCAGATGTTTGGGATGAAGAAGTAAAGGATGAAGCCGAACATTATTGTTTGGATGTGACTGAATTTTGTACCAAGCCCAGTCCCGATATTAAAGATGTTCCTCTTGAAGAATCTGATTGTGTGATGTTTGTTGATGGTTCCTGTTTACGAACTGGAACAGGTGTGTTGAGTTCTGCCTATGCCGTCTGTACTGTAGCGGCAATCCTGGAAGCATCCTGTCTCAAAGGGGTAAAATCTGCACAAGTCGCTGAATTGATCGCTCTAATTGGAGCCTGTAAATTGGGAAAAAGTCAGAAAGTGACTATAATTACTGATAGCCAATATGGCTTTGGCATTGTGCATGACTTTGGAGAACTATGGATGCAGAGGGGATTCCTGACCTCTTCGGGATCCCCCATCAGGAATAGTCAATTTGTAAAGGAATTGCTTGAAGCATTACAATTGCCAAAATGAATTGCAGTGGTCAAATGTGCCGCACATAAGTCAGGAGATGATTATGTGACTCAAGGCAACAGATTTGCTGACCAAGTAGCACAATATTTTGCAAAGAATCAGACTTCCATAAATCGGGGAAAAACAAAAGAACATACGGTTTGTCAACTTATGTTTACTAACACCATTGAAACATGGGATGAAGTGAGACAATTGCAGGAAGAGGCAGGTGATGAAGAGAAACAGGAACGGGAAAAGGTAGGATGTAGGAGACAAGAAGATGATGATGTATGGGTATACATTGATGGGAGACCGGTCATGCCAGATAGTTTACTTTCTCATATGGCAAGGATGTACCATGGGATGACACATATTGGCCGAGATGCCATGGTCAGATCATTCAAACAAACATGGTTTAATACCGAATTCAGGACTATTGCAGAGAGTCTTTGTCAGAGATGCTTGACGTGCCAACAGCAAAACCCAGGAAGAAAGACAATAGTTAGTCTGGGAACAATAGGGAGAGCAGGAGGTCCTTTTACCAGACTACAACTCGATTTTATCGAGTTGCCCCCATGTAATAAGCTCAAATATGTGTTAGTAATTGTGTGTTTGCTTTCCCGCTAGGTGGAAGCCTATCCCAAAAGGAGGAATGACAGTTTGACGGTGGCAAAACTTTTGTTGAGGGAATACATTCCTAGATATGGTTTCCCAGTCACTATGGAAACAGATAGAGGAACACACTTTACTAGTGAAACAATCAAACTGATTTGTGAGGCATTGAGCATTCAACCAAAACTTCATTGTGCCTATCGTCCAGAGGGTTCTGGAATAGTAGAGCAGATAAATGGCACAATAAAGAATAGGTTAGGCAAAGTGTGTAAAACCACAGCACTGAATTGGCCGGACACTTTACCCCTAGTTTTGATGAGTCTCAGAAGCATTCCTGACAAAAAGACAGGATTGAGTCCACATGAGATCTTGATGGGAAGAGCAATGAGACAAGCATTTATACCTGCCAACAAATTGATAAATATATCTGATGATCTCATCCTTGACTATTGCAAAGGATTGACTGATGTAGTACGTTCTGTGATTCATCAGGTTGGAGCAGATGCGACCACAACACAGCAGACGCAAGCGCATAACCTGAGCCCTGGTGAGTGGGTTCACATGAAAAGGCATAGAAGAAAAACTTGCCTAGAGCCCCGCTGGGAGGGACCATATCAGGTCATAATGGTGACGACTACAGCAATAAAGTGTGCTGGCTTACCAAATTGGTTCCATGCCAGTCACACTCAGCGAGTCCCAAATCCACTTGAACCACGAGTAGAGCGGTATCTGGAGATCTCAAGTCCGAGCTCTGTATCAGAGGCTGAATTACAAGAAATTGGTGAGGCTAGAGCAATAGACTGTGAAACTGGTGAACATAAACCAAAGGACTCTGAAGAGCATTTTGATGAGGAATTGCTTAGCACAAGTCAAGTAAAGTGGGCACCAGCTACTGGGACTGAAGAAACTGCTGTTGAACAAGAAGGAAGACAAATCTTCGATGGAGATTGAAAGGATAGAAAGGAGATAAGTGAAAGAAATACAGAAGAAAAAAAGAAAAAGAAGAAAGCAAACTCAAAGTAGGTGCAAAGAAACGAAGGTACGAATTGAACAAAGAAGAAGAAGAAGTTCAACCAAAAAGGGCAAAGAAAGACGACCATTGGCCAAGTGGAGTTAAAAGACTGAAATACAGGGTGGTGAAGGGAAGACCCGAGAATAGGCCAGAACAGATAATTGAAGTTCCAGGTGAGATAGAACAGGGAGAGTCGGATGACGAATCAGTGCTGCGACCAAAGAGAGTGAGAAAACCAAACAAAAAGTTCAAGTCACCTGACTGGATTTACATAGTGTTGGAGGAGATTGAAGAAGAAGATTTAAACAAGGAAAGAAACAGCACTGACAACGAGCAAGAAGAAAAGAGTGACCTAAATCCACCTTAAGAGACTGTAAACAAATTAAGGTGTCACGTTAACAACTGAAGAAAATTTTCTGAAGATCCAGAAGACGTCCTGGAAAATTGGATTAGTTAAAATAAAAGAAGGGGTAAAGAAGAAAGCTTTTGAAGTGTGGGATCACACTACATTTTTTAATATTTAATTTTTGTATAATGTATTTGAAATAGGTTTAGAAAATCCATTAGAACTTTATAAAATTAATATTATTATGGCAGATACACAAGTAACAAGACCTAGATGTAGTTTTATGAGTAGGTGTTATAAAGCTTGTTTGTGTCTATTTTGTATATTGATAGTATTCTGGATAATATTAACAATTATAATACCTTTGCATCTAATAAAAAAAGATACACCTCGTCCTAACAATTTGACAGGTCCAAGGGTAGACACTGACATTAAGCAAACTCCTATTACTCACTTGAATCAAATAGATGCTAGTAGTTTGCATCACGATAGATCAGTTACTAATTTTTCCCTGAATGTTTTCACTAAATTACTCTACGAGTATGTGAAAACAATGGATGTGAGTGACTGTTATGTGTGTATACAGTTACCTTTGTCTGTTTCAGAAGGTGTAACCTACCATCACCTTCCTTTGACTTATGGTGGGACCTGTAATGTCTTATCAAGTTTGTTGTATAGAACAGGTAAACTAGATTATTATTATTCCGATGTAGATTTAATCTTTTCAAAGTTTCTGTAATACCCGAGTTGAATAAGATAGCACATGCAAATGTCATGGGAGATTTTTTCCTGACAACCAAGCCTTTAGATATAGAATACGCTAATAAAAATAATTTAACATGTAAATTGAAAAAGGAAGAGAAAATCTTTTTGGAGATGGTGGAAGAGAGAAGGGCTAAGTTTCAGAGAAAAGCTGTTGAAGAGAAATTACAGAGACCACCTTGGGTTTTCAGAGAAGGCAACTATGACAAAGGCGAGACTTATGCTGCAATGGCCCTGGATTGGTCGCAGAAGGGAAAATTATGCTTACGTAGGGAAAAGACTAACTACAACAATTACTTCATTGGTTCCAGTGAATGTGAAGATACCTATAAAATTATTGGGGGTTGGGGATTAAAGGGAGCAACTGACCCTGTCTTGCCAGGCATATATTATGTCTGTGGGAGGAAAGCCTATTATCGGCTACCAGATCACTGGTATGGAACTTGTTATCTTGGGATTGTCTTTCCAAAAGTCTACCATATAGACAAAAGTACAAATGGAATCCATGAAGTAAGACAAGGACTAAACGTGTAAAAAGAGAAAGTTTTTCAGAAATTGTAGGTGATATATTTGGAGCATTGATACCTGGAGTTGGGGTTACACTGAATGCATATAAAATTCGACAATTGTCCACAGTGGTTGATCGTTTATCAACGGATACTGCTGGAGGATTCCTGATGATTGACACTGAAATGATTGCCATGAGATCTATGGTTATGCAAAATCGACTTGCCCTTGATATATTATTGGCAAAAGAGGGTGAAGTCTGTGGAATGCTGAAGGTTCAACATTGTTGCACTTACATTCCAGATAAAAGTAAGAATTTGGAAGGATATATTCAGAATATCACTGATTTGCATAAGAAAGTAACCAAACTTTGCAGCTACGTAGTTTTTCTATAAAAAAGGGGGGCTCAAGGGTTTCTCTAGGAATAAAGTTATAGATACCATAAGGAGTAAACCGAAGGGATTTATTGGAGTCCTGTATACTGAATTAATTATAACAAAATTGGATGATTTGGGTAAGCATGCGGGAAAATGGCAGGTACCGGTGGGGGTAGAACCTGAGCGGTTCTTTGAATCCCTGGAATTAGGCCAGGTATCCTTTTGCTCTGCTGGGCTACAAACGCAACATTACAAGTCTATCTTTGCTCTTTATTACACCCCAGCAAGAATTTCACAATGGGGTGGATCAGTTGGGATTACATGCTCACGGTGTGGTTTATTAGCTGCTGACCTGGTACATATGTTCGCGGCTTGTCCACGTTTGGAAAAATTGTTAGAATCCATTATGAAATTTTTAGATTTATCATTAGGGTTGAAAGTTAAGCTTACTCCCGCTTTGATTTTATTGGGAGTTAGCTGTGGCGAGCAGCAAAACCCGGCATATCAATTTCTTTTTGTGGCAATGGCGGTTGTGTGGTTAAGTATTGCCTCAGCCTGGCTGGACACTCAACCCCCCACATTTCAACAGTGGTTATCACGGTTACTTTCACTATTCACCATTGAAAGAGCTATCTACGAGAGAAAGGGGAAAAGGGCTAGAGGGTTGGGGCTCAGCATATGGTCACCCCTGGCACGCTGGAAGGAATCTTAATTAGATTTATGATAAAATAATCTATCTGGTGGAATTTATTGGCTTTTTTTTGCTTTAAATTGGCGATGATATATATTATAATATGATTTGATTTGCTGCGGTGCGATATGGATAAGTTTGTTTCTGTAATGTTGACTTATTATAATTTTCTGCCAGATTGTTGTGATATTGGTTCACGCCTCATTGTTTACTGTGTCTTATGCTTTTGTGCTGATCATTTAAAAAAAATAAAAAGGATTTAAAAAAAAAAAAAAGAAAAAAAAAAGAAAGTAACCAAACTAGAGGTTGACGGTGTCTGGGAGAGACTAAGTAAGAGTTTCTCTACTATAAGCAATTGGTTTTCTTCTATAAGTAGTTCCTTAGTAGGAAAAATAATAGTACCAATAATTTCTGTAGCTGTCATGATATTCATAATACGAATGACTTATGTTTGTATGAAGAAAAGACGCAAAGAAAAGAAAGAAAGGAAATTAAGTAAGGAACGTAAAGAAAGGAAAAGAGATAGATGAGATAGAATTGGAGGATTTTAAAGAAAAATTGTACGTAAAATGTAAGGAGCAAGGGCCAGAAGACAAAATAACAGCTATATAACTTGGTAAACCGTATGTGTAGGGATTTTTATGATGGTAAACCATCAAAGGGGGGGTTGATGGAGTGAGGTTTGTAAAAATACATCCTCATGAAATTAAGTAACCCCATAATAATGTATTGACTGCATGGACTAACCAACTCTGAATGCACACATTTACACATGGGGCAAACGCATTTTACATAATATACTAAACCATGATGGCATGAGCACGTATTAATTGTTTGCGCTTTGAAAAATCGTACTAATGCATGTTTATGCTATGTTGTACATTGCACATTTTGCATGTTGTGCACGAATAACGAAAAGGTTGCTTTGAATTAATAGCTTTCGCTAGGAATTAATTAACACAGGGTATTAGTATGGTGGGAGGTAACCATAATGGGTTTTATTTCATGAATTAATATTCTTTTGTGTTTATTTACTTTAGTACGAGATTGGGCCTGCATGAAAATGGCCTCTTGTCTGAACCAGCATGTGGTTGTCATGGTCGGTACGGAGAAAGCATGTGCCAAAAATGCTGTGCCTGCTTACGGACTGCAGAGTGTACCAGCTGATGTAATCCGTGTGAAGGCCATGTTGACCTGTGTCCTATTGTTTATGTGCCAAGACGCGACAGTGACTGCGTCCGAGGAGAACTAAATCAAGGTAGCTAGGATTGGGAGATTATATTGTTTGCAAACTTAGCTGCATCTGTCCTGTTAACTTTGTCCTCTGAGCCTATCTCTGGGGACCCCTTGCACACAACCTCGGCCAAGGAAGTGGTTTTCTTTATTCTTTGGTGGGTATCACCCTCTTAAATGCTTTAATTTTTGCAATATATTTCTGCAAGTGTTTATGCTGTACCTTCTCTTCCCCATTCCTATGCACGCTTTGATGTCGATACAAATGATTCATTTTGATTACATTGCTTGATAATTTGTTCTTATATGTGATCTTGTGTGTGCACTGATAATCTGAATTATGAGCATTTAATAAGAAAATTATTAACTGAATAAATGACTCTGTGGTTATTTAGTTAAAGTATTAAACTGTTTAGTTAATCATAGTCACCATCAACTCTTCAACTAATGGTCCATCGACCAAAGGAAGAAGACAGTTGAGATTACGAATAGTTAGAAATATATATAAATGTTATTAATGAGAAGTGCAGTATTGTACATAATAAAACTGACAAATTAAACCCCCCAAATCCAGCGCCCGTCTTCAGGGATCATTTATGGGTAATGTGTGATGGGCCCCGTTGTTTGGTAAGCAATTTATGTGTGAAGAGATTTTCCTTGGTCCCTGGTTCATGAATTGGGGTTGCAGTGGATCACAGGTCAGGATTGAAACCAGATTTTCTGATTAGAGATTGTGTATTTCAAATCCTGGATGGGTCTGGATCACATTCTTTCCCTTTTCTACCTTGATGGAAATTTTATTGGTGACCGAAAAGGCAAGTCATTGTCTAGTGCTTCCTATACTAGACCTTTTTTGTTGTTGTAGATGGAGCAACAATATGGTCTATTAAACCATACAATAGAGAGGTTTTTGTACAGGGCAAATCCTGAAAATAATTATTTCAAGGCGCTCTCAAATGTGATGATCATGGAAAAAGCAGGAGAGGAAAGAAAAGTAATTGCCCATGATCACACAGTTTGGGTCAAGCTCGGAAATGGTGATTGAAACCAGGGCCTCTGGGTTAGGGCCGAACACCTACTTTTTGCCTTGGGTCCAACAAAAGCTTCTGACTGGTCTAGGCATGTTATGCAAAGGAATTCAAAATACACTTTGTGTTTTTTCTAAGCATGATGGTGCAACACTAAGGGTGTGCAGAATGTGTGCAATTTTCTTTCATGAAATGACTGCAAAATTATGCGTAGTTACCTATAATGCAAATCTGTCAATTCACACAATATTTTAGAGAAAAATGCATCCTTGAATCAATTTTTGGTGCAAAGTTGCCTTAAAACAAGAGCACCGTGAACAACAGCCGCTTGTGGTCTGCTGCTCCTGTGCATTTGTGGTAAATTTGTACTGCGAAATACTGTCAACTGTGCCAATCGTGGTAAATGTTTTTAATTTGCAGTCATTGTGGGACACATTTATGCATAATGGTGCAACTTTGGGAATTTCTCATAACAAGCATTATGCGAAATTCCAGAATTTACATGAATTACACCAGCATAATTTAAATTTCACCCACGCCTAGGAAACGCCACTCTTCATAGAACAGGTACACCTTGGGCAGAAACAATGCAGGCTTCCCTCTTACAGATGCCAGGTATGGCTAGGGCAGCAGCAGTCCAAGCTTTTGCATCACAAGAGAGATGCACATCAAGAGTGCAAGCTTTGCTTCCTCAAACAATAGGCACAGCATGGGAGTGGCAAAGCCAACTTCCCTCTCACTCAGAAGTCAGCAAGCACAACCTTCCATTCCATGCAGAGCAGATCCAGTAGGGCAGAGTTCACAAGCTTTCATTGCACACCGAAAAGGAACAGGTACAGTTAAAGCATGTATGACTTGTAGGTTACACAAAGTTCTTTGGAGCAGATGCTTAACTAACTGAGAGGAAAGTATATGTGGAATGAGTGAAAGAGAATGCAAGCTCTGACAAATTTCTCACTTAGGTGATATTCCATGTCAGCTTCCTGAAAGTTCTGCTGCTGTCACTTGGAGACTTGCCGTTTGTGTTGATTCTTTGGTGTTTCATATATGTGGAAGTAGCTATTACTTCCTAGGTCACAGGTATTTGCAGAAGCCTCACCACAGCCTAAGTAACTATGCACTAGATATGTACACAGGTGTCAACCTATTTGAATGGTTTTGAATGTGTGTACCCAGACCATGTGCGATCCCTGCCTCAGTTCTTCTCTGTTTCTAAACATTCAGGGGCACCATTGGTGCAAAGTCTGGATCCCTGCAGATATCTGGCAAGCAGAGAAGTGGACCTGGGATTTGCAGGGCGCTGGCTTTGATGCTGGATTGAAATTTCACAATTGTGAAAATAGAACTGTGCAGGGACAGCCCTGGGCTTGGTAGGAATCCCCCATGATACCCAGTAGTGTACTGAAGAAACACCGCTATCAAAGAAGGTAACGCACTGTAGCGCTGTAATATAGGTGCAAGTGAAAAGCTTAAAAAGGACATATGGTGCTAGGGAAGGATTAGTTTCTTACCTGTAACTGCAGTTCTTCATAGAATATCTTCTTAAGTGTAGACATTTGTCTTTTTTCAGGAAAACCTGCAGAAACACTTACGAAAGAACAGAATGTGCAGTCTAGAAAACAGGCTACATTGAAGAAATACTTCAGATTGCATTTACAAAAGGGTTAAAATACCCCCGAGTATGATTAATTTTGAAGTGTAAATGTCTTTCAAACCCCCTTTTTTTGTTTAGGTAGAAGATGAAGGATAGAAGGACAGTGTAGCCCAATAGGCTGACATTAAGTGAGTTTTAAAACAGTGCCTGCTCCTTTAAGGACTCAGGGACCACCAGTTTCCCATCATGCCTAGCAGGTGGCGGTTGCCTCAGTTCTTTGTGAAGGATATATGACAGTGATGAGAAAAAAAAACCAAAACTATCCTCTGTTCTTTCCATTGGGGCGGCGGGTGGATGGCTTATGACTTGAATGGAGATCCCCCTATGAGAGAACTGAAGTTACAGATAAGAAACAAATCCTTCTCTCGTAGCTTATCTCCATTGATAGTCATAAGCTTTTGAATAGAATATCAAGCCCATCCCCACCAAGAGCGGTGGAAAACAACAGAGGAAAGACAATGGGTTTGAATCAAGCAAATACATTTCTGAGGGAGGCTGGTCTTACTTGAGCATCTGCTCGGGCATTCGAATCCAAGCATTAAAGCTTGGTGAATGTGTGAACAGATCTCCACGTAGCAGCTTTGCAGATCTCCGCTATAGGGATATTTTTCATCATAGCGGCAGTAGCATCTTTGCCTCTGGTAGAGAAGGCATTAGCTTTAGCTGATAAGGACTTGTTAACTTTTTGATGGCATAAGAGAATGCAAGACACTAGTCTTCGTGAGGTGGATTGCTTGGAAGTGGCTAAACCTGTGCGGACGGGGCCATAATTTATAAACTAGTCTGATCTACGCAGGTCAAGAGTCTTGTCTAGATAGAACTTCAAGACTCGCCTCACATCCAGGGAATGAAGAGCTCTTTCAGCCGAAGTTGAGGTGTGCTGAAAGAAAGTTGGTAATGAAATTGTTTGATTGACGTGAAAGTCAGACTAGTTTGGGAAGGAATTTAGGGTGGGTCCTCATAATTACTTTGTTAGAGTGGAAGACAGGTAAGGCTCTTGTGAGCATAACGCCTGAATTTCGCTAACCCTACGAGCTGATGTAATTGCTACAAGGAAACCTGCTTTCCAGGAGAGATACTGTAGGGACGCCTTATGAATAGGTTCAAAAGGGGCCTGCATAAGACATGAAAGGACTATGTCTAGTTCCCCTGGAGGGAAAGGATGCCTAATAGGTGGGGAAATCTTTTTTAGACCTTCAAGAAAGTCCTTAATTACTGGGCTTTTGAAAAAAGAGGTTTGTGAAGGAGATTTCCTGTAGGCAGTGAGAGCAGCCAAGTTGGCTCCTATAGAAGAGAATTGCAAGCCAGATTTTGCCAAATGGAGAAGATAGGGAAGGATGACATTTTCTTGGCAAGTAGAAGGATTTACATTTTTGGAGGAACACCAGATGCAAAATCTCTTCCACTTGAAGGCAAATGCTGAACGCATGGAAGATCGTTTAGCCTCCTTAAGGATGTCCATGCAGTCTAGTGGCAGAGTCAAGTGACCATACTGCACTAGTTCAGTAGCCATGACGCCGAATTCAAAGAGGAGAGATTGGTGTGCACCATCTAGCCTCTGAACTTCGTTATCAGGTCTGGGCGGCATGGCAGCTTGAGATGTGGATGCTGTGACTGGTGAAAAAGGTCCGTGAACCACCATTGATGTGGCTACTCTGGGGCCATCAGGATAAGTCTGGCTCTTGAGTGGGACAGCTCGAGGAGGACTGCCGGGATCAGAGTTATTGTTGGAAAGGCATAAAGAAATTTGCCTGACCAGTCTGTCCACAGGACATTCCCCATAGCCCCCGGTTGAAAGTATCTTGAGGCAAACTCTTGGCATTTTTTGTTTCCTGCGGTGGGGAAAAGGTCGATGTGTGGATAGCCCCACAGCTGCAAGAGGTCTTGCACGATGCTGTCATGAAGGACCCCTTAATGATTTTCCTCCAGAACCCTGCTGAGGGCGTCTGCTTGCACATTTTGTACATCTGGGAGGTGGGTTGCCATCATCCACAGATTTTTGGCGATGAGCCATTTCCAAATTGTCTGGGCTTTGCGGGAAAAAGGTCTGGACCTTGTTCCATCTGCTTGTTAAGGTAATACATGGCAGGAATGTTGTCGGTTTGAACAAGCAGGGAGTTGGTCTTGAAAGGTGGATGAAATGCTTTCAGAGCCAAGTGGACTGCTCGGAGCTCGAGGAGATTGATGCGATATGACATCCCCTTCGGAGGCCATGTGCCTTGAATTTGGAGATGATCCATATGGGCTCCCCACCCCAGTAATGACACATCTGTTACTATTAATTGAGAGGGAGCCTGTTGGTGGAAAGACACCGCTTGAAGGAGATTGGTTAACAAGCACCACCATGCCAGAGATTGCTTCACATGAAGGGAGAGGCTGATCTTGTCTTCTCAGTTGCCTGTTGCTTGGTCCCACTGGTCCTCAAGACATTCCTGAAGGGGACACATGTGGAGGCGTGCATTTGGAGTGAGGAAAATACATGAGGCCCTGGAGCCAAGAAGGGAGGACACTGACCTCACCGTGGGATACGATGCTTTCATTAGAGAGCGACATTTCTGACGGATCGATGAAAATCTCTCCCCCGAAGGACACACTTTTGCTTGTTGTGTGTTGATGGTGGCTCCTAAGTATTGCAGAGTCTGAACCGGTGTGGAGATTGACTTGGTGTGCTTGATGTGAAGACCCAGCCGTTGAAGGACATTGCATGTCCAGTTGAACTGTTGTTGGGCTTCGTGAGAAGTTGACACTCGATTAGCCAATCGTCTAGATAGGGATAGGCGAATATTTAGTGCCTCCTGAGATGGGCACAACTACTGCCATGCACTTCGACAAGGTGCTGACTTAAGGCCGAAAGGAAGGACCTGTATTGGTAATGGTCTTGCCCCACTATAAACCTCAGGAACTTGCAATGCTTCTGGGCAATGGGCACATGGAAATATGCGTCCTGAAGGTCTATGGAGCAAACCCAAACCCCTGGTATAGTTGGGGACAGATTCGATGTAATGCCAGCATCCAAACCTTCTCTCGCGAATCCATTTTTTGGCTATCTTTAAGTCCAGAATGGGGCGGTATTCGTCATGGCCTTTTTTCTTCACCAGAAAGTATCTGGAGTAGATGCCTGTGCCCCGTTGTTTGTGGGAAACGACCTCCACCACACGCTTGTGTAGTAAGATGTTGACTTCCTCTTGAAGCGTATGCAGATGATGGTTGGGTTTGGTGGAATGGTCGGAGGAGGTCTGGTGAATCCGAGAGCATAACCATTTTGAACAATAGTCATAATCCAGGCCTCTTTTGTGATTTTTGCCACTCTGCCAGAAAATGAGTGATGCCTCCCCATACCGGAGTGGGTAACGGAAGAGGGGTAAGTGAAGATTCAGGGTTTGGGGGCTTACCCCCTTCGCTGGGGTACTAGGAAGAGCACCCCCAGAGTTGTTGTCGCTGTTGTTGATATGGCAGCTATTGTTGTAGCTGTTGATGACTGATACAAATGATGGGTTTGAAACCGTTTAGAGCAATACCGATGTTGGTAAGGCCTGAAGGAGCACCTTTGATCTTTAGGTCTTTCCAGGCTGATAGCTTTAAGGGTCTCGATTTCAGCTTTCATTCGAGCCACCTCATCGTCAGTGTGGCTGCCAAAGAGGGTAGAACCTAAGAAAGGATATTTAAAATCCTTTGTTGTGGCTCTGGTATCAAGGACGTGAGACGGAGCCAGGAATGCCACCTTAAGGTGAAGCCATTGCAATATACTCCTGTGCTGCTAAGAACGGTGTCCGATGCAGCGGTGATTACTTAATTAAAAACCAGAAGACCCTTCGTTTACAATCTCTAGGGAATCTTCTCTTTTGTCCCTAGGAAGATCATCTGCTAATTGTTGGATAGAGTCCCAGAGCGCTTTATCATATCTACCCAGGAGGGCCGTTGCACTGGGTGCTTTCATAGGAGTGGAGGCCGTGTTACAAGTCTTGCGGCCCATGGAGTCCAGTTTTTTGCTCTCCTTATCAGGAGGGACTGAAGAAGCTGGTGTTGCAGCATGTTGTTTCTTTGCCGCCAGAATGACGACGGAATCAGGAAGTAGATCTGATGGGAGAAATAGAGGATCCTGCTCAGGAGATCTATATTTCTTTTGTAGTCTCGAAGGAGCTGATTTAGTAGAGGGCGGGGTCAGAAAAAGTTCCATTGCTGGCTCCAAAAGACTGGAAACCAATGGAAGCAGAGGTCTTAAGGCGGACTGCTTGTGTAGAGTTTGGAAGATAACAGATGTGGTAGGTGTGGGTACCGGCATCTGAATGATAAGCTTTGCAGCCCCTCTAACCAGAACCTCTTAAAACATAATAATATCATCCACCGGAGAAATGTGAGATGGTGGAGAATCAGATGGAGTAGGAGAGTATCGTCCAGTAGACATAGAAGAGGATGTTGTGTGCCTAGATTGATGTCTGGATGACGTCTGAGCTATGGACCGTGATCTATGGCTGCGATGGCGAGAGCGGCTGGATGAATGTCTCGAATGACGCCTGTGATGACGTGACCTATGGCACATTCTGTAGCGCGATCTAGGCCTTGGCAGTGCTGTAGGAGGCGTTGGCACTGGCAGGCGAGGAGCCAGAGGGGGAGGAGGCGGCGGCATTAGAGGCAGAGGTGATAAAGGAGGAGATGGAGAATCTGGTAGTACTATCGGGGAGGAAGGAGAGTAGGCCCTTGAGTACTCTGAATCTGGTGAGGAATAGATTTGCATCCGCTTTCTCCTCTTTTGAGTCCGAAGTCGAGATGCAGGGCCGGACTGGCCGTAACGGGCACCAGGCGTTTCCCCGGTGGGACGCCAGGGTGGGGGCCGGTTTTGGGCCCCTGGGGGGCCGTTTTTGTTACAGGGCCGTTTTTGCAGCATAGCTGCAATATCGGCCCCTGTAACAAAATCGGCCGAAACCGGCCCTGGCAAAGTGCTCCGCCACACCCCCAACCCCCGGGGGGGCCAGCCGAGCACTTTGCCAGGGCCGGTTTTGGTTCCCAGTCCGGCCCTGTCGAGATGGATTATGACCTCGACCACTCAACGTCTTCCTTCTACTCTATGATTATCTCCTTCTAAACCTCGACATCCAACCGCTCCTTGGTGTTGATGGCTCTCCTCGCTTTGATGTCAAAATGCTCTTCGACGTCGATCTTGGAGAGTGCATTGACAGCGCATGCCTACCTTGCCTCGATGTCGATCTGCGTCTCTTCCTCAACAGTGATCCGGTCCTGGATGGTGAGCAAGTCGGTGCTGTACCTGGTCTCGACATCGAATCCCTTGACGTCAACTGGGAAACATGTAGCTTTCTGACTGGCACTCTCTTTTTGTTTCAAATTCTTTTTATTGAGTTTTAAAGTCACCACACAGAAATAGCACAATTGCAACATTTTCCATGTAAGCCAAGAGTTACAGATATCACATGAGGGTTACAGCTTGTTCGTAAGATCTTTGGCGAGCCAGGCCTACTTGTAGGCGCAGTTGTGGCATGTCACAATTGGTATCCTGAACATTACTTTTACCATACCTCTAAGAAGAGGAACAAAAGAAAAGAAAAAGGAAAAAAGAAAGCCTAAGATAAAAATGAAGAACAATATAACATTGATGTCATGGTGCATATGTTATGCTGTCGGTCAGGAGAGGAGGGCGTCCGACCCAATGGAGAGGCAACTTCCTAGATGCAAGCCCCTATCTGTGCCCCTGTGAGGTTATATATGAAACAAATGGATGGCTCTCAGACGTGGAGCGCACGCCGTCAACGGGAGCCCTTCCCATCGATAGCCCACCAGCGGGGACCAAATATACTCGAACCCTTTCCTCGAGTCTTTCACAATGTCGGTCATACGCTCCAGAACCAGCGCCCTCCACAACCGCGCGTGCCATTGAGTTAGAGAGGGTGCCTCTTATTTCTTCCATGTGGCTGCTACTGCCATTTTTGCTGCCCCCAAGCAGAGCCACATAACCGATCTATCTCCGTGCGTTTGACGTTTCAAGATTGGATTTCTCCCCCCCAGTAGTGTGTGTTCCAGGGAATTCGGGATTGGGTAACCTAGAATGATTTTGATTTGGGACAGGATCTCTCTCCAAAATAGTTGTATGGAGGGGCAGTCCCACTAAATATGGCGAAAGTCACCCAGCAGACCACACCCCCACCAGCATCTATCAGAAGAGTTGAAGAAAATCTTGTGCAGTTTCTGGGGGTATAGATACCAATCGTACATGATTTTGTAGTGAGCCTCTCTAAGATACTTTGAGCGGTTGAATTTGGTTAGGTCTCTACATAAATGCTGCCACTGTTTTTCCGCTACAGGGGTGTCTAGGATTGTGTCCCAAAAATGTTTGTTGCGGGGTCGATCTGGGGCTCAGCGCCTGAATGAGGGCATACAGAAAGGAAATGCACCCCTTGGAAGTGGACCCAGACTTGGCAAATTTCTCTATGGGGAGCAGACCTCTGGTAGCAGCCAGCCGCACCAAAGGTTGCTGTACCCAATGCCTAAGTTGCAAGTAGTGGAATTCCTCCTTGGCATTCAGAGTGAATTGTTTCTTGCAGTCTCGAAAGGTGAGTAATTGCCCTCTGCTGAACAAGTCGGAGATCATGAGACAGCCCCCTGCCTGCCAAGCCTTGAAGGGTCCATCGTGAAGCGCTAGGGGGGGGAAGGCAGCATTAAAATGTATGGGAGTGTAGGGAGACGGAAAGGTAGTCAGTTGCAACCTCTTAGTGAGGTCATCCCAGACTCGTAACGTGGTAGCCGTGGGTCTACTAAGGTAGACATTGGGCGGTCTATCATGTTTTGGCTTCCAGAGGAGGTCCCAAATAGTCCTGCCAGTTACCTGCCTGTCTATGTGAAGCCAGTGTTTCTCAGAGGCTCGCAGCGACCACTCCGTCAGTACCCGCAACTGAGTGGCCCTGTAGTACCCCAAAAAGTCCGGCAAATCCAGACCCCCTTCCTTGCGCGGTCTGATGAGAATACGATGGGGCAAGCGCGCCCTCTTCCCCTGCCAAATGAATTTAGTGATCATCTGTCGCAGCTCTCTGAAAAGACCTTGTTCTACCTGTATAGGTAACCCGTGAAAGAGGTAGAGCAAGCGAGGGAGAGCGTTCATCTTAATGGCATTGATCCTGCCCATACAAGAGAGATATGCGGCGCTCCATTTGCCCAAGTCGACTTTTAACGGTCGCAGTAGGGGGGGAAAGTTGGCCTTATATAGGTCTGCGACCCGGGGAGTGAGCTTAATGCCCAAGTAGGTGATTTCCTTAGCTGTGCAGCGAAAGGGCGACGCTCCCTCCACCTGTCGCCACTCCTCTCGAGATAAAGTCAAATTAAGTAAGAAGGATTTAGCCAAATTGACCCTAAATCCCGCTACTTTCTCGAACAGTGAGAGCTCCACCTGAATAGCCGGAAGCAAGGTCAATGGTTCCGTGACAGGGAGGAGCACATCATCTGCAAAGAGCGAGATCTTATGATCATCCGTGCCAAACCGCACCCCCCCGTATGTCGGGATGCTCTCTAATTTTATGCGCTAGGGGCTCTATACACAGGGCGAAGAGAAGGGGGGACAACGGACACCCCTGTCTCGTCCCCCTTGCCAGGCCAAAGGAGCACGATGCGGCGCCATTGACCAGGACTCGGGAGTTGGGGGAGTGATAATTAGCACGAATCATCCCTATAAAGGTCTCGCTAAACCCAAAGCGCTGTAGTGCCCGAAATAAAAAGGTCCATTCCACGGGGTCAAAAGCTTTCTCCGCGTCCAGCGAGAGAAGAGCCGCCGGGATGTTTTTTTTCCGGACCTTTTCCATGATATGGATGATTTGCCACAGGTTATCATGGGTCTGACGCCCTGTTAGACCTGGTACCATTGGCGTGAGTCTCCCTTCCACTTTTTTCTGATTGCCTCCTCTGTTTTTGATCTGTTTGCTGGTTTTAGATGCTTTGGGCACTGTGCCACTGCTATTCAGTGCCACAGTCCAAGTGCTCCCTATGTTAAATTGATGTATTGATTAGTGACTCCATGATTGGGTTATTTGATTTACTTGTCAGACCCTAGTACAGTGCCCCATGTTGGCCCAGGGCTTGTAAATCAAATGCTGCTGGTGGGCTTGCAGCACTGGTTGTGTCACCCACAGAAGCAGCTTGTAAAGTGCGTCTCAGGCCTGCCATTGCAGAGCCTTTGTGCAGTCTGTGGCTGCCATGTCGACTTGGCAAGTGCACCCACTTGCCAGTCCCTAAACCTTCCCTTATCTTCATATCAGACCCCCCTAAGGTAGGCCCAAGGGCAGGGTGCATTGTAAGTATAAGGTAGGACATGCCCTGGTGTGTGGCATGTCCTAATAGTGAATTGCAGCCATTTTCGTTTTTCACTATTGCAAGGCTACCTGTTCCCCATAGGCCAGAATGGGCAGTTTGATTATAACATCCTATAATCCTAACTGGCCCAGGGAACATGGTAGAAATTCGAGTTTGGTATGCCTTAACTCAGAATGATAAAATACATCTTTTAGTAAAGTTGGTTTTAACATTCTGTGTTTGAAAATACCACTTTTAGAAAGTAGGTATTTTCTTGCCTAACTGTCCAAGCCTGCCTCTGCTAAGTTGTGTATTCCATGTCTGGTTTGTGAGTGACAGGGGCTGGGGGGGATTCCAGGAGACAGGGTGAGTCAGCATAGGGCTGAATAGACCTATCTGCATGTAGAGTGGTGGGAGAAGTTGCACCTGGGTCTGAATAGGGCTGTGCCTGCCTTCCACAATGCTGGCTCCACCTCCTGTGGTGCGTCTGATGTCCCTGGCCCACACTGTCAAAGGAAAGAAGGAGTCCTGTAAACAAAGTGCTCCAGGACTGCACAGAACTGGTTTGGACCAGGTAAAGGCCCCTCTGCCTTCAGAGGACAAAGGATTTAGTAGTATAAATATGGGGACCCAGACCCCAAGACTTCAGATCACTTCTGGAACAACAAGATGAACCTCTGCCAAGGAGAAGAACAAAAGGAAGCTGTAGGAGTTGGACTGCCCCCCTGCCAGTGTGCTGTGTTGCTTGGTTGGCCTACAGTGGTGTCTTCAGTGCCAAGGAGAGGAGAAGGAACTTTTAAAGAACTTTCATCATCTTGCAGAATATTACTCCAAGGGCTTGAACTTGTGCTTGCCTCCTGCTGAAGTCTCAGGGACAAAAGACTTCACCACCAGCTCCCCTCTGAATTTCCCTGCTGGGAATTCTGCCTGCAGAAGCCTGCGTGTCGCTGGGAGCTGGAAGCGCGACTCAACGAGAAGAAGCGTGTCGCAGTTGTTGCCGTCGCATCACCGGAGAAGCGTGTCGCAGGGCCTGTCGCGGCTCCAAAGTTACAGAGTCGCCGCACGGCCGCCGGGCCGCCGGGGCATGCACGCATCGTTTTCACGTCGTCGCATCAAGGGCGCCATCTTATCGCAGCGCACCGGATCGTCGCATCGCGGCGCCATCTTGTCGCATCGCAACTGGAACGCAGTACGAGAATCTACGCATCACCTCCTCTCCGGTAAGGACCAAGATGCATCCCCTACTCTGCGCAAGCATTGAGGCGCAACGCATCGTCTCCCCCGAAGCAAGGAACCGACGCATCTCCATCCCTGCAAACCTTTTGTTTGTTTTGCGTTACGCATCCAGGTACTTTTGTGAGAACTTTGTCGCATTTACCATCAACTTGAACTAAGTTACTTCTACCATCTTTTAAGTCTATTTTGAGTACAGTATTGTGGATTTTTGTCGTTTGTGGTCTTGTGTTAAGTCTATATAAAGAATACTTATTTTTATAAAACCTGTGTGGTGTCCATCTGTAGTATTTTCACTGTATTACTGTATGTGTTCACAAATGCTTAACACACTGCCTCGGAGATAAGCCTGTCTGCTCGTGCCAAGCTACAAAGGGGGTGAGCAGGAGTTATCCAGTAGCGTAATCCCCTTTCCCTGACGTAGAAGCAAGGGTCCCTATTTGGTCAAAGGTACCTACCTCTGCCAACTAGAGACCCCCAGTTCTAACATTGGTGGTCAGAGGTGAGGATTTGGACCTGCATTTGTGACTCATATACAGTAATTGGTGTACACTACTACTGAGTGTAGACCAAACGCGACCACATACTTTTTGGTAGAATTGTTTTTCCTTGGACTGTTATTTTTTCCTGGGAATTGCCAATTCTTACTGCCATGAGTAGACCAGCATCTGTTGCATCTATGGATCTAGATTTTGAGGAAGAGAGGTTGGAAACCTACACTTTGAAACAGCTCATGCAAGAAATTGAAAGTTGCTACACCAGGCATTTCCAAAAAGGAGGACTACCAAAAGGCGCTGAGGGCCTGGGTAGAAGCAAGAAAGGCCCCTGAGTTGGTGGTGGAGCCAGCTGGGGATGCAGATGGGCAACTGGATAGGCCAGAGTTTCCAGCCAGGGGAGGGGTACCGTCCCCACCTGGCAGTAGCATCTCTTCCAAAGACCTGTCCCCCAGAGAGTTGGAAGACAGGGAGAGAAATAGGGCGCACAAGCTGGAGATGGCTAAGCTTAAAATGGAGGGTCAGAGGGAAATAGAGAATAACAAGTTGTCCTTGGAGAGAGAGAGAAGGAGAATGGAGCATGAGAGGATGTTGAGGGAGTTAGAGATCAAGGCAAAGAGTCTAGAGATCAATCCCTCTGGTGGCAGCGCACCATCTGTGCCTTCAGAAGGCAGGGTATATATCCCCAAGGATGTCATCAAAGATTTCCATAAGCATGAAGATATTGGGCAGTGGTTTGCAGCCTATGAGATAGCAATGTTGGCCCACCGGGTCACTGAGAAGGATTTGGGAGCTGGGTTGTGGGGCCGCTTTGTGAGTGAGGGGAGGGATACTTTGTTAGACCTACCCAGTGAGAATAGGATGTCTTATGCCCACATGAAGGAAGCCCTGTTGACAAGGTATGGTTTGACCCCAGAACTCTATAGACAGAGGTTCAGGAGTTGCAAGAAGCCGGAGGCAACCACTTGGGTAGAATATGTATCTTTCTTTTGCAGAGCCATGGATGGTTGGGTGAAGGGTAGCAAAGTGGATACTTTTGAAGCGCTCTATGATTTGTTTGCATGGGAGCACTTGTCTGCTAATTGTTTTCCAGAGCTACGCCAGCACCTTATTGATAGCAAGTTAACTAACCCTAGGAAGCTTGCTGAGGAGGCGGACCGCTGGGTCAGTACCAGGGTCCACAAGGGTCATGTGGGAGATTCCGCCAAAGATGGGCAGGGTCCCCAGCAGAAGAGTGGGGGGGACAAGGGTAAACAGAGGGAGATCCAGAAAGGGCCCCAAAGTAATTCCCAAGGGAACCAAGGGAAGGGTTCCCAGCCTCCCCCTGAGAAGAAGCAAGAGGCCCGACAGGTAAACCTGTTCAGAGGGTCCCCTACAAGTGCTTTACGTGTGGTCAAGTGGGCCACTGTTGGTATGATGCACAATGTCCCATGAAGGATTCCAAAGCACCACCACGTGCATCCCCCCCGTCAGATGGCGAGTGTAGCCCTGGGAGGGGAGGAGATGGGTGCCCAAGGTGGGTGGGGTCCCGCAGAAATGTCCCTTGTCTCGCTAGGAGACTTTGAGATGGTCCCTGAGACCCAGCTGCCTGATAACACTAAGAAGTACAGGCAGTGGGTGACCATCAATGGCCATAGGGTGGAAGCTCTCAGAGACACTGGGGCTAGTGTGACAGCTGTCAATTGCCGGCTGGTGTCCAGAGAGCAGGTTATCCCCCATGCATTCTTCCCTGTAGTTGCCGCAGACAACTCGCAGAGCCAGTGTGAGGTGGCTCAAGTTCCCTTTGAGTGGGGGGGTCTCAGGTACTCTTCAAGTAGCTGTGAGGCCAGCCATGCCTGTTGATTGTCTGGTGGGCAATGATTTAGAGAGCTCCCCTTGGGCTAAGGTGGAGAGGAAGTCTCATTTGGAGATGTTGGGTCTGCTGAGTGGGCGTGTGTAACCACTCGGTCTATGGCAGCCAGTAAGGGTGTTCACGAGATCCTGGAGCCTGAAAGTATGGCCCAGGAACCTGCCTTAAAGAGAAGAGGTAGGGGGCGTGGGAAACCAGCCCCCATTGTTCCCACGGTCCAGGAGGAGGCAGACCTTGAGGGGGATGCCCTGAAACCTACAGGGGAGCAAGTTGCTGAACTGGGGGACCTGCCTGAGCTGACCCATTGGCAGCAAGAAGGAGGGCCCTCCAGGGAGGAATTTTGTGCAGAGCAGAGGAAGAGCCCTTCTCTTAAGGGTTTGCGGCAACAGGCCACAAACCAGGCAGCAGGTGACCAGTCTGGATCACACTGGATCTACTGGGAGAACGACCTCCTGTATAGCGAGCCTAAGGTTGCTGAGCTTGGGTCAGCCCGTGTGCTGGTGGTACCCCAGCGCTTCAGAGCCTTCCTACTGGGGTTGGCTCATGATGTGCCTTTAGCTGGACATCTGGGGCAGGACAAGACCTTTGAAAGGCTTGTCACCCACTTTTATTGGCCCCAGATGCGGAAGAGTTCAGACACTCATTGTAGGACATGTCAGACTTGCCAGGCAAGTGGGAAAAGTGGAAGGAAGCAAAAGGCTCCTCTCCAACCTTTCCCTGTGGTCAGTACCCCCTTTGAACGGGTGGGCATTGACATTGTGGGGCCACTGGACCCCAAGACAGCCATGGGCAACAGGTTCATCCTGGTCTTGGTGGACCATGCTACCCGGTACCCGGAAGCCATCCCGCTCAGGACAGTGACGGCCCCCGTGGTGGGACGTGCACTGATGGGGATTTTCTCCCGTGTGGGGTTCCCCAGAGAGGTGGTGTCTGACCGAGGTACAAACTTCATTTCCAATTATATGAAGTCCCTGTGGCAGGAGTGCGGTGTGACCTATAAGTTCACCACTCCTTACCACCCCCAAGGTAATGGGCTGGTTGAGAGATTCAACCGGACCCTTAAAGGCATGATTATGGGTCTTGAGGAACGTATGAGGCGTAAGTGGGACGTCCTCTTGCCATGCCTGCTTTTTGCTTACCGTGAGGTGCCACAGAAGTCCCTACGGTTCAGCCCCTTTGAACTGCTGTATGGACACCCAGTAAGAGGACCTTTGAGTCTGGTCAAGGAAGGCTGGGAGCAATCTCCCAGAAAACCTCCCCAGGATGCATACAGTTACATGCTGGCCTTCAGGAACCAGACTCAGCGATTCAGACAACTCGCTCAGGCGAATCTGGAAGAGAGCCAGGAGGAAATGAAGCGGTGGTACGATCAGAATGCCACTCTGATTGAGCTTCAACCTGGACAGAAAGTTTGGGTCATGGCCCCTGTAGAGCCTTGTGCGCTCCAGGACAGGTGGACCGGACCATTTGAGGTGGTGGAGCGCAAAAGTGATGTCACCTACCTGGTGAACTTGCGGTCTCCGAGGAACCCTTTTCGGGTCCTGCATGTTAACCGCCTGAAGCCCCACTTAGAAAGGTCCGAAGTGGGCATGCTCCTAGCGACAGATGATGGAATGGAAGAGGAGACCGAGCCCCTTCCTGACCTCCTGTCTGCAACAGAGCAAGATGGGTCAGTGGATGGTGTCAGCCTCTCTGCCACACTGGCCCCTGATCAGCAGCGAGATTGTCGTCAACTGTTGGGGCAATTCCCTGATTTTTTCCCCCCCGATTCCTGGTGTCACTGAGTGGTGCATCCATGATGTGGACACTGGGGACAGTCCTCCTGTGAAGCACAAGGCTTACAGAGTGACTGACAAGGTCAGAGCTTATATCAAGGAGGAAGTCTCCAAGAGGTTTGCCTTAGGGGTGATTGAGTCCTCTAACAGCCCCTGGGCCAGCCCAGTGGTCTTGGTCCCAAAGGCTGCCGCACCTGGTGCCACACCCGAACTCCGTTTCTGTGTGGACTACCGAGGGCTCAATTCAATCGCCAAGACTGACGCGCACCCCAGAGCTGATGAGCTCATTGATCGGTTAGGGGCTGCACGGTACCTCAGCACGTTTGATTTGACGTCTGGGTACTGGCAGATCGCCTTGACTGATGGGGCCAATGAGAGGTCAGCATTCTCCACACCAGATGGGCACTACCAATTCCGGGTTATGCCCTTTGGGATGAAGAATGCCCCTGCCACCTTTCAGAGGTTGGTCAACCAGGTGTTGGCTGGACTGGAGGATTTCAGTGCCGCCTACCTGGAGGACGTTGCAGTGTTCAGCGCCAGTTGGGAAGAACATCTGCGCCACCTCTGGGAAGTGTTGATGGCACTGCAAAGGGAAGGCCTCATGATCAAGGCGAGTAAGTGCCAGATCGGGCAGGGTTCTGTGGTGTACTTGGGGCACCAGGTGGGGAGCGGCCAGGTGGCACCCCTACAACCCAAGATTAATACCATCCTGGCATGGGAACCCCCTAAGAATCAGACACAGGTGAGAGCCTTTTTAGGACTCACGGGGTACTACAGGTTTGTCAAGGGGTATGGCAACATTGTTGCACCCTTGACTGAGCTGACTTCGAGGAAGCAGCCCAAGAAAGTGAACTGGACTGACACCTGTCGGAAGGCTTTTGACGCCCTGAAGACTGCCATGTGCACAGCACCCGTGCTTCAGGTGCCCAACTTCTCAAAGGAATTCATTGTTCAAACAGACACTTCAGAGCATGGTGTGGGGGCTGTTCTATCACAGATTAATGAAGAGGGCCTAGACCAACCTGTAGCCTTCATCAGTAGGAGGTTACTTCTACGGGAACAGAGGTGGAGTGCAATTGAGCGTGAGGCATTTACTGTGGTCTGGGCACTGAAGAAGTTGAGACCATACCTGTTTGGGACTCACTTCCGGGTTCAGTCAGACCACAGGCCCCTCAGATGAGGGGTGAGAACCCAAAGTTGTTGAGGTGGTCCATTTCCCCACAAGGGATGGACTTTACGGTGGAACACCGCCCTGGTACAGAACACGCCGATGCTGATGGTCTGTCCAGATTTTTCCACCTTAGTGATGAGAACTCCCAAGGGGAAGGGTAGTTCTCCCCACATTTCAGCTGGAGGGGACACGTGTTAGACCTGGTACCATTGGCGTGAGTCTCCCGTCCACTTTTTTCTGATTGCCTCCTCTGTTTTTGATCTGTTTGCTGGTTTTAGATGCTTTGGGCACTGTGCCACTGCTATTCAGTGCCACAGTGCAAGTGCTCCCTATGTTAAATTGATGTATTGATTAGTGACTCCATGATTGGATTATTTGATTTACTTGTCAGACCCTAGTACAGTGCCCCATGTGGGCCCAGGGCTTGTAAATCAAATGCTGCTGGTGGGCTTGCAGCACTGGTTGTGCCACCCACAGAAGCAGCTTGTAAAGTGTGTCTCAGGCCTTCCATTGCAGAGCCTGTGTGCAGTCTGTGGCTGCCATGTCGACTTGGCAAGTGCACCCACTTGCCAGTCCCTAAACCTTCCCTTATCTTCATATCAGACACCCCTAAGGTAGGCCCAAGGGCAGGGTGCATTGTAAGTATAAGGTAGGACATGCCCTGGTGTGTGTGGCATGTCCTAATAGTGAATTACAGCCATTTTCGTTTTTCACTATTGCAAGGCTACCTGTTCCCCATAGGCCAGAATGGGCAGTTTGATTATAACATCCTATAATCCTAACTGGCCCAGGGAACATGGTAGAAATTCGAGTTTAGTATGCCTTAACTCAGAATGATAAAATACATCTTTTAGTAAAGTTGGTTTTAACATTCTGTGTTTGAAAATACCACTTTTAGAAAGTAGGTATTTTCTTGCCTAACTGTCCAAGCCTGCCTCTGCTAGGTTGTGTATTCCATGTCTGGTTTGTGAGTGAAAGGGGCTTGGGGGGTGGGGGGGATTCCAGGAGACAGGGTGAGTCAGCACAGGGCTGAATAGACCTATCTGCATGTAGAGTGGTGGGAGGAGTTGCACCTGGGTCTGAATAGGGCTGTGCCTGCCTTCCACAATGCTGGCTCCACCTCCTGTGGTGCGTCTGATGTCCCTGGCCCACACTGTCAAAGGAAAGAAGGAGTCCTGTAAACAAAGTGCTCCAGGACTGCACATAACTGGTTTGGACCAGGTAAAGGCCCCTCTGCCTTCAGAGGACAAAGGATTTAGTAGTATAAATATGGGGACCCAGACCCCAAGACTTCAGATCACTTCTGGAACAACAAGACAAACCTCTGCCAAGGAGAAGAACCAAAGGAAGCTATAGGAGTTGGACTGCCCCCCTGCCAGTGTGCTGTGTTGCTGGGTTGGCCTACAGTGGTGTCTTCAGTGCCAAGGAGAGGAGAAGGAACTTTTAAAGAACTTTCATCATCTTGCAGAATATTACTCCAAGGGCTTGAACTTGTGCTTGCCTCCTGCTGAGGTCTCAGGGACAAAAGACTTCACCACCAGCTCCCCTCTGAATTTCCCTGCTGGGAATTCTGCCTGCAGAAGCCTGCGTGTCGCTGGGAGCTGGAAACGCGACTCAACGAGAAGAAGCATGTCGCAGTCGCAGCTGTTGCCGTCGCATCGCCGGAGAAGCGTGTCGCCGCCGCATCACCAGAGAAGCGAGCCTTCGTCAAAGCTGTTACCCGACGCATCACCGGAGAAGCGTGTCGCCGCCGCAGAGGTCGCTGGCGCATCACCGGAGAAGCGTGTTGCAGGGCCTGTCGCGGCTCCAAAGTTACAGAGTCGCCGGGCGTGCACGCATCGTCTTCACGTCGTCGCATCAAGGGCGCCATCTTATCGCATCGCACCGGATCGTCGCATCGCATCGAGGCGCCATCTTGTCGCATCGCAACCGGAACGCAGTACGAGAATCTACGCATCACCTCCTCTCCGGTAAGGACCAAGACGCATCCCCTCCTCTGCGCAAGCATTGAGGCGCGACACATCGTCTCCCCCGAAGCAAGGAACCGACGCATCTCCATCCCTGCGAACCTTTTGTTTGTTTTGCGTTACGCATCCAGGTACTTTTGTGAGAACTTTGTCGCATTTACCATCAACTTGAACTAAGTTACTTCTACCATCTTTTAAGTCTATTTTGAGTACAGTATTGTGGATTTTTGTCGTTTGTGGTCTTGTGTTAAGTCTATATAAAGAATACGTATTTTTATAAAACCTGTGTGGTGTCCATCTGTAGTATTTTCACTGTATTACTGTATGTGTTCACAAATGCTTAACACACTGCCTCTGAGATAAGCCTGTCTGCTCGTGCCAAGCTACCAAGGGGGTGAGCAGGGGTTATCCAGTAGTGTAATCCCCTTTCCCTGATGTAGAGGCAAGGGTCCCTATTTGGTCAAAGGTACCTACCTCTGCCAACTAGAGACCCCCAGTTCTAACACGCCCCTTAATAAACCCTGATTGATCTGGGTCAATGAGGCCTGGGAGTACATTTTCTAAGCGGGTAGCTAACATTTTTCAATAAATCTTGGCATCCATATTCAGAAGGGCTATCGGGCGGTAAGAGGAGCAAGCTTTGGGGTCCTTCCCTGGGTTATGTATCACTGTAACAAGTGCCTCCCCCATGGTGGGAGTGACCTGCTGTGTAGATGCAATAACATTAAACAAGGATGCTAAGTAGGGGGCTAGTTCTGGTGCAAAGGTGCGGTAAAAGTGCGCCGTAAACCCATCAGGTCCCGGTGCCTTCTGTAATTTGAGCGCGTCTATCGCGTTCTGAACTTCCTCAGTCTAGATAGGTTTAGCCAGGTCCTCGTTGGCACTTGACAGGACCTGTG
The DNA here is from genome assembly GCA_963921515.1 of Calotriton arnoldi. NCBI lineage: Eukaryota > Metazoa > Chordata > Amphibia > Caudata > Salamandridae > Calotriton > Calotriton arnoldi. The sequence continues at coordinate 1,744,972 of CAWUFW010000742.1, forward strand.
GGAGGTCCAAGGGGTCCAGGTAACCCGCTTGGTCCTGCGGCCGTGGTTCCTCTGAGGTGTAGAGTGTGAGATAGAACTCCCCGAAGGCAATGGCCTTCCCCTCTTCTGACATGTGGGAAACGCCCGCGTCATCCACTATTAATTTGATGTACTCCCTTTCCTGCCTGGTCCTTAACTGGCGTGCTAATAGTGAGCCCACCTTGTCCCCCCCCCTCATATCCCCTGGCTTGCAACCGCAAGATAGTTTTTTCCGCCCTGTTGGTGTATATGGCCTGCAGCTTCCCTTTGAGGGATGTTACTTTCCGTAGGGACGGTGCCGATGGACCCTCCTTGTGCGCCTTCTCTGCGGCCTGCAGTTCCCTTTCTAGCATGAGTCTCTCCTCTCTCTGCTGGGTTTTCAGGGTAGCGGCCAGTTCTATACATTTACCCCGGATGACCGCTTTAAAAGCGTCCCAGGTAGTGGCATGGGAGGTGAGCTCGGGACGGCACTCTCTTTTTGGACCTTCCGCTGTCCTCAGAGGCAGATGTAAGAGACCTGGTAGAGGACTCACTATCTCCTCGCTTTAAGGCCTCACTTTGAGAATGGATTTGCTGCCTGCGCCATTCTTCCATGCCATGAAGGCAAATGTTCTCTCTCCACCTCAGGGTACGGTGAGAAACCGCCTTGCTTTGTTGGCACTGCTCAGGAGCATGTGTAGGTAGAAGGCAGACAATGTAAACGTTGTGAGGGTCTGATTTGGCCTTCTTCCTCCCACAGGCAGGGGACTTATCAAAGAGAGAAGGCCTCAAAATTCCATCAGAAAAGGCTTAAAACCTTGAGAGGATGATGAAAGACGTCGAGTGAAACAAACAAAAAAAAAAAAAATTCTACTAGTGAATTTTGAAGAAAAAAAGCCTAAAAGGCTGAGCTCAATGCTCAGGGATCCCGTCAACAGGTGCAAGAAAAAAAGAACTGAGGAAACTGCCACCTGCTAGGCATGATGGGATATTGGTGGTCTCCGAGTCCTTAAAGGAGCAGACACTGTTTTAAAACTCACATAATGTCAGCCTATGGGGCTACCCTGTCCTCCTAGCCTTCATTCTCTACCTTTACAAAAAAAAGGGTTTGTGAAAGAGATTTAAGCTGTTTATGAAATTTTCACTTCAAAATTATTCATATTCAGGGGTATTTTAACCCTTTTATAAATGCAATCTAAAGTATTTCTCCAATGTTGCCTGTTTTCTGGGCTGCCCATTCTGTTCTCAAGTGTTTCCAGGGCTGGACTGGCTACCGGGCGTTTTGGTCGGCTGCCAAGCTGGGGCCCGATATTACTGCCGTGGGGGCTGATTTATGGTGATGGGGACCTGCATTTGCTTCCAAGTAAAGAAAGCAAAACAAATGGTTTTAAAGCATACTTTAAAACCATTTGGTTTTCCATTCTTTACTTAAAAAAGCCCGGTAGCCAGTCCGGCCCCGAGTGTTTCTGCAGGCCTTCCTGAAGAAAGGCGAACGTCTACACTTAAGAAGATATTCTATGAAGAAGTGCTTCAGGATCCCCGCATGTGGTCCTTGAGATATAAATGCAATGAGCTATGATAAAAAGCTTTGAGCCGGTATAAAAACAAAATTCACGTGTTATTACAAGAAGCTGTGCTCCTCAATACCCCATCTGTTAATGAGAAAGTGATCCTATGAACTGTGTATGGCTCAAAAGGTAAGAGTCCCAAAATGTCAGAAGTTGTTAGCACTCACGTGAGCTAGCTATGGGCCTTGCATGAAAGGGATATCGTTCAGTGATAAAAGGGAGCAGTGCCAAAGAAACAAACACGTCAGATATGGGTCCCTCACATGACAAAACTGAGAGGCTTCTTCACATCAAGGATATCAACACCAATAGAATCAGGGCCCACATTACCATTAATATTCATCATACACTTTGAGTGGTGTATTTTGAAGGAGAACCACAATGTCTGAATTTAGTCCCTTGGCCAAAATCAACTGCACCATGCTTGTCCCTGTTAAGTGGCCCCAATGGATCCATTGCAGACTTATGGTATCAGCCCATCCAGGGCGGGACTAAAGGCAGTGCCACCAGCAGCACCTACTAACATAACATGTGTGTATTTGTAAAGCTAACACATGAAGAATAAACATACACACCTACGTATATTGTGACTTTTTACAGACACAGGTTTCACTGATGCCATGCATAGATTTTGAACCATGGGAGATTCATGGCACATGTCCTTGAGCATACTATACATGTTATATACTAACAGCCAAAGACTGGAAAATAAATGGTAAAAGGGTATTGAATCTGTGGGCTATTTGAACATACCCGATTTAGATTGGATGTGGTTATGGGAAATTAGCTCAGTTAGGGCAATGCAGTGCAGATTTCTAGGATAACTTACGGCCACAGATAGGGTTACATCCTTTCGCAAAGAAAAATACTGGTCCATCTGTTCACATTTTAAGAACTTTATATGAAATAATCTTTATTCATTTTTAGCATGCCCTTTCTGTCTTTGTTTACTTTAATTATCAATTGGGTGGTTAGGACAGGTGTAGAACACTGTACATTGTTTTCTTCTAACATTTACTATTTAAAGTATGCACTCATAAGAAGAAAAAATACGGGCTTTGTAATCTTCTTTAAGATGCAAACCCAGTTTCCCAACTCCCCTACACGGCCAAGTTAAAGATGTCTCAAACTTTTTCACTAAATTGATAATTGACTTAATATTATCTTAAATAGTATAGAAAGATTTTATAATATTGTGCTCCTTTTCATATACAAAAGTGAGGCCTTCTGTCTTGTGAGCTAGGCATATCCTGCCCAGCATTTATTTGATTTCCCCATTTATTGAAATATGTGGCCTCACACTATGCTCAAACTGGTTAATCTTAACAAAACCTTTTTTGGTGTTCGACTTCTTAGTTTGTGATGCAGGATTCTGTACAATATTGCATTTTCACATTTGAATAATATCATAGCAACAACTAAACTAAGAACTGGCTAAGCCAATATGTTGCCCTTTGTCAATTCTTTGTGGCTGCTGCTATTGGCTTTGCCAATGCCGGATGTTTTTATAATGAACCAGCATTAGCAAAGGCAAAAGAGGGGCCCAATCTCTCTAAAAGTATAGAAAACTTTCAAGTTTGCCATCATGTTATATGATGCAACTTGAAAACTCAATGCAGCAGCTGTCTGCAAGCATACACTACATTGGTGCCTTCACTCTGCATACTTGCTCATTCTCAAGCCCACTGCAGAGTCATTATGGAGCAGGAGAGGGGAGGCACAGGAGGGGGCGAATACAATGAAAAGTAGGTCACCATGCAGAAGGGGTGGGGAGGAGCAGAGGAGCTGGGGTATTCAAGAGAGAATATCAAAAACAACACTGACCCTGATGGGCGGGGAGGGACAGCAACTATATGTCACAAATGAGCAGCAGCGGAGAGTAGGGAGTGGTGGAGAAGCAACAGAAGAGGGAAGAGAAGTGGGGATGTAATGGATGAGCTGGAGCGTACAAGACTGGGATGTGAAGAGGAAGCAGCACACATGCCAGAGAACTAAAAAAACATGCACTCCTATAGAGTGCTAAAAGCAAAAGAACAAAGTAGTTCCCTGAATGTAAGCAGTTGAAGTATACCAGTCAGCCAATAAAAAGATGGCACTATCAGAAAACTATTACCTTTTACAGACAAACAGACCCTCTGGAAAAAGAGGGGGTGGTGTGGCGGCAGCCATTAAAAGGTGCCTTTCTTTCACCGCCATCTTTCCACTAGTGATTACACCAGCTGATAGTTTAACGATAAAGCTGGATTCTCCCACCTCTGCATTGGTGTGTGAACTTATCTATAGACCGCCAATAGCGATGTTGGAGTTTTCCAAAGATCTAGCAAATAGCATCGCCTCACTGACTGCGGATTACGCAAACATTTTAATAATTGGAGATTTGAACTATTGGGCGAATGAAGAAGAGGTGGGCAAGGACTCCAGGGAATTGACTGAAATGCTAAAAGGTTTGAATCTTGAACAACATATACATGTGCCCACACATATCAAAGGACATACACTTGATCAGGTTTGGTCCATAGACCTTTCTTTCCCGAATCTAGTCATTCACCCGTGCATCTGGTCAGACCATCACTTAATCAACTTTACATTAATTGACATTATTTTACACAAACCCCTGGCTCGCCCCAAAATTATGACCAGAAATTGGAATTGCACAAATTTGAACTCCTTTCATAATACCTTGGCACTCAATTTGCCTCCCACGACAGAATGTTGACAACTATGAAAAAGAGGTCTCTAATTGGCAATTGAAGGCAAGTAATACACATGCCCCTTTGCACATTCAACCCAGTCGCGCTCGGCTACATGAGGCATCTAAATGCTTTTCCGCTGAGTTAAAGTTAGCTAAACTAAGAAAGCGCCAGGCAGAACGGAAATGGCGTAGAGCATACTCGCCAGAAACTAAGGAATTATTTACTCAGAGCTTGACAGCCTATAAAAAAGCCATCTTAGAGGCAAAGAAATCCATATTCACTAAAAACTTGATAAACACAGACAAAGTAAAAGACATCTTTCATATAGTAAGGGACTTATCTAACCCTGACCGAGTAACACCTCCCATCATTCCCTCTCGGAAAATGTGCGTTGATCTAAATCTTTTCTTTTTAGATAAAATAAAGAAAATACAAGAATCCATTGTCCCTAGTCTACAGGATATGAAAAACACACAGGAAGATAGTAACCCTACTACAATTTCTACCTTCCCATGCAGAAACAAAGAATGGCTCACAAAATTACTAAATAAAGTAAAATCAGGCTCTCCTAAAGACGTTTGTCCCCCCACATACAAAAATCAATTTTCACCTCCTTCACAGAAAGTACTCTCTCTTTATTGAACCTAACCCTCACGCAAGGAGATGTCCCCCTCACCTTCAACGAAGCAGTGATAATCCCGCTTAAAAAAAAACCTGACGTGAACCTCCAGCGGCTAGACAACTATAGGCCCATTTCGCTTCTCCCTTATCCCGCTAAAAGTCTAGAGGCACATGTAGCTAAACAACTTTGTTCCTTTTTAGAAGAGATTAACTTCCTAGATCCCCACCAAGCAGGCTTTTGGCCCTCTCATTCCAATGAATCAATCATTTTAACTGTAGTGGATGACCTAAAAGAAGGGGCTGATAAAGGATACACACAAGCACTGGTCCTACTGGACCGGTCAGCAGCATTCAATATAGTTGATCATGAAATCTTAGCAGATCGAATGGCTGCGGCAGGTCTTAGGGGAACTGCCTTAAAGTGGATGAAATCCTGCTTTAAAAACCGAACTCAATCAGTCCATCTCGCACCCTATAGCTCTGCTATAGTTAGAATGAACTGTGGGGTACCACAGGGTTCTGCCCTGTCCCCCTATCTCTTTAACCTTTACATCTGCCCCCTGATACATACCTTACAACAAATGAAGGTAAAAATCTATAATTATGCAGAAGATTTTTACAATTGACACGACATCAGACACCAAGGAGCTCTTCAAGAATACCATGCTTTTCATGGGAGACTGGATGAATAGCAACCAGTAAAAACTCAACTCTGATAAAACAGATTGTCATCTCCAACAATAAATTAAATTACTGGACTCCTGCTTACTGGCTAAAAGAGTTAGGGCGCCCACCTATCCCCAAGAGCACAGTAAAAAGTCTTGGCATCCAAATTAACACAGACCTATCCATGCAATCACAGATAAGCATGGATACATCGTCCTGCTTTTTCCAACTCAGAAAATTCAGGAAAATAAGAAGATTTTTCACCAGGGAGACCAGCACTCAAATTATTATCGCCTTGATCCTATCCAGAATTGATTATGCTAATTCTACTTACCTGGGTCTCCCTATTAACCAAAATCACAGACTTCAGATGCTAGAAATATCTTTCAACAGCCTAGACATTGCACATGAAGCCGCTGATGAGGGAGCTTCATTGGCTCCCAGTAGCACAGCTATCCATGTCTAAAAAAAGCATGCATTATCTTCAAAGCAATCCACAATAAAGGTCCCAAATACTTGTCCACAAGGATCCATAGATATTCCCCAAAACACAACCTTAGATCTGCGCAAATGAATCTACTGGTGGTCCCGAGATTCAGGCGCAAAATGATGGGAGGCTCATGATTTTCCACGCTAGGACCCCAACTGTGGAACTCTAGGCCTATTGCAATCAGACAGACAGCAAATTACATGTGTTTTAGAAAAAAATTGGAAACATGGCTTTTTACTCACGCTTATAGCTAGATGCAGATTCAGCGGTGGCCAGTAACTTAGTGCCAAGAGACCTGTTGGTGTACGTGCGCTTTATAAATCCCCCCTAACACAACATAAAGAAGCTATGCTCCAGAGGAGGGGCAAACACAAGAAGAGGAAAGAAAGCCATTCAGTAAGAAGCAAGCAAATGAGATTGACAAGAAAGCCAACCAGTGACTACGGTTATTGTCAACAATAGCTTTTTTGACAATATAGACAAGACCTAAAAAAAGGCCCTCTGTGACAAATAAATTTGCATACCTGTGATATTTTGTATTTTCTGAATAATGCATAACATTATAGGAATGGGTTGCTGTAATGCCAAGTAAAAACAAGCCGGCAAGTCCATGCAGAGGTCATCAGTCAGTTGCAGGAATTCAGGGTTACTTCACATACATAGGTAAAAGGAAATTATTTAATTAGTTATTCCATCATTTACAACAAAGTATATGTTTTTGCTCATTAAGCATAAAAATTATTTGTTCAGTCTTCTTAACACACATTTAGGTCACTATTTTGTAAGGTATGGACAATTCACACGATAGTGTTACCAGTCTACTGTAGTCTTTATTTTGCAATACATGTATACATTCTGCAGACGACATAATTTTATACTTGGCTGCTGAGAAGCAAAATATCTTGAATGTTTTTAAATCCTTTTCGGATCTGGGGGGGGGATATAAAATTAATCATTCTAAATCTGAGAGTTTGCTTTTTAACTGTTGGCCTCCCATTTGATATGCATAATCAGGTCTGTATAACCGGCTCAATTAGATATTTAGGGATATATGTGTCACATGATCCTTCGCAGCTATATCAGCTTAACTATGAAACTACGCTTTTCAAGGCTAGACATCTCTTAAAACAGTGGCAGGCCTTACCATTCTCTTTGATAGGGAGAATTGCTGTTATAAAAATGATGATTCTGCCTCTTTCTTTTTTCAAATATATTAATTAAACTTCGTTCCAAAATTTTTAATGAGTTAGATCAAATGCTACGTCATGTTGTTTGGCCTGGCAAGAAACCTCGTACAAAACTAGAGACTTTACAGCTATCTATGCAAGAGGGTGGTCTCGCACTCCCTCACTTTAAAAAGTATCATCAGGCAGCTTTTTTTGATTAGTGTACAAGATCAATCACTAGACGTGATCTGGGTAGCAACTTCTAGCTGAAGCAAATGCTCCTAGAATCCGGCAACCAACTTGTTCCATTTATTAAAATTCCTAAGCTCCCAAAGCGTAGCAGATATAAGACACCTCAAATTATTTCTGATAGATTCTGATAGATTCTTCAAATTGAAGGAGGAATGTCAGTTTATTGCCTTTCACCCTGAAATGTTAATCGCACATAGTAGTGGGATAGGCCTCCATATAAGCCAAAAAGTATAACTTGGGAAAAGGTGGGGATATATTGCTTCAAGGATTTCCTTATAGAAGGTACAATGAAATCTTGGAATCAAATCAAACTGATCAATCCGGGACTCCCTTCTTCATTACTTTTTTCCTTCTTTCAATTCCGGAATTTCTTGAGCAATTCACAAGTCCCCCCAGATGCTCTAGCAAATTTGATTAGTCTCAACTACTATGTGAAAGAGACAGGAGGGGTAGGAAACTGGTATCAGATTCTACTTGACCAACTACATGTTAAAGTCATGCCACAAGCATTACATAAGATTCAAAGCTCTATAAGTTGTAGGTTAGATACGCAAACATGGAGAGCATACAATATCTGGGCGCATAAAGCCATAAGGGGGGCCAATTTCAAAAGCATGGCTTTCTTTTGCAAGTGGTAACATCTCCACAAAATGTATCCCTCTGTTTCAGGAGCGTGTTTTAGATGTAATTGCTATAGTGGGGACCGACTTCATATTTGCTTGGACCGGCTTCATATTTTCTTTTCATGTCCAGCTCTAATTAAATTTTGGAAGCAAATACTTCATTGGCTTAGCAACAAGCTCCAAATAAACTTAGTTCCTGAACCAAGCACTGTTCTTTTAGGAATTATTAATACATTCACAGCTTATCCATCAGACAACAACAGTATATCTTTATTGCATCACTTGTTGCTAAATCTCTGTCATTTGAGATGTCATCAGTGATGTCACTGACCTTGTCATGAATGATGTAATATGTGACATCATCAGCAGTGCATTGCGGGGGCGCGAGTTATAGTTAGCTTAACTAACTATAACGGCCGAATTTCTCTAGTTTTGTACGAGTGAAATGTCCAACTAACTATAACGTCCCTGAAACCTGTGGTTTTTTCAGTGAATTTCTAAGGTTTTTTTATATGCTAATTTCTAACTATAACGCCCCTGAAACCTATGGTTTTTTCAGTGAATTTCAAAGGTTTTTTAAATGCTAATTTCTAACTTTAACGTCCCTGAAACCTATGGTTTTTTCCAGTGAATTTCAAAGGTTTTTTAAATGCTAATTTCTAACTATTCCTACAGAGGTAGGACATGTGCAGAAAGAGGAAGAAAAGCACAGAAAGAAGAAAGAGAAATGCAGAAAGAGGCAACAGAAGTCCAGAAAGACGAAGAAAGGTGCAGAAAGAAGCAAGAGATACGCAGAAAAAACCAACAGAGGTGCAGAAAGAGGCCTTGTTGCAAAGTCATCCTGTGCCCCCAACTTTTTGCTGACTGGTACTGGTGGTAACTGACTGACTAACCAGGCCCAGAGCCAGTGCTATCCTGAAAGACACTTAGAATACAGTGAAAACACCTACATATACTAGGGTACACTATGGGTTGGGGTACCCCTGTGATTGGCATGACCTCCCCTGTAAGGCCCTAGTACATAATAGGGCAGGGGGATTAAAACTACCTCTAAGTCAGAGGTGCAGAAAGAGGCAAGAGAAGTGCAGAAAGAAGCAACAGATGCGCCGAAAGAGGCAAGAGAGGTGTAGAAACAGGCAAGAAATGTGCAGAAAGAGGGAACAGGGGTGCAGAAAGAGGCAAGAGGGATACAGAAATTTGCAAGAGAGGTACAGAAAGAAGCAAGAGCAGTATAGAAAGAAGCAAGAGAAGTGCAGAAAGAAGCAAGAGAGGTGGAGAAATAGGGAAGAGGGTGCAGAAAGAGGCAAGAGAGATACAGACATTTGCAAAAGAGGTGCAGAAACAAGCAAGAGAAGTGCAGACAGAGGCAAGAGAATTGCTGAAAGAAGCAACAGAGGTGTAGAAAGAAGCAAGAGAAGTACAGAAAGAGGCAAGTGAGGTGCAGAAAGAAGCAAGAGCAGTGCAGAATGAACCAACAGAGGTGCAAAAAGAGGCAAGAGGGGTGCAGAAAGAGGTAGGAGAGAGACACAAAGGCAAGAGAGGTACAGAAAGAGTCAGGAGGGGTGCAGGAAGAAGGAAGAAAAGTGCAGAAAGAGGCAAGAGAATAGCTGAAAGAAGCAACAGAGGTGTAGAAAGAAGCAAGAGAAGTGCAGAAAGAGGCAAGTGAGGTGCAGAAAGAACCAACAGAGGTGCAAAAAGAGGCAAGAGGGGTGCAGAAAAGGTAGGAGAGGTGCACAAAGAGTCAAGAGAGGTGCACAAAGAGTCAAGAGAGGTACAGAAAGAGGCAGGAGGGGTGCAGGAAGAAGGAAGAGAAGTGCAGAAAGAAGCAACATAGGTACAGAAAGAGGCAAGAGAGGTGCAGAAACAGGCAGGGAAGGTGCAAAAAGAGGGAACAGGGTTGCAGAAAGAGGCAAGAGGGGTGCAGAAAGAGGGAAGAGCGATACAGAAATTTGCAAGAGAGATACAGAAAGAAGCAAGAGCAGTGCAGAAAGAAGCAAGAGCAGTGCAGAAAGAAGCAAGAGCAGTGCAGAAAGAAGCAAGAGCAGTGCAGAAAGCAGCAAGAGAGGTAGAGAAATAGGGAAGAGGGTGCAGAAAGAGGCAAGAGGGATACAGAAATTTGCAAGAGGTGCAGAAAAGCAAGAACAGTGCAGAAAGAACTAACAGACGTGCAAAAAGAGGCAAGAGGGATGCAGAAAGAGGTATGAGAGGTGCACAAAGAGGCAAGAGAGGTACACAGAGTCAGGAAGGGTGCAAAAAAAGAAAGAAGTGCAGAAAGAAGCAACAGAGGTGCTGAAAGAGGCAAGAGAGGTGCAGAAACAGACAGAAAAGGTGCAGAAAGAGGGAACAGGGGTGCAGAAAGAGGGATCAGGGGTACAAAAAGAGGCAAGAGAGGTGCAGAAAGAGGGAAGAGGGGTGCAGAAAGAAGCAACAGATGCTGAAAGAGGCAAGAGAGGTGCAGAAACAGACAGAAAAGGTGCAGAAAGAGGGAACAGGGGTACAAAAAGAGGCAAGAGAGGTGCAGAAAGAGGGAAGAGGGGTGCGGAAAGAGGCAAGAGGGGTGCAGAAAGAGGCAAGAGGAGTGCAGAAAGAAGCAACAGATACAGAAAGAGGCAAGAGGTGCAGAAACAGGAAAAATGCAGAAAGAGGGAACAGGGGTACAAAAAGAGGCAAGAGAGGTGCAGAAAGAGGGAAGAGGGGTACGGAAAGAGGCAAGAGGGGTGCAGAAAGAGGCAAGAGGAGTGCAGAAAGAGGCAAGAGGAGTGCAGAAAGAAGCAAGTGAGGTACAGAAAGAAGCAAGTGAGGTGCAGAAAGAAGCAAGTGAGGTGCAGAAAGAAGCAAGTGAGGTGCAGAAAGACAAGAGAGGTGCAGAAAGAGGCAAGAGAATTGCTGAAAGAAGCAACAGAGGTGTAGAAAGAAGCAAGAGAAGTACAGAAAGAGGCAAGTAAGGTGCAGAAAGAAGCAAGAGCAGTGCATAAAGCACCAACAGAGGTGCAAAAAGAAGCAAGAGGGGTGCAAAAAAAGGTAGGAGAGGTGCAGAAAGAGGCAAGAGAGGTGCACAAAGAGGCAAGAGAGGTACAGAAAGAGGCAGGAGGGGTGCAGAAAGGAAGAAAAGTACAGAAAGAAGCAACAGAGGTACAGAAAGAGGCAAGAGAGGTGCAGAAACAGGCAGGGAAGGTGCAAAAATAGGGAACAGGGATGCAGAAAGAGGCAAGAGAGGTGCAGAAAGAGGCAAGAGGGGTGCAGAAAGAGGCAAGAGGTGTGCAGAAAGAGGCAAGAGAGGTGCAGAAAGAGGTAAGAGAATTGCTGAAAGAAGCAACAGAGGTGAGGAAAGAAGCAACAGAGGTGAGGAAAGAAGCAAAAGAAGTGCAGAAAGAGGCAAGTGAGGTGCAGAATGAGGCAAGAGAGGTGGAGAAAGAGGCAAGAGGGGTGCAGAAATGTGCAAGAGAGTAGCAGATAGAAGCAAGAGCAGTGCAGAAAGAACCAACATAGGAGCTGAAAGAGGCATGAAGGGTGCAGAAAGAAGCAAGAGAAGTGCAGAAAGAGGTAGGAGAGGTGCACAAAGGCAAGAAAGGTAGAGAAAGAGGCAGGAGGGGTGCAAAAAAAAAGGAAGATAAGTGCAGAAAGAAGCAACAGAGGTGCTGAAAGAGGCTCAAAGGGTGCAGAAAGAGGCAAGAAAAGTGCAGAAAGAAGCAACAGAGGTGCAGAAAGAAGCAAGAGCAGTGCAGAAAGAACTAACAGAGGTGCTGAAAGAGGCATGAAGGGTGCAGAAAGAAGCAAGAGAAGTGCAGAAAGAGGTAGGAGAGGTGCACAAAGAGGCAAGAGAGGTGCAGAAAGAGGCAGGAGAGGTGCAAAAAAAAGGAAGAGAAGTGTAGAAAGAAGCAACAGGGGTGCTGAAAGAGGCTCGAAGGGTGCAGAAAGAGGCAAGAAAAGTGCAGAAAGAAGCAACAGAGGTAGAGAAAGAGGCAAGAGAGGTGCAGAAAGGCAAGAGAATTGCTGAAAGAAGCAACAGAGGTATGGAAAGAAGCAAGTGAGGTGCAGAAAGAGGGAAGAGAGGTGTAGAAAGAGGCAAGAGGGGTGCAGAAAGAGGCAAGAGGGGTGCAGAAAGAGGCAAGAGGGGTGCAGAAAGAGGCAAGAGGGGTGCAGAAAGAAGCAAGTGAGGTGCAGAAAGAGGCATGAGGGGTGCAGAAAGAGGCATGAGGGGTGAAGAAAGAAGCAAGAGAGGTGCATAAAGAAGCAACGGAGATGCAGAAAGGGGCAAGTGGGATAGAGAAAGAGGCAAGAGGGATACAGAAAGAAACGAGAGGTGCAGAAAGAAGGAAAGGTGCAGAAAGAGGCAGCAGGTGTGCAGAAAGAGGGAACAGGTGGGCAGAAAGAGGGAACAGGTGTGCAGAAAGAGGCAAGAGGGGTGCAAAAAGAGGGAAGAGGGGTGCAAAAAGAGGCACGAGGGGTGCAGAAAGAAGCAAGAGAAGTGAGAAAGAAGCAACAGATGTGTAGAAAGAGGGAAGAGAGATGGAGAAAGAGGCAAGAGGGGTGCAGAAAGAAGGAAGAGAGGTGCAGAAAGTAACAAAATAAGTGCAGAAAGGAGGAACAGAGGTGCAGAAAGAGGCAAGAGGAGTGCAGAAAGAGAAGAGGGGTACAGAAAGAGGCACAAGGGGTACAGAAAGAAGCAAGAGGTACAGAAAGACACAAGATCAGTGCAGAAAAAAGCAACAGAGATGCAGAAAGGGGTAAGAGGGGTGGAGAAAGAGGCAAGAGGGGTGCAGAAAGTAGAAGAGATGTGCAGAAAGAGGCAAGAAGTGCAGAAAAAGAAAGAAAGGCGCAGAAAGAAGCAACAGAAATGCAGAAAGCGGCAAGAGAGGCACAGAAAGAACCAAGAGTGGCTTGCACACCATTAGTACCAATTTAACACCCACATTTAGCAATAAGTAACAGGTGACCATTCTAGGTTTACAAAGGACCTTCCACCATTCTGTAACACTTGTCGCTGCACTTTTGGTAACGTTTGATCCGTTTGAGCTAGAAACAAGGCTTTTTTTGTTCAAATCTGCAGATTAGGCAGCAGATGATGAATTATGTGGCTAATGCGGAAAATGTATAATTGTGCAAAAGTTGGTGCAGCCAAACAGTTGCATAATTCCAGTGGCCCTGCTCATACCTCTGCCTAGGTCCAGAAGTGCTCCTCGGTGATGCCTTCTTTTTTTTGTCTCATTGAGTTCATAGTTTAGCTTTTATGGAAACGAGGAAGACTTAACCTGAGGTTACCACTCCACAACACAGACTACTATACCACATAATTACTCTCCATAACACATAATCCACTCTACATAATTCCTATAAAATAAATACCACATACTTTCTATCCACATAATTTCACTGCACAACTTACCACATAATTCCACTACACACAACGCACATCCACTCTGAAAAACATGAAAAAACTTTTACATTTACATCGCCAATAGCTCTAACTCTTGCAAATGCGAAACCTTTTACATTGCAAACACTTCTTTAACTAGTAGTCGCGTTTGCAGAGTGGTGGAGAAAGGGTGCTGGGCCTCCGACCAGCGCTCAGGAATTTCTCTGCGTAGGACTTACAGGAGGTACCAGGAGGGCTTTTTGGCCCCCAAAGTCCCTCAGGAGTAAATTGGACTTCATCCCCCATCCCGTACTCTGCCAGGAGGCACGTTTGCAGAGTGGTGGAGAAAGGAGGGCATGGCCTCCGAAGACGTGTTAGCAATCCCACTGTGTGGAACTTACTGGAGGTAACAAGAGGGGTAGTTGGCCCCCAAGGACTGCCTTGGGGGCCAACTACTCCTCCTATTAACTGAGAACCCCTTTGGCCATAACTTGGATGCGGAGCTCCATATACATCTACAATGATGGCAATATTGGAGTTGGTGATGACGTCTTCTGAAGATCTTCAAATTAATCTGGAAACTCCCACTTTCTCTTGATACCGGGACAAACTGAGAAATTGAACAATGAGGGAGAATCCATATTTAAGAGAAAATAATGTAGTTCAATGAAAACAGAGGAGGGGGAAATTAAGAACTCATTCTTGCATACTGTTATTTTGACAATTGTCATGGGGACTTGATACATGTTTTGGTAATGAAAACAATCTTTTTATCCAACTCTAGAGAGACAAATTTTGAATGGAGTTAAAATGTATGTATGACTGACAAATCGTTTAGATGGGAACTATACTTTATAAGGTCTCATTTAGTCATACATGGAAATAGTGAATACATCTCGTACAACAAGATTTTAATGATTGTGCTCTCCACATGGATATTCAATTATTGATTGTGAATTTTACCTTTAATGATCTGATACATCTCTTTTGAGAGGTCTTATCAAATGCCTCCTTTTGGTCCCCATGTTGTTTGAATTGAATCAGCAATTTTATCATACTGTTTAGTACTTTACACATATTTTTATCATTGAATCTTTAACATTGAAAATCTTTTTATATTTTTAATGATTACATTTTCAATGATTTTATCGATGAAATTGTATGAATTGTTTGAATGAATTTTAAAGATTCTATGAAAATTAATAGAAACTTAAACCATTGCTGCTATCCTAAGTACCCCTCCCCCCCCTTTTTCCATGAAATTGTTTAGAACTGTGGTTTTTAAACGATTTGCACAAATTCCTTTCCAATGCACTTTTTGCAATAGCACTTTTTATTGAAAATTATGCATTTGCACTTTGTCATGATATATCTTAAAGATTTAAATGATTATTAATGTACTTTACAGTTAATGGAATGTGGAAAATGGCAGATGTAAAGCGCCACCACAGTATTAAGTGGGTTAGCAGTCTAGTTGCACAAATGGTAAAAATGAACAAGGGACTTGAATGGGCACCAGTCACTTTAAAATGGCGATCTAGACAGCCGGACTCTATGGTCCAGTTGAAGGCACAGCGCCGAAACGCGTAGACAGCCCATGTTTTCTGCACGAATGGTGGTTAAATAAATATTTGAAAAAGGAAGAAACTACCTGCTCAGACTCTTCTTCATGGTGCCGTGAAGTCCTTGCTGTATGGAGGCTTGGAGAACGTGAAAAAATTATATATATATATATATATATATATATATTTCCTCCAAGGTTACCTCCCGACAGTTTTCAGGGTTTTTCAACGAAGGATCACTGCACCACAACCGGCAAATAGTTTCAGTGTTGCTTTATTTAAACCAAAGTGCAAACATGAACGGTAGAGGACGGTCTACGTGTTTCGGCTCCCAGCCTTCTACTGGACCATTAATATATATATATATATATATATATATATATATATATATCCACACACAACAGGTTGCCCCATGAGGTCAGCCTCCCGGGGTGCGAACTCCTATACAAAGGGCTGCAACAGAAATGTAGTCAGCTGTCATCAAAATTCATGCCTCTGGCTCTACGCGTTTCAAGCTATGCGCTCTTGTTCACGAGCCTGCACCAACAAGAAATGGCTCCCAAGTGAAATGGACACCTGTTTTAAATAATCACAATCGCCTCAGTGGGCGTATTTTTATTCCGCATCCGCAACAGATGCATTCTGGTATTAACAGTTCCAAATCACACAATTACTGCCCAGTGGGTGGCGCCATCTATATATATATATATATATATATATATATATATTATCTACTGGCGGTCGCCAGTAGATAGTTATAGTTAAAACCTATTATCCATAGGAAATCCGCGACATTCTATTTGAAATAACGTTGGCGCCGGTTGACGAATCTTCGCGAAAGTTTCCAACTTGTTGGGGCGCTCCGGTCCGCTCCTATCCTGAAAGGCTCGGGGTGATACGTCAAGCGGGGGCCGAGAAAAAGGGGGTCCCAAAACGCGTTTTCCCCATTCATTTTTCCATAGGAACCTTTAGTCGCAGCTACAGCCCGAACTGCTGAACGGAATTACACCAAATTTGGCAAAGAGGTAGCCCTTGGTTCAGTGTCGTGCCTTTTGCTTAAATGGTGTAAATCCGTTCAGTAGTTCCTGAGAAAATTAAAAGTAAAGTCACATATATATCTGGGCGGAGCCTAACCACACATGTCATCGTGAGATCTGATTGGCTGTCAGCACTTCATCCTGGAATTGCTGGCAGCCATCTTGGGACCAATATAAATGATAGTACCTCATTGAAATGCATTGTAGTGAATAGAAGATTTTGAGGGTCACCAAAAGGAGAACTATAAAGGGTGATAACAGATTTTAGTTACATTAGAATTTATTTGTTGATGGTACCATACTAATTTTAGGAATTGTGGTGTATTCTAAGGTGATTTTACCATGTGAAAAACCTTCTGCTGGGATATCATGAATCATGTTTGAGAGAACACTATTTTCTCATGCTTGTCCCATGGAGGTTTGGAAGGTGCTCCAGAAGCTAAAATGACAGCATATTTTCTGTAAATTCACATTATCTTTCTCAGTCATGTGAGAATGAAGTCTGACATTCTCAGTAAAACATGTACATCCAACAAGGGCAGAGACTGTCAGTTGATTCCTTTGTGTTCTACTGCAGCTTCCCAGAGTGTTCTAAAGAACAACTAGAGTGCTAACAGCCTTACTTATGACAAAAGTATGGCACACCTGAAGCCATCTTGATTGGAATAAACTGGTAACACTTAAACAATTTAATTTAAAAAGGAACAAAATGATGGGGTTCATTTTGTCATAGAAATTATGTTTAGTGCTGTAGAAAGAAAAATTAGGACATGTTTCAAGTGTGATCTCAAATATCTTCCTGTTATATTTCAACAGGAGCAGCCTGCCAGTTGATGCCTTTGTGTTCTACTGCAGCTTCCCAGAGTGTTCTAAAGAACAACTAGAGTGCTAACAGCCTTACTTATGACAAAAGTATGGCACACCTGAAGCCATCTTGATTGGAATAAACTGGTAACACTTAAAACATTTAATTTAAAAAGGAACAAAATGATGGGGTTCATTTTGTCATAGAAATTATGGTTAGTGCTGTAGAAAGAAAAATTAGGACATATTTCAAGTGTGATCTCAAATATCTTCCGGTTATATTTCAACAGGAGCAGCCTGCCAGTTGATGCCTTTGTGTTCTACTGCAGCTTCCCAGAGTGTTCTAAAGAACAACTAGAGCGCTAACAGCCTTACTTATGACAAAAGTATGGCACACCTGAAGCCATCTTGATTGGAATAAACCGGTAACACTTAAAACATTTAATTTAAAAAGGAACAAAATGAGGGGTTCTTTTTGAAATAGAAATTATGGTTAGTGCTGCAGAAAGAAAAATTAGGGCATGTTTTAAGTGAGATCTCAAATCCTCTTCTATTTCATTAGAAAATTCTGACATGCAGACTGAAACAATCACTTTAAATACCAGCAGCAGACTACCAGTTAACTCCCTGGTGAGCAGTAGCTTTACTCCAGTGATCTAATGAGCAACTAGAGTGCTAACATTCTGAATTTATGACAGATGTGAGACACATCTGAATGCCTTCTTGATGGAATCAAAGTAAAAAACTGAAAGCATTTCCTACTGAGGAGACTGCAGTAAATGAAGAAATTAGGAAACTTCATAACAAAGAAGTCTTCCAAGATGGCCACCAGTGAAAAAAGAGCCCAAATGTAGCACAAATATTACCCAGATGTAGCCCACATATAGCCCAATGACAAAAGTGTGAAAAACACTTTTTATTTTTAGTTTTTTTGCAGTTTTATGTAGTGCAGACTGGTCAGGTATTGGAGCATTGCATCTTAAAACATGACCCCCCTACACTACAAAAACACCACTGCACTACCTTAAACCCTAAAACACTACCCCCAGCACGACCCCCTACACTACACAAGCACCACTGCACTATCCTAAACCCTAAAACACTACCCCCAGCACGACCCCCTACACTACCCAAACACCACTGCACTAACCTAAATCCTAAAACACTACCAGCAGCACGACCCCCTACACTACCCAAACACCACTGCACTACCCTAAAACATGACCCCCTACACTACACAAACACCACTGCACTACCCTAAACCACTACCCCAGCACGACCCCCTACACTACCCAAACACCACTGCACTAACCTAAATCCTAAAACACTACCCCCAGCACGACCCCCTACACTACCCAAACACCACTGCACTACCCTAAAACATGACCCCCTAAACTACACAAACACCACTGCACTACCCTAAACCCTAAAACACTACCCCCAGCACGACCCCCTACACTACACAAGCACCACTGCACTACCCTAAACCCTAAAACACTACCTCCAGCACGACCCCCTACACTGCCCGAACACCACTGCACTGCCCTAAACCCTGAAACACCAGCCCCTGCATGACCCCCTACACTGCCCGAACACCACTGCACTGCCCTAAACCCTGAAACACCACCCCTAGCACGACCCCCTACACTGCCCGAACACCACTGCACTGCCCTAAACCCTGAAACACCACCCCTTCACGACCCCTACACTGCCCAAACACCACTGCACTGCCATAAACCCTGAAACACAACCCCCAGCATGACCCCCTACACTGCCCGAACACCACTGCACTGCCTTAAATCCTGAAACACTACCCCCAGCAAGACCCCTACACTGCCCGAACACCACTGCACTGCCCTAAACCCTGAAACATCACCCCCAGCAAGACCCCTACACTGCCCAAACACCACTGGCCTAAACCCTGAAACACCACCCCCAGCACGACCCCCTACACTGCCTGAACACCACTGCACTGCCCTAAACCCTGAAACACTACCCCCAGCAGGACCCCCTACACTGCCCGAACACCACTGCTCTGCCCAAAACCCTGAAACACCAGCCCCAGCATGACCCCCTACACTGCCCAAACACCACTGCACTGCCCTAAACCCTGAAACATCACCCCCAGCACGACCCCCTACACTGCCCGAGCACCACTGCACTGCCTTAAACCCTGAAACACCAGCCCCAGCACGACCCCCTACACTGCCCGAACACCACTGCACTGCCCTAAACCCTGAAACACCAGCCCCAGCACGACCGCCTACACTGCCCGAACACCACTGCACTGCCCTAAACCCTGAAACACCAGCCCCAGCACGACCCCCTACACTGCCCGAACACCACTGCACTGCCCTAAACCATGAAACACCAGCCTCAGCACGACCCCCTACACTGCCTGAACACCACTGCACTGCCCTGAACCCTGAAACACCAGCCCCAGCACAACACCCTACACTGCCCGAACACCACTGCACTGCCCTAAACCCTGAAACACCACCCCGTGCATGACCCCCTACACTGCCCGAACACCACTGCACTGCCCTAAACCCTGAAACACCACCCCCAGCGTGACCCCCTACACTGCCCGAACACCACTGCATTGCCCTAAACCCTGAAACACCACCCCCTGCACAACCCCCTACACGGCTCGAACACTACTGCACTGCCCTAAACCCAGAAACACCATCCCCAGCACGACCCCCTATACTGCACGAACTCCACTGCACTGCCCTAAACCCTGAAACACTACCCCCAGCAAGACCCCCTACACTGCTCGAATACCACTGCACTGCCCTAAACTCTGAAACATCACCCCCAGCAAGACCCCCTACACTGCCCGAACACCACTGCCCTAAACCCTGAAACACCACCCCCAGCAAGACCCCCTACACTGCCCGAACACCACTGCACTGCCCTAAACCCTGAAACACCAGCCCCAGCACGACCCCCTACACTACCCGAACACAACTGCACTGCCCTAAACCCTGAAACACCACCCCCTGCACGACCCCCTACACTGCCCGAACACCACTGTACTGCCCTAAACCCTGAAACCCCACCCCCAGCATGACCCCCTACACTGCCAGAACACCACTGCACTGCCCTAAACCCTGAAACACCACCCCCTGCACGACCCCCTACACTGCCCGAACACTACTGCACTGCCCTAAACCCTGAAACACCACCCCCAGCACGACCCCCTACACTGCACGAACACCACTGCACCGCCCTAAACCCTGAAACACTACCCCCAGCAAGACCCCCTACACTGCCCGAACACCACTGCACTGCCCTAAACCCTGAAACATCACCCCCAGCAAGCGCCCTACACTGCCCGAACACCACTGCCCTAAACCCTGAAACACCACCCCCAGCAAGACCCCCTACACTGCCCGAACACCACTGCACTGCCCTAAACCCTGAAACACCACCCCCAGCAAGACCCCCTACACTGCCCGAACACCACTGCACTGCCTTAAACCCTGAAACACCACCCCCAGCACGACCCCCTACACTGCCCGAACACCACTGCTCTGCCCAAAACCCTGAAACACCAGCCCCAGCACGACCCCTACACTGCCCGAACACCACTGCACTGCCCTAAACCCTGAAACACCAGCCCCAGCACGACCCCCTACACTGCCCGAACACCACTGCACTGCCCTAAACCCTGAAACACCACCCCGAGCACGACCCCCTACACTAGCCGAACACCACTGCACTGCCCTAAACCCTGAAACACCAGCCCCAGCACAACCCCGTACACTGCCCGCACACCACTGCACTGCCCTAAACCCTGAAACACCAGCCCCAACACAACCCCGTACACTGCCCGAACACCACTGCACTGCCCTAAACCCTGAAACACCAGCCCCAGCACGACCGCCTACACTGCCCGAAAACTACTGCACTGCCCTAAACCCTGAAACACCACCCCCAGCAAGACTACCTACACTGGCCGAACACCACTGCACTGCCCTAAACCCTGAAACACCACCCCCTGCACGTCCCCCTACACTGCCCAAACACTACTGCACTGCCCTAAACCCTGAAACACCACCCCTCAGCACGACACCCTACACTGCCCGAACACCACTGCACTGCCCTAAACCCTGAAACACCACCCCAGCACGACCCCCTACACTGCCCGAACACCACTGCACTAAACCCTGAAACACCACCCCCTGCACGACCCCCTACACTGCCGGAACACTACTGCACTGCCCTAAACCCTGAAACACCACCCCCAGCACGACCCCCTACACTGCCCTAACACCACTGCACTGCCCTAAACCCTGAAACATCACCCCCAGCACAACCCCCTACACTGCCTGAGCATCATTGCTCTGCCCTAAACCCTGAAACACTAGCCCCAGCACGACCCCCTACACTGCCCGAACACCACTGCACTGCCCTAAACCCTGAAACACCACCCCCAGCACGACCCCCTACACTGCCCGAACACGACTGCACTGCCCTAAACCCTGAAACACCAGCCCCAGCAAGACCCCCTACACTGCCCGAACACCACTGCATTGCTCTAGACTCTGAAACACCAGCCCCAGCAAAACCCCCTACACTGCCCGAACACCACTGCACTGCCCTAAACCCTGAAACACCAGCCCCAGCATGACCCCCTACACTGCCCGAACACCACTGCACTGCCCTAAACCCTGAAACACCAGCCCCAGCACGACCCCCTACACTGCCCGAACACCACTGCACTACCCTAAACCCTGAAACACCAGCCCCAGAACGACCCCCTACACTGCCCAAACACTACTGCACTGCCCTAAACCCTGAAACACCAGCCCCAGCACCACCCCCTACAATGCCCAAACACCACTGTACTGCCGTAAACCCTGAAACACCACCCCCTGCACGACCCCCTACACTTCCCGAACACCACTGCACTGCCCTAAACCCTGAAACACCACCCCCTGCACCACCCCCTACACTGCCCGAACACCACTGCACTGCCCTAAACCCTGAAACACCACCCCCAGCATGACCCCCTTTACTGCTTGAACACCACTGCACTGCCCCAAACCCTGAAACACCACCCCCAGCATGACCCCCTACACTGCCCGAACACCACTGCCCTAAATCCTGAAACACAACCCCTGCACGACCCCCTACACTGCCCGAACACCACTGCACTGCCCTAAACCCTGAAACACCACCCCCTGCACGACCCCCTACACTGCCCGAACACCACTGCACTGCCCTAAACCCTGAAACACCACCCCCAGCACGACCCCCTACACTGCCCGAACACCACTGCACTGCCCTAAACCCTAAAAAACCACCCCCAGCACGACCCCCTACACTGCCCGAACACCACTGCACTGCCCTAAACCCTAGAACACTACCCCCAGCATGACCCCCTACACTACCCGAACACCACTGCACTACCCTAAACCCTAAAAAACTCGCCCCAGCACGACCCCCTACACTACCCGAACACCAATGCACTGCCCTAAACCCTAAAACACTTCCCCCAGCACGACCCCCTACACTACCCGAACACCACTGCACTGCCCTAAACCCTAAAACACTCCCCCAGCACGACCCCCTACACTACCTAAACACCACTGCACTGTCCTAAACCCTAAAACACTACCCCCGCATGACCCCCTACACTACCCAAATACCAATGCACTACCCTAATCCCTAAAACACTACCCCCTGCACAACCCCCTACACTACCAAAGACCACTGCACTACCCTAAACTCTAAAACAATACCCCCGCACGACTCCCTACACTACCCAAAGACCACTGCACTACCCTAAACCCTAAAACACGACCTCCTACACTACACAAACACCACTGCACTACCCTAAACCCTAAAAAACTACCCCCAGCACGAACCCCTACACTACCCAAACACCACTGCACTACCCTAAACCATAAAACACTACCCCCAGCAGTACCCCCTACGCTACCCAAACACCACTGCACTACCCTAAATCCTAAAACACTACCCCCAGCAGTACCCCCTACACTACCCAAACACCACTGCACTACCCTAAACCCTAAAACCCTAAAACACTAACCCCAGCACGACCCCCTACACTACCCAAACACCACTGTACTACCCTAAACCCTAAAACACTCCCCCCAGCACGACTCCCTACACTACAAAAACACCACTGCACTACCCTAAACCCTAAAACACTACCCCCAGCACAACCCTCTTCACTACCTAAACACAACTGCACAATTTGTTACAGGCGTTGCAACGCAGGCCTGTGGTGCTTACTGGAAGTACCTGGTGGGCTAGTTGGGCCCCAGGGACTCTCAGGATTCAAGGTGACCTAATCCCCCAACTTAAAACGCGCCACGGGGCGCGTTTGCACAGTGGTGAAGGGAGGGGCGGGGCCTCAGGTGACATGTGCGCAAACACGCCCTGTGGTGCGTTTTAAGTTGGGGAGTTAATTCCCTTTGAATCCTGGGGGCCAACTAGCCCACCAGGTACCTTCAGTAAGCACAACAGAGTTGCGTTGCAGAGAGGTGAAAAAGGTGCGTGGCCTCGGAACGCCTCTCTGCAACTCAGCTCTGTGGTCCTAACTGTAGGTACCTGGGGGCTAGTTGGGCCCCAGGGACCCTCAGGATTCAAGGGGACTTAATCCCGCAACTTAAAACGCGCCACGGGGCGCGTTTGCACACATGTCACCTCAGGCCCCCCTCCCTTCACCACTGTGCAAACGCGCACTGGCTCTGGTTAGTCAGAGTCAGTTACCACCAGTACCCATCTGAAAAAGTTGTGGGCACAGGATGATTTTGCAACAAGGCCTCTTTCTGCTCCTCTGTTGGTTCTTTCTGCACATCTTTTGCTTCTTTCTGTGCGTTTTTTCTTCTTTCTTCACATGTCCTACCTCTGTTGGCATAGTTAGAAACTAGCATTTAAAAAACCTTTGAAATTCACTTAAAAAATCATAGGTTTCAGGCACGTTATAGTTAGAAATTAGCATTTAAAAAACCTTTGAAATTCACTGAAAAAACCATAGGTTTCAGGCACGTTATAGTTAGAAATTACCTTTTAAAAAACCTTTGAAATTCACTGAAAAAACCATAGGTTTCAGGCACGTTATAGTTAGAAATTAGCATTTAAAAAACCTTTGAAATTCACTGAAAAAACCATAGGTTTTAGGGACAGTTATAGTTAGTTGGGCATTGCACTCGTACAAAACCCGTGAAATTCCCCTGTTATAGTTAGTTCAGCTAACTATAACTCGCGCCCCGCAATGCACTGCTGATGACGTCACATATTACATCACTCATGACATGGTCAGTGACATCACTGATGACATCACTGATGACATCTCAAATGACATCACTGATGACATCATCCATGTGATAATTTCATGCATCTTCTCACACCCTAATATAACTTTTGATACACCCACTCTAAATTACAGACTGCCATTCTCAAAACCATAGACACTCCAACACCAAAAACTACATACCCACTCACTGATTCTTAGGTCTACACACACATCCATTCACTCACCTGTACAGTCACTCATACTTACAGTCACTCAGTACAGGACTATCATATGCACTCATACACCTATATAAATACTCACACACCGCCACTCATCCATAGAGGTACTCACACACCTAGTCAGTCATGCAAAAAATTAATCACACACCCATTTACTCACCTATACAGTTATACACACACCAGCTCACTTACTCATACAAATACTAGCACATTCTTACGCTCTTATACAATAACTGATACAAGCACACACGCATCCATACAGCCACTCTCACAATAACACACTCTCACTTATAGCCATTTAAATACTCTAACACACATATATACTGCCTTTTACATATGTAGTTACTCGCACATGTACCACTGAGATATACATTCACTCACTAACACACCCATACACACACTCACCCACCCAAGCAGTCCATCACAGATGCACTCTTGAAATCATGCACACAGTGAATCACCCACTCACACATCTATGTATAGAGTCACACACACCCCACCCACACAAACACTCAGGCAGCCATACAGATACTCAGAGAACCAATCAATAACCCATATAGACACTCATGTAGCTATTCGCAAATCCATGCATCCACTTACACACCAACAAACAGACGGATACAGACATTCACACAGTTTAGTCACTAACCCATGCATTCAGTAAGATACGTTTAATCACTCACTTGTAGAGTCAGTCACTCACGTACTAAATCATCCATTCAGACACTTATACACCCACTCATTCTTCAATACGCCTTTCCCTATATATATTAAACATATTTAAACTTTACAGAAACACACAGTCACTGGATGATGTCATCAGTGATGTCATCAGTGATGTCATTTGAGATGTCATCAGTGATGTCATCAGTGATGTCACTGACCATGTCATGAGTGATGTAATATGTGACGTCATCAGCAGTGCATTGCGGGGCGCGAGTTATAGTTAGCTGAACTAACTATAACAGGGGAATTTCACGGGTTTTGTACGAGTGCAATGCCCAACTAACTATAACTGTCCCTAAAACCTATGGTTTTTTCAGTGAATATATATATATATATATATATATATATATAACCTACTGGCGGTCGCCAGTAGGTAGTTATAGTTAGAACCTATTTTCCATAGGAAAAGCGTTTTTTGATTTGCCAATATCTTTGGCGCCGTTTGACGAATGTTCACGAAAATTTCAAAACTAATGGGGCGTTCCGGTCAGCTCCTGTCTTGAAAGTTTCGGGGTGATTGATCAAGCGGGGGCCAAGAAAAGAGGGGGGTCCCAAAACGCGTTTTCCCCATGTTAATTTCCATAGGAAAAATTGGAACAGGCTACAGCCCGAACTGCTGAACGGAATTACACCAAATTTGGCAAAAAGGTAGCTCTTGGTTCAGAAAGCGACCTTTCTTTTTAAATGGTGTAAATCCGTTCACTAGTTCCTGAGAAATTAAAAAAAGAAAACTTTCGATATCTGAGCACCGAGGAGTCGCCGCGACTCCTCCCGAGCACGAGCTTCATTCTAATTGGCTGCCAACACTCCAAACCAGGAAGTGTTGGCAGCCATCTTGTGACTCGGTAACCGAGTCACAAGAAATCAGTGAAAAAAGGTTAAAAAAAAAACAAGAAAAGGGGACAGGGTAGAAACACCCTGACCCCCTAGGCCCAAAAAAACATTTAAAAAAAAAAAAAAATCAGCAGAATTCACTCTGGGTGCGTGAATCCGGCAGAGAAAATTAAAAAAAATGAAGCGCGGACTCCTGCGCTTCGTTATCTGTAAGCCCCCGGGTGGGCCAGGTCCCGGGGGCAATGCCAAATTATATAGCGGGGGCCTGCGGGGGGCCCCCGCAGCCCCGGGGACCGCCACCTCCCCACGGCTATACTATTTATATGAGGGGGGCATGGCCCCCCCCCAGCCCCGGGGACCACCACCTCCCCGGGGCATTATTTAAATAGGCACGGGGGCACGCGGCCCCCGCGCTGCCCCGGGGACCACCACCTCTCTGGGGCTAAAAGTTTCATTAAAAAAATGTGTGTGGGGGGCCTCACGTACCCCCAAGCCCCGGGGACCGCCACCTCTCCGGGACTTTCTAAAATTATTTGCGGGGGGCCTTGCAGGCCCCCCCCAAGCCCCGGAGACCACCACCTCCCCGGGGCTTTAGAAATGTTGGGAGGGGGGCCGCGCGGCCCCCCTCCTGGAGCCCTTGATGGCCCTGGGAACCACCACCCCCCAGGGCCGGCTCCTGCAATGTCCCGGGGTGCCCACCCCCGGGACATTGTCGTTTGCTATGACAGGGCGGGAGCACGGCTCCCGCCCTGCCATAGCAAACACTGCTTTGCTTCATTGAAGCGAGACCAGGAAAGCCTGCTCTCGCTTCAATGAAGCAAAGCAGATTGCTTTTGAGCAAGGGGAGCTGCATGTCAGCAGCTCCCCTTGCTCAAAAGCACTGCCGGCTCCCGCAGGAGGCGGGGAGCCGGCGGGACCGTGGGGGCATTGGGGCTCCCCCCACAGTCCCCAACAGTGAGGCCAGGCCCCGGGGGATGGGGTCCCCGGGGCCAAAAGTGGACCTCAGGACACAAGAGGACCTCATCGCCCCACCAGCAGTGCACCAAGAGGCGCGTTTGCAGAGTGGTGTAAAAAGGGGCGTGGCCTCTGACCACCTCTCTGCAATCCAGCTGTGTGGCGCTTACTGGAGGTACCTGGTGGGCTAGTTGTCCCCCAGGGACCCTCAGTATTCAAGGGGACTTAATCCCCCCAACTTGGAACGCACCAGGGGGTGAGTTTGCAGAGTGGTGGGGAAAGAGGGCGTGGCCTGTGTCCACCTCTCAGCAATCCCACTGTGTGGGGCTTACTGGAGGTAAGAGGTAGGCTAGTTGGTCCCTAAAGGACCCCCAGCAGCGAAGGGGACTTCAATCCCCATCCAAGAGCGCGCCAGGGAGCGCGTTTGCAGAGTGGTAGGCAAAGGGGGCGTGGCCTGTTATGAGAACTTAGCAATTCTGCTGTGTGGGACTTACTGGAGGTAATATGTTATGTTAATCGGTACTTGTAATGCGCACGGCTACTCCACAGAGTGTCCCGGCGCTAGAAAGACCACAAGATAGAACAGAGAGCGCCAGACAAAGGATAGAAGAGAACCTATTGCTGAAATAGCCAGGTTTTTAATCGCTTCCTGAAACTGAGAAGATCCTGTACCTGTCTGATAGATAGTGGCAGACTGTTCCATAAGCGGGGGGCTAGCACTTGATAGGAGCGGCCCCCAAGATGGGAGCGTACAAACTTAGAATTGGTCAACCTGAACTGCGATGAGGACCTTAAGGTCCGTCGTGGGACATAGTGCTGAATCCTCTTCCTAATGTACAGGGCCCCAGTGCTCTGGAGAGCTTTAAATGCCAGGACCAATGTCTTAAATTGTATCCTTTTCCGGACCGGTAACCAGTGCAGGAACTCCAGATGGGGGGACATTCGCTCTCCAAGTCTCACGATGAGAATGGCCAAGGGGGTGCAACTACCCCTCTTGTTACCTGTAGTAAGTCCCACACAGTAGGATTGCTAAAACGTCTAAGGAGGACATGCCCCCCTTTCTCCACCACTCTGCAAACGCGCCTCCTGGCAGACTACGGGTTGGGGGATGAAGTCCAATTCACTCCTGAGGGACTTTGGGGGCCAAGAAGCCCTCTTGGTACCTCCTATAAGTCCTATGCAGTGGAATTCCTGAGCGCTGGTCGGAGGCCCAGCACCCTTTCTCCACCACTCTGCAAACGTGACTACTACTTAAAGAAGCATCTTTCTGAACCTCTGACTTAGAGGTAGTTTTAATCCCCCTGCCCTATTATGTACTAGGGCCTTACAGAGGAGGTCATGCCAATCACAGGGGGTACCCCAACGCATAGTGTTCCCTAGTGTATGTAGGTGTTTTCACTGTATTCTAAGTGTCTTTTAGCACAGCACTGGCTCTAGGCCTGGTTAGTCAGAGTCAGTTACCACCAGTACCCGTCAGCAAAAAATTGGGGGCACAGGATGACTTTGCAACAAGGCCTCTTTCTGCTCCTCTGTTGGTTCTTTATGGACATCTCTTGCTTCTTTCTGCACCTTTCTTCGTCTTTCTGCACGTCCTACCTCTATAGGCATAGTTAGAAACTAGCATTTAAAAAACCTTAGAAATTCACTGAAAAAACCCCAGGTTTCAGGGACGTTATAGTTAGTTGGACATTTCACTCGTACAAAACCAGAGACATTCGGCCGTTATAGTTAGTGCAGCTAATTATAACTCACGCCCCCACAATGCACTGCTGATGACGCCACATATTACATCATTCATGACATGGTCAGTGATATCACTGATGACATCACTGATGACATCTCAAATGACATCACTGATGACATCATCCACGTGATAATCTGATGCACCTCCTCATACCCTAATATAACCCTTGATACACCCACTCTAAAATACAGACTACCATTTTCAAAACCATAGACACACCAATACCAGTTACTACATACCCATTCACTGATTCCTAGGTCTACACACACATCCACTCATTCACCCATACAGTCACTCATACATGCAGTCAACTATCAATACAGCACTATCATATGCACTCATACACCTATACAGACACTCCCACACCGCCACTCATCCATAGAGTTACTCACACACCTAGTCAGTCATGCAAAGAATCAATCACACTCCCATTTACTCACCTATTCAGTTATACACACACCACCTCACTTATTCAAACATATACTAACACATACTTACACTCTTATACAATAACTAATACAAGCACACACTCATCCATACAGCCACTCTCACAATCACTCACTCTTACATAGTCATTTATAAACTCCTACACTCACATATACTGCCTTTCACATATGTAGTTACTCACACATGTACCACTGAGACATCTAAACACTCACCAACACACCCATACATACACTCACCTACCCATACAGCCCTTCACAGACGTACTCTTGAACCAGGTACACCCAGTGAATCACCCACTCACACATCTATGCACAAAGTCACACACCCCCACCCACCCACACATACACTCAGGCACCCATACAGATACTCAGACAACCAATCAATATACCATATAGACACTCATTTAGCTACTCACCAATCCATGCAACCGCTTACACACCAACTGACAAACTAAACTGTGTGAATGTCTGTATCAGTCACTAACCCATGCATTCAGTAAGACACATTTAATCGCTCACTTATACAGTCAGTCACACACCTACTAAATCATCCATTCAGACACTTATACACCCACTCATTCTTCAATACACCTTGGCATATATATATATAAAACATATTTAAACTTTACAGAAACACACAGTCACTAGATGGTGTCATCAGTGATGTCATTTGAGATGTCACTGACCATGTCATGAATGATGTAATATGTGACGTCATCAGCAGTGCATTGCGGGGGGCGCGAGTTATAGTTAGCTGAACTAACTATAACGGCCGAATTTCTCTGGTTTTGTACGAGTGAAATGTCCAACTAACTATAACGTCCCTGAAACCTGTGGTTTTTTCAGGGAATATATATCAATATATCTATATATCTATATCTATATCTATATCTATATCTATATCTATATCTATATATCTATATATTATCTACTGGCGGTCGCCAGTAGATAGTTATAGTTAGGACCTATTTTCCATAGGAAATCCGCGACATTCTATTTGAAATAACTTGCGTCGGTTGACAAATCTTTGCGAAATTTTCAAACTTTATGGCCCGCTCCGGTCCGCTCCTACCCTGAAAGTCTCAGGGTGATTCGTCAAGCGGGGGCCGAGAAAAAGGGGGTCCCAAAACGTGTTTTCCCCATTCATTTTCCCATAGGAAACTTTAGACACGGCTACAGGCCGAACTGCTGAAAGGAATTACACCAAATTTGGCAAAGAGGTAGTTCTTGGTTCAGAAAGAACCCTTTTGTTAAATGGTGTAAATCCGTTCAGTAGTTCCTGTGAAAATCAAAATGAAAATCACATATATATCTATGGCCGCGTCGGATTCGCGCACCCTCCCGATCACGAGCTGCATGCTAATTGGCTGTCAACACTCCAAATCAGGAAGTGTTGGCAGCCATTTTGTCCCTCGGTAGAACCGAGGGACAGAAACAAGTGTGCAAAGCGCAAAAAGGGGGCAGGGTAGAAACACCCTGACCCCCTAGGTCTGCTCAGGGGGTCCCACAAGGACCCCCTGGGCAGAAAAATGCATTTAAAAAAAATAAAAATCAGCAGGATGCGCTCAGGGTGCGCGGATCTTGCCGAAAAAAAAAAAATGTTTATTTGCCCCCGGGTGGGCCAAGTCCCGGGGGCATGGTGGGGAGGGGGTTTAGATTTAATGTGGGGAGCCTCTAAGGCCCCCCAAGTCCCGGGGACCGCCACCCCCCGGGGCTTTAGAAAATAATGGTGCAGGAGGGCTCTTTGCCCTCCCGCAGCCCCGGGGACCGCCACCCCCCGGGGCTTCTTTTTAAAAAAAAAATTTAACCTGTGTGGGGGGGCTCCAGCCCCCCCACACGCCCCGGGGACCGCCACCTCCCCGGGGCTGTGCACTGGATGGGAGGGGGGCCGCGCGGCCCCCCTCCTGGAGCCCTTGATGGCCCTGGGGACCGCCACCCCCCAGGGCCGGCTCCTGCAGTGTCCCGGGGTGCCTACCCCCGGGACACTGTAGTTTGCTATGACAGGACGGGAGCCTCGCGGCTCCCGTCCTGTCATAGCAAACTAGTTTGCATTTTGAAAGAGAGAGCAGGAAACCTGCTCTCTCTTTCAAAATGCAAACCTAATTGCTTTTCCACATGGGAGCAGCATGTTAGCTGCTCCCCATGTGGAAAAGCAATGCCGGCTCTCGCGCAGGAGGCAGGGAGCCGGCTGGGACTGTGGGGGGATTGGGGACCCCCACAGTCCCCAACCAGAGGCCAGGCCCCGGGGATGGGGTCCCCGGGGCCATAAGTGGCCAGGGAGGGGGGCCACGCAGCCCCCCTCCCCAAATAAAAAATGTAAAAAATTAAAAAAAGGGCAAGGCCGGCCCCGGGGGATGGGGTCCCCGGGGCCTTAAATGGCCTGAGGAGGGGGGCCACGCAGCCCCCCTCCAAAATAATTAAAAAAAAAAAATCGAGGGCATGCCCCGGGGGATGGGGTCCCCGGGGCCAATACAGGCCCAGGGAAGGGGGGCCACGCGGCCCCCTTCCCGTTTTTTGGGGGGAATTTTTTAAAAAAAAATGCACAGGCCCCGGGGGATGGGGTCCCCGGGGCCAAAAGTGGCCAAGGGAAGGGGGGCCACGCAGCCCCCCTCCCATTAAAAAAAAACAAACAAAAAAAAACGACCGGCATCGTGCCGGAGGCCCCGCCCCCCTCCCTGCAGTACTCTGCAAACGCGCCCCCTGGCGCGTTTTAAGAAGGGGAAGTAATTCCCCTTGAATACTGGGGGTCCCTGGGGGCCAACTAGCCCACCAGGAACCTCCAGTATGCGCCAGGGGGCTGCGTTGCAGAGAGGTGTACAGAGGCCACGCCCCTTTTTACACCTCTCTGCAACGCAGCTCTGTGGCGCTTTTTAGGAGTACATGGTGGGCTAGTTGGACTCCAGGGACCCTCAGGATTCAAGGGGACTTAATCCCCCAACTTAAAACGCGCCACGGGGCGCGTTTGCACAGATGTCACCTCAGGCCCCGCCCCCTCCCTTCACCATTGTGCAAATATTCCTCTAAAATCAGCCGAACTACGAATTCCTATTTACTCACCTGTTATCAGGAGAGACCTCAGTGCTGCATCTTTCAGCCCAGTACTGATCCTGAAAAGTAATTTTAACCATACTTACCAGT
Organism: Calotriton arnoldi; assembly: GCA_963921515.1. Classification (NCBI taxonomy): domain Eukaryota; kingdom Metazoa; phylum Chordata; class Amphibia; order Caudata; family Salamandridae; genus Calotriton; species Calotriton arnoldi. The sequence continues at coordinate 1,777,161 of CAWUFW010000742.1, forward strand.
AACTTGAATTTCCTTCCATAGGATATCATTGACTGGTTTCACATGGAAATTCTTCTAAGTGTGGAGTTTTGGAACTTTATAATATTCCTCTAAAATCAGCCGAAATACAAATTCCGATTTACTCACCTGTTTCCAGGAGAGACCTCAGTGCTGCATCTTTCAGCCCAGTACTGATCCTGAAAAGTAATTTTAACCGTACTTACCAGTAACTTATATTTCCTTCCATAGGAATCCATTGTCTGGTTTTCAGCAGAAAAGTTTCAAAGTGTTGATTTTCACAAACTACAAATATTCCTTAAAAATCGCCTGTATGACTTAAACGCATTCTTTCAACTGTTTACAGGAGATGCACCAGTGCTGGATACAGGATCCACCACTGAGTAAGAAAAAGTAACGATAACACTACTTACCTGCTAAGTGAATTTCCTCCCATATGATAACATTGGTGATTCTATGTGAAAAAGTTTCTAAGTGTCAACTTTTAAAATACAATAATATTCCTTAAAAATCACTACTGTAACCAAAACGCTTTTACTCAACTGTTTACAGGAGATGTCCCAGGACTGAATCTAGGATCCAGTCCTGTGGTTAGAAAAGTAATCCATAAAGTAACTAATTGCATTTAACTAGAAATTCACATTGAGCTCAATGTTGCATTGTGTTTGAAATTGTGTTGCCCATTGCAACAACTGTAACTACTATACTTAAAAGTCTATTGCCTATTTGCAAAGTATTTAAACTAAAGTAATTCATTCTGAGAAAGTATATTTTGTAATGTATAATGTAATTACAATGTAATTTAAAAAATAAAATATGTAAAAATAAATAGTTGAAAAAAATGTAGTAAATCAGTATCAAAAAAATAAATATAACAATTAATACATTTAAAAATTGTCATTTACAAAACCTTTGAAATTCACTGAAAAAAACCATAGGTTTCAGACATGTTATAGTTAGGAATTAGCATTTAAAAAACCTTTGAAATTCACTGAAAAAACCATAGGTTTCAGACACGTTATAGTTAGAAATTAGCATTTAAAAAACCTTTGAAATTCACTTAAAAAACCATAGGTTTTAGGGACAGTTATAGTTCGTTGGACATTTCACTCGTACAAAACCATAGAAATTCCCCCGTTATAGTTAGTTCAGCTAACTATAACTCGCGCCCCCGCAATGCACTGCTGATGACGTCACATATTACATCACTCATGACATTGTCAGTGACATCACTGATGACATCACTGATGACATCATCCACGTGATAATCTGATGCACCTCCTCACACCCCGATATAACCTTTGATACACCCACTCTAAATTACAGACTGCCATTCGCAAAACCATAGACACTCCAACACCAATAACTACATACCCACTCACTGATTCTTAGGTCTACACACACATCCACTCACTCACCCGTACAGTCACTCAGTACAGGACTATCATATGCACTCATACTCCTATATAGACACTCAAACACCGCCACTCATCCATAGAGGTACTCACACACCTAGTCAGTCATGCAAATAATTAAACACAGTGCCATTTACTCACCTATACAGTTATACACACACCAGCTCACTTACTCATACAAATACTAGCACATTCTTACGCTCTTATACAATCACTGATACAAGCACACAATCATCCATACAGTCACTCTCACAATCACACACTCTTGCTTATAGCTATTTATATTCTCTAACACACATATATACTGCCTTTCACATATGTAGTTACTCACACATGTACCACTGGGACATACATTCACTCACAAACACACTCTTACACACACTTACCCACCCATACAGTCTATCACAGATGCACTCTTGAAACCATCCACCCAGTGAATCACCCACTCACACATCTATGCACAGAGTCGCACACACCCCACCCACACAAACACTCAGGCACCCATACAGATACTCAGACAACTAATCAATAACTCATATAGACACTCATGTAGCTATTCACAAACCCATGCAGCCACTTACACAGCAATAGACAGACGGATACAGACATTCACCCAGTTTAGTCACTAACCCATGCATTCAGTAAGATACGTTTAATCACTCACTTATAGAGTTAGTCACGCACCTACTAAATCATCCATACAGACACTTATACACCCACTCATTCTTCAATACGCCTTTCCCTATATATATTAAACATATTTAAACTTTAAAGAAACACACAGTCACTGGATGATGTCATCAGTGATGTCATTTGAGATGTCATCAGTGATGTCATCAGTGATGTCACTGACCATGTCATGAGTGATGTAATATGTGACGTCATCAGCAGTGCATTGCGGGTGCGCGAGTTATAGTTAGCTGAACTAACTATAACGGGGGAATTTCTATGGTTTTGTACGAGTGAAATGTCCAACTAACTATAACTGTCCCTAAAACCTATGGTTTTTTAAGTGAATATATATATATATATATATATATATATATATATATATATATATATATATATATATACATACAAAAAGAGTTGCCACTAGGTGGGATGCACTCCCAGGTGGAAATTACGCCAAAGCAAGGGCACACGCCATGAACAAAGTCCTTCGCTGGTTTACCTGCCAGACGCGTTTCGGGCCAATGCCCTCTTCAGTGGCAGACCATGTGACGTGCCGGCATGCGGCAACCACCAGTAATCCCCATAATAATAACGCTCAGGTGAATCACCTGAAGCAATGCTTCCTGGGACTGGTGGTTCAGTAAAACCCAAGTGGGTCACCGCCGGCACTCACAAAAAATGTCTTAAAAAGGATTGCTGATGTTCGCGCCGGCACCCCCGCATATAACAGGCACCTCCTGTTCCACAGTCAGCTGCCACAAAGCAGCCGCGGACCCGCAAGTGTTTCGCGGTGGTGCAATCCCGCGACCAGGCAGGCCGCTGTACAAAATACAAAAAGAGTTGCCACTAGGTGGGATGCACTCCCAGGTGGAAATTACGCCAAAGCAAGGGCACACGCCATGAACAAAGTCCTTCGCTGGTTTACCTGCCAGACGCGTTTCGGGCCTATGCCCTCTTCAGTGGCAGACCATGTGACGTGCCGGTATGCGGCAACCACCAGTAATCCCCATAATGATAACGCTCTGGTGAATCACCTGGCGTAATTTCCAACTGGGAGTGCATCCCACCGAGTGGCAACTCTTTTTGTATAATATATATATATATATATATATATATATATATATATATATATATATATATATATAAATAAAAACCTCTGCTCCACTTGGAAAAGTCCCTATTAGTGACTGACTATTGATCAATCTGAATATAAATGCATTACTTCAAAATACAATAAGTCTGTAAAAAACAATTTCGCAACACGGGAATGTACTTTTCAAACTGTAAACAAATTTAATGTAAACAAATCATGAGGGGGTACATAAGGTTTACAACAAAACACTATGACCGAGGATATTGATGTTATGCAAAAGTTAAACATTCAAATCCTAAGCGTAAGCATCTATTCCAAATGATGAACAGTAGGACTTGAATCGATACACAACAGAAAACAAATCATAAGAGTAAAACAAATTCCTAAGCAAATAGATGAGTATGTCGACGTCTGTTTTGAGCAGTCCGCGTTTCAAGGCTACACGACCTTTGCTTAGTTCCGGACCGTAAAGCTGGCACTAACAGAATTCTGACTAGCTCATTCTTCAGAATTTGACTAATATAAGCAGTGGCAGCAATATTACTTCAAGATTGCGCCTGCATAATTAAATATGGTGCTGATCTCTACCATAGCCTACTGAACAGGCCCCTCCGGTGTCTGTGACCTGGAATTTTTAAGTCGTCATTTATCATTTGGTACACTACAAATAAGGGACTATTTTGACATCATATTCTTCGTCCTGAAGATGGTCTGATGGACAGACTTGCCAAGAAAGACCGAAACGTCGACATACTCATCTATTTCCTTAGGAATTTGTTTTACGCTTAGGATTTGTTTTCTGTTGTGTATCGATTCAAGTCCTACTGTTCATCATTTGGAATAAATGCTTACACTTATGATTTGAAGGTTTAACTTTTGCATAACATCAATATCCTCGGTCATAGTGTTTTGTTGTAAACCTTATGTACCCCCTCATGATTTGTTTACATTAAATTTGTTTACAGTTTGAAAAGTACATTCCCGTGTTGCGAAATTGTTTTTTTACAGACTTATTGTATTTTGAAGTAATGCATTTATATTCAGATTGATCAATAGTCAGTCACTAATAGGGAGTGACAAACAATTAACTGTTTATAATTATTTAACTGAGTTTGTTGAACAAAATCCCTTGGAGGCACAGTTACCTATTACCATTTGTTCTGCCCAAGCCTCCAAGGGTATATTGGGTTTGCCACTTTCCTGTCACTACACCACTTGGAAAAGAGCACGCACACGAGGGCTATTGGGTTTAAGGCCTTTTTATTGCATGAAGCCTCCTCCGACCCGGCCAACAAGAGAGGCGCGTTTCGGCTGACGCTAGCAGCCTTCCTCAATCTAGTGAGCGCCATCTTTTCTTCAGCCTAAATACCCTTTTCTCATCATGAACATAGAAGAGTTACATAATCACGAGTAAAATGATCAAATTATTTGAAAGTTGTGGACAAATACATAACAGTGTTAAACATCAGGTGTACTTAGTGGAAAATATAGTTGGTAACTATTGAACACTTTGGGGCCGATTCCGATTCGGGCCGGAAAACGTACCGACCGACTCGGTCCGGGAATAAAGTCCGACCGACACGTACCGGCGCCGTACGACCCTGGTAGTACGATGAAATGCATGTGAAATCAGACCGACTCGGACGGAATACAAAACGACCGACCGAGCCGGACGGAAACAAGCCATCCGGCCGGGAAATAACGCGAAACGAACCGACCGACACGCACCCGGATTGAACCCGAACAAAACGTACCCGCGAACTCCGACCCGCGTATTACGATACTGTGCGTGCAAAACATGACCGACTCGCCCGGAGCACAAGCCGTACGACCGACACGCATACAAAACCCAGCCGAAGCAACCCAATACTATGCGACCGACTCGTACGCCGCATATGAAACCTAGCTGACACACAGCGGGAACAAGTCGGACAAGATCGCACCACACAACTGCAGCGTCCTACTCGGACACAAGAACGACTCCTACATGCACCAAAAACACCAAGGAAAAATTAGAAAAAAAAGGGCCAAACAAGCAACCACAAAGCCAATAAATACAGGGAGGAAAAAAAAAATGGCACAAGGACACACCTCCAACTCCACCTACATAAAGGCCACAAATCCCTACCATGATCCTTTGCAAATTCCACTGACCTGCCAGCACACAACACCATCACACAGCAACCACAGACACACTCACAGCTCATACATCACACAAGCCACACACCATTACCACACCTACAAATAGCACCCTCACACACACCCAGCTAAACCTACACTCACACCCCCCACTTGCACACACACACACATCAATCACCACCACCACCCATCACCATGCCCCCAAAGAAGAACCATAAGTTCCTAGATAGTGAATTGGAAGTCCTGGTAGACGAGATCCTGAGGGTAGAGCCACAGTTGTTTGGTACATTGGTACAACAGACCCCCATGTCGCAGAAAACCAAGATGTGGGCGAGGATTGTCGACAGGGTGAACGCACAATCACCATGTTTGCGCACAAAGGAAGACATCCAGAACAGGTGGTATGATGTGCGCAGGAGGGTCCGGGACCTACTCAAAAAGGACTACCTCCTCAGCCAGCACACCGGCAGTGGCCCTCCTGCAAAACCAGTATACCTCAGGCCCTGGGAGGAGAAGGTGCGGGCCATCCTACCACCAGTGAGCGTATACGGACTAACAGACATCCCAGAGCCTGGTGAGTACACAACTAATATACACAATATGGTGTGACAACACACACACATCACAGTCAAGGGGATAGGCAAACCATGCACCCTTAGCAAATACACAGCAACCAAAAGATATTCATCCCAAGATGTGAATGCTAGTCAGACAAACACAATACCTCCCATCTCATAGTGATATGTAACTGTGTCATGACATGTACAAACCTAACAACAAATACAGCAAGGCAGTGGCACAAATAGAACCAACAAACACTCCCAGATATTTAAACACCACTAGAACACCACCTCACAGGGAAGCTCACCGAAAGGAAGGAATTCTGTGTATGCTGGTCAAGTCAGTGTAGCCAATAGCATGATGGGAGTGGTAGTCACAGATATTGGTCACACCCACAATTGGCCCATCAACACCACTCTGAACCATGCTCACATCACAGGGAGTGGAAAACAACTGACAAGATGGCTGACACTGGGTACTGCTGTGGGGAGCACAAGGCCCTGATGGGAACTGGGCACCAACAAACAACAGGACCACACTGTCAGCTATCTTGCCATTGCTGTCACACTCACACACAGTGAAGTCCACTCAAAAGGAAGGAAGTATGGGCATGCTGGGAAGGGGGTGTAGGCAATAGCATGATGGGAGTGGTAGTCACAGATATTGGTCAGCCTCACAATTGGCCCATCAACACCACCCTGAACCATGCTCACATCACAGGGAGTGGAAAAGCACTCACAAGATGGCTGACACTGGGTACTGCTGGGGGAGCATAAGGCCCTGCTGGGAACTGTGCAACAACCAACAGCAGGACACCACTGACTGACATCCTGAAAGACAACTTGCACTCCCTGCAATGGAAGCACGTTCCATGGTGGGATATCTGGCTGGGTGGGAAGGAGGACTCACAGCACTGACCATAGTTACAAGCACCTCCACTCACACACCCCCTCAACACTAACTCCACATAACCCACCTGGGAGAATGCAATGCCTCACATCCTAACTGAAGATCCCACAAAGAACCACCACCCTGGGTTATGCTGTGTGAAGCACAGGGACACTCTTGGGACTTGTAGCCAAACAACTGCCAGGACAACACTCCCAGCCATCCTGTCAGCACAGGCACCCCACCCCACAGGGAAGCAGAGTCAAAAGGAAGGAAGGATGGGCATGCTGGGAAGGGGGTGGAGGCAATAGCATGATGGGAGTGGTAGTCATAGATCAACATCTCACACCCACATGGCCCAGCAAGTTAGCACTGAAGCATGCACACCTCACAGGGAGTCAAAAGCCACTTCAAAGATGTCTGACACGGGCCACAGCTGTGGGGAGCACAAGGCCCTGATGGGAACTGGGCACCAACAAACAACAGGACCACACTGTCAGCCATCTTGCCATTGCTGTCACACTCACACACAGTGAAGTCCACTCAAAAGGAAGGAAGTATGGGCATGCTGGGAAGGGGGGTGTAGGCAATAGCATGATGGGAGTGGTAGTCACAGATATTGGTCAGCCTCACAATTGGCCCATCAACACCACCCTAAACCATGCTCACATCACAGGGAGTGGAAAAGGACTCACAAGATGGCTGACACTGGGTACTGCTGGGGGGAGCACAAGGCCCTGCTGGGAACTGTGCAACAACCAACAGCAGGACACCACTGACTGACATCCTGAAAGACAACTTGCACTCCCTGCAATGGAAGCACGTACCATGGTGGGATATCTGGCTGGGTGGGAAGGAGGACTCACAGCACTGACCATAGTTACAAGCACCTCCACTCACACACCCCCTCAACACTAACTCCACATAACCCACCTGGGAGAATGCAATGCCTCACATCCTAACTGAAGATCCCTCAAATAACCACCACCCTGGGTCATGCTGTGTGAAGCACAGGGACACTCTTGGGACTTGTAGCCAAACAACTGCCAGGACAACACTCCCAGCCATCCTGTCAGCACAGGCACCCCACCCCACAGGGAAGCAGAGTCAAAAGGAAGGAAGGATGGGCATGCTGGGAAGGGGGGTGGAGGCAATAGCATGATGGGAGTGGTAGTCACAGATCAACATCTCACACCCACATGGCCCAGCAAGTTAGCACTGAAGCATGCACACCTCACAGGGAGTCAAAAGCCACTTCAAAGATGTCTGACACGGGCCACAGCTGTGGGGAGCACAAGGCCCTGCTGGGAACTGGGCACCAACAAACAACAGGACCACACTGCCAGCCATCTTGCCATTGCTGTCACACTCACACACAGTGAAGTCCACTCAAAAAGGAAGGAAGTATGGGCATGCTGGGAAGGGGGTGTAGGCAATAGCATGATGGGAGTGGTAGTCACAGATGTTGGTCAGCCTCACAATTGGCCCATCAACACCACCCTGAACCATGCTCACATCACAGGGAGTGGAAAAGGACTCACAAGATGGCTGACACTGGGTACTGCTGGGGGGAGCACAAGGCCCTGCTGGGAACTGTGCAACAACCAACAGCAGGACACCACTGACTGACATCCTGAAAGACAACCTGCACTCCCTGCAATGGAAGCACGCTTCATGGTGGGATAACTGGGCTGGGGGGAGAAGGAGGCCCGGATGGCAAGCAAATCACCAATGCTGGTCATGCACACACCTCAACATTCACATTGACATGCCACAGGTTGGCAGGACAATGTGCTACACCAATATCACTCTCTGACTGTCACAATTTAGGAGAATGCAATGTCCAGGCCCACATCCAGAGGTACAGTCACAACTGTCAGGTGTTTGAACAATTGATGCCAGTAGAAACATAACATACAATCTGTGTCTCTCCCCAAAACAGGTGATGATGGGGACACAGCAGCAGACGAGGAGGAGTCCCTGTCCCAGGCTCCAGGGAACACTGAGCTCACTGGTGTGGATCAGCCTCTGCACTCCTCGGATGGCGAAGAACCAGCTGGACCCTCCGGTGTGAGTCATCATGCAGCACCAGCAGGACCAACATCTGCACCCCCTGCACCCACCCCTCCAACAACTGCCAACACATAGGCCACCCCTGCCAACACGGACAGACCAAGGACCACAGATGACAACAGCGCAGGGACCCAGACCCAAACTGGAGCTGGTGACAACGAGCCCAGGAACAACACCCAAGTGGGCCCACGGTCACCTGTGCGTGCCACCGCAGGTCCTGCACGTGTCGCCAGGGGTGGTGGGAGGGGTGGTAGACATAGGTCGCTGTTTGCAGAGGGGTCTGGACTGCATGATGACCCACAACTGGCACGCATCGTGGATGCGTAGCAGACTAGCACCGGAGAGGTCAGCCAGGTAGTGGGGATCCTCAAGGACATACAACAGCAGCAGGCTGCCCATCATGCCCGCTTGGACTCCCACATGTCCCGTGTCGAGACACACATGTCACGTGTCGAGACACATATGTCTGGCATGGAGTCCAAGTGGGACACATTGGAACAACTGACAGCGGTGCATAGGGACATACTGACATGCCTCCGCCAGATCAGCACCAACATGGCCACACCTCCCTGTGTGCCCACAACATCTGCTGCTGAAACAACTGCAAATGCCACAGGGAGGGAGGAGGACTCTGGCAGAGAGTCCCCTGCACCGCCGCAGCCTGCACCTGAGGGTCCCCCCCCCCCCCAAGAAGAGGGGCCGTCCGAGGAGGCCAAACTGAGAGGCCGATGGCCATCTACATCCCCCAGGAAGCCAACACCTGTTCTGGAACTTTTCCTCTGTGTGCAAACTGCACGCCCTGTCGAAGCCAACCCAACTCTCCCACATGACATGGGGAGCTCTAGTTGGCCAATTTCATCAGATGACTGTGGACTTTACTCTGGACATCTCAGCTACCAAGACTTCCAAATCACATGGGAACTTTGGATTCCAATTTCTATGTACAGCACCCACCATCCTGTGCACCATTCTCACACCTGTATGTAAATAAACTCACCAATACACCATATCTGCCTCTGTTGTGATTCCAACGTGCTCTCTGTCATGGAGATGGTGATCAGAAAAATGACACTGTGCATGCTAACTGCTACAGCACCTCCAACACCGTCATGTCAGTCATGGCGACGTGACAAATATGAGGGAGACACACCACTAGGGCCACACAACACATACACACCAGGGCCATCAGACTCATCACCTATACTGATGTTGCAACTAAATACAGTGGAATGCACAGACACGCCACCTATTCACAGTCTGTCAACTAGACTACAGGTGCAGTAAGCAAATGTCAGTCAGATGTGTGACCACAGACAACGCACATCCCAAAGTGAAGCACAGGTTTATTACACATTTGCAACATGTTGTTTCCACTACAAATGCTAGCTAATCCAACCTGGCTGTGGCCACAAAGTCAAAAAGTGCAGAAGATAGAAAGTCCAGGGGTGTGTGGCACATCACCTGTAGGGAAACGACTGCTTCCACCTTGCAAGTTGATTCATGGATTCGTGGGATCCAAGTTGATCAAACAACTCCGGCAGCACCCTGTGAAGGACAGACATGACACAGTCAAAACCACGGAAGAACAGCACAGAACGGCAATACTCATGTCTAATACATGTCACGAGATAACTACACAAAACCAAGTTAGCATGTCAACACTGTTGGGCAGTACAGACCACCTGCAAGGACACATCGCTGCACGCATCCAGTCAAGTAGCACATGGCCACACTCAAACCGCAACAGAGCACCACACACACATATCATGCAAACTCAAATCATTGACATTACAACCCTCTGGAGACTCACATTCAGCTGAAGAAGTTGGTGATGAACTGTGTGCGGACATCACCATCATCATCATCATCATCTTCACTGGCATCGTGACCCAGGCCAGGATCTTCCACAGGTGGCGGACGTTGGTCATCGTCATCCAGGATGAGAGGCAACTCCTTCCGCACTGCCAGGTTGTGCAGCATGCAGCAGACGATGACAATCTTGCACACCTTTGCTGGGGCATATGGGAGGGCCCCTCCTGTCTTGTCCAGGCAGTGGAAGCAGCTCTTCAGGAGACCAAAGGTCCGCTCAATCACCCTCCTCGTCCGACCATGTGCCTCATTGTAGCGCATCTGGGCTGGTGTCACAGGGTTCCTGAGGGGTGTCAGCAACCACGGCATGTTGGGGTATCCCGAGTCACCTACAGACAGACAATTGCACATTAGCCGATTTGAAAATGTGTGCGGAAAACAACATAGCAGAACACACACAATGGTACAAAGTCAGTACACACCAATAAGCCAGGCACGCTGGTTCGGCATCTGTGACTTCATCCTCGGGATGCGACTACTCCTCATCACGTAGGCATTGTGTGCCGAACCGGGGAAACGGGCACACACATGTGTGATGGTCATATCTGCAAGACATACCACCAGAGCATTGATAGAATGGTAATGTTTACGGTTCCGGTATGCCTGCTCATGTGCCTGTGGTGGTATCAAAGCCACATGTGTCCCATCAATGGAGCCAATTACATGTGGCATCCTCCCCAGGGCATAGAAGTCACTCTTGACGTCAGTGAGTCGTTGACGTGTTGGGAAATAGATGTACTGGTTCAGGTAAATCAACATTGCCCCCAAAACATCACGTAGCACACGGCTGAACATAGTCTGTGACATCCCACCGGCAGTCGCCACAGTGTGTTGAAAGGTACCGGTGGCAAAGAAGTGTAGGGCTGCCATCACCTTCACCTTGGGGGTCAGCGCTGTAGGATACGGACGGCCAGGCTGCAAATGTGGGTCCAACCGCACTGCCAAATCCTCAATAAGCTGCCTGGTGAAGCGGTACGGTCGGATGCTATCACGTTCCACCATCGTTGCCAGGTCTGGGAATGGTCGATGGACAGCAGGAGCCCTGCAGTGCATAGGTGAAGAAAGCAAGATTGTCAGTCACCCCAACTATGTGCCGTTCACCATACTCAATTTCACATGATACATCATTAACAAACACAAGTACTTGATGTGTGTGTCGTTCTGTTTGGACATATATGGCACCTACATGGACATCATCTAACATCTCTGTTCAACAAGTGTTGACAACAGGTTCCAGGGTGTGCTATGGGAAACCATTAGGCTGTGTCACAGTACCCATTTACTGCGCTCACGTTCCACACACATACCACAGTGACATGTCTGGACAGATGCTCCACAGGCATCACAGCTCATTGACAGGTAGATTCCCAGGGACCCTGTCTTGCCACATGGACACTGGCATGACATTGCGTATCATGTACACGTCAGAGAAACTAACATGACACCCACAGGTAGTGGCTCCTGTAGCCTCTGCAGGACAGACATGGACGTCTGTGACACACACACACACCACATCAAAGTTCATGCACAAACCACGTGGATGTGGAGACTGTCTCCCATTGTGCACATGGAGTCAGAGACATGCGAAACACAACATGCACACAGACTGCGGAGGGACATCACTATTGTGGCAATGGGCCACCCTGTGACGTACATGCATTCCCACATGTGAGCCTGGGGGTATGTGACATGTCATACACATACACAACCTGGAAATGTGACCATGACACATGCCCATAAATGAAAAGTTGCACACCACAGTGGTCAGGTGCACAACACACAAAGGACCCTGTCCCCATGAACACGTGCACAGCCTGGGTGTGTCTGCCCCCAAATGCCACCCCAAAAACCACATGTTCACCCCCATACACAGATAAGGTTATGCTGCCACACATGCCTTAGATACAGTGTGGACTGGGTGTGGTGTTGTAGGTGTGCCCCTGAGTCCCTGGAAAGTATATGTGGCTGGCATAGGTTCACCAGTGACCAGCATGGTGACATATGCGTGTGACCTGTCCAGGGACGCGTTGAACAGCAATGGACCGATCGGTGTGCCCGGCCGGCCCATTGCATTGTACGTGAGCGGGTACGCGTTGTATCCCGGGTACACGTTGTACAGCAATGGACTGATCGGTGTGCCCGGCCGGCCCATTGCATGTGAGCGGGTACGCGTTGTATCCCGGGTACGCATTGTACAGCAATGGACCGATCGGTGTGCCCGGCCGGCCCATTGCATTGTATGTGAGCGGGTACGCGTTGTATCCCGGGTACGCGTTGTACAGCAATGGACTGATCGGTGTGCCCGGCCGGCCCATTGCATGTGAGCGGGTACGCGTTGTATCCCGGGTACGCATTGTACAGCAATGGACCGATCGGTGTGCCCGGCCGGCCCATTGCATTGTATGTGAGCGGGTACGCGTTGTATCCCGGGTACGCGTTGTACAGCAATGGACCGATCGGTGTGCCCGGCCAGCCCATTGCATTGTATGTGAGCGGGTACGCGTTGTATCCCGGGTACGCGTTGTACAGCAATGGACCGATCGGTGTGCCCGGCCGGCCCATTGCATTGTATGTGAGCGGGTACGCGTTGTATCCCGGGTACGCGTTGTACAGCAATGGACCGATCGGTGTGCCCGGCCAGCCCATTGCATTGTATGTGAGCGGGTACGCGTTGTATCCCGGGTACGCGTTGTACAGCAATGGACCGATCGGTGTGCCCGGCCGGCCCATTGCATTGTATGTGAGCGGGTACGCGTTGTATCCCGGGTACGCGTTGTACAGCAATGGACCAATCGGTGTGCCCGGCCGGCCCATTGCATTGTATGTGAGCGGGTACGCGTTGTATCCCGAAATACGCGTTGTACAGCAGTGGACCGAACGGTGCGCACACATTGGCTGGGGCCTGGCATGGCAACGGACGCGTTTTCGAAGCTCCAACGAGTCTGATGCAGTGAATTCAGTTGGCCAGCCACAACAATGTTGCAAAATCATGGGTGTCATGAAGTTGAAGATTTGAAGGAGGCTGTGGGTGTGTATTAGTGCTGCTATTCCATGGATTGGTCAGATTCAGAAGATGCAAACGACTTGGACCTATCACTTTGGACACATGGGACAGTATCTGCCGCTGCAGCACACATATAATGCTGGCTGTTCCCCTGAGAGCTCACTTGCCTGCACTACATGCTCCAGGACGACATCTGCCACCAACACTGCTGCTGTTTATGCATCCTCTGGCTCCTGCAATGGCACGTACTGTGGAGAGAGCCCCAGCCTTCAGCCTTGAGGAGAACCAGGCCCTGCTGGACAGCCTCCTTCCACAGTACAGCAAGCTGTATGGGAAATCAGGGGAGCAGGTGAGTGTGCTGTCCACTGCCTCACTAATTGTGCATGTTGTCTGACTAGCAGGGCTTTCAGTGTGCACACCACTGGCTAGCATGCCCACTGAGTAGTTGTCACACCCCAAAGTGTGTAGTTACATGCACTGAACTGGTACCGTGCAGTAACAGTGCATTCCAACTAGGTTTACTTCCCATGCAATGATACCATGTAGTGACTGCTGGCAAACTGTTCATAGCCATTGTTGCACTGCCTGTGTACATCATATGCCCCTGTGATTGAGACATGTATATCCAACTGTGTGATGCACGTATATGTTGCATGTGTAGTAATGGCCTTTTCACTTTGTCATTGTCATCCTCACAGGTTGATGCCCACCAGAAGCAGGAAATCTGGCTGACCATCGCCCGGAAAGTAAGATCCGTGGGGGTCTACAGGCGCAGGATCCGCAACTGCCAGAAGAGGTGGCAGGACCTTCGTGGCTGGACCCGGAGGATCGCAAGGGTCCAGCTGAAGCTGTCGCCTCCTCGCAGGAGGGGCGGACACCGGACCCTGACCCCCCACATGCTCCGGATCCTGGCGGTGGTCTTCCCTGACCTGGATGGGCAGCTGAAGGACAGACAGCAGCAAGGAGGGGTGAGTCCATGACTGCACTGTGCACTTTGTCTGACATGCTATGTGCCCTCCTCTGGCCTGGTTAAACTTCCACAGTACATCAGTCATGTGGTCCAGGACGCATGTCCCTCATTTGTGACATGCCCACTTCTCCTCTGATACGCATATGTGTGGCCCTTATAGTCAGGAAATTGTGTCATTTGGGGACTGTGTCATTGCATTTAGCTTTGCTCAAGCTGGGGGACAGCATTTGTTCCCGTGACTATGTTGTGCGATTCATGGGTGGGTCAATTGCTTACACAATGCCTAAGTTCTGACATGTAATCTGGGTGTAACTTTGATATGTGGTCCGCTTGCTGCTCTGACTCACCACATGTCCCTGGGGAATTTGGCACACACCCATGCTGCTGGTGGGAACAATGTTTGGGCCTCAGGAGTATGTGTATCCAGTGTGTCACACATGCTTAGCCACCTGCCTACTGTCCAGGACTGATCCCTCTTACAGGTGGAGCTGGACAGTCATGCCTACTCCAGGGCATGCAATGCACTCTGTACTCCCACTCCCGTGTATCATCTGCCATGTTGTGATCAGTGTAATGTACCCTCAGGTGTCTGCCTCTGTCTCATTGTGCTGTGTCTTCGTTGTCAGGACTACTGGTATGTTTATCGGTTAGGGCTCAGGATGCCATTTGAGATGCGACCATGATAGACGATACTTCTGTGACTTATAGGTGTCTGATCACTTGACTGTGCACACACGTGTTTGCGAATGTGACTTTCAGTCAGCTGTATTGTCATTCACAGCACACTGTGAGGTGCTCATGTTCAGAGAGTTGTGTTTCATGTCCCCCATATGTCCAGTTGGTATGACGTGGACAAATAGTAGTACAGATGATGTGGTATTTGGGGGATGGACATGTGCACTTGTCAGTCACATAACTTGCATTCCCCATGCCCTCGGATTGTGACACAGTGCAGACTGGTGTTGGCTGGCTGCCATGGCCATGTGACTTGAGACAGTAATGTATGACTTTGCACGCATTCCTGTGTCATGGCATTCAACTTCCTGAGACTGATCCTGCAGGGGAGTGACATGTGCAACATGCACCCCATTGTGGCATTGACTATCCGGACATGGGTGCATCATGGTGTCTGGTGCTGGTATGCATCACATGCATTTCTATTTAGACTCTGGCCATCCCTTTATCCGGACACCTGCACTGACTCAGTGGCAAGAGATGTGATGTGTGCATGTTCACATACTTCACCGTGTTCCCTGCAATGTCCAACAACTGTGTAGGTGGTGCATGTGTCCACACTGGGGTCTTACCATCAGACAGGCACCGGACAGATGGGTGCAAGGGCAGGAGGGGTGTGATTCCCATGGTTGACCATCAGACTGACAATTGGCTTCCCCGAATCTGTGTGAGGACTTTAGGCAATGTTCAACTAAGGCTGCCAGGGCTTGCTCTGTAAGTGCTGTACTTAGTGTGGTGTGTGCGGTCAGTGCAGGTGACTGATGTTTGTCTGTTTCCCTAATTGTTTGCAGATACATCCACGGCCACAGGAGGGGACAGCTCCACGGACCAGGAGGAGCAGCGGAGCCAGACTGGGTCAGCATCGGACGAGTGGTCAGAGGGACCCAGTGGCACGGAGGGCGAGGGGAGCCACACCGAGGAGTCCTCAGCACCATCCACCTCAGCTGAGGACCACAGCAGCTCGGAGGATGACTCCCTTGTGGAGGCGGGTCTCAGCAGCCACCAAAGGCAAGCTAGTCTGTCTGGCCCGCCACCACCACCACCACCACCGCCCTCCCATTGGCTCCCATTCCTGAGGTCCGTGGGGGCTCCCGTACTCGGGAGCGTGTCTCCTTCGTGCCAGGCACCGCAGCCCCTGCCCCTGTGTCCCCTGCTGCCCTGAGTGAGGAGTCTGTGTACCTCCTTCGGCAGCTCCATGTAGGGCAGAAAGCAATGCTGAGTGTCCTCCATGCACACACCACTCTGTTGACACAGCTGGTGTCGTTCATGGAGGGCATCTCGACGGGTATGTCTGCCCTACAGAGGAGCAATAGGTCCATGGACTCCTCCCTGATGGCAGCAGTGACCCTCCTCCAACAGTCCCACACCCCTCCCACCTCTGCCCCATCCACACTTCCTGCCCCCCTACCTGTCCAAAGCACATGCACACCTGCACAGTCACCCAAACACACAGACACGAGCAGCACAGACACACCCAAGAGAAAGGCAAGACGTGCACACACGCATCCTCAGGGGACTGATACCACAGACACAGGGGACGGGGAACATACACACACACACAGGCATCCACATTAACTCCGCAGTCCTCCAAATCCTCTCCCTCCAAGACCCCTTCCCTTGCCTGCTAACACACCTACACAGCAGATCTTCCTGTGTGACCTCGGCCTCATCCCCTCCAATCCTGCTGATCCAGCATACCGGGGGAAGAGGAAGTCCACCCACACAGAGGGAGTGCCCCTCGCCCCCGGACACCCTCCCCCAGGTGCAGGCAGAGTGAGGCCCCCACCCGCAAGTCCCCCGGTCCCGGAAGAGCAAGACCCCGCCACCGCCCTGCAAGTCAACCACCCAGTCTCTCACCTCCATCCCCCAGGCCACCACTCCACAGGTTCCACCGCCACACCCTGCCCCAGGTTCCCCCACACACCGATACCGCATCCCCAAACTGCTTAGGCCCTCCCCCTGCCACTTGCTCTTCCACCCCCAAACCAGATGCTCTGCCTGTTTGTGCCACTGGTGTGGAGACCGTGTCCCCCCTCTGTCCTGCCCAGCTCTTCTGCCCCCCTTCCACTACCTTGGAGTCATGCACTGCGGTGGAGTCCACAACCACCCCGTCTGACTCGGGCACTGCATTGGGGACCCAGTCCACTCCATCTGACCAGCCCACTGCAGTGGTTGCAGCACCAACTCCATCTGACTTGAGCCCTGCGGTGGTGCCAGCCCCCCTGAGTCAGACACCTCCACTGCAGTTGCCGGTGACACTCCTGCACCCACCTCCCCTTCACTGCCTCCTTCTGGCATCCCCTGATCCTGTCCCTGCGGTGCCTGGCCTGCCCCTCGTATGCCCCTCCAAGGGGGATGTCCCCTGTCCATACCTGTGCAGGCAAGCAATTGTTGACAAGTTGTCACACATCACCCTGTTGGGACTGTATATTTGGACTGGCCATTGGCCTTAGTTTATTTTGGACTTTTGATTTGAGTTGCACACTTGCTGAATAAAGCCTATTTTTGTTTACTTGTGGTTAATCTTTGGAGGTACATGATGTAGATGTGTAGAATCATGCATTTGCTGTTGTAATAGTGTTCAGATCAGGTAAATGAAGTTTTGCTGTGATGGGCTCCATGTGGTCCATGGGATATGTGTCCTAATCTAGTCTGGATCTATAGCATCCTTTGCTGCAGTCTGAGGGTGTAATGTTCAGCATTTGACACAGGGATGTACGTTTAGCATTTGTAGATTACCATCTTTGTCCTACACTGATGCACATCTGGTGGGCTTACCACTGTCCAATGTTCCTAGTACCCTGACTGTGTGCCCGTCTCCAATGGACATGTAGTTTAGCACATCAAATTTGGAGGACTCATCTGTGTACACAGTGCAAGTTGCTTGACACGTGTCTTGGGTGTATGCAGATGACTGACGTGACACTCCCGTGCCCAGGCTGATATGAGCAGAGCCTTCAGTGTGTTGTAGTTGTTGACTCACTGACCGAGTGTTCTGCTGACATGTTTGAGTCATGCACAGACAAGGTTTGGCACAGCTGACCTTCCACAGGAGTGGAGTGCCCTCATGGCAGTGCGTGATTCCGTGATATAGGCTGTGCCCATGTTGTGTGTTGTGTAGGCATGTCTGTGCGTGTTCCCTTCTCCTTTTCCTACACAGGCTGTGTCCCTACGGATGTTCCTGTTTGTGATGCTTGCTGAGTTGTTCTGTGTTCATCCAGCATCTTGGACCTGGTTACTCCGGGATGTGGGTGCATGGCAAACTAATGTTCATGAGGTTGTCATCCCTAGTTGTCTTTGTTGTCAGGGCTGGGGATGTGGGCAAACGCAGGAGGATTCCTCTTGGCACTTGTTGGTTACACGAGTAATGTGATTTTCTGTTTGTGTATGCTTTCAGTGATTGTGACACGTTGTGTGTGTGACTGCTGCCACTCCTCAGGGTCAGAGCTGCAATGTTTGAAGTTGTCTATGTGTGTCCTTTGTGGGTCAGCTTGGCTTCTTCATTGGTGTGTGACTATGGCCAGGATCCCATTGTTTGGGGTGGATTTCACGTCATGCCCATGTACGGCATACTGTGCAGTGTGTCAGACATTCACAAGTATTGTTGACTGGCCATGTGTGATGGGTTTCTGCACCTCATTTCCCCCCACCACCCCTGGGATTGTCATGGGTGCATGTGCAATGTCAGCAGTCCATGTGAGCTTCAACGCTGCACATTGGTGGAGTTCCAGGTGTGTGTCGTTGAGTGTGTGCAAATGTGAGTTGTTGCACGTCTGGGGCACTACCTCCACATTTTCCTTGGCTGGCAGGCCGTGCTGAGTGCTTTGTGCTTGTATAGGTATGATGGTAGTTTGTTGCTCAGGACACATGGCTGTGGTTCACAGTGTGGATGACATCTACCTTTGTCATCACAGTGTGATTGTCATGCAGGCTAGTGTCACCACAATGTGGGGTCCCTGGGGGTAGTGCTGTGGTGGTTCTGTCTCTTGCTGTGTGTGTTGCTGTTCCTACAAGCTTGTGTGACATGTGTAATTTGGGCTCCCTCTCATCTCACAATGCCTGTTTGCCCACATAGGGGAATCCAATCCATGAGTTACTTTTGTATGTGACTGTGTTGACATCTGTGTATCAGTGAATCTGGCCTCCTCATGTGTTGTGTGTTTGCCTGGGGACACTGGCACACAACCCCCTCACCTGTTGTGTATGATATGCAGTGTGAGTCTGCCTGTTTGTGTTTGTGCTTTTGCACCACTGCATTGGCATATCTTTAGTTTGCCATTGGCTGTATGTTGTTTGTTGGCTTTCCCCTGCTGGCCCTGGGACTGCTAGGTCATCAGTCAGCACATTGATCATGGTTAGTATGTCCCATTGCTGCCATGGTATGGTATTTGTTCACCTGACATCTACAGTCTCCACAGGATATCTACATTTGTGTGTCCATTGGTGCTGATATGTGGGTCTGCATTATGATGCTCACTTCTGTCATTGTGTTATTTGTGAATGTAGACAATGTGGGCCCCCATGGCTGATGTTTGTGTGCACATGGCCAGAACGATGTGTCATTGACACTGCACTGCTTGCCTCACACAATCTATGTTGCTATGGGACACAGGCACTACAATGCCACTGTAGTGTTTGGTGTTGTGTGGCCAGGAATAATCCCTGCAGTTATGTTTTTGCAGCTTTTACCAGGACTACACTTCCCTTTTGGGCACTGTGGTGATGGGGCTTTGAGCCCCATTCCAAAAGAAGGTGACAGAGTGCACACCTGTTTCATCCGCTTTTCTTTGACGTTAATTCATTTTTAATCTTTTCGCGTGCAAGCCCGGGAACATGGTCTGCCCTAAAACCACGTGCTTAAGTGAACACATTCAAAAATTGGGGCGACGTCTCACCCCAATGCCGGACGCACAGCGTATTCCTGCGTATTTTAACACAGATACCACAAGGTTATGCCAATTTTTATCAATCTTTATTCCCATGTAATCCAAAGTTTTTTCGTTGATACTTATACAATGTTCATCCTTTTGTCACTTGAGAGGCCTCATATGTTATCAATATCCTTAATGCAGGGGAAATGCCATTGGGCCTTATTCCGAAGCATGGAGTAAACATACGTATTCCTCATTAATTCATCCTTAACACCCAATGCATTTCGGGCCTTTTCCTGGCCCTTCGTCAGGGGTACTCTATAAATTCAAAACATTAGCAGTAGCGTAACGCTACATTCTTAGCGGGAATACGCCGATTGTGGGGTGAACTGTTTGGTTTAAAAACGGCTTTTTGATATTTAAGTGCAGTAATTCATATATTTAAGTGGTTTACATACACAGTCTAACAGCAATGTTTTGAATTTATAGAGTACTCCTGACGAAGGGCCAGGAAAAGGCCCGAAATGCATTGCGTGTTAAGGATGAATTAATGAGGAATACGTATGTTTACTCCATGCTTCGGAATAAGGCCCGATGGCATTTCCCCTGCATTAAGGATATTGATAACATATGAGGCCTCTCAAGTGACAAAAGGATGAACATTGTATAAGTATCAACGAAAAAACTTTGGATTACATGGGAATAAAGATTGATAAAAATTGGCATAACCTTGTGGTATCTGTTAAAATACGCAGGAATACGCTGTGCGTCCGGCATTGGGGTGAGACGTCGCCCAATTTTTGAATATGCTTGAGCCCCATTGCCACACTGTTCAAAATGTGCTTCAGCTATGGAGCACAAACTTACCTTTTGGGCACTGTGGTGATGGGGCTTTGGGCCCCATTGCCACACTGTTCAAAATGTGCTTCAGCTATGGAGCACACACTTACCTTATGGGCACTGTGGTGATGGGGCTTTGGGCCCCATTGCCACACTGTTCAAAATGTGCTTCAGCTATGGGGCACACACTTACCTTATGGGCACTGTGGTGATGGGGCTTTGGGCCACATTGCCACAGTGGTCATGGTCTGCTTGCATTGTGTAGGCCACACACACAATTATGTGTGACACATGTGTTAGGGGGTCACATTGTATGTTCAATGTCATGTTCAGTGTTGTATGCATTTGACACAGACCACACACGCTTGTCATGGTGTTGGGGGCTGGGATGTAATTTACAGACAGTCCTTATGTGGGAGTATGCTAGTTGTGTCATGCATTACCCGTCCTAGGAGTAGGGGTGGTTGTAGTGACAGGCATCCAGCCCCCATGAGTGGTGATGGTAGTAGTGGTAGGCATCCATCCCCCTAAGGGTGGGTATGGTAGTAGTGGTAGGCATCCAGGCCCCCATAAGTGGGGATGGTAGTAGTGACAGCATCCAGGCCCCCTGGGTAGGGGTGGTAGTAGTGGCAGGCATCCATCCCCCTAAGGGTGGGTATGGTAGTAGTGGCAGGCATCCAGGCCCCCTGGGTAGGGGTGGTAGTAGTGGCATGCATCCAGCCCCCCTGGATAGGGGTGGTGGTAGTAGCAGGCATCCAGCCCCCTGAGTAGGGGTGGTGGTAGTGACAGGCATCCAGGCCCCCTGAGTAGGGGTGGTGGTAGTGGCATGCATCCAGCCCCCCTGGATAGGGGTGGTGGTAGTGGCAGGCATCCAGCCCCCTGAGTAGGGGTGGTGGTAGTGACAGGCATCCAGGCCCCCTGGGTAGGGGTGGTGGTAGTGGCAGGCATCCATCCCCATAAGGGTGGGCATGGTAGTAGTGGCAGCCATCCAGCCCCCTATGGGTGGGGATGGTGGTAGTGGCAGCCATCCAGCCCCCTATGGGTGGGGATGGTGGTAGTGGTAGGCATCCAGCCCCCCATGAGTGGGGATGGTAGTAGTGGTAGGCATCCAGCCCCCCATGAGTGGGGATGGTAGTAGTGGTAGGCATCCAGCCCCCCATGAGTGGGGATGGTAGTAGTGACAGGCATCCAGGCCCCCCTGGGTAGGGGTGGTAGTAGTGGCAGGCATCCATCCCCCTAAGGGTGGGTATGGTAGTAGTGACAGGCATCCAGGCCCCCCTGAGTAGGGGTGGTGGTAGTGACAGGCATCCAGGCCC
This sequence comes from Calotriton arnoldi, assembly GCA_963921515.1. Lineage (NCBI taxonomy): Eukaryota > Metazoa > Chordata > Amphibia > Caudata > Salamandridae > Calotriton > Calotriton arnoldi. The sequence goes on from CAWUFW010000742.1 coordinate 1,799,604, forward strand.
CCCTGGGTAGGGGTGGTAGTAGTGGCAGGCATCCATCCCCCTAAGGGTGGGTATGGTAGTAGTGGCAGGCATCCAGGCCCCCCTGGGTAGGGGTGGTAGTAGTGGCATGCATCCAGCCCCCCCTGGATAGGGGTGGTGGTAGTGGCAGGCATCCAGCCCCCCCTGAGTAGGGGTGGTGGTAGTGACAGGCATCCAGGCCCCCCTGGGTAGGGGTGGTGGTAGTGGCAGGCATCCATCCCCCTTAGGGTGGGTATGGTAGTAGTGGCAGGCATCCATCCCCCTAAGGGTGGGTATGGTAGTAGTGGCATGCATCCAGCCCCCCCTGGATAGGGGTGGTGGTAGTGGCAGGCATCCATCCCCCTAAGGGTGGGTATGGTAGTAGTGGCAGCCATCCAGCCCCCTATGGGTGGGGATGGTAGTAGTGGTAGGCATCCAGCCCCCCATGAGTGGGGATGGTAGTAGTGGTAGGCATCCAGCCCCCCATGAGTGGGGATGGTAGTAGTGGTAGGCATCCAGCCCCCCATGAGTGGGGATGGTAGTAGTGGCAGGCATCCATCCCCCTTAGGGTGGGTATGGTAGTAGTGGCAGGCATCCATCCCCCTAAGGGTGGGTATGGTAGTAGTGGGCATGCATCCAGCCCCCTGGATAGGGGTGGTGGTAGTGGCAGGCATCCAGCCCCCTGAGTAGGGGTGGTGGTAGTGACAGGCATCCAGGCCCCCCTGAGTAGGGGTGGTGGTAGTGACAGGCATCCAGGCCTCCCTGGGTAGGGGTGGTAGTAGTGGCAGGCATCCAGGGCCCCCTGGGTAGGGGTGGTAGTAGTGGCAGGCATCCAGGCACCCCTGGGTAGGGGTGGTAGTAGTGGCAGGCATCCATCCCCCTTTGGGTTTGTATGGCATTGGTGTTGGCCATCGCACCGCTATGGTTCTGCTGTTGCTAGTGTACGTCATTTGTGCATCCCTATGTGTGTGTGACATATTTCGTGTACGTGTGGTTTGTTTGTATTGTTGGTGTTTGACTTACCGTCTGCGCCGTAGGCGTCCGTGCCGGTCCCGGTAATAGATGTAGAGTATAGGTCGGACCTGCGCAATGGGATTCATGCTTGGATCGTCTCGTTCGGGTTTCTCGTGTCTTCGAGTCGTACTCGTAGCAGGCTTGTTCGTCTTGTAGCCGTGGATCGTCTTGTGGCGCGAAACGGAGCTTATGTACGGCTCGCCCGGATGCTCAAACGTGCCGGGCGTAGCGATGAGTTCGGCGCGTACGGAAGACGCATCGTACTAGTCCGGCCGGAAGGTGCTGTGTATTTGGTTCCGTGCAACTCGATTCGGCGTTTACGGATCCGGCTCGGGCGGGGAACAGGAGCTGGAATGGATAAGTACGGCTCGCTCGGAATCTGGGCTGTTATGCGCATCGTACTTGTTCGTTCGGTAGAGTGTTCGAGTCGGTCGGAAAACACACGTTCGGCTGGTGTTTTTTCCAGACGAATACTGTTAGGTGCGCTTCCGGCCGACATCGGAATCGACCCCATAGTGTATCCAAATTGTCCCATTTAATGCATAATGCAATAATAGACCACTATCGGGTAAACACATTAAATAAATTGTATTTTTAGCCCAACAAATGAAATGCCTTAAAATACGTTCAGAAACAGGTAATCACATTGGCCCAATGAAAAAAATATCGCGCTGACCCTCACAGGTCACTTTGTTAAAAATAGAGCGTACTGAAAATGAATGGAATGTCAGGAGACTTTCTAAAATTCATCTAATTCCATCTGTTGTGAGAAAGCACCGCTGAAGCACCACAGAGCAGCGTCTGTGAAGTCACGTCATGAGCTTCCATTTAAAATAAGAGTTTAAAGTGATGGTGTGCGATAACGAAGTTTGGCATACAACAAATCTGCACACAACACTGGCGTTCTGTCTAATAGAAACAATTTGGACTGCCAGGGTGCGTGCGAAAGTCAAACATCCCTGACATGCATACGGAGCCTGATTGACAGTCTAGAGTTTGTCCACTCGGTCCGGCAAGGACTACCAATCCCATAATGCCCCAATGTTTATTGGCATTGCCAGTTTGTGGACACCAAAAGTTCGAATACAGACTGACATTACATACATTGCTAAGTAGACATCTGTGCCCCGGCTTTCATGTTTTATCAGGTAATGTCAAATTAATGCCGAAGATCAACGCTCGCCATCACTGATAAGCTCCAAACAGAGACTCCAATAAGGGCTCCATACGAAATGATCCCGTGCATGTGGGGCCAATTTTGATGATCATAAAATCAGAAAGTCTCCACTTGTGACAGCCGCCCAAATTGTGTAAATAACCAAATAGGCAGGGTCGGGGGAGACCGATATATAAAAATGAATAAGCCTGATAGTCCTCACCACTACGGCATGTAGCTTGCACGGTGCCCAGTAACCAGGAGTCACGTCGACCTTCTGAGTGGGGCTTATCGAGACAGGGAGAAACCAGGCCCCTGCGCTGAAAGTCGGCAGACTTCCTCGCTGCAAGGACGCCGTCTCCTACACTGCTGTCGTCCTCAAATATATATATATATATATATATATATATATATATATAGCCACAAAAGTCGCCGTCAACACGGAATCACGTACTCTCAAGGCACGACTGGTTTGTCAGTTTCAGGAAAATTTATTCCGCTTCTTCGTAACGCGTTTCGGCTATAAACAGCCTTGTTCACACGTGTATATATATATATATATATATATATATATATATATATATATATATATATATATATATATTCACTGAAAAAACCATAGGTTTCAGGCACGTTATAGTTAGAAATTAGCATTTAAAAAACCTTAGAAATTCACTGAAAAAAACCATAGGTTTCAGGGACGTTATAGTTAGTTGGACATTTCACTTGTACAAAACCAGAGAAATTTCGCCGTTATAGTTAGTTCAGCTAACTATAACTCGCGCCCCATAATGCACTGCTGATGACGTCACATATTACATCATTCATGACATGGTCAGTGACATCATTGATGACATCACTGATGACATCTCAAATGACATCACTGATGACATCATCCAGTGACTGTGTTTCTTTAAAGTTTAAATATGTTTTATATAAATGCCAAGGTGTATTGAAGAATGAGTGGGTGTATAAGTGTCTGGATGGAGGATTTAGTAGGTGCGTGACTGACTGTTTAAGTGAGTGATTAAATGTGTCTTACTGAATGCATGGGTTAGTGACTAAACTGTGTGAATGGCTGTATCAGTCTGTCTGTTGTTGTATAAGCTGCTGCATGGGTTGGTCAGTAGCTACATGAGTGTCTATATGGGTTATCGATTGGTTGCCTGAGTATTTGTGTGGGTGCCTGAGTGTGTGTGTGGGTGGGTGGGAGGAGTGTGACTGTGCATAGATGTTTGAGTGGTTGATTCACTGGGTGTTTGGGTTCAAGAGTGCATGTGGAAACAGCTGTATGGGTGGGTGAGTGTTTGTATGGGTGTGTTGGTGAGTGAATGGATGTCTCAGTGGTACATGTCCAAGTAACTACATATTTAAAAGGCAGTGTATGTGAGAGTTGGAGTATATAAATGACTATACGTGAGAGTCAGTGATTGTGAGAGTGGCTGTATGGATGAGTGTGTACTTGTATCAGTGATTGTATAAGAGAGTAAGTATGCGTTTGTTTCTGTATGAATAAGTGATGTGGTGTGTGTATAACTGTATAGGTGAGTAAATGGAAGTGTGATTGATTCTTTGCATGACTGACTAGGTGTGTGAGTAACTCTGGATGAGTGGTGGTGTGTGTGTCTGTATAGGTATATGAGTGCATATGATAGTGTTGTATTGATGAGTGACTGCATGTATGAGTGATTGTATGGGTGAATGAGTGGATGTGTGTGTAGACCTAAGAATCAGTGAGTGCGTATGTAGTAACTGGTATTGGTGTGTCGATGGTTTCGAAAATGGTAGTCTGTATTTTACAGTGGGTGTATCAAAGGTTATATTAGGGTGTGAGGAGGTGCATCAGATTCTCACGTGGATGATGTCATCAGTGATGTCATCAGAGCTGTCATTTGAGATGTCATCAGTGATGTCATTTGAGATGTCATCAGTGATGTCACTGACCATGTCATGAGTGATGTAATATGTGACGTCATCAGCAGTGCATTGCTGGGCGCGAGTTATAGTTAGCTGAACTAACTATAACGGCGGAATTTCTCTGGTTTTGTATGAGTTAAATGTCCAACTAACTATAACGTCCCTGAAACCTATGGTTTTTTCAGTTAATTTCTAAGGTTTTTAAATGCTAATTTCTAACTATAACGTGCCTGAAACCTATGGTTTTTTCAGTGAATATATATATATATATATATATATTCCAAAACAGCACCTTCTTTCGCAACAGAGATGAAACCGGCACTCCAAGAGTGTTCACTCTAGTTTTATTTTCTTTTGATATATATAGTCATGGTATGGCCACTTCTTTCGCCCATTTTAAAAACTGCCTCTGCCATCTATGCTTGGAGGTTCCAGGTATGCTGATGGCTCCATGGCACTGTGGCGGAGCCCCACTGAGTGTACCCTTTACTTTTTAGGCATTTAATTCTCAATGTGGTTTTCCTGATGAAGGCGAATAGCTCGCCGAAACGCGCATCGATATATTGAAGAACCAACCTTGCATCATTTTTATCGAACAGTTTTGTGTCCCTTCATTCCACTAATTGTATTGTTTTCATGTCTTGTGATAGGTCTATATATATTGTGATGTTGCATTATTTTGTGTGATCACTAAGGGGAGAAAATAATTTTCTTTTCCCATTTGTATTAAGACACCCATGGCTTCATAAAGTTCATTGTGAAATAGTCCCCAAATATTTTCTGTCAGATATTGTGTTTATTGTCTTGTTACTTTATATATGTTCATTGTTGATTGCTACTGAACCTCACGAATGCATGAATTTCGTTGCTATTTTAACCATAGTTTTGTATTAATAAATTCTACTTTTTATGAATTAACAGTGGTACATTGAGTCCAGTGCTATCATTGTAGGCTGATGGTCTGTTATGCTTATGACTAAGTAGTTGCCTAGGGATTCTTTATGAACGGGAGCCCCACGGAGTGCCATCCGTACAGCAGGGAACGGGGCCAGGGTGCAGTGTGTGGGAAGGGCGAGTTCCTTTCACAGCCCTTCGAATTGAACATCCTGCCTGTGTGAACCAATCCACCATCGCAAATCCGAAATTCGTGGGAGACACCACGTAGTACCAGAGACATTTTAATGCTTGGACAAAGTGGGCAATGGGCCCCAGGCTAATAGGGGACGCGAGTCAAAGCACTATGAATGGTAGGTGTGAAGGAAAATTCACCAGCTGCTCGCTAGCCCTCAGGTGTCCTGAATAATGAAAAGGTTTACCACAGTGGCCCAATTTTCATGGAATGGCCTGTTCATAGAAAACAAATGTTTTTCTGATTCACAGCGTCTCCTTTATACAAACAAAACTTCTACTGTATTGCAGACTGATTTGTTTTTCGTCTAAAGATATTTCCAGGGTTATTCGATCTCGGTTCCATTGTACCGTGGCATATATTTGTTGCGTATTACAGCTCCCTAGCTTCAAGGTCGACCGCCCTAGCCATTAGGCCGCATTCTGAACTACTCATTCATGTTATCACTTGTCTCTGACTTCGAGGTCTAAAATATTATTTAGTGTGTTTGGTGTACCACCCTAAGTGGCAAGAGTTTGCACAGAGGTGGATCCTGTGCTCACAGTGCCACTGGGAGCAAGTTACACCCGACTGACTAGCCCCAATCAGGGTAAAACTGGTCTTGGTTTGTTGTGTTCTAGTTCAGGGAGTACCTGGCCTCGCAGTTTAGTCTAGACTGTTTCTATTGGAGCAGGTTCAAGACTGATTTGCATATTCCTGGGTCCAAACTGAGGTGGCATGGTGGGTATAAGCACGATGGGTTGGAATCAGAGTGATTGCCAGTGTTTAGACTTATTGCAATCGTTACTCTCATCACCTTTTGTGCATTTGATAAAATATTATATAGGGCAACTATCTGCCTGGGCAATTTATACCATTCTTTTATCAATGAACATGTAGATGAGAAGGTGGCCACCAATGCAGCAATTATTGAACATTTCTGGCCAATGGGGTACTCAGAGTATTGATACCTTCCATGATGAGAAAGTAGACAACAGATGCTACAGACACAGCCAGCTGTTATTTAATTGTGGGTGCCACCTCCCTGGCACAAATCAAGGAAAGGTTGGTTATTTCCCAATCATCTCAACATCTCAAGGTTCAACTGTTGTTGGGATGTGAAGTTGGGCTACAAGTCAGCAAAGCGTTGGTACAATTTGGTCAATTACTTGCAGTGTCAGACTATGAAATTCTGATGAACTACTTGTTAGAGTATTTCACTGGGCATGCTTGGTTGGAAGGATGATCGCTTGTAGAGTGGTCAACGTGGGAGATTTTTCAGTGCTGTGGTAGATGACCAGATTTGTGCTATTATGGCAGACAGTGTCACTGCGGGAAGAGTGGGAGTTAGCTAGAGGTTTGCTTAGTCCTCCCAACGAATGACTGTGAGACTAATACTCTTAAGTCTATGCAGTAGCCACTTCTGTTCAGAACCTGGTTAAAAATGGAAGAATCCCTGCCCTACTGAAGTATCTGCCTGCTACAGACTATGGGCAACTGTTTCTTGAATCCATTCTGAATCTGTGCCCCAATTTATGCTCCAATGACCCTCTCGGTCAGTCTCATGCTGGCCCACAGGGCTCAAGAGGGCCTCAGTCCTGGCAACGAAGAATGTTCATCCCTATTGAACTTCCTTCTTATGGGTAAGGTCGGACTGGCCGTTCTGGGCATCAGGCGTTTCCCCAGGAGACTGGAAGGGTGGGGGCCGGTTTTGTTACTGGGGTCCATTTTTGGAGCAGTGCAGCAGTTTTTGAAAGCACCCAGCTGTAGAGATCCTTGTTTAGCCAGTAGTTTTCAGGCAACAATAAAAGTGTCAAGATAGCTCTGGTGATTAATGTACCTGCTGGAGAGAGATCAGAGTTTTGTCTAGTGGCAGTTTTGACTCATCTAAGATAGCACAGAGGGTTAATATGTTTGCTGCAAAGGAAGTGTACCATGAAGATCACAGGACAGTATTTTATGTGCATAGCTTAGTGGGTTACTGCATTAGTCACAGAGACCATTTTGTTTCTGTGCAGTTCATAAGTTACAATCATAATCACAGTGAGCTACATGTAAACTACATGGTACAGGTTAAAAGTTTTATTTGTTTCGAGTCTTTCATTATCCTAATGCTGCTATAAAAGGGGTTGTTTGGGTAGAAATACACTCTTATTAAAGCCAACCCTACCCACTGTGTTATGTTCTGAATCCTGTGTTTTTGGATCTCCACACCAAGCACTTTTGAAAAATACCTACCAGTATGGATGACATGTGAATCCTACAACTTGTATTTCCCTTTGTCTATGGTACATTTTCTATACACTGATTTACACACTTATTATTCAGTGTCTCTGTATTTGTGTGTGATGTAAAGTGCTCCGGCACCCTACAATGGTATGAGAGGCTCTATAAAGCAAATGAAATACATGTTAAAGAGTGGCTATAGGGAGATGAAAGGCACTGTTGGAGGGTGATATTGAGGGAATCATTGAAGTGCCCCAACAAAGATTGTTGAATCCTGGTGCACTCTAAGGTCATCATTTGCTATGCTTTAAAAGCGAATACAAATGAATATAAATGAAAACTTTGTTGCAGAATGTGCCATTTTTGGTCAAATTTGACATTTGCCAGGGCTGCTTTGGGTTTCCAGTCTGGCCCTGCTTGTGGGTAGAGACTGCAGAATGTCCTGGGGCAGAGGAAACCTTTCTCTGCCTGGAAGAATCCCTTGGAGACTGGCATTTCTTGTGGATGTATGGACTAGTTTGTGGGGAAGCCTCAACAACTAGGAGGAACTTGATAGGGGGTCTGTGGATCAAGTTCTTTAGATTTAAGTGCTTTCCTCAAGGTAATACCTGTGCAAAAAAAACAAAAAAAAACCCCAGCCTATTCCTAATATGCACAGCCTCGGCAGCTCAACTTTGTTTTCATACTTTTAATTCCAAATATTTTTATTAAATTTTACATCTGAAACCCCACTGTTGTGGTCCTCTGTGAGCCCATAAACATTCTGTAGAGTAACTACATGTTTTTGTGTTTAAACTTGTGTTTTGTCCTGCCTGTGACTGCTTCCATTTAACCTGTTGAATTGTGGGATTTGCAGTCCATACTCTGTAGTTTTTCCCTCTCATTCCCTGTGACTATCAGTTTTTTCCCTCCAAATGTCTCCTTTGCTCTGTGCTAAGATCTGTATGTTCAGCAGTGCACCCCAGCGACCATCTTGTGTTAACAAGTCAGTGAAACCAGCCCCCCTTCCCTCCTGAGACAGCAGTAATGTGCTGTAAGCTGTTTAAACTGTGTTTAATAGGGACTGAGCACTTCGCTTTTTGGCCAGGAGAGGGAGTAAAGTTTTATACAAATAGTGTTGTTAGAGGACAAGTTTGTTGGGGCCTTACCTGCAGAAGTCCAAAGTGTGGATTGAACCGGTCTGTCTCCTAGGAGATTTCTGAATAGAGAAGCAGCTTCCAACTCCCTGGCCAGCAAACCTTGTCTGAAGTAGCTGGGACCTTATATAGTCTGATATTGTTTGGTACATGTGTACACTGATTGGTGGTTGTATCTGATGTTTCTATTGGATTAGGGTTAGTGTCGTCATTGGTTGGGTATTTGAGGGTTCTGATTGGTTTCTGGGTCTGTGATTCAATCAATGTAGGGTTGGGACTAGGGCTAGGGTTAGTATTTCTATTGGAAGTAGGGACTAGGGCTTCCTGTGTTATTGGTTGTTGGGACTAGGGTGGGACTAGGGCTAGGGTTAGGCCTTTATTTGGAAGTAGCGATTAGGGCTTCTGGTGTTATTGGTTGCTGGACTAGGTGTGGGACTAAGAGTAGGGTTAGGCTTTCTATTGGAAGTAGGGACTAGGGCTTCCTGTGCCATTGGTTGCTTGGACTAGGGTTGAGACTACTGGTAGGGCTAGGGCCTCTATTGGACGTAGAGATCAAGGGTTTTTGAAACTGATTGGGTGCTTGGACTAGGGCTAAGATTGGCTGTAAGGTCCTCGTCTCATATTGGTTCTAGATTTTAGGGCTAGTGCTGTGATTGGATATTGTTAGGGCTAGGGTTCCCATTGGCTGAAGGGGTCACCTGACTACTAGGGCTATAAACGGCCAAGGCTTAGGGCGTCTCAGCTAAGGGTGGAGAGGACAAGGGTGAGTGCCTGCTTGAGCCTGTTCGAAACTGGTCGGGACCAGGGCCAGGAATGCTGCCCATTTTCTTGCTTCCATTGGGCATCTATGTACCTCCATGTACTTGGATCTGTGCGTCTGTTACTTTTCTCCTGAAAAAGCATATCCAATGCACTACCCTATTTCTCATCTGCTACCTCTATCAATATCTTTAATCTGCATATACTTACCTCCTTTATGCATCTATATACTTTCAATGTACTTATGGATCTATATATTTATCACTTTCTTCTAATTTAGCATTTCCAATGCACTACCCTATTTCTCAGCCTATACTTCCCTCAATATATCTTCTAGCCCAACTTTCTGACTCATCTCAAACTTCTTTCTACTACTCTTTCCAATTCACTACCCTATCTCACCTTATACATCTATCATTATATCCTCTACACCCACTCTCTCATTTATCCCAAACGCCATACCACTACTATGTTCCCCAAAATAACCCTTTCTTGACTCTCTCCTACTCTACCCCTCCTTGCATCTTCTGACACCTCCTTTACTGTACCGATCCCCCAAAACAAACCTTTCTAAACTCTTCCCTCTGACTCTTCCCCTCCAAAAACCCTTTTACTCATCCAAAAGCCTCCTCCTACTGCTATGACCTAAAAAAGAAATCCTTCACTCTTCTATCCCTCCACTATCCTTTTCAATCAAAATAACAGACTAGCATGTTCACTTCTCTAATTCCCTATTCCACTATACCAATTCACCACTAATCCTTTATGGGTTCCAGAGTAGCGTGCTACTCGCCAACAAAGCGTTTCAACACCTCATCAAGGTTACAAGCGCTATATAAATGCAAACCTTTTTTCCTTTTTTACCCCTCCCTAACCTTTCTCAATCCAAATAACTGACTAACATATCCACCACTCAAATTACTTCATATTTCACAATACTAATTTTCAACACTAATCCTTTATGGGTTCCGGAGTAGCCTGCTACTCGCCAGAAAAGCGCTTCAACACCCCATCAGGGGTAACAGGCGCTATATGAATGCAAACCTTTCTTTCCCTTCTATCACTCCGCTAGCCTTCTCACTCCAAATAACTGACTAATATCCACAACTCAAATTACTTTCATATTTCACCATACTAATTCACCACTAATCCTTTATGGGTTTCCGGAGTAGCGTGCTACTCGCCAAAAAAAGCGATTCAACACCCCATCAGGGGTTAGAAGCGCTATATAAATACAAACCTTCTTTCCTCTTCTATCCTTCTGCTATCCTTCCGAATCCAAATAACCGACTAACATATCCACCACTTAAAATGTATTTGCATGTTTCACTATACTAATTCAACACTAATCCTCTATGGGTCCCGGAGTAGCGTGCTACTCGCCGAAAAAGCGCTTTGACGCCTCATCAGGGGTAGTAAGCGCTATACAAATGCAATTACAATACAATACAATACCTGATTGAACAATGGTACATCTACAATTGCATATCATCTTATGGATCTTAGAGGTTTGGAGAAAACATCTTAGCAAGTTTGAAAGTGGAATGCTTTGTAGTTCGAACAGAGACTTTTCTCTTCGTAGGAGTAGGATGAACTGAAGATCTACCAGGCCCAATGTTTTCAGAGCTTTAAAAAGTCACTTTCAACAAGTTAGGTCTTTCACAAGAAAACTATTTTAGTTTAATTCATTTAATTGACAGGGATAAGTGAACTAATCCCGGTTCGGCACCTTTGGAGACATATAGGAAAGGAGATTGTAGGTATTAGATCCCATCACTCAGGGAAGGGGAGAATATAACGGAGTACCATCCACTGAAATAAAGAATCAAAGGTCACGTTGGGATTTCTATCCAGGACTCTAATAGGACAAGTGCATGCATCAGGCAGTCACTATGTGACTTTGGCAGGCAAACCTAATGTAGTAAAGTCAGGTGCCCAAAGATGTCAGAATGGGTGCTGTTAGCTAATGTGTCCTTTCTACTTCAGTTAACACAAGTTCAGAGTCGAGCAAACTACCCATGATGATTTTAAACAACTTTGTTGTTTCACGAGGAGCTTACTTGTGGCTGGACTGGCAGGAGGAACTTTTTTGATGGTAACACACACAAGGTCATCCCAAAGGTCGAGCGCCACCAGGACCATTGTTTCTTGTGCATTGCCACTCACAAGATGGTTATGATGCAGACCAATGCCAGCATTGAACCACAAGTCACTGAGGGAGCTGCAGTCCAGCCACCCAAAATGTTGTGCAGCCTTCAGTCTGGGGGTCCTCTTTAGCTTCTCCAGAAAAGTCCATGTAGGCTTCCTTCGGTCATCTCTTGCTCCGAGATCACCAGATCTGGTTGCCAGTCAGCCTAACAGTGGATCCTACCCTGGATCCGATTGGACGTGCTATTTTTCCTCTGCCTATAAATGGAAGAGGGCTTTGGAGATATGGAGAAGGGGACTTCCACTTTGGATCTGCTGCCTGGGTCTCTTGATCACACTCCATGATCGAGGGTGAGGCTCCACCAATGCGGATTCAAGATTCGCTAAAACTAGGATTGAATTTTGAGGCATAATCAAGTGGACATTGTTGAATAGCTGTGGTTACAAATTTTTCGATCTGTGGTAGCAGCTATCTTACTTAGCTTACCACGCCCCAATATCAGATATTTTAAAATATTTTGCAAGTAAACGGAATAGAGAGGATGCTACCCTTCCATCCGTTTGCTGGTTACTAATCAAATGCTGATCACATTTTGTTTGAACTTGCAACGTAAATGCAACATTAAACACATCCTCCCTGAGTTAAAAGGAGAACGAAGATGTACTAGTTAAAAACATCCATTGGTTTGAAATGGAACCACGTCGGTGCCTCGGAACACATTTTATAACGGTTTTGTCTGTAGTCCAAATTCAAAAATGAATGTACAAAAAGGAAATCATCTCTATTTATATACAATTAAACTTATTGACACCGACATCTCATTTTTGAACTTTTTTGTTTAAGAATCAGAAGTGTAAGAGACCGGCTTAAAAACAGCATGACCACATTAGCTATGTCTTTATCCAGAATAGTTGCAGCACTGTAGTGATTTTTAGATTGGTGCAAAAAGGCGTGGTGCCAGCCTATAGTGTTTTTGAAGTTTAATGGTGTGACCAGAACTTTTAGCCATTTTTGACCGTTAGCATTTTCTAAATGGTCTTACTCACATTTACATTATTAGATACTGCCACACAACCCGGGGACTTCTAATTCAATGGCCTTATTACTATACACCTATTATATGTACATATTCGTCGTTTAAAATATTAAAACATTAGGTTGTTGTCACCTCGAATCCAGTGATTGGGAATCTGCGAGTAAGGGAGCGATCGGGAGTTTATGAAGTGAGTCTGTACCGCCAATAATCACCATAGATTTCATTCCATGCACCGGGGATCCTGAAAAAACAAGAAAGAGTTCGATGGAGTATGAACACTAATATTTTAGAGCTCTGTTGGTATAAAAGTATATCTGACTGGTAGATCTGTGAAGTAGAAGCAGTTGTGGCCATCAGAGAAGAGGATGTCTCTTCACACAAAGTAACTCCCTTCATTTTAATTCTGGCTGAAGAGAACATTTGCTTTCACTATTATAGTAATGGAAATTCAAGAAGATTTACGTTATTCAAATACAAATGACTGCAAGAGGCAGTTGTTCTAGGTGAAATTGATCTTTTATTTCCACTTACACGCATAACGGGCAACATCTTTACAGCTAATATTTCACCATTAGATTATGCATTTTCTGTACTGGTACTGTGACATATACATTTGATACAGTTTGTGATTGCTCCGGTGTTCAGAGTCTGCATCCCAGAGACATCATTAACACTGCATCTCTTTCAAGGGACACACCTATCACACTGCACTGCCTCATGGAAGTTTTAAGACTTTCTTCTATGAACACCAACCTGCACCACTGAGCTTCAACTTCGGGATACTACCCCAATCACACTGTACTATATTTTTAGAACACTAATGCACCAAGGTGCACCTTATGGACACTGAACCACCGCAGTTTACGGAATCATCTGCATGTTAATACACTACATTTAATTCAAGAAATGCTAACCTACCACACTGCATTATATCGCAAGGAAAACAATCAACCACACTGTTAGGACAGCATATTGCGGCCTCAAAACCACCCCAACACCGCCAGGGATCTGTGATTCCTGGCGGTTGCGGTGGTCCCATGGCAGTCCGACCACCCAACTTGTAATAGGGCGGTCGGACCGCCGGTGTGGCGGTACCGTATTGCCACTGTGGCTACGGTGGTCCATTGGACTGCCGTAGTCATAATTAAGCCCTAAGGCTGTATTTGGAAGAATATTAAAACCACCCCCGAATATAAGAAAACCCGACTCCTCTTTTGCAAAGCTGTATAATTAGTCAAGGGTCAGAGGCAAATCCTCGATAGGGCCATAGAAACTTACAAAGCTGAACACCTGGTTAAAAATCCTCATTTGCACCCAAATCCACCTGGCTCTGAAATCTTTATGAAGAAAACAAGTTACTTACCTGTAACTTTGGTTCTCCAGTATTGGAAGCTTTCATAGATTCCCATGCTTGGAATCATTCCCCGTCGTCGAGATGGGAGCCTCGGTAAATATATAAACAGTAGTAAATAACCATTACAAAAGAGAAACAGGCCTAGGCCTAATCCCATTTTGTAGTCAGACCATGTCTTTTTGTAAAAGAGACTAAAAAAGAACCATAAGCCAATCAGGAGCAGCCTCACCCTCTAGAACCTTGGTGAAAGAACCTCAGCTCCTCAGATTTTCGTATACGTTGTGAAAAAAAAAATATATAACAGAGAGAAGCTGAGCTTTCCCAGGGGAGGAGGGTGGGTCGCATGGGAATCTATGAAAGCTTCCAATACTGGAGAACCAAAGTTACAGGTAAGTAACTTGTTTTCTTACTCCAGTATTGGAGCTTTCATAGATTCCCATGCTTGGAATCAGAGTAGCTAGCAGTAAGCATGCACATTTTCCATAAGACATTACTTGTCTGAGAAACATTGTTTAAATACATTTTTAAAACAGCCAAAGGCAGAGATAAGTTAGTGCATCTATAAACAAGAGAAAATGTGTATAAAGCACAGAAAAGAAGGAAGGAGGGTAGCAAGGGAAAGCTCACCACTTATTGGAAGAGGTTCCTCAGGACTGCCTGTCCCACCGCCGCGTCGTCTTGGAGTGATGCATCCAGGCAGTAGTGCTTCGTAAAGGTGTGAGTGCTGCTCCAAGTTGCAGCCCTACAAATGTCCTTGATCTGGACACCAGCAAACAAGGTGGCTGAAGCTGCCATAGATCTTGTCGAATGTGCCCGGACATTACCCTCCAGGGGTTTGCCCGCTGCTGTGTGACAATATCGAATAGCGCTCACAACCCACCGAGATATCCCCTGTTTGGAAATGGGAAACCCCTTGCGGGAGCGCTGTATGATACAAAAAGTTGTGAAGACTTGCGGAAGGACTTTGTTCGGTCCAGGTAGAACTTCAAACATCTTTGCAGATCCAGAGAGTGAAGAGCTCTCTCAGCCGGCGAAGTAGGCTGAGGAAAAAAGCTTTAAGGATCACTGGTTTGTTGAGATGAAAAGAAGAAGGTACTTTAGGAATAAACTTAGGATTAGTTCTCATGATGACGGTATTTCTCTTGAACTGAAGGAAGGGTTCCTGAATTGTAAGAGCCTGTAATTCTCCTATTCTCCTGGCTGAAGTGAGGGCCAGCAACAGAGCCACCTTCCAGGAGAGGAACTTGAGATCTGTTCGATGAATCGGTTCGAATGGATGTCTCATAAGTTGAGAAAGAACTAAATTTAATTGCCACGTAGGCGGTGGAGGCTTCACTGGCGGAAACACCCTGAAGAGGCCCTTAAGAAACTGTTTGACAATTCTGCTTGACCAAAGAGAAGGCCCAGAGGACGTACGTCGAAAACGAGAAACTGCTGCTAAGTGTACCTTAATGGAGGAATGAGCCAAACCTGCCTTAGCCAAGGACAGGAAATAAGGAAGGACCTGGTGTGGTTGCGATAAGAAAGGATCCAAAGTGTTGCTTAGACACCATATGCTGAAACGCTTCCATTTTAAGCGGTAGGTCCTGTTCGTGGAAGGAGCTCTCGCCTGCGAAAGAACATCCTTAATCTCTTCTGGAAGATTTAAGTGAAGAAATTCCCGCTGCTCAGGAGCCATGCTGAGAGCTGTAACGAGCGAGGATCTGGGTGCAGTATCTGGCCCTGAGACATTGTGAGGAGGTGTGGAATTGGTTGCAGTGGAAGAGGATGGTCCAAGAAGAGAAGGTGGAATTCGGTGAACCAAAACTGTCTCGGCCAGGCAGGAGCTATCAGGATCATCTTGCACCGCTCCATTTTCATTTTCTTGAGTAACTTGGGAATTAGCGGAATGGGGGGAAAGGCATAGACAAATGCGCCTGACCAGGCTATCGAAAGCGCATTCCCCAGAGACCCTCGATGGTGTAGCTTGCTGGCGTAAAACTGGCATTTCCTGTTCTCTGGTGTGGCAAACAGGTCTATGAAAGGTCTGCCCCACCGGCGAAAAACCCCTTCCAGCGTTGTCTGATCCAGTTCCCACTCGTGGGTGACCGACTTCAGCCTGCTGAGCCTGTCCGCTTTGTCGTTGAGCACTCCTGGCAAATGTTCTGCTTTCAGAGAAATTCCATGAAGGATAGCCCACTCCCAGATCATTTGGGCTTCTTGTGACAAGGGTAGGGACCTGGTGCCGCCCTCCTTGTTGATGTAGTGCATGGCTGTGGTGTTGTCCGTCCGGACAAGTACCGACAAACCTTGCAACCTTGGAAGGAAAGCTTGAAGAGCTAGACGAATCGCTGTTAACTCTAAGAGGTTGATGTGAAGGAGGCGATGTTCTGGAAGCCAGTGACCACTGACCTGCAGATCCTGCAATACTGCGCCCCAACCCTCTAGTGACGCATCCGTAGTTACCACTTGAGGTGTTGGAGTGCTTACGAAGGATAGACCTCGGGACAAATGCTTTTCTTTTGTCCACCATAGAATGGCCTGGCGCATGTCCTGAGTGATCAGAAGCTTGTCGTTGAAGGATCCGCTCACCTGTTTCCACTGCAAGTCCAGGAGCTCCTGCAGGGGGCGCATTCGCAATCTGCAGTGAGGTATCAAGGGAATGCAGGAGGACATCATCCCAGCAGGGATTTGTAGAGGCGAACAGAAAGATACTTTTTTCTTCGCACCAGATGGGCCATTGAGATTAGATTTCTTTGTTGCTCTAGAGAGGGAAAAATCTTGCTGAGAGATGTGTTTAAAATCGCTCCAAGAAACTGAACCTTTTTGGAAGGGCGAAGAGAAGACTTGGTGCTGTTGAGAGTCAAGCCCAGATTGGAGAAGAGGCAGGTGCAAGAGGCGACCGCCTCCGCTGCTGCCTCCCTGGACGGGGCCTTTAGTAACCAGTCGTCCAGGTAGGGAAAGACTTGGAAATGATGCTTCCTGAGAAAAGCTGCTACCGGTACTAGAACCTTGGTGAAGACTCTCGGAGCCGAGCGAAGGCCAAACGGAAGCACCTTGGGCCGGATGGATGGGTATGTGGAAATATGCATCCTTGAGATCGAGAGTGGCCATAAAATCCCCAGTGTTGAGAAGACGCAGAATGTCCTGGAGAGACACCATCCGAAAGGATTGTTTTGTGAGATAAGTGTTGAGCTCCCTGAGGTCGAGAATAGGACGCCATTTGTCCAACATCTTTTTTACCAGGAAAAACCTGGAATAGAAACCCTTTTCCCTCTGGGATAAAGCGACTGGCTCTACTGCCCCCTTGATCAGCAGTTGATGAACTTCGAGCCGAAGGAGACGCAGATGTTTCATGGGGGTGGCGGTAGGGGCTCTGGATGGTGGTAGATGTATGAACTTCAGGGTGTGGCCACTCTGAATGATGTTTAGGACCCAATGGTCTGTTGTAATCCGTTGCCAGTTGCGTAGGTAACGAGACACCCTGCCTCCTACAGATGTCTTGGAGGAGGAGGAGGGAACAGCGCAAAGAGCCAGGTCGCCGCTATTGCCTCTTAGAGGCGTCCCGTCCCTGACGATTCTGTTTTCCCCTAAAGTTTGATCTGGAGAAAGACGATGTCTGGCCTTGTTTCTGGTTGTAAGAAGGCCGGTAAGATTGGGATGCGGGAGCATAAGAGGAATATCGCTGTTGTTGGTAGGATCCTCTGTATGAAGGAGCACCCCTGCCTCTAGCTCCACGAAAAGGGACTTTCCGGTATTGAAGGGTCCCCAATGACCTAGCCGTCTCAGTGTCTTTTTTAATGTCCTGGAGGGCATCATCTATGTGCTTGCCGAACAACGCTTCACCATCAAAGGGGAGGTCCAGGATCCTATTCTGAACCTCTGGCCGGAACCACGTTGCCTTTAGCCAACCCTGTCGACGAAGCACAGGCGCCCCTGCCAGGGAGCGGAAAGCTGTCGTAGCGATGTCCATCGCACAGTCGATGATCTCCGCTGATGTCAATTCCCCTTCAAGTAGGATTTTCTTTGCTTCAGACTTGGCAGTATCAGGCAACTGGTCAAGATAAGGCGAAAGGTCGCACCACATTTGGCGGTCGTATCGTCCAAGTATCGCTAGTGCGTTCGCCGCCCTAATCACCAGACTTGCCATAGAGGAAAATCGTTTCCCTGCATTGTCTAGGCGCCTGTCTTCCTTGTCCGGTGGTGTGGTCAGAGGTGCTGAAGGATTCTTCGATTTCCTCTGAGCTGCCTGGGAAATGACTGAATCTGGTTTTGGTTGACCAGTCAAAGAAGCTGGGCTGTCGTCTGAGACTTTATACTTTTTGTCTAGCCGTGGTAAGACTGGGACCACCGTAGCTGGATTTTTCATGGTCCTTATCCCTTCTTTCCACACATGAGATACTATGGGAATGGAGCGTACCATCCTCTTACTCGGCTCCTTAAAATCATAGAGAAAGCACTCCGTCTGAACTGAGGGCATAGGAAGTTCGAAATGTAGCGAAGCCCTCTCCATTAACTTGTGAAAACCCCCAATGTCAGCAGGAGGGGAATCCACCGGGGCAGGAGCTGGAGAAGCGGGATCAGGGATCACATAATCATCCCACTCTTCTCCATGATCCGGCTGTACAAGATCACCTTCTTCCTCCTCAGAGGAAACATCCTGGAGTTGAGGAACTGCCTCCGTTGGAATTTGTGTAAGTGGCTGAGCAGATGGAGGCGGTGAAACCATCACCATGGCTTGAGGAGTATGCACAGGCTGTGGTAAGAGAATAGGTTGCGGAGGATGTGAAGAAAACCTCCGACGATAGTCTAGAAGCATCCCCTGCAAGTCCGTTAAAAGAGAGGTGGGGACAGCTACCATCTGTTGCTGAACGTTCTCCTGGTCTGGAAATTGTTGTTGATTAGTCCGTTCATGATAGTAATCACCCTCAGAATCAGTGTCCTGACATTTGACCAGAAGTTGAGAGGGGCTGTTAGCATCGCCAAATTGGCTGTCATTACCATCCGAGTCCTCTTCCTCCTCCAGCAATAATGCAGGTGGTAAGGGATCCACCGTCCTGGGTGACAGCCTCTCCGGCGCAATCTCTTTCCTCTTAATGGAAATTGAAAGTTTCCCCGTCGACGACGTCGTCGACGGTCTCGTCGACGTGGAGGTAAAAACCGTCGTCGACGGCATCGTCGACGGAAGCGCCGTCGACGAGAATGTAGTTGGAACCAGCGACGGAAGCATCGACGACGAGCTGATCGTCGACGAAACGATGGGCGTCGTCGAACCTGTCGTCGAGATAAGCAGCACCCCTGCCGACGTCGTCGTTACTGTCGTGGCCGTCATCGTCAACACTCTTGTCGTCGACGCCACAGTGGTCGACGGAACCGTAGCCGAAATCTTCGTCGACACCATCGTCGACGTTGCTGTAGAAGTGCTCGTCGACGAGCCCGTCGACACTGGAAATAGAGACGAAGTCGACACAGGAGCACCCTTAGCCTGCGATTTTGACGCTTTCGTCGACGAGGGCTTGTGCATTGACGACGAATGACAACTTTTGTCAGAAGATTGCGAAGAGGGCTTTTTTAATGATTTCTCTTTGCCTGGGACAGTCGCAGATGAAGATAACAGTCCTTCCCTCTCCTTTATACCACAGTGAGGAGATTTGATAGAACTCTGGTCCTCAGACTCCTTCGGGGTCTTTTTTGAGGCCTTAGAGGGGTGACACACAGATGATGAAGGGGAACCCCTACCCCTCTTGACTGACCTTCTGGATGAGACGGCGGAAGACGACTCCTCACTGTCACTGGACACTGTCTCTTTCCTCGACTTTAACTTGTGAAGCCAGGTAAGTAAACGACCCTCACGATCCCGGAGAGTCTTAGTCGAGAAGGTGCGGCAAATCTTGCACTCCGCAGCCTTGTGGTCCGGGTATAGGCAATATATGCAGTCTTTATGCCTATCCTTCACATAAAGCCTCTTTTTGCCACAAGTGGCACAAGACTTAAACAACGCCTTCTTTTCCTTTTCAGACATCTCACCAAGAAAAACTGAAGTAAACAGCTGAAAAATATTAGAAATAGTTGAAATAGAGCAAAGCTCAAGGAGACTCCCTTCTGCACAACGTGCGGTAGAAAATCTGAGGAGCTGAGGTTCTTTCACCAAGGTTCTAGAGGGTGAGGCTGCTCTGATTGGCTTATGGTTCTTTTTTGGTCTCTTTTACAAAAAGACATGTTCTGACTACAAAATGGGATTAGGCCTAGGCCTGTTTCTCTTTTGTAATGGTTATTTACTACTGTTTATATATTTACCGAGGCTCCCATCTCGACGACGGGGAATGATTCCAAGCATGGGAATCTATGAAAGCTCCAATACTGGAGTAACCTTAAGAACCTCGCATAGCGAGTATGGCGCCTGCTGTGTGTTTTTAACCCTTCATTCTTATAGATCGGATGTTCTGGTGAGAGTGTGGGAACTGTTTATAAACCTAACTGCGATACATTTTAATTTGTTTCTTTTAAATATAACTTTGCCCTTACCTGCTATTGCTGATTCAAACTCTCCGCTCCGCCGCAGGTTATCTAGTTTGTTGCAGAGAGAGTTGTTTGTTCTGATCTTCTTCCGGCTGACCGCCATTTTGGGGGAGGTTGACGGTCTAGCCTTTCAGAAATTAATTTTATTGGGTTTTGGCCAGTCTCTTGTCCTTCTGGGATCCGAACAAAATGTAAGTTTGAGCGTCGAGATCTGTTCACCATTTCATCCATATTCATCTGGATCCCCAGAATCTCTAGTCTGGCTTTTGCTGTGCAAAGTTCAGAATTTCTTTGAGAATCTTCCAAATCAGAGATACGCTGTTCTGCTTGCGGTATCCTGGGATTGATTTGAAGAAGATTGGCATTCATGTTCCTTAGCTGGAGCTGAACTTGACAGTGTGCTTTGTGGTCAGCATTTTTCATTGCTCTCAGCTCATCCAAAATCTGTTGGAGCATAACCCCCATCTGGGCACCATTTAGTGGTATTGCTGGTGTCATAGACGTTGTTAAGAAGTCACTAGTCTGGGATATCCCTGAGCTAGGAATGAGAGCTGGGTAGCCGCTGCCTGACTTCCCAGCACATTTTGTGCATTGACCTCACCAAGATGCTCTGACGTACATTGTGCAGGATTAGAGACTAAATGCAGCATTTGCTGTATCTTATCCTTAATAGCCTTTGTCGCAGAGATGCCTTTGGGGCAGAATAGGGGGAATGAAGGCCTTTTGTCGGTGTTCATCATTTCTTGTGCAGGGGTAAAAAAAAAAATAAAAAAAAAAAAGAAATCGCAGGAAAGGCTACGTATTGCTGCCCTGGTGATCTCTCCCATCTGGGAAAATCCTTTCCTCTGATGGGAATTTATTGCGGGTCGGTAAAAGCTGATCCGAGATGTTCAACACTCCACAGCTCTCTTGCGGATTGTGCGTCGACCCTTCTTTGGCACTTTGTGGACATACTGTTTCAGTGCATAGCACTGCAGAGCTAATAGTGCTAGTATTTGGACTGCTCTTCCTTGTTGAACCTGGTTGGCGCTTTAACCCATTCTGATTGTTCTCCACTTCTGTAGCTTTATAGCTACCCCCCATTGATAGATTCTGGTGGGCTTTAGCAATTTTAGCCAGGCTAGTTTTGACTAGAGCACACACTCTCCCTGCTGTCTACTGCGGTGCGAGCCGATTCATTTGCCCACATATTCCTGGAGGGAATGTGGTTGATTGGTATGTCTCTCGGTTGGCACCCCTTGCGTGCCCACTGGTGGTATACAAGTATCTTTAAAACTTGGCTTCTCTACAGCCGATTTGCTTTTTCTTAGCAGCAAAATCCATAATGCAGCTAAACGCAGGAGTGCTGGAGGCAGCAAGCCTCACCCAAACTTAAGAGGGCCGCTTCCGCGGTTGCACCAACCCTTACTTCCCTCCGAGGGGGCGCCTAACATAGCCCCTCCGAAGTTGCCTCAAATGAAGAGGGATCCTCCACCCCTCGCCCAACCTGGTTCACCATTTTTTTCCGCTTGCCAAGCTGCGGGCTCCTCACTTCCTCAGCAGTACAACCATATTGTTGCATACCGCTAGTGCCTCCATCGTCGCAGGCTCACCAGCATTGCCATTTGATAGATCGATCCCCTTTTTCCATGAATCTTGTTTGTTTCCTGTTAGTGTCTGAGTGTGTCTGTGACAGGGTGTGTGAGTGCCTGTGTGAGTTTGTGAGTGTCTGTGGGTTTGTGAGTGTGTGTGTGTGTGTGTGTCTGTGGGTTTGTGAGTGTGTGTGTGCAGGTGTGCGAGTGTCTGAGTCGATGTGTGAGTTGAGGGTTTGTCAGTGGGTGAGTGTGTGTCTGTGAGTGGGTGTGTCAGTGTCTGTGTGGGTCCGTGAGTGTCTGTGTGGGTCTGTGAGTGAGTGTCTGTGTGGGTTTGTGAGTGTGTGTGTGGGTTTGTGAGTGTGTGTGTGTGGGTCTGTGAGTGTCTGAGTGGGCCTGCGAGTGTGTGTGAGTATGTGTGTGGTTTTTTAAAATTACAGCTGAATTTGCAGATCCATCACTGATTTAAACAAGGGCAGCGCTGGACGCCTCCGCGGATCCGCACATGTGGAAACAAAATAGTTTAAGGCAATTTCTTGCCAATCATTGGTCTCCTACAGACCCCTATATTGCACCCATGGGGTAAGTGTTACGTCTACCGTGAGCCCTTCCATGACATTTCATGTGAATTTTCATACCCTGGAACTGTTACCTGATATCTAAAATGGCAGCCACAACTTTGTACTGCGGTTGTGGCCAGCCAATCATGGCATTGCTACTGGTGCATGAATCCGGTGAACCCACTGCAATGGACCCGCGCCCCTAAATATACAAATTTCTTTTCCCTGTAATAACTCCAAAACTACTTAAGGGATTTACACCAAATACCAAAAATAGATCTTTCTGGACTAAGATCTAGCTTTCTGCCAAATCTGGTGTAATTCCGTTCAGCGTTTCAGGCTGTAGTCGTGCCTAAAATCTCTATGGGAAATAACTTTGGAAATGCTATTTTTCTGACCCTCCCCCTTTTTGCTCAACCCCGCTTAATGGATCGTCCTGAAACTTTCCACGCACAACTGGACACAGGAGGGCATTTTTTCCCCGAACATTTTGAGAAGATTCGTTAAACAGTGCCAAAGTTATAAGCAAACCAAAAAACTCTTATCCTATGGAAAGTAGGTCCCAACTACAACTAACCTACTGGCAACTAACTGCCAGTAGGTAATATATACATATATACACACATTCATGCAGACACAACATGATTATTACTTTTTAGATAAAGAAGAGCCTTTGGTTCTCATGGTGAATGTCTACACTTTTTGTACATTATGATCTTCATGCTACAGGAGCGTGTTTTCAAGTAAATTTAGAATGACATGAGTACAAGGCATGAAATTAGAATGCATGCTGAGAGATGTAAGCACAATATGACGGTTGACACCTAAAGGTAAAAACTAGCTTTACAATCGCAAAAAATAATGTTGCACAGTGTGTCGTATTAAAAATGGATACAAATATTTCACAAAAAATCTTTTTTCAAATATTTTGAATCCATTAACAGAAATCTACAAAAGGCAGTGAAAGATCCTAGCATTGTACTTCCATTATTTTTAGTTTGAACAATAACAACATCACAAGTAAACTGACCGAAATTTTAGCTAACGTAAGAGAGGATTTCTTTTTCTTTGTAGGAAAATGTTGATATAGAAGCTCAAGAGAGAAAAAATGGCTAGCTGCGATTTCTCCTGAAATGATGCTTAGCAGGATCAAATGTGCAAGTGAGAAACCAATAAAGGTTCTACATAGTACAGGTGTATGTAGCCAAATTATTATTGTGCAGAATTATTTGTTTTTGCAAAGCCCTATAGAAAAAGGTAAATTGAAAAATGATTTTTGTAACTCCGTTTTGAGTCTGAAAGAACACCTAGGCCCCCACTTTTTTAGGCCGCAAATGTATATTTATGGCCGCAATTTATGCTGGCTAGCAATTCACAAAACGACTACTGGCAGGATTTACTACTTCAGATTTTTCTCTCACAGCAGCTGAGAAATCTGCTGTCCCAACTCCCAATCAAGGATGTGAAGGGGGCATTTCCTTTGAAGGTTGGGGACACATAGAAACGTAAGTTTGTGGGTATTCTCAAACTCCGAGCCACCCCTTTCCCATCCCGTTAACAGTAGTAAAGTTAGACCAACCAAGAGCCTGAGTAAATTCCACGTTCAAGATGGGAAGGGACCCGGATCACATCCATATGTGGTGGGAGTGTAGGAGAATGTTTTCCTTGCAGATCAAAAGAAAAAAGTGCGCTTAGACAGGGAGTAGTGTTCCCCTGTGCAGTATTGTATGCTATATAAAAATGCCCTCAGGGGAATAGGACTCTAGAGGAGGCGACACTTGACATTCTCAGAAGTAGGTCAGCCAGCAACAATGTAATTGGAAAGAAGCTATGAGGTAGAGTGAGAAAGCCAGAAAAGCCCTCAGCCAAAATGCTTCACTTATTAAACAAAACTCGAATTAGGAGGCATGGTTCTCTGCAATGAAAAAACTTCCCATATTGCCACGAATTTTGCAGCAAAAACTGTACATTCAATTGGCACTAGGTGGCACTACTTTACTGCTGTTTGGAATGGGTTTCTCACGATCCCTTCTATTTCATAATGAGCTTTCCAGACCATATATAACTGGTGAGACAATAGACAGTAGTCTTGAATGTTTCATTTTGCACGAAGAAGACAGACAATGGGTTTGCTATCACTTTTTTGTTTATTAAATTAAAACACTTGATTATAACTCCTCACTAAAGCTGGCTGGTTCTTACCTCATTCTGACGGCCTGGCAACATTACAATTTTAAGGGAGAGGGAAAAATACATCCTAAATGAGATTTTTTTGTTTCCAAATTAATTACAGAATTATATTATAAGTGGGGTATTAACAATGTTCTGCTCATTTTAACTTTGTAACCATGAATTCTCTACGATTTATTCTAATGAATAGATCTAAGAAGGGGTGGGCGGGGAATCTAAACTGATTTTATGAGGCTTGTTTATGTGACAACACCAAGATACTTTTCTGGTTCAGACATTAAAGAGTCTAAATGCAGCAAATTAAAACTCCGCCCTAGGAGTCTTTATACTGGGAGCTACAGTTAGAATAGATTAGTTCATACATTGAACTCAAGGATTTTTCAAAAGATAATTGTGAGGATTGAATGCAAGCTTGTCTGGTTTGAAAAGTGCATTTTATAATATTGATGCCTGTTCGATTTTTCAAATTAGTTTCAAAGATACTTTGCAGATCAAGGAATAAGTTTTGATGGGGGTGATTCTCTCGTGCTACTTTCTGGAGGGCTTTTTCTGTCTTTAGACTTGCTCGTCTTCTCTATATATTTTTTTATCTAGCCTTAGTTATATTTCCATCTCTCTTATTTTAGATAATCTGGAGACTGCCCGGGATTTCCTTTTATTCTCTTCCGATTTCCTTTCTGCTTATTTTACCTTTTCTTACCTGACCTATGCCTCATCTGTGCTTCCATCTTTTCTTATCCATCGTTCCGTCTCTATCTTTTTAGTTCATGTTAGCTTAACGCTCTGTAACGCACAGGATAGTTTTCCTTACCAGGGTTTTGTTTTTTCTCTAGCAGCTGATAAGGCGATGCATAATATTCAACAGTCATAGGCGACCCTGAAAAATAAAAATACATTTAGAACACAGTACATCATCAGACATTTTATTTATGACATCACAAGTCTCAAACTTTCAAAGAGAATATTCACCGTACTCGCCAATACAGCCGACATTTATGTTCCTCGGTCTATTGTTTCGCCTAACACAAAAAACACATTTCAACATGAGCTCCAGGCTCCCAATTTTAAGCTTTCACGATCTGCTTTACAATGCTGTCACTTGTTTGGCTCAAAAATCACTTATGTTCTAGTTGAACGATAACGTGAGAGGATGAGCCAACATGGTGCCTACACCCTACTGTCATTTCCATGGATAGGCATGCGGCATGTTGGGTTTAAACACAACATTTGAGCTACAGAAGCACTTTGGCATAAAACAAGTACAGCAGTGCGTGTGACATCTGTGTGTCATGAATCCTACACACCTTTAAGATTTCACAAAGAAATCTGGCAGCAACTAAGGAGAAATATGCGAATGGCACCACCTAAATAAATATCTAAAGTTAGCTTTGCATTTATTCATAAATCATTTTTCTAATCACTCGGTGATTTGAAGAAAAAAAATAATCAGAACCTTTACATAGAAAGCAAAACTAGCCAAATTCAACTGTGAACTTCGGGTGAGTGGAAGACAAACACTGAGGAAAAGAGGATATCTATTCAGCGACCATGTTAAGGAGAATTACTTCAATATTATGCTGTGCATGCGCATTGGCTCACAATTTATCTTGAATTGCCTTTTGAAGACTTCATTAACATGAAAAATGACATACAGATGTGCTTTTACCTCAATGTTGCAAGAAGCTGCGGTAAACTTGGGAAGCTCCCTGATCAGCAGAGGTAAAAATAGAATCAAGTGGGCAGTGACTACTTCTGACTCTCAGAAGGGATGTTTAAGGTAAAGTGGGAGCAGTACTCTGAACCCCAAAATCCTAGACACCCCAAAATATTACCTTCAAAGATTCCACTCCCACAGTACTGACTCCGTCAGTGAAATTGCTCTCCCACCCTCGCAGCTCCACCATTGAGTGAGGCCTCCCCCAGCCCCTGCACTCTCTAGTATGAGTGTTCGAGGCCCTCCTCCACCCGCAGGTTCACCTGCGCCTCATCCCTGGTGGTCCAGTGGACCTCTGTCTCCCGCTTTCCGCTCCGTTTTTCCACACGTTTTCACTCGTTTTTCACCCTCTTTCCTAAATCTATATTTCTGCTTTTTTCTGCTTTCTGCACCTTCCTGTGCTCTGCTTGTCTTCTCTTTTTCCCCTTTTTCCTACTTTCCTCCTTTCCCGCCCGTTTTTCCCCCGCCGCTGCTGCCCCCGCGGCCCCTCCCCCCAGCACGACCAGCGCGATCAATCCAGCTCCCCTCCCCGCTCCTGCCTCCCAGCTGTCCAGCCCTCCCGACCCCTACTTAATGGCGGCCACGCCAAAGGTGCGCCAAAGGCAAGCCCGTCTGCGCCCGTCCGCGACCCGACCGCGACCAGCGCCAGGAACCCTGGACCTCCGCCCCGCCAACGCTATGACCCAGCAGCACTCCACGCACTCAACCCAGGCCGCAACAACAACTGCAAGCTAGTATCACCAGCCGACACCCACGGACCCTTCAGCTGTCATCGCTGCAGGCACACCTGCAGCACCGCCAAGAACACGGATCCAGCACAACCCGCCCACAAGAACACAACCGAACCGAAGACCCTGCAATGCATCCTCCTCAACGTCCCATCCCTCCACAAACACGCCACCAAAATCTGGGACCTCCTCGACAGCAGCACCCCGGACGTAGCATTCTTCACCGAAACCTGGACTAACACCACCTCGGGACCGGACATCGCCATCGCCATCCCCCAAGGATACAAGATCTCCAGGAAGGACCGCACAGGAGGAGGAATCGCCATCGTCCACAAATCCACCCTCCGCCTGAGCACACTCCCCGACGAGCACACAGACCTGATGGAACACCTTCACTTCAAGATACTGGCCAGCCCCACCGCCACCCTCCGAGGAATCCTCATCTACCGAACCCGCGGACCCTTCACCAACTCCATCACGGACATCATCTCCCCCACAGGCCATCGCATCCACCAACTACACCCTGCTGGGAGACCTCAACTTCCACCTCGACAACCAACTGGACCCCAACACCGCATCCCTCCTGGACAACCTCCACAACATTGGACTTCGCCAGATCGTGACCGAGCCCATGCACTCAGCAGGACACACCCTCGACCCCCTATTCACTACAGGAAACTCCATCACCTTCAGCCACACCACCGAACTCCCATGGACCGACCATCGTTGCGTCCACTTCACCTTCAGAACACCCACCATCCACAGACACCAGCACCTGCTCCCAAGAAGAAACTGGACCAAAATCACCCACGACCAGCTCACCTCCTCACTCAACAACTCCACCCCAACCATCGCGGAAAACGACGACCCAAACACCGCAGCCCGACCCTGCATAGATGGATCTCGGACAGCGCCAACTCCATAGCCCCCCTGAAGAAAAACAACAATACCCGCGCCAAGAAAGCCAGATGGTTTACCACCGAACTTTGAGAGTCCAGACGCACTTGCCGCCGCCTCGAAAAGGCCTGGAGGAACACCAAATCCACAGAAGCCCACAACAACTTCAGAGCCGCCACCAACGCCCACCACCAACTCATCAGAGAAACGAGGAAAAAAGTGATTGAAGACAGAATCTTCACCCACGCGCACAACAGCAAGGAACTCTTCACCATCATCAAGGAGTTTGCCCAACCCACCAGCGAGTCTACTGACATCCCTCCCTCACAACACCTCTGCGACAAACTCAGCACCTTTTTCCACCACAAAATCAAGAGCATCTACGACAACTTCGACGAAGACAACCAACACACTGAACCCTCACCAACCACCCCCAACACCCAGAAACCAGCGATTGACAACTGGACAGCCCTCACCACCGAAGACACACTGAAGACAATGTAGTCAATCCACTCAGGGGTCCCCACGGACCCCTGCCCCCACCACATCTTCAACAGAGCCGCCGACACCATCACACCCATGCTCCGCCACACCATCAACCGCTCCCTGGCGACCGCCTCGTTCCCAGACTGGAAACACGCAGAGGTCAACCCCCTCCTGAAGAAACCCTCAGCGGACCCCACTGACCTCAAAAACTACAGACCCATCTCCCTGCTCCCGTTCCCAGCGAAAGTTACCGAGAAAGCCATCAACAGCCAACTTGCCACATTCATCGAAGAGCACAACATCCTCGACTCCTCCCAATCCGGCTTCAGAAAAAACCACGGTACGGAAACCGCCCTCCTCGCCGCAACAGACGACATCCGCACCCTACTGGACAAAGGAGAAACAGTAGCCCTCATCCTCCTCGACCTCTCAGCGGCGTTCGACACAGTCTCTCACCGCACCCTAATACGCAGACTCCACGACGCAGGAATCCAGGACAAGGCCCTTGACTGGATCCACTCCTTCCTCTCCGGCAGAACGCAGCGGGTCAGACTCCCCCCTTTCCTCTCAGACTCTACACCTACCACCTGCGGAGTCCCCCAGGGCTCCTCCCTCAGCTCGACGCTCTTCAACATCTACATGGCTCGACTCGCCCCCATCGTCAGAACCTACGGACTCAACATTGTGTCGTAGGCAGACGACACCCAACTCATCCTCTCCCTATCCAACGAACCCAACACCGCCAGACACAACTTTCGAGAAGGCATGGAAGCAGTCGCCAAATGGATGAAAAACAGCTGCCTACATCTAAACACCAACAAAACAGAAGTACTCATCATGGGCCCAAACCCCGACGCCTGGAGCGACACCTGGTGGCCCCCCGCCCTTGGAAACCCGCCAACCTCCACGGACCACGCACGCAACCTGGGAATCATCCTGGACTCCGAGCTCAAAATGGACCGCCAGATCAACTCAGTCTCGTCTTCCTGCTTCCACACCCTCCGCCTCCTTCGTAAGACCTTCAAATGGATCCCCCTCGAACACAGAAAGACCGTCACTGACGCCCTGGTCACCAGCAGACTCTACTACGGCAACGCACTCTATGCCGGAATAAACAAAAACCTCACCCGCAAGCTACAGAACATCCAGAACACCGCGGCAAGACTGGTCCTCAACCTGCCGAAACACTGCCACATCTCCCAGCACCTGCGCACACTCCACTGGCTCCCCGTCGAGGCGAGAATCACCTTCAAGATACTCACCCACGCACACAAGGCACTCCACGGCACCGGACCAGCATACCTGAACAGCCAACTCAAATTCCACGCACCCCAAAGGACCCTACGATCAGCCCAGCTCTCCTACGCCATGGTCCCCCGCACCAGAAAGACCAGATCGGGAGGCCGCTCCTTCTCCTTCCTCGCGGCCAAAGCCTGGAACGCCCTTACGCTCCACCTCAGACAGACATCGCTCCCCATCTTCGCAAGAAACCTCAAAACCTGGCTCTTCGACAGACCCCCTTCTTGATGGTATGGATCCTGCACCCCCCCTACCCCTAGCGCCTTGAGACCCTTACGGGTGAGTAGTCGCGCTTAACAAACCT
Source organism: Calotriton arnoldi (assembly GCA_963921515.1). Taxonomy (NCBI): domain Eukaryota; kingdom Metazoa; phylum Chordata; class Amphibia; order Caudata; family Salamandridae; genus Calotriton; species Calotriton arnoldi. Next base: position 1,829,703 of record CAWUFW010000742.1, read on the forward strand.
CTGATTGATTTAGCATTAAAGAACACCCTCCTCAACATCAGGCCTGTTGGACTTGGCCCTTTTTGGCTAAAGTTCCCTAAGCTTTTTGCCTTCCCCCTAGACCTTTTTTCTGACATGGTGTTGCCAACTTAGATGCTTTGGGCACTTTGCCACTGCTGATCAGTGTCAAAGTGCAAGTGCTCCCTGTATAAAGTGTAATGGTAATTGGTTGTCCATAAATGGTATATTTGTCTTACTAGTAAAGGCCCTAGTAAAGTGCACTATGTGTGCCAGGGCTGGTAATACAAATGCTACTAGTGGGCCTGCAGCACTAATTGTGCCACCCACACCAGTAGCCTTAAAGAGAGATCTCAGGCCTGCCACTGCAGTGCCTGTGCGCAGTTTGTTAAACTGCCATGTTGTCCTGACGAGTGCACCCACTTGCCAGGCCTTAACCTTCCCTTTTTATGCACATCAGACAACCCTATGGTAGGCCCAAGGTACCCCCCTGGGCAGGGTGCAGTGTATGTGAAAGGTAGGACATGTACTAAGGTGTGTACCATGTCCTGACAGTGAAATACTCTCAATTTCGTTTTTCACTGTTGCAAGGCCATCTTGCCGATAGGACAGAATGGGGGAGGCTGTGTAATATGTTTCCAGCCTATCTTCCCATAGGCTTAAGATGGAGAGGTGAAGTTTAGTGTGCCTGAATTCACAATTTAATAACACATCTTTTTCTGAAGGGGTTTTTTGCATTGTGTGTTTAGAAACCACACTTTTAGAAGCGGCTGGTTTTTGTGTTCTAACAATTCTGTGCGTCTCTGCCTGGTTGTGGATTGACTGTCTGGATTTGAATGTGATAGGATCTGGGAAATGTCCTGACCCAGGGGAGGAGGTGAGAAGGCAACAGGCTGACCTGCATCTGGAGTGTAATGGGGAGGAGTAGCCACTGGAGGTGAAGAGGCCTGGGCTGCCGCCATAAAACAAGGGCTCCATCTCCTGCTGAGTGATTGAAGACCCAGACCCCCACTATCAAAGGAAAAAGGTGTCACTGGCAGGGAGACACCCAGAACTGGTTTAGATGGGGGTCAGTGCCCCCCTGAACACAAAGACTTCAAAGACATTTAGGGGTATAACTATGAGAGCTGAAACCCCTGAACATTGGACTGATCAAGACTGTAAAGGATTGAAACTACTTCATGGTCAAGAGGAACCTCTGCCAAGGAAGAAACAGCTGAAGATACTGAAGGAAAGGACTGACCCTTGCTGTGTGTTCTGGGGCTGGCCTGCAGTTTGCTGATTTAACCAAGGAGAGGCGAAGGGACTTTGCTGTGCGCTGTGTCCCCCTGCTTGAAAGGACTTTGCTGTGCGCTGTGTCCTGAAGTAACTTGTCCCCAAGGGCCGAGGAGAGCTGGCTCCCTGTTGTGGAAACTCAGGAACACAAAAGTTTCCAGAGGAGTGTCTCAGCTACGCTGTGTGCGTGTGCTTTTTTCTGCAGCCTGAGACCTTCGTAAGAACTGCCCCGTGATCGTGTGCACCCGGAATCCAAGTGAGTCTCAGCGACGCTGTGTGCGTGTGCTTCGTGCAGCCGGAGACCTTCGTGAGGATTGCCCTGTGATTGTGGGCACCTGGAGTCCAAGTGAGTCTCAGCGACGCTGTGTGCGTGTGCTACGTGCAGCCTGAGACCTTCGTGAAGATTGCTGTGTGATCGTGGGCACCTGGAGTCCAAGTGAGTCTCAGCGACGCTGTGTGCGTGTGCTTTGTGCAGCCTGAGACCTTCGTGAGGATTGTCCTGTGACCGTGTACACCCGAAGCTCAAGTGAGTCTCAGCGACGCTGTGTGCATGTGCTTCGTGCAGCCCGAGACCTTTGTGAGGATTGCCCTGTGATCGTGTACACCCGAAGCTCAAGTGAGTCTCGGCGACGCTGTGTGCGTGTGCCCTGTTGCAGCTTGAGACCTTCGACTTTGCCATCGGCTCAGACCGGCAACCCCAGAGGAGGGATGCCACCGTCCGAGCATGCCTTTGCCAAGGAGAGACCTCGAACCATCACGCCGGGAGTCCGTGTTCCACTGCCCGAGATAAACGAAGTCGCCCCGGAGGCCCAAGCCACGAGGAGAGGAGAGCGAGATCGCACCCCCCAGGTAATGCTCAGCGAGCGTGCGTCGCCTGGGGCGGGGTGCGGTCTCGGAGAGAAACGCTCTCGGGCTTTCCCATCCTTGCAGTGCGAGGCTCCGCTCAAGTTAGAATCGCGGCCCGTACTTGCCGAGGAGTGGCAGTACCGGGGCCGGAGTGTGGAGCTGCACTTTGTTTACACCAGACCAGTGTTGGGGGCATATTTTGGCAGTAGCTGACCGCGAGTCAGTACGAGTGGCATAGAGTCCGTCCAGAGCACCGTGAACGGTGCTGGAGTAGATTATTGTCGGCATTACGAACTGCCCGATTGTTGCATTACGCAGTACATTATTTTTGCATTACGAACTGCCTGATTGTTGCATAACACATTGCATTGTTGTTGGCATTACGAACTGCCTGATTGTTGCATTACGCATTGCATTATTTTTGCATTACGAACTGCCTGATTGTTGCATTAAGCATTGCATTTTTTTTGCATTACGAACTGCCTGATTGTTGCATTACGAACTGCCTGATTGTTGCATTACGAACTGCCTGATTGTTGCATTACGCATCGCATTATTTTGGCATAACGAACTGCATTATTTTTACATTACGAAGTGCCTGATTCTTGCATTACGAACTGCATAACATTGCATTACGGCTGCATTTGGATCATTGAGAATTGCTCATTAATACTGCAAGAACCTACAAGGGCTTGCTGGCCTAATAACCCGCCAGGTGAAATATTACAAATACGTTGGATTTTTATCGTGTGGTCTCATCGTATATCTTTTTATATAAACTTATACTTGTTTTTTATTAAACTCGTGTGGAGTCCATTTGTGGTGTCATCATTGGGTTACTGAGAGCGGGATTGCAAATACTTTACACATTGTGCCGTTGTGAGTGTCGGATACTCACTTCCTGTGTGCCGTGCTCCTCCGCCATTTTGGGTGAGGAGACGGTCTAGTCTGCCAAAAATTGGTCAGTAGCCCCAGTGAAAAGGGGCCGATGGTGCGGAAGCGCAGCGGACACGCGCAGCGGGCGCGCCAGTGGCGCGCCAAAGGCAAGCCAGTCTGCGCCCGTCCGCGCCAGTTCGCCGCCAGACATGCTGTCCCTTTCACCAGAGATGGGCTAACCTATGCCCGGAAAGATCTCTTAGCAATTAGGAATTTGGTGAGCAGCTGCAGACAGTCCTGCGGGGACGTTATTGAGGGCCCTTTTTGTTGTTTACAGTGTGGCTTTGATGCTGCGCCTATGTCGCCACCACGCAGCCACCTCCCCTTTCCAGGAAGAATACTATTATTTTTAACCTTAATTGCCGCTCCTTAGCCAAACACTACGCAGATGTCCACGATCTATTAGAGGACGCCTTCCGGACGTCCTCTTCCTAACCGAGACGTGACTTTCGGATGTCATGATTGCCGAGCCAGGCTTGGTGCTCCCGGTAGGATATAACATTCGTACTCTCAACAGGGTGACTAGAGGCGGGGGCATCGCGGTCATTTTCAAATCCTGCTACTCCTGCACTTTCGTAAAGCAGGTCGTAGCCGGATGCGAATGCGCACGCTTTAAGGTTACATTGAGCCCAAATTATACGATGTCAGGGCTTCTAGTATACCGGCCCCCGGGGCCATCCACAGACTTTAGGGCAGCACTCGTGGAGACGGTCAGCGCGCTGGCGGTTAACGCCGCTAACTTTACCGTCACTGGGGATCTGAACCTACATCTGGACAATCATGAAGATACTGACGTGGCGAATTTTGTAGCTGACCTTGCGGCATGCCAGCTAGATCAACGAGTTTCAGGTCCGACGCACATTGCCGGCCATTTGCTGGACCCAGTTTTCACGAACATACCCTCCCTTACAGTGCACGCCCCCATCCCAATGGGATGGTCAGATCACTACTTGGTCCCTATGTCACTCCTGGGTATAATTCCTTCACGGAGCGAGGATCGGACGACATTCCTCAAACGCCCATGGTATAAATTGAACTGGGACCAATTTTACGCCTGTCTCTCGACTACTACCCCGAGTTTGCTGGACGATCCTAATGAGGCATACAGGGTGTTCTCTGACTGGATCAACCAGCCGTTAGACAGCCGAATTCCTGAGAAATAGTCTGTGAACCGCAAATCTAAATCTAGACCATGGTATAAAGACGGGCTGGCCGATATGCGCAAGGTCTGTAAGAGGCTGGAGCGTATCTGGAGAAGGGACTTCAATCCCACCTCGAAGGATAACTACCGGGTGGCGATTAAGAGGTACCAAAAGGCCATTCAACTGGCACGGGCAGCATTCTATGCCAAACAAATCCGCGAGAGTGACAATCCGGCGAAGAGTGTTTTTTCTATACTCTAGCCTTAAATCTCAGCAGGCCGCCGCAGGGCCTACAATTAAGTCCAATGAGCAGTGTGAGGACCTGGCCACCTTCTTTGTTAGGAAAGTGGATAACATCTATAGGTCTTTTCCGACTGCACCTATCAACTTGCAGGAGGCAGTGTGTTGTCAAAATGCCAATACCTTAGATGCCTTTCCGCTGATTCCTGCAGACCAGCTGCAAGCATTGTGCAGTAAAATTAAGTCAGGATCCCCTGCTGATCCTCTCAAACTAGACCAATTTAGGAAAGTGCTTCCTGCGATCATATCTTCCTTGGGCCAAGGATAAATAGGTCCCTCGCCAGGACAACCGTGCCTAGGGCATGGAAACAGGCCAAGGTGATACCCCTGCTTAAAAAACCCTCTCTGGACCCGGCTAAACTGGAAAACTACCGCCCTATTTCCCTGCTCCCTTGGGCGGCAAAGATCACGAAGGCATATGTCAATTCCCTCCTGACTGACTTTCTGACAATGAACAACACACTGGACCCCTCCCAGAGTGGCTTTCGACCAGGTCACAGCACGGAGTCTGCTCTCCTGGCTGTGACAGAACATCTCTGGTCAGCACTGGACGCTGGGCGAACGTCGGCACTGATTTTATTGGATCTCAGTGCCGCGTTTGACACGGTGTCCCATGCCATTCTGTTGCGACGCCTGGAGGAGGCTGGAATTGTTGGTCCAGCCTTGGAGTGGCTTACCTTGTTCCTTGGTGAGAGGTCGTTCGAGGTAACGGTCCCCCCTTTTGCCTCAGGCGTACACCCCATCAAACAAGGGGTGCCACAGGGTTCCTCCCTCAGTCCCCTGTTATTCAATCTTTACGTCCAACCCTTGGCTGCAGTAGCTAAGAGCAGAGGACTGACCATGGTCTCTGCTACGCCGACGATACACCGTTGGTGGTGGCGCTCTCGAACAACGCCGAGCGATACGCCCTGAAGTTCCAGGGCGATCTGGCTGCAGTCGCCGAGTGGATGACCACCAACTGTCTCCAGCTGAATGCCAGCAAGTCGGAGGTATTGCTGGTGGGGAAGGACCATGGTCAGTGGAGTGAACTCTGGTGGCCTGCGAGCCTTGGTAGCGCCCCCCCTCCCAAGCAGGTAGTGAAAAATCTGGGGTGTGGATGGACTCATCCCTTAGCTTCCGAGTTCAAACCAAAAAGGTGGCAGGGACCTGCTTCGGGCTACTGCGGGGGCTCAGACCCTTATTGGGTTTTTTGATGCACCCACACGGCAGGTCATCATTCAGACATCAATAATGTCAAGATTGGACTATGCCTGCTCTTTGTGTTTGGGGTCCAATAAGGCTGAAATTCTTAGGCTACAAAGGGCACAGAACGCGGCTGCAAGAACCCTTCTCGGTTTGCGCAGGGCCTGCCCGGTATCAGACGCCATTCGTCGACTTCATTGGTTGCCTGTGGCCAGGCGAATTGAATTCAATGCTCTCTGCATAACCTTCAAGGCCCTAAAATTTTCCACCCCTAGTATTCTGGCCAACCTGCTTTTGCCATATGTTCCTCCACGACATCTCCGCTCCCTGGGGCAACACCTGGTGGTGGTTCCCCGGACACGGAGAGTCCGTGCTGGAGGCCGCTCTTTTCACAGTAGGGCGGCTCTCCTGTGGAACTCACTGCCTGCTTACATCCGCAGCCTTAACAACTACCTGGAATTCAGGAAGGCCATTAAAACTCACCTTTTTCCTGCACTGTAGACCTACTCTCTGCTCCATCCGAACGTGTCAGTTGCTCTGCTGTCAGCGCCGGGACACCCCTTTGCTGGGGCAGCTGTTGCGCTTTACAAGTTGTGGTAACAGAACATAGCCTTGGAGATAAGCCTGGCTGCTCGTGCCAAGCTACCGAGGGGGTGAGCAGGGGCTATCTGAGAAGGTGTCCTTCCTTTCCCTGACTTAGAAGCAAGGGTCCCTATTTGGACTAAGGTACCTACCTCAGCCAACTGGGGACCCCCAATTCTAACCTTGGGTAGCAACGGGTGGGGATTTGAACCCTCCCCGTTCGAACATTGTTGGTCAGCGGTGTGGGATTGGAACGTGTATTTGCAAATTCACTCACAGTGATTGGTGTACATCACTAGTTTAGCGCAGACCACGATGCAACCACATATTGTGTTTTGATTTTTGGTTCTATTTTTGAGCGACCTTTAAGCCACACATCATGTCTCAGAGGAGTCAAGTAACCAGTGAGGTTGCAGAATTGGAGTTCGACATTGAGGCATTGCTTACCTACAAAGTTGATCAATTGAGGCAATTCTGCAGCGCTTTGGGATGTCCCATGAAAGGCAGCGCCAAGGAGGAGGAGCTGCAAATGGCCTTGGGGCCTGGTGGGAAGCCAAAGGGGCTCAGGAGACGGGTGATGTTGAGGTGGATGAGGATGACCCAGGGAATGGATTTGGTCCACAGGATTTGCCAGTGGGAAGGCCAGCCTTAGGGGCTGGTAGTAACCATTCAGGGAGGAGTTTTTCTCCCAGAGGAGCTGGCGGAAAACCAAAGGGTCAGAGAGCGTGAGTTGGAGGTTTTGAAACTAAAGGCTCAGGCGGATGAGAAGAAGTTGCTCATTGAGAGCAAAAGGTGGGCAGAGGAGAGTAAGAACGCTCTCGCTCTGGAGGAAAAGAGATTGCTTTTGGCACATAAGTTAAGAATGAGGGAGCTTGATTTGGAGCGCAAAAGGCTCGAGGCCATGAGTGTCTCAGTGTGAGAAGTTGGCCTGGTATATGCTGTTCACTAATTAAAGTGGACACCTTGCACCAGAACAATTAGACTCTTATGGTAGATAGGTTTAAGACAACCTTTATAGAAAGCTATCCTAGTGGTAGCTGTGGAGAGCAGCCTTCAGGCTAAGTCTTAAAGGAATGTAAAGCAGCTTGTTTTACCACACAATCTCTTGAATCACCAAATGAAAAGACACCACACAGGTATATATATCAAATATATATGTATTTATTAATAAACACTCTACTAATCTCTTTATGAGATTAGAGGATAGGAACATATGTACAGTCAAATATTATCAGGATAAGTTTAGCACAATTGAATATTACAATCTTAGTTTGCTAGACCTAGTTCTAGGGCATCTAGAATCGATGGACCCCCAATAACCACCCCAGGTAGTGTAGGAGACGCACAGGGGACGGACGCAGTGACCTGGCCCCGATGCGAATCCTGTACGAGTCTATGCACTCAGAAGCGATTGAGATATCAATGTTCAAGGTCCCTTGCGTGTTCGAGGCGAACACACCGATCGGACTCAGTACGAGTCGGAGGATACGGTCTACAGATAGGATTTGCAAGGGAGTCGGACGCGGTGTGTCTAACACAGACGCGAACCAGGTACGAGTCAGTGCGAGAATCGCACGGGGAAAATAAGAGTTTTAGGATACTTCTGGTGAACCTACAAGCAAGTCACTTACAGGGTAAGTAGTTCGAGGGCCCACACCCACAGGAGCACCGTAGTGCTGGAGTTACCTCACCCAGGGAAGCCAGGTGCACAGGTGTCCTTTGGTGTCGGGTCGCGGCGTCGTTTTCAATGGCGAGCAAAGAAGACTTGCTGCTTGTGATGGTTGGAAGAAGTGTCCGGTGGAATCCAAGCCTGGATTCGGTGGAAGGATGACCTGAAAGCAGAGGGGACAGTGTTCAAAGTCACTTGGCAGTGACTCGGGGCAAGGAAGATGAATGCCCACCGTCGTCGCAGGGTTCAGGTCGTTCACATTTGCCTTGACTCTTCAGCCACGAGGTCCAGGAGGCATCGACGATGACCAGGAGCTGGATTCGGCGTGTCCCACGATGTCTGCGGCTTACTGCGGTGTCAACAACTCGATCGGAGCCAACAAGCCTTGGTAACAGCAAGTCTCGGGGAAAGTGTGAAGAGGCAATGGTGCAGACCAGCAAGGTCTGTGGAACTCACCCAGCGAGGGTAAGTCAGGGCAGGCCTGGAGCAATCAGGGGAGCCCTTTGGTTTCTTTGGAAAGTCTTCTGGGGACCCACAAGCCGGCTGGCAAGGGTTCGCGAAGACGCCTCGGGAGGATTCTCTCACAGGGGCCCACGGTCACTCGAGACGTGGTAGGCCGCTGATCTTAAGAAGGATTCCTGCTGGAGGCTGGGACCATACGTGGTCCAAAGCACAAGTTCGTGGAACGTTGTGAGGGGTTGCACTCGACAATAGTGCATGGTACCCAGGGGTCACAGTTCCTCGTTACTCTTGGGGTCCACTGGCCTCAGCTTCGCTGGGGACTCACAATGGCCTTTGAGAAGTCAGGAAATCCACTTCTTGGGCTGCAGGAACTTCGGACTCCGGCGGGAGCGGCGTAGTTTGTGACCGTCATTTGTAGTTTTTGGTGCCTGCCAAGCAGGGGAGTCACTCCTTGACTCCAAGGGAGATTCTTCAGTCTTCCAAAGGTAGTGGAACGTCGAAGGTCCGGGATTCTTCTTGTAGAGCGTCGTCCAGGGAAATCTAGGGTGCAATGCACAGGTTCCCCCTCTTATACTAAAAGGAGGGGAGGGACTAGCTCTATGACCCTACCTATGGGAGGGTCAGGGGAGTGGGTGGCTACACCCACTTCCCTTTGTCCAGTTTCGTGCCAGAGCAGGGACAGGTAGCCCCTGAGCCGGTTTGAACTGGCATATGCACAGAGGAGCCTTCTGCTCCCCAGTGCAGGACTTCAAAGCACTCTAAGAGTGCACCCACCCAGCCCCAATACACTAAACCCTGTCTGGGAGGTGGTCACACCCCCTTGGGACAGGATATCTATTGTTGGGCTCCCTCCACTGCGAGTGTTGGTCGTCAGCAGGAGGGCAGCCCAGTGTCTGTGACTGGTGGCATCCATTTTGTGATGCCAGGGCTCTGTCGGATTCTACCGCGTTTCCACAGTAGGTACATGTCTATCCCTCTAGAAGGTTGGAATGCTACCCCCGCCGCCAGGACTGGCGGGGGGGTAGTATTCCAAGGTGTTTGACACCAAACACGACATGTTTCGATGCAGCCATTCCAAAGTTAGCATTTTACCGCGAGGATATAATGCACTTAACAGTATATGGTTTAACCGCATCCACAAACAGCACCAGAGAATGGACTCTGAGAGCTGCAGAGGTGCCCTGCTCAGGCAGAGGCACCCCCTCACATAGAAGCCAAGCACCCTGCCCTCAGGATTGATAGGGCCTGCCTTAGGGGTGACTGATAGGGTTATATGTGTGTGCAGGAGAGATATAGGGAATCTATATCTCAGTGAGGGGTGCTAGCACTTCCTCACTCAGGCTGCAGTAGCAGGCCTGTGGTGTCAGATTTAGTCTGCTTCCCAGGGGTGGCATAAGACATGCTGCAGCCCCTGGTAGGCCTGTGAAGTACCTATGCCCTTGGTACCTAAGGTACCATATACTAGGGACTCATAAGGTACCACAGTATCCAATCTCTAGTGCACCTAGAGTGCACTCCAAGTCGTTTAAAGAGAAAGCAGATAGGCTGGGGACCTGGATAGCAGGTTCCCAGCCAAACTAAGTCAAAAACCAACAAAACACCAGGAAAAAAGTGGGGGCAACCATGTAGTCAGATTCCACCTTCCTACACTCAGCCAAGCCAAAAGAAATGTGTGTAGCTCAGGAAGTGAGCTCTGCTTGGAGGTGGAATCCAGCTCAGATGGTGGCAGCAAAAAAGTACATACACCCAGAGATGTTTTACCACCTTTAGAGAGGGCGGGAACCCTGACCTACGCCAATATGAAGGAGGCTTTATGCCACAGGTATGGGCTCACTCCTGAACAGTACAGGCAGAAATTCAGGAACTTCAAGAAACTGGAATCCAGTACTTGGGTTGAGTGTGTGAATGCGTACACGCGTTCACTGGATGGTTGGATGACGGGCAGCAAGGTAACTGATTTTAAGGGCTTATGCCATTTAATTAGTTGGGAGCACTTGAGTAGTCCGTGTGTTCCAGAGCTGCACCAGCATCTTTTAGACAGTAAGCTGACTGATCCCGGTAAGCTTGCTGAGGAGGCGGACCCCTGGACCAGCACCAGGGTCCACAAGGGTATTGGAGGTACCACTACCAAAGGTGTACAGGGTCCCCCGCAGAAGGTGGGGTAGGACAAGGGTAACCACAAGGAGTTCTCTAAAGGGCCCCAAAGTGGTTCCCAGGTAAAAGGGTCCCAGTCCCCCAAGGCTAAGAGGTCCTAGCCCCATAAGGGCAAGCGGGACAACAGAGGTCCTCATACTTGTTATTTCTGTAAAGAAGTGGGTCATGTTGCCCCTAAATGCCCCAAGAAGTCACCTGCACCCACTGGTGCTCCAACACCGGGTTTAGTGAGTGTAGCCTTGGGGGAGGAATTGAGTCCTTGGAATGGGGAGGAGCAAGCAGTTATGACCCTAGTCTCATTAGGAGATCGAGAGATGGCCCAGGGAGTAGTGACCAAGAGAACCCCCTGGGGTCAGGAAGGCATAGAACAGGAGGGTGTCCCTGCGGTAGCGGGCCTGCGTCCGTGTGCTATCGCCCCAAGCAGGGAAGTCCATCAAGGTAGTTGATTGGTCTACCCTGGCTTTAGGCTGGGAGGGGGTTGTGTTGGACTTGGCCCTTTTTGGCTAAAGTTCCCTAAACTTTTGCCTTCCCCCTAGACCTTTTTTCTGACATGGTGTTGCCAACTTAGATGCTTTAGGCACTTTGCCACTGCTGATCAGTGTCAAAGTGCAAGTGCTCCCTGTATAAAGTGTAATGGTAATTGGTTGTCCATAATTGGTATATTTATCTTACTAGTAAAGGCCCTAGTAAAGTGCACTATGTGTGCCAGGGCTGGTAATACAAATGCTACTAGTGGGCCTGCAGCACTAATTGTGCCACCCACACCAGTAGCCTTAAAGAGAGATCTCAGGCCTGCCACTGCAGTGCCTGCGCGCAGTTTGTTAAACTGCCATGTTGTCCTGACGAGTGCACCCACTTGCCAGGCTTACCCTTCCCTTTTTATGCACATCAGACACCCCTATGGTAGGTCCAAGGTACCCCCCTGGGCAGGGTGCAGTGTATGTGAAAGGTAGGACATGTACTAAGGTGTGTACCATGTCCTGACAGTGAAATACTCTCCATTTCGTTTTTCAGTGTTGCAAGGCCATCTTGCCCATAGGACAAAATGGGGGAGGCTGTGTAATATGTTTCCAGCCTATCTTCCCATAGGCTTAAGATGGAGAGGTGAAGTTCAGTGTGCCTGAATTCACAATTTAAGAACACATCTTTTTCTGAAGGTGGTTTTTGCATTGTGTGTTTAGAAACCACACTTTTAGAAGTGGCTGTTTTTTTTGTTCTAACAATTCTGTGCGTCTCTGCCTGGTTGTGGATTGACTGTCTGGATTTGAATGTGATAGGATCTGGGAAATGTCATTATTTTTGCATTACGAACTGCCTGATTGTTGCATTACTTAACTGCCCGATTGTTGCATTACGCATCGCATTATTTTGGCATTACGAACTGCATTATTTTTACATTACGAAGTGCCTTATTCTTGCATTACGAACTGCATAGCATTGCATTAGGACTGCATTTGGGTCATTGAGAATTGCTCATTAATACTGCAAGAACCTACAGGGCTTGCTGGCCTAATAACCGGCCAGGTGAAATATTACAAATACGCATATGTTGGATTTTTATCGTGTGGTCTCATCGTATATCTTTTTATATAAACTTATACTTGTTTTTTATGAGACTCGTGTGGAGTCCATTTGTGGTGTCATCATTGGGTTACTGAGAGCGGGATTGCAAATACTTTACACATTGCCTTGGAGATAAGCAGTGGAAGAGGTGTGGCGCAGCGGCCAGGGTGCCTGACTCCAGACCACGGGGTTCACGGTTCGATCCCCGGTGCCGGCGGCAGGTTAGCCCAGCACCATATGACTCTGGGCAATAGCTCGCTTAATCTTCCCGAGGGCCCCCAGCGCCGGGACACCTCTCCCGAGGTAGCTGTGCGCTTTACAAATGCTGATATTTCATATTATTATTTCAAGCCTGGCTGCTCGTGCCAAGCTACCGGGGGGTGAGCAGGGGCTATCTGAGAAGGTGTCCTTCCTTTCCCTGACTTAGAAGCAAGGGTCCCTATTTGGACTAAGGTACCTACCTCAGCCAACTGGGGACCCCCAATTCTAACCTTGGGTAGCAACGGGTGGGGATTTGAACCCTCCCCGTTCTAACAAGGCCCAACATTAGTTTAGCATAGTAATACAAATAATAACTGATACCACTCAATAACGGAGTTCTAGATCATGGAAAAGTTAAAAGGTTTTTATTACAAAAATCTCAAATTAAGTATGAAAGAGAAATATAAGATAAATGCCTTGAAGGTTCAGGTACAATGTACATACTCAGAAATCAGAATTATTATAAGTCCCAATTAACAGCAAAAATCCCAGGAGAAGCGGATAGCATCCCTGAAGGAAAATCAAAAATCATTGCTCACCCCCAAAACCAAGGAGTTTTTATACACATTTTATGAATAGGTAATAAGCAAAAACGGCAAATACAGCACAGCATGGCTAATGATAACATATTGGGTAAATCAGAATACAGATCATCAAAATAAAGCACAAAATACTAACCCATTTGAAAGAAAAGCTCCAGCAGCTTCGGTGCTGTTGCTGTCTGGAGATGCACAACACAATATGAAACATTTTTCAAACAAAGAGCTATACACCAGTATATTCTAACAGGCCCACATAGTAAGCTACGGCGGAAATGTCCTTAGGACTGCAACATTCAGTACACAAAGAAAGTTTTATTCACGATACATGATCTCTAAGGAAAATAAACAGTTAAGTCACAGTGTGCTGTGCTCTGCGAAGACACACATGGGGCACATTGATTGGGAGGGGTAATGAGTAGAAGCAAGATGAACAGAACACCAAAACAGCATCCATATTAATAAAAATTGTGTCTCTGTAAAAATGCTGCACAACCAAACTACATTACAAATGTTTAATAAAATAGTTTCAAGTGCAACAGCAATAATTCATAATGTATGAATAGATTCACCATAAAAACCATTAGTATTCAAAAATAATTTGCCACCCAAAATTGTGCATTAGAAAAAACATCCTCAAACTCCCACCTCTGAATATGTTTATAATCACTAAAACACATTATTAAAAGTTTATTAATCAGCTATCAGTTAGTAAATGCCACCATCATCTTCAGTTGCTTTTTCATCTTATTGTAGATATGATCTTTAAGACTAATTCCACCTCCATTGACCTTTTTCTTTTCTTTAATCTATTTTCCCCATTTCTTTTTTTTTAATATATTTACTAATCATACACTCAAAGAATTTTAACAAAAGAACAAGAATAATTGAACAAATCATTATGATTAATACAGGGGTTAGGATTGTCTTAAAATCATTTTCACCTAAATTACCTAGCCATTCACCAACCTTACCAAAACACTTCGCTAACTCACTAAACCATGAATCTACAGTGTCCCATTAACCAGGTTCTACAAAAGATTTAATCTCATGCGAAAGATTAGTTAAACTAGTCACAGAAGAATCAACTCTATTACTGGGTATAAATGTGCAGCATTTCTTAGCTTGTATCACCTTACAGACTCCGCCCTCTTTCGCAAAGAGAATATCTTATGGTGGACAATTTGCATTACCATAGCCCTAATAGCTCTCATTTCTACATTTACTTGTTTAAATGATCTACTGCAAGCTTATCTCAGTCATAGAATTATGACACCTAATATATCTAAAACTACTTGTCTAAAACCACGCCTCACTCGTCTCAAACTATGTTCACTATCTAAATCATGCATATGATAAACTCTAGGAAACACCAAGGCTAAATAACATGAACCAGTCCAATTTCTAGGCAAATTACAATATGCAATTTACCCACAAACATAATAAATTCCCCTTAAAATAGGTACTCCACCTTGCAGATAAAACATATGAAGTTAGTGGAGACTATCACACACTTTCCTCTACAAATTCTACCTTTCCTCCCTTTGAAGAACGATGTCTTACTATACACAACTCAACTCTTCTCTCTTGTTCCATTCTCAGTCTAGGATGTAAACTCGACAGCCTGAATTTCTATTCCTCCTTTATCAGCTCTAATGCAACCTTCTGTTCTTCCCAGTTTCTCACAATCTTTACTCCTGTTTCATTGTATTCTCTAATACAATTATGCTTCTTACTACTCAAAATACACACAACCTTGATCAATATTGTTATCAGTTGTTTTGTGCCATCAATCAAACATTTACTATATTTACATCACTCTATTATATTCTCTAATAGGCAAATTCTCTAAAGAAACATTAATATCAGTCAAAGGAGAAAAATTCATTAGGATTTAAAATCTCTCTCTATATGTGTGTGTGTGTGTGTATACACATATATATATATATATATATATATATTCACTGAAAAACCATAGGTTTCAGACACGTTATAGTTACAAATTAGCATTTAAAAAACCTTTGAAATTCACTGAAAAAACCATAGGTTTTAGGGACAGTTATAGTTACTTGGACATTGCACTCGTACAAAACCCGTGAAATTCCCCTGTTATAGTTAGTTCAGCTAACTATAACTCGCGCCCCGCAATGCACTGCTGATGACGTCACATATTACATCACTAATGACATGGTCAGTGACATCACTGATGACATCTCAAATGACATCACTGATGACATCATCCAGTGACTGTGTGTTTCTCTAAAGTTTAAATATTTTTAATATATATAGGAAAAGACGTATTGAAGAATGAGTGGGTGTGTAAGTGTCTGTATGGATGATTTAGTAGGTGCGTGACTGACTGTATAAGTGAGTGATTTAACGTATCTTACTGAATGCATGGGTTAGTGACTAAACTGGGTGAATGTCTGTATCCGTCTGTCTGTTGCTGTGTAAGTGGCTGCATGTGTTTGTGAATAGCTACATGAGTGTCTATTTGAGTTATTGAATGCTTGTGTGAGTATCTGTATGGGTGCCTGAGTGTTTGTGTGGGAGGGGTGTGTGCGACTGTGCATAGATGTGTGAGTGGGTGATTCACTGGGTGGATGGTTTCAAGAGTGCATCTGTGATAGACTTTATGGGTGGGTAAGTGTGTGTAAGAGTGTGTTAGTGAGTGAATGTATGTCCCAGTGGTACATGTGTGAGTAACTACATATGTGAAAGGCAGTATATATGTGTGTTGGAGTATATAAATAGCTATAAGCGAGAGTGACTGATTGTGATAGTGGCTGTATGGATGAGTGTGTGCTTGTATCAGTGATTGTATAAGAGCGTAAGAATGTGCTAGTATTTGTATGAGTAAGTGAGCTGGTGTGTGTATAACTGTATAGGTGAGTAAATGGTAGTGTGTTTAATTATTTGCATGACTGACTAGGTGTGTGAGTATCTCTATGGATGAGTGGCGTTGTTTGAGTGTCTATATAGGAGTAAGAGTGCATATGATAGTCCTGTACTGAGTGACCGTAAGTATGAGTGACTGTACGGGTGAGTGAGTGGATGTGTGTGTGTAGACCTAAGAATCAGTGAGTGGGTATGTAGTTATTGGTGTTGGAGTGTCTATGGTTTTGCGAATGGCAGTCTGTAATTTAGAGTGGGTGTATCAAAGGTTATATTAGGGTGTGAGGAGGTGCATCAGATTATCACGTGGATGATGTCATCAGTGATGTCATTTGAGATGTCATCAGTGATGTCATCAGTGATGTCACTGACCATGTCATGAGTGATGTAATATGTGACGTCATCAGCAGTGCATTGCGGGGCGCGAGTTATAGTTAGCTGAACTAACTAACGGGGAATTTCACGGGTTTTGTACGAGTGCAATGTCCAAGTAACTATAACTGTCCCTAAAACCTATGGTTTTTTCAGTGAATTTCAAAGGTTTTTTAAATGCTAATTTGTAACTATAACGTGTCTGAAACCTATGGTTTTTTCAGTGAATTTCAAAGGTTTTTTAAATGCTAATTTGTAACTATAACGTGTCTGAAACCTATGGTTTTTTCAGTGAATTTCAAAGGTTTTTTAAATGCTAATTTCTAACTATAACGTGCCTGAAACCTACGGTTTTTTCAGTGAATTTCAAAGGTTTTGTAAATGACAATTTTTAAATGTATTAATTGTTATATTAATTTTTTTCATACTGATTTACTACATTTTTAGAAACATTTTTTTTTTACATATTTTATTTTTTAAATTACATTGTAATTACATTATACATTACATTACAAAAAATACTTTATCAGAATGAATTACTTTAGTTTAAATACTTTGCAGATAGGCAATAGACTTTTAAGTACAGTAGTTACAGTTGTTGCAATGGGCAACACATTTTCAAACACAATGCAACATTCAGCTCAATGTGAATTTCTAGTTAAATGCAATTAGTTACTTTATGGATTACTTTTGTAACCACAGG
This sequence comes from Calotriton arnoldi, assembly GCA_963921515.1. NCBI lineage: Eukaryota > Metazoa > Chordata > Amphibia > Caudata > Salamandridae > Calotriton > Calotriton arnoldi. The sequence goes on from CAWUFW010000742.1 coordinate 1,846,581, forward strand.
ACTGGATCCTAGATTCAGTCCTGGTACATCTCCTGTAAACAGTTGAGTAAAAGCGTTTTGGTTACAGTCGTGATTTTTAAGGAATATTATTGTATTTTAAAAGTTGACACTGAAACTTTTTCTCATAGAATCACCAATGTTATCCTATGGAAGGAAATTCACTTAGCAGGTAAAAACTGTTATCGTTACTTTTTCTTACTCAGTGTTGGATCCTGGATCCAGCACTGGTGCATCTCCTGTAAACAGTTGAAAGAATGCGTTTAAGTCATACTGTCGATTTTTAAGGAATATTTGTAGTTTGTGAAAATCAACACTTTGAAACTTTTTTGCTGAAAACCAGTCAATGTTAGCCTATGAAGGAAATTCAAGTTACCGGTAAGTACGGTTAAAATTACTTTTGAGGATCAGTACTGGGCTGAAACATGCAGCACTGAGGTCTCTCCTGATAACAGGTGAGTAAATCGGAATTCGTATTTCGGCTGATTTTAGAGGAATATTTTAAAGTTCCAAAACTCCACACTTAGAAGAATTTCCAAGTGAAACCAGTCAATGTTAGCCTATGGAAGGAAATTCAAGTTACTGGTAAGTACGGTTAAAATTACTTTTCAGGACCAGTACTGGGCTGAAAGATGCAGCACTGAGGTCTCTCCTGATAACAGGTGAGTAAATCAGAATTCGGATTTCGGCTGATTTTAGAGGAATATTTGTATGTTTCAAAAATCAACACTTAGAAGAATTTCCAAGTGAAACCAGTCAATGTTAGCCTATGAAGGAAATTCAAGTTACCGGTAAGTACGGTTAAAATTACTTTTCAGGATCAGTACTGGGCTGAAAGATGCAGCACTGAGGTCTCTCCTGATAACAGGTGAGTAAATCGGAATTCCTATTTCGGCTGATTTTAGAGGAATATTTGCACAATGGTGAAGGGAGGGGGCGGGGCCTGAGGTGACATCTTTGCAAACGCGCCCCGTGGCGCGTTTTAAGTTGGGGGAATAAGTCCCCTTGAATCCTGAGGGTCCCTAGGGGCCAACTAGACCACCAGGAACCTCCAATATGCGCCAGGGGCTGCGTTGCAGAGACGTGTAGAGAGGCCACACCCCTTTTACACCTCACTGCAACGCAGCTCTGTGGCGCATTCTGGATGTACCTGTTGGGCTAGTTGGCCCCAGGGACCCTCAGGATTGAAGGGGATTTAATTCCCCATATTAAAACGCGCCACGGGGCCTGTTTGCACACATGTCACCTGAAGCCCCGCCCCTCCCTTCACCACTGTGCAAACGTGCCCCGTGGCGCGTTTTAAGTTGGGGGATTAAGTCCCCTTGAATCCTGAGGGTCCCCGGAGTCCAACTAGCCCACCATATACCTCCAAAAAGCGCCACAGAGCTGCGTTGCAGAGAGGTGTAAAAGGGGCGTGGCCTCTGTACACCTCTCTGCAAGGCAGCTCCCTGGCGCATACTGGAGGTACCTGGTGGGCTAGTTGGCCCTCAGGGACCCCCAGTATTCAAGGGGAATTGTTCTCTCTCTGCAAACGCGGCAGGGGGCGCGTTTGCAGAGTGGTGAAGGAAGGGGCGGGGCCTGCGGGTTTTTCTCCTCTGAAGGGGGCTGTGTGGCCCCCTTCCTTTTTCTTTTTTTGGGCCCTGGGGACCCCATCCCCCAGGGCCTTACACCTTTTTTTAAATTACCTTTTAAAAAAACGGGAAGGGGGCCGCGTGGCCCCCTTCCCTGGGCCTGTATTGGCCCCGGGGACCCCATCCCCGGGGCATGGCCTCTATATTTATTTTTTTGAGGGGGCAGCGTGGCCCCCTCCTCTGGCCATTTTAAGGCCCCGGGGACCCCATCTCCCGGGGCCGGCCTTTCCATTTTTTTATTTTTTTATTTTTCCTCTTTTTTGGGGAGGGGGCCGCGTGGCCCCCCTCCCGGGCCACTACTTGCCCCGGGACCCCATCCCCCGGGGCTGGCCCTCTCCGTTGGGGACTGTGGGGGTCCCCAATCCCCCACAGTCCCGCCGGCTCCCCACGTCCCTTGGGAGCCGGCATTGCTAGTTCCACATGGGGAGCAGCTGACATGCTGCTCCCCATGTGGAAAGCAATCGCTTTGGATATTGGAAGAGAGAGCAGGTTTCCCTGCTCTCTCTTCCAATATCCAAAGCAGTTTAGCTATGGCAGGACGGGAGCCGCGAGGCTCCCGTCCTGCCATAGCAAACTACAGTGTCCCGGGGGTAGGCACCCCGGGACACTGCAGGAGCCGGCCCTGGGGGGTGGTGGTCCCCAGGGCCATCAAGGGCTTCCAGGAGGGGGCCGCGCGGCCCCCTCCCATTCAGTACACAGCCCCGGGGAGGTGGTGGTCCCCGGGCTCTGGGGTCCGTAACGGACCCCCATATTAAAATGTTTAGTGCCCCGGGGAGGTGGTGGTCCTCGGGCGTGTGGGGGCTGGAGCCCCCCACACAGGTTTAATAATGGATTTTAAAAAAGCCCCGGGGAGGTGGTGGTCCCGGGGCTGCGGGAGGGCTCAGAGCCCTCCCGCACCATTTTTAAAAAAGCCCCGGGGGGTGGCGGTCCCCGGGCTTGGGGGCCCTTGAGGCCCCCACACATTAAATTATCCCCCACCATGCCCCCGGGACTTGGGCCACCCGGGGGCCAATTAACATCGAAGCGCGGAGACCGCGCTTTGATTTTTTTTTCGGCAGGATTCGCGCACCCTGAGCGCATCCTGCCGATTTTTAAAAATTATTATTATTTTTTTTTTGCCCAGGGGGTCCTTGTGGGACCCCTGAGCAAACCTAGGGGTCAGGGTGTTTCTACCCTGCTCCCTTTGTGCGCTTTGCGCACTTGTTTCTGTCCCTCGGTTCTACCGAGGGATAAAATGGCTGCCAACATTTCCTGAATCGGAATGTTGACAGCCAGCTGACAGCCAATTAACATGCAGCTCGTGATCGGGAGGGTACGCGGACCCTACTCGTCCCTAGATATCACTAACTTTTTACTTTTCATTTTCTCAGCAACTACTGAACGGATTTACACCATTTAACAAAAAGGGTTCTTTCTGAACCAAGAACTACCTCTTTGCCAAATTTGGTGTAATTCCGTTCAGCAGTTCGGGCTGTAGCCGTGTCTAAAGTTTCCTATGGGAAAATGCATGGGGAAAACGCGTTTTGGGACCCCCTTTTTCTCGGCCCCGCTTGACGTATCACCCCGAGACTTTCAGGGTAGGAGCGGACCGGAGCGCCCCACGAAGTTTGAAAATTTCGCGAAGATACGTCAACCGGCAAGAGAGTTATTTCAAATAGAATGTCGCGGATTTCCTATGGATAATAGGTTGTAACTATAACTATCTACTGGCGACCGCCAGTAGATAATATACATATATACATATATATATAGAGATATTTACTGAAAAAACAAAAAGATAAGTAATGTTATAGTTAGGTGCAATAAAAAGATCTGTTTCGGTTTACAAAAAAAAAACCTGAGAAATTCACTGAAAAAACCAAAGGTTATAGTAACATTATAGTTAGGTGAATGCATCAGTGACAACATTAACGTTTGGAACTAAACAAACCACAGAAATTCACCCGTTATAGTTAGCAAAGCTAACTATAACTTGCGCCACCGCCATGCACTGCTTATGACCTCACATATTATATCACTCATGACATGTTCTATGACATCATTTATGACATCACTGATGACATCTCAAATGACATCTCAAATGACATCATTGATGACACCACTGATTAACCCCCCAGGGCCTTTAGAGGCTCGGGGAGATAAGGTGTGCAGCCCCCTCCCCTTTTCACCCAAATGTGGGCCATGGGAGGGCTCCCCGGTTCCTTTATTGGCTCACGGATTGGAGCCATGTGATCCCTCCCCTTTCTTAAGAAAACCGGCCCAGTGGATGGGGCTCTCCTTTTTTTATGAATTCAGACCCAGGGCAGGCTCCCTGGGCCTATAACTATTGAATGCTGCCTGGCCGCCATTTTATTTTCTATTCCACGGGAGACCAGTGGGATCATGGCATTTTTTGTCAATTTTTGGGCCTAGTGGGTCGGGGTATCCCTACCCTGCTGCCTTATATTATTATTATTTTTTTGTTTTACTTCAGAACAGGGAACTAAGTCCCCGAGTCCTGTAATGGCTGCCAACATTTTTCCTATGGCTCCCATGGGATCGAGATGGATAAAGGGAAGTAAAGCTCCCTGGGACAACCAGAATGCTCTATTTTTAAACTGGTGCTCCTGCAAGAGTCTCGAGATTCTTGGGGACCCAACCGTTCCAGATATACAATTATATTTCAACCTCAATTTCTCAAAACTTACTGAATGGATTTACACCAAATCACAAAAAGCACAATTTGCGGACCAAGATCTAGCTTCCTGCTAAATCTGGTGTAATTCCATACAGCAGTTTTTGCTGTAGTCTTGTCTAAAGAAGTCTATGGAAAATGTATGGGGATTTTGCATTTTGGGACCCCCTTTTTTCTCTGCTCCCGCTTCACGAATCCCCCCAAAACTTTCCATGCACAAACTAGTAAAAAAAACAGCACCTTTTTGGAAAGTTTAATGGAGATTCGCCAAACTGTGCCAAAGTTATTAGCAACACAAAACACTTTTCCTATGGAACAGCTGACCTAACTATAACTACCTAGTGGCAACTGCCACAAGGCTCTATATATCCATCTATCTATCTATTCACTGGAAAAAACAACGGTTACAGGGACATCAGAATAAGGAAATAGAATTAAAAAACTCAAATTCACTGAAAAGAAGCAAAGGGTCTGGAAGTGGCTCGGATAGTGGTGGAAACATAAGTGCAGTGTGGGTGTGTGAGTGGATGTGTAAGTGCCTCTGTCGCTGTTTCACTTGGTGTGTGAGTGGTTGTATGGTTTTGTAAATAGGTATGTGAGTTGCTATATGGGTGGATGACTGGGTGTATGGGTCTGTAAGTGTCTGTGTGTAACGGACTCTGAGTGCTGGGAACATGAATGGCTGTATAAGCGTGGGTGTGACAATGCCTGTATGGATGTGTGAATGACTATGTAAGTGGATGGATAGGCGAGTAAATGGATGTGTGAATGGTTTTATGGGTGTGTGACTGAGTGTGTCAGTCACTCTTTGGCTATATCAGTGGTGAGTACATAAGTGCATTTGTGAGAGTATAAGTGGGTGTGTAAGTGCATGACTGTGTGAGTGGGTGCAAATTACATACTATTAAATTGATTACTATAAGCAAGCACCCACATCTAATTTTTAACACATTAATTCATACTGGCTTAATATAATAACTATATTTTTAGTACAGCAATTCCTGTTCCTCCTTTGCTGCTCCCTATATTGTAGTTAATGTTCTCATCCAAGCTCCCTTCTATTTTGCCTTCTACTGTAGTGTCTAGAAGATGCGCATTTTCTTTCAACTTATATACACACTTTTTTAAAATATACTTTGTTATACTACAACCTAATTAACATGCCTGTAAAATCTCTTTGCTGTTGTGCAATGTTTGTTATAATATCTTTTAACATCTGTTCTCCACTGCAAATCTCAAGTCAGAACTATGGCAATTCTCCTCCACACTCAGTCGAAAAGAACCAAAAATTGCTACCCTTCCCCATGTGCTCTTACTCATACTCCTATACTTAGCAAATCACAGACTTCCTTTTAACTTTTATTGTTGTTATACCACTCCGAAATGGTCACTATTTTTTTTAACCCTTTCCATGTTTACTGGAAAGAAGCCCAATTTGGTAGGTTTCTGCGGATCCACCGCACCCCCGTGTAACTTCACGGTGGACCAGCGGATCTGCACAGAAGCACTTTAAAGCATTTAACAGTCTACTGTTAAAGCTTTTAAGTAGATTTCATTTTGTGAAATATTGCCAGTTGCAAGGCATACACTCCCTATGAGAAATTTTTGTACACTGCTTTTCTATATTACACAGCATTCTCTTTTGTTCTCTTCCCCAACAGTCTTTTAGCTCTGTTTCCATAGTAACCATGTTTCCAGTGGCCTCTGCCTACCCGTAGTTGAAACTTTCACAAGACTTTCTCTAAACAGCATACTAGTTTCACATTAACTGAAGCAAAGTGTGGTTGACTGTTACCAATTCAAGGATATCCTAAACAACATAACCTTTTATTTTATTTTACCAAAGCCAATCATAAAGGTAGTTACTTTTTTTGTTACAGTCACTAGTCCTGCACATCTCCACCATCCAATCAAATATGCTTTTATATTTTACTTGTTGTCCTCCATTTGAGCTGCCTTTCATCTTCAAAACTACCTCATTCTGCTGCAGCCTTTTCCTGTGCGTTACTCCTGCTTGTCTCTAAAATGATCAGAGTCTAGATTGTGGACCATAGTTGTGTGCCAGAGATAGTGCTAGAAAGAGTGACATTGACAGGGACCTAGGTTTATCTAACGTAGACATTACATGGGTTGGCCCGAAAGGGTTAAAGTGGCATCAATTGCTGACTTTGGTTGGAATGCATTGCGAATTGCCAACATCCAAACCTCATGATTGTGCACTGTGGTGGCAATGACCGAGGTACAATTACTGGGGTAGGACTTGAAATCCTAATGAAGGATACCTTTGGTAAATGAATGTTACTTTTCCCACATACTGCCTTGTTGTTCTCAAACATTTGCCAAAGACAGAAGTGGCAGTGGTCAACCCGATTGTGTCCACAGACACAGAAATCCAGGAAACGACAATAAAACCGTTTCTGCATTCCTCAGAGAACAAAAGATGAGCACAACAACTTACGCTTCGATATGGATGGAATATATCGAAAAGATGGAGTCCATTTAACAGACGGAGGCAACAGGATGTTCCTCAACAACTTGAACGACTGCATCCTGTTCTATGTGCAATTTTAATCTACACATCTTAAACACTAAGGTTTTTGAGGATGTGTGAGTGGCTGTATGCGTCTGAGTGGCAGTGTAAGTGCTTTATGGGTTTGTGAGTGGTTTTGTGGGTGTGTGATTAGCTGTTTGGGTCAGTGAGTGGATGTGTAAGTGGCTGTATTAGTCAGTGAGTGGGTATACGAGTGGCAGTATGGGTCTGGGAGTGAGAGTGGCTGCATGTGTGTGTGAGTGGCTGCATGGGTTTATGAGTGGGTGTGTGAATATGTGCATAGGTCTGTTAGTGGGTGTGTGACTGCCTGTGGGGGTCTGTAAATGGGTGTTAGAGTGCCTGCGTGTGTCTGAGTGGGTCTGGAAGTGTTTTATTTTTTCAAAGTGTATTTCAAGATTCACAAATCTGTTGCAGATTTACACGAGGAAGCCGCACTGAGCCTCGCAGTAGACCTGCAGATTCCCAAAGTGGGAGTATTTTTTTTTAACTCATCTCGTACCCAACATAGGTCCCTCTAACACTCCTCTAACACACCCATGGGGTCAGGCTACCTCTACCCAGACCCCTTTAGCCATCTTTTAGATACATTTTGAGGCCTCAGGACAGTTCCCCAGTAGTTAAAATGGCAGCAGCAATCTCCCGGTCAGGTTGTGGTCATCCAACCACAGCATTGCTGGTGGCGCGTGAAGTATCGGATCCACCACAGGGGATTCACGGAGGGATCAGTGGAAGGCCCGCGTCCCTAGATATACAAGTTTGTTTTTTCTTTAATAACTCCAACTACTGAACAGATTTACACCAAAAGGGCATTTCCTGGACCAACAGCTACCTCTCTGCCAAGTTTGATGTAATTCTGTCCAGCAGTTCGGGCTGTAGTCGTGTTCAAATTCCCTATGGGAAATTGCATAGGAAACGCACATGTCTTGACCCCCCCCTTTTTCTCGGTCCCCGCTTGATGAATCACCCCAAAACTTTCTGTGCAGAAGTAGACAAAGTGGGCCACTTATTTTGGAAAATTTCGTGAAGATTATTCAAACAGTACCAAAGTTATAACCAAACCAAAAAATACTTTTCCTATGGAAACTAGGTCCTAACTATAACTACCTACTAGCAACCTCCAGTAGATAGAATATATATATATATATATATATATATATATATATATATATTCACTGAAAAAACCATAGGTTTCAGGCACGTTATAGTTAGAAATTAGCATTTAAAAACCTTAGAAATTCACTGAAAAAACCATAGGTTTTAGGCACAGTTATAGTTAGTTGGACATTGCACTCGTACAAAACCCGTGAAATTCCCCCGTTATAGTTAGTTCAGCTAACTATAACTCGCACCCCGCAATGCACTGCTGATGACGTCACATATTACATCACTCCTGTCATAGCAAACTACAGTGTCCCGGGGGTAGGCACCCCGGGACACTGCAGGAGCCGGCCCTGGGGGGTGGTGGTCCCCAGGGCCATCAAGGGCTCCAGGAGGGGGGCTGCGTGGCCCCCCTCCCAACCAATGCACAGCCCCGGGGAGGTGGTGGTCCACTGGGCTCGGGGGTCCTTAACGGACCCCCTAATTTACATGTTAGAGCCCCAGGGAGGTGGCGGTCTCGGGCGTGTGGGGGCTCGAGCCCCCACACATTAGTTTATTTTTTTTAAAAGAAGCCCCGGGGGGTGGCGGTCCTCGGGGCTGCGGGAGGGCCGAGAGCCCTCCCGCACCATTATTTATTTAAAGCCTCCATTTAACAAAAAGGGTTCTTTCTGAACCAAGAACTACCTCTTTGCCAAATTAGGTGTAATTCCGTTCAGCAGTTCGGGCTGTAGCCCTGGCTAAAGTTTCCTATGGGAAAATGAATGGGGAAAACACGTTTTGGGTCCCCCCTTTTTTCTCGGCCCCTGCTTGACGAATCACCCCGAGACTTTCAGGATAGGAGCGGACCGGAGCGGGCCACAAAGTTTGAAAATTTCGCGAAGATTCATCAACCGATGCAAGAGTTATTTCAAATAGAATGTTGCAGATTTCCTATGGAAAATAGGTCCTAACTATAACTATCTACTGGCGACCGCCAGTAGATTATATATATATATATATATATATATATATATATATATATTATCAAGAAAGTAAATAGGAAATTGGAAGCTGTACATATGTGGATCCCTCCGCAGCTGATTTAGGAAGGGAAGGCACACACAACATTCACCAACTTTCATTACATCTACATATTCTCTAATAATTTTAGTATAAACATTATCCTTAAATAGACTAACTAAATTTTCTCTATGCACTGGTACATCACGTTCATCAGTTTCTTTTAGTAGTAATCAACATTCACAGCATTAGCATGATTTGAAGCGTTTACCACAGAAGTAAGCACAACAGTCCCATATTCTAATTGAAACAGAAACATATCATTGTAAAAAAAAAAAAAATCTACAAAAATTTACTGTAAAACATTACATTTCTCTTTTTTTCATATTTTATTAAAACCAAACAAAAAAAAAATAATGTTAGACCTGGCATCCTTGGCGCAGTTTCCCCTAATTTTTTGCCTTTGTTTTTGCTGGCCTTAGTATTCTGCGCACTTTACCACTGCTAACCCGTAATAAAGCGCTTGTGCTCTTTCCCTATAATGTTGTAACATTAGCTTATCCCCAATCGGTATATTTAATTTACATACAAGTCCCTAGTAATGTGCACTAGAGGTGCCCTGGGCCTGTAAATTAAATACTACTAGCACTGTTTGTGCCACCCACTTCAGTAGCCCTTTAAACATGTGTCAGGCTTTCCATTGCAGAGTCTGTGTGTGTAGTTACACTGCCATGTAGACCTGGCAAGATAAACCTCGTCAGGCCCAAACCTTCCTTTTTAATACATATATCAACCCTAAGGTAGGCCCTGGACAGCCCAAAGGTAGGTTGCAGGGTATTTAAAAAGTCGGACATGTACTTTTAAGTTTTACATGTCCTGGTAGTGAAAAACTCTGCAATTTGTTTTTCACTCCTGCCAGGCCTATATCTCCCATAGGATAACATTGGGATTGCCTCATTACATTTTATAAGTGCAATTCGCAAATGGGGTGATATACCTGGATCACGCTTGATATCTCTGGAATCCTAATTTAAAGTCCTAACTTATGGTGAAGTTGGATTTTAAATTACAATTCTGAAAATTCCACTTTTAAAAAGTTGGCATATTCTTACCATATAGATAAACAACAGGAGAGAGAGGGAAAGGAACTGGAGCCACTCTTAGTCCCCCTGAACAATAATGTATAAACAACAAAAGAGTGTATCCAACTGAGGAAGAGCTAGCAAGAGAAAATCACTGTGATTTAAAAGAACCCTCACTCACCAACCTAGTTGGTGACATGCTTCATCATTGGGTTCCCACCTGAGAGGCCGAGTGCCTCTCTGGTGTGCTACGACGCCCGATTACAGCGGAGCAGGTTTTTTGTGTGACGTGAGTGCAAGTCGTGAGTGTGAAAAGTGGTTTAAAAAAATACCTCAGTTTTATCCCAGAACAATTTTAATGGTGGAAAACTGGGCACTGTTAAAAACAGGTGCGTCGGATGTTTCAATATCTGGTTTTAGTTGACCAGATACATCCTAAAGTGAAAAGAAACAATTGGTCAACATGTTTCTGCTTCTAGTTATATTAAGTGAAGCATTCGTCAGGACCTACACACCACGGCGGTATGCGGACGCTAAGGCGCACCGTAACCTGTGGTGGAATAAACCGCATAAACTCACGGTTAATGTGCAGCCTTCAGGATTTCTGAAAGCCGTTGATATCTGTTGAGACAAAGACACTTAATATAACAGATATTAAAACATCCGACGCACCTGTTTTTAACAGTGCCCAGTTTTCCACCATTAAAATTGTTCTGGGATAAAACTGAGGCATTTTTTAAAACCACTTTTCACACTCACGACTTGCACTCACGTCACACAAAAAACCTGCTCCGCTGTAATCAGGCGTCGTAGCACACCAGAGAGGCACTCGGCCTCTCTGGTGGGAACCCAATGATGAAGCATGTCACCAACTAGGTTGGTGAGTGAAGGTTCTTTTAAATTAGTGATTTTCTCTTGCTAGCTCTTCCTCAGTTGGATATATTCTTACCATAGCCATTTGGTGCCTGGAGCCTGTCTCCGACCACATGTCTGGATGTAGTTGGCAGTTGGGCTTTGTGTATTCCACCTAGACAGCCACACACAATGGGAGCTTTGGTGTGACTTGATGGGCCATCCTTACAGGTTAAGAGGGAGGAGCTAGGCACAGACTCAGTTACACCTGAATAGGCTGTGTCCTGTCCACACACAAAGGGCTGCATAACCCCCTGTAGTGATCCTGGAGCCAGGGCAAGATGCGTGGGGACAGCTGTGCACTTCAATGGCATCTCTTTGAAGTCTCCCCCACTTCAAAAGCACCATTGAGTATAAGTATTGGGCTTCAGACACCACCACTTCAGAACACTTCTGGACCTGTGGATACTCTGCCAGGAAGAAGGACTGCTGTGCTGTTGAAAGGACTGCCACTCTGCCACTCTGCTGGACTGCCACTCTGCTGGACTGCTGCTTTGCTCTGCTGACCTGCTGCCCTCTTGCTTTGGTGAGAACTGGACCTGCATCTCTTGAACCCAGAACTTAGAGTGACTCCAATGGCTAGTTGGCTGGCCTTCTGATCTGAAGCCTCAGAATCATATTAGGCTTCCAACAACCTTGCATCTGCACCTGGACTCTGCTATCTATGAGTCTACCTTGCCAAGTGGTGCCAGCCCAGTCGTGGACCCTTGGAGGTAGACCTAAGGTGCTTACCAGCAGAACAGATGCATCTTCTCTGCTGAGCGGGGCATCCTCGAGCCGAACCGATGCATCGCCTCGGCTGAGCGGTGCATCCTTGAGCAGAACCGATGCATCCCTGGTGCGTGGATTGGACCTGGCTTAGAAGGTCCGCATTGCCCCCGCAGTCCTTGGAACAGACGTACTGCTGAAGGCATGGCACATCTCTGACCTAGGTCCTCACATCCCTCGTCGACTGCAGCTAGACGACGACGGCCTCTGCATCGCAGCCCCTCGGAAGTCACGCATCGCCAGCTGTGTGCTTTATTCTCAACACCTGGACTTCGCATTGGAAGCCCAGTCGATGGGATCTTAAACAACGACGCTACAGGACCTCCCATCACAGCCTCGCCGCATCTCAGAACCGACGCATCGCTTATACTGCACATCACTTTTTTGCCTTGGATCCACGCAACGCTCCACAACCAGGATTTAAGGTACTTTGTTCAGTGGGTCTAACCTGGTCCCTGTAGCCAGCCCGCGGCCCATCGTGGTCAGCCTGAACTTGTTACTATGTCCTAGTCTGGCACAACCAAACATCCCTTGTTGCCACTTTGTGCTTTTTGGTGCCATCTTACCCTAGAAATTTGAAATTCAATATCTCCAGTTGCCCTGATTGGATTTGTTGCTGTTTTAGTCTTGTTTTAATTATTAAAAATGACACTATATTCCTAAACCTGGTGTGGGATCTTTTTGTGTTGTATTTTCACTGTTTTAATGTTTGAAGTGTTGCACAAATACCTTACACACAGCCTTCAAGGTAAGCCTCACTGCTCTGTGCCGAACTAACAGAGGGTGAGCACAGGTTAATTTGGGGTTTTCTTGTGCCTTACCCGGACTATGATTATGGATGATGCTTGACCAAAGCTCACACCCCAGTCAACAAGTAGCCCAATTTCTAACAAATAATCTCGGTTTTCTTTTCAAAAGATCATTTAAGTTCGATTTCAATTCTCTTTGTTCAACAGCAGTCTCGAAAATGTTATCTTAAAAAGTATCTTTATTCAAATCCAGGTGGTTCTAATTCTTTTTCAATCTCTGATTCACTCTCAAATTTATACTAGTATGGATTCACCAACGTATAGTCATCCAACACAGTTTCATCTTCTGCTTATTATGAAACTGTAGCTTAATGCACTCATTCAGGCGAGGTATATTTTCCATTTAGAACTCTCTCAATCTCATTGATTTTTTGGTCATTGTTGATTCACTTCCACTAGTTTCAGAATCTGTCTCCCAGACTTTTTTCTGGTTCAGTGTTTTCTTTTGCAAGCTCTCTTCCTTGGAATATTATCAAAGTTTCTTTACTCTCCAAGGAAATTTGCCTCGAACTCAAACTTGAACTTTGATCAGCTTTGTCTTTGGCTGCTCTGTTCACTGTAAACTACTTCTTTCCACTGGAGTCTTTGTAACTTTAATCTTCAACTGCAACTTTATGCGCTTGGATCAGAGACTACTTCTTACTGCCACTCATGCCTTTGTCTTTTGTACTGTAACAGTCCTTCACTCAGATCTGAGCCTTGAAATTAGGCTTCAGGAATTTCAGGTTCTTCATCAGAACTTTCACTAACCTGAAACTTCACCACTTCATTTTGCTTATGGTCATTGTCTTCACCAGTTTCAAAATTTTCAACCCCCTCTGGATTCATTCTGCGCATTTGAACTTGGCTTTCAGCCGGACTTTGCACTTGGCTCTGTGAACACAATTCTACTACCTTCATGTGAGCATCGTGAATCCACTGGGCACACAGCACACTTTATGGCAGTGTTCGTTGTCAATATTATCTGGTAATGACCCTTCCAACGATCCTCCAAGCAGTTGTTCCTAATATGTTTTCAAATCACAATTCAGACGCCATGGTTGAGGTTATGGCAAGCAATATCTGTGGATTCTTCTGTTGCCACATTCACCCGATGAGACAAATTTCATCATATCAGCCAGACCTTAGGTATAATCAAGCACAATGTTATAAGTTAACGATGCTAGTGCAGCTCAAGGAACATAGTCAAGCTTCATTGTTCTTCCCATGATAATCTCATGGGGCGATAAATCAGTGTTATGCTCATCAAAACAAGAGGATGGGCATCAGGTCACTTTAAACTAGTTGAATTACACATTTTCACCAATTTATTCCTGAGGGTACCATTGGCTCCTCTTACAATTCCTGAAGATTGTGGTTGATAACTACAATTAAATTTTGAGCTTATCTCAAACGCTGTCAAGATTATTTGCAAAACCTTATTTTTAAAATGAGTTCTGCAATATGTCTTAATAGAAGCAAAACCACCAAATCTAGGAATCAACTATCTCAACAATTTGGAAACTGTAAGACTATCTGAGCCTCATCCAATTTAGAAAACAAGCAGATGATTTGCAAGATGTACTTCAAACCATTACAATCTGGTATATCGATAAAATCTAATTGGAGACTTGTAAATGGGCCTTTTGATTTTCCAATATGATTCATAACCGTAACTGTTCTTTCGCCTTGATTATTCAAATGACATTAAACATTGACATCTCAAAATCCTGTATTTTCCCAGAACTTTTTGAATTTTGAATATTATAATCAGACTATCACTACCTGCATGAGATCTGTTATGTAAATATTTGCACATTGAATAAAACATCGAATCCGGCAAGAGATATTTATGCTCAACATTCACATACAAATCCTGATAATTTTTCTTGTAACCAAGCCTCTTCAATTTTCATTGCTCATCTTCCGGGGCATCATCCTGCAAGTCTCTATTTACTCAATGAAGTCTACATTTAACTCCTAAAGAAACAATGATCATTTTCTGCATTTTGTACTGAATTAGTTCTCATTTCTCCACTTTCACTCTCTTGTACAATTTTTTCATCATGTAATGCACAATATTTTGCCACTTGCTCAGTATACTTATTCCCAAGCATGATCATTTCTTTTCCACCTTCATGGGCAATGCCTTTTACAACAGAAATGTATTTTGGTTTTTGTATGCCCTTCAACAAATTCAATATGTAAGCACTATTTTTTTAGGGGCTCCTGAGGATGTCATAAAAACCCTTTAGGACCATAACTGATCATAGTCATGGACAACTTCAAAACCATACTAGCGGTCTGTTTAGATTGTCACATCCAAATTCTATGATAAGCAGCAAGCTCTCATTAATGCAACTAATTCTGCCACGTATGCTGAAGTAACGTTTGGCAGAGAAGATGCTTCTAAAATATCAAAAATTGAACATGCTGCATAGGCAGAACTCACCATCAATCTCATTATTTTCCCTATCTTCACAACTCTGGTCTGAAATAGGAAGCAGTTTTGCTTGACTTGGAACATTACACCACCTAATAGAGGTTCTCTACTACAAATGCACAAGTTACTAACTTGTGTAACGATATATCTGTAAGAGACAGTAGTTAGTGACAGATTCCTTACCTTAGAATATCCCCAGGCGTCAGGCTGGATCCGGAAAGTTTTTGCGTAGCAGTACCCTTGCGCGTCGGTAGGCGGCGTCGTGCGGCTCCGCGTCCGTCGTCGGCGTTGTGATCGCCGGGATGACGTCGCGGGCAGTACTTAGACGCCGCCCCTGCGCGCTGACGTCAGTTCTGTACATGACTTTCCGCGCCAGGAACGCAGAGCCATGCAAGAAGCTGACATAGGTGTCTGAAAAATACTAGGGCCCTGAAAGGGATGTCCTTAACCCTAGAAATCAGTTCGCAGAACGGGAGGATGGGTGGGCGGTAGGAATCTGTCACTAACTACTGTCTCTTACAGATATATCGTTACACAAGTTAGTAACTTGTGCATCTGAAAGAGACACGTTAGTGACAGATTCCTTACCTTAGAATAGATACCCCAGCAATACCAACCCTGGTGGTGGGTCTGCGAACAAAGATCAGACAAGGAAGTCCCGGAAGACAGAACGGCCAAAGAAGCCGTCCCTCCGGACCTGACTGTCAAGGCAGTAATGCTTTGTAAACGTGTGCAGCGAGGCCCACGTAGCTGCCTGACAGATATCCTGCAGCGGAACACCGCGGCCCAAAGCCGTGGTAGCAGCCGTTGCCCTGGTGGAATGGGCACGCAGCCCAACAGGAGGCTCCTTCTTAGCCAAAGAATAGCAGGCTTTGATACACAAGGTTACCCAGCGGGAGATGGTTCTCTTGTGCACCGCCCGACCTTTTTGGCGCCCACGTAGCCAACAAAGAGCTGGTCATCCACCCGGAAGTGTTGTGTGTGGTTGATGTAAAAGGAAAGCGCACGTTTTGGGTCCAGACGGTGGAGCCTCTCTTCCTCTCTGGAAGGATGCGGAGGCGGAAAGAAGGTGGGCAAAGTGATGGTCTGCCCAATGTGGAAGGCAGTAACCACCTTTGGCAAGAAGGACGGACGCGTCCTAAGAACAACCTTGTCTGGATGGACAGACAGAAAGGGAGGTTTACATGATAGAGCCTGGAGCTCACTCACCCGCCGAGCGGAGGTGATGGCCACCAGAAAGGCTGTCTTCAGAGTCAGAAGACGAAGAGGACAGTTATGTAGAGGCTCAAAGGGAGCGCACATAAGAAAGGTAAGAACCAAGTTCAAGTCCCACTGAGGCATCACAAACGGAACAGGAGGGAAGAGGTGTGTAATGCCTTTTAGAAACCTGTTAACAGGGGACTTGAAAAGGGAGGGCTGATCAGGAAGCCTGAGGAAGGCCGAGATGGCACAAATATAGCCCTTGATGGTACCCAGGGCAGAACCCTGTTGGGCCAGGGAAAGAAGGAACAGAAGAACCTCAGAAAGAGGGGCAGAAAGGGGATTCACAGCCTTTGCTGTGCACCATGCCACAAACTTGTTCCACCTGCAGGCGTATACCACCTTAGTGGAGGGACGCCTGGCTGCCAGAATCACATCACAAACTTCGGGAGGCAAGTCGAAAGGAATCAACTGCCGCCGCTCAAGCAGGTGGAGGCTGGACAGGTTCGGGTGGAGGACCGTCCCCTGCTGCTGCGACAGAAGATCCTCCCAAAGAGGCAGACGGATCGGGGGATCTACGCTCATACTGAGTAGCTCGGGATACCAAACTCTTCGAGCCCAGTCCGGAGCCACAAGAATGACTTGGGCCCGGTCGTGCCGAATCTTCAACACTCTGGGTAGAAGTGGTATAGGCAGAAAGGCGTACAACAGACCGCAACTCCACTCGCGACGAAAAGCGTCGCCGAGCGAGTGCCGCCTTGGAAATTCCAACGCGCAGAGCTGATGACATTGTGCGTTCTCTTCGGTGGCGAATAGATCTAACCAAGGCTCTCCCCACTGTAGAAAGAGTCCTTGCGCCACTTCCGAGTGAAGACGCCATTCGTGATCCATCATGCACCTGCGGCTGAGTTCGTCCGCCCTGGCGTTCAGGGAACCTGCCAGGTGTTGAACCATCAGGAACATGTCCTGATGTTCCAGCCATGTCCAGAGGCGCAGAGCCTCCTGACAAAGGGTCCACGACCCCACCCCGCCTTGTTTGTTGCAATACCTCATGGCGGTGGTGTTGTCTGTGAACACCTGCACTACCTTCCCTTTGACAGAGGGAAGGAATGCCTTGAGTGCAAGTCGGATCGCCCGGAGCTCCAGAAGGTTGATATGGAGCCGGGACTCCGCCGGAGACCAGAGGCCTCTGATCTCCGCCTCTCCCATGTGACCGCCCCATCCCAGAAGGGACGCGTCCATCACAACTGTGTGCTCTGGCTGGGGAAGGGAGAGTGATCTGCCCATGACCCATTGCCGGTTCGATAGCCACCACTGCAACTGTTTTGCAGTCCCCTCCGAGATCTGGACGTGATCGGACAGGTTGCCCTGGTGCTGCGCCCACTGGAACTTCAGGTCCCACTGCAGAGCCCGCATATGCCATCTGGCATGAGTGACCAGCAGGATGCAGGAGGCCATGAGGCCCAGCAGCCTCAGGGTCATCCGTACCGAAACCCAGGATAAAGGCTAAAAGATCGGAATCATAGCCTGAATATCCCGGACTCGCCGTTCGGGAGGATAGGCCCGAAACTGCGTCGTGTCCAGAACTGCTCCCATGAAAAGGAGCTGTGGAGAAGGAATCAGATGCGACTTCGGCACATTGATGGAGAACCCCAGCGAGTGCAGGAGTTCGGCCGTAGTCTGGAGGTGGGAGACGACTGCCTGGGACGAGCTCCGCCTTCAGCAGCCAGTCGTCGAGGTAGGGGAAGACTGGAACCCCTGCCCGGCGCAGATGAGCTGCGACCACCGCCATCACTTTCGTGAACACCCGAGGGACACTTGTAAGGCCAAAGGGGAGCACGGTGAACTGAAAATGCTGGAGGCCTACCGTGAACCGCAGGTAACGCCCGTGGGCCGGCAGGACGGGGATGTGAAAATAAGCGTCCTGCAAGTCCAACGCTACCAACCAGTCTCCAGGGTCGAGGGCAGTCAAGACCTGAGCTAGGGTGAGCATCTTGAACGTCTCATTCCGGAGGAAGCGATTGACGTTCCGGAGGTCCAAGATAGGACGCATGTCCTCCTTGTCCTTTTTGGGCACCAGGAAGTAGTGGGAGTAGCAACCACGTCCTACTTCTGGGGTCGGAACATGCTCGATGGCCCTCTTGGCCAAGAGGGCCGTGACTTCCTTCTGCAGAAGTACCAAGTGATCCCCTGACATGCGGTGGAATTGAGGTGGCATGGCTGGGGGGGTGGTCTCGAAGGGGAGGGAGTAGCCCCTTCGGACAATGTCCAAGACCCACCTGTCCGAGGTGATGGGACGCCAGTGGTGAAGGTGATGGCGGACCCTGCCCCCTACTGGCGTGCTGTGCACCGGAAAGGAGGGACTAGGAGGGCTTGGAGGCCACGGACGGGTTGGAGGTGGTGGCCTAACCCGCACGCTGGTTGCCCGAACCGCCACGGCGGTATCCACGTCCTCGGCCACGCGAAGGCGCTTGCTGCGCAGGCCGTTGGCTGGGCAGCTGACATGACTGGGCGCCCCTTCCGTGGCCACGAAAGGGGCGAAAAGCAGAGGTGAGCGGAGGGCGTACAATAGAAAGGCCCAGGGACTTGGCAGTAGCCCGTGAGTCCTTAAACCGCTCCAGCGCATGGTCTGCCTTTGAACCAAAAAGACCGACTCCATCAAAGGGCATGTCCATGAGTGTATTCTGGACATCACCCGAGAAACCAGTTGTTCTCAGCCAGGCGTGGCGACGTAGCGCCACCGTCGTCGCAAGCGATCTGCCCAGCGAGTCGACGGTATCAAGGCCACAACGGATGGTGTATTTAGCCGCATCTCGCCCTTCCGCAATGGCGCGAGTAAGCAGTGTCTGGACCTCCTCAGAACACTGCGGCAAAACAGCCGCCACCGAATCCCACAGGGAGTGGGTATATCGGCCCAAAAGGCAAGCGGTGTTGACGGACCGCAATCCAGCACTGGAGGAAGAAAAAGCCTTCTTCCCAAATTGGTCCAGGCGTTTGGATTCCCTATCCGGAGGGGCGGTGGGGAAGGCGGTTTGGGAGGCAGAGGCTTGGACAACCAAGCTCTCGGGGGTGGGATGTTGGGAGAGAAACAAGGGGTCGCCCGGAGCAGGGCAATGGCGTCGGGCCACGTTCCTATCCACAGGAGCCCCTGTGGTGGGTTTGGACCAGGCACCCAAAAGAACGTCAGTGAGTGCATCATTAAACGGCAGCACAGTCTCCGAGGAGGAAGCCTCCGGCTGAAGCACTTCTGTCAGGAGGTTAGTCCTGACGGCCACAGTAGGCAACTGGAGATGTAAGGCTCCAGCTGCTCTACGCAACACCGTTGCAAAATTAGCTCCCTCCTCCGTAGCCATGGGAGGAGACAGCATGCCAGTGTCAGGGGAGGTGTCTAGACCACTGGCATCCCCAAGTTCCTCAGCCCAGTCCGGATCATACTCACTCTGTTGTGTGAGAGGGTCCTCAGACCCCTCCCAGCTCTCCTGGTCCTCCTCTTGTTCAAAATATGGAGGTGGAGGGACATTTGGGACCCAAGGTCTCATCGGCGCCGGAGCCGGCGTCGAGCGACGCCGGTCCGGCTCCATGTCCGGAGCCGGAGAGAACCGGGGAACGACGCCGTCCGGGAGCCCCGGACGGCGTCAGGAACGGCACCGGGGACATCGGCGTCGGCGGAGGCGTGGTTAGGTCAACCGGCGTCGATGGGGGTTGCGGTACCACCGGAGCCGGGATCGAGGCCGGGGCCGAGGCCGGGATGAAGGCTGGTGGGACAGGCGGCGCCGGGACCGGAGTCGACGGCGGTGCCGGGGCAACCCCATCAGGCCCGCGGGGCCCGAAGGCGCACCGGAGGGGCCTGAAGGCCCGAAGAGGCGGGCCATGGCCGACAGGAATTCCTGTAGTTCGGCCGGAGTCGCCCCCGAACCCGGAAAGGACAGGTAATGCGGGGCGGCTCTACAGGCATGTCCGGGGCCGCGGGGACGGTGCCCACTGGGGCCTCAGCCGAGTCGCGAGACCGGCGAGGCGAAGTCTTAGAGCGATGACGCTTCTTAGACTTCTTGTGCTTCGACTTACCCGAGGAGCGCGAAGACTTGGACTCCGACGACCGGCGGGGACTCCGCGACCGGCCCCTCGACCTCTCCCGGGACCGGGGCTTGGTGCAGCCCGGAGCCGACTGCCGGACCTCGAGTAGCTTTCGAAACCGCTCTCGCAAAGCCTTCGGATGAAGTTTCCGGCAGTCAGGGCACGACTTCGTGTCGTGGTCTCGGCCGAGACAGAAGAGACCCTCGAGATGCGGGTCCGTGATCGACATCATGCGACCACAGGCTCCGCATGGCTTAAAGCCGGGCATCCCTACGACACCTAGGAGTCGTGAAGACTCTATGAAGAAACAGTGAAAAAATTCACAAAAAAGTTAGTCAAAAATTGACTAGGGCACTGCTCTTCCCGGATCTGCGCTTACTGGCGCGGAAAAAGAAGAACTGACGTCAGCGCGCAGGGGCGGCGTCTAAGTACTGCCCGCGACGTCATCCCGGCGATCACGACGCCGACGACGGACGCGGAGCCGCACAACGCCGCCTACCGACGCGCAAGGGTACTGCTACGCAAAAACTTTCCGGATCCAGCCTGACGCCTGGGGATATTCTAAGGTAAGGAATCTGTCACTAACGTGTCTCTTTCAGATATAACCTGCTCATAATGGGTCAGTTTTCAGTTAGTTATATGCTGTGTTCTCTTTCTGGTCAAAACAATTTCAACTGAATGTGGGATATACACAATTAAGGTATGGCCCATTACAATCCCTTAATTTTGTTCAATGGCAATGCAAAAAGCTGCAAACTATTTCAAACAACCTGGAAGACTTATAGCTACTGGATCCAACACAGCAGAAAGATAGTCCACTGAACACATGCAACCACCATGTTTCTGTGTAAGAATTGAAAGTACACATCCATTTCTCTCATGGCAAAACAGAAGAAATGTCAAATTGTAATCGGGCATCCTGAGTGCAGGCACATGACACAAAGTCTTTCAATTTCTTAAATGCATGAGAGCATAATTCATCAAATGATACTGGGTCTTAAACCTCCCTCTGGGGGATCAGCTGACTCATTTTCAGAATTGCAGAGATGCATTCTTTTGAGACCTTCCTCATACCTTTTTTCAATGTGGTGTCCAAGATAGAGGACTTACTTCTTACAAAACTGCATTTTAGTTGGGGAAACCTTATGTCCATTTTCAGCAAGGGAAATGTATCAGGCTTACAGTTCTTCTTTGTCTTAGATGCGACCAGAAGGTCATCAATATACAGCACCAAGACTGAATTACATGACAACTTCAAGCTCTCTAGCTCTTTCTTCAGGATTTGACTAAATATCGAAGGATTTTCTATATGCCCATGTAGGATTCCACACAAAACCAGAACTATATTCACAAACTGAAATGCAAAAAGGAATTGTGATTTCTCATGGAACAGAATTGAGAAGAACGCTTGGCATAAGTCGATGACTATATACAATTATGCTGATGGAATCTGTAATAAAATTGCTGCTGGATTCGGTACCACTGGAAAACATGGAACAATAATCTAATAAATCTTGCAGAGATGTTGTACGATTCCTCACTTGCCATAAAGCTGTTTTATTCCCATCATTGGACAGTTACAAGAACTACGAAGCACCTCCTGGAGAATTCCCTGCTCTATCATCTTTTCAATCACTGGTTTCATTCCTTCTTTTGACACTTTTACAAGTCTGTATTGACTAGTTCAAGGAAATATTGCATCTGGCTTAACTTTTATTTTAACTGGCTTTGCTCTTTTAATCAATTCAATCTCTTTTCCAGTAAAATCCCATACCTCATTTTGACAGTATGTCTTAAATCTAGAAGCAGGTCTGCTTTGGGTAAAGCTGGGAATAACTCAACTCTTGAATCTGGTGAGTTTATCTTAAACATGGAATCCTCATCTGGAGTTTCAATTGCAACACCATACGGTGTGCAATAAATCACACAATTCATTTTGCAAAGTAAGTCCCTTCCCAACAAGTTCACACTACTCTAATCACACAAAATCACTTTGTGCTTACTCTTCAGCTGACCTATTTTAACTAGAACATCTGCTGTAACCTGAACAAATATTTTATTGCTTAACCCTAAAACTTGGACTGTTCCCCATTTTGTTCTTACAGGTATTGTGTGTCTGGTGTAAACCGTAAGTTACTGTTTCACCCTGAAAATAGAGATAATACTCTTCACGTTTTAGCACACCTTAGTGCGTGTGCTTTCACATCACCAAAGCATAGTTTCCTTTGGTGTTTCACTGTTTGGTCCTGACGAAAGCCATTATAATCAACTCTATTTGGCTGAAACATGTAGACCACTTGTAGGATGTATGAGACCATCTACATCTCCTAAACATCCGCATTCCATTTTTAACCATGCCCCAGGTTCCCATTATTAAAATTCTCCTAGATAGAAGGGGTTTCCTGGAGACAGTTTTAAAATTCCTCTCTTTTTTCTCAAATTGTCACCAAAAAAAGATCCTGCTCCACTGTAGTCAGGTGTCTAAGCACACCTAGGATGCACTTGGCACCCTAGGTAGGAACCCAATTATGAAGCATGCCACCAACTAGGTTGGTGGGTGAGGATTCTTTTAAAAACCTATTGGTTTTCCCTCTCACAACTCCATTTTGGATGCAGTTGGCATTTTTTGAGCCCGTTCTTATTGTTGATTTAGATTATCCAGTAGAGAAGGACGAGCGCTCTCAAACTCCTCGCTCTCTCGATTTGTTGAATTGTATATAGTTCAAGGCACCAGCAGAATCCATTGATTCTGAGTGATGAGTTGGCAGGCAGTAGTTCACAATGACGGTGCCTGAGGAGAGAGGAGGAATGCTTACCTGGAGCAGTCCAAAGTGGCCCATACATTGATGGAGAAGTCAATGGCCATCTTGTTTCATTTTTAATTGATGCGAAGGTTACCCGTTCTACATTTCATTCTGTGGAAGTCCCCAAAAATATATAAAATTCCAATTTTGGTTGTTTTGGAAAAAGACTGAATTCTTCCCTGCACACGGAGAGCCAAATGTTTATGTGTCCTGTGTGGGAGACGCAACATTGCTGCTGCTTTCCATTGCAGACGACGGTCCCTGTAATAGCTCACAGATCAAGTCAATCGAGCAAAGGTGATCTTCTTCAGTTCGCACAGCCGATGCTGGGGAAGCCTTTGAAATATCCAGAGCCTGTGTGCCTGTAGAGGAGACGGTATCCGATCCAACAGGAGCTGAAGCATCCCGTGGTGGCTCTAAGAATGCCCACATCAACATTGGAATACGCTGAGGACACTGCAGTACGTGGGCCGTTAACGGGTCCAACAATGCATCCACGTCCAGTGGCGTAACCGATGGAAGTGTCAGACAGAGGTCCAACACACATTCTTGTCCGCAGAATAGGCAGTGGAGGACAGGCAAAACACAGTCAATCCAGACTGGTTGAAATGATAGGAACCAAGACTCGCTTAGTTCCCGAAGTCGAGGTGTGCCCAGATGGAGTACCATGCAATCACAGTAATGTCGCTCCAAGAGCGTTTTTTCCATCTCCTTGGTGACTGGGATGTCCATTGCATAGCAGAAAAATTAAAATCAGGATACCCGCTATCAGTAGCAGGATTAGCGGAAGTCCTCCGAAAATGTTTCCGAATACTGAGTGTATAAAAGCTGGAATCACTCCGAAGACTGTCTGAAAGGTGCTTAACAGTCCAGAACCTATGGTCTTAAATAGGTGTACTATACCCTTCGTATCAGACATGTTAAAGATACGCTGTACCATTTCTCCAAAATGGAAAGGGCAGTTAGCTCGTACAAGTGCCTGTATCTCAGCTGAGGACCTTGCAACCTGGAGATCAAAAGTCTCTCGGGCCGAGGTTAAGGGCACATCTTTCTGTAAAAGCATTGTTTACATTCGGCTCAGATTATCAAACCGTATAAAGTAAACATTCAGCGAAGGCCATAACGGCGCCTCCCGAACTGTGCGGGTCGGTGGAAACAATACTTGCATACAACAAGTAACCCTGGAACTCACAGTGACAAGATATGCGATGCCTGGAAGCATCCCACAACAACTTTGATCATTCAGCATTAAGTAACTCCCATTTGAGAGTAGCCTGAATACCGGATTAATCACAGCAGCTGGGGACCCTTTCAAATGACAGGACAAGTTTGCAACTGAACCGTTACAGGCCCCATGAAGCATAACATCCTGGCGAATGAGAGATCCACTCAAAGAATCCTCGCAGTCTGTACAGCTGAGAAACACTTCAGTGTCCTCGTTCCTGCATCTAAATCTATACGGTAATTCCCAAGATTCATGGATGAATTCCCTACCCATTACTTCGTATCTGCCTACCTGGTGGTGTTCTAGGCAATATTGAAACTGTAAAGTTGTTACTGGCAATGTTATATGGCCATGAATTAACCATTCTGTGGACGGTGACTCTGCCATATAGTGAAAGGTAATTGGTCTAATTTTTCAATGCGCAGCATTGTATATTTCGCATCCCTTTGTGCCATTGTTAACTGCTTTTCAGTCAAATTATATGCAGAAAACAGACGTATTGTTGATATATTGCCAGGGCACATAGCCAGAGCTCAAGGATTGTAGGGTCCAGCTTAACGACATAATAGAACGTAACTGAGATTGCCCGTGTTGTAGGGTGGACAGATCTTGCTCTAGTATATCTATAGCAGAAGATACAATGTTGCCCATTGAATAAATCCTGGATGTTAATGTGGTCATACCATTATCAACCACTGCCAAGGCCTTTTCTAGGTTAGTTCTATCTATTTCACGAAGCCTCTCTGCAGCTTCCTGTTGAGAAATTTCTAAATTTCATTGTAAGTGGCATATAAGAAGAGTCTCTGACGTGGCTTTCGGGGACCTAGCAAGAAATCCCTAAGATCCATGTCTTCTGAGAGTAAGGACAAGTGTTGTTTCACTTGAGACAGTGTCGAGGTTTTTAGCCAATCTAGGCACAACTTCCCAACACTGTATGATGTCACCACCACCGGATGTTCTCGTTGTACATAACGTAAGTCAGGCCTATGGATACTAAACCCTTTGGCGGTACCCATGAATCTTGACTGATACCTATTTGTGCCGATAGGCTAAACTAACCATGCCTTCCAATTGGGGTCTGTTGAATTGTATGAAACGCCATGCATGATGTCATCTAGTGTACCCTCACCGTTTTCTGTATAGTTTTCCCATTCCTCCAAGTGTGAAAGTGAGGGAATATGAGGTGTGTTCAAGTCCTTAATCTTGGCTAACCCAAGACAGGAAGTCTGTTGCACAGTGTCATTCAGGAAAATCATTTGTTGTGGTATGAGGCATGCTCTAAATAGTGCCTCGGTTCCCTGAACCTGCCATTCTTTAGTCCCCCAGACTGATTTAATGTCTATAGTGTCTTTCCATAAGCTGAAACCCAGTTCAGACAGTTGGGCAATAAAGGATGCAGAGTATATCTGTTTTGTGTTAGTGAGCATACTTTTCTATGCAGATGTAGGTGCAAGCTTATAATAATATGAGCACGGATCTGATGTATTGAACCCAGAAAATTAAGCAAACGTTTGTGCAAACGTCTGTGAACTACCTTTCGGTGGTGTTGGGCAATGTTCCCATTGGTGGTATGTGAAAACATTATATGGTGCACTTGTTTTATGCAAAAAATGATGACCATAGTGTTGATAACAGTACATTGCGTTAAAGTCAGAAGAGTCAAACATTTCATTTTTTGTAAATGCTGCAGACAGTTCTAAATCAGACAACATATAATTTACAATTTCAAAATCCCAATCATCAGAATATGTACTGGAAGTAATGATATCATTTAAAGACATTTTGAATACATGTGGTATTTTCAAAAGTTCAGTGGGTCCAAATACATCATATGAAACTCTATCCCACACTATTCCATAAGGAACTGGAACTGCTGTAATGTTCACATAGGACAGGTCTCTCTGTTCACGATGAGCTGACTTATGAGGTTTCAGCACCAAGTTCACTTTTGATACTGCAGAGCGTTCTGGGAGATAGTGTCCATTCATGATCAAGGAAAAGACAGTCACTAAACCTATCCAGAAGAGTAGGAACAGTATTCCAATTATGATCCAGAGTGTAGCCATGGTGAGACTAGGTATGTCTTTTTCAGAAAAATTTAGAAATCATAAAGTTCTTTTTGTTCGGGAAGCTGGAGCTGGCAGTGACTCAGGTTCACTGGGATCCAGAGAAAATGTGTAGAAATCGATTAAGTAGCCAGATGCAGTTCGAAATATCTTTGGTAGCTCAGTAGCTTTTGATGAACTGGTAGGTGTCTCCTGTAGAGGCATATTGATGTAGATGTTGGTGGTAGGCCAAATTGATATCTATGTTTCATTTGAGTTTAGATGTTATGTTTCAATAGGCACGAGTTCCATTTCATTGTTAGTAACTCCATTACTTCGTATTGTAAAAGTCTTTCGGTCTGAACTTTCTGTATGGTAGCGAGATGAGAGCGGCGGCTACCCAGCAGCCCACGCGGTTCAGGATCGGCCACATAGTGTGGTTTGATCAGGTCAATTGAGACAAATCTCTTTTCATTCTTGCCAGCAAGAGGCGGAAGAAGTACTGTTCTTGCTCCTTCGACAGCCAGGACAGGTACAGTCTTTCTGTAAGATGACCCAAATTCTTTTTTGTCCACAATCTTTTCTCTGACCAGATCCCCGACTTTTGGGATCCAGACAGTTCTTTAGTGACCGATTTGACTTCCCCAGTGGCGGTGCATTTTACTTGCACGTTGCTTTGTAGTACCCGGAATTCATTAAGATCCTAAAAAACAGCCAAACGTTTATTTATGTCAAAGGGTTTTTCATCCGCCACTGTGCTTCCATAATCGAGATCAGGTATCCACATTCTCGTCCCAAATAGGACTTCGTAAGGGGTGACACCTCCTAGGGAACTTCTTGGCATATTATGGAGTGCCCTCTGGACCCCAAATAGGTGATTGACCCAACTACCACCCGAACCTAATACCCTTGCTGTTAAAGATTTCTTTAAGTCTCGGTTTTTCCTCTCCATGACTGAATTTCCCTCGGGATGTTACGGAGAGCAGTAGCGCGGTGCTACACCCCAACTTCCCATGGCTTCCTTGTAAGCCCTAGAGCTAAACGCAGGGCCATGGTCAGAATGTAATGTGCCAACTACGTATGTCCCTATGAAGACTCGCAAATCTTTTATAACAGTTCGAGCATCAGCCAAGCGCTGAGGCCAAACCCACGGGAATCTAGAGCATGAATCCACTGCCACCAAGATGTACTTATAAGCCCCATCGGATTATAAGAGGGTGCAGTGGTCCAAATAGACACATGCGAGAGGTCTATCTGATATTAGTAATGGTGTTTGTGCTGGACGAGCTACGGTGGAACCCTTCATCTGCCGACAGATGTCGCACTTAAGAACAAATTCTTTCATTTGTTTTGTTAAACCTGGCCACCAATAGCGTTGTTTCAGTAGAGAAACTGTCGCGGTAACCCCTGCGTGTGCAGAACCCAGACCCTCGTGTGCAGCTAGAACCAAATCTAATCTGCGATCCATGTTCAGGATTACTCTATCCCCCACTCCTGGAATTTGAGCATACAGAATGTTCTTTGCATCTAACTTGTAGGAGTTCTTGAGTGGAAATTTCTTTCGTACAGTTGAGCTATTTTTGCGTGAAGCAATGACCGCTACCATTATGTCTCCGTCTATTCTCGTGCTAGAACGAGTGATTGCAGCTACGGCAGCAGTTCGCACAGCCCCTTTTGCGGCTTCATCAGCCAATGAATTCCCTTCAACGCAAACGCCATCATGTTGATGACTCAGCGTGTGTATCACGTAAGCTGTCGGCAAGTCTGCCACTTGTTCCCAAAGCATTTTATGCTTTATTGTGAAACCTTTTGAGTCTTTAAACCCATTCTGACCCCAGTAGTGAAGTTATTCATTGTAAGACTGGACACAGTAAAACGATTTGCACACTATAAGTGTGAGGAATTCTAGATCAGTTTGTATTAGTGTCAGTAATAGAGCTTTTAATTCTGCCAGCTGTGCCGTACAGTCTCCTAGAGACTGTCTTCGTACTGCTAGGATGGAACTTGCCGTCCTGCATACGTCCTTTTATAATCGCACAAGTTGCAGTGTATTGCAGTTTACTTCCTAGGGCAGGCTGAGCAGAACAGTCAGTGTAAATAATGTATTCATACTGATCTAGAGGCATTATTTCATTCAGGAGAGGATATTCTTGTTCGTATTGCAGGAATGTTTGCGTTTTTAATGTAGAATCAAATTTGTATTCTACATCTATTGCAGTGAGAGAATTAGCCCATTGTATCCATCTCGGATGTAAATCTTTAGCATTTGGAATACTTGCCTTTGTAACAGCCTCTAAGGCTGGTATTGGAGTTACAACAATTATTTGTTTCCCCTGAGCCAGTGCTCTTTTTCTCACTATAGCAGTCTGTACTGCTGTCAGAATTTTTTCTGTAGAAGCAAAACGCATTTCAGCGTTTGGGTGCAAGTGTGATTTATATGCTATTGGTACTGTTTCGTCTTCATTGAATGTTAGGTAAGTGTACCCTGATTGACCCGCAATTACACGGATCACCAAATTTGTGGTATTTACATGTGTGTGTAGGTGTTTTGAAGCTATCTTGTCAGTTTGTTAGGAATGAAGGATATCAGTGTGTTCCTGTGTCCAATGTCCAATTGAAAAATCAGGTCTGATTATATCGTAGAAAGGTTTTACTTTTTCTGTGTAATCCAAAATGTATGTTCTGCCAAAATTTAAGAATCCCAATATGGATTGTAAGTTTTTCAGAATTTTTGGAGGTTGGAGCAGCGCACACTTTTCTAAAAAGTTAGCTGCTAAACTTTTTCCTTCACTTGATTACTCGTATCCCAAAAATAGGACATTGAGGTGGGCTATTTTTGATTTGATAAAGTTGAATTTGTAGCCCTCAGAGGTGAACCCCAAAATTATGTTCCTCACCCTGGTCAAATGATGCATTAAGTCATCATCCGTCAGATAAATATCATCTACATAGGACAATGCCTCCTCATCAAAATTTTGAAGTAGCTCTGTTACCCTAGCTGAGAACAACCCGGGGCTATTCTTATACCCTTGGGGGAGTCGACAGAATTGACGCTGAGAGCAGAGGGCTGAAAATGCTGTCAAATATCTGCTCTCAGGCACAATATTTTGACAGAAAAATCTATTTGAGATATCTAGTGTTGTTTTGCATTTCTTCCGCACAATGTTCTTCATCAATGTGGCACAGTGTGCATTCTGTACTGCAAATGTGCATGTGTTCAGATGTCTGTAGTCTAAAACTAAATGATATGAATTATCAGGTTTCATTACAGGAAACAAAGGATTATTCATTGAAGAGGTGCAATTTTCTATTTCACCTTGGTATTCAAGTTGATCTAAGATCTCCCTGACCTGTATCTTTGCTTCTTGTTTAATAGGGTACTATCTCTGTGGAGTTGGAGTAGTTTTTACTGGGATTACATGGTGAGGTGACTCCGCATCCCACCCTACATGGTTGTGATATAATGCTGGAGCAAGTGCTACCGCCCACTTCTGCACGTATGAATGTTTTAAGTATACTGGAATGTGGTCGGAAAAAACCAGTAAAATTACTGTTTCTCCCTTTGGGCAATCCATAACAATCTTAGGCGGCCAATCTTTTTCAGCCAAAAGGATGTCATAGCCATAAGTCAGTTTCTCGTAAAAGAGACCTTTAATTTTTCTGGGTTTGTCCCCCTCCATCTGGAGTGTTATTTCAAATAATGGGTGTGGGACACTTACCCTTGTATCGGGTGTTTCCACCATGATGTGTTCATTCAACGCCGCTGTCACCAGAAATTCCATCAGGTTCTGGCGAGCTATTGTTTGCTCTGCTGTGCTGTCTAGCATAGTCAGAGCCCATTCCCCGTTCAGAAGTGGAGTCCTCAGAATTCTGGGCATGTCTATCTTTAAGACCTGCTACTTTCTTCTTTTTAAATTTAGGTTTTGATTTTGTTTTATCTTCTTTTTTGATATTATAGTCCAAAGTACGTTGTGTGTCTCTGGACTTTGTCCGTTCTCCTTGTCTGTGTTCTGACCGTCCTTCCCTCTCTGAGTTTTTTTATGAACCCTGAAAGGAATGAGAGGAACGTGTATCCGTATTCTGATACCCGTCCGGTTTTTTAATGTTATCACTATTCCTAAGGTTGTACCTCCTTTCGGAGGGCTCCTGTTGAGGACACCCACCCCTTGATTGTGATCTATTCTTTTGTTTTTTATTGTCCCATTTCTTCTTTGAAGAACCAGGTGCTTGCTTGGTGTTATCCTTTTTAGGGCCACCCATGAGTTGAGGTTTTGTTGCTCTAGCTCCCAAACTATCTCTACCCAATTCGGCATATGTCTCTTCGATAATTTTAGGTAATTCACGCACCTGTTGGATTGGAGTGAAATCCCTCAGGTGTTGGTGTATTGCCACTGCTACTGCCTCCCCTATTATGTTTGCTAATATAATAGTTGATACCTGGGCAAAATTTCCTAACAATTTCATCCCTAAGTTCAGAGCAGGTTCTGCTCCATACTCATTCTGTATTTGTCTTAATACATCTGGTATTACTGCTATTGAAGGGATACCATGAGTTCTGGTATATATGGCAGCGAAAATTGCACCCCAAGAGGTACAATCCTCTATCTGGGGAGCTATCCCCATTGACAAGCAGATTGTTAGCATTCTGTGTTTTTCTTAACAGCTTGTGTGTGGAAACACTGCCTCTAACTGTTATTTTCTGAGCTATCCAGAATGTCATTTGCTCACGTCTAGTGGGCATTTTACCCATAACTGCGTGTAGCATTTATGGAGTTATTTTAGTTGCGGACCCCTGAAATTGTCCTGCTGGTGTAGCCCTTGTTGGCTGAAGTGTGAGTGTTCTCATAACAACTGTTTCAGATTTCTGTAAAGTTTTATTATTTCTTTGTGTAGTGGACGCAAGTCTGCTACCGGCATTGTGTCAATGTCTGGATGCGGTGTGTGAACCGCTAAGACCGGCCAAGTCGCTCCATCTCTGCCGAGTGGACCGAGTCTTACTTTATCTTTTGTGTATGGGAGGGCGCCTTTAAACCAGTTTATGTGCTCCTGGTTGGCGAGTGGAACTTCAATGTCCTTGTATGGACAATATTCCCCTGGTGTTTCATATTCAGTGTAAGAATGAAATGTGTTTGTGCGTGCATCTGCTTGTGGGAATTTAACTCATGAATAGAATACCTCTGTTCTTTTTTTTTAACTCTTTTTATGGAAAAGCTCAAAAGACAGTACAATAGCATATGTGAATGCAAACACTTCTGGGATACATTTACAATGATTACGAAGACAGATATCGAGGTGGGACGGAAAAAGAATACCTCTGTTCTATATGATTCGTGTGCCTCAATTACGAATGTTACTGTCCCACCCCTAGCTGTGACTCCATAGTCTGCTAGTTTTAAAGTAAGGGCAGTTCTAACATTTTCTGAAATGTTTATTTCTCCTTCTTGTTCTCCTTCCTCCACTGCATGCGCACGTAGTGCTGGCGGAGCAAGGTCTTTGTCAGCCATTGTTGAAAACGTTTCAAGGAAACTGAGATAAGGTTTTATGCACAACAGGAACTATTTGTCCTCCAAGCTTGAATAAACCTACAGTAAATACATAGGATATGCCTACTCAGCTGTGGTGTATTTTACCCTTCCCACTCCAAACTCTGGGTAAATGTGATTAGGGGTCTCTGAGAAAAGCACAACTGAACAACTCAGATTTGACCGTTAAATAAGAACCAAACCAACGTTGGCGGCGCCATGTTGTGTAGTTCCTATAAACCTATATAGGATCTGTGTGTTTAGATAACAGACTGTGGGATTGGGGTCGAGACTGATTCCAGACACCCCCACCGGGTATGTTCCCTGTATACCAGCTAGCTCACAGTGCCACTGTAAACTCCACTTACCAAGGAGAGAATAGTTCTTGGCAACTATCGAACATGACAACTCTGTCCCATCAGGGATCGTGGAAACAGTAATTTTTACTCAGTCACTCTTGCTCCCTTTGTCTCAGAGAGATACACAGAAAAATGGTGGGGACGTATTTCAATAAGCATTTATTGAACCAGCGTCATTCTAGTGTAAAATAGGTGTGCTGAAACAACCATAAGACAGAAACCGATATAAATGATTATAAGCACCAATAGAGTAAATGGATGGTAGATTCCTACCATAGTGCTAAAACAATGAATAAAGGCAGGTATATAAATACATGACAGTAATAATGCGTACTCCTATGATGCAACCCTAACTAGATGTACCTAAGTGTACCTAGCATGTATGTAGGTGTAGAGCTAAGAATCCCACTAGGCTGAAGCCAACCCCATTACCTGAAGTGAGAGACTGTGGGACCCCGTCTTGGTCTCGAGATGGACACCCCGCGAGGGATGTTGGAACACTGCGAGCTGGAGTGTCTGCGTGCAGGAACCTCAGCGTCTCACGTCAGTGTGTCAGCATGGAAGTCTTTCTCCTCTGCCTGCCCCAGCAAAGATATGGTGTATATATACCCAAGAAGGTACCCTCTGGGGTTCTACCTTGCTGTGTCCTGTCGGCCGAGGATGACAAAGGGGATGACCCTTATACATAGTTATCATGCAGAAGATGGTAATCCTGCTGTGATTCCGAGAATCCTCATGCATAATAAAGAAGGCTAGTTTTCTTGGAAAACCACACAACATTTATGCATTTATTAACTAGGCAAAAGGTCAACACCAAAATCCGTTATGTAGTACAATGGCAGGGAAAATGTAGGTGAAAGGTTAGGTGACTACCCAGGTCTATATTGGGGTACATTACAAAACATAACAGTGCTTGTGCATGCGCAAAGATCAATCATCCCAGCATGCCACCAGTGATTTGGCTAGTCATTCGTGCTTTCGGAAAGAAAACCACAAAAGCGTCATCATTATTAATGAGTGAAAATGCACTTTTCTTAGTCATTTGCTGTACAGACAGGAATACCATCACCTTCTTAGACATCACAACCACTGCTGAGAATGGAAAACTGAAAACAAAGATTTACTACAAGCCCATGGCAAAAAATACCCTGACAGTTTTCATCCCAGGACACTCGGAGAGAATTTACCATACGGACAATTCCTCCGTCTTATAAGGAATTGTAGCCAAATAGAAGATTATTTTGCCCAAGCAAGAGCCTTATCAAAGAAACTTGGGGACCGCAATTATCCTGAGAAAATAATAAGAACTTCCCAAAAACGAGCACGCAACCAAAACAGAGACGCCTTGCTCGAAGAATCATCAAGGACAAAGACGGCTATACCTCTCACTTGTGTCACAACTTAAAGCACGATTTCCAATGAAGTGACAAAAGCGATCAACAAACACTGGTATATTCTGCAAATGGGCTAACTTTTTTTTTTTTTTTAAACTTTATTTTCAAATTTTTCATGGTTAATAATCCAGCATGCTAACTTGAATGGGAAAAACCCCTTTTGAATGCCTGGTATCTACTCCCCCGAAAAAGCTTTTTCATCACCCCACCAACACGGTTCTTAATGCATGGGGCCTGCCAAATGTGACAGGACATTATCTCTGCAGCAATTGCAGTGTGTGCCACCTCACAACTACGACGAAGACTCTGAAACCTGGCAAGATCTGGTACCTAAAAAAGCATACCAACTGCAACTCGGTCAATGTCATCTACATGATCACCTGTCCCTGTGATCTGCGATACATCGGCATGACCAGCAGAAAGGTCTAAGTAAGAATCTACGAACATCGCAGTAACCTAAGTTGCAATCTGTTAGAACAGGGGGTCTCTAGTTGGCAGAGGTAGGTACCTTTGTCCAAATAGGGACCCTTGCTTCTAGTCAGGGTAAGGGGGTTATACTACTAAAATAACCACTGCTCACCCCCTTGGTAGCTTGGCACGAGCAGGCAGGCTTATCTCTGAGGCAGTGTGTAAAGCATTTGTGAACATATACAGTAACCCAGTGACAACACTCCAGATGGACACCACACAGGTTGTAGTATAAAAATAAGTATTTTTATATAGACTTAACACAAGACCCAAACGACAAAAATCCACAATACAATACGAAAAATATGACTGTCAAATGGTAGAAAATAGCTAAGTTCAATAAAGATGATAAATGCGAAACTTTACTCTCAATGTACCTTTGGATTCGTAACGCAAAACAAACAAAAGGGTCACAGGGAAGGTGATGCTTCGATTCCTTACCCGCAGAAAGGAGAATGCGTCGGTTTCTTACTGCGGCCCGGTTCCGATGCATCGAGATGGCGCTTCGATGCAATGACGATCCGGTGTGATGCGAGAAAATGGCGTCTTGCTTACGGTGCAACAACGTAGACAGGATGTGTGCACGCCCGACGGCGGTGCGGCGACTCGGCGATCTTCTGAGTCACGACAGGCCCTGCGACACGCTTCTCTGGTGATGCGCCAACGTCCTCTGTGGCGGCGGCGTGCTTCTCCGGTGATGCGAGGCGCTTCGGTGATGCGATGGCGACAGCGGCGGCACGCTTACTCTGCGATGCGACAACTGCTGTGGCGGCACGCTTCTCCTGTGATGTGGGGCGCTTCGGTGATGCGACAGCGGCAGCACGCTTACTCCGCGATGCGACGACAACTGCTGCAGCGGCGACACGCTTCCTCTTTGTTGCGTCGCGCTTCCAGCTCCCAGCGACACGCAGTCTCTCAGAAGGCCCAACAGCAGTAGGCACTTCAATTCCCAGCAAGGGAATTCAAGAGGGGAGCTGGGGGTGAAGTCTTGTATCCCTGAGACTTCAGGCAGGAGGCAAGCTCAATGTTCAAGCCCTTGGAGATCTTCATCAAGATGATGAAAGCACACTCAGTCCTTTTCTCCTTTCTTTGGCAATAAAGCAACCACCGCAGGCCAACCCCAACAACACACAGCATAGGGGTAGTCTCCTCCTTCAGCTTCCTGGTTCTTCTCCTCAGCAAAGGTTCGTCTTGATTCCCAGAAGTGATCTAAAGTCTTGGGGTCTGGGCCCCAATATTTATAATAGCAAATCCTTTGTCCTCTGAAGGCAGAGGGTCCTGTACCTAGTCCAAACCAGTTCTGGGTTCATCCTGCCAGTGCACACCCTCTTCCTTTGTCAGTGTGGGCCAGGGACATCAGACACACCACAGGAGGTGGAGCCAGCATTGTGGAAGGCAGGCACAGCCCTATTCAGGCCCAGGTGCTACTCCTCCCACCACTCCTCATGCAGATAGGTCTATTCAGCCTAGTGCTGACTCACCCTGTCTCCTGGAGTCCCCCAGCCCCTGTCACTCACAAACCCAGACATACAATACACAAGCTAG
Source organism: Calotriton arnoldi (assembly GCA_963921515.1). Taxonomy (NCBI): domain Eukaryota; kingdom Metazoa; phylum Chordata; class Amphibia; order Caudata; family Salamandridae; genus Calotriton; species Calotriton arnoldi. The sequence goes on from CAWUFW010000742.1 coordinate 1,882,160, forward strand.
CAGAGGCAGGCTGGATGGTTAGGCAAGAAAATACCTACTTTCTAAAAGTGGTATTTTCAAACACAGAATGTTAAAACCAACTTCACTAAAAGATATATTTTATCATTCTGAGTTCAGGCATACTAAATTCGTTTTTCCACCATGTTCCCTGGGTCAGTTAGGATTATAAGATGTTATAATCAAACTGCCCATTCTGGCCTATGGGGACAGGTAGCCTTGCAATAGTGAAAAACGAAATTGGCTGTAATTCACTATCAGGACATGCCACACACCTCTTACATACAATGCACCCTGCCCGCAGGCCTACTTTAGGGGTGACTAACATGCAGAAAAGGGAAGGTTTGGGGACTGGTAAGTGGGTGCACTTACCAAGTCGACATGGCAGTACCAGACTGCACACAGGCTCTGCAATGGCAGGCCTGAGACACGCTTTCAAGCTGCTCCGGTGGGTGGCACAACCAGTGCTGCAAGCCCACCAGCAGCATTTGATTTACAGGCCCTGGGCACACGCGGTGCACTGTACTCGGGTCTGACAGTAAATCAAATAAGCCAATCATGGAGTCACTAATCCATACATCAATTTATCATAGGGAGGACTTGCACTTTGGCACTGATTAGCAGTGGCAAAGTGCCCAAAGCATCTAAACCAGCAAAAACATGTCAACAGAGGAGGCATAGCGAAAAAAATGGAAGGGAGACCAACGCCAATGGTACCAGGTCTAACACAATCTGAACAGCACAAGAATTACGGCCCACTTTTTACAAGCAGGACACACCACTAATGATTTAAAATGGGTTGTCATCGAACAAATGGATCAAAATTTATAAAACCTACACAGCCGTCTTTTCGAAAAAGAACAAAGATGGATCGATCGCCTGTCCACACACAAGAAGGGACCGAACGACAATATCCCTTGGAATGCTCGGAACAGTGGCCATTTGGCCTAATCTCACCAGTGCCACAGCCATATGTCACACCTGACAAAAAATGTTCCTGTTAAACAACTATATCTCTTTTAGACAAACTAATTTTTTTAGACAAACTAATTTGCTGTTCCTATTCATGGCTCTCATTATTTGTTTGGTACACCCCCTGGCTGGAGCAAGCTAAAATAACCTTTTAAACTAATTATGTTGTTGTCCCTTCCTTTTCCCTTTCATAGCCCCTTTTTTTGTTCAGTAAGAACATACTGATCACTCAAATTCTACGGTCTCATTAGAGAGATCTTAAAAACTGTGCATAATCGAATTAAAATGTACAAGGTACGGAACTATTTGCAGTGAAAGGGTTAAACAAAAACTGAGGCCGGGCCAGTGATGTCATCCTGCTTACGTGCACATGTGGCGCAGGGCCTGGACCCGGCTCGCGGTAATTATTTAGACACAAGAGGCAGCCACCAGAGCATCCCCGGGATCTCGTGTTAGAACCGCAGTAGGTATACAACACGGGTGGTGGACCTTGACAAAGTAAGTGGGACCGGGGGGAGCCTTGTTTTTTTTCTTTAATCCACTGAAACGTTTCCGGGTATGGCTCATTCAACAAGCTTTCTTATACCCCCCATCTAGAGTGTGACTACAGGCACCGTCCCCCGCTGGGATCTATGTCACTGGAGTATAAAATGACCCGAGTAAGCAATTCAATATTGTATCAAGCGATCATTTTAAACCAGGATAATTCTTAAAATGTGGTATGGCATTTTATGGACAATTCAGTTTACTCCCTCCGGAGAATTCTCTGCCTGGGAAAGGTTCATTTTCTAAAAACAATTAAGTGATTACATTCTGATGCTAAATAATTTTTATTTTTATTTTTAAGAATAAAAGAGAACATGGCCCCCTAATTGGAACGCTGACATCAGAATGCATGCAAAAGAAACCTGTCCGTGCCGGAACTGACTAAGTTACAGCACATGTTTTCGCCTATGCCTTTGCAATGAGAAACGCTAGTACGTAAATGACTAAGTAAAGTGCATTTGCACTTATTGATAATGATGACGTTTTTGTGTTTTTCTTTATGAAAGCACTGATGACTAGCCAAATCACTGGTGGCATGCTGGGATGATTGATTTTTGCGCATGCACGAGCACCTATGATTATTTGTGATGGATGTTTTACTTCGCAGACTGCATTACAAAGAAACGACTGTACAGTAATGACCCTGGATTATTATTTCACATTTCGTTCTTACAGGTATTGCGTGTCGGGTGTAAACCGTAAGTTACTGTGTCACCCTGAAAATAGAGATAATATTCTTTACGTTTTAGCACACCTTAGTGCGTGTGCTTTCACATCACCAAAGGCATAGTTTCCTTTGGCGTTTCACTGTTTGGTCCGGACGAAAGCCATTATAATAGACTCTATTTGGCTGAAACATGTAGACCAGTTGTAGGATGTATGAAACCATCTACATCTCCTAAACATCCTCATTCAGTTTTTAACCCTGCCTCAGGTTCCCATCATTAAAATTCTCTTAGACAGGAGGGGTTTCCTGTAGACAGTTTTAAAATCCACCTCTTTTTTCACAAATTGTCACCAAAAAAAATGTTCCTGCTCCGCTGTAGTCGGGCGTTGAAGCACACCTAGGATGCACTCACACCCTATGTGGGAACCCAATGATGAAGCATGCCACAAACTATGTTGGTGGGTGAGGGTTCTTTTAAAAACCTATTGGATTTTCCCTCTCACAACTCCGTTTTGGATGCAGTTGGCATTTTTTTAGCCCGCCCTGCACTATATGGCATCCTGTTTTTCATGTTTTGTTGCATCACTGGGGCTAAAGGCATTGACATTCAAAATTATTTCTGTTCTGCACACTCTGTTCAGTATTCTCCATATCCAGGACCATCATATTATTCCTCAGCATCTGTGGAAGTGGTTCCATACTTGCCTGAATCCTGTTAGGATTGTGACAACACTCCCTCTTTCAATGCCCGATATTCTTACAGAAGTGACAAACTGTACTCTTTTTCATCATTTCAACATTCACATTCACACGATCACCTCTATCACCACCTTGCATCCGCATCTTATTCACTTCAGAATGAACCAAACTAATATTGAACCCATATGATACCAAGATTCTTTTTTCAATTGCTTTGTTAGGGCAATTATCAACTTCTTCTTAATTCTTTTCTGTTTCATGTCAATATAGTCCCTACTATATTTTGCCAATTTCAAAATCTCATCTATACTGTGTCTGGCAGCACATTTCACTCTGCTGAATGTGACTACTAATATCTGGCCTCAAACCCATCACGAAAGTAGACACAAATCCACTGACACCATCTTTTTGAGAGTCACCGACTCCGCTAGGTCTGTCGAAAATGTGAATACGCCTCTCATAAAAGGCATGCACTGACTCTTGGCTTTCGTGAAGTTCTCAAACCTTTATTCCAATTTATATCCTTCTCAGGAACTCATGTTTTGAAATACCCACATTCTTGTATTTAGTAGCTACTTTTTCAGAAGGCACACCCTAGACATAATCCTAACCGGTCCTTGTGTAGGCCATACAACAGCCTTACACCCCGTCACAAGTCACAAGGGACTCCAATTTCAAATATATTTAAATCAGCCCAGAGCATCTGAGAAATGTACGTCAATTTGTGTACCTCATAATAATAATAAGTGAAATTTATAAAGCACACAGCTACCTCCAACGGAGGTGTCCCGGCGCTAAAATTCCGATTCACAGTGAAGAGAAAGGGGGGGGGGAACTACGGAAGGCTAAAGAGCCAGGTTTTCAGCGCTTTCCAAAAATACCGGTTCTGACTCAATCATACAAAGATGGACAGGCATGGAATTCCAAAGTGACGCAGTTCTCACCGAGAAAGCTCGCCCGCCTATCCTAGCCTTAAAAAGTGAGGAATCCTGAGCAGTTTCAGGTGATTAGATCTCAGAACCCGGTCTTGATGGTAGTTTTGGAGTCTATGTCTCAAGTAACCCAAGCCCCGATCTCTAGTGGCTCTGTAGGCGAAGGTGAGTGCCTTATACTCGATCCTCCTATTGACTGGCAGCCTGCGGAGCCAATGGAGGCTCCGCAGGTGAGGGGAAATGTGGTGGCGGAACGGCACTTTCCTAATAAGTCTGGCCGCAGCATTTTGAATTATTTGCAGCCTGCGGACCAGATAAGCTGGTAAACCAATATAAAGGCTATTGGAGTAATCCAACTGTGCGTTTTGTTGCAGGGGTCCCAAAGTTTCAGGGGAGACCTTCCTCCAGTTTCTCATTTTATCGTAGATTGGCCTGGAACTACAGCCTGCAGATTCGCCTATAAAACTGAAAGGAACTAACAGATGGTCAGATCAGGTCAGAGGTAGCGGGGCCTCTACTTTCAGGTTGGAATCATTGGAGAAGATAAGATCCAACATATGGCCCGCTATATGGGTAGGGGCAAACACCCTTTGCGTCATGTTTAGACCCTCCAGGGTATCTGCCAACTGAGAGGCCTCAGAGCATTTACCATTGTCCATGTGGACATTGAAGTCGCCAAGGACCGTGAAGTTGGCGTACTTCAATGACAGATCCGCGATGGTGTCGCAGAGCTCTAACAGATGGCAGGATGGGGTATCAGGGGGTCTATATACTAGGATCCCAGCCATCGACGAGGAGGGCGAGATTCTGATACAGTAGAACAGCGCCTCAATAATCCCTATGCGCTCAATTCTTCTACAGGAGATCTCCCAGCCATCCCTCATAATAATAGCTACACCGCCTCCTACCTTATTACCAGCCCGGTTGGCATAAAGCATCCGAAAATCCTCAGGTATTGCCAACATTAGGTCGGGGTTAGAGCTTTCCTTTAACCAGGTTTCAGTTAAAAACATAAGGTCCCAGGAGTAGGACTCCAGAGTGAGCCAGATATCATCAGAGTGTTTGGGGAGAGATCTACAATTTATCAAGCAGGCCTTTATATTGGTACCAGTGGCCCAAGGTGTATTGTCGGTAACTTTAGTGAAGTTATGCTGCCATTCGCCCGCTCTTCACTGCCCGCCAGTGTGAAGGAACAGAAGTTACAACAATACTTCTGACTAATCGTGGCCAGATCAATAATGGCCATCCCTGGACAGGCCACTTTATTCATAAATAAGAGCTGCTCTCTGGACCAGGCAATATTAGGCAAAGATAAAAAACGGGCAGCATGGCTGGCGCTGGCCGGACGCAGACGGGCGCAGATGGGCTTGCCTTTGGCGCGCCCGCTTAGGGCGTCCACATCGCGGCTCCCAATAAGTAGGGGTTTTGAGGCTGGACGGTCAACAACTAGACCGCCGACCCAAGATGGCGCCCAAAAGTGTCCCAAGTGGGGCAGCTGAAAATGGTAGCAATTGATGTGGTTCCTTTCAATTTAGGGAAATTATTAATAAATGTATACAAATCAGCTCTAGTCCATGTCAGATGCACAAAACTCCTTCCATGACCTTTTCCCTTACGGGAAGCTCAAACTGCTCATATCTGAACCTCCAAATCACTTGCAATACCTCTTGCCCTACCTTCAAGTCCCTTTCATGCTCTTTTTTTATGCTGTTCCTTGCTGCCATCTTTCTCTATATTTCTTCAAATCATTCTAATTCCTTGCTTTCTCAATTACATCTTTAATATGGGTTCTCAATTTAATTAATCCCATATTTCTCAGTGGGATTAGATGTGCTGTGATGGGCCATCAACTGGCAGGATGGGGGCGGAGCTGGGTACAGTCCCACTAGCAACTGAATAGGCTGTGCCCTGCCTTCACACAAAAGACTTGTGAACACTGCTTTGTTCATGCAGCCAGCTTGGAGCCAGGGCAGGGAAGGCAGGAAACATAAAATACTTCAAAGGGAATTCTCTTGAAACTTCTACTTCAAAGAAGGCACCAGGTATAAAAATAGGACCCTCAGACCCACTCTTCAGTTCACTTTGTAGACCAGAAGAAGGGCCCTCAGAGGACCACCTGCTGCTGTGGCCGAGTTTGTACTGCTCAAGACTGCTTTACTTCACCTGGAAGGACTGCTTTGCTCCCTGGAGTCCGCCTTGAACCCTCAGAGGCATGCACTGCTGCTTAAGCACTGTTTCATCACTTGAACCCAGGACTATCAGAGTGACTTCAAGGGCTAGTTTGCTGGCCTCCTGATTAGAGCCTCGGACAGAAAAAGCTCCAACCATCTTGAATCCGTACCTGGACCCAGCCTGAGGGAGTCCTAGCTACCCCCAAGTGGTGCTCCTCCAGTCCTGGACTCTTGGCATTAAAGGTGTCCCCAATATCCAAAACTTTGGATGCAGAACATGTTTGGCTGAAAAGTGCTCTGATAACCAAGAGAAGACCAGGACCAACCTGCTCGCCTATCCACCTAAGGTGCATTGCCAGTTGGCCTGCACCTGCTATGTTCTTCTCCGCCGCATCATATCCTGTTCAGCGGTCCTTCGGAAAATGTGTATTCAGCCTCCTGGAACTCTGGTTGGCTCCAGCCTCATCCCGCAGGAGATTTTTGACTTCTAAAAAAGAGACTGAGGTCCCAATTATGAGTTTGGCGGTGTGCGAGTGGACCGCCACGCCACCACCCCACTTCCACGGCGCCAAACCTCACTGCCGGCCGCCAGATTACGAGTTATCTTGTGGTCTGGCGTTCCCACTGCGGCGCCTATTAAAAAAGCACCCCAATGGGAGCGCCAAAGCCCGTTCCTGCACGGCATAGACTGTGCAGCGAATGCCGAGCAGGAAAGTGGGTGCATGCAGACAGGGGGTGGGGGCACACCATGTGCCCCCCTGCATGCATCCCATGGCCCTGAGGCAATGGCAAAGATTAAACCATTACAGATGTTGCTTCTTGATTTGAGGTCTCTTCAAAGAGTTTACCAACCACATCTGAATGATTCCCATGTTATACTGCTTGTATTCTCTCTTCTGAGCTTTCATTATATTCTCTGAGGTGGTCATAATATTCAAGAGATGCCTGGGATTTAAGTGGTGGGCAATGTAGGCCTCTCAAGGCATCTTAAATTTTTGTAGTTCTGTCTTTTCGGCTTTATTTCACGGTGAACAAAGTGCAAACACACAGTTGTGATTTAACTTGGGTTGGAGCAAATTCATGTAGGGCTTTAGCCAGAGCTCTATTGTAGGTTGCTAAGATCCAAGGCATATCAGAATTAAAATATTGTTAGAGTTCAATTTTAAGAGTGTTCAGAGCAGTGTGCGGTTTTAGGATCTAGGTGTAGTGTACAGGCAAATCTCACTCCCACCAGAGTCTTGAATTAGAAGGCCAAGGATAAGGGCATGTGTGACGGCCAGGCCATGCACCAATAATTCTGGTATGGCTGGCTTTTGCCTGCAGAATCTGGAGGGGAAGGGGACTAGGCCCAAGATCTAAAGGAAGGCGACTAGTCCCAGGATATAGTCCATGTCTACATCCTACTGGGTTCAGTGTGTTCTGAAGGCAGGGAGGCTTGGATGCAGGATGCAAATACCATGGTCTGTTCCACTAACCAACTGGGCAGTGGTAACAGCTGAAGCCCAGGAGGCTCTCATGGCTTGTCTGACTGTATGGGCTCAGGACCTGGCTTAAGTCTAGACTTTGCAACAAGAGGTTACTGGATACAGCCAAATGTCGAGTCCTATGGCCCCATTGGTGGGTACAGGGGGTGGGGGCCTGATGAGTGCATAATCCCTGCCACAAAAGAAGGTTATTCACTCACAGTCAACTGGGCATGACCAAAAGCTGATTTCAGCAGTTTATGGGGCAAAGGCTATTGGTAGAGGTAAGGGTGTAGTGAAGCACCGGCTATACCGGTTTAAGCAGGGGGTGCTGCTGTGGCAGATTGAATTGTTTTATGGCCCTTGGTAACTTTCATCTCTGGCTCGCAAGTCATCTCAAGTCAGAAACTAATAAATGCTGCATTAGTAAACTAGAATAACACATCTATGAGGTGTGAACCAAAAGATGCAGAAAAGGCTAAAACAGGGACAAAAAGAACGAAAAATTATTAAAATGGCAAAGAAAAATAAGCTAAAGGCAAATGGAGTCAGAGCGCAAAGGAAATAAAGTAGAATGCAAGTAATGAAGGAAGGAAAGTAAAAGCAGCATGATGGAAAGAGTGCAAAAAACATGGGAAATAAGCAAAACAGTTGTAAAGGATGAATACAAAAAGAATGAATGGTGGAAAGAAGAAAATAAGTAGGAAAACCTACAAAAAAGAAAAATGGAAGTTGAGAAAGCTAGAAGGAATGCAGAAAATATAATGAAATAACTGAAAAAAGAATTGTGAGATGAAAGGATGGGCAATGGAAAGAAAGAAGATATAAAAGAATTAACAAATGAAAGGATACAAAAGAAAAGATGAAAAGGAGGTGCAAAGGAAGGACAGGAGCATGATAAGAGTAAAGGAATAATAATAAAACGCTAGAAAAATGGGCAGATGGGACAGAGAAAAATGGACAGAACTAAAGAAAGATGGAAAGAAGGAAAGATAAAAATGAAAAAAAAATGATTGAATGAAAGAAGTGTAAAACTGAAGAAAGGAGATGGAAAGCCTGATAGAATGAATGAATGAGAAGTCAGTATTGGTAAATGTGTAGTTTGGAGCTAAAGTCCTTTAAAACCACGTTGTAATATCCATCAATTGCACAATTTTCTCCAAATTTCCTTCAGGGACACAATTCCCATGGCACATTGTAGGAAGGGTTGGGTTCGCTCACTTTACTCAGACATTTAGCGCTATATATTGTTCAAAGTGGGGGCATTTTATTTTTCTGGCTACTCCTTTGGGCACAGGGAATAAGAAATCCCTGGCCAAGCTCTCGCCAGGCCATGAAGGCTGTTCCCTGGCCCAGCACCCACTGAGACTCCCAAATGTTGTGCCCAGCAGGAAAGAGATTTGCTCAGGGAAAGGCTGAAGACATTCACTGTGCAGAGAGCCTACTGCAGGGCTATGGACTTGGCGCAGAGTATCGTTAAGGGTCACACCATATGACCCCTGGGCACTGCACACGTCAAAGTACATAAAATTAAAGAAATGATTGTCCACCCCATTCGCAAACCATATTTTAACCTTAAAAACTTCACTTGAAGCGATGCAATAGTTACAAACTGAAACCTAGAACCAATGAAATCCCGAATTATGATTTAGCTGTGCAACCGCAGTTCTCTACTAATATCCTGCATATTACCTTACACATCACAGTTGACATCACAAATTACATCCTCAATGACACTGCTGGTGACGTCGCATATGACACCACCATTGTAAATACGCAATAAAGTTTAACAAAATTGGCTGCTGTTTCAGTTCGTGGGAATTCCCATAAAGGTTCACCATAATTGGATGGCTCCAGTATTGCTTCCAACATACATATGCATCCGCAAAAGATATTCTAAAATCGAGGCCGTTTCCCCAAGTTTGGGAATTCAGTTATTTTGGAGCTGAAAAAAGATGAAAGCAGAACGAGTCCTCACTATTAATTATCAGTGTCAAGGAGACTTTAAATGTTTAAACCCTTTTGGGATTTGGATTAGGAAAGCGCCACTGGCAGACCATCAGATATCATTGCAACAAAGAATAATTCACTATGTTTTGCACTTTCCTGTTCTGTGACTCCCCAAGGACACCTATAATGTCCCTATTACACCCCATCAGGCTGGTATTCACATTAGCTATTCACCTGAAGTCACACATGGATAATTCCAATTTCTTTAGCAACTAGGGACCTACTTGGTTCACAGAGACCAGCAATCCCAATTTTTTGTTGTCCTTGAAGTATGTTCAGAAAATTATATTAGATTGCTGGTAGAACAGTTTTCTTATCAGAAACACTATTCAGAAAACCAGATTTGATAATGGCGTTGGTGACTACACATAATAACTGATCTGCTTTCTGGGCAAACGTCATAGACAAACATTCTGGGACCCAATCCCTTTGGGTAGGGTTTCCCATCTTATGATATTCATTTAAAAATAAGCGCCATCACCCCACTTGTGCAGACTTGTTTAGCAGCCACATGTATGAGACCGGACACCGGATCATGAAATAGTCACATCACCATATGTGAAGAAATAAATCAATAGCAACATTGACCCAATGAAAAATAACAAAGAAACTGGCAGAACCGACCTAATGTGGCATGGAGACACGAGGGAGAATGCAAGATCCACTCCTTTTCTTTCAAATAACTCCAAGAACCCCACTATCCATTTTGATTTTGACCCAAGAGCTAGGCAATAACTGGCTGACCTCTGCTCCACAGAGCAGTGACCTACTGAATATCGCAGATTTTCAAATCCGGATGCCAAAGAGAGTGCTGCACTGACCTGAAACCAGCTGTCTGGTGGACATCATGAGGATCCATATGTTCGCCTTCCTCGACTACAGCAGCAATGCTTGTCATGGACCTTAACAATGAAAGACAGAAACTAGAGGACTCAGAAGTATGTGGCAAGAGTCTTTCTGAATTTTAAGACTGTAATAGCCAAAAACACACTACCTCCAGGAATACCTACTTTGTTCCCATTACATTTAGAAAGGTTAACAGAACCCTGCAGGGTCAAAGTGATGGTTTTCCTCCAGAAACGTCCCTCTTCCCATTATAACCCCACTTAGGAACTCCGATCCAGCACCTCTATATCTGTCCCCTATGCCAAGTGTAAATGAAGAAATGAATGGGGAAAGCCCTTCAAGGTACATATCTATACTACTGAACTGAAGAGGTACACGCCAGAGAGCTTCACATCCAGCCAGACTATCCTCGCTCAAAATGAATTTGAAAATGATGCTGTTTATGAGACTTCCTCAAACGGACTTCTCTGGTCCAATACCAGTTCCTCTTCTCTTCTGCAAACATATCTCGACCCTAAGTACCCTGATAGCGCCTGCCTCTCTACCAATGCTGATGACTGGAGGAATGGGAGATTTATGTTGAACGCAAAGAGCATGCGGTCTACAAATGACATTTGTTCTTAGAAAGCATAAACGACTGACAGAACTCATAGTGGTGGTGGAAGGTGAACTAAGGGTACTATATTAAAAAAAAAAACAGAACAAAGTAAAATGAAATAGAAGACCCAAATGAAACCGAGCGAGATCAAACATCGAAGCAAACATAAATTGATGAATGATATGTGAAAACAAGTGGCTAGACACCATAAGTTATTTTACATCTGGAAGCATCATTTGAGTTAAAAGGCATTGTAGTCATAACTTAGACGCCCCAGAAGTTATTATATCTAGCAGGCAGTGGTGGGAGATACTGAAGACAATAGATAATTCCATAGCTTTGAAGAACAAATGATAAACCAAGAGTCTTTCTAGAGAAAAGACAAGTGAGTTTCCAGCTTTGACGTTACTTTGAAAGCAGAACACCGTAGAGATGCACAAGTTGAAAATGCCACATCGTAAACTCAAAAAGAACAAGTGATGGACAGAATGCTGAACAATGTCAAGCACTTACCCCGGTACAGAGATCTGGGCCTAAATCCATCTTTTTTTGCTCACCACGCCATTTCAGTTTGGACCCATCTATATGCAAATCAGTCTTGACCCTGCTCCCTATAGGAATAGTCCATCCCGAACTACTAGGCTAGGTCCTCCCTGGACCGGATACAAGCATCCTAGGACATTGTTCAGCATTCAGTCCATCACTTCTTCTTTTTGGATTTGTCACCCCAAGTGGGATGGGGAAGCTCAGACGTGGGTCCCGTGCTCGCCATGCCACTGGATCCAGGCTACCCTGGCTGCTGAGGAGTGATACCCGGAAACCGGTCCTAGGATGTTTGTTTCTGATCCAGGCAGCAAAATCCCTGGCCATCCCAGCTGCCAGCCGTGGAGATGAGGGCTTCACCGCTGCCTCCCAGAAGGTATTTAAAAAGCAAGTGCTTTTAAAGATGGGGTTTTCCATTTTTTTTAAAGGGGGCTTCTGTTTCCCATTTGCAAGGAAGGAGTTTTTTAAAATACGAGCAGTAAATCTTGCCATAACACTCCCAGCGTGCTTTTATAAAGAGTTGAGCATTGCTTCAATGCAGCATCATCTGTGGGTTGTTCACTGGGGCTCTTGGGGTGGGGTAGGTCTCAAGCTCTCGATTACACACCAGTGTGGGCCAGAAGGAGGTGGTGTTCAAAGTTTTATGATAATCATGGGCCTCCGTAATCCCAATTCCCAAAGCTTTTTTCCCCCAGAGGGCGCGAGAACTGCGCTCTTTCACTCTACAATAGGGTGTACAAATGTTAATACCGTGGCTAATACTTGGTATTATCCCAGCAAACAGCACCTGTTTTTTTGATTAACATACTGGCAGTGGAAATATGGATGCTTACGAGCACAGAGACTGCAAGCGGTGGAGGGTGCCCCAGATGTGGATTTCCTTGAACTCTCCAGACTCGCCTTCCAACCATCAGGCTCCCAACGTTACTGCAACATATATCTATAACACTAATTTAGAATATTTGTGCATTTTGTTTTACACACGCAGCTTCATTGAAACGTTGCTGCATCTAACCAGTTTAAGCAGGGATTCCCAAGGTCGCTTTGAAATAAATTATGAAATAGCAAGCACGAAGAAATCGCAAAACTAAACACTCAAAACATTCTATAGGTGCACGCCCATAGCTACATTAAGGGGGGGCTATTTCTGGTACTAAAGAGGATCTTAAATCGAGGTTAACTCCTTTGTGCATCCCTGGATATACAGCATTTACTTACCACGTGCATCAATTCACTACAAGGACACTAAGCGATGCCGCCTGCCAGTTGTTCGTTTTGCTGTAACTTTTGCATACTCACTACTGGCGCATCGTTTTCACTTTTGGAACGTGCACAGCACCACAGAATATCTTTAACTAGTATTCACAATATATTTACATAGCGTACATAGCAGCTGATATTCCCCATACACCACATCCAACCATCAACATGCTTCTTTTTAAATTAATTGTAAAACATACAATTGGCATCACATACATCCACTCCAAAACACATAAGTAAAAAACATTTCCATTACAACGTCAATACCTCTAACTCTAAAACAAATGCGAGACCTATTGCATTGCAAATGCTTGTTCTGAAGTACTTTTTTTTTTTTTTTTAAATGTTTTTATTGAATTTCCAGCCGTACATAGTCATTGTAGCAGGATATCAGCATTTATATATCCCATACAATACTTTGCAAATAGCACATATACAAAAAAGGGATGATTCAGTTCTGTCAGTAAGGACATTTTCCATCTAAACTCTGGTATTAAGTCGCTCGCCACAGCATTGGAATATAAACATGTGAATCGTTGAAAACAAATTACAACAAATTAACTTGAACAACCCCCCTCCTCCCCCCTAGGGTCGCAATGGGAAGCACTTCTTGGCACCTTGTATAGTAGGTCAATCGTTATCTCACCCTAGGCTATTGAATGTGTTCGTGTTCCGGGACTGCTCCCTGGCAAAGCCCCTGCCTCTGGTCTCCCTTCATCTGTCTGCGTTTCCTCAATGGTTTAGGAAAGGGGTGGCTCACCAATGGGTATCTCTGAAATCATGACATACCACGACCTCGCGTCCTCTTCTAACTTTTCATCTCTTCGAACACCCCGCATTCGAATTAGTTCTGCTGTGGCCCACTCTCTGAGGTCCCTAGCCCAGTTTTCCATTTTGGAGGGTTGCGAGCTCATCCACCTAATTGCAATCCTTCTTTTAGCTAGCACCAACCCCAACTGTAGGAACCTTCGTGTAAGCTTCCTCCCTTTAGGTCTGGAAAGAAGTCCCAGGAGTACCTCCTTGATAGAGTAAGGCAGCGTCCACCCAGTCACCAACCTCAAGCGTTCTAGTATCGACCCCCAGTATGATTTCAATTCCGTACATTCCCATATCATGTGTAAGAACTGGGCGTCGACTTGGCCACATTTGGGACAATGAGCAGAGCGGTCTGGGTATATTCTATGTAATACGTGTGGAGTCGGGTATGTTTGATGAACAATATTAAATTGGGTAAGCTTGAATCTCACATTGGAACTAATTTGTTTAATCCCTTCGTGTACCCGTTTCCATTCTAATTCCGTCAAGGGCTCCTCTATTAATCTGTCCCATTTGGCCTGAACCGAGAGTGGATCTGCAACTAAATCCTCTCTTAACGCCTATATATATATATATATATATATATATATATATATATATATATATATATGAGACACCAGTCTGTGGCCCCCAGCCTGTGACATAAGGACCCGAAGAGTGGCAGTCACGGGCGGCTCCTCCGGAAACATTGGCCAGAGCTCACGTGCCACCGCAGAAATCTTTGCATATTGGAGGTACTGCCCCCTGCCCAGCTCAAACGATGATTCCGCTTCCTCCCTTGTAAGGAACCGCTGCCCCGAATACAGGTCTCCCATCCTGCAGCAACCTCCCTCCGTCCATCTAGTAATGGTCATAGTTTGACTTATTCATTTGAACGGTACAACTGCCCATAGCGGGGCCTCCGGAACATATGGCGCTTGTTTCACTACAGTTTTTTTTTTTGATATGCAAATTTTATTGATTTTAAAACATATGAACAATTCAGCCAATACACGGAAATCACAAGTATGAGTCCATTCACACAAGCACTGTACCCCCCAATCACGATCCCCATAAAATTACATAGGCGAAATTTGGAATCAGGTTAAACAGGACCCTTCACATTCCCCAACCACTTCCCCCACACTCTACGGTATTTCTTGATGCACCCCATAGCTTTGTAAAGGGCTTTCTCTTGGGTCGCACACCAGTCTACCCCTCTTCACCACTTCTCCAGGGTAGGTGGGTTGGGGCTTATCCAGGCCGCCGCAATGTCCCGCTTGGCCACCATCATAGCTGTGTTGAAAAATAACTTTTCATTCCTGGACCCATCCAGTCCATCAGTGATCCCCAGCAAGGAGTGCCGTGGGTCGCGAGGAACGTCCCAGCCTAATACCTCCGTTAGCTCCACTTCAATGGATCCCCAGAACTGCCCCAAGCGGGGGCATAACCAAACCATATGGAGGAAGTCGGCCGGGGCATGGTTACATCTTGCACATGACGCGTCTGGGCGCAAACCCGCTCGATGCAGACGCAGGGGAGTGAGGTACGCAGCGTGTAAATAGTAGAGCTGAATCAGCTTGAGTTTGGCGGAGACGGTGACTATTCTGGGGGCCATAAGGGCATCACGCCAGTCCATCTCATCAAGGGGCCCACCCAGTCCACCCATTGATCCCTCAGCTTGTCTAGGGACGTGGGAGTGTTGTTAATTAGGGTGCGGTAAATGCGGGAGACCCCCCCTACCCAAGTCTCCCATCGTCGTCTGAGCCTCAGTGGGGCTGTATTCGGGGAGCCTCGTGTCGCCCGTGATGTGCATGTGGAGGGCATGTCAACTGCAAATATTTGTAGAACTGGGATGAGTGTAGGGAATAGCGAGTTTGGAGCTCCTGGAAGGACAACATATGGCCCCTTGCCCATACGTCCCCTAGCTGGGAGATGCCAATAAGGTCCCAAGTTTTAAACCCCCGCAATCCACTAACCTCCCGGAGCCAAGCCCCCTGCCAAAGGGGAGTACATTGGGTCAACTTCCCGGTCCACCCAGTGTGACGGCGCGAGGCCCGCCAGGCCAACAACACAGAGCGCGTCACATCAGGCAATCGGGTCGGAATGGGCTCCCCGTAGAACATGGCTTGGATGTCCGTGAGCCCCAGTTCGCTCAGTTCAAGCCTATAGGCTGGGTCCGACCAGCCCCCATTGAACCAGTCGTGGACTACTAGGAGGCGTACCGCCAGGTAATACAGATACAGGTGAGTCATCCCCATACCGCCGTCGTAGGAGGGAATCTGGCAAACCGACAGAGCCACGCGGGCCCTTCCTCCGCTCCAGAGAAACTTGGTGATTAGACTGTCCAGTTCCCTGAAACAGGCCCTGGAGAAACAGAAGGGGGCATTCTGTAGGACATAAAGGAATCTAGGGAGGATCATCATTTTAAACAGGGCCACCCTCCCCAGGGGTTTCAGAGGCAGCGTTTTCCATTTAAGGAGGTCTTCCTTAGCCTTCTTAACTAACGGGGCCACATTGAGGGACCAGCCCAGCTCAGGAAGAAGGGTGATCCAAATCCCCAGATATTTAAAGGACTGCCTCCGGAGTGGTATGGTGGACTGCCAATCGAAGCACTCTCTAGAGAGATGAAGGGGGACCAACACTGACTTCCCAGGGTTTAGCCGCAACCCTGAGGCCTGCTCGAAGGCATGCAGGATCCGGAGACACTGTGGCCCGGAGGAGGCGGGGTCGGACAAGAAGACAAGGACATCGTCCGCGTATAGTGCGATCTTGTCCGTGTCCGTATTGGGCCACTCCCATCCACGGAGGCGGTCTTCAGCCCGCACCAGGGATGCCAAGGGCTCCATCGCCAGGGCGAATAGCAAGGGAGAAAGGGGACATCCCTGCCTAGTGCCCCTGGCGATGGGGAAGGCCTCCGACAGCACCCCGTTAACCAAGACTTGCGCCCTCGGGTGGGCGTACAGGACCTGGACCAAAGAACGGAATTTGGGGCCCGAACCCCATCTCGGTCAGCACGCCCTGTAGGTATGTCCAGTCCACCGAGTCAAACGCTTTTTCGAAGTCTATGGACAGGAGTGCCAAATATGGGGTGAGCAGGTGCCGATTTGCCAGAGCCAGCTGCAGCCTTCGGAGGCAGTGGCGGATCCCCCGCTGAGGCATGAACCCGCATTGATCCGGGTGCACCAGTGAGGCCAAGTAGGGTTTTAGCCGTTGGGCCAGAATAGTGGCATAAAGTTTAATTTCGGTGTTAAGGAGGGATATGGGGCGGTACTCTGCACACAGTCGGGAGGGAGGCTGAGACTTCGGGAGAACCACGATGGTGGCAATGTCCGCCTCCGGCGGAAACGAACCTCTTTCCACGGTTTCTTTAAATAAGTTTGCTAGGTGGGGCCCTAGGGTGTCTCAGTATGCCGCATAATACTCCTGCGGAAGGCCGTCGAGACCCGGGGTCTTACCCAGGGAGACCAGGGCGATCGCCTCCTCAATTTCCTTCAAGGAGATGGGGCGCTCTAGATCCTTCTGAGCAGCTGGTTCCAGCCTAGGGAGGCACACCCCACCCCGGTCGAGGAGAGCAGCAACGGTCAGTTCGGGGGTTTGTGCAGTGTACAGCTTCCGATAGTATGCCGCAAAGGTATTTGCCATTGCCACGGGAGCGCATTGCACCGCTCCAGCTGTGTCCACCACCTCTGGGATGATACGGTTCGCCCTGGGGTATGTGGCCAACCTGTGTAAGATCGTACCGTTCTTGTCCCCCCAGCCGTAAACTCTTGCTACCTAAGACCTCCAGAGGAGCTTGGCCGCATCCAGGGATAGTTGCTTAATGTCATCCCGGATGAGGGCCAATTGTCGGGTCTGAGCGGCATCGTCTGACGTGGATAGTAGTTGTTCCAAGCGAAGCGCCTGCGCTTCCTTGGAAGAGATCTCCTGCAGCTGTGATTGTCTCTGGCTCTTAAGCTGCCGTTTTGCGAAACCTCGTATGGTCGCCTTCCCAGCCTCCCATAGGGAACCCGGAGAGGCTACCGTTCCCTCATTGGTAGCAAAGTATTGTATAAGCTCTTTCCCTACCTCCTTCCGGAAACCTTTATCCTGGAGAAACCAGGCATTCATCCTCCATGTTTGGTGGGCCGTGGGAGGGGGGGCCCCTGAGCTAAGGAGTATCGGGGAGGCCCCTGAGCTAAGGAGTATCGGGGAGTGGTCGGAAATGCCTCTGGGGAGAATACGAACGTCAACAATCAGTGAACAGTCGGGCGCGGGGACAAAGATCGCATCTATGCGCGCTTGGGTGTGGTGAGCCGCGGAGGTGTGTGTGAATTGGGTGCTGCGTGGGTGCCATGTGCGCCATGCATCGCAAAGCCCCAGGGACTCGGACCAGTTTCTCAATTGTTTCGCACTCGCCTCCCGAGCGGCAGATGGAGGTCCCGATGTGTCGAGGGCCGGGGATAATACTGCGTTAAAATCTCCCGCAATGACCATGTTGCCTGCTGGCACGCTATGTAGCAGGGCAGCAGTGTGTGCAAGTGTAGGCGCAAGCATGGAGGGAGGGGCATATATCGACATGAGTGTGAGGGGTGTA
Source organism: Calotriton arnoldi (assembly GCA_963921515.1). Lineage (NCBI taxonomy): Eukaryota > Metazoa > Chordata > Amphibia > Caudata > Salamandridae > Calotriton > Calotriton arnoldi. Next base: position 1,900,235 of record CAWUFW010000742.1, read on the forward strand.
CCAGCCAGCGACCCACAAACTGTCACAGATGAGCCTTGAGGTTCATGTACCGCTTGGGTGAGGACAAAGGGCAGTGTATGCCTTAGAAAAATTGCAACCCCTCGCGAGCCCCTGGAAAAGCCGGAGTGCCATACCCTATCGTAGCCATAATGAGCCAAGAAGGGGCAGCAGTTACCCAAGAGGTGCGTTTCTTGAAGCATGAGGATATCCATGTGGAGACGCTGCGCGTACCTTAAAACCGCTGTACGTTTATGCCGATCCAACAGGCCATTGACATTCCACGACAACACTTGGAGAGACGCCATAGGGGAAGTGTTATCTGTCATGGTAGGCGGTTCTTGGTCTAGGGGGAGCGCGCGGCTTTGGGTGTACAGGCGCGCTTGGGAGCCTACGGTGGTGCGTGCGATCGCTTACTGCGGGGACACACCCGTCCCTCCCACCGGTAATTTGCGTCATTCCGTGATAGCTGAAACAAAAACCAACAAAAAGCAGAACATACAGGGAAAAACTCTCCCAAACCCTCCCTCACCCCCACCCCCCACCCTACACTTCAGGAACAGAAGCATCTGTCGACCCCCAGTAAACAACACCCAGTACTCAGGGCGAACAACCAAACTAAAACGCCTGGGAATGGGGAAGCGTGGAGGACCCCTCCTCGTGAGCGGATGCTTATTGACAAAGACCATCGGGAAGTTAGTAACAGATCAGGGACAGTGCGCCGTCTCCGGCCGCGGAGCAAGGCCCGGCGGGCAGAGACCGGTTCAAGCTGGGTCCCTCAACAGCATCGGGCTACAGGAGAGGTCTGTGTCCGGAAGGTCAATCACGGATGGCCGGGACGCGTCACCTCTGTTGTCCAGTCGGCCAGATGAACCTGAGCGCCTCCCACTCGACTCTCCCTCCTCAACCTGGGGTGGCTGTTGTGTGTGACCCGGCGGGGAGTCCGAGCGGGCCCGCCTCCGGTCACGGCGCCTGCGGGAGCGATTACGAGGAGGCTGAGGAGCGGAGGGAGCGGAGCGGCCTAGCCCGCCCCCCGCCCATTGCACGACCCTCAGCCCGCAGAGGGCGCTCCTCCGTCGCCCAGGTCCAAGCCTCCGTCGGGCTGTTGAAGAACATTGTCTTGTTCTCAAATACCACCCTCAGGCAAGCCGGGAAGAGGAGCAGATACTGAATGTTAAGTGCCCTCAACTTTTGCTTGACCTCTCCAAAGGAGCGCCGCTGGCCCTGGACCTCACGGGTATAATCTGGGAAGATCATAATGGCGCAGATTTCATGGAGGAGCCGTTGTTGCTTGCGGGCTTCAGATAGGATGGTGTCTCGGTCTTTGAAATTAAGGACCCGCATTATAATCGGGCGGGAAGGAGCGCCCGGCATTGGCCTGGGGGCCAGGGACTGATGAGCCCACTCAATCGCAAACCAAGGGGAAAAGGCTCCCTCGGGGACCCACGATCTCAGCCAGCTCTCCAGAAAGTCCGCTGTACGACCTTGCTCCGCTCCCTCCGGAAAGCCCACCAGGCGGAGGTTGTTGTGTCTAGACCTGTTTTCCGCGTCCTCCGCCCGGCGGTGCAACTCCTGAGTATGGGACTGAAGACGGGCCACCTGGCCCTTAAGTTGCTGCACGTCATCTTCCACCGAGGAGATCCTGGACTCAGTCTCTTTAATCCGGGCGTTTGCGTTGCGAAGGTCCTGCCTGATGAGTCATATTTACTCTTACTTCGGCGATTTTGCCCTCCACCGAGGTCTGGGATGTGTGGATGGCCTGGAGGATGGTGGCCAGCTCGGCGGACGGAGGAGCCTCCTGCCCAGCCACTCCCCCAGTAGCCCCCCCCTCCGGGGTGGTGAAGCGGTCCATTTTGGTCTGGGTGGCGGGGACCTTCGCAGATCTGTCCGTTCTGCCCATGTTCTTCCCCCAGGGAGGACCGTGCTCTCAATGACCCGCCGGCCCGGATCCCACTCCGGACCACACCCAGCGTCCGCAGGGATAGTGACAGCTCTGGGACTGATGTGACAGGCGACCACGGAAACACAGTACTGGGCAGCGCCCGGCCCGGGAAGGAGAGGTCCAGTCAGGTCAATTCGCCTCGACCGCCAGTCACAGGAGGTGCGCCAGGAGTGGGGGAGAGGGGAAGGAGACTGGGTGGACGGAAGGAAGCCATGCTGACCAGGGCCCCCACGCACCCACCTGCCGCCCGACCGACGGCCGAATCCTCCACCCAAACCCCGATGCCTCGGCACCCCCACTTCTCACCCCCACTCCAAGGCGTAGGAGCTCGCCGTAGGCCTCCCACCGACCGCCGGCGGGGCCCTGTAGTAGCAGCACAGGCCCTAAGTCCAACAGGGGCAGGCAGGAATCGAGCAGGCCTCACCACGTTGCCTCCATAGGTTCTACACTTCCAGGGACGTCGCTCGAGCCTAGGGGATGGCGGGGGGGGGGGGAGCCCCGCTCCCAACAGGCCGCCCAAAGGCACCGATGGTATCTCCCCGTGGAAGGCCACAACCCCAGCAGATCCCACAGCAAGCAGGGCCCACGATGCAGGAGGAGTCCAGGGGCCCAGCCCGAGAAAGGACCCCGGAACGGGCAGCCGCAAGCGCCAATGGCAGGTTGGGTCCGTGTGGCGCTATTCACTACAGTTTTTATTGCAGTTTCCCAGGTTGCAGCCACGTGTCTAATAATGTAGGGAAAATGCGCGGGCACCTTCGATCCCATCATAAGGAGATCAGATAAAGGAGTCCTTCGATGGGTGCCATCCAACAGCCGTTTCTCCCAATTGTCATTCTAGTTTAGCCACTGTACTGCATGTTGAAGCTGTATCGCCATATAATAAAGGCTCAACCTAGGAACCTCCAGCCCCCCTCGCTCCCACGTCCTCTGTAATGTATCCAGTTTCCAGACGATGAAACATTTATTTATTTAATTTTCCCTCCTCATTCTCCGTCGAAATACCCCTACTCTTGGCCCCACCGCTCTTACCTGCACGGGCCGTGGCTGTGGTCAAGACGAGAGAAAATAAGAGTCTATTTCTAGCAATTTATTTTCATATCTAAGGGGAAAATATCAATTTTCTTTTTTCTAGGATAACATTTTGAGAACAATTGGGACCCCATTCTTAGATAGCCCGCATACTTCCATTCCACGCACCATGTCTCACACAGCTTCCTGCATGGCAACGCACAGCACTTTTAATCAGGAGGCAGCAACACTGCAGCCTTGAGGGATTTCATATTAAATGTATAGGCTAAGCAGGAAAGGATGGTCTTCTAGTGCAAAAGGGTAAAATAAGACTGTAATTCCAGTAACATGTACGGTTGAAATTGGAATTCAAATTAATTAAAAACAAGAACAAAATGTTCACCTCCACTTCTTGGCACAACATCTCCTACTTTTCCATGAAGAATGGCAGCGACTGTGTCAGATGTTGTGGTTTTCCTGGGAAAAAAACATTTTTGAATTAAGAAATATTAACAAATATTACACCAAGGTAAATTTTTGAACACAGCCATTAAAAAGTGAAACCAAGTGACTCTCTCAGGTTTGCTTTACCCAGCAAGATGTCAGGTGTATAAAGAAACATATCTTTAACAAAACACAAACAAAAGTCACTGACCAGAACAAGAAATGAACACAAAGTGCTTCATGCTTGTAGTGATTTTTCTTATTAATGAGGACAAAAAAATATTCTTTCATGAATCTGTGTGTACCATATTCCTTTCTCGCTCACTCATATTTGCTTCACATGCCTGACCTCATGTGCTTTGCCCATCTCCCTTCCTGACCTCATTTGTATCAAGTGCTGGCTGCCACCTCGTCCATTATGCAGACATCACCTGCGCCTTTCCTCTCATCTACTCCTTTAGTTCCACCTCCCATTAATGTAGAGTGGATCCGTCTCCTATTATGAGTGTGTGGATGCTCTTCACTGCCTCCCGGTCAACCATCTGGTGCTTTAATGGAGTCACTGAGGAGGAGCAGAATCAGCTATTTTCTGGTTTACGCTTAATGGAGTATGATCAGCTGCTGCCCCCTCACCAATAGCACTGAAGGGAAGAGTTGTTGCTGATCCGCTCATTAACCACTTCAGACTCAGTTGGTCTCCGTCTTAGATCTGAACTCCACCTCTGTCTATCTCGAGACCACCTCAAATTAATGCTCAGCAGTTCACGTTATTAGTGGAATCAGCAGCAGTAGGGAAGAGTTTACGTTGCATCTTCATTCTGCCATTGCTACCTCTCTCAAATGTATATGCATATCACTTAAGACATATGGGATCCATGTTTCAATGTACTTGTGGACAGGGGTTACATGTTTATATATATGCTCATTTTTCATCCGAATTTGCACTTCTAGCCTGCTTGAGTGAACCTTCAAGAAAAAACGAGAGAAGAAAAGCAGCAAATTCTATAGTCAGACACCAGAATGTGTTATTTTGCACAACTATATTAATCAGTACTTGTACAAAGGCTGCTTTATATGGTGCTAACACCTGCACGTAAACCAGAACTCAAACCATGCACCCTTTTACATTTTGTTTTTAATAGTTTGAAGAAATGCTACCCTACGTCTCACAAATCATGACGCTATCACGGTTATTCAAGAAGTCCTGGACTACCATGTGCCAATCTATTGCACTATTGGCCTCCCACTCAACACCACTTCTCTAGCCCTGCTGTACTCATGCGGTTTTATTTTGATGTTCTGATAGCTAAAACCGACATACAGTAACTATTGGAAATGCCAAGGCTGCCCAGGGGGGCCACGTAGGGGACCCTCCAAAAGGGCGGCCGCCTTAGTGCCACAGGAAGGCACAGAAGTCTGCTCACTAGGCTCCCTGGGCTAGGGACCAGGGGGTCTGCTGGCCGCATCACTTCCGGCCGTGGGAGGGGGACAGGGGTACAAAAGCCTTCCCCCGCCCACTGTACGGTCTCTTGACCGCTACCCGTCTCGCTGTTTAGGCATGCCCCAGACCTCCAGGAGCTGTACTCGGTGAGTGTGTTACCCCCCTCCCCACTCTTCCTTCAGCAGGGCTGCTTAGCCCGGCCATTGCCGAGGCTGCAGTCCGCCATTGTTGGGGGGTAGATCAGCTCCTGGGGGGGCACAGGCCGTCATTCCTGGCCTGATCTTTGCCACGCCACTGGGCGCAGGCCTGGCCCCGGCCCTGTGTGTGTATGGGCGGGGGGGGGTGGGGGGGGAGAGCCAGGAATGCAGCGAGGCTTCTCTCCTCACAGATCGGCGCTGCCGGGTCTCGGGATCCCGGCCGTCGAGAGCACAATTTGCGGGTAGGGAGGAGAGCAGCGAGCGCCGCGACCCTCCCCCTCTAGCTGCTGCTTGCAGGGCCTGCAGCTGCTTGTACCCCGAGCCGCAGCCCGCGTGGGCCTGCGTTGCTTGGGGGGGGGGGCTGCAAGCGTCGCGATGCTCCCCCCTCTGCTGGTCTTCTTTCGGCGGTCGCCAAGGGAACCTGTATAGACATGGGCGCCTGTTTAGCCTACGGCGAAGATCCTCGCGGTTTATCTAGTCCCCTTCATTATCAGATGGTCACGCCGATTCCTTTGCCGGGAGAAGTGTCCACTTGTACTGGCAATTATAGTACCGTCTTCCCCGCGGGGCCGGTTCCAGGGCCTCTTGATGCGTGGGGGGCAAGGAGCGCTACGGGTCACCTCCACTCCGCTGTTTTCCATCCAGGATGAGCCGGGACCAATGCCACGGCAAGCGCGGACCGTATGTGGCGTGCTGAGAGGGGGGGGGGAAGCAGCGAGGCTCCTCCCTCTACCACAATCTTTCAGGTTTCAAGACCCCGGCCCAGGGGGCCGGTCCTTTGCGGGGGCAACGAGCACCGCTTGCTCCCTCCCCCGCTGTCCCCCTTCCTCCTTCTGCCCACTGTTACGGGACCGGCGGCATCTGCGGGTGAGGGGTTTTGCCGACCGCCGTGAGGTCTGAGGTCAGTATTGGTATTGAAGGTGGGGTGGCGCCAAGGGGGGGATGGCAGCTAGGTGCTTTCCCCTTCCCTGCATTTTCAACAGACCAGGTCTGTGAAGTCGTTCTCTCTCTATGTGCTTTCGCCGGCAGAAGAGATCAGGTCTGTAGAGACGGGTATAGGACTCGCGCCTTGCAGAGGCATGTTTGCGGGGTTTTTGATTACAGTAGATTCTCCACCTTTGTCTACAATCTACAGATTATATATGCCCTCTCGGGCTCATACCACCATTGGCGGAATGTTATCATTTGCGCCTTGTTCATTCTGTTCCATGAATGCTCTCGTGTCACGGGATCAGAGGTGTTCCTCCACTTCCGTCGTTTCAGCTCTGGTAGCGGGACACTGGAACTCCCCCTCCCCCCCCCCCTGGAACAAACCCTTCCTTATTTGCCCCTCAATCCGCCCACTGCTTCCGGTCCCTGTTGCCGGTCTTGGGAACACTTTTGCCTCCGCCCGCAGTGACTACCTGGCCCGCCGGGGGGCACCACAGTCCCTGCTCAGCAGGGAAACCAGGAGAGGCAGGCGGGCTTCGGTCTGCGCCAGGTAGCAGCCCGACTCCTCGTGCAGCTGGGACAGGCGTGAGTAGGTCTGTGAGCAGCTCTTACCTGGCACTTCTACACGCAGTTGCGCCCTCAAGTTGGACTGGTCTGTGAAGGCTCGGGTGCAAGGCGAGCACGAGAAGGGCTTCTCTCCCGGAAGGAAGACACTTACATTACATGTTCTCGTTTCGTGTCGGAAGTTTTATCGGCAAAAAAAAAAATATATATTTTGGGGTGATGTCATGTCAGTCGCTTGCTGCCAAGCTCTGAATATTTTACTGTGGTGCGCTTTTCATATTGTGCGGGGGCTATTGCTGCGAATTGTCACCGTGTTCTCTGGGCATCACAGCAAGTTTTTACAGCTTGGGTAACCAGAATGCCAGTGATGCGAAAAGTTTTAATCAGTTTGGGTCCGTGTGAAGAGTTAATTTAGAAAAGTAACTTTAATAAGGGGGTTCTTTGACACCAATTAGTGTACAGCAGTATTTGGGCTCATCATTTTAAAAAGGATTTTCCTTCATATCAGCTCGGTGTCCGTGATCGGGGGCCGTGTTTGCGCAATAGAACCATATATACATAATTAAAGTTACCCTCACGTGGCCCCGACCCATGTGCTCATCTTCACCGGGCACCGGTTAATCCATTTCACAGAAGTTTTGCGGTCACAGGTCTCTGCAGCATTGTATGTGCACACTGACAATTCACATGACCTCAGGCAGTTGTTTGGCCCCGTTTCGAGCATTGACACTGGTCGTGCACTGACATTGGTTGTGTCCACCTCCTTGTGCTATTGTTGGTGTCACCATGGTCATAGTTCCCACACGCGCGGGTCAGTGGCCATTGTGGCAAGTTGTCACTTGGCCGATGGTAATCTTTGGGGTGGGTAAAACCCCAGCAACAGCTCAAAACATCATTATGGGATTTAAAGGTATACTACATGTCCTTCGTCACCTGTCCCTTATATGGATCAACACTATGATGTAAAATGATGACTATTACATTCATTCCTTCAGACTATCACATTTTAGATACATTTGGGATTTGAATACTGCACGGGTACACAGACCTATTTCAACCCTGCCACACTAAGTCAGTGATGCACATTTAACATAGTTGAACCAGGCATTTTAGTTACAGCCCTTCTAGTTAGACCCACAATATGAGAAAGTCACCCCCCTGGACTTTCATATGGTGCTGCATTGGGCTACCAATGGCAAACTACAGCATCAAGTTTTTCGGTGCTAATTTTGACCGGGTGGTTCCGATGCTCAGCACAGGCACTGATTTGTCAACGCCGGCGGGGGTGACAGTGGGCGCCGCCTCTCTGTTTTAGAGATGACCACAACAACAGGCAATTATTAACTCAATATACTTTGTTACTTTGGCCTGCTACCCAAGCCATTCTAATGGCACTGGGGGCCTGGATTAGTCTGTATTGTCACACTGGCAGAAGTGTTTTAGTTAGTGGGTGAGGTTACTAGGATTGGCAGCATGGCAGGAGCATTGTGGGGTGCAAACAGAAGTGGTCTCCTGACGTGAGGCGGCATATAATTTATACATCCTAAGCACTTATCAGCAGTAGGCAGGGATGTAACCCAGGCATGCATAGTGTACATGGAGCGTCACAGCAGTTTTACCTGCTAATTAGCACCAGGGTACCGTGGGTGAAGTGGGCTCTATACCTGGATATGATGGGGAATCAATGTCAACGTCACTGGGCCTCCTTTCATCCTGCGGCAAGTACAAGATGGATATCTCGGAGGGTAGCACAGGTCAGCCCCAGCGCTGCGACACAATGAACGGTTTAAGCACCAGAAACACACACACACACACACACACAGGGTGGAAGTGAGCAGCCTCTGAGGATTGTGAGCTAGACATCACAGCATTTCAATGAGGGTGGGATGGGATGTTTTCATGTAACGGCAGTTGTGTTAAGTTAGGAACCAGGTAGAGCGAGCTACAGTCAATTCTGACTATCAAGATTCATCCCCAGCACAAAGGTTAATAGCTGCACTCATCAGCCACAGGTGGGTGGCCGGGCGGGGATGCTCTACAAACTCCTATCCTGCAACTAAGTCCACATGTTCGGTTGCGAGCATTGCAATTTCGAGGAACTTTCAGGAATCAGTGCCGTCAGTCCTACTTCCCGGTGATTGGAACGTAGGGGGTTGCTGCTGTGTTCCAATGTCGAAAACACAAGTCCCTAACCCTGTATATTGATGCTTAACGGCATCCTAGCCTCTTGCTATTGCCCGTCTGTTGTTCCCCAACTCCTCTCAGCAGAGACACCTAGGGTCTGTCCATGGTTCTTAGCGTGGCCAGTCATTGTTTACTTTCTGAAAGACGCCCATTGCTAGGCCCCATGCTCCTATTTGCACCAGTCCTTAATCAGGGCGAAACTTAGCGGGGACTGTCACCTACATAAACGGTCATTGGGTCGTGCCTGCCACATGGCCAGAGCACAGGTAATCCCGGTGAGGTCATGATGAGGTTTGGTAGCACAGGATAATAGGGGCAGACGGTACTAAGTCTCTCTTGTATGGACGATACGAAGGCTAATTAAAAATTTTTTTGTGGGAGCATGGTGAAGAGCTAAGGTAAAGCTAGGATGTCTCGTGCTTTCTCCGCACTGCTGAGTCCCGGTTACGAGTGGATTCTATCAGGGTCAGCTGGCGGTGGGTCAGGAAGCGCCAAGGCATCAGTGGCACTGAGTGGCTTACAGCCTGAGGCGGTATCAGATGCAAGGGACATCTGTGAGATGAGAGCCCTACTCAGAGGTACCACCTTAAGCGCTTGGAGGTTTGTTGGCACCGTCTTTAATTGGAAGCCATTGTCTAGCGGGGGGCCCTGAGCAGAGCAGTGGCAGGCGTAAGTAACAGTATCAGTTGCCGGTTCAAACGTGCATCTTTCACTAATTACTCAGATACTGTGATAGGAAGTATGGCGGGCAGTAAAGCGGGGTGTCTTCTGAGATGGGCATGGGCTGCGTCTACCAGGAGGCCTGGCCCTCGCGCTCCAAGAGAGTGTATTGCCAGCGGCATGCTGACAGCTCGCCTCTTACCTTGGTTCAGGTAGAGCAGATATTGAGGCATCGTTACTTTGTCAGGCATTGCGGGCATGGCTAGCTTTCTGTAGTCTCTCTCCCGGATGGGCAGCATCGGCAGTGCAGGGCGGGCCTGGAGAGGAGTGCATTAACAAGTGGGATTGGGTATTCCAAAGTTTTACGGTACCTCCGTCTGTAAGCCAATCAGTGAGGGAACATGTCCAGTCTGAATTCTGAGTTACCGAGGGCAACCCGGTGAGGTAAAGACAAATATGTGATTGTGCATCGCGCACCCAGCAGTAAAGCATGCGAAGTAGCAGCAAATTACTGGTATACCGTCAGCGGAAAACGTAAGGTTTATAGGCTACATACGAATAGGCACTCTGTCAGCTTGGGTGTAAGGGTGACATTCCCAAGAGGGTGCGGTTTGCCTTGATAGTGCTGAAGGGGAGGGGATGGAGCACTAATACGGACAACTACCAGAGCACTTTTACAGTCATGGTTAGGGGGTGCATGTACATCACCCAGGTGTTTACTCCAAGTCCCCTGACCAGATTTGACTGCATGTCACCAGTTGCTCCAGTTAAGCGAATTTTCCTGGTGAATTGGCAGCCAACACTGGGGCTGCAATTTTGGAGGCAGCCGGTTGGCACGCCTTTGAGATGTGAGTTAGGTGCCTGAAGTTTGACCTGGGATTCTAATTCACAGGCATGTGTAGCGACAGAACCGATAGGGGCTTTGTTTGACATCTTGGCCTCAGATTCTGGTAGGTGCGCTTAGCATTTCGTGTTTCGGAGGTCGATAATACGAGTACCTTTGAGTGACAAGGGGAATCCCTAAGATTCTTAAGGACTTCCTTCCGTGAGCTGCCCAAGGGAGTGCCTGAGGACATTTTAAGTTTGTAGTCGCAGGCGAATGTGGAATGCCCTGGGACTACCCGTTACTGTGCAGGGTTATTGTGTAATAGGTGCAAGTTGGAGTTTTGTTTGTTTGTTTTGAAAGAATGCAATATATGTTCGCAACCTTACATTTCTTTAGTTGCCAGGAGCAAAGGTCTAGGTGATTTGCCATTCGAGTGGCGCGGTGGGCGGAAAGCATGAATGGGGGCAGGGCTTTTCCGTCACCAAGATAACTGGTTTGGGATACCCAGGCTTGCGCGGGAACATCTTGCTAAGAAGCTGCAGCAGAGACGAGGGGAGGGTGTCTCCCCTCCCAACATCCTGGTCATACACCCGTGTGGCAATGATCTGACTCTCTTGGGGAGGAGGGAACTGCGGCAAGAAATGTGTCCTCCATGTGTAGGTTAAGCAACCAATTGGGGGCTTGTTGGTTATAGTGGTCAGAAATAACCCCTTGGTTAGTGTGGCGAGGAGCCCGGTTAGGGAGGTCGTGGAAACCTCACGCAGGAAAGTGAACAGCCATGCCATGTAGGTTTGGATTTGTCGGGCATGGAGTGCGGCATGCCAAGTCGACAGGGTGTTTTTGAAGAAGACGGGTTGTCCGTCTTGAAGGGGGCATGGACGGTTTTGTTGGACCTGGTTTGAGGCCCTGGAAGAAACAAGAAGGCCTACCTTGTCCGGGGTTATTGTGCACGTAGGTGCACACTGGTGTAGGTATAAAAGGATGTACAGTGCTCATTAAGGGTGTTGGCAACCCAGCATGTCTTAATTGGCCAGGACCAAGGGTCTGGGTGAATGACCTTCCGTACGTCTGGATTGGCGCTATTGGAGGAATTCAAGAAATGGAGGCATGGGTTTTCCCACCACCGAATTAGTTGGGTTGGGGGTCCCAGGCATGCACTGGAGCAGAGATCACGTTCCTCCGCCACAGAGATCACGTGGCTAGGTTACCCGGGTATGCGCTGGACGAGCTGATGAAGCCACAGCAGAGACTGGGGGGAGGTATCGGTCCACCTCAGTTGATGGTCATACACTTGGGAGGGAATGACCAGACGACCTGGGGAGGAGAGGACTGCTCGAAGACATGAGGGACATCATGTGTCAATTGAGTATTTAACGGGGGGCATGTGTACTGTGGTGGTCCGAAATTTTACCTCGCCCAGTTTGACAAGGAGCCCGATTGGGAGACGCATTTGAGTTCACGTAGGAGAGTGAACAGCGCCATGCGTAAATGCACGGAGCAAAGGGGATTTGGCTTCATCTGGCATGGTTCACTTGAGGCCAAGTCTACTGGATGCTGGGAAGTGGATGAGGTTCACTTCTCAAGGGTAGGCATGGACTTAATTTTGCTGGACCTTGGGGAGGCCTTGGAAGCAACAGGATGTAGGTAGGATATCTGCCTTGGTGGGGGCCCTGGTGGTGATGGTGGCCACCCCAGAGCTGTGGAGGAGTTACAGGGCGATCCAGAGTCTGCAAGGTACAGAAGGGTACTATATTGCAGCAGCACAACAAGGGTGCTAAGCCAAGGATACCCAGGGATGTTTTAGCGGGTCCCCTGGAAGAACTACGGCGCCTCGTTAGCCCTACGGGCGGTTGTGGGTCTGAGCAACCGGGGCTGCCTGGAACGCTCCGCCCACCGGTCGGGGGCGTGAGTAAGGGAGTGGACTGGCGGTCCACTGATGGGAGAGGTGGCCTCTCCCAATAATTGGTAACCACCGGTTGGCGACGGCCACGGTGCAAGTTGGCTCATCAGACGGGCAGGCGGCATAGGGGCTGGCCTGCCCTGGGATCGCCCGTAAGATAACCCACCATGTTGGCATATTGGTTATGCAAATAAACCTGCAGCAAATTTCTCCACTAAAAAGGTGTTGTGTGGTTTATTTATGTATGTTGCTGTATGAGAACTGAGTGTTGCCGATATTGGCACTATGCCAAGGCTGCCCAGGGGGGCCACGTAGGGGACCCTCCAAAAGGGCGGCCGCCTTAGTGCCACAGGAAGGCACAGAAGTCTGCTCACTAGGCTCCCTGGGCTAGGGACCAGGGGGTCTGCTGGCCGCGTCACTTCCGGCCGTGGGAGGGGGACAGGGGTACAAAAGCCTTCCCCCGCCCACTGTACGGTCTCTTGACCGCTACCCGTCTCGCTGTTTCCCACCCTACCGCTTACCCTGCGGACGGCCAAAGGGTAGTACGGGGAGGGGAAGAATCTAACTTATTGTTTTGTGTTGCAGGAGGAGTTACAGGGCGATCCAGAGTCTGCAAGGTACAGAAGGGTACTATATTGCAGCAGCACAACAAGGGTGCTAAGCCAAGGATACCCAGGGATGTTTTAGCGGGTCCCCTGGAAGAACTACGGCGCCTCGTTAGCCCTACGGGCGGTTGTGGGTCTGAGCAACCGGGGGCTGCCTGGAACGCTCCGCCCACCGGTCGGGGGCGTGAGTAAGGGAGTGGACTGGCGGTCCACTGATGGGAGAGGTGGCCTCTCCCAATAATTGGTAACCACCGGTTGGCGACGGCCACGGTGCAAGTTGGCTCATCAGACGGGCAGGCGGCATAGGGGCTGGCCTGCCCTGGGATCGCCCGTAAGATAACCCACCATGTTGGCATATTGGTTATGCAAATAAACCTGCAGCAAATTTCTCCACTAAAAAGGTGCTGTGTGGTTTATTTATGTATGTTGCTGTATGAGAACTGAGTGTTGCCGATATTGGCACTATGCTGATCTAAACAGGTGAACAATCTGAAGGTTGGCGAAAATGGGTCCTTGTTGTTGCTTGAGAGGACACAATTGTGTAGTTGTGTAGATTACGAGAAAAAGAAAATGGAGCTGGCATTTACCCAAACGCTTGTATAGCTGATTTAACTATTGTAGAACATGCCAGCCTTCTGCATAGGGCGCGTGTGGCAGCTTCACGGCTGTCTAGGTGGCCTAAAATCTCACCTGAACCTCCTAACAAGTTCTATGGAATGCTGTGAATTTGAACAAGCAGAATGCATCTTCCGAGGAGTCAACGTCTTTAAACTAGATGTGTGGGAGCACTTTCTTCAGTAGGGCAAGTTACGTTTATGTAAGCCAGCACATAACTACTACCGTCAGGGACCACTTCTGAAAGAAACAGCAGGGTTCTCGTGAATGTGCTTCCAAAAATCAGAAAGTTAGTGCATTGAAAAATATTGGCTACATCATAACCTCCATGCCAACAACTGCACATCAAAACACTTTAAAATCCAAAAACTCCTCAAGTTCCATCTTACATTCCAAGTCTGCCTCCTGGTGTGTTTACGGTCATCTCGTTGCCCTTGATGCGATGCTGTTAATGGTTGTCTTTGTGTGGACTCAACTTATAGCAAGGATTGCGTTATACAAAGGCTTGAATAACTACATTCTGAAATCAAAATAAATGCAATGCTGTTAAAAATATCAATATTACCTCTCAAGCATGAACATTCCCATAAGATCCTTTTCCAGGGATTGCAAGGCTATATGCACCTTCGCCTTTAATTCACTAAGAAAGGAGGAGATAATATTTTTTTTTAAATGTGACTGTGCAGTCAAAACCCATTCTACGTTATCACCGAGTTTAGTTTCAAAGGTTAGAGAAAGTGAAATTCACATAATGGCCAGAAAAAAGAACCATTAAGTAGCATGATACACATACTATGTGCACAAGTAATCCCCACCCTTTCAGAAAGGTCAAAGAATATGAACACAGGACAGATATTCTTAATCGGAATTCTTAATTAAAGAATGCAACAATTATGTGTTTAAAGGCTTTTCACTGTAATGATGATGCCATTAAATTGTTTTTCTGCTATTTGCTCCACAACAAGATCATACTGAACTGTCCAAAAGTTTGTAGTTAAGCATTCTTTTCTAGAGATCGCACTGCTGGCGACTAAGTCGTATTAAAAAACAGGTACATTTAAAAAACAAAAACAACCAAATATGTTTGAGCTATTTTCAGTTATTAATGACTTCTTACTCCAAAAAGCAAGATGCATCATATTGGTTTAATCACCTCTAACTACATTAAAAGACGGTGACAATTGCGCAAGCAGTGCAACGTCATAAAAATCCCTTAAAGAGGGCCCGGATGCTCAAATGGCAAAAAGGACATTAAAGGAAAACTAAGATAAACAAGCAAAGCCAATAGGTCTTGCCTATGCGAGAGCTATTGGCTTTGCCAATGTCTTTTAGTCATGTTGTACAGCAGTATGGCTGTTGCACAACATGGCTAAAAGGTAGTGGTGTGGTGTAGACTAGGGTAGAGCGAGCGGGGTAGAGCGGAGTAGAGTGGCAAAGAGTAGAGTGGAGTGGCATTGAGTGACAGAATGGACTGGCACAGAGTACAGAGGCATAGAGTCACAGAGTTGAGTAGAGTGGAGCTGCATAGAGTGGATGGCATAGAGCGGAGTGGCGTGGAGTGGTGTAGAGTGGAGTGGGTAGAGTGGCAGAGTAGAGTGGTGTTGTATGGACTGGCATAGAGTGGACTGGCATAGAGTGGACTGGCAGAGTAGAGTGGGGCTGAGTAGAGTGGGGCTGAGTAGAGTGGGGCTGAGTAGAGTGGGGATGAGTAGAGTGGGGATGAGTAGAGTGGGGGATGAGTAGAGTGGGGGATGAGTAGAGTGGGGGATGAGTAGAGTGGGGGATGAGTAGAGTGGGGATGAGTAGAGTGGGGATGAGTAGAGTGGGGATGAGTAGAGTGGGGATGAGTAGAGTGGTACTCTGTGGTGTTGTGTGGAGTGGAATTGGGTCACATGGAGTGGCATTGTGTGAAGTACAGTGCCATTGTGGGGTATGGAAAGTTGCCAAAGTTGCCACTTAATTGCCCTATAGCACTTCAAAGCCTCGACAGGGCAAGTAAGTGCTATATAAATGCAATTACAATTCAATACAATAGCCTACCAATTATCTATACATACGATCTATGTAAGCATCTGATGCCTTTGACCCAATGCAGGTGCTTGTTAGTATGTACAACGCTTCTGTGAGGACTGGTTTTATGAATAAATGCTTTTTTAACAGGGAGGGGCTAGTGGGTGAGTGAGCAACCTATATTGTAGAGTTGGGGATAAGGGAGATGGAGCAAGGTGACAGGTGAAAAAAATAGTATCTCAGTCAAGTTGCGAGCAGCGGACGCACACTAAATTGAATTATTCTGTGCTTGGTGAAACGGAAGTGACGTCGAGCATATGGTGGCCAATTAGGAGGCAGCATAGAAGAGTGACAATGATGACAACGAATGGTAAGCAATGAGCAGGCTCCAAGCCCGTTATTGTAAACACCCTCGCAACCACAGGTTTTAGGCGAGACCTAAAATTAAGTGTCTACATCGGAGGCTCCCTTTAGCCGTGGGGATTGGACCAAAGGGTCCTGCTTATGCCAGCCTAGGTGGGCCCCAGGTTACCAGGGCTCTGCCGTAGCCCATACTGTGTTGCTATTAGAGGTTGAGCCCTTGCGCATACAATCTGTAGAAAATAAATTAGCATTTGGACTGTCAGATCACTCTAATTTCTGCATAACTGTACTAAGCTGATAACTCTCTCACACACCACTAGATATGAGCTTGCTTTTTATGTATTGTAATTTATTTTGTGTGATGGTTTTAATTAACTGTACAATTAAACTATTTAACAAATATTTTCCTGTTCAGAAAGGTATTTGCCATCTCTGAATTCTGTTATATGAAAAGTTGGTTAGATATACCCCGACAACTTGGGAAGGATTAATGGGCCTATTCACGTAATTCTATGTGGCTCCAGCAACCATTCAGTTGACCTCGCAGTGGAGTGGCAGGCTCACACTATACATAAGAAGGTGCAGAGAAAATAAACATTTCTGTTTACCCAGTAACTATCATCAACAATAGTCATTATGGTCTGTGCACAAACAAACTTGGATGAAGAACAGAGCTTCTGGTCTTGTTTCTTTACAACATGATTTCAGAATGTTACTTTGTGTGGTGATGGTAGATTGAGTTTTGGGAGATATTGTAACATCATTCAGTGGATGGCTACTTTAGAGAAATAACATTCGTGAAGCAGAAGGGAATTGATTAAGCATGACAAAAAAATTAATGTTTACATTTAATATTTTAAGAAGTAATGTTTTGCTCTAACCTTCCAGAGAAAGACTAAAGTCCCGTTTTCTGTGCCCTCTCCTGGCCCCGCCTCCGACGAGCATTGCAGTTTTCTCATTTGATGACACTGCATTACATTTATTGCAGTCAATTACTGGGATTTTTTTTTTTTAGCATTGTTACTGCTAATTGATTCTTGAAAACTTTTTTATGTCGCATTTAGTGTCGTAAAAGCGTGGCAGCAATTCAGCGGCCAGTCCCAAGCGGCACTCATCCTTTTAAGACCTTCACTGACCAGTGCTACTTCCTTCTATGGTGGCAGCGTACCCTTGGGGTAATATGCACGCCCTACAAATTTGCACAACATAACAGTCGCAACATGGAATGCCTGGCTCATCTCCCCAACGAGCTATGCTCTTGTGCCTATCACTTGTGTCTGGTGTTAAGTTACTTACCTGCACATTTGTGTACATGGCCGAAGGGCCTGAGATTACATTTGGGCCACAGTGGAAGCTGGTATTCGTTCCAGAGCCGGCAGGTATGTATGATTTTGTCTCTTGTGTTTTTGTCCAGTATCCTCCTAAAAGTTAAAACGCGCTCGTCTACTGTTCTGTACAACTTGTGTCATGATATCAAAGTAATATGAAGTATGTGTTTTCACTGCAGAGGAGTTCAGGTAAGTTTTAGCTTTGCAATGAGCTGTTCATTGGTCAGCCAGCCTAAACTAAGCCGACGTAGAATAATGTTGCTTGAGTGTCTGAATTGGTGAGACCAGGAAAAATAATTGCAGAACTTCCTGTCCTTTTTGGGAGATTTGGAAAGGCAGGGAAGCTGCCTGGCTGACTTAAGTCACAGGCTTTTGTGGGAGTACTAGAAGAGTGGGTATTGAGCATAGGTTGGTAAAAAGTTATTGATAATGTGATTACGTAAACAGTCATGCTTTTATCGATAATGACTAAATTCCTCTTCTGTTACTGAGTTCTGCATAATTTAAAAAAAACATTGGAATGTAATTTAACTGAAATAGCTTAGAGTAATCATGAGTTACATATACGCCAAAATATCGAATGGGAGCCTGATGCCCTGCCTGCGATTGGAAAATTAACAGAAGGACCTCAGGAAGAGAATTGAAAAGCAGAACTTCTGTTTTTGTCGGGTTAATCTTATACCCCCCTATATGTTTAAAATGAGCAAACTCATCTAATACCCGCTGAATATTTCACTTTTCTGGTTTCAAATATAAGATGATATCATCTGCAAAGAGCTTCAATTTAGTCATACCAACAATAGGTGGCTCTATATTCTGGGAAGCCCTAATCTTAACTGCTAAAGGCTCTATAAAAAAAGTAAATAATATAGGAGAAAGGGGGCATCCCTGTCGCGGCCCCCTCTTAATTAGGACCGTACCGGCTAAATGTGAATTAACAAAAATTTGAGCCTTAGCTCCCCGATAAATTTTAGAGAGCATAGTGACAAAGCCTACCGGGAAGCCAAACTTTTGTAGAGCAAAAAACAAGGCCTCCCAGATCGAAAGCTTTCTCCGTGTCAACCATGATGACCGCAGCCTTTGTCTGGTTAACTGAAAAAAAAATCCAATGCCTGAAGTAAGAAAGTCATATTAGCAGCCATTAGGCGCCCAGTGACAAAGTCTGTTTGATCTCTATGAATTAGGTCCTGGGCCAGCGGAGCTATCCGAATGGCCCAAAGCTTCATTAATAGCTTGTAATCAGTGTTGAGCAGACTTATGGGCTTATACAAGTAGACGTCCTCAGGATTTTTCCCTTTCTTCAAAAAGGCAATTGTAGATTCCCTAAAGCAAGAAGATAATTGACCCAGTCTTTAATATTGTTAAATAAAGCAGCCAGAAAAGGGAGTAATTCCCTGGTAAAGGTCTTATAAAATTCGTCTGGAAAGCCAGCCTTTCCACAAGACATTAAAGCTAAAACATCCTTAAATTCACTCACTGTAATAGTTGACATTAATTGCTGCCCCTGGGAATCCTTGATAGAGGGTACTTTAACAGACTGAAAGTACTGCGCTATACGTATCAAAGAGATGGAATAGCTGGTCTCATAAACAGACTTATAATGGTTAAGGAAAACCTGAGATACTTGATTTTTATCCGTAACAAACTTAACAGACTCAGGGTTCTTTAATTTCCTCACATACGCAGACTCTTGTTTTTGCCAAACAGATCAGGCTAAGTACCTCCCGATCTGTTGACTCTTCATATAATTTGATGATGAATCCTGGAGCTAGTAATTTCCTGCAGTATAAAAAAAATCCCTCAATTTCTGTTTGGCATTTTCGAAGGCAGAAGAGTGTCTATTTACTTGTGATATCTGATCTACAGCATCTTATAATTTGGCGATTTTGTGACAATGCTCTTTATGTAGGAATGCCTTATGAGAAATAATACGCCCCTGGTGGTAGCTTTAAATGCCTCCCATATCGAAAAGAGAGAGCCTGTGAACTGATTTAATTGGAAAAATTCCTTAATGAATCCCCTCATCTCGCAGACCCATTGTTCGTCTGCTAATAATGAGCAGTCTAGCTGCCACCTGGGCCTATCGTTCGGATTAACCTTAACCTCGATAGTAAGAGAGACCAGTACATGATCAGAAAATGAATTGGCCCAAATATCAGAACCGGCTCTAGTCAACGAGTGTGAGATTAAGAAAAACATCAATGCGAGAAGCAGTACAATATCGGCTAGAAAAACAAGTAAAATGTGAATCCATGTGTTGATGCACCCGCCATGGGTCAATCAAATGAAGATCTTGCTTCAAAGTATCGATGACCTTTTTAGTTCGAGGTTTTAACTGTTGTTTTGCTCTATTAGAAGTATCCTGACTAGGGGCCTCATTACGATGGCGGAAGGCCCGCCACTGACAGCCTGACGGTGGCGGGCCTTCCGCCATCATGCTGCTGTTTTCCCCCGCCAAATTATGATGGCGAGGGGAATCGTTGGTGCAGCGCAGCGGTCGTAAAGACCGCCCGCCACGGTTCCGCAAGGCGGTCCCTTTCCGACTGCCTTGCGGAACTACACCATAGGCTCACATTGCCTGCGGTGCCTGCACGCAGTAGGGATTAGGATATCCCTTTCATCCATTCGTTTTGCAGCGGCCAAACCGCCGCAAAATGAATGGCGGCAATGGATTTGGGGGCCCGTAGCAGGCCCCCCTGGATCCCTGGGACTACCTGTGCCCCCCTACATATCCCTGCACCATGTGGCAGGGACCGCATGCGCATGGTGCCTGCAACGTAGCGCAGGGATATGCGAGTGCCTTTAATTTTGCATTTCGGCGGGGGCTGCTGAACGCATCCCCGCCACAATGCAAAATATAGGTGATGAGACCGCCATGGTGGCGGTCGCATCGTAATTTGGATTGTGGGGAGGCCGCCTCATGGGCGGCCGGTCCCAAATCCGACACGATGGCGGACGGACTTGAGCCCCTAAGTTCCTGAATAAAATTATAATCCCTACTCAAAATAATCGGTCCCACTGCACCCAATGCAGTTTTATATATCTGCTGTAGCGGCTCAGGTACATCAGTAACTGGGGCACAATAATTTACAAGGTTAGTTGGAGACCCATTCACCAGAGCCTTTACCCAAAGCCATCATCCCTGCGGGGCCCTTATTATGTCGCTTAAAACCTAATCAAGGGCTCTGCCCAGATAAATCGCAACGCCCCTTACTGCCCAGCCGGCCAAAGTGAATATCGCATGTGCATACTGCTTTGGTGTACCAAACTTTGCATAGTTGTCTTTAAGATGGGTCTCTTGGAGAAATAATACTTCTGGACCAAAGGAACCAAGCCAACTAATCATCGCGCCTCGCTTTTGTCTATTCAGCATCCCATTCACATTCCAAGATAAAAAAATTATTTTATAAACCATTTTGTTTCCTATTTCTAAGTGCTCTAAAGAAGAGAAAGAGGAAAAAGGAAAAAAACCTCCTGCTTTTGACATAAGTATCAATTCTGACACCCCTCACCTTTCCCCAATAATATGTAAACAAGACGAATCTGCTCATTTTTTGAATACTGCTACCCCTACCCAAAAACCCTCCCCTGTGCCCCACACAGAGACCCACCCCTAATGGGAGGGGAGGAGCCCACCATACCCCTCCCAGCGAAACCCTATTTAAGAATGGTGCCATGACATTGGACTCTTGCACCCTCTGTCCCGCCCACAATCTAGAAAGATATCAGCATTAATTACCTACAACAAAAAACAATATCCAAGACACTTTTTTTTTTTTTTTTTAAACTATGGTTAACTATGTTTTAGAAATCTGATGCAGAAACTCCTGAGCCTCCGAAACCTTAGAAAATAGATGAAAATGCCCTTTTGAGAGAACCTTCAATTTGGATTGCTGGGCAATACTAGCCTATACCCCTTGCGCTTTATATAGATAGAGCATTTTCACAAAATCCTTTCGGCGTCTGGCTGCGACAGCAGACAGATCAGAAAACATTCGACACAGGGGCACTTCCGGTGCAGAAAACTGTCTCTGCTGTATTGCCTTGGACAGTACCAGCTCTTTAATGCGATAATCCCCAAAATTGCTTGTATTGTATGTGGAAATTTAGATGTAGCAGAGCGCTGCGCTGGAACTCGATGAGCTCTCGTTAACGTTAGATCCCCAGAAAAACCTGGCAAAACATGAGACTTAATAAATGACTCCACCCATGAAAGCATTTGTTGGCCCTCACAACCCTCTGGAACTCCAACAATACGAAGATTAGAGCGACGCAAGTGATTTTCTTGCTCTTCAATCTTGTTTCCTAACAGGAACTGCTGCTCGAGAAATTGGCCAATTTCCTTCTGGGTCGTTGTGAGCTGGTCTTCTAGCTCCAAAATCCTGAATTCAACCTCCTTTACTCTGTCAGGAAACAGAGCTATTGATTCCTCCATTTTGTTAAGCCTGGCATTGAGGGCGGCAGTTTCTAGTGCTTGAGAGACCTTCAATTCTCTAATCTTTTCAAGAATAAGATTGAGCATATCTTTAACTTCCAGTTGAAGTTCAGTAGGCTGCTGAAAAGCTTGTTGCTGAGTCCTAGCCCCTTCCACACCGGCCATTTGCACATCCAGACCTTTTGGCTGCAAAAATCTAAAAGCCGCCGCCTGAGGACCCCGTGGAGATAATTGTAGGATTTCCTGTTCGCCTGGTAAAAAAGAAGCAGGTAGCGACAGGGGAGTTAGCGAACCCATCGTCTGCGAAGCTTCTAGGATATCCGCAGTGACCACAGACTTCAATTTCTGAAACAAAAGGTATTCCTTAACTGAGGCTGTCTGAGGTTCTAAATCTGCTTTATGATTTAGCAACGGTGCCGTTGTGTCTTCACCATTTCCCTTGCTTGAATCCGGAAGCCTCTATAATCGGTCAGATTTTTACGATCTGTCTGAACAAGAGATTCAGGAGACTCAGGATCAGAATATTCGGCAGCATCAGGTGATGTCAGATTATCCTCAATATCTCCTGTGCCTTTATTTGTAGCCATCATCAATTCCTTACGTAGCAGGGAGGTATGATTGGCCCGTGCTGCTGCCTGCCCGCAATGTTTTTTTAGACCTTTGCACCAACGCTGCAGCCTCAGGTTTGGCTAAGGTACTGGATGCCTTAGAGTGGGTCTTTATAATTATTATAGTAGCTTTGCGAACCCAACCAGCGACCCCAACTGGGCGGTAAACTTAGTGCTTCTCAGAAAACACAAGTTTAGATCAAAAAGCACTTACCATCCCAGTTGGAAACCTGGCGGTCCGATGCTTCTGCAATCCATCCAAGGTAGCCTCTGGTTACAATGAGAGTACATAGAGTCCTTTGTCATCCAAATGACAAACCAGTGTGGAATTGCCAGCCCGCGATCTATGAGGGATCTGAAAGCCACTGGTACACCGCAAGTCTCCAGGTAATAGTTGTGTTTTTTTCCATTATTCCCCGCCTTGTAGAGGCTCACCAACAGCAGTGGATGTAGAGGGCAAACTCCCTCTGATGAAGTACCCCTCTGAATGCACCTAAGGCGTGCTCCAAAGTGCCTATGAGAGCTGAAGGTGATCCAGAGCAGCCAGACGTCAACACAGCTCAAAAAAATCCCCAGACTCGCGATCCCCCTAATCCACCATACACCCTGAAGTCTATAGATCCTGGGGCACAGGCTTCAAAGGCTAGAGACAGTCACAAGCGGTCAGCAGTGCGAACCGCATTTTTTCAAACATGCCGGTAGAAAAATTCCACCCGTGCAGCTCGGTGTCCTGACCGGTAAGTGAGCATAGGACGAGGGAAGGAGGAGGGGTTGTGGTACTCAGCTGCGCAGCATGTGGCATATGCTAGAGTTGCAGAATTGTGTTGACCTATCTTACAAAGCCGAGACCTTACATTTTCTCTTGGCTCCAAGTAAACATTGTTAACTTCTCAATGCAGGGGTAGGCACTTTATCGACCTCAGAAGGATAAAAGGCCGAGTCACTCTGTTAGAATTCCAACCCATGGTCTGAATGTTCCACTCAGATCTTTTCAGTGAGGCCTGCATGCACAGTGTTATCTAGGGCATATGTTGCAGTTCTGTCTTTGCCAGACGATGGTCTGCAGTCTCTAGACTGTGGTTTATCGAGAACTGGTTACAAATAAATGATTTTTAGACAGTGTGAGGCTAGTAGGCGAGTGATCAACATATCATAGGGTTGGGGATAAAGGAGCTGGAGCAAGATGGTGGCAGTAAAAGAAATAGTATCTCAGTCACACCGTGGGCAGCGGATGCACACAAATTAAATCAAATCAATCTGTGCTTGGTCCATGCACCATAGAATTAAACGATAGTGACATCGAGCATATGCTGGGCAATTAGCAGGCAGCATAGAATAGTGACAATGATACCAAGGAAGTGCAAGCAATGGGCAGGCTTCAAGCCTTTTATTGTAAACTACACCCTTGCGCGCACAGGGCATCTGCTGTGCAGGCAAGACCTAAAAAAGGGCATTAAAAGGGAAGAGAAAGACACTGAGATGTGAAAGAATTGGGTGAAGGATGACCCACTATTAGAAAACAACATGTGGTAATAGTGGAACCAAAACAACTAAAATAAAAAAGTCTTTAAAAAAAACATTTTCTCAATATGTTTCGCCTAACGCCACATACTAACCTGTAATGTTATCCAAATTACTTATCAGCAATTATCACTCTCCCTTGTGCTCTTGCTGCCTTTTCTCTTTATTTGGTCTGAGAGACGAGCAATACTTTAACAATTCATCTGGTAAGTGATAATGGTTTCAGAAAAAGTAAGACTTTAGGGCCAATGCATGATCCCCATTCGCAAACCAGGAGTAAGCAAATTTCATACCGACTGATTTGTGAAAAGGAATGCTATTTGCCATGTGACCTGTGTATTATAGGTCACAGTGCAAATTATCCATTTGCAGGAAGTCACAAAACAAACTACCCAAGGAATATTAATTAGGTAGTTTGTGACCCTCTGTTTGGCTGTGAATGCTGGGATGGAGGCCTGCATTCTCAAATGGAAACCATGTTTTCATACAACCTGTTTCCATTAAAGAGACAACTACCTGCATTTTGTCACCCCCAGACAGTTTGGAGTCTTGTCAGGGAAGGGGTAGAACTTTCCAGAGCCAGGTGTAGACGTAGGACAGGGACACCCCCTTCCTCCACACAAAGGCTGGCACCAGGTAAAAATATTAGACCTCCAAAGCCATTCTTCAGAATACTCCTGAACCTGTGTGAATTACAGAAGGACTGCTCTACAGCTTGAAGGACTGCCTTGCTTTCTGTGAAGAAGACTGGACCTGCTCACTGTCATCCCCAGGCTAACTCCGAGTGACTCCAAGAGTCAGTTGGCTGACTTCCTGTGTGAGCTACAGGGACACAAGAAGCTTCAAAGGCCTCCCTGCAACTGCCCAAACTGACATGATGCCTGGGCGTGCAACTGGACCTGCCTGATCCCTCCTTGCCTCTGCTGGAGTCAGTCAGTGATCCCCCAGAAGTGCCTCCCCATAGCTTGGACCCTTTGCTGGCATCAGAGTGTACTCCTCTCCATGAAATTATTTACTGAAGGAGATTATTTACTGAAGAAGCACCCTTCAAGAGGGCTCTGAAGACACATCTTTTTAAGCTTTAAGGTTCTTTGGACACCTTTGGGGACCCAGCCCTCCGTACTTGTAGTCCTATGCTGAGCGCCGGGACACTCGCGGAGTAGCCGCGCGGGATATAAAAGATACTCATTCATTCATAAACCAAAATGAAATTTAAGTAAAGTAAAAAAAGAGGTCTTAACTGGGGTATATCATCGTTTGGAATCTGGCTTGGACAGATCATTCAACAGGTGTGGATTGTCAGAAGTTACGTGAAATGCTCTAATGATATTGTATAACAGCTATGAAGTGTAGTTAGCCTTAGGGAAATCAATGGAATGTTGGTCAACTGCTGACAAAAAGTGGCTGAATAACAGAGAAATTTTGATGCATAAATCTGATTTATGCATGGAAAATGACACATGATCATGAACACTAGTGAGGATAAAAGCCCAACAAAAAGATTGCACACTTTTTAAAAAAACAGCAAGCAGTATTTTAATAGAAAAAATAATAATGTTGCTTCAAGGTACTAAAATTTAAGTGAAATAATGTTTGCAGTTTGAGAGTGCATACATTTATGCACACCTTTACCATTTTCCCTTCGGCCTTGAATTTAAATCAGGAAACTCACCAAATATTAATTAAACAAGGAGGTAGATAGGTGTTCTCATGGCAATTCCCAGTTTCCTTCTTGTAGATTAGCATTATCTTTGCTAGTTTCCCAGACCTTGTTGTAAGGGCAGTATTTACACCAGTATTGTTCACCAAGAATAATTCAGAACACAAGCATTGTGTTGAAGATGATTAAAAATTTAGCCTTGATCCAGGTTATAACTATAAATTTGAGGTCACTTTGGCTTTAAAGAGAGCGGAGTGACTTGCTCAGCTATATCTGCTATATTTAGATGAAGTCAAAATTTGTGGGCAATTGAGACAAGTTTGAACAGGTCTCTGACTTTCAAGGAAGCAAATGCAGGGTGCTCACAAGCTATGTAGTTAAAATGTCTTGCGCTGAAAAGTTTGCAAGGATGCCACTGGAGAAATCTGGTGGCCTACTATAAGTCAGTTGCCACAATCTAGGCTGAAAAGGGTTAGCTATTTTCTGGCCATCTTTAAGTCCTAGATGTAATTTGAGATTTAGTTTTAATGACTGTATATGCTAAGGCTATTTTTAGCTTCTGTTTTTTTCTAAGTAGGTCAGTGAGCCATCAATGAAAACAACTTGGGATCCGACGCCAGTTAAAAGGTTTACCTGTATTACAGGAGATGCCTAATACATGTTCATGCATGTCAGAAAAAGCATAGTTAAGAGGTCAGACATATTTTAAGTACAAAAAGAAAAAGTAATGTACGGAATGCTGAACAATGTCAAACATTTACCCCCAGTCAGAGATCTGAGCCTAACTCCATCGTTTTTTTGTGCACCTCGCCATTTCAGTTTGGACCCAGTCATATGCAAATCAATCTTGACCCTGTTCCCAATTGGAACAGTCCAGCCCGAGCTGACAGGCCCACGTCCTCTTTGGACCCGAAACAAGCATCCTACAACAGGTTTCAGGGTATCACCTCATCAGCCAGGATAGCTTGAATCCAGTGGCATGGCGAGCACGGGACCTATGTCTGGGCATCCCCGTCCCACTCGGAGTGACACATGCAAAAATAACAATCGATGGATGGAATGCTGAACAATGTCAAACACTCACCCCCTGTCAGAGATCTGGGCCTAAATCTATTGCTTTTTTGCTCACCACGCCAAATCAGTTTTGACCCAGCCTTATGCATTAGGGGCCTAGATCAAGGCTAAATGTTTAATCTGCTCACTGTCCTGGAAAGTCCATTATGTGAGATTCTTTGCATTTAAAACACCTGCCTCGACAGTCGCCAACTCCAGATGTCAGAAGTGAGACTTCTCCACCTGGGAATCCTGAGAGCCCAAAGACTGCACCTGTGTCTCTGTCACCAGGGCCAGTCATGGACACTTCACCTGTATCTCTGCAGCCTCACTTGACAAGATCTGGGCAATTGATTTGAGCACCGAAATGACTTATTGAAGAGTTATGATGTATATATGTATTCTTTGTACTTTTTATTTAACAAAGGGGGAGATGTAGTGTCTTGTGAGTTACAGATAACATGACCCTTTTGGTTCCTGATGAACTCCGTAGGACAGTGACGCAAGTGCTTTGGTGTGGTTGATCGAATTCATGATGTAGAATGTTCAATTAACGGTTACAAACTAAGGAATAAAGATGTGTAATAAGCTCTGTGTGTGGCATGATCATTTACATACTCTGTGGCTGTGGAGGGCCCTACAGAGCCGCTAAACTGGGTTGAGTCGTCAGGAGCCGTGAGCTGGTGGCTGAATTTACCCAATTTGGTGCATTAACGCTCCGTAACAGAGGCAATTTTCTCATGCCCCCCTAACTGGCCCCATCAAAAGAGAACATACTTTCTTGTTCCCCAAAGGGTACTGAGGGAGAATACACGGTTCAAGCCATTCAGAGCGCTGGCGGGTGGATCGGGCTGACGCTCCAGGTAAGCAAAGGGGTTGTGATGGCTGTGCCAGGTATTGGGTATAACTGACTGAGTATAGACCCCTCCAAACTTCCATTTCAATTAACCAACACACAGATTTGGGTTTGGTGCAGGAGGACTAGTTAATGGGTCTTTCAAGATTTTTAAGGAGATAAAGGCTGCAAAGACAGACTTACGGGATCTCTAACTGAAAGAGGGTTGAAAAAGGCTTCAAAATGACACTCCAGTGTGTCCGAGGTCAGCAAATTATAACTAAGGCTCCCGGTTTTCCGTTTAAACTGATTTTTACATATAAATACAGACGGGAAACTATTTTTCCTTTGTCTGTATTTATAAATAGAAACGGTAAAATACTGCCGAAACTGATTCAGAAACTTGTACTGTGCAGCCATGCTCCAGCCCAGGGTTGCCACTCCCCTCTGTCTGATGTAGATCTTTGGATGCACTCTGCCTGCCGCCAAACCCCTGCTGACATTTCCTAATTAGTTTCTTTCACCTAATCGTGGTCGGATTGGTGTGTCACAGTGTGGGCATAACAGCCCCCCTTAGCCACTTCAAAGCCAATGTAAGTGAAAGGGAGGGTGCACATCTATGTTTTATTATTTGAAAAGCGCAGAGCGAGGGAGGGGGAATGGCCTTTTGTAGTGTAAACCTCGCTTTAAGTGGAGAGGTGAGCGATCCTTCACGCCTGAATCACACTTCTCTGCGCCACCTTGAAACTCAGGTTTTGGGCTTTATATCTGGTGCGGGTGTCGTGGTTTAATTCCTGACTGGTGTTAAGGAAGAAATTACAGCTGGATGGGGCTAGTGCAGATCCCCTCTACGTGTTGTATGCTATGTTCCTCTGTTTATATGATGTTTAAACTTCTGACTTTTCAGAAGCATAAGCGCGCATTCATTCTAAACGACCAGGGTATCAGAGTGCACTATTTCGAGATTGAGGTTTTTAGCTGCAGGGGGTGGGAGGCGAAGCAGGGTGTGTAAAGGGAAGTCCACAAAATAATAAATAGCTGGACAGAATGGGGTGTGAGATCGGCATGTACTCCTGGCGTGCAGTGGGTGGTGAACAATTACTGCTGATTGCTTTTCTCTGACCGGGATAGGGAACGTATAACTTTTTACAGACACTGGTGGTCTATTTTGTCTTTATTGTTTTGGAACATTGCGCGTTGTAGCTATTACATGACATCATTCTCAGTGTTGTACTGAAGATCGTTTTAAAACCGAAGTATAGGAGCTCCTAGGAAGCACACATAACAGTGGATCACAACTTGTCCTATGTCATCGATCCTGCTTTGAATACCAATAATTACACACGTCATGAAAAGTGCTACACGACTGGCGGCGGGTTGCAAAGGGAAACAGCTGATATGGTCCTCACGAGCACTGACTCTAGGAGCTTGAACATGTGCTTGTACTACAATGGCAAAGTTTTCAGATGAATGTAATAAGTAAACTTAATTTGGCATATATATATACATTTATAAATCTATAACAACCGAGTGCAAGCGTGCATTGGCTATTTAAATAAATGTGAAAAAATACTAGCTGCAGCTTCCTCTTTTGCTTGCTATAAAAATAAATGTGGATAAATACACATAAAATGAACAAAAAATAAATATGGATAAATACAGACGGAAATGTTAAAAAAATAAATACCATAAAACTGGGAGCCCTAATTATAACTTAGTTTGACAAAGATGGCAGATTCGGGACTAACAGGAAGGCTAGACTAAGACCATGAATTGCTACATTGCCTCGTGCTATCTATTGACCTTAGTTTGTTTGCTTTGCTTACCCATTGACTTTTGGTGTTCTCAGTACAAGGGGGGTGGGTGGGGGTCGTGAAGGGTAGTGAGGGGGCTGGGGCAGGGATAGGAAGTTCCAGGTGTAGAGGAAAAGTATTTAAAGTAAATTAATGTTAGTTTTGTTTTCTTTCTTGTTTTCTCTCTTTATTTTGGGCTGGGCATGAGGGTGGCCAAGTCAGCACTCATGTCTAGATATTAGGTGCAGACACCCCAGCAGAAGATAGGGGAGGTGAGGCACCAAGGCGGTGGGTGGAAAATGGGCCAAGGTGCATGAAAGGGTCTTAGTGAGGGTGTTACGGTAGGAAGAGTGGAGGAGGGGCTGGGTAAGGAGGAGAAATGGGGAGTGGGTTTTAAATGCCAAAGTAGGAGGCAGATCAGGGGATAAAACACAGTTTCCAAAAAAGTTAGAGCAATTTACTCAAAAGTGGTTTTAGTACAAGAAGGACAAGACAAAAACAGGTTGTATGTGCCACCTGGGAAGATTTTTACTGAAAACTGATTTACATGTCTATTTCAAAGCTCCATGTTATTTCTATGAACGTTAATGGTTTCAATAATCCCACAAAATAAAAGGCAATTTTATGTTGGCTCGAAGAACAAAAAATATATCATTTCTACAGGAGACCCATATCAGAAAACACAAAGAAAAGCTCTTTAACTGATCACGATTACAATGATTGCAATCTGCCTTCGTGTCCACAGTGCTTGAAGAAGTGGCAATCCTTGCTAGTAAGAGATTTGCTGGGAGCATAATAGAAACATTAGTTGATGAATTGGTTAAATGAGTAATTGTGGAAATATCACTATACTACTGATTATCTACGGTTGCTTCATTTTATCAGTCAATATCAGATGAATCCGACCCTATTTACAATCGATCACTTCTATTAGCTTCCTTTTCTAAAAATATTATAATCGGAGTTGATTTTAATATTCTCCAAAGTCTGGAGTTGGATGTTAGTAAGCAGAGGATTGTCCAAAGTGAACCGAGTGTGACGAAGACAATTGCTAGACTCAAGACTGAATTAAGGTTAGTTAACCTTTAGAGAGTGGCATATCCTTACAAAACAATACATATGTTTTTGGCTTGTTTTCAGTTGACATTTAGGATTGATTATTCTCTTGTTTCATCTTCTAAATCTGAAGCTATAATACAACATATTCCAAATTGGTTTTTTGGAACATGCAGTCATCCACTTAGGAGGCTCTATCATCAACGGCCGCCCTGTCATTTAGACCCTCAACAAAGCTTTATTTTCAAAGACGTCCTTCTTAGAAGAAATGGGGACACAACCCAGCCATTCTTTACGGAAAACAAGGGTATGGTCACAATTTGAGAATGTCTGGAAGGCATTCAAAGCAACAATAAGCGGCAAGGAAATTTCCTTTCAGCATATTCTGAAAAAATATATTAGGAGAAAAAACACCTGACCAACGCTTTTGATTCAGCAGATGCTAAATTGCATCAATCAGACATTAGACGGAGCTCTCTAAAGAGAAAAAGCTAGAAAGGAGCTACAGATTTTTTTTTTTTTACTTTCAAAGGAAGTTATAAATACACAAAACTTTGGTCAGCAGCTCTACGAGGAGGGAGACTTTAGTGGTAAATTGCTAGCTTGACAGATTAGAACTTGCACAGTTAAAAACTACGGCACACAAATTAAGGACCCTAGAACTGGAAACTTTGCCATGGATAGCTAGAGGACAATCTATATTTGTGGAACGCTTTCAAACTATATCTGGAAGATCTGAAACCCGCAGGAGAAGATATTTCAAGCTTTTTTGCAGAATTCCAAATCCAGTATTTGTCAGTATAGACAGCACTTAAACTCATTCACCCAAAAGAAACTGAGGAGTTAGTAAATGTCATGAAATCGCTTTCCAAATGTAAGTCCCGGGGGGGGGGAAATCGCTATCCATCTGAGTGGTACTATTACATGCATATATACCCAAAGTATCCGCTTTTGGAATTTAACTACATTTTTAGAGAAGGAAATGTTACACCCTCTTTCAAAAAAGGGCTATTAACATGTTTCCCCAACAAAAAGAAAAATACTCAGGATGTAAACTCTTTATACCCTATTACTCCTCTAAACACGGACTATAATGTTTTAATGAAAACTCTGATGCTTAGAATATCTTAAGTTATTTCAAAATGAATAGAAAAATATCGAAAGGGTTCAATCCAGCTCGGCAGCTATACTCGTATATGCATTTTTAGTGGAGGCAATTGATTATTATATGGCATATAAGGGACCCACAGTGATACTCTTCATGTATGCTGAAAAGGCCTTTGACTGGTGAGCTGGAAATTTGTGTTTAAAGTTTTGGTATCTACGAGATTTCCTGGACAGCCCTTCAGGACATTTAATCACATATGAGGGATCGGTGTTTAGCCTTGTTTCAAATGGGAAGACATCTACCCCTATTTGGGGCTCTAAAGGACGCAGGGCTGTCCTGTCTTGTCTTCGCTATTTGTAATTTGTATTGAACCCTTGGCCTGTTCACTCCCATGCTTAAATTATACGCCGATTCGGTGCTACACATCCGACCAGATTGGAGGGCCATTACTAAGTGCTTTGATCTTTTGACATCTCTCTCAGATCTTGTAAGATGTCAAGTTAATGCTTTCAAAACTGAAATGCTTCAGTCTAATACAGATGTCGAGGCATTGCCCCAATTCCTTTAGATGCCACATCATATGAATCCAGTTAGGTATTTGGGAATTATGTTCACAGAAAACCTAGACCTGCTTTATAAGGTGAATTCTACCCCTCTCCTGGGTAAAATGGAGTCTAAGTTAGACCGATGGCATAATTTACTGATCTCGGTTATAAGTAGAGTGGCAACGGTGAAAATGCATGTCTTGCCATTACTGACCTATCTGTCTAGAGCAATCCTATTACATCTAACAAATGCATGCTTTTCAAAAATCAACACAAAGATCTCTATCTTTATCTGGAATATCCGTTGGCCGCAAATAAGTCTACAAAAGCTAAACCAATCACAAGAAGAGAAAGGATTAGCCTTAAAAGATTGGAAAGACTTATCTGGCCACTTTTTAAAATACACATATTAGATTTCATGATATAACTGGTGTTGAGACATTCGCTGAGTTAAGGAAAAATGATTAATCGAAATTCTTCGTACCCAGACACTCCGAGACTGCATATCCGAAATCTGAAGCTGGTGGAATAAAGGACAATAATCCTTTTTAAACAAAAACTAATGCAGTTGTGGCGATAACTAAATATCCCAGTAATCCACATCAACTCGTGCTAGTTGTATTCCATTACATACAAACGAGAAGCCTGCTAAAAAAATGATATCCCTTGCAGACCAAAGCTTCTAGGGACACAGTCAAGGAACTGGTGAATGCTAAAAATGTCACAAAGAAAATTGTCCATGGGGTTAGATGGCATCAAGGATATCAGAACGCGGCTTTAAAATCCTTCCGATCAGCCAAAAGTAGGTGACAGAAGAAGCAGGTACAAACCGGACTCAAGGAAAATGGGCAGAAATATCCCTGTTCAACTGCAAGGGGCTTAGAGGAGCTATCTTTAGGCGGATGCAGACTTATGCGCAGTGGCTAGCATGTTATATCCCTAAAAAATTACATGAATCGAGTGCAAATATCCATGATTGTTGCTCTAGTTGTAATCACAACAAGGCAACATATGATTTGGGGGATGCCAGACGTGAAGGAAATCTGGAAAAACTTTACTATATTTTTTCAGGATTCAATTGGTCTTTCCATAGTTCCAGATGCAAACTCTACCCTTCTGGGCAGCTTGAGGCAATTAGGGCTAAAAAGTAGAAATTCCCGAATTTCATAGTGTATAGCCATATTACTAGCCCTCTTGTTAATCACAAATGATTGGAAAGCAAGCAAACCCCCAGATCTCCAAGTGTGGCTTTCTTTTGGAAGCTATAACAACCACCCCCCAAAAGAAAATGAGTATTTATGACCCTTTTGCCTTTGCGAGCGAGTTACCACCCCAACTTTGGAGTCAGTAACTTTTCAGTAGTTTGCAACCTGAATTACAGTCACAAACCACTGATAAATAGGTTATTGAATTGCAATTTGGAAGGTACCCCTACATCATGCCCGTTTCAAATTACGATGCAGTAATCATTTAGCATCTCATTTTAAGAGTTGGTAAATGTTTTCTGGCTCCTAAATTGGGATTCTTACATAAGGAGAAAACCAATTTTATAGCCACAAACACTCCCATTTGTTTACCTGAAGCGTTTGCAACTGCAAAGTAGGTTAGTACATCTAGCATCAAGAGAGCTAATGGTGCACACTACAGCTCTAATGGTGCACACTACAGCTCTAATGGTGCACACTACAGCTCTTTAGATAGTTTGAACCTACCTGGTTAAAGCCACCTTATTCAAGGAAAAAAATGATATCACCAACGTCACGAAGACATTAAATAATGAAAACATGTTGATGTACATTATTTTGTCATTAATAACCACTATAACAAAACAGAACAGTGTTACCTATCTCCATGAATTTGATAAATAGCTAAGAGGCCTTCCAGATTCTTTCCAAAAGCGTCGAAATTTTTCACCCTAAATTAAAAACAAAACATTAAAGACATTGAATAACCTATACACAACTTGGGAGAGCCACCCACTTATTCACATGCCTGATATACTCTCAATAACTAATTTCTCTTATTTAGCGCCAAAATGCTTTTTGTAGGTGAACCAATGTATTTCATAAGTTTATTTATTCATTCATTCAATCATTCAAGGCATTTCATTGGTTTGACAGAAAAAATGAGATTTTCATTTCATGCTGGGTTATTGTAATGTTTTAACACACTCGGAGAACAGTTGGTCCACTTTCATATACTTACCAGGTAGGTCAATCTATTTTCTAGATTTATTGTATTCTACAAAAAAGCATCTTGCAACTCAAAATAAACATAATGGACGGAGTAAATGCACCTAGAATTTTTTGAAAATGTGCAAACTAATTTAAATGTCTCTCGAATGATGGAGGCAAAGCTTTTTACACAAGGCTCTGAGTTTAATACACATTAGGCAGTCCACGGGTGTCCGTGAAAGAGAGCTGTGGGTTGATGGATATGCAATTTGAATATTTTTATATATCCACTTGACTAAAGCATTTATTACAGGACCTGGTTTAGAGTGAGTCGGGTATTCCATAATTGGAGGCCTGCAAATGAAAAGCAGCATCCCATTGTGAGGAACGGTATACTTCTGGCACAAAGGAGTGCAGTGGGCCAGATCTGCAAGTTGTCCAATTACGGCTTGATTTTCCTCGCGGAAAGCTGGCACTTTTGATTTAATGAGGTAACTTTGAATTCGGCAAAACAAAAAGCTACTTAGCGGCTCTTGTGTCTGCGAGTAATGTCTTCCTAGGGTACTGTAGTTTCATACAGTTAAGCCTATAATCTCTGAATGTGTGAGAGCTACAGCAGTTTTGCAATCATAGTAAGCGGTCTACTATCACCCCTGTTTTGTTTCAGAAGAGGAAAGGGGGTTTCTCAACATATACATTTGGTAGTTACGGGATATAGGCTCATTCACAAATCTGATCAATTGGTAGATAGATCAAAAATCGGGGTGTTAACATGCAGGAGAAAACTTTCCGCTTCATTGTACGTTTGGTGGCTGTAACATTGTTGTTTTGGAGCCTTTCGCTTTTTGGACAGGGGGGGGACTAGATTATAGCATGTGCACCTACTTTCTTTGTCCCTGTGGCAATTTGATATTACAGAAGGGACTGTAGATGCTTGTGCAGCACCTTTTGTAATACAGATTGAACTGGTGTGCATTTCGCACTGGTGTGATTCTAAGGGGTCATTTTCAACCATTTACATGGGGGTATGACCCAATGCAAACAGTGCTTAGTCTGTAAAAAACATCAGGAGGCCACCGCAGCTTGCTCCACCCATTGCCACTGCCAGCGCTTCCAATGACAGTACCAGCACAAGTATTATTACACTCCTGCAAGTGTGACAGTTCAGACTATTCCATTTCCCCAAAGCTATAAGAATGGCTTGGGCGGGAGGTATTAGTTGTTTTTATTGAATTAATAAACAACTGTTGTTCTGTTCATCTCTAAATTACACAAACAGTGCCACCATGTGGCAGCTCTCAGAATTGCTTGTGTTGACAATTAAGAGCCAGTGCTGAGCACCGGAAACCGCGGCTCAAATTAAGCATTTAATGCAAATGAGAGAACACTTTGCCTCAGCACCCGTGCCCTCTCAGAGACGCAGGCACAGAGGCAAAGGAGCTTTCAAGGGGCACACTGACTGTGCACCACAAAGAGCATCACAAAGAGGTGGCACACTGTCAGTGCTCCCGTTGAAAGGGTAAAGGGGGTGCCAGGGATCCCAAAACACCCAACCACAGGCAGGTGCAATCAATCGCTGCACACATCTGCAGGGGTTCTATGTCAGTCTTGGAAAGACAGACCACATTGCTGCCTGCAAAGTGGGGACAGACTGTCTGCTTCTAACAGCCTATTCACCTTTCACTAATGAGACAACACTAGGGTGGGCGCTCATTTTTGGCATTAACTGTATTAGGGCGCACTGACGAGGCCTGTAGCCAGTGCACCCAATTAAGGATGCACCACAGTGCAGACTAGGACAGAGCATCTTTTATGTAATGCAGCCCGTGATGAACCAGTCCTCTGCAGTTTTGCAACAGCCAATGTCTGCATGGAGAGAGCTACGTTTTCTATACTGATTTATAAATCGGTTTTTGCTCGCATTTCGAAACCACCCCGCTTGAGTATTAAAATCATGTCATAGTAAGTAGACTGCAAGGATTTACCACCTTTCTATATGCCTAAAACTCAAACATATCAAAGTGTAAAGACTCCAAAAACGCATCTGTTTTCCCCCACCTTAGGTCAAAACCCATTGGTCTTCATTCTTCTGTCAGGCAGTGAAGAGATGACAGAATTTATTCATAAAAGCAAATCTGGCTGCTGGACAATATTTGTCCGCTTACAGTTCTATAATCTTTCACAACTGTGGGCATCCCCAGATGTCGAGAACTTTTTTTTGATCCTGCACGGTCTAATGAAACAGTCAATAAAAAAATGAAGTTGTCACTCCCCTGTTTAAAACGAACAACTATCGAAACACCCCAATCACACAACTTCATAGCTTGGATGAAGTCATTGAAATAATTGTTGCAAAGAAGCTATCAGCTACTTGTAAAAGCCAAGTATCCCTGTCAGCTGGGCTTGTGGCCAGACCATTGTAGTAAAACTGGTTTGCTGACACTTGTGGAGGAGTGAGAACTGCTGTGGAGGACAGGGAAGTGGCAGGGGCGCTTGGTAGCTCTGTCCAAAGCACCAACTCTTGTGGAACACTCCATCCTTAAGTCGAGGTTCAGGGAGTCTGAAAGAACCGGCTCTGCTGTTGCCTGATTTCCCACCTTCCCTGAGGATCCTTCCTAAAGCCAGAACTCACTACATTCTCACTCGAGCAGTTTTGCATACAAAGAAAGGAGGGGTCCTGTAGCATTCCTCACTCTTGTCTATGCATTCCAATATGTACCAAGAAAGACCCTTGGCTCATCTGATTAGATCATTTTGCTGTTCGTCATTGACTTTTTTTAAATTTTGATGCAAAACAGAAAGGAAAAAAGAGAAATCAGAGACATTCCATTGGTAATTCCATAAGCATAACATACAGTATGACAGTCCATTACGCATTCTAGTTTCTACATTGGGTTACGTTACGTGTCCGCATTGCTCATCACAAGGCCTAAACCCCTGTGTGATACAACAGTAACTTGAAATACAGAAAGGCATCACCAGTTATATATAGCCTCTCATCCCAACATCGCAGTAAATCAAGCAATTGTATAGCAATAAGTCTATGAAGCGCCCGCAGAAT
The DNA here is from genome assembly GCA_963921515.1 of Calotriton arnoldi. Classification (NCBI taxonomy): domain Eukaryota; kingdom Metazoa; phylum Chordata; class Amphibia; order Caudata; family Salamandridae; genus Calotriton; species Calotriton arnoldi. The sequence goes on from CAWUFW010000742.1 coordinate 1,937,098, forward strand.
CTGGCTCAATCACAGTCACTCTGGCAGCCTCTATAGAACTCACTCGTGAGCAGGGGCGTCCTCACTCCCATCGTTATCTTTGGCGATCAAATAAGTTCGGTATAATTCCCAAAAGTTCTTAGGGCGGTTGCGTGGGGGGAGGAGTTCACTATAGTTTTCAGTCTGCGTGCTACAGTATACCATATCTCTCGACCAGCAGGCCATGGTGGGGGTCGGGCCACAGGACCAACAGATCGCCACCCTACGTCTAGCCATCAGCAGCCCCATATCAACCAGCCTTCTAATAGGCTTTGGCAAGTGAAGGGAATATCCCAGTAAAGCCAGCATAGGGTCCGGAGTAATTGTTATAGCAGTGATGTCCCCTAAAGTCTTGAAAATCAGGACCCAAAAGCTGGCAATCCCCGGGCACAACCATGCTAGGTGAAAAAAATCAGCAGGGCTTTCGCCACAACGCTCGCAATCAGCGGAGTCCCGCAGCCCATACCTGTGCAATCTCTCGGGGGTGTAGCATACTCTGTTAAGGAATTTAAAGTGTATCAGCCTATGGCGGCCGTTTAGAGAGATACGTTTCATGCTCTCGCAGCAATACTTCCACACCATCATCTATATCTTTGTCTATATCAACCTGCCAAGCCAGTCTAGCCTTTGTGTAATGGTTAGCCCGATAGCCCTGAGCCAATTTATTCATCTTGGATACAATCTGTACCAGCGATTCCGTTTTTATCATAAATGTAAGAGCGGCCACATCAGGCGGCTCGGGTAAGTCACTGCCCAGAACCTCCTTTAGCGATTGCCGCATCCTATGACATTGAAATCTATTCAGCAGCGTATCTTGCTGGCCCTGCATCTCCACTGCATCCCACGTTTTTGCAATGCCCTCAGCGAACATATCACCAATTGTTGTAAGGTTTATGGCGTTCAGTGCCCGGATTACCCCTCTGTCTGTACATGCAGGTAGCCAGCGGCACCACTCCTGGAGAGCAAGCGGAGAGTATAATATAGCTCCAGCTTGTAACTTCAGAAGATGCTGCCAGGCATGTACGGTTGAGTTGATTGAATCCAGAATCCTGCGATCCGGTGGGTTGAATAAAAGTGTTGGCAGAGGAAGCGGTGTTGCCACTACTTTCTCGATCTGGATATGCGGTGTGTCAGCAGGACCATGTAACCAGTAATGAGCGTGCACGCTTTGTGCAACCCTGTAATACAGGTCAAGGTCTGGGGCGCCTAGCCCCCCCATGTGATATGGTAATGCAAGTACATCCCACCTGACCCGGGCGTGTTTCCCGGCCCAAGCTAATCTGAATAGTAAGGATGAGGGTTCTGAAAAAGGAGCTAGGGAGGACCATCGGGATATTAGCAAACAAACAAGAACTGGGGCAGTACGACCATCTTCATGATCGATTCCCTGCCCGCTAGTGATAATGGCAACCGGATCAAACGTTCTACGTCGTCTTCCAGTTTACGAACCGCGACTCCATAGTTCTCCCCGAGTACCACCTCCGAGTCAGTGTGAACCTTAACTCCCAGGTATCGCACCAGTACTGTCGTCCATTGCAGGGGGAAGTCAGGGGCGAATTGAGTTGTATTGGGGGTAAGCGGGAATATGATCGATTTGGTCCAATTGACCTTTAGGCAAGACATTGCACCGAACTGGACTACTTCTCGTAGGACGGGGGACAGGTTACGGTCAGGGTCCCTAACGTAGAGCAACGTGTCGTCAGCGCATGTAGATATAACCAACTCATATCCCGGGAAGCGGATTCCCCTGTGACTGTGGTACTCCCGCAGCGCGCAGGCCAATGGCTCCGCAACTAGCGCATAAAGTATCGGGGAAAGCAGGCACCCCTGCCGCGTGCCTCTAGTGATTCGTATCGTGTCAGGGACCATGTCGCCGATTTTTACTCTGGCTATTGGGCTATTGTATAGGACACCTACCATTTGCAAGAAGATACTCCCTAATCCAAATCTCGTCAAAACATGGTTCATGAAAGTCCACTCGACCGAGTCGAATGCCTTTTCCATGTCAAGGAACATGGCGATGGCCTGCACATCTTGCCTTGTATGTTGAATCGCACTGAATACTGTTCTTAGGTTAGAAGTCAAATTTCTGCTAGGGATGAATCCGGCCTGCTCCGGTGCCACAAGCAACAGAACCAGCAGAGTCGAGCGATTCGCCAGTATTTTAGCGTATAGTTTTGTGTCAACATTCAATAGCGACAAGGGGCGATATGACCCGCACTCTCACCCCAGTTCAGACATAGCCTGAAACCGGTCCTAGGATGCTTGATTCCGGTCCAGGGAAGACATGGCTTGGCAGTTCGGTCTGGACTGTTCCCATGAGGCACAGGGTCAAGACTGATTTGCATATGGCTATGTCTGAACTGGGGTGGCGTGGTGAAGCAAAATAACGATGGATTAAACCCAGATCTGTGACTGGGGGTGAATGTTTGCCAATGTGCAGCATTCCGTCCATCATCTTGTGTGTTTTGCAGATGTTGCCTGCGCCCTGCAATTTCAAACGCGCACCAGGTGTTACACCGACTCCGTCCACCATCAAGCATATAATGTGAATCATACTAGCAGTTCAGCAGCGACAGGTTATAACTTAAAACATTGTATACAGGCAAATCTCAGCATTACTTGTCGTGCTAGGGTTTATGCATAACTAAACTTCTTCATATTGCCCTCTGAGCTACCATAGACCCGTTCCTATCCTACTTCGTTAACATCAACTTCCATACCAATTTCACTTAATTATTACATTTCCCACCTCCCCACAATCAAAAATCTTAACTGCCAAAGATATTGATTCAGCATTCAGTCTTGATCATCCAAACTGCTTCCAGGAGCTCCTTCGTGAATAGACGGGGCATTATGTGGGGCTCTGTCCCTAGTCCATTCCTTCAGAGCTTTCTGCAAAGTTTTAGGGTCCGTGAAGATGCGAGAGTGGCCCTGTCTATTCACTCGTAGTCTTGCCGGGTACAACATGGCATAGTCCAGGTTTTGTTCTCGTAGTTGCTTCTTCTGCGGTGTAAATTGTCTGCGCGCCTCCTGCACACAAACCGTGAAGTCCGGATAGAGCGAAATAGCAGATCCCTCATAATGCAATGATTGCTTCTCCCGGGCCGCCTTCAATGTCGCGTCTCTGTAATTTAACAGTTTGGCGATGATAGGCCTCAGCGCTGCTCCAGGGGGAGGTTTCGGCTCCAGAGAGCGGCGCGCACGCTCTACCACAAATATCGGGGAGAATGTGTCGCGGCCTAACATGTCTCTAGAAGCTTCTCCACAAAGAGTTCCATGTTACCCACATTTGTGGACTCTGGTAGTCCGGAAATTCTAATATTGCTTCTACGAGAACGAGCTTCAAGGTCTTCTGCCTTATCTTGTAGGGTGCGCAACACTTTGCCCATCTGCTTTTGCTCGGAGTCCAATTCTGTCTGGGCTTCTTCCACTTCCGCGACCCTTCGCTCAGTCATATCTTGTCGCTCCGCTTGCTTATCCATACATTCTGTCAAGCGGTCCATGCGTAGTGCCAAATAGTCAATTTTGCTGTCGATGGTGGTCAAGCTCTTTTGCAAGCTCTTTTGCATGGCGGCCAGTATGGTGCGGATATCACCTTCCGTAGGATCTGGCACTTCCACATGTGCGTTCAGGTCCTCTTCTGGGTCCTGCTCACAGAGTCTGGACTTCCGTTGCTCGAAGTGGAGCTTCGGTTGTGTCTTATCCACCTTTCCCATGGCCTCCTCGTCAATGTTTTTCCCAGTATGAGCTCAGTGTACTCAATTGGACTGCTGCGTCACACCGCTATGCCACCTGACTAGCTGCAGTCAATGTCTTTTCAAGGGACAGACACCGTAATCTACAGCGAGTACTGCGCCAAGTGCTTGTCTTTTAGGGGGAGGCACTGCAGTCTGCCTTATTGCACTTCGAGTTGGTATAAGAACCAGCAACACTCTAGACTCAACAGACCTCCAAGGCACCTTAACCCGATGTCGGGCGTCCCCCGATGGCAGTGGGTCTGAGAGCCAGCAGGCCCGTCAGTAGAGTTGCAAGTGTTCAATTAGTTGGCCGAGTCTGCTCCCAGCAAATGTCGCTACGTGCGTCAGAGGCCTGCGGCGCCACTCGCAAGCGCCAACACTATGTAGAGCACCGCTGTTAGACCCGGGATCCCTGGGTGGGTGAGGTAGGTACCTTAGGCCAAATAGGGACCCCGCTCTCACGTCAGGGAAAGGAAGGACACCTTCTCAGATAGCCCCCGCTCACCCCCTTGGTAGCTTGGCACGAGCAGCCAGGCTTATCTTCAAGGTAAATGTGTAAAGTATTTGCAACCACGCTCACAGCAACCCAATGATGACACCACACGAGTTTCATAAAAACAAGTGTAAGTTTATATAAAAAGATATACGATAAGACCACACGATATAAATCCAACATATGCGTATTGGTAATATTCTTCCTGGCCGGTTGTTAGGCCAGCCAGCCCTTGTAAGTTCTGGCGATATTAATAAGCACTTCTAAACGTTCCACTGCTGTCCTAATGCAATGCTATGCAGTTCGTAATGCTAGAATCAGGCACTTTGCAATATAACAATAATGCAGTTCGTAATGCTAGCATCAGGCACTTTGCAATATAACAATAATGCAGTTCGTAATGCTAGCATCAGGCACTTGGCAATGTAAACATAATGCAATGCGTCACGCAACAATCAGGTAGTTCGTTATGCGGAAACAATGCAATGCGTAAAGCACTCCAGCACCGATCACGGTGCCTCAGGCGGTCTCTCCGCCACTCGTACTGACTCGCAGTCAGCCTCTGTCAACAGTTGCCCCCACACGGGTATGATGTAACAAAAAGTGCAGCTCCGCACTCCGGCACTGCCACTCCGTTGGCAAGTACGGGCCGCGATACGAGGCGAAGAAGAGGCTCGCACTGCAGGAATGGGAGAGGCCGAGAGAGTCTCCCTCTGAGCCCGCACCCCGCCCCAGGCATTGACACACGTTACCTGGGGTGTGCGACCTCACTCTCCTCTCCGCTTCCCGCGACTTGGGCCTCCGATGCAATCTTTGTGAATTCCGGGCAGTGGGACTCGGGCCCTCCCTCGACGAGGTTGGTTCGAGGTCCCGCTCTGGCAACGGTGGGCTCGGGCCGGCGGCACGGCTCCTCCGGGGCTGCCAATCCGGGCCGCTGATGCTACGAAGATCTCAGGCTGCAACAGGGCACACGCACACAGCGTCGCGGAGACTCACTTGAGCTTCGGGTGCACGATCACAGGGCACTCCTCACGAAGGTCTCAGGCTGCACAAAGCACACAGCGTCGCTGAGACTCACTTGGACTCCGGTGCACACGATAACAGGGCAATCCTCACGAAGGTCTCAGGCTGCAAAAAGCACAGGCACACAGCGTCGCTGAGACTCGCTTGGACTCCAGATGCACACGATCACAGGGCACTTCTTACGAGGGTCTCAGGCTGCATCAAGCACACGCACACAGCATCGCAGAGACTCTCCTGGAAACTGTTGTGTTCCTGAGTTTCCGCAACAGGGAGCCAGCTCACCTTGGGCCCTTGGGGATCAGTTACTTCCGGACACAGCACACAGCAAAGTCCTTTCAAGCAGGGGGACACAGCACACAGCAAAGTCCCTTCAGCCTCTCCTTGGTTAAAGCAGCAAACTGCAGGCCAGCCCCAGAACACACAGCAAGGGTCAGTCCTTTAGTCTCTTCAGCTGTTTCTTCCTTGGCAAAGGTTCCTCTTGACCACAAGTAGCTTCAGTCTTGTTCAATCTTGATCAATCCATTTCTCCAAAGTTCAGGGGCTTCAGCTCTCATAGTTATACCCCTAAATGTCTTTGAAGTCTTTGTGTTCAGGGGGCACTGACCCTGTTCAAACCAGTTCTGGGTGCCTCCCTGCCAGTGACACCTTATTCCTTTGATAGTGGGGGTCTGGATCCTCAATCACTCAGCAGGGGCCGGAGCCATTGGTTTATGGCTGCAGCCCAGGCCTCTTCACCTCTAGGGGCTACACCTCCCCCCTACACTCCAGATGCAGGTCAGCCTGCTGCTGTCTCACCTCCTCCCCTGGGTCAAGACATTCCCCAGATCCCATCACTTTCAAATCCAGACAGTCAATCCACAACCAAGCAGAGACACACAGAAATGTTAGAGCACAAAAACCCAGCCACTTCTAAAAGAGTGGCTTCTAAACACACAATGCAAAAACCACCTTCATAAAAAGATGTGTTATTACATTGGGAGTTCAGGCACACTAAACTTCACCTCTCCATCTTAAGCCTTTGGTAAGATAGGCTGGAAGACATATTACACAGCCTCCCCATTCTATCCTATGGGCAAGATGGCCTTTGAACAGTGAAAAACGAAATGGAGATTTTTTCACTATCAGGACATGGTACACACCTTAGTACATGTCCTACCTTTCACATGCACTGCACCCTGCCCAGGGGGTACCTTGGACCTACCATAGGGGTGTCTGATGTGCATAGAAAGGGAAGGGTAAGGTCTGGCAAGTGGGTGCATTTGTCAGAACAACATGGCAGTTTAACAAACTGCGCGCAGGCACTGCAGTGGCAGGCCCGAGTTCCCTTTTTAAGGCTACTTGTGTGGGTGGCACAATTTGTGCTGCAGGCCCACTAGTAGCATTTGCATTACCAGCCTTGGCACACATAGTGCACTTTACTAGGGACTTTACTAGTAAGGCAAACATACCAATCATGGACAACCAATTACCATTACACTTTATACAGGGAGCACTTGCACTTTGACACTGATTAGCAGTGGCAAAGTGCCCAAAGCATCTAAGTTGGCAAAACCATGTCAGAAAAAAGGTCTAGGGGGAAAGCAAAAAGTTTAGGGAACTTTAGCCAAAAAGGGCCAAGTCCAACAACCGCATAGTGGACGAGTTGCTGCTACTATTAGTTCTTCGTTAGAGCTTCGCGGAGAGAGTCTGCGAGATGAGCTAGGGTCGCTCTAGATCACACGCTGACCCGATGTGGGTTCTGAATTTCATCCCCGCTCAAGGCCGGATAGTGTTCCAGAGTGCCAACCTGCCCCGTCAGGCCGCTTGTGCGGGCATTTTCAAAGAGATGTGTTGAGAGCGCTTGGGAAATTATGAGCACCCCGGGGGGAGACCGTGGGGCCAGATTACCTCATAGTAGAGGTACAGAAATGCAAAATGTCGTTATCTATGTCCGGGCACCCACACCAGCTCTGAGGAGTCAGCAATCCACTTGTAGCTATTTATAGAGAGGTCACCTCACCTCCGTTGGGCAGGTTGCCTTTGGAAAGAGCGCCAGTACAGGTTCCCAGAATGGCCGCACCAGGCCTCTCTCCGCTTAGTCAGGCCGTACTTCCGCTACTTGGCTGGCCGGGGAAGGATGGAGGAGGACGCGCCAGGGGGGTCCCAGGCAGCCGGACTCTACACCTCACCCCTCCCAGTGGCTCTCTCGGCGGCCAGGACCGGGGCGCATTTGCACAGATGTCACCTCAGGCCCCGCCCCTCCCTTCACCATTGTGCAAATATTCCTCTAAAATCAGCCGAAATACGAATTCCGATTTACTCACCTGTTATCAGGAGAGACCTCAGAGCTGCATCTTTCAGCCCAGTACTGATCCTGAAAAGTAATTTTAACCGTACTTACCAGTAACTTGAATTTCCTTCCATAGGATATCATTGGCTGCTTTTTGCTGAAAAAGTTTCTAAGTGTCGATTTTTGAAACATACAAATATTCCTCTAAAATCAGCCAAAATACGAATTCCGATTTACTCACCTGTTATCAGGAGAGACCTCAGTGCTGCATCTTTTAGCCCAGCACTGACCCTAAAAAGTAATTTTAACCGTACTTACCAGTAACTTGTATTTCCTTCCATAGGAATCCATTGTCTGGTTTTCAGCAGAAAAGTTTCAAAGTGTCGATTTTCACAAACTACAAATATTCCTTAAAAATCGCCTGTATGACTTAAACGCATTCTTTCAACTGTTTACAGGAGATGCACCAGTGCTGGATCCAGGATCCACCACTGAGTGAGAAAAAGTCACGATAACACTACTTACCTGCTAAGTGAATTTCCTCCCATAGGATAACATTGGTGATTCTATGTGAAAAAGTTTCTAAGTGTCAACTTTTAAAATACAATAATATTCCTTAAAAATCACTACTGTAACCAAAACGCTTTTACTCAACTGTTTACTTTTCTAACCACAGGACTGGATCCTAGATTCAGTCCTGGGACATCTCCTGTAATCCATAGAGTAACTAATTGCATTTAACTAGAAATTCACATTGAGCTCAATGTTGCATTGTGTTTGAAATTGTGTTGCCCATTGCATCAACTGTAACTACTGTACAAAAGTCTATTGCCTATTTGCAAAGTATTTAAACTAAAGTAATTCATTCTGAGAAAGTATATTTTGTAATGTAATGTATAATGTAATTACAATGTAATTTAAAAAATAAAATATCTAAAAATAAATAGTTTAAAAAAATGTAGTAAATCAGTATGAAAAAAATAAAAATAACAATTAATACATTTAAAAATTGGCATTTACAAAACCTTTGAAATTCACTGAAAAAAACCATAGGTTTCAGACATGTTATAGTTAGGAATTAGCATTTAAAAAACCTTTGAAATTCACTGAAAAAACCATAGGTTTCAGACATGTTATAGTTAGAAATTAGCATTTAAAAAACCTTTGAAATTCACTGAAAAAACCATAGGTTTCAGGCACGTTATAGTTAGAAATTAGCATTTAAAAAACCTTACAAATTCACTGAAAAAACCATAGGTTTTAGGGACAGTTATAGTTACTTGGACATTGCACTCGTACAAAACCCGTGAAATTCCCCGTTATAGTTAGTTCAGCTAACTACAACTCGCGCCCCGCAATGCACTGCTGATGACGTCACATATTACATCACTCATGACATGGTCAGTGACATCACTGATGACATCACTGATGACATCTCAAATGACATCACTGATGACATCATCCATGTGATAATTTCATGCATCTTCTCACACCCTAATATAACTTTTGATACACCCACTCTAAATTACAGACTGCCATTCTCAAAACCATAGACACTCCAATACCAATAACTACATACCAACTCACTGATTCTTAGGTCTACACACACATCCACTCACTCACCCGTACAGTCACTCATACTTACAGTCACTCAGTACAGGACTATCATATGCACTCATACACCTATATAAACACTGACACACCGCCACTCATCCATAGAGGTACTCACACACCTAGTCAGTCATGCAAAAAATTAATCACACACCCATTTACTCACCTATAGAGTTATACACACACCAGCTCAATAACTCATACAAATACTAGCACATTCTTACGCTCTTATACAATAACTGATACAAGCACACACGCATCCATACAGCCACTCTCACAATCACACACTCTCACGTATAGCCTTTTAAATACTCTAACACACATATATACTTCCTTTTACATATGTAGTTACTCGCACATGTACCACTGAGATATACATTCACTCACTAACACACCCATACACACACTCACCCACCCAAGCAGTCCATCACAGACGCACTCTTCAAATCATGCACCCAGTGAATCACCCACTCACACATCTATGTACAGAGTCGCACACACCCCACCCACACAAACACTCAGGCACCCATACAGATACTCAGACAACCAATCAATAACTCATATAGACACTCATGTAGCTATTCACAAACCCATGCAGCCACTTACACAGCAACAGACAGACGGATACAGACATTCACCCAGTTTAGTCACTAACCCATGCATTCAGTAAGATACGTTTAATCACTCACTTATACAGTTAGTCACACACCTACTAAATCATCCATTCAGACACTTATACACCCACTCACTCTTCAATACGCCTTTCCCTATATATATTAAACATATTTAAACTTTACAGAATCACCCACTCACACATCTATGTACAGAGTCGCACACACCCCACCCACACAAACACTCAGGCACCCATAGAGATACTCAGACAATCAATCAATAACCCATGTAGACACTCATGTAGCTATTCAGAAAGCCATGCAGCCGCTTACAAACCAACAGACAGACGGATACAGACATTCACACAGTTTAGTCACTAACCCATGCATTCAGTAAGATACATTTAATCACTCACTTGTAGAGTCAGTCACTCACGTACTAAATCATCCATTCAGACACTTATACACCCACTCATTCTTCAATACGCCTTTCCCTATATATATTAAACATATTTAAACTTTACAGAAACACACAGTCACTGGATGATGTCATCAGTGATGTCATTTGAGATGTCATCAGTGATGTCATCAGTGATGTCACTGACCATGTCATGAGTGATGTAATATGTGACGTCATCAGCAGTGCATTGTGGGCGCGAGTTATAGTTAGCTGAACTAACTATAACGGGGAATTTCACGGGTTTTGTACGAGTGCAATGTCCAAGTAACTATAACTGTCCCTAAAACCTATGGTTTTTTCAGTGAATATATATATATATATATATATAATATGTCACCTAATACAAATCAATATGAGAGGGTCAAGTGACATCAATTAATTGTTTCAGGAGAAACTTCTAGAACATGCTGGTGACCGGAACTTTTCCCCCTAAGGAAGCACCGAACGGCCTTGAATAGAAGATGGCATTCATATCCACAAATATTAACTCTAGTCTTCTCACAAAATCCTGCTTCCTTTGCCAGGTTTCAAAACGAGGTTACGATTGTTAAAATGTACAATGTACAGCATGAAGAGTCATGGTCCTTGGGTCTTCAATGGCATAGAAAAGCTAATCAGCAAAGGCAATAGTGCGTAAAGCTTTAAATTAGAAAGAACATTTTTTTCCCTTCTTACATCCAATAAATACATGCATAGAGGTGTATTTATAACTTCATACATCTCTCTTCCTGAATATATTAAACAATTTAGCATAGCAAAATATGTTCTCCCTTGTATTGCATGTTGGGGAAGATCCTCTCATTTTTAACCCAAGTCATGTCACTCCAAGGTCATGGTTGCTTGTGCATTCTCCTGTACTTTTATTGGTACTTTTTATTTATGCTCAATTACTTAAAATCATTACACATGTGTATCTTAAAGAGGAAGTCAAATAAGCAGATAAAATAAATAGTACAAAAATAGGATATAAAAAATGATTTAAATTTAGTGTTTCAAAAGAGTTCCCCTTCAAAAAGATCTGTGTCCTCTTGGCCGGGTGTCTCACTGGTCTTAGTAGGGTTCCACCCGAGGGACTGTGCAGTGAACAGTGAGGCTCAAATTGTGTTGATAAAATTCCCCAACCTTCCAAGAGACTGTGGAATATTGTCGGAAAAGCACATGCCCGATGCCTCCCTGTAGAGTCTGAGACCACTGGCTCGGCAGAGAGGAATTAGGAGACGATTTCGGTCTTTACACAGAGTGGGGGCAGCAGCACAGCAAGTGCGGCCAGAACTCAAAATGATAATTACATAGCCTGCAGGAGGAAAGCCATCCCTACGGGCACAGTATGGATTGAAATCCACTTTAAGCACTGCCCATGTGCTAAAAGCAACATTTAGGGGATTTTCTTTTGAGCCTGAGCAGACAGTGAGTACCTGAAGTAGAGCTTGGCTTCCCCCTGGATGTAGGAGGCATCCAGGGCTGTGCAGACTGGCCTATGTTGGAGTATTGTGATGTCCCTTTCATATGAAGCTTGTGTGACTTGGTGTTTAACTGCTTTTTTCCATGTTGACAAAGTAATATTTGGGTTATTCAATTTTGTTGTCTCCATCTTTAGGACACTGGTGGCTAGAAGTAATTGAGTGCCATGGGGAGCCGTCGTCTTCAAAGATTGTTTTAAGTTCAGCTTTAAGAGACGGGGCACGTAGGATTCGGATGTAGTATTTCGTTAGATCGCCTAGGCAGGTGAGGTCCGGGCTTGCCAGTCCCAGCTCCAGCCTCAACCTGGCCCTCCTTGCATGCAGAGGGTAGGCAAAAATTTCTTTATAGGCCATTATACGGAAATTTGTGAGGCAGTGGTCGAGATTTCCGGGGAAGGCTAGGTGTCCGTAGTTCAGAGCAGGCACTAGCTTGGCTCGCAGGAAGTTTAGTATTGTGCCAGCTGTTGGGCTGTATAGCCGATGGTTTAAGCGTTTCAGGCTATGGATGACTCCAGCCCCTTTAGTTCTAAGGTGTTTGAGGTGGGCCCCTGGTTTGGCCCCATCATTGACCCGGACACCCAGGTAGTTGTAGCTTGTGTAGGTGGATATTTGCTGATTTCCTAATTGCCATTTGGCAAATTTCTCATGGCGGTGTGTGCCAAACACCATTATTTTGGTCTTCGCCTGATTCACCAGGAGTTTGTTCTACAAGTTATAACTGTGGGGAGCATATAGGGCTCTCTGTAGGCCGGTGCCGTCAAAGATGGCAATATCATCAGCGTATAGTAGAGTCTGCAGGCATGTTCTCCCTAGTCTGGGAGTGATTAAACTAGTGCCTTCCAAGGATTTGGGCAGGTCGGCGGTATAGAGGGTAAAAAGTAATGAGGCCAGCACGCTGCCTTGTTTAAGGCTGTTGTTGAATGGAATTTGTGTTGTTGCTGTTCTAGGGCTGGTTTTTATCCTGACCCATGTGCCCTGGTACTGGGGCTTTAAGGCTTTAAGAAGTTGGGAAGGGATCCCCTAAGAGTTTAGTTTATGCCATAATGTGCCCCGATCAACTCAGTCAAATGCTTCGCTGTAGTCCACAAAGCAACAGAATAAGGGGGGGTTGCTTAGTCGGTGTGGCTCATCTGAACAGGTAGGCCAGTGCTAAGATGTTGTCGATGGTCGAGCTTTCTGGTCTGAATCCTGACTGGGAAAAGGGGAGAATACGGTTTTTGGCTTCCCAGGCTTTCAGTTCACCCAGTAGGATTCAAGTGTAGGCCTTGGCTTCAAGATCCAGTAAGGCTATGAGGCGATAGTTGGCCAGATTAGTGCGCTCTCCCTTTTTGTTTTTTGGGTAGAGAGTTGATCCTTTCCATGATGGCGGGATGTAGCTGCGAGTAAGGGATGATTGAAAAGCGGCATGAGAACCCCTGCCCAAAATGTTTGGGCGGACTTGAAAACTGCTGCAGAGATCCCGTTGGGTTCCGGCACCCCGTCATTTCTCATTAATTTGATGGTATTGATGTCTGAAGACTCTGAGATGCTAAAGACTTGCGTGGCCATGGGAGGCTAGTTGTTTTTGCATCCCCAGAGTCTGGGGAGTAGAACTGCTTAACGTAATTGACCCATGCGCTGTCTGCCACACTATTCTCCTTTGATTGACTGCGATTAATACGTTGATTAATGTGCTTCCAAAACCGGGCGTGAGTGTTCTCTCTAAAGAGGGTGAAGATTTTTAGCCATGTGGCTTCGATCTGCTTGGTTCGGAGGAGCCAGACTCTATTCCTACTCGGAGGGCTGAGAGAGCTTGGCCCTGGAATTTCTTGTCACCTCTCTGTCTAACCTTAGGGGCCTTTCAGATCCTCCGCATGCTTGCCTGCAGCTCGTTGGCTTCTTTAAATAAAGCTAGGGTTCGAGAATTTCACCCCTGCCATGTGGAAATTGCAGGGGCACCCCTCAATGCCAGTTGTAAATCAGTTAGGAGGTCGGTCCAGTGTTCCAGCAGGGCCGCAGAGCCTAGGACCGAGGTAAGTTGCTCTTTAGTTTCTATCCAGGCAATACATTTTTTGCTAAGGTTTGCTGCCCATTTTATTCTTCAGAGACGTTTGTGACTTTCCTCTCCTGTTGATGCTCCGATCGACGTGCATTGGGACGCTGCTTTACTGGTGAGTGTAAAGGTCGCTCGGAGAGGTCTATGGTCACTCTCGTCCCGATCGTCTACTTTGAAATGACAAAGATCAGGTGACAGCGAGCTGCTAATACAAATCTAGTCGATTGATGAAATGTTTCCGAGCGTGGAAAGGGGGAGCCATGATGGATCTTGGGCCAATTTGATAGTATGAACGGAGAGTAGATTATTACTGTCCAGGAAGGTTTGCAGCAGGGCGGCCTCCTTAGGTGACGGGGAGTGTTTTTAAGGCTTGCCAAGAGATCTGTTGTTGAAGTCCAAGTATGATTAGGTTGTGATGTGGATATTTGGCGAGGAGGTCTCCAATAGTGTCAGTAAAATTATCTAGGGCCTGGTTTGTCGGGTGCAATGAGGGGTTGCCGTAGCATTTGATTAGCAGTAGTCGAAGTGGCTGTTTTTTATTTTTATGCACGCTGATAAGGAGGGCTTGTAACTAGGTGGTGGGAATTACAGTGGCCACAATGCTTCGGGAATGTTTGATAAAGGTGGAGAGACCTCCAGATGGTCGCCCAAAGGTGTTACGGCAAGTGGCCGGGATGTGTAGTTCAAAGTACCCTGTGAGGAGTGTTGTGTCCGTAGCACAGGTCTCCTGCAGGCAGAGGATGTCACTCTTGTGGAGGTATTCTAGGGCGGAGTTTGCAGTGTTGAGTTTTTGGATGCCTGCCACGTTCCAGGAAGTAATTGTTAGATGAGCGTTCGGGCCAGGCATCCTGGGCAGGAGGCTGGGTAGCCTGTGCTGGAAGATTTAGAAGTGTCGTCGGGAGGGATGGTGGTGGTCCAGCGGGCCCTGATGTCCCAGTTGAATGTGGGTAACGGGGCTGCCGTAGTGAACAATCCTTTGGTCAGAGGAGCAGGTTACTCTCAAGGCATCATAGCGATAGGGCTTGGCAGATGGGGTGTTGCTCAGATTGGTTTCGTCTGCGCCTTTTGGGATGGAGTATGTTCCGAGCTTGTGTGCATCAGTTGTTAGAACATGGAGATATCTCTCCTGTGGGGGAGATTTGATCTCAATCCTCCGTTCCGCCAGTTGTTTTACTTCATGTAGCATTGCAGTCTGAAGGGACTGTTGGAACAACCTGACCAGGTTTGACTTGCCATGAGTGTCCCCTGGGAGGCTTTGAAACTTGACCCAGGTGAGATCGGCTGATCTTATGTAGACCATGGAGGATATGTGCTTCATTAGGCGAAATGTGTTACCCCTGTTCAGGGTAATGGGATGTCCTTTGCTGTGATATCATGGAGTTACAACCACCTCGTAGATCTGATGCTCAGATGTTTGAAAGCAGTTTGTCTGCTGGACGGTGACCGCAGGGCCTTGGACGTTTGGGGAGGTCTGAGGGTTAGAATATCGTAGGGCACTTTGGTGGTGGAGGAGCACGAACTTGGGAGAACCCCGGATGGGTCTCTCACCATTGTTGATGTGGGGTTGCATAGTGGGGGGCAGGCCTGGGTACCACCGTCCATCCTACCCGTTATTGTTTGGAGGGGGCTGTATAATTGCGTGGGCAGGTCTTGTCCTAGCACCCCCTCCCCCCCCCCCCCATCAGTGGGGACGATCTGATCTGGGAGGCCTGGATGGAAGCGGCCATCTTCCTCTTGCTTGTCCCGGAGACTATAGAGGGATTGGGGTCGGGATGCGAAAGCGAGAAACATTGGTTCTACATGGACAGAGGTGTGGCCTGCCGCCCGCTGTGGGCTCTAGCTTGGTTGCCGAGGGGTGCTCGCCATCGTAGCGCCTATATTGCTACCCCAACGCGAACGGTTCTAGAGATATGGGACAGAATTGCAGTGGCCCGAGGTCTTACCTCCTTTCCCTCCCCTCACACACCCTTGGCGCGTAAACCAGGGATTCCACCAGCCCGCATCCTTTCCTGCATGGGCAGCTGGAGAGTGTCGTACAATCGCAAATCTATTCGAGGGGGGGATTTTTAAATCTTTTGACCGATGCAGGCAGGAATTTCACCTCCCCAACACAGCGCGTTTGGAATACCTTCAAATTCACCATTGGCTACATACTCCTTCATACACAGAGGGCGCCACGCACCAACTTACCCCCTTTGAATCCTTAGTCCGCTCTTTTGATGGCTCCAGAGGCCTGATCTCTAGGACTTACAAGGTCCTTCAACACTCACATGCGCTACCATCTCATACCTATCAACAACGCTGGCACACAGATCTTGAGGAAGACATTCCCCCTGCTCACTGGGAACAATTATGGAGGGACATTCCTGGCACTTTTAAAAGCATTGCGCAACAGGAGACAGCGTACAAAATCATGACCCGTTGGTATTACACCCCCCTCAGATTACAAAAGATGTTCCCCAATTCCACGCCTATCTGCTGGCGTTGCCAGACCACCCCAGGTTCATTCATGCACATATGGTGGTCTTGCCCGCCTATAACGATCTTTTGGAAGGAGGTCTTGAGCCACATCAGGGAGGTGGTGGGCTTTCCCATTCCGAGTGCCCCAGGGGTAGCGATTCTAGGACTTCGGCCGAGGTCTCTTAAAGCAATGACTCACTCGGACTGGCGCTTGATCTTCCACATGCTTAATGCGGCGAAGCAGGTTAATAGCGCTCCATTGGAAGAAGGCCTTGACCCCCCCCTCCTCGGTGTGGCTCACCCATCTATGGCAGGTGATGGAGCTCCTCTCCCATCGTATAGCACACACTGACGCTAAATTCAAGCGCACTTGGCAACCCCTAGTTTCCCATCTCTCTAAATTGGAACATGCTCGAGCTGTCCCTCCCCGCTTACGAGCCCTCCAACTGTTCGACGACCCTCTGCTCCCTAGGGGAGAACGCTATGAGGAGGAACTGGGGTAGGCGGGGTGGGGGTAGACAATCCTCCCATGGGGTGGATGGATCCGACGCTCTGACCTGGGGACTTACTCCTCCTCCACTATATCTTGTCCTCGTCAAGGGAACACTGCACCATCTCTTCTTCCCTCCTCTTCTTTTCTCTTATCTTTCCTTCTTTAGCTTCTGGTTTTGGCTCTTTTTTGTTCCTTTCTTTCTTCACAGGCTAGCAGACATATGGGCTTTCCCCCCTCCCCCCCCCCCCGATACCTTGTTGCAGGCTGCATTTTGTGCCTCTAGCGGCTGTTGGTCCCTGGTAAGCTGGTTACTAACAGATCGCGACAAGCCTATGATGATTTCAATGACATGTTATCCACCACTAGGGCCTGCAGTGATAATCCACAGTCAGGTTAATCCTTTTTTTGCTATAATGGTTGCTATCCATGTTCTTATCCCTTTGCTGTACTTATTGCTTGGCGATACACTATTGTCTTTTCAGCCTTCGCAATCAGTGCACCACGCTCTCTACAGGTTTATAGCAGACACGATTGTAATCGCTCAGGTATACTAGACTCGAGCAATTGAGGGACTCCTTTATGCTTGGTTAGTATTGGCGCTTTAGAGCCGGGAGGGGGCTTCTCCTATTTATCTTGCCATACCGAGTCCTCCTGTTGTTTTCGTATTTGATGGCTAAGTGGTGTGCTGTATCTTTTATAACTTCACTGACTTGGACCAACGATGTATACACTGTATTCTTGCCTGACTACTACTGCTTATTGCCTGGTGTTTATTATTTTCTCTTTGTCTACAAGCTTAATAAAAGATTTAAACAAAAAAACAAAAAAATGTCACTGCTCGGTTATTAGCCTTGGCTCTTTGGCGTAGCTTTCTTAGTTTTTTTTCTTTGCCCCTAGAGAGCGGACCTTGACTGCTTGGGGCTGGTTGTAAGTTCATACCCAACCACAGACGGTTACCAGGTGGAAGTACTGGGGCAGGGACCCATTGGTCTGAGGGAGTTAGAGTGCTGAGGTGCTAATGGTGCTTGGCAGCTAGATGTAGCTGGAGGATTTTCAGATGAGTCAGACACAGGACTTGGAGTGGGGGGGGAGACTGACTGGAATTTCGATGATCGTGCTTGGGCATCATGCTGTGAGCCGACTGACTAGCAAGGGTCTGGCGTTACCCCAGATTGTGCTGGCCAGATCGGTTAAAACTGCCAGGAGAGTAGCCCACTGTTCGATAATGGCTGCACATGAGCAAGAACACTGATTTTGCATGGTGTGAAATGAATTCTCAATATGGTATATCTTATTGCTCAGGTCCACTAGACGCAGGGCTATGGATTGGAGAAGATCTATTTGAAGTTCCATTTTGGAGGTTTGCATTAGTAAGGCTTTAGCCATTATATACTGTGCGTCACTGGGTTTTGGGGATTGGAGAGCTGTCGTCGTGTAGGAGTTGTCAATATTTGAAGATCAGGAATGAGACGGACTGGTTCCATTAGATATTCTAAATAGCTCTGGTGTAAGCTCCAATGTGCATTCAATTCTGGATTCTAGATTGAGTAAAAAACAAGGTTGACACGTCCCCCAGGTCCTGTTTGATGGCCGAAGCGCCCCATCGTTTCAAAAATTGCCTCGGGTGGATCTGGAGCTGTGATCTGGGTAGACGTCTGGGGTGAGAGTGATTGTGGCTGATGCATTTGGGCAGTGATTACTAGTGCCTTTCCGGGGGCATTCTTGTCGCTGTTCCTTCTATGGCAAGGTGTTTCGGCCCCAGCGAGGCCAGAGCCTTGGGGTCTTTGGAATCGCTGTTTGACCGGAAAATGGGTGGGCTTGGACCAGTGGCACCACCGGTTCAGAGACAAGAATAGGTTCTACATTTCTTTACTATAAGGCACTGGTCTTCCAAAGCCGAGGGAATGCATGAAGAGATTGCCAGGTAAGGGAGCCCCCTCTTTTCTGCTTGAGACGCTTGGGGGTGACGCTGCCTGCACGAGAGGTGGGACACCTTTTAGGGGCATGGGTTGCAAAAAGTGGGTAATACAGCCTGCTGCAGTGACATGGGGTGAGAATTTTGGGGTTGGAGATGCCTGGTCCTGGGCTGCTCTCCAGGCACTCAGGGCAGGCTTGGTGGCCTCATAGAATGATTGACTTTTCCCCTCATTCGCATCGGTGGCAAATTTTGACCAAGTTACAAGCTTCCCCTTGGTCATGCTGCAGTTGGAAACAATGTTCCCTCTAATTAGTTTTTTTTTGCTGTGCTGCAATGCAGTGTCTGTGTTCCCACTTTTCTGTGCTGTGTGCGCAACTGAGTCATAACAGGACTATGTAAATGAGAATAGCGTGCTACCTCTAAAAAAGGTGAAGGCAACCCCTCTCTCATTTTTGGACAAAACAGGAGGTAGGGTGCATGGATGAAAGTTTTTTTAAAGAAGTGCTATAACGCAGCCAGCGCTGGCAGCATCACATCTCTTTTTATTTGTTGGGGCAACATGGACAGCGAGAGGAGAGAGAGGGAGCAAGAAAGAACACAGACAGCGGTTGGGAGCAAACAAGAACATGGACAGTAGTTGGGGGCAAGCGACAACCTAGACAGCAGGAGTAGCAAGGAACAATATGGCCTGTGGGTGAGGCAAGCTACAACAGACATCGAGAAGAGGGCAGGAGGGTACAAGTAACAGCACAGAGAATGGGAGGGTGCAAGTAACAACACAGACAGCAAGAGGAAGGTTTGAGAGGGCAAGCTACAACACAGACAAGGGGCAGGAGGGGGAAAGCAACAACTCAGACAGCAGGTGGGGCTAGAAGTACATGAGGGAGCCAGATGAAAATGACACTCTCTGGTAGAGTGCTTAAACCTAAAGAAAAAAGTGGCTCTTAATAAAATGAGCAGTGGAAGGACACAAGTAATGCATCAGTACACCATGGGAGGAGTAAGACCTCCGACCCTCGGTCTAGGTCCACTCTCTCCCCGCTGCTCCGCTGCGCCGTCTCTTGCCTCCAGACCCCGACCTCCTCCTTGGGAGGTTCGAGGCTGCTGCCCACTCCTGCTGCCCGCTCCAACTGGGACCAGACTGCCTCCAACCACCGTAACCTTTCTCAGTCGTTTTTTTCTTCTTAATTTTTTCCCTGTTGTGCCACTGTTATTGTGCCCATCTGTGTCTTGCTCTAATTCCACCACTGTTTTTATTTTCTCATGCCTGCCTGTTCCTTTTGCCTTTCACCGCTGCTGCCCCTGTGGCCCCTCCCCCCTAGAATTCCCCCCCGGAATTCCCCTGCTCCCGCCTCCCAGCCTCTCCTCCCTCCCACCTCCCCTACTTAATGGCGGCCGCTGCGCAGTCGCGCAGCGGGCGCGCCGCCGGCACGCCGAAGGCGCACCAAAGGCAAGCCCATCTGTGCCCATCCGCGACCCGACCGCGGCCAGCGCCAGGAACACTAGACCTCCCACTACCCATCGCTACGACACCACCACCCTCCTCGCACTCAACCCTGGAAGACTTTGAGAATGCCAACAGGCCTCGCCGAACACGACCCACGGCCAGTTCTCCTGCCTCCACTGCCGCCAGACCCTCACCGCCACCCCGGCCTCCAACACCGCCAACACCCTAAAATGCATCCTCCTCAACGTACGCTCCGTACACAAACACGCCATGGAAATCTGGAACCTACTCGACTCTTTCGCCCGTCATCGCCTTCTTCACAGAGACCTGGACCAACACATCCTCCGCCCCCGACATCAGCACCGCCATCCCAGACGGATACAAGATCCAGAGGAAAGACCGCCCCAACCACCCAGGAGGGGGCCTCGCCATCGCCCACAAGAGCACCCTCCGCCTCACCACCTCCAGCGAAACCTTCCCCTCCGCCGAACACCTGCAAAGCCACACTCCGAGGAACCCTCGTCTACAGACCCCCCGAACACCCTTCGCCACCACCATCACCGACTTCATCGCACCCCACGCCATCGCCTCAACAAACTACATACTCATTGGAGACCTGAACTTCCACCTCGACAACCCCAGCGACCCTAACTCCAATATCCTTCGTGACAACCTCGCCAGCATCGGACTTAAACAACTCGTCAACACACCGACCCACAGAGTAGGACACACCCTCGACCCCATCTTCGCGGCAGGAAACAGTGTCCATTTCAGCCACACAACGCAGCCGCCATGGACCGACCACCACTGCGTACACTTCGCCGTCAACAAACCCAAGGCACCCAAACCAGCCCCACGCCCACCACGAAGGAACTGGAGCAAGGTTACCGACGAGCAACTTAACTCCACCCTCACCCGAGACAACCACACCTGGGCACCCAACGCAAACGGCGCAAACGACGCAGCCAGAGAACTCCACGACTGGATCTCCAACTGCGCAGACGAGCTCGCCCCGCTACGCAACCCTGACAGACAACGCCCCAGGAAAGCTGCCTGGTTCACAACCGCTCTCCAAGAAGCCAGACGCACCTGCAGATGCCTGGAGAAGAACTGGAGAAACACCAAGACAACCGAAAACCACACCACCTACAAGGGTGCCATGACGGACTACCACAACCAGATCAGAGCCACCAAGAGGAACTTCATCCACAACAAAATCCTGGCCAATTCCACCAACTCCAAGGAACTTTTCAGTGTCATTCAAGAATTCACCAACCCACGCAGCGAAGTCACAGACATCACCCCATCCCAAGACCTCTGCGACAAACTTGGAACCTATTTCCACCTCAAGATCAAAAACCTCTACGACAACTTCATCGACCATCCACCAGGCGCCACAGACGGCCCCCCGCCCCCCAGAAACACCAGCCAGCCCACCACCTCCAACTGGACACCGATCACAGCCGAAGACACCACCTCGACCATGAAAAGCATCCACTCGGGGGGGCGCCCACCGACCCCTGCCCCCCTCCGACCCCTGCCCTCCTCACATCTACCACAGAGCCGTGGCCGCCATCGCACCCGAACTACAATGCACCATCAATACCACCTTCAAAACAGGCACCTTCCCAGACGACTGGAAGCGCGCAGAAGACAGACCCCTGCTCAAGAAGCCCACAGCTGACCCCACCGACCTCAAGTACTATCGGCCATCTCACTCCTCCCCTTCGCAGCCAAAGTTGCAGAGAAAACAGTCAACAGGAAACTGACACAATTCATTGAAGAGAACGCCGTCCTCGACCAGTCCCAATCCGGATTCCGAAGCAACCACAGCACAGAGACCGCCCTACTCGCCGCCAAAGATGACATCCTCACCCTCCTGGACCACTCCGCAGCCCTCATCCTACTTGACCTATCAGCGGTCTTCGACACCGTCTCCCATCTCACACTAGTCACCAGACTACACAACGCAGGCATACAAGGAACAGCCCTGGACTGGATCTGATCATTCCTCACCTGAAGAAGCCAAAGGATCAGACTCCCACCCTTCCTCTCCGACCCCACAAAAATCACCTGTGGAGTCCCACAGGGTTCATCACTGAGCCCCACCCTCTTCAATATTTACATGGCCCCCCTCGCAGCCATCATCCGACAACACAGCCTCAACATCGTATCCTACGCCGATGACACCCAGCTCATCCTCTCCCTCACCAAAGACCCCACCACTGCCAAACTCAACTTCCAGAAAGGAATGCAAGACGTCGCAGTCTGGATGACCAACAGCTGCCTGAAGCTCAACGCCGAGAAGACAGAAGTCCTCGTCCTCGGTACCACCCCTTCTGCATGGGACAGCACCTGGTGGCCGGCCGCCCTCAGAAGCCCACCTACCCCCTCAGACCACGCCAAGAACCTCGGCATCGTACTCGACTCATCACTCACCATGAACCGACAGGTCAACGCCGTCACCTCCAGCTGCTTCAACACCCTCCGCATCCTCCGCAAGACCTTCAAGTGGATCCCCCCTGAGTCAAGCAAGACAGTCACCCACGCACTCATCACCAGCAGACTGTACTATGGAAACTCACTCTACGCCGGCATCAACAAGTCCCTACTCCGCAAACTCCAGACAGTACAGAACACCGCTGCCAGACTCGTCCTCGGCATCCCCTGACACGAACACATCAGCCAGCACCTACGAAGTCTCCACTGGCTCCCTGTGGAGAAAAGAGTCACTTTCAAAATCCTCACTCACGCCTACAAATGCCTACACAACAACGGACCCAAATACCTCAACAACAGAATAAACTTCCACGTACCCAAAAGAAACCTCCGATCTTGCAACCTCGCACTGGCCGAAACCCCGCGCATACACATCAGACGCGCACCCTCCCTGAACACCTTCAGGAAGACCCTCAAGACCTAGCTCTTCGGCAAAACAGATCTGCGGAACCCCCCACCCCTCAGCGCCTTGAGACCCTCACGGGTGAGTAGCGCGCTTACAATTCCCTGATTGATTGATTGATTGGAGGGACAAACACATGAAGAGGATGGAAACCTATGGCAGCTGACCATTAAGATGCAAGCAAATGAGTGACAATGAAGCCAACCAATGGTAAGCAATATGTGTCCCCCAAGCCCACTGTCTTAGGCAAGACCTAAAAAAGGGTACCATTTTGTGGTGCTCATATAAAGTGCACCAAGGCCCCTGGGCCAGGTTTGCGCTGTATAAAATTGTTGAAAGGAAATTGTTTCTAGGTGTGTTAGCTCAAATGAATCAATCAACCCATGTAAACCGAGACCACAACTTCTAGACTGCACAGGGCTGTTAAATGAAAGTCAACCTTTCAGCATATTAATGGGATCTACAGGAATTGAAAACGGTGGCCATTGAAGCCGAAAGGGCTAACAAGAAAAAGGGCCAGATATGCAAAGGAATTTTGTGTTCACAAAAAGTCTGATTTCCAATATCAGGCTCTTTGCACCCTTCAATAATGCCTTTTGGTATGCAACAAACATAAATTGCAATACATGAACACGTTACAAAAAATACAAAATGAGCAGCGAGCCCACTATATGTACTTTTCTACAGTAAAAGTTACTGAATCGCAATTTGTGTTTGCCACTAAATACTGAGTCGGTATTTGTAGGTGGTGTGTTTACGGCTTCCCTTCCAAACACTAATTTGGAATTGGATGCAATAATGTTTTGCGACTGAAATTAGGTTGCAAAACATTGATATTTTACTGACTGCAGAACTGTTGCGGTAATCCCTCCCCCTTTGTAACTGTTGACAAAAACATTTTTTAGACTACACAGTGGTCCTATCCCTACTCTTGAAAAAATGTTCATAAACTTTTCTTTCCCTTTTTTTTTTTTATTTTTAAAACAGATCCAGTTTTCAAAGTATTTTTTTTTTTTTAAATGATTGCTTTATTTAAAAGCAACCACAGATCAGGTGATCTGCTGACCCCAGCAGGCCACTTTCCCTGTGATGGCTGAGAATCACAGTGGGTCACATTATGTGACTTACCTTATTAGTATTGGTGAGGTAGGTGAAATTGCGACCCACTACAACTTGGTATTTTGCAAACCAACCTATTAGTACATAGGTCGGTTTGCAAACTACCACAGTGGTTGCACAAATATTGGTCACAAAGTGCGACCAGTATTTTGCGACCAGAGTTTCATGCATCTGGACCAAGATATTTTGTAAAAGTACTTTTTTGGTGTAATTTTACTGCCATTACTTGTGCCTAGCACAGTGCTTTTTAGTACGACCAACCGGCCCATATAGCTTTAATGAACACAAGGCAGGAGATTTAAAAAAAAATGTAACCAGTGCATGGTGTGTTAGCACATTGTCATTTACAGAGAGCACGTTTCCATTGAAATGGTCACTACATTTTCACAGACATACAGTTTTAAACTATATTGCACACAAATAATAGTGTGTGAAAATGAGGTTTCGGTCAATATTTATTATTTGTGCAATATAGAGTAAAGGGTCTTGATTTGTTCTGATCCTATTAAAATCTTTGTTTCAATCACACTTCAGAATTATACAGAAAAGTGCTTTATTTTTGCTTTTCTAACTGCAGAATTTATACCGTTTATTTACAGGTATGTACATTTTGTTGTGTGCTACGAAAAAATGATATCCTACACCCTTTCCTTTTTTCACTCTTCATGTGCCCCAGAAAGATTGGCCCATAATTAACTTTACTTTTCTTTCTCCAACTGCAAACTGGGAAGAGTTTATAAACACCAGTTGTGTTAAAAAACACAAACAGCAGAAGACATAGCCTGACTTTTGACGTATGTTTGAAGCGCAGCAAACGTGACAAGATAAATACAGAATTTAAAGGAATCTTTAGTTATACCTTGGACATACCACCATAAATTAAGGGGTTGGGAAACATTGGTCTACAGCTAAAATTAAAAGAATGTCTGTAAACTGTACAAAGGTAGAAACAGAATATAGTCTATGCTGAAAACGAAAAAAACGTCACTCTTTGTAATGCGTGTATACTTTAAATTTACAGTGCTCTGCTTTTTCGATTCTGTAACAAAACATATGCCAGGACAGTCGCAGCCCACAGTAAATATGATCAATTCTGCTGTGCTTTAACTAAAGAGATACAGATACCCCTGTCTTGTGTTGTTCACTTTATTGCTGGTGCCCTTGTCTTTGATGATTTTCAGATGCGTAAAGAGCTCTCCTGCTGACAAGCAAAAGAACCCTTTGTATTGCGTGCTCTAGAGGGTCTCCTGCAAGGCAATAAATGACAATGTGCACGGCCACCCAGGCGCGCACTCTAGAGGTAACAGTGGTTGGAAGTATGGTTGCTTGTGCAAGTTACGACGGCTGGGGAGGAAATTCAAAATTAGATGTTGGCTGTGGTCTGTGGCAAGTGGACTGTTGGCCCGCTGTGGGCACACCTGGGGAGAGAGAAGAGGTAGGTCTGCAGATCTGGGTGTGGAGGGCTCGCTCGGCCATCTTCCCCTCCTGGGGCAGGTTCAGGCCGGTCTCGTAGGCTCTGAAATGACAAGTACACAGTAACTGCCTACCACTTGCTGCTCACAGCCACAACCCTGGTCCTTGCCCAAACTTAGTCTTGCCGTAGTGATAGGGTGCCCAGGACTCTTGGGCAATCACCAGGTCTGGGTTCTCCAGGGATTACCAGACTGTTACCAACTGCCTTGGGGCGGGTGCCGGAGGGGCAAAGGGGCTGAGTGGCTGTTTGGCTTGAGAAGACGTCTTGATTATTATAATGAGGTTGACTAGCTTTAAACTGTTGTGATTCTTCCATATGAGAGTCTTTGGAGTGTCTTTAGAGTGCACGCGAATGGGGCCCACCAGGTTGGCCCATGAGCCACACCCAGTTCTAACAGGGACGCTACTGTGGGGCCTGAGACACTCACTTCGCAGCAGCCAGCTACGGCTGCCGCACTCACTCCTTGGGTGCAGAGTGAGGAGCAGGCTTCACCAGTCGACACCTCCGTGAGCCATCCTTCGCTTTCTACTGCAGCGGGGGTGGGGGAGGTTGGGGCCAGAGGGGGAGTGAGAGGGAGTGATGGTGGGGTCCAGCTGAGCCAGCTGCTGGGCAACAGCGGAGAGGCAGCCCCGTGTCCTCATTGCACACTGAAACTCCACTGGCGGAGTTGCCAGACCCTGCCTGTGGTGAGCTCCTCTCACCTCTTTCTCCTCACCCTCCGCTACCGGCGGTCCAGATGGTCCGGTGGTTCCCGCCTTCCCTCAGCCCGATTACCGCCTTGCTCCTCACTCACTCAGGAAACAGGAAACCAGCATCACAAGGTCCCGTATACCCTCTCTTGTATGGACCATTGCCATAACCACAGGAAAGTAACGGGATTGAAGAGGTTTTACCAGTGCATATCTGCTCGAAGAATCCTCCTCTGGCTCACTGTGAAGCAGAGAGCCAGTTTTAAGCCACAGGGTCTTCTATGAGCTCAACTGTTCTAATCTCAGTGAAAGATTCTGTACGCACAGGGCATGAAGGCCTCTCTGCTCTAGTTATTGATCTCTGGTCCATGTTCCAGGGTTTAGTTTGCCGCGTTTGGGTGATCTGTCCATAACCTACATAGGCCCTAAATTTGGAAATGATGGCTTCATTAATTTCTACAATCTAACAATTGCTCATCTTGCAGGAACGTCCTTCAAATTTTCAGGTTTTCTTGGCTCCCTATTGATCGGATGATCTGTGTGATCTTTCCTCCTGTGTACTTGGCCTATGTGTTCAGTTTAACTTCTGTCTTCCTCAAACCACTGTTGCAAATGGTGAATAGAAAGGCATAAACTGAAACAGTGATGGAACCCCTTTTATTTGGCCTTTGCGAATATACAGCACAATTTGAATTGTTATGGTAAAATCGGAGAATTGGTCCAATTTGAACTTTCATCTGTGGTCCGTTTAAAAGGTCGTGGGAGCTTTAAGAACTTTCACGAGGTCATAAAGAGGATTAATCAACAGTTCTATTTATTGATCTATTCACTGTAGCGTCCTCCCCAGCCTCTGGAACCTGCAAAGGAATACCCCACACACAGAGCTCTGGGTTGTATATCTTTACACTGCACTATCATTGCATTATAACCGTTAATAACCACACCATAACACCTCACAGCAAGCTACGTAATTCTTTGTTGAGTCCCCCCAGAGCCGCAAGGGTCCTAGTGCACATAGTCTCATGACACTTCATCTCCCCCGTGTGAAATAAAAAGTACAAACAATAGTCACATCATATTTCTTCAAGAAGGTGTTGAGGCTCTCGCACTAGTCAGCCAGATCGAGTGCTACGAGATGGTTGAGATGCACTCTGACTGTGCACCAGTGGCACAGGTTCTGATACTTGATCCGACCTGGCCTTGCAATTCGGGCTGGACCGTTCCAATGGGGAGCAGGGTCAAGACTGATTTGCAGATGGCTGGGTTTAAAGTGGAATTGCATGGGGAGCAAAGAAACGATGGATTTAGGCCCAGATCTCTGTACTGAGGTGAATGTTTGACATTGCTCAGCATTCTGTTCAATAGCTTTTTTTGCATTGATCTGGACCGTCAGGCGGGGTTACCGCATTTATGATTGCAGGAGCTGATGACCGTCGAGGTAGGTGCTCAAAGTGTGACGAGTCCCACGTGATGGACTTTCCAGGACGATGCACCATCACCATGTGTCCTTTGCAAGTCACAACCCTCAAAGGATCGACAGCAAACGGAGTGTCTGTTTTCCGCTTTAGTTTCTGCTTGACCAGGATCCAGTCACCTTCATCGAAGGCTGTTTCTTGATCTTGTCGACGATTTCCATATGTTTTCATCTGGCACTTCCTAGAAGTGTCTGAGACAAACCTATTCCGCAATCAAGGATCAGTCTACTGTCCACTGGGGCAGTTTAGTTCGGAGGGCTCTCCCAAATAGGAAGGTGGCAGGACTCTCACCCGTTGTGGAGTTGAACGATAGGTATGGAGGGCTTGCCGAAAGGTCCTGGTTTAACTTGATTTCCTCCATTGATGCTCGCTGAATTACCCGTTTGAGGGTACTCATGAATCGTTCCCAGGCACCATTAGCTTGGGGCCACAGAGGTGTGCTCTTTTGATGCTTGACCTTTAGTCTGACTAGAAATTCCTTGAATTCTTTGCTATTGAACAGCAGACCATTGTCAGATTTAAGAATGGCAGGGATACCCCACATTGCAAAGAGGTCAGCTGGTAGCTCAATTACCTTGTCATGGATAGTGGACGATAACTCCTCTAGTGAAGGAAAACGTGAATACTCATCAATAATTACCATGAGATGATGTCCATTTTCTAAAGGTCCAAAGAAATCAACAGCAATTCTTTCCCACACATGTGCAGGAAGGTCAGACATTGTCAAGGGATGCTGCGTCACCTTGGGAGAAAGGCAGTTGCAAAGATGGCATTCTTTTAGTTCCCTCTCCACTCACTCACCTATGTGCGGGAACCACACACTGTCTCTTAGGGCTCTTTTGGTAGCTACAATGCCACCATGTCCTTCAAGAGCTAGTTCAATGACTTGCTGTCTGAGGCATGAGGATTTGTGAGGCTCTCAATACAACACCTTCCTTAGTAACGGACAGTTCATCTTGTACATTTTTGAATATCTGAAATTCAAATTAGTCAGCAAAAGGTTGAGCATGCTTTTTCCATGAATGAGTTGAAATGATATCTTTGAGGATAAACATGTTCTTATCAGCATTAGTAGCTGCAATGATCTTCTCAATGAATAGGGCTGATGGCGTGCTGGACCTCCCAATGAAGTTAATGTACTCTTCAGCTGTTGAACTGTGCTGCTGTAACAGTACTCGTGAAAAGTTATCAGCAGGGTTATGATCTTTACCTGGCTTGTGTACAATTGCATAGTTCTACTCTTGCAGTTGCAACCCTCACCTCTCCATGCGAGGGGGCATCTCGACTTTCGGGTTTCCAAAAATAGTGAGCTGCGCATGGTCATCTGTAATGATAGTGCAAACCTTTCTGTATAGAAACACATGAAAATGTTTGCAGGCCCACACTACAGCCAGACTTTCCTTCTCGGGCTGAGAATAGGCCTGTTCTGTGTCAGATAGGCTTCGACTGGCATATGCCACAATGTTTGTTTGAGCATTCGGATGACCATTATGCTGAGCAAGAATTGCTACCAGCCCCACTGTGCTCCCATAGACGGATCTCAGTATGTAACTTGTGTCAAAATAGGCCATCTTTGTTGCATTTTCAATTGCATGTTTTATTCTTTTGAAACTTTGATCACATTCAGCAGACCACTGGAATGGGGCATCTCGTTTGGCAAGTCCTTCAATGGGGCACTCCCAGTATCAAAGTCACAAGTGTACCTTGAGCAACAACTAGCCATGCTTAAGAAGGATCGGAGCATGAAGTCATCTTGTGGGGGGCAGGTAGCTGATAAGTGCTTGTACTTTATCTGGGTCATGAGTCATTCCCCAATCAGAGAATATGTGTCCAAAGAATTTGAGTTTGGACTTGTGAAACTCACACTTTGCTGCATTTAGAGTGAGACCTGCATCAGCAAGTAACTGGCACACTTGCTTAAGAGCCTTGTCATGCTCCTTTTTCATTATCCCTGAGGGAAATTACTTATAAAAATGAAGATTTGACTCACAGGCCATGTTAAAATTGCGCTTTAGAATGCGTTTAAACTGCTGTAGAAATGTTTTACCATAGAAAATGACATGCAGAAATTTGCACCAGTTTTATTACGTGAAAGAATCATATTCAAATGTTTTATCAATTTAGTAAATGATTCTTAGATTAATCATATGTAGGGAAAATGTGTAGTACTTAAAAGTATGTGAAATAATATAGAAGAAATTGTTTTTGTACCAGGCTATGATTCTTAAATGTGCCTTTGAAGTTGGACCTGAAAGCCTTTCCTTTCGACTCTTGCTCATCGCTTAATAGACATTTATTGAGAACATTTTGCCTAGCACCAGCAAATTGCTTAAGAATGTGCTGACTTCAAATTCATGTTTCTTTAGCTTCCTCACACCATGTTAGGTCACTTTCCTAATACAATGAGCTGCTGTGACCCCTTGAATAAAGAATGATCTAGATATATTTTATGAATGCCTTACATAATATTATTGCTAGTTTTGCCTCATCATATGACCATCGTGAATACAAAGCAGGTCGAATAAGAGCATCTTGGTAAGAAGGTTCTCATGAGAACTTTCCTCCATGTAACAAAGCCTTGAAACAATGTTTTACACTATATCGACGAGAATGTTTACCATGGAAATCGGAATTAGAAGCATCGGAAGTTGACGTCACCATTGGAAGAGGGGGGTTAATGCCTAACAATTATTGATACATTATTGTGTGGTTATATATTAATGAGTGTTCCTAGCTAGTTAGAGTAATGAGCTTTTTGCAGAATCAGATGGGAAGAAGGCTCTGACCCAGATCTCTTTTTCCTGCCTGTGCAACTCTTCTACTAAAGAGAGGCTTCTTTACTTTTGTTACCGACAGCTACTGCTAAAGGTGACTTTATGCTTCTTTAAATTAGAGACCCTTTCGTGATCAATGCTACTGCAAAGATCATCCTTTTAAAGCGGTTGCTACTGCAGCTGTAATGAACTCTTTATGGGTAGTTCTTTTCATATTCTAAATCTTGCACTTTTCTGAAAGGAACTCTTCATGGGTTCTCTTTAGGGAAGATTAGGCTCCATAGCTAGTTTAATGACAATTTCCTTCATGGAACACTCTATTGATTTATGCTGTCACTAATCAAACTTTTATTGACATTTCTGTAAAACGACTAATCTGAATAAAGACAACAAAAAACAATACTAATCCTTTCAAGATAAATAAAGGTGTTGAAACCTCATCAACCCCTCATCATTGACTGAACATTAATTTAACCATTGATGATATATGCAAAGTTTATGTCTTTGTTCTGACTCCGTTCTAATTCGGTGGCAAAGGTCCGGCGGCCTTTTCAAGAGCCATCAGGATTTCCCAAGGGTCTAAATCTATAAGTTGAGTGTTTATACTTAAATATCATCCTTGGCTAACCCTCAGGCCCCCACAGTTTCTGATAGCAGAGGAAATGGTTAACACCCTGAATGGAGCATTACAAATAGTACCCAGGCTACAGAAAAAGTAATCCCCGACTCCAGTGTCCGATCCAGACAGCATGGCGAAGCGGTGTCCAAAAGCAGTTGTGGTTTGGAGGTTGCGGTTTTTTGAAAAATGTGAGTATTAATAGAGTGAAGATGTTGCGGTTGTGAGTGTAGTGGTTGTATGTGTTTTTTCTTGCAGGTTGTATAAGAGAATAATGAGAAATATCAAAGAGTTGTTGAAGAGGAGACGTTGAATTCAGGCTCATTAAAGTCAAAAGATCACAGGCTAATAACAAATGTTATAAACTTTTTTGCAGGAGAAGTTGATGTGGAGTGTGATTTACCATCACTTCTATTGATAAAGTTAGGAACATATTTGATTAATCTCTGTTAATATTTGTGGAGTCTTATTGCACAAATGGGTGAAGCTGCATTAACTTGTGTCAATTTTCACTGGTCGAGAAGCCACTTGCGAGTGTAGTATATTCTTGAGTGATCGAGATACTTCATTTTTCCTTAGAAGAGCAAACGAGAAGTTATTTAAGAGATTATTTGAAAGAGTGTTTGAAAGGGAAGAAGATTGTAAAGGAGGGTGAGCTGCTGCGAGGAGTGAGTCATACATCATAGTGTTTCGCGCGGAGATTGGACTGTTGGTGTACTTTCGTGCCATCATTGGTTAGAAGGTTTCCTGTGCCGCTTTGTGACTGGACATTTTTGATTTGAGTCCTTCCTTCAGATTTGGTAAAAAAAAAAATAATCACATGAAATTTAAGCTGTCATTTAATTGGTGAACGAAATTAGATGTATATGGAACAGAATCAAAACATTTGGGTATATGTGAAAATTTTGAAGATTCGACTGTCATGAAATGTTTTATTGATTTTAAGACATTTGTTAGGGGTGATGTCACTATTCATAAAAACGTGAGGAGGCACCTCCTGTGGGTGCTCCAGCATACATTAGACTACTGAACATGGATCAAATTCATGTCTATGGCTTAAACAATGGCAGAGAACCACGGAAAATGAGGGAGCTTCAAGATTTCCGAGGTATGGGACATTTAATACCAGAATCCTTGATCATTTGAAGGGAAAATTGTAGCATCGAGATGAAGCTACCACCTCGACCCATGCAATATGAGGCTTTTAATTGTTGGGAAAAAGTTGTGAGGAAAAAAAAGAGAAGGAGTAATATCAGAGGAGGACAGGGAGAGCGATGAAAATGTTTGCAAATGCCCTATGGGATGAAGAAGAGCATAGATGGAGGAAGGCAATTAATGAAGGAACCAGATTATATCCGCTTCTTACATCAGAAAGTACGAGAAAGGGTAAGGATGCTTTTGAGCAAAAAGGGATTGACTCAGATACTGATTCGGGAGATGAAATATTAGAACAAATGTTGTCTTCCCGACCCCCACCACCTGTAAAATATACTGACCCAGACGAGATAAGTGTGAGTGCTAGTGGAAGTGCGAGTGCTAGTGCAAGTGCTGGTCAGACATTTATTGTTCACTGCTCCTTCAAGGAGCACCCTATTATACCCTGTGAGGGCTATTTATATATTTTTGTTTTTGGTGATGTCCCTAGAGGGGGAACCACCACAAATGTTTTAAATGTTATGGGGAACTTTAGCCCCCCCTCCCTCTGGCAACATTAGAAAACAAATTCTAATGAAATCATTGAAACCATGACCCTTTACCATAATGTTTTTAAGCAGTTCCCAGGCTAGTGGGTCCCGGATGGACCAGGGCACCCAGAAAAATAATAAAAACTGGGCAAAAATGAAGAATAATATATGAGCGGCCACAGCTTTTGCTCTACAGCTGGGAGTGCAGCAATCTCTAGGGGCTGGTTCTATGTCTGTTTTATGCGGCGTGAAGATGCATAAGAAAGATACAAGGTCCTCTTGTGGGTTTTTATGGTTGCTTTTTTGGCCTGAAAAATGTTAAAAGATAGACTTAGAGACTTTTAAACAAACAAAAAAAAGTCTGACTTCCGTTTCACAAAGTGTAATAAAAACTATATAAAAAGGAGTCAGACATGTATTTTAATAAAACTTTATTAAATAGGTTTTTAAGTAATCATTATTAATTAACCTTGCATTATGTGTATTATTGAAATATACATTTGATTACATTATTGGTGATTTGTTAAGAAAGATGATAGATCTGCTTTAAATATAAGAGGTGGGAGAGACAAACCTCCGTATGCATGCCCAAAAGCCTTGTGTGCTCGGTGGTAGGTTGGATGCAGAGCCTGACTGCAGGCGAGGGCCTTCGGCCAAACCCCGCGCTTCTCACTGCCTTCAGTGGGGTTGGCTTTTTGTATGGTAATAAAATATTACTTTACATTAAAAAAACCTTGAAATTTACTGAAAAAAAACAAAGGTTAAAGTGATGTGTCCACCCCTCCCCTTTAATAAGCTATTGGCCTGGGGAGCTTGAAGAGAGGGGCCACGTGCCCCCCTCCCCTTAACATATATGCTTGGCCCACCTGAGAGGTGAGGTATGGTATGGAAATGAGCAGGAGCCAATGCTTTTTTATTTTACTGCAGATCCTCGGCAAATTCGCACCAAAATTAAATAAATGAAAGAAAAAAAGGCTTTTGGCCCCCACCAGGCCTAGGGGGTCAGGGTATCCCTACCCTGTCCCCTTATATTTTTTAAACATTTTCTTAGGACTCAGGACTGAGCTGCTTGCCACCACATCGTTACTGATGTGGTGGCAGTCAATCAGTCCTGAGCTTGAGATCTGTTGGGCCCGCGGATCCTCTGTAGCATGACATGTACACATTTTTTGAACCTTAATCAAACATTATTGAACAGATTTACACCAAATCATGAAAAAAGCACTCTTTCTGGATCAAGATCTAGCTTTCTGCCAAATTTGTTGTAAATCCATTCAGCACACATTTTGCAACAACCCTTTTTCTCAGCCCACACTTGAAGGATCCCCTTGAAACTTTCCAGTTCGCAGCTGAGGTGGAAGAAAATGTAAAAAAAAAGTTTTATGAGGATATGTCAAACAGTGCCGAAGTTATTAGGAAAACAAAAAATGTTTCATATATATATACACACCGGTGAGTGAGCTTTCTTTCCTGTTGTCGATCTGTCTATTTTTGAACAGCTTCAGTCCCGAAGGACTTGGACGAATGTGCAAGTCTCCGCCTAGTTTGTTTGTTTTTTGACAAACATGTCAATGGTCATGGAGCGCGAAGAAGCAGCTGCCGATATTTTCAGGCAGGGAACTGGAAGAGGGAAAAGTAACCTAAAGGGATCTAATGTTCCAGCCAGTCCCCCGAGCAATTTAAAAATTCTATACCAGACTCTTGAGAAAGCTCACGAAAAAGAAATTTGAAAATGGTGTGAGGCCACCTTGCTACAAAAGTACCTGCATTGCGAGAGAATACCAAGAGATCTGCGTATTTTTATAGTTCTATCCTACGAAAACCCAGACCCACAACTGTTGAAGGATTGGTCTGAGCATACAACGGAATCAGCAAAAGGAATGGTAAAAATTCTAATAAAGTATGCTTGGAGCAACAGAGACAAGCTTTTGGAGGAGATAAAAAACCTTGAAGAGATGATTAAAAAAGACAAGGATACAAAACAAAGTGAAGAACTCAAGAATATCATGATGAAATGCTTGAAAGAATATGAAACTGTCATCCGGCGACGTAAGCAGACTAAATTTCAAAGAGACGAGCAAGATTACGCCACAGGTTGAATCTTGTCCTTCGCTCGCAAATTTGATGCCCCCAGGAAGAAGATGAGTCAACAAGGTGGTGCCGGTTCCTCCAATTGAGAAACATCTGAATCGGAGGTGGAAACACCGGAGGGTGAACAGAAAATTGCCACTGAAGACAGAGGAAGTACCAGTGAGCCACATTATTTTTGGGAATACAAGTTATTCAGAGAATCCTGACAAAGACCAGCACCAAGAACCCATCCACCAGAACAACAGCAAAAAAATTAAAAACTAGGCGGGGTAAGAAAGGAAGGAGGAGAAGTCCGGATCCCGGGACCCTTCGCCACCACCATCACCGACTTCATCGCACCCCACGCCATCGCCTCAACAAACTACATACTCATTGGAGACCTGAACTTCCACCTCGACAACCCCAGCGACCCAAACTCCACTATCCTTCGTGACAACCTCGCCAGCATCGGACTTAAACAACTCGTCAACACACCGACCCACAGAGCAGGACACACCCTCGACCCCATCTTCGCGGCAGGAAACAGCGTCCATTTCAGCCACACAACGCAGCCGCCATGGACCGACCACCACTGCGTACACTTCGCCATCAACAAACCCAAGGCACCCAAACCAGCCCCACGCCCACCACGAAGGAACTGGAGCAAGGTTACCGACGAGCAACTTAACTCCACCCTCACCCGAGACAACCACACCTGGGCACCCGGCGCAAACGACGCAGCCAGAGAACTCCACGACTGGATCTCCAACTGCGCAGACGAGCTCGCCCCGCTACGCAACCCCGACAGACAACGCCCCAGGAAAGCTGCCTGGTTCACAACCGCTCTCCAAGAAGCCAGACGCACCTGCAGATGCCTGGAGAAGAACTGGAGAAACACCATGACAACCGAAAACCACACCACCTACAAGGGCGCCATGACGGACTACCACAACCAGATCAGAGCCACCAAGAGAAACTTCATCCACAACAAAATCCTGGCCAATTCCACCAACTCCAAGGAACTTTTCAGTGTCATTCAAGAATTCACCAACCCACGCAGCGAAGTCACAGACATCACCCCATCCCAAGACCTCTGCGACAAACTTGGAACCTATTTCCACCTCAAGATCAAAAACCTCTACGACAACTTCATCGACCATCCACCAGGCGCCACAGACGGCCCCCCGCCCCCAGAAACACCAGCCAGCCCACCATCTCCAACTGGACACCGATCACAGCCTAAGACACCGCCTCGACCATGAAAAGCATCCACTCGGGGGCCCCCACCGACCCCTGCCCCCCTCCGACCCCTGCCCCCCTCACATCTACCACAGAGCCGTGGCCGCCATCACACCCGAACTACAACGCACCATCAATACCACCTTCAAAACAGGCACCTTCCCAGACGACTGGAAGTGCGCAGAAGACAGACCCCTGCTCAAGAAGCCCACAGCTGACCCCACCGACCTCAAGAACTATCGGCCCATCTCACTCCTCCCCTTCGCAGCCAAAGTTGCAGAGAAAACAGTCAACAGGAAACTGACACGATTCATTGAAGAGAACGCCGTCCTCGACCAGTCCCAATCCGGATTCCGAAGCAACCACAGCACAGAGACCGCCCTACTCGCCGCCAAAGAGGACATCCGCACCCTCCTGGACCACTCCGCAGCCCTCATCCTACTTGACCTATCAGCGGCCTTCGACACCGTCTCCCATCTCACACTAGTCGCCAGACTACACAACGCAGGCATACAAGGAACAGCCCTGGACTGGATCCGATCATTCCTCACTGGAAGAAGCCAAAGGATCAGACTCCCACCCTTCCTCTCCGACCCCACAAAAATCACCTGCGGAGTCCCACAGGGTTCATCACTGAGCCCCCACCCTCTTCAATATTTACATGGCCCCCCTCGCAGCCATCATCCGACAACACAGCCTCAACATCGTATCCTACGCCGACGACACCCAGCTCATCCTCTCCCTCACCAAAGACCCCACCACTGCCAAACTCAACTTCCAGAAAGGAATGCAAGACGTCGCAGTCTGGATGACCAACAGCTGCCTGAAGCTCAACGCCGAGAAGACAGAAGTCCTCGTCCTCGGTACCACCCCTTCTGCATGGGACAGCACCTGGTGGCCGGCCGCCCTCGGAAGCCCACCTACCCCCTCAGACCACGCCAAGAACCTCGGCATCGTACTCGACTCATCACTCACCATGAACCGACAGGTCAACGCCGTCACCTCCAGCTGCTTCAACACCCTCCGCATCCTCCGCAAGACCTTCAAGTGGATCCCCCCTGAGTCAAGCAAGACAGTCACCCACGCACTCATCACCAGCAGACTGGACTATGGAAACTCACTCTACGCCGGCATCAACAAGTCCCTACTCCGCAAACTCCAGACAGTACAGAACACCGCTGCCAGACTCGTCCTCGGCATCCCCCGACACGAACACATCAGCCAGCACCTACGAAGTCTCCACTGGCTCCCTGTGGAGAAAAGAGTCACTTTCAAAATCCTCACTCACGCCTACAAATGCCTACACAACAACGGACCCAAATACCTCAACAACAGAATAAACTTCCACGTACCCAAAAGAAACCTCCAATCTTCCAACCTCGCACTGGCCGAAACCCCGCGCATACACATCAGACGCGCCCCCTCCCTGAACACCTTCAGGAAGACCCTCAAGACCTGGCTCTTCGGCAAAACAGATCTGCGGACCCCCCCCCCCCAGCGCTTTGAGACCCTCACGGGTGAGTAGCGCGCTTACAATTCCCTGATTGATTGATTGATTGGAGGGACAAACACATGAAGAGGAAGGAAACCTATGGCAGCTGACCATTAAGATGCAAGCAAATGAGTGACAATGAAGCCAACCAATGGTAAGCAATATGTGTCCCCCAAGCCCACTGTCTTAGGCAAGACCTAAAAAAGGGTACCATTTTGTGGTGCTCATATAAAGTGCACCAAGGCCCCTGGGCCAGGTTTGTGCTGTATAAAATTGTTGAAAGGAAATTGTTTCTAGGTGTGTTAGCTCAAATGAATCAATCAACCCATGTAAACCGAGACCACAACTTCTAGACTGCACAGGGCTGTTAAATGAAAGTCAACCTTTCAGCATATTAATGGGATCTACAGGAATTGAAAACGGTGGCCATTGAAGCCGAAAGGGCTAACAAGAAAAAGGGCCAGATATGCAAAGGAATTTTGTGTTCACAAAAAGTCTGATTTCCAATATCAGGCTCTTTGCACCCTTCAATAATGCCTTTTGGTATGCAACAAACATAAATTGCAATACATGAACACGTTACAAAAAATACAA
Organism: Calotriton arnoldi; assembly: GCA_963921515.1. Taxonomy (NCBI): domain Eukaryota; kingdom Metazoa; phylum Chordata; class Amphibia; order Caudata; family Salamandridae; genus Calotriton; species Calotriton arnoldi. Next base: position 1,975,265 of record CAWUFW010000742.1, read on the forward strand.
AATGAGCAGCGAGCCCACTATATGTACTTTTCTACAGTAAAAGTTACTGAATCGCAATTTGTGTTTGCCACTAAATACTGAGTCGGTATTTGTAGGTGGTGTGTTTACGGCTTCCCTTCCAAACACTAATTTAGAATTGGATGCAATAATGTTTTGCGACTGAAATTAGGTTGCAAAACATTGATATTTTACTGACTGCAGAACTGTTGCGGTAATCCCTCCCCCTTTGTAACTGTTGACAAAAACATTTTTTAGACTACGCAGTGGTCCTATCCCTACTCTTGAAAAAATGTTCATAAACTTTTCTTTCCCCTTTTTTTTTTTATTTTTAAAACAGATCCAGTTTTCAAAGTATTTTTTTTTTTTTTTAAATGATTGCTTTATTTAAAAGCAACCACAGATAAGGTGATCTGCTGACCCCAGCAGGCCACTTTCCCTGTGATGGCTGAGAATCACAGTGGGTCACATTTTGTGACTTACCTTATTAGTATTGGTGAGGTAGGTAAAATTGCGACCCACTACAACTTGGTATTTTGCAAACCAACCTATTAGTACATAGGTCGGTTTGCAAACTACCACAGTGGTTGCACAAATATTGGTCACAAAGTGCGACCAGTATTTTGCGACCAGAGTTTCATGCATCTGGACCAAGATATTTTGTAAAGTACTTTTTGGTGTAATTTTACTGCCATTACTTGTGCCTAGCACAGTGCTTTTTAGTACGACCAACCGGCCCATATAGCTTTAATGAACACAAGGCAGGAGATTTAAAAAAATGTAACCAGTGCATGGTGTGTTAGCACATTGTCATTTACAGAGAGCACGTTTCCATTGAAATGGTCACTACATTTTCACAGACATACAGTTTTAAACTATATTGCACACAAATAATAGTGTGTGAAAATGAGGTTTCGATCAATATTTATTATTTGTGCAATATAGAGTAAAGGGTCTTGATTTGTTCTGATCCTATTAAAATCTTTGTTTCAATCACACTTCAGAATTATACAGAAAAGTGCTTTATTTTTGCTTTTCTAACTGCAGAATTTATACCGTTTATTTACAGGTATGTACATTTTGTTGTGTGCTACGAAAAAGTGATATCCTACACCCTTTCCTTTTTTCACTCTTCATGTGCCCCAGAAAGATTGGCCCATAATTAACTTTACTTTTCTTTCTCCAACTGCAAACTGGGAAGAGTTTATAAACACCAGTTGTGTTAAAAAACACAAACAGCAGAAGACATAGCCTGACTTTTGACGTATGTTTGAAGCGCAGCAAACGTGACAAGATAAATACAGAATTTAAAGGAATCTTTAGTTATACCTTGGACATACCACCATAAATTAAGGGGTTGGGAAACATTGGTCTACAGCTAAAATTAAAAGAATGTCTGTAAACTGTACAAAGGTAGAAACAGAATATAGTCTATGCTGAAAACGAAAAAAACGTCACTCTTTGTAATGCGTATATGCTTTAAATATACAGTGCTCTGCATATTCGATTCTGTAACACAACAAATGCCAGGACAGTCGCAGCCCACAGTAAATATGATCAATTCTGCTGTGCTTTAACTAAAGAGATACAGATACCCCTGTCCTGTGTTGTTCACTTTATTGCTGGTGCCCTTGTCTTTGATGATTTTCAGATGCGTAAAGAGCTCTCCTGCTGACAAGCAAAAGAACCCTTTGTATTGCGTGCTCTAGAGGGTCCCCTGCAAGGCAATAAATGACAATGTGCACGGCCACCCAGGCGCGCACTCTAGAGGTAACAGTGGTTGGAAGTATGGTTGCTTGTGCAAGTTACGACGGCTGGGGAGGAAATTCAAAATTAGATGTTGGCTGTGGTCTGTGGCAAGTGGACTGTTGGCCCGCTGTGGGCACACCTGGGGAGAGAGAAGAGGTAGGTCTGCAGATCTGGGTGTGGAGGGCTCGCTCGGCCATCTTCCCCTCCTGGGGCAGGTTCAGGCCGGTCTCGTAGGCTCTGAAATGGCAAGTACACAGTAACTGCCTACCACTTGCTGCTCACAGCCACAACCCTGGTCCTTGCCCAAACTTAGTCTTGCCTTAGTGATAGGGTGCCCAGGACTCTTGGGCAATCACCAGGTCTGGGTTCTCCAGGGATTACCAGACTGTTACCAACTGCCTTGGGGCGGGTGCCGGAGGGGCAAAGGGGCTGAGCGGCTGTTTGGCTTGAGAAGACGTCTTGATTATTATAATGAGGTTGACTAGCTTTAAACTGTTGTGATTCTTCCATATGAGAGTCTTTGGAGTGTCTTTAGAGTGCACGCGAATGGGGCCCACCAGGTTGGCCCATGAGCCACACCCAGTTCCAACAGGGACGCTACTGTGGGGCCTGAGACACTCACTTCGCAGCAGCCAGCTACGGCTGCCGCACTCACTCCTTGGGTGCAGAGTGAGGAGCAGGCTTCACCAGTCGACACCTCCGTGAGCCATCCTTTGCTTTCTACTGCGGCGGGGGGGGAGGAGGTTGGGGCCAGAGGGGGAGTGAGAGGGAGTGATGGTGGGGTCCAGCTGAGCCAGCTGCTGGGCAACAGCGGAGAGGCAGCCCCGTGTCCTCATTGCACACTGAAACTCCACTGGCGGAGTTGCCAGACCCTGCCTGTGGTGTGCTCCTCTCACCTCTTTCTCCTCACCCTCCGCTACCGGCGGTCCAGATGGTCCGGTGGTTCCCGCCTTCCCTCAGCCCGATTACCGCCTTGCTCCTCGCTCACTCAGGAAACAGGAAACCAGCATCACAAGGTCCCGTATACCCTCTCTTGTATGGACCATTGCCATAACCACAGGAAAGTAACGGGATTGAAGAGGTTTTACCAGTGCATATCTGCTCGAAGAATCCTCCTCTGGCTCACTGTGAAGCAGAGAGCCAGTTTTAAGCCACAGGGTCTTCTATGAGCTCAACTGTTCTAATCTCAGTGAAAGATTCTGTACGCACAGGGCATGAAGGCCTCTCTGCTCTAGTTATTGATCTCTGGTCCATGTTCCAGGGTTTAAGTTTGCCGTGTTTGGGTGATCTGTCCATAACCTACATAGGCCCTAAACTTGGAAATGATGGCTTCATTAATTTCTACAATCTAACAATTGCTCATCTTGCAGGAACGTCCTTCAAATTTTCAGGTTTTCTTGGCTCCCTATTGATCGGATGATCTGTGTGATCTTTCCTCCTGTGTACTTGGCCTATGTGTTCAGTTTAACTTCTGTCTTCCTCAAACCACTGTTGCAAATGGTGAATAGAAAGGCATAAACTGAAACAGTGATGGAACCCCTTTTATTTGGCCTTTGCGAATATACAGCACACTTTGAATTGTTATGGTAAAATCGGAGAATTGGTCCAATTTGAACTTTCATCTGTGGTCCGTTTAAAAGGTCGTGGGAGCTTTAAGAACTTTCACGAGGTCATAAAGAGGATTAATCAACAGTTCTATTTATTGATCTATTCACTGTAGCGTCCTCCCCAGCCTCTGGAACCTGCAAAGGAATACGCCACACACAGAGCTCTGGGTTGTATATCTTTACACTGCACTATCATTGCATTATAACCGTTAATAACCACACCATAACACCTCACAGCAAGCTACGTAATTCTTTGTTGAGTCCCCCCAGAGCCGCAAGGGTCCTAGTGCACATAGTCTCATGACACTTCATCTCCCCCGTGTGAAATAAAAAGTACAAACAATAGTCACATCATATTTCTTCAAGAAGGTGTTGAGGCTCTCGCACTAGTCAGCCAGATCGAGTGCTACGAGATGGTTGAGATGCACTCTGACTGTGCACCAGTGGCACAGGTTCTGATACTTGATCCGACCTGGCCTTGCAATTCGGGCTGGACCGTTCCAATGGGGAGCAGGTTCAAGACTGATTTGCAGATGGCTGGGTTTAAAGTGGAATTGCATGGGGAGCAAAGAAACGATGAATTTAGGCCCAGATCTCTGTACGGAGGTGAATGTTTGACATTGCTCAGCATTCTGTTCAATAGCTTTTTTTGCATTGATCTGGACCGTCAGGCGGGGTTACCGCATTTATGATTGCAGGAGCTGATGACCGTCGAGGTAGGTGCTCAAAGTGTGACGAGTCCCACGTGATGGACTTTCCAGGACGATGCACCAACACCATGTGTCCTTTGCAAGTCACAACCCTCAAAGGATCGACAGCAAACGGAGTGTCTGTTTTCCGCTTTAGTTTCTGCTTGACCAGGATCCAGTCACCTTCATCGAAGGCTGTTTCTTGATCTTGTCGACGATTTCCATATGTTTTCATCTGGCGCTTCCTAGAAGTGTCTGTGACACAAACCTATTCCGCAATCAAGGATCAGTCTACTGTCCACTGGGGCAGTTTAGTTCGGAGGGCTCTCCCAAATAGGAAGGTGGCATGACTCTCACCTGTTGTGGAGTGAGGAGTTGAACGATAGGTATGGAGGGCTTGCCGAAAGGTCCTGGTTTAACTTGATTTCCTCCATTGATGCTCGCAGAATTACCCGTTTGAGGGTACCCATGAATCGTTCCCAGGCACCATTAGCTTGGGGCCAAAGAGGTGTGCTCTTTTGATGCTTGACCTTTAGTCTGACCAGAAATTCCTTGAATTCTTTGCTATTGAACAGCAGACCATTGTCAGATTTAAGAATGGCAGGGATACCCCACATTGCAAAGATGTCAGCAGGTAGCTCAATTACCTTGTCATGGATAGTGGACGATAACTCCTCTAGTGAAGGAAAACGTGAATACTCATCAATAATTACCATGAGATGATGTCCATTTTCTAAAGGTCCAAAGAAATCAACTGCAATTCTTTCCCACACATGTGCAGGAAGGTCAGACATTGTCAAGGGATGCTGCGTCACCTTGGGAGAAAGGCAGTTGCAAAGATGGCATTCTTTTAGTTCCCTCTCCACTCACTCACCTAGGTGCGGGAACCACACACTGTCTCTTAGGGCTCTTTTGGTAGCTACAATGCCACCATGTCCTTCAAGAGCTAGTTCAATGACTTGCTGTCTGAGGCATGAGGATTTGTGAGGCTCTCAATACAACACCTTCCTTAGTAACGGACAGTTCATCTTGTACATTTTTGAATATCTGAAATTCAAATTAGTCAGCAAAAGGTTGAGCATGCTTTTTCCATGAATGAGTTGAAATGATATCTTTGAGGATAAACATGTTCTTATCAGCATTAGTAGCTGCAATGATCTTCTCAATGAATAGGGCTGATGGCGTGCTGGACCTCCCAATGAAGTTAATGTACTCTTCAGCTGTTGAACTGTGCTGCTGTAACAGTACTCGTGAAAAGTTATCAGCAGGGTTATGATCTTTACCTGGCTTGTGTACAATTGCATAGTTCTACTCTTGCAGTTGCAACCCTCACCTCTCCATGCGAGGGGCATCTCGACTTTCGGGTTTCCAAAAATAGTGAGCTGCGCATGGTCATCTGTAATGATAGTGCAAACCTTTCTGTATAGAAACACATGAAAATGTTTGCAGGCCCACACTACAGCCAGACTTTCCTTCTCGGGCTGAGAATAGGCCTGTTCTGTGTCAGATAGGCTTCGACTGGCATATGCCACAATGTTTGTTTGAGCATTCGGATGACCATTATGCTGAGCAAGAATTGCTACCAGCCCCACTGTGCTACCATAGACGGATCTCAGTATGTAACTTGTGTCAAAATAGGCCATCTTTGTTGCATTTTCAATTGCATGTTTTATTCTTTTGAAACTTTGATCACATTCAGCAGACCACTGGAATGGGGCATCTCGTTTGGCAAGTCCTTCAATGGGGCACTCCCAGTATCAAAGTCACAAGTGTACCTTGAGCAACAACTAGCCATGCTTAAGAAGGATCGGAGCATGGAGTCATCTTGTGGGGGGGCAGGTAGCTGATAAGTGCTTGTACTTTATCTGGGTCATGAGTCATTCCCCAATCAGAGAATATGTGTCCAAAGAATTTGAGTTTGGACTTGTGAAACTCACACTTTGCTGCATTTAGAGTGAGACCTGCATCAGCAAGTAACTGGCACACTTGCTTAAGAGCCTTGTCATGCTCCTTTTTCATTATCCCTGAGGGAAATTACTTATAAAAATGAAGATTTGACTCACAGGCCATGTTAAAAATGCGCTTTAGAATGCGTTTAAACTGCTGTAGAAATGTTTTACCATAGAAAATGACATGCAGAAATTTGCACCAGTTTTATTACGTGAAAGAATCATATTCAAATGTTTTATCAATTTAGTAAATGATTCTTAGATTAATCATATGTAGGGAAAATGTGTAGTACTTAAAAGTATGTGAAATAATATAGAAGAAATTGTTTTTTGTACCAGGCTATGATTCTTAAATGTGCCTTTGAAGTTGGACCTGAAAGCCTTTCCTTTCGACTCTTGCTCATCGCTTAATAGACATTTATTGAGAACATTTTGCCTAGCACCAGCAAATTGCTTAAGAATGTGCTGACTTCAAATTCATGTTTCTTTAGCTTCCTCACACCATGTTAGGTCACTTTCCTAATACAATGAGCTGCTGTGACCCCTTGAATAAAGAATGATCTAGATATATTTTATGAATGCCTTACATAATATTATTGCTAGTTTTGCCTCATCATATTCGACCTGCTTTGTATTCACAATGGTCATAAGAGCATCTTGGTAAGCAGGTTCTCATGAGAACTTTCCTCCATGTAACAAAGTCTTGAAACAATGTTTTACACTATATCGACGAGAATGTTTACCATGGAAATCGGAATTAGAAGCATCGGAAGTTGACGTCACCATTGGAAGAGGGGGGTTAATGCCTAACAATTATTGATACATTATTGTGTGGTTATATATTAATGAGTGTTCCTAGCTAGTTAGAGTAATGAGCTTTTTGCAGAATCAGATGGGAAGAAGGCTCTGACCCAGATCTCTTTATCCTGCCTGTGCAACTCTTCTACTAAAGAGAGGCTTCTTTACTTTTGTTACCGACAGCTACTGCTAAAGGTGACTTTATGCTTCTTTAAATTAGAGACCCTTTTGTGATCAATGCTACTGCAAAGATCATCCTTTTAAAGCGGTTGCTACTGCAGCTGTAATGAACTCTTTATGGGTAGTTCTTTTCATATTCTAAATCTTGCACTTTTCTGAAAGGAACTCTTCATGGGTTCTCTTTAGGGAAGATTAGGCTCCATAGCTAGTTTAATGACAATTTCCTTCATGGAACACTCTATTGATTTATGCTGTCACTAATCAAACTTTTATTGACATTTCTGTAAAACGACTAATCTGAATAAAGACAACAAAAAACAATACTAATCCTTTAAGATAAATAAAGGTGTTGAAACCTCATCAACCCCTCATCATTGACTGAACATTAATTTAACCATTGATGATATATGCAAAGTTTATGTCTTTGTTCTGACTTAGTTCTAATTCGGTGGCAAAGTTCCGCCGGCCTTTTCAAGAGCCATCAGGATTTCCCAAGGGTCTAAATCTATAAGTTGAGTGTTTAAACTTAAATATCATCCTTGGCTAACCCTCAGGCCCCCACAGTTTCTGATAGCAGAGGAAATGGTTAACACCCTGAATGGAGCATTACAAATTGTACCCAGGCTACAGAAAAAGTAATCCCCGACTCCAGTGTCCGATCCAGACAGCATGGCGAAGCGGTGTCCAAAAGCAGTTGTGGTTTGGAGGTTGCGGTTTTTTGAAAAATGTGAGTATTAATAGAGTGAAGATGTTGCGGTTGTGAGTGTAGTGGTTGTATGTGTTTTTCCTTGCAGGTTGTATAAGAGAATAATGAGAAATATCAAAGAGTTGTTGAAGAGGAGACGTTGAATTCAGGCTCATTAAAGTCAAAAGATCACAGGCTAATAACAAATGTTATAAACTTTTTTGCAGGAGAAGTTGATGTGGAGTGTGATTTACCATCACTTCTATTGATAAAGTTAGGAACATATTTGATTAATCTCTGTTAATATTTGTGGAGTCTTATTGCACAAATGGGTGAAGCTGCATTATTGTGTCAATTTTCACTGGTCGAGAAGCCACTTGCGAGTGTAGTATATTCTTGAGTGATCGAGATACTTCATTTTTCCTTAGAAGAGCAAACGAGAAGTTATTTAAGAGATTATTTGAAAGAGTGTGTGAAAGGGAAGAAGATTGTAAAGGAGGGTGAGCTGCTGCGAGGAGTGAGTCATACATCATAGTGTTTCGCGCGGAGATTGGACTGTTGGTGTACTTTCGTGCCATCATTGGTTAGAAGGTTTCCTGTGCCGCTTTGTGACTGGACATTTTTGATTTGAGTCCTTCCTTCAGATTTGGTAAAAAAAAAAAATAATCACATGAAATTTAAGCTGTCATTTAATTGGTGAACGAAATTAGATGTATATGGAACAGAATCAAAACATTTGGGTATATGTGAAAATTTTGAAGATTCGACTGTCATTATGAAATGTTTTATTGATTTTAAGAAATTTGTTAGGGGTGATGTCACTATTCATGTACGAAAACGTGAGGAGGCACCTCCTGTGGGTGCTCCAGCATACATTAGACTACTGAACATGGATCAAATTCATGTCTATGGCTTAAACAATGGTAGAGAACCACGGAAAATGAGGGAGTTTCAAGATTTCCGAGGTATGGGACATTTAATACCAGAATCCTTGATCATTTGAAGGGAAAATTGTAGCATCGAGATGAAGCTACCACCTCGACCCATGCAATATGAGGCTTTTAATGGTTGGGAAAAAGAGAAGGAGTAATATCAGAGGAGGACAGGGAGAGCGATGAAAATGTATGCAAATGCCCTATGGGATGAAGAAGAGCATAGATGGAGGAAGGCAATTAATGAAGGAACCAGATTATATCCGCTTCTTACATCAGAAAGTACGAGAAAGGGTAAGGATGCTTTTGAGCAAAAAGGGAATGACTCAGATACTGATTCGGGAGTTGAGATATTAGAACAAATGTTGTCTTCCCGACCCCCACCACCTGTAAAATATACTGACCCAGACGAGATAAGTGCGAGTGCTAGTGCAAGTGCTGGTCAGACATTTATTGTTCACTGCTCCTTCAAGGAGCACCCTATTATACCCTGTGAGGGCTATTTATATATTTTTGTTTTTGGTGATGTCCCTAGAGGGGAACCACCACAAATGTTTTAAATGTTATGGGGAACTTTAGCCCCCCTCCCTCTGGCAACATTAGAAAACAAATTCTAATGAAATCATTGAAACCATGACCCTTTAGCATAATGTTTTTAAGCAGTTCCCAGGCTAGTGGGTCCCGGATGGACCAGGGCACCCAGAAAAATAATAAAAACTGGGCAAAAATGAAGAATAATATATGAGCGGCCACAGCTTTTGCTCTACAGCTGGGAGTGCAGCAATCTCTAGGGGCTGGTTCTATGTCTGTTTTATGCGGCGTGAAGATGCATAAGAAAGATACAAGGTCCTCTTGTGGGTTTTTTATGGTTGCTTTTTTTGGCCTGAAAAATGTTAAAAGATAGACTTAGAGACTTTTTAAACAAACAAAAAAAAAGTCTGACTTCCATTTCACAAAGTGTAATAAAAACTATATAAAAAGGAGTCAGACATGTATTTTAATAAAACTTTATTAAGTAGGTTTTTAAGTAATCATTATTAATTAACCTTGCATTATGTGTATTATTGAAATATACATTTGATTACATTATTGGTGATTTGTTAAGAAAGATGATAGATCTGCTTTAAATATAAGAGGTGGGCGAGAAACCTCCGTATGCATGGCCAAAAGCCTTGTGTGCTCGGTGGTAGGTTGGATGCAGAGCCTGACTGCAGGCGAGGGCCTTCGGCCAAACCCCGCGCATCTCACTGCCTTCAGTGGGGTTGGCTTTTTGTATGGTAATAAAATATTACTTTACATTAAAAAAAACCTTGAAATTTACTGAAAAAAACAAAGGTTAAAGTGATGTGTCCACCCCCTCCCCTTTAATAAGCTATTGGCCTGGGGAGCTTGAAGAGAGGGGCCACGTGCCCCCCTCCCCTTAACATATATGCTTGGCCCACCTGAGAGGTATGGTATGGAAATGAGCAGGAGCCAATGCTTTTTTATTTTACTGCAGATCCTCGGCGAATTTGCACCAAAATTAAATAAATGAAAGAAAAAAAAGGCTTTTGGCCCCCACCAGGCCTAGGGGGTCAGGGTATCCCTACCCTGTCCCCTTATATTTTTTAAACATTTTTCTTAGGACTCAGGACTGAGCTGCTTGCCACCACATCGTTACTGATGTGGTGGCAGTCAATCAGTCCTGAGCTTGAGATCTGTTGGGCCCGCGGATCCTCTGTAGCATGACATGTACACATTTTTTTGAACCTTAATCAAACATTATTGAACAGATTTACACCAAATCATGAAAAAAAGCACTCTTTCTGGACCAAGATCTAGCTTTCTGCCAAATTTGTTGTAAATCCATTCAGCACACATTTTGCAACAATCCTTTTTCTCAGCCCACACTTGAAGGATCCCCTTGAAACTTTCCAGTTCGCAGCTGAGGTGGAAGAAAATGTAAAAAAAAAGTTTCATGAGGATATGTCAAACATTGCCGAAGTTATTAGGAAAACAAAAAATGTTTCATATATATACACACCGGTGAGTGAGCTTTCTTTCCTGTTGTCGATCTGTCGATTTTCGAACAGCTTCAGTCCCGAAGGACTTGGACGAATGTACAAGTCTCCGCCTAGTTTGTTTGTTTTTTGACAAACATGTCAACGGTCATGGAGCGCGAAGAAGCAGCTGCCGATATTTTCAGGCAGGGAACTGGAAGAGGGAAAAGTAACCTAAAGGGATCTAATGTTCCAGCCAGTCCCCCGAGCAATTTAAAAATTCTATACCAGACTCTTGAGAAAGCTCACGAAAAAGAAATTTGAAAATGGTGGGAGGCCACCTTGCTACAAAAGTACCTGGATTGCGAGAGAATACCAAGAGATCTGCGTATTTTTATAGTTCCATCCTATGAAAACCCAGACCCACAACTGTTGAAGGATTGGTCTGAGCATACAACGGAATCAGCAAAAGGAATGGTAAAAATTCTAATAAAGTATGCTTGGAGCAACAGAGACAAGCTTTTGGAGGAGATAAAAAACCTTGAAGAGATGATTAAAAAACAAAACAAAACAAAGTGAAGAACTCAAGAATATCATGATGAAATGCTTGAAAGAATATGAAACTGTATTCCGGCAACCTAAGCATACTAAGGGGCCGATTCCGATTCGGGCCGGAAATCTCTCCGACCGAGCCGGACCCGGAGAGATTTCCGACCGAATCGGACTCGGGCAGTCCGACCGATCGAGTACGATGCGCACGCATGCCATCGGACTCGAGTCGGTCGGACTCCCATTGAAGTCAATGGGAGCCTGTCGTACAACGCGTACGCGGGCTCCCATTGACTCAATGGGTGCGAGGTGGACAAGGGCGCCCCCTATAGCGTGTACGCGGCGAAGCGATTCGCGCCATACACGCACATGTAGGGGGGACCCATGGGTCCCCCCTGTGTGCGACTCACGCGCCTACGCGTACAGGGGGGTCCGACGCGGACCCCCAAAGTCCGGTTCCGACAGCTTTTTCGAGCCGGACGGCGCGAGTCGATCGGACTGCTCGCGGCGCGCATCGTACTTACCCGGCCGGAAACGTCTCCATAGCGCGGTGCGAGTCGTGTCCATGCGAGTCGGTCGGAGCGTGTTGAAGCCGCGTTCGAGTCGGTCGGAGTTTTCGTGGGTGCCTGCATCGTACTCGCTCGGCCGGACCCGCGTACGATTCGGTCGGGAAACAGGGCTCCGAATCGGATCCGGTAAATCCGAATCCGATTCGGAGCCCTACCGGCCGAGATCGGAATCGGCCCCTAAATTTCAAAGAGACGAGCAAGATTATGCCACAGGTTGAATCTTGTCCTTCGCTCGCAAATTTGATGCCCCCAGGAAGAAGATGAGTCAACAAGGTGGTGCTGGTTCCTCCAATAGAGAAACATCTGAATCGGAGGTGAAACATCGGAGGGTGAACAGACAATTGCCACTGAAGACAGAGGAAGTACCAGTGAGCCACATTATTTTTGGGAATACAAGTTATTCAGAGAATCCCGACAAAGACCAGGACCAAGAACCCATCCACCAGAACAACAGCAAAAAAATTAAAAACTAGGCGGGGTAAGAAAGGAAGGAGGAGAAGTCCGGATCCCGAGAGTCACCCGCAGCAGGGGGAAGAGAGGCAAATAGTAGAACCAAGAGAAGTATTGACTGCCATTAATCTTTCAAAAAGAACACTGAACCCGGATGAAATACAAAGTCCTACAGTTGGGTCTAACCTTTTGCCCTACATCAAAATTTGATTATGTACAGACTCACATAGATCTCTTTAAATACATAAGAAAATTAAAATTACAGAAGATCCATTTGCTTCATCCAAAGAAAACATCGGATGGCGGAACTAATAAGACAGACGACATGAACCTCCTTAGTGGACACGACTTGGAAACCCTGACGACACTACAATCCCTAGATTCCTCAGTAGATATAAGAGGAAACGAGGGCAGCGACGATACGGACATATGCCCAATGGAAGCTGGGATTATACAATCCAGCGGAAAGAGCAATCTAAAACGGAAATCAAGATCGATCCCACAGACCCCGCATGACGCCATAGATGTCGTCAACGAAGCCATCATTGCAGACTTGAAAAATCTGGCAAGGAATGACCATCATCACAAATGACACTACAACATTCCTATAAAACAGTGGCAAGCGATTCCAACATTAAAGAAAGATGAGTCCCTTCTAATTAAACCCTCAGACAAGGGCGGGAACATTGTGGTGTTTAATAAAGACCAATACTACAAGGAGGCCATAAGACAACTTAATGATGAACAATGCTACTTGGCCCTCAAGAGAGCGGAATATATAGACAATATTCCACCAATGCGTATAAAATTGGAGAGATGAGGTCATGCTGGACTAAGATGAATATGCATTTCTGTATTGTGAACAACCTGTCCTTCCAACTTTTTATCACCTCCCCAAAATACACAAGGACTTGCTTAATCCACCCGGGAGACCTATTGTAGCTTCCATTAACAGTCTTCTGGAGAACACATCCATTTACATTGACTCTTTTCTATCGCCCCTTGTCAAAGACCTATCCTCATATGTACGAGATACCCAGGATTTTATAAGACTAATCGAGGGTATTACTTGGGAGGAGGATATGTTACTGATTACTCTTGATATAACAAGTCTTTACACCTGCATAAACCATGAGCAGGGCATTACCGCAGTGAAATGTTTTTTAAACAAGAGACCTCTCAAGTTTCAAAAACGCAACTTTATGCTCTTACACATGGTTAGATTCTGCCTAGAAAAGAATATTTTAATATTCTCAGGCCAGCTATATAGACAGCAGCGTGGTACCGTGATGGGCATGTGCTTCGCCCCCAGCTACGCGAATTTGTTCGTGGGCTGGTGGGAGAAGCACGTGGCCTGGGGCGAAAGACACGAGAATTGGATTGACAAGGTGGCCTTGTGGGCCAGGTACATAGATGACCTCTTCATTGTATGGCGGGCAGTCGCTCCTCGGCTGAGGAGTACATTACCTCACTTAATATTAACGATTTGAATTTGGCATTTACGGGGCATATCAGTAACGCCACGTTATGCTACTTAAACCTGGAAGTCCATGTAGAGGAGGACAAACTGCTAACAAGATTATTTAGAAAGCCGACAGCAGGCAATTCTGTCCTGCATGCCGAAAGCTATCATCCTAAGAGTTTGATCAGAAATATTCCCTATGGAGAATTGTTACGTTTAAAACGTAATTGTACAACTCAGCCTGAATATCACAAAGCCAAAACCTCGGCCATAGAACGATTTAGAGCCAGAGGTTACAGGAAAACTACCCTGAATGAAGCTGAGAAAAGGGCAGAGAAAGTGTCTAGATCTGAACTCCTTATAGTAAAACCTACTGGTAGCACGAAGATCTCATCTCAAGGAGAACCAGTGAGGATGATCACTCATTACAATGAAAAATCAGCAGATATATTACAGATCTTTAAAAAGAACTGACATATCCTCCAAACTGATAACATACTGAAGGGAAACATTCCCACACGACCACAGATAACTTATAGACAATGTAAATCCTTCAGTGACTATCTAGTACACAGTCATTATCGTTCCACCCCTCCCAGACCAGAGGGTGTTACAGGTTTTTACCCTTGCATTAAATGTAAGGCATGCAAATATAGCTGCAAAGTGGTCAACTACAAAGGCATAGAGCAGGATTCTAGCGCAACTAGAAGTATCAAACGACTATTAAACTGTAACTCAGAATATGCAGTTTATTGCCTAGAATGCCCCTGTCCCAAACGCTACATAGGAAGTACTATCCACCCCACTAAAAAACACATTCTCAAGCATATGCGAGCCATCACCAAGAAAGATGTTAGCTACCCGGTGGCTCGCCACTTTGAAATGTTTCATCAAAGTAATCGAGATCTCCTTAGGTTCTTCTGTATAGACCAGGTCCCGAAGGAAGAGAGAGGTGGAGACAGAATAAGAAAACTGCGTGCATTAGAGTCGAGATACATCAGAGACCTACAAACTAAGACTCCGTCAGGTCTTAATAATGACGAGGATATGTGAATACACCTGGAGTAATGAGAGATAGCTATCTGTGCCTAGTGATATCTCACCCACTGTCTGGTTGGAATACATTTCCTTCTTTTTCTGGTATAAAGATGCAACAATATAATATACATCTCTGTATCCTTACACGCACACCGTGACCAATGTAAGAATGCCCATTCAGGGCCCAATTATGAAGGGATATGTGAGACTCCCCTCTTTTACATTATCATTGTATACGATGCCAATGTATGATAAGCGGAAAAAGATTGTGAAAACTATGAATTCTCAGAATTGATCAGTATTTACCTTATGAAATCAAGGGTAACTGATTTTCTCTACAAATGTCCGACTTTATTTAATTAGAATTATTTATTTGTTTGAAATTTATTGATACAGGTTTCTGTCAAAAGCATGATAAAAGATGGCCGCCACTAATCTGGTAAATCACTGTGACATGCAAACCATCTTCTCTTTTTACACACACGTGATGCACTTTTGTGATTAAAATGGCTCCGTGAGAAAACAGTAACTGACATAGAAAAAGGCATAGTCCTGAAACGCGTCTGTCAGTGCAGGAGGCTTGCACATTAAACACACTTTGTAAAGAATTTCCGGGAGTGCTCTCATTAATGGCTGATTTGGAGTGAATTGCCCTTGTGGATATATATATTTATATATATATATATATATAAAATTTCACACACAAAAACCAAAAGTTACAGGAACTTTCTAGTTCGGTTCAGATTGGACACTCACAAACCCATGGAAATTCAGCTGTCCTAGTTAGAGTTATCTCAAGTAACTATAACTTGTGCCCTAAGGGAACTATAACTCGCACCCTCGCCCTGCACAGTTTTCTCATCAATACTTTTAATCAATCAATCAATCATTTGTAGAGCGCACTAATCACCCGTGAGGGTCTCAAGGCGCCGAGGGGAGGGGGGGTGGTGCAGCTATTGCTCGAACAGCCAGGTCTTGAGACGTCTCCTGAAGGTCAGCAGGTCCAGAGTCTGTCGTAGGTGGGTGGGGAGGGTGTTCCATGTCTTGGCAGCGAGGTAGGAGAATGATCTTCCGCCGGTGGTCGTCCTGTGGATGCGTGGAACGCTGGCGAGGTCAGCGGAGCGAAGCTGGTGGTTCGGGGTGTAGAAGGTGAGTCATTTGTTGAGGTATACTGGTCCGGTGTTGTGGAGTGCTTTGTGAGCGTGGGTGAGGAGCTTGAAGGTTGTTGACTGGGAGCCAGTGCAGGTCTCTCAGGTGGGCTGTGATGTGGGTGCGGTGGGGGATGTCGAGGATGAGGCGTGCGGAGGCGTTCTGTATGCGTTGTAGTCTTTTCTGGAGTTTGGCTGTGGTTCCTGCGTAGAGGGCGTTGCCGTAGTCCAGTCTGCTGCTGACGAGGGCCTGGGTGACTGTCCTTCTGGTTGCCGTGGGGATCCATCTGTAGATCTTGCGAAGCATGCGGAGGGTGTTGAAGCAGGAGGAGGAGACGGCGTTGACTTGCTGGGTCATTGAGAGCGATGAGTCCAGGATGACCCCCAGGTTGCGTGCGTGGTCGGTGGGCGTCGGTGCGGCTCCCAGTGCAGTCGGCCACCAAGAGTCGTCCCAGGCGGAGGGGGTGGAGCCGAGGATGAGGACCTCTGTCTTGTCAGAGTTCAGTTTCAGGCGACTGTTCATCCATTCGGCGACGGCCTTCATTCCTTCATGGAGGTTGGTTTTGGCGGTGTCGGGGTCCTTGGTGAGGGAGAGGATCAGCTGGGTGTCATCGGCGTAAGAGACTATGTTGAGGTTGTGTGATCGGAGGATGGTGGCGAGCGGTGCCATGTAGACGTTGAAAAGGGTTGGGCTGAGGGATGATCCTTGGGGTACGCCGCAGGTGATCTTGGTGGCTTCAGATCAGAATGGAGGGAGGCGGACCCTCTGAGTTCTGTCGGTGAGGAAGGAGGTGATCCAGTCCAGGGCTTTGTTGCGGATCCCTGCATCGTGGAGGCGTGTACGTAGGGTGTGGTGGCAGACGGTGTCGAAGGCGGCCGAGAGGTCCAGGAGGATGAGGGCCGCGGTTTCGCCATTATCCAGCAGGGTCCTGATGTCGTCGGTGGCAGCGATGAGGGTGGTTTCGGTGCTGTGGTTGCTGCGAAAACCGGATTTACAGCAAATATTGCATTGATATTATCAATGAGGTCACTAGAAGATGTCATGAGTGATGTAATATTGGGGGTAATTTGAGTGCATGTTGAGGGCGCAAGATATAGTTACCTTAGGGCCGGAGTTATGGTTACTTGAGATAAAAAACTATAACTGCTGAATTTCTATGGTTTGTGTGTGTAAAATCTGAACCCAACTAGAATCTTCCTGTAATCTTAGTTTTTTAGTGAATTTCTAAGGTTTTAAAAAAAATCTATTTCTTAACTATAACGTCCCTGTAACCTTTGTTTTTTTCAGTGAATTTCTACGTTTTTTTAAATGATATCGTATCCCTGGGGCTTAAATCGGCTGGTGGAGAGGGGCTGCGTGTCCCCCTCCCCCTTTTTGACGTATGGCAGGGCCATGGGGAAAGGGATCCCTGGGGCTCAAATTGGCCTAGGAAGGGGGCTTATTTAGTGGGCCACGGGAGATGGGGTCCCATGGGCTGAAATCAGCCTAGAGAGGGGGGCCACATGTGCTCCCTCCCCTATATGAAATAAACAATTCCCCCCATGGGACCTTGCCCACCTGGGGCAAAAAAAAAAAACCCACAAGCACAGTAGACCGTGCTTTAAAAAAAGAAATGTTGCTGGGATCTGTGGATCCTCTGCGAATTCGCAGATTATTATTATTATTTTTTTTTTTTTAAAAGCACCAAAAAAAAAAAAACCCTAAAACATTTTTGGCCCCAGCCCATTTTTCTTGGGACTCGGGCTGAGCCAGAGTCCCAAGATAGCTGCCACAGCTTCACCTTGAGATCTGTCGGATCGTCATACCCTCCGCATCCCTAGATATCATAATTTTTCTTAAATTACTTAACTATGAATGGATTTACACCAAATTACAAGCATTCTTTATAGACCGAGTTCTAGATTTCTGCCAAATTTGGTCCAATTCTATTCAGCGGTTCGGCTGTAGTCGTGTTCAAAATCCCTACGGTATATTGCATGGGGAATTGGGATCCCCTCTTTTTCTCTGCCCCGCTTGACGAATGACCATGAAATTTCCCAGACAGCAACTGAATTGGTAGGCAAAATAGTTTAAGTTTTGGGGAAGATTTGTCAAACAGCGTAAAAATTATTAACAAAACAAAAAACGCTTTTCTGAACTATAACTACTTACTGGCGATTACAAAAGTAAAGCTGCTCACACAAGGCAAGGGTGTAATACAACGTAGTTGTAGTTTAATTTGGAGCAGCAAAAAACTCACAATGCGTTTCAGCCTCAAGCGGCTTTGATTGCGGCTGTGTAAGGTCATAACCCGTCATGATTGTTTGCTGCTGCAAATTAAACTCTGCCTTGTGTGAGCAGCTTTACTTTTATTCATGAGTAATTGATTTATGTTCAGCCGAGTAGCTCCCTCAGCAGGTACTCTGCCTCCCAACGGGACGGAGGTATTATATGAGCAGAGGATGTTGTGTCCCTCTCAACTTAAATACAAAAGCATGGATATTCTTTCATGAATGGGCAGTTCCATACGTTTTTGCTAGAGGTCCCTCTCGAGTCATTTGCAAAAGCAATGAAATTATTACATGAAGCAGAACTTCTACTTGTCATTACTAGGTGTCCCTCTCAAGTCAAATGCAAAAGCATGGATATTCTTTCTAGAAGCTGCAGTTCCACTAGTAGTTTCTAGGTGTTCCTCTCAAGTCAAATGAAAAAGCACTGACATTATTTCATGGAGCTACAGTTCCACTTGTTATTAGAGGTCCCACTCAAGTCAAATGCAACTACTTGAAATGCCCTGCACCAAGCTGAGGGGTGTGGCTTTAGTATATAAATTTACATAAACACTTTTGCTATTTTAAACATTTTTGCTTGTTTTCCCATAGTATTATTTGCTAAAGTTGGTTTATAATGATGAGTCAAAATGACAGATTTCAATACTTTTTTAAACTTGTCTTTTATTAAAGTAAGTAATTACACTCTACTATACATAAGAACCGTTATTCACTGGTAAGTACAAGTGCAGTTAGACAACTCATTTTGGCTGCTTAGTGTTAGATGGGTGTAAGGGTATGTATAAGCTAGAGTCTTTGATCAAACCTTCCCTAAAACGGCCAGACCACCAGCAATACAGGGGAGCTGCAGGTCCACAAGTAGTTAGTAGAGGTCTCGCTCGAGTCAGATACAAGTGATTGAAATGTCATTCACAAACCTGGAGGGTTGTGTGGCTTCAAACTAGAAATCTGCATATACACTCTAGCTATTCTAATCACTTGTGCTCATTTTCTGTAGAATAGATAAATATACCAAAGATGGTTTATAATGTGGAATCAACATTGTAATTTATAATAAATGTCGTGGGATTCTTAGCGAAGTGCAAGGGTCTCACAATTTCTATTCTTGGGCAACTATTTTTTAATTGGACATATAGATGTACAAGGGCAAAATGCAGTCATTCAAAGTAAAGGCTGGAGTGGGCAGGTCAGTTAATATATACATTCTACTTGGGTGGAAGGGAGTAGTATTTGAATGACATGTCAACAGACCAATAGTGAAATAGTGTTGATTAAGAGCCCCTATACATGTATGCATTTTTGTATGATTAGTTAAACATGTGGCTGGCAAGACAGCCAAAGCTGTCTTTACGCCAGACCTGAAACGGCATACCTGAGGAGATGCAACAACTCTTCACAGACCTAGAAGACAAGAACAAAAAAAGAAAAAAGGTATAGTGCGAGTACAATATTAAACCTACTGCATGAACGTTTTACACTGTTCTATTAAAATAAAAACGACAGAAATAACCAATTAATCCTTTAGTGCACTGTCCCACAAAGAACCAAAAGAATTCAACATTTATATATTTTAAGGAGTAAAGAAAAAAAATGTACTGTCGAAAAAAAAAAAAAGGTCAAGAATGAGGTGGTCTAATACAGCTACAATGAGGTACAGGAAAATGTAGTAAAATACAAACAGCTTACAAAGGGCATCCTTTCAACCCTCACGCTATTTTCAAATTGGGCACCAACAGGAGTTTGCATTACTTACTGCCTTAGTTTGAGCAGAAACATTTTGCAAAGCAAAACCTGCCGAACTTTTTGCAGGCAGGCAGAGCACAGTCAGTTTGCACACCTCGGAATAGGTGAAAAAGTCTAATTAGCATGTCATCCTGCATATTCAAAGTGTGCAGATTGGAGTGGATGGCCATAGCACGCTTGTGGTATTGGAAGACCCTCAAACAAATTCACCAGGTGCCAGCTGCCACAAAACTGCCATCTCTATTTCGGAGCTTTCAATGCCATATCCTTTTTCAGAAGAAACCCTCAGTTTTGGGGTTTGCCTGTGAAAAATTTAAAACAAAAACAAAAGCAGGCTTATTAAACATGCTGCCATAGCATGGCAGACAGCAGGCATTCTGCAGTTGCACTAATAAGAATTCCTATGGGTTAGCAGAAGCAGCATTAGCAAAGAATTCCAAGCCCATGGGCAAGAATTCAAAGGCCCTTATTATGAGCGATTGGGAAGTGCTTTGGTAAACCCCTTGGAAACAATGTTTCTGGGCGGCAACCTAGAAAGTCCGCGCTTTCGCACAAATTTGCAGAGGTTTTTTCTCCTTACTGGACCTTTTTCCCTGTGCTCATTTCAGACGGTTTGACCGGACAAACTTTGTCCAGACAAAGAACAAAAATGTCAGTGCAATTTAAAGAAACGATGTTTCTATCCACAATAGGGTTACTATGCAGCCCATAGTGAAAGCCTATGTTCACGGGCAAGCTGCAGTGAGAAAAATCATTTGCCAGCCTGTTCACTGAGATCTAGATTGCTCTCTAAATATTGAACAGGAGTGCTCATACACTGCATCTCCTGGATACCAGCAGGGAACCATCACTACTTTACCAGGCACTGTTGGCAGCAGTGAACATAAAGTGGGTTTTTGGTGCATCAAGAAAATAAATCATAAGCAGCTCCTCCATTGATTCCATGACCTTCTATTCTAGTAGGGTGAACCTATCATAATAAATTCTAAACCTTGAAAAAAATCAATTGGCTTGGTTTTAATAAAGTTCACACACACACACAAAATATAGACCAGCGGTTCGTAAGCTGTGGTTCAGAGACCCCTGGGGGTCCGCAAAGTCAACTCAGGGGGTCCCCAACTGTTTAGATAATTAAATGATACTAACATATTAATAAAGTGTACATAAATAGAGAGGCAAAGTGTATAATTGACATTTTTTAAATGTTCTGTAAATGTGAAGGAATTTGAAATTGGAGGCTAAATATAAAGTTGGTACTTTCAAATGTATTCGTGGGAGCCATTCAAGTGCATAAGACAGAATGTAGTGTGGATGATGGGTAGCCTCAAATGAATTTAGTAAAGCTCCAACCTTCCCATTTCATTTAAAATTTAGATTTTTTGTATTTGTTTGTGAATTAAGTAAACGTTTCATCCTTTTTGTATTTGATGAATGCTTACTTCTGTGAATAGTTTTGCAGTTTAAATCATCGAAACGGCTTAGGCAGCGGCACGCTGCTTCCATGAATGACTCAGTGGAGGTTCCCAAATTCCAATAATATTTCAGTGGGGGTCCCAGGATTCAAGTAATTATTAAGTGGGGGTCCACAGAAGTCAAAACGTTAAGAAACCCTTGTGTAGAAGGTAAACTTCATTCCTGAAGCATGGCATTGGCACCTAAACCAATAAAAGCATCACAGCCCATGCCACCTTCATAAGCCTTTGGCATATTTAACTTAAACCAATCATTAAATGAAACAAAAAACAATTACAAATAGTTTTGTAATAATGGCAAACTGAGATTTTCTTAGCGGAAATTAGTCTAAGAATTTTTTGATTTTATTAAAGACAAGTAGGAGAATATTATGCATTCTTTTCATGCCTTTTAATACAGGGTTCTCCAAAGTTGGTCCTGGAGGGCAGAATCAATGGCAGTTTTATTTAGCATATCCCCAATTAGATAAATGCAGTTATCTTAAAAATCTGGCATGGATCCGGCAATCCAGGACCGACTTTGGGAACCCTGCTTTAATAAAAAACAGTAAAGACATAATATACTACACTTCTCAGGAAATAGTAAAACAAGAACTACACAATGATGATACAATGCTACCCAACCAGTCAGCAGTAAGACACCTCTTGACAAGGGGCAACAAGTCCTTTTTTTGCGGGAGCTGTTCAAACATTTTGTAACAGAGGGACAGTAACAAGAATAATAACAGCCATCAAAAAATTGAAGGAAGTCTCATGTTAGAGCCATAGTATCCCACCTCTGTGTCTGCAAAGAGAAAGGGGTGGGAACACACTGCTTCACCTCCCAGCACTAACCTGCACCAACTTTGGTGAACCACTACAGCAAAAAATCAAGTAAGCAATCACTGTGAACTGCATTTACCACAATGCTAAGGGGCGAACTGTGCTGGGAGGTGAGGCAGTGTGCTCCCATCCCCCTTCTGTTTGAAAAGGCTCCCTTGAGCCACTGAGCGGACTAGCTTTTGGAGATGCACCTGTGCGCCAGAGAGAGGTACTGAGACCTGAGAGACTGTGGCAGCCTTCTCAGCCACCCCAGAAGGAATTTCGTTTTTTCGCTCTACTGATGAAGGATAATATCCAGAAACACATGCGTCTAGAGATTTACAGCACTAACCTGCACCAACTTTGGTGAACCTCTACAGCTAAAAATCAAGTAAGCAATCACTGTGAACTGCATTTACCACAATGCTAAGGGGCGAACTGTGCTGGGAGGTGAGGCAGTGTGCTCCCATCCCCCTTCTGTGTCTGCAAAGAGGTAAGAAGGGAAACACAACAAATTTCTTTTTTGGAATAGGACTCATCCTCCATCAGATGACAGTTGACATTAGAGTCAACCCTCCTCTGGTGATCAACAATAAATATGCAGATTTGCGGTTCTGGTAGGCACTAAAAAGAAAGGAGGGTTAAACTTAGAGAAACTGCGGAGGGATAATACTGACCTCGGTTTCTGCAATAAAATCAAGACTTTCTCCCACTAAAGCAAAGAAAATCTCCATTTTATTACAAAATCAGAAGGCTCCTATTATGCTCATTTAAATCATGGCTACAACAGAATTAGATTCATGAGGAATGAATTTACAATAAAATGTCCTAAAGCTGGAAACATTGGACCAGTTGGCTGATCTGAAAATGTTCTCTACTCCTGCTTCAGCCCAAAAAGCTTTTGAGGCTGAAGGCCAAGGTGTTGTTGCCTGCTAACATCATGACCTATCTAGCAAAACGAGCTGAAGTGTCATAAGAAACCGGTTTATGGGGTCTTCTAAAAGAAATGAGTTGGACTGAGAAGGAAGTTAAAAAATCTGCTTTCTTACGAATATACCCTTTCATGCAGTTTCCTACACAAAGTTTAAGTTGAAGGGGAAAATAAGGATATAAAACTGACAGATGAGCATTTTGTACAAACGTCACCCAAAGCTTTAACATCAGAAATACGTTTCAAAGAAACCAAATGTAGTGGAACAGTCAAGTTGGCAGACAAATATTTCAGAGACAGAAGCATTAACAGGACAATCACCAAATAACTTTAAAACCAGATTTAAATCCCACATTTGAATGCACTTCGCCAAAGTAGGTTTAGAAAATCTTACCCCTTAAAAGTCAAAAATTGGAGGATGTTCCCCAACAGGTCTACCATCTGCTCTTGCATATTCTGCAGAGACTGTGGACTTGAGGATGTTTACAGTCCTATACGCCTTTACTCTGGAAGTCAAGGAGGCTAAAACATGCATTATAAGAATCACATCTGCTGGAAGGGCATCTGCACTCCTGTCCAAGCACCAGCTACTTCAGACCATCCAAGCGGATTTGTAAAGTCTGGTAGTTCTAGAGGCCTAGGACTGATGGATGAGCTGAACAGTCTCCACTGAAATTCCAGGGGTGTTCCTTTCAAGTGAGCAATAACTTGTCTCATAACCTTGGTGAAGCACCACAGTGCTGAAGAGAGAGTGAATGGGAGGCTTTTGAATCAGAAAAATGCGTCTGAACAATGCATTTCTTTACCACCCATGCCTTTACCACTCATGCCTTTTTCCAGGCAATTTTGTGGTAAAGGCATGACTGGTAAAGGGATGTGTGGTAAAGATCACACCCCAACCCCACTGCACAGAGCCATAAACACTATCCTGACCCTTGAGCTCTAAACACTATTCCGACCCCGAATCCTAAACACTACCCAACCCCCCTATGCACAAAAAACTGCCCTGGCCCCTCCCCGAGCCCTAGAAACTACCACCAACCCTTAAACTCTACCACCCATCCCCAAAACCCAGCCCCAGACCATGTCCTCTCCAGATCCTTGCTCTTCCTGTGCCCACCCATCCCAGCATCTAGACCGTGCACTGCCTTAACCATGCATATATGTGGTTAAGGCATATGCGTGGTTAAGGCAAGCGTGGTTCTGCTTGCAGGGAAACGGCACACGTGGATCAGCCTGCGTTCTAATGGCATATTCCCAATTCTAAGGTATGCGTTTTGAAGTTCCAACAGGACCATCCAGTCTCTCTCCAGCAAGGAATCCCTGAAATGAATGATTGTTCCCATCTTGAAAGGATGGTATGCAACACAATTGTTGAATAGCATGAGGGTCATAACAGGGCGAAACTTCTTGCTCGTTTATTTGCACTAAAATATTGTGCTTAGGAACATGGACTGTTTGAACAATGTAAATTTGCTTGCTTTTGTAGGAGAGAGTTTACTTCCTGAGACACTAAAAGTTCCTGATCTTTGGAAAAAAGTAAGGGAATGAGACTAAATGGCTTGCACTGGATTATCGTAAAGATCGACGCAATAACCTTAAACTGTATGCACAACCCACAGGTCTTAATGATAGCTTGCCATGCATGTAGGAAAAAAAATTGATAACCCCCTACTAGAGGATGGTCAGAATATAAAATTCTTATCTGGGTTTTGGATTTTTCTGTTGTGTTAACCTATGCATTTGAAACCAGTGTTCCTTTGAAAATAGAATTGAGGCTTGAACTCCTGTTGGAATCCTTAGAAGCCTCCAACTCTATAATTTCCTCTTGGGAGGAAATGGCTAGCAAAGCTACTCCTGCCTTTGCTGGACCTGCCAAAAACTCTGGATCCAAACATTTTCAGTAAAATTGGGCCTTTTCAATTGATGCGAGTTGATAAAAGGACTGCCAAACAGGAGACAGTTTGCTTCTTGACCAGCCTCAGTGTTACCAAACTTCCTACTTTGGGGTGAATTTTCAAAAGCAGATTCATGTATCAGTACTGTGCCATAACTTAATTTGTATTCCTTTACAAACATATCACTCTTTTAACCCAAGTAGATAACGTGGAAGCATCAATCTGCATGCCTTCAAGCCCTGCCTCTTCTACCAGAATCCTTGTAAAAGGACCTGTGAGGTCCTGGCAATTTGTCCAGCACCTGTACACCCATTTCCTTGGATCCTTTCAAAATTTAATAAAATAATGACATTAACCATAACAATGGAATTAATTTTATTGGAGAAAGGAGAACTTCAGCACTCTGATTGGACTCTATTCTGATTTACCTTGTTCAAAGGCCTCCTTAATCTACGAGACATATTGAGCTACATGATCAGAAAGAAACCATTCAGTACAGTTAGGGAGATGATTCAAGGTGGGATCAAACATTGGTTCACACTATATTCTTAGTGTAGTCCTGATCAGACTCACATGTCACCAAGAGAAACTTTACACCTCTTCTCCGGAGGCCCAGGACTGTTAATATCATTTGGATCATGGTCATCTTTATCATAACAGGTATCAAAATCACCTATATCATCATCAGTATTGCGATGATGACTTCATGAATGGGAAGCATAATTTTTTTTAGGGGAGTTTGAAACCTCTCGGCTGGGGGGACCAGCTTCAAGAGAGTCAACATTTTTAGATTTTAGCTAAACCAAACCAAGCTGAGTATTCTGGCCAAAATTATATTTTTTACCCTTTTCTGAACCTAGAACATCCATAGGGTTAGGTTTATGCAACATGTTTGGCATAGATGCCTCAAGAGTTTATGAAACAGTCATGGAATCCATGACAGTCTGTTGAAAAGAATCTTTGAAAAACCAATTTAAATTATCTCTTAAAATTTGAGCTTCCCAATTCTCACTATGCGGAGGTACCTTCTTTATTCAATTTGAATTCAGTTTCAGGAATAAAGAAGAAGAATAAATAATTTAAACAGTATTTATTTAGTAAGGCAGACTTGGAGGTAGCAGCTCAAAACAGCTTAAAGTTAAAGAAAAAAATTCAAATAAAAGAAAATAATTTCAAAGAGAACAATTAGCAGAAGACTCAAAATCGAATTTTTAGAGTTATGAGGCCCACCATCGAAGGGAGCAGTGGCCCCGAGCATTCCCAAGGCAGAGTTTCTCACCATAAAGAATGCCTGAAAATGGGCAGTCTTACAAGGAAATGCCTCCTGAGGGAGTGGTCAAAATTGAAAACAGTACCGCTTAAGGCTTTCAGAAACAGACAGCCACGTTGAAATCCTTGTAATAAGAAACGTGGATAGTAAGTGTGCCACAGCATTGAAAGTGCCTGAGGAGAGATTAATTTCCCTCATTCTGTACACTCCATTGCGAGACGTCAGAAGAACTTACTCTAGTGTGGGAAGTAAACTAAAAAAGGTGGGCACCTGTGGAAAAAAAAAAATGTATACCCTTATTAAAAACATTAAAATGAAACAAAAACTGCATCTCAATAAGGATAACTGTAAAGAAGAGTAGTAATACTTATCTTAACAACAGAAAACAAAAAAGAAGACTTCTTGCTCCTGGTCAAGAGGCTTTTACTGCTGATTGGTGGGATGGCATTGTGTCATCATTGTGTAATACTTTTCTCACTGTTTCACTGGAACTGTAGTGTGTTACAACATAGCTGCTATTATATTAAAGGTAACAAAATAATGCATAATATGAACCCCCATCTCGAAATGAGAATAGTAAATTAAGAAAAAATAGGTCACTCAAAAGGACAAACAAAAACATTACAAATAAAAAGCATCATGACATACTACCTTTTCTAAGACCTTGAAAAGTGCAGAATAAAAGACATTATAAATTGTAGTGACTTTTCCAACATGTAGGTCAGTAAAAAAGAATGGGAAAAGTAGGAATCAGCAAAGGTTTCAGGGTTGGGACAGTACATGAAGAGTTATGCGCTATCAGCAACTTTACCTACTCCCTGCCTACCCTACACACCACAGTGCTCTAAACAGAGCCCTACACATTTTAGCCTCAGTGCTGCCTAATGGGTCAACTCACAATGCAGGTCTCATCTCCACCGCACCTGTTCCTTTCAATGAACTATACCATTCATTATGTGTACTGGAGGAGGAGGGGGTCGTTTTTAGTTTTTTCCCCCTTATCATTGTAAACCACATTGGCCTCTGGCTAACATTTTCATAATTGGTGATCATCAACTGATACCCACTCTCAATTATTGTTTGTTTCACATTGCTTACTTACCAAAGGTAACTTTGCTTAGAAAGCTCAGTACCCATGGCACTTTGACTATCCCAATCAAGCCCAACCAGGCTGAAGATTATTGTACCACTAAAGGATCCTATTCAAATATTCACATTTGTTTATTAATTTTGTTTACATACATAGATTGTCCTGATGTAACAATAAATGATCAGATTTTACATATGTAAACTGTGACATTGTACAGCAATATAATTATTTTACCATACTTTTCACTTTATGTATATTCTGTACATGCTTTCTAAAACAGAGCTTTAAAAATATTCACAAGTACAATATAGTATAATATCAGCTAATAATATGATTGTTATGGCTTTTCCTAGAACCCCAAGAATATTATAGTAGACACACTATGTGAGAGAATATGAAGCATATGAAAATTACAGAAAGCAGTTAATGCACGGTATATCGCAAGTCATAGCTAAAGATACGCTACATACCAAGCAACCTGGAGACTAGACATTAAGAAAGAAAGAAGAATATGGTAGCCCCATGTTTGCAAACCTAAATCTGCCTAGAAACAGCATCATTTTAGTATGGGATATAAACATGTGTCAACTGTTTGAAGCTCAGTCTGGTGCTATGGTTGTGTTTATAAGGATGCACTATTTTGTGGCTAATGTGTGGGGTGCAGTTTTGGCAGACACAGAAGTGGCTGTTGAAACGGTGCAGGGACAGAAAATATATGCAAAAATATCGACTTGCACAAATATTGAGTTGCAAATATCGTGGGTGAGAAATATCGACATACAGATTCTCGTGGTCAAGAATATCGATTTTAGGTAAGTAATATTGAAGTGTTGAATATCATTTGCAAAAATATAGTAAAAAATATTGTTTGTTTATTAATGTTATGTTTTTTAGTATTTATTTTATATGCATGTGTTGTATGTTTTTGTAAAAGAATTGTTTGTATTTTTAATATATGTGTTAAATTTTTGGTAGTTTAAAAAAAGAAATGTATTAGAATTTTGCGTTTTTAGTTCCGTAGTGGATTGTGGGTTTAAAGGGGAATAGGGTGGGAAGTAAATTAATTATATTGAATTTATTCATTATTTATTTATTAATATTTGTTTAATTGAGATGTTATAGTGTTAAATGTGTAAAGTAAATTATTAAATTAATAAATGGTTAATTAATTTAAATTAATTGGTAATTAATGATGGTAATTGTGTAATTAATTTTAGGTGTGTGTTGTGGTGTTTATAGGTGTTAAGGGTGGGAAGTAATTTATTTTTAATTGATGAATTAATATTTGGATGGTAACTTATTTTCATTATTTGGTAATTAATCATGGTAATTATGTAATTAATTTTAGGTGTTTGTTTTGGTGTTTATAGGAGTAAAGAGTGGGAAGTAATTTGTATTTAATTAATATATAGTTAATTAATGTTAATTATTTGATGTGTTTTGGGTAATTGTTTAATTTTTGTCTGTTTTTACTTTTAAAGGGGTAAAGGGTGGGTTTTAAATGCATTTTAATTACTTTATTATTAGCTGTTAATACTAATAGTTAATTTATAAATAAGTTGTAATTGTGTTTTCATATTTTAGAGTTTAATTTAGGAGTGTGTTGTGGATATTATAGTGTTAAAGTGTGTGTAGTCAATTAATGTTGATTAGTTTTTTTATTAATAATATTTTTTTAATTGATTATTAATTATGTTAATTTTGGAAAACATTAAATTAGAAATGTTGAAGTGTTTTGTTATTGGTGTGCTGTTATAGGGTAGGAAATAAATTAATTTATACATAAATGTATTTATTGTATTTGTAAATATTTTCTAGTTTAAAAGAATTTTATTTTATACATTCATTTATTATTTTATATTATATATTTGTAGGTTTTTTTAAATGTAATTATTATAATATGTTTAAATTTTATACATTTAATATATTTGATTTTTCATTTCTAAATATTGTTTATTTTGTTTTATGAATTTTTATGATTTTTAATGTTTTTTAGTTTTTGTTTCACCTGTTTGAAAAGTAATTTTTGTCTCTTCCCTATCCAACACTTCCCCTACTGTTGCATTGTTTGGAGTGGGAATAGTAATTTTTCCCCTCCGCTATACAATACTTTCCCTACTGTTGCTCTCACTGGGGTGGGAATAGTAATTTTTACCCCTCCGCTATCCAACACTTTCCCTACTGTTGCACTCACTGTAGTGGGAAAACTAATTTTTACCTCTCCCCTATCCAACACTTTCCCTACTGTTTCATTCACTGGACTGAGAATAGTAATTTTTTCCCTCTGCTATCCAACACTTTCCCTACTGTTACTCTCACTGGAGTGGGAATAGTGATTTTTACTCCTCCGCTATACAACACTTTCCCTACTGTTGCAGTCACTGGAGTAGGAATAGTAATTTTTACTCCTCTGCTATCCAATACTTTCCCTACTGTTGCATTCTTTGGAGTGGGAATAGTAATTTTTACCCCTCCGCTATCCAACACTTTCCCTACTGTTGCTCTCACTGGAGTGGGAATAGTAATTTTTATCCCTCCGCTATCCAACACTTTCCTTACTGTTGCACTCACTGGAGTTGGAATAGTAAATTTAATTATTTTGCTATCCAACATTTTACCTCCTGTTGCACCGATTGTATTGGGAAATTTATGTTTAAATATTTTTTTAATAGTT
The DNA here is from genome assembly GCA_963921515.1 of Calotriton arnoldi. Classification (NCBI taxonomy): domain Eukaryota; kingdom Metazoa; phylum Chordata; class Amphibia; order Caudata; family Salamandridae; genus Calotriton; species Calotriton arnoldi. The sequence goes on from CAWUFW010000742.1 coordinate 2,005,196, forward strand.
TCATATCTTTAAATTATTGTAGAATGTTTTTTCATATTTTAAATTGACATATTTTATTTTTATAATTTTAAAGTTTTAAAATAAATTAAAGAGAATAGTTTATTAATTATTTTAAAGGAAATATATATGCATACATTATTATGTTTGTGTGCTTATTTTTTAAATTAAGTTTGTTATATTTTGTTAAAATGTATATTAAATTTAATTTGTTTTGTTGAAATTTATATTAATATATAATATTTTATATATTTAAATAGATCTTTTTTACATCTATATTTTTTTACATCAATATTTTTGATTCCATATTTTTGTACTTACCTGTGTAGGTATGGGAGTCGATATTTGTGTTCTATATTTTTTTACGATATTTTTTACATCAATGTTTTCTTCATCGATATTCTATCATTGAACCTGTTGAAACCAAGGAGATTAGGGTGCATTATAGTGGTTTTATTTTCATAGGAGAAAGACCAGGCGAAGGACTCCTAGCCAGTTCTTGGGATAATGTGTAATTCTTGTGTTGTATAAGGAATCACAGCACACTTTAGTGTTACAAGAGATATGTCATTTGTTGTTGCACTCAAGGATCAGACTTGCCAAAGTAATGGAGCATCACTGACTGGAGCATGTTTGGAAATGTGGTGAGTGCAAGGCACGTAGTCTCACCAAAGACATGATCTGCCATCTTTTTCCAGTCCAGACCTTACCAAAATGTAAAGACCTAGATAGGTATGTTTTTGCAATTTTTGGATATGAAGTAATGCATTTCTAGAAAATAGTGTAAACACCTATGCTGCAGCTAAAAGTGCAAGCCAAATCCTTCAACATCTGGTTATGCCAAAGACCTCCCTGACAAACATTCCATTTGCAGACAGGAAAAATATGGAAGAAAGATAGAACTCGACACCCTCACACTACTGTGGTTTTCCGTGCAACAATGAGACAACTTAGCATATCAGCCAAAGCTGTGTACTGCATCACCCATACCACCAATGAAGATACCAGCAGTAGCAGGAATTCAAGACAATCCAGCAATGCATTAACCCCCGGCTTGCCCCCCTTATCTCACACTCCAAGCACAAACGCATGCAATGCAATCAACCTCTCAGTCAATGAAAAAATACAAAAGTTCTTACAGTACATTGACAACGTCAAGCTTGCATCTCTTCTAACACCCACTCCTCTGCACTGCATCCCACAAAGGTCATTCTTCAACCCCCCTCTCACAGACCCCACTGACATCCTTAACTCCCAAAGCTACCACCTTTGAAGATGAGGTATTGTACTCAACATTCATGAAAGTCCATCTGGAGAAGCTCTCTTCCCCCTGCGCACCATTGTCATGTCTCCCTCACTTAAGGCATCTTCCCAGAACTCTCAAGACATGTCAAATCCTCCCACTCTTGAGGAAACCCATGTTAAACAACATCGCCTATTACTGGTCCATTACTCACCTGTCCTTCATGTGTAAAATAATTGAGAAAAGAGAAATCAGGAGAAGCACAACTCCAAGATCACATTAATGGGAACATGATCCTTCATGGGTACAGATCCAACATCAGATCACACTGCAGCACAGAGATGGCGACCCCACAAATCAGATGATGCCCTTTTGACCAAAGGTAAAGATGACCGCTGCCCCCTGATAGTGCTGGACTTCTTAGTTGCCTTCGACACAATCAACCATCCTTCTCCCCACACCCTTGAGCTTAAAATGGGATTCACTGGTAACACACTTCATTGGTTCTTCTATATATCCAACTGGCACCAGTTTGTTCATATAGGCACCATCATGTATCAGAAGATCCAACACCTGTGGAGTCCCTAGGTCTCCATCATGTCTTCTGTTAATACAACCTCTAAATGAAGGATCGTGGTACTCTACTAATTGATAACAGAATGAAAAATCATTAATACACCAGAGACCACTATATTGAAAGTTGCCTCTGCTCCAGGCACCCAATGCCTCAAAAATTGCCTGCAACCTCACCGAAACAGAATTCCTGCTATTTGCCAAGACCAGCAACCAACAACTAGTCCAACCCTGGCTCAACAATATGAACCTGGATGAATTCAAACCTCAACTTTCACCCAAAGCCAAGTCATTCAGATTCACTCTGGACATGAACTTTACTCTCAAGAACACACAGACAAGAAAACTGAGATTGCCTGGTACCAGTTCTCTCTAATAAAGTGAAGCTAATCCTTTCTAAAGTTCCTTCAGGACTGCTGTTCAAGCCCTTATACTCTTGCATTTGAATGGTGCAATGGGCTTCTTCATGGCCTCCCAAACTCCACACTGCCACGTCCTTAAGGCATCATACACATTGTAGCATGCCACATAAGGCACTTGAAAAAATATGCTCACATCACTCCCATCTTGATAAAACTCCACTGGCTCCGCTTGCTAGTCCTTACCATTTACAAGATTAGTTGCATCATTTGCAAAGCCATTACAATCTACACCTCCGCCTATATGTCGGACAAGAGGGCCATCTCGGATATCTCTTGCCACACCCAAAGCCAGGACAACATCATACTGGAGACAAAGGGGCCGATTCCGATCTCGGCCGGTAGGGCACCGAATCGGATTCGGCTTAACCGGATCCGATTCGGAGCCCTCTTTCCCGACCAATTCGTACGTGCGTCTGGCCGAGCGAGTACGATGCGAGCGCACGCGAAATCGCCGACCGACTCGTTCCCGGGTCCGAACCGCTCCGACCGACTCGCACGGACACGACTCGCACCGCGCAATGGAGACGTTCCCCGGCCAGGCAAGTACGATGCACGCCTCGAGCAGTCCGACCGACTCGCGCCATCCGGCTCGAAAGAGCAGTCTGAGCCGGACTTTGGGGGTCCGTGTCGGACCCCCCTGTACGCGTAGCCGCGTGAGTCGCACACAGGGGGGACCCATGGGTCCCCCCCCCTACCTATGCATGTATGCCGCGAGTCGCATCGAGGCATACCCGCTGTAGGGGGCGCCCTTGTTCGCCTCGCACCCATTGAGTCAATGGGAGCCCGCGTATGCGTTGTACGTCCGGCTCCCAAAGACTTCAATGGGAGTCCGACCGACTCGAGTCCGCTTGCATGCGTGCGCATCGTACTCGTTCGGTCGGACTGCCAGAGTCCGATTCGGTCGGACATCTCTCCGGGTCCGGCCGGAGTGATTTCCGGCCTGAATCGGAATCGGCCCCAACGTGTAAGAAAGTCAGACATTTGCCATCTATCCATTCAGAATGAGGAAACACATCCTTGTTTCCATCAGTATTGCCCCAACTCGGCTCTAGATCAGGAAAGAGTTGGCGATGTACCTCTTTATATAGCATAATTTTCACTGCCGCGTAGACTGATACTGAAATCATCAGCCATGCCATGAGGTGCCTACTCCTTATGTCCAAGGCTATCATCTTGCGGACTCCTTTCAAGTGGCTTTTATCAAGTCTAGATTGAATACCATTTGTCTCAGGAGGAGGCAGAGCACTGGTGCGAACAGCGCCGAGAGGCCGCGGGAGACCCAGCCACTTTGGAGGCAGTTCAAGGCGGGGTGAGGTGGACTGAAGCAGCACAGGGTAGAGGCGACCTTGCAGTTGGCTTTGGGTTAACCCATTGACGTACTTGCCATCGAAAAAGGGCCCGCATTCAGAAAACTACCAGACTGCAGGCTCACTTATAGGCCCACTACTGCCTCTTAAGCGCATGCAGCCCGCCTGCTATGCGTGCCTCAGTCCTGTCTCCCAGAGCCAATAGCCCAGTCAACTGCCTGGCCAAGGGCATAAGGCAATAAAAAGTCACCCACTATTTGGAGCCAGAGACTCCAGCAGCTGTATGTGTGTGGTCCGGAGTAGTGGTGGGCGGCGAACTCCACTCCACTGGCAAAGTTCGGTAAAAACTCAGACAGCCGCCGCGGAGCAATGTTTACCGGGGTCTGTGTGTGTCTGTGTGTCTGTTAGTGCCATTATTGGCAACCTCTCCCACCCCCTGTCTGAGCATGCAATGAATAAATACACAAGACAACTTTGTAGTGGGAAAATATTGCTGCAGGTTTATTCCATACAGGAGTATGCAATATGTGGGTTATCTTACGGGCGATCCAAGGGCGGGGCAGCTGTGCCAACCTATGCTGCCCCCGCCCGCCTGGTGAGCCAGCACTGTGGGGCACCCAGTCAGTGCTACCTTTGTCGATCCTCTTCCGGATCACGTGACACGTTGGTCTGTTCTACTCACGCCCTTTTCAGGGTGGAGCGTAGCAGGGCAAACCCCCAGTTGGTCAGGCCCCCAACCGCCCGAAGGACTAACGGGCGCCGTCGCGGTTTTCCAGGAACCTGCCCTGAGGCTCCCGGTCTTTGGCTCTGGCACCCCTACTGTGCCACGCAGAGGTACCCTTACTGTACCGGTCTGCCGCAGAGGTACCCTTACTGTACCAGTCTGCTTCCAGATCGCCCTGTAACTCCGCCTGCAACACAAAGGAAAACATTAAAACATTCAGGATACCCTGTCCCCCAGCCAGGACGCCGGGTAAGAGGTGGGGCGGGAGATGGCGTGGCTGGCAAACAGAGACCGCCAGGAGGGGCAGGGGAGGCATATATGCCCTCCCCCCCCCGGCGCACAGGAAGGACGTCACGGAGGCGACCTAGCTAGAGGGCTCACAGACCCCTCCAGAGACTAGAGCGGGTGGGTGGTGCCAAGATGGCACTAAAGGGCCGCCCTGCTGAGGTGGCCCCCTGCGGGAGCCGCGGTCAGCCGCATAGTGCTATTATTGGCAACCTCTCCCACCCCCTGTCTGAGCATGCAATGAATAAATACACAAGACAACTTTGTAGTGGGAAAATATTGCTGCAGGTTTATTCCATACAGGAGTATGCAATATGTGGGTTATCTTACGGGCGATCCAAGGGCGGGGCAGCTGTGCCAACCTATGCTGCCCCCGCCCGCCTGGTGAGCCAGCACTGTGGGGCACCCAGTCAGTGCTACCTTTGTCGATCCTCTTCCGGATCACGTGACACGTTGGTCTGTTCTACTCACGCCCCTTTTCAGGGCGGAGCGTAGCAGGGCAAACCCCCAGTTGGTCAGGCCCCCAACCGCCCGAAGGACTAACGGGGCGCTGTCGCGGTTTTCCAGGAACCTGCCCTGAGGCTCCCGGTCTTTGGCTCTGGCACCCCTACTGTGCCGCAGAGGTACCCTTACTGTACCGGTCTGCCGCAGAGGTACCCTTACTGTACCAGTCTGCTTCCAGATCACCCTGTAACTCCGCCACAGCTCTGGAGGCGGCTCCCGTCGCCGCGAGAGCCCCCCACCAAAACAGCTCATTTTCGACTTGCAACCTGCTTTCTAAGGCTTCGTGCATGTCCGGTGGAAAGTATCCATGCCCACCTGTTACAATTGCACCCCAAGTTAGTCAACCTAACCTAGGCGTACGCCTGGATGGCAATGGTGATAATGGACCCCATCTTTAGCAAAGTAGCCTTTAACATTAGCCTGGATCAGCTCGTGTCTGATGAAGCCCAGACCCCTCTGGTCTGCGAGCCTACGCCGTAAACCGATGCCTCTACAGGGATGTTCAACGGCCTCGTCAGACTTAGCTCTGTGCCACCTCTGCGGGGATCATCTCCGCCCAACAGAGCTTCACATTGACCCATGTAGTTGCTGAACTCACCAAACAGCGCATTTCAACATGCGACCGCTCATTTCCAGGCCTCCTGCGAATCTAAGGGAAGAGATCACTCCCTACTGGTGATAGATGAACCTCATCTCTATCACAATAGCCCTTGACTTTCGCCTAAATCAGCTTGTGTCTGATGTAACCCAGACCCCTCTGGTCTGCGAACTTACGCCATGAACTGTTCACTCTTTCAGGGATGTTAAACGACCTGCTCTGATTTAATCTCAGACCACCAGAGCTCACATTGACCCCATGTATTTGCTGATCTCCCTAAGTCAGCTTTCATGGCTTGTACGAGCGACCTCCTCCCCATGGCAATGAGGTTGTTGCCCCCTAGGTGTATCACTGAAATTTTTGGAGGGGGGGACCCCCTTGGGCCAGTCTCTGAGCAAGGGTGTACCCCTGCCCTTGCCCTGCATCCCTTATGGGAATTTCGCCTGCTCAGCTCCCTCTGAGGTGAAAACCCCTAGGCATACAGGCTAGTTAACCTGTCAGCTTCAATACAGTTGTGCCCCGTCTGCAATCTGGTGCCTAACTTTCCGTATTGACTAAGTCCTACCTTCCCCCATTGTTCCCCGGTAGGAGGGGTTCACACTGCCCACCCTGTGCAGCGGAAAAATGTCCTGCCCCATTAAATGTGATTTTTCTGAATCCTGGACATGTCAAATGTTCTTTAACCTAGTAGCCTTTTGTGCTTGACACCCTGTTATCGGGACAGCAGCACCTATGTTGGCTGACAGCGTCCCCACCCAGCGTTGCTAGTATAGCTATCCGGGCGCAGCATTCGAGCTTAACTGCAGCAACATGTCACCTTCCTAGGTACGGGGTGCACTTACTTCGCCCCGTTGACAAGACAATTTGCACAGACCCCTTTGATTGCTAAACCCTGGTGAACACTTATTGGCGTCAGATCTGGTTTGAAACAATATATGTATTGTGCCCACTATTGGCGACGCCTCACCCTTTCGTGTACTGACGCCTACGCCGCGCACCCCGCCTGCTTAACTGCCGTCGGATCCCAGATGCCAGTACCTGCTAACCATCTCCGACCCTGGATGCTTAAACCCGCAAAAGTGTCGGAATCCCAGATTCCCAGTTTCATTTTGGCTGCAGTACACCTTCAGTGGATCCGCTGAGAGATGCCACAAACCGCATTGGTCATGCGAACCTTAAGTGCCCAATTTCACCTGGGCGTACCTCTAAATGAGACTGGCCCCACACAGCCGTAAGGCCAGAGACACACATATATTAAACCTATTTCTGGTTTTGCTACTTGGCACCCTTCTGGTTGAAGATCTGTGTTATTGTGAAGCGCGCGTGCCCCGGGGCATGAAGTCGCTGAATAACCGGTGGATGTTACCCAGTTGCTGATGCTATGTATCGCTAACTGCCCTACTTGGATTGCCGGGATGCTTCCTAAGGCCTGTAGGCTTACAGCTCCAACTCAGTTTGACCCCCAGATTTTGGGACAATTTAAGAGTAACCATACGCTACATGGTACATCTACCCCAGCGATGACAATCAACGTATTTGGGACACAGGTCGCAGAAGATGCTGCTTCCAGTCTCTGGTTCTAGCCCATGGAAGGATAACCCAGGCGGCAGACAAGTCTGTGGGAACCGGAGGTGAACATTATGAGCAAGTACCTGCCCTTGTCTGGATGTTGGGAATGCCAAATGGTCTATAATACCTTGTCGTCATTAGTCCTCTAACGCCGTGTTTACCAAACTTTTGCATCGCAGTCCACTTGTTAGATGACAACTACCACAACCCGCCTGCTGCCCTGGCAAAAGCGAGGGTGAATAGGTCTTGACTGAGGTGACCTGTGCCCTGCCCTTGTTTGCATAGGGCACATATTAGCTGCATGGCCCAGACATAGCAAGACGCGACGAGATTGCGAGCCCCACTCCCACACGACTAAACTGAAACTTAGTCCATCAGGGGCCGAGGCCTTGCCTTTGCCCTCTGTGGTGTGACCTGGACTGCTCCGCAGGCGTCCTGAGGTCACACCTTCACGTGTACCCGTTCCTCTTGTGCTACTCGCTGGGGGTTAGTGTGCACCTCGCCTACTTGTCCGCAATTAGTGATGGTCCCACGCGGGAGAAAGGTTAGGGCCTTATCCCTGAAGTTTGCCAATGAGGAATTCCCGGAAATCTACAGCATCGTTTTGTAAAGCTGTTCCTGGTCCCACTACTAATTATGGCCGATATGCTATGCCATAAAGGACCACCCAGCAAGCAGAGTGACCCACAGACCTGCATTGTACACTTATTTGGCATGTCGATCCACTGTGATATCCTCCTTGAGTCAAAGTTACCCCTAGGCAAAACCGCTGGTCCTTTGATGCAGCCAAAGCTCCGAAACCCACAATCAGGTGGTCACAGGAAAGCCCTGCCTGAAGTCTGCGCCCCGTGCAGCGGCACCACTCTATGGCCCGCCCAGTCTACCACCACGAGGCTGTGTAGAGCGCCCGGCTAAGCCATTGCGTTGCTTTCCATTCATGCGCAAAATCTTACTCTGGCTCCAACCCAATTGCCCTCACACAATTAAAATCAATAAAACGAATTTCGTTGCGCGCGCTGCATCGCATTTGGCGGTGCAGCGCGCAACGAAATTCGTTTTATTGATTTAATGGTCTACTTACCTGCATTCATCCGTATTCCGGTGTTTACTACCCCCCACCCTGCCCCTCCCCCGCCCCACGTCACCGCCCTGTAGCACTCCCACCAGGAGCCGCTACTGATGCAGGGGGTAGGTGGCAAGCAAGCAAGAGGACTCGATAGGGTGGATGCTTAGAACAACACACAGGATAGAGTCAGCCATATGGAAGTGTCCTCACTAGTCTGGGGTGCGGCTTGTGTGGCCGGTGCTCACTTCTCCACTACCTCCATCTCCCTCCCACCGCAGGGATCCTAGTTAGACAAAAAGCTAGGTAAAAAGTTCAGTACAAGATGGCCATGGAGTGCGGTGTCTAAGGAGGGACAGGCGGTGCTACAGTATATGGAGAGTCCCCAACAGTGTTTCTCTGCCGTATCTCCTTCAGGGACTTGGCATTCATCGAGCCTTGGTTGGGACTATGTCCCCCAGACTCTCCAGCAGCAAGACGGGGCAGGAGCAGGACCGCGCCAAAAGCGCTTGGCAGATCCCGCTGCGTGTAGCCCGGAAGAGGCTGGACCATCCCTCTTGGCTCTTCTGTAAAGAGGTACAGTTTCATTTTTTGCAAGTTTACTCTCTCTGATAAAAGTGATGGGGGAAAAAAAGCAAACTTGGGAGGTCCCTCCTCGCAACCCTCTACTGTTAAACTTACTTCCATTGACTGGATGCTTGAGAGGGCTATTGAGGTTGTAAGTACTGAAATAGCCCTCTCAGAGAGGCGGCTGTCTATAAACTTAGGCTCTCTCCCCTTGGTCTCTCATCCCAGCTCAGAGTTCTGCGTAGTATCGGATTGTGCCACTTCACTGCAAAGGGAGCCACTGCCTGATTCCTCTCAGCTTTCTCTGAGGGCCAGTGATAAACTTGTTGGGGTAAGGCTCACTGACCAGTACGCATCTCCTATGATTAACACGAAGTCAAAAAGGGTAACCCGTACAAAATTCGCCAACTTCAAGGAGATAGAGGTCCCTAGTTCCACACTCTCCAAACAATTCAAATGCTCTATAGACGGATCTTCTCAGTGTAGTGATACAGACTTCCCCATTGTGTGTCCAGAGAAATTATAAAGTTACTTGCTATGGTGTTTATGAACCGGTTTGTAGAGAATTGCCAGGGAAAGTTTAGGGGCATCCTAAAGGCAGACCTCCCACCCCTAGTGGCCTGTCTCAATCTGCTATAAACTAAATCTGAGGCACCTAGGGCTATCCTTCCCTCAGATGCAGGTAATCTAGCGCCACTCCCCGCAGTGCCCTATATACCAGCACGGGCAGTAGGCCACTGGAGGAGCTAATCTATTACCCTCATATCAACTCCTCTCCCTGTCTGGATCCAATGGTAGACAGCGCTCAGAGGGTATTCCAGGGGAGTATGGTAAAGCGGTTTGTGCAGATGGTAAACTGGCAGGCAGAGGGATGGATATTACAACCAGCACATCAGCAGACCTACCTCTGATTGTTCCCAACTTCCCCCAGAGTGTATACCCTATTTGATCATTTTGAGGGACGTTCCTGCACTACCTCCCAACACTAATGAAAACTTCGAGACTCTGAAGAATAAAACAATTCTTGGTTTGAAATCAAATTTGAGGTGGCCGTATGACATATCTCAGGATGTCTTGACCATCAGAAGTGTTCCCTGGCTTGACCTTCACCCCAAAGATTGCAAGGGGGACTGTGTGTTAGTGAATTTTAAGTCTCCTACTCTGGTTGAACTGCTTTGGGGCACATAGATCAGTTAGCATCTCCTGGAGGTCGTATTACGGATGTACCTCTGGTGTATTTCTACAGACCTACTATCTACGCTACATGCACAAGGATTGGGTCTAGGCCAGATAGATCTGGCATTGGTGGTAATACACCCTTCATCATTCCCACAAAGAACTTCTTTGAACCATTGTCTCTTCTGAAAAGCCAAGATTGACAGTGTCCAGGACTGGTTACTGATGCCTCAGTTCCCAATTGTCAGTGGTTCCCAAGGAACCTTTTTTCATAGTTCCAACTACAGTCAACAGTTCAGCACCTTCTATTACTATTTCTAGCCTCACCACTGACCTGGTTGCTCCCAATGTTTGACTTATGCTACCCTTGGAACTTCTTCTACAAAGGGTAACCCTCTGGTTGAAATAGTTAAGACTGTTTTATCCCGAAGAATGTGGAACTGTTGCCCCTCTCTGCTACGTCTAGCTTATCACCTATAACTGCTTGGAACATACCATCATGGAATGTTGCTGGCCTCAACTCCAAGCTGGCAGACCTGGACTGGGGGGGCATTTATTGACTCTTGATATCTGTACCCTGCAGGAAACTTGGTGTGTTGAGCCAGTTTATAGGCCGGGGTATACTGCCTTCTTTTGTCAAGCTACTTCTGGTGGCAGAGGCAAGCCAGCTGGTGGTTTAATTTTGTGGTTTAAAAACTCACTAGCCCTTACCATTACGAGGCTTGATATCAACTTGTGTAATATGTTGGGAGTGTCCCTTGCTGGGGAGGGTCCTCATGTCATGTTTTTCATATCTATAACAGGCCGGGGGTCTAACATGTCATCTAGTACTCTGCATGCACTAGAAAATGCTTTAGATACCCTCCCACAGGTTGACAAGGTGATTGCCGCTGGTGACTTTGTTACTTTTTTTTTTGACAATCAATTTTATTGAGTTTTGAATGTAACAACAAACAGCACCGTTCAACGCTACAGTATATAGTATCAGAGTAGGGAGAAGAACACATCACACTGACATTAAGCAACACAAGTGCAGCAATAGTCGTACAGCTGGCAAGCCCACCATTCCATTTCAATCGTCTAGTACCCCGGCCCATTTACCCCACATGCGGCGAAATTTCCCAGGACATCCCCTGGCTACATATAGAGGCCGTTCTTGTGCAGCGCACCAATCCACCCCCCTGCGCCAGCGCCCCAGAGTGGGTGGGGAAGTGTCCAGCCATTGAGCAGCAATGTCTCTTTTGGCAACTACCAATGCAGTATTAAGGAAGCGCTTCTCAGCCCTGGAGCCGTCCAATCCGTCAGTGATACCCAGCAGAACATGTATGGGATCAAGGGGCACCTCCCAGCCCAGGACCTCCGTCAGGTCTTGTGTTAGAGACTCCCAATACCCCTGTATCACGGTGCACAACCACACCATATGGTAAAAGTCAGCGTGAGGGTGGGAGCAGCGGGGGCAGCGGGCGTCCGACCGAAGCCCGCGCGGTTAAGACGCAGGGGTGTAAGGTAGGCAGCATGCAAGAAGTAGACTTGGACCAGACGGAGCCTCGCTGATACCGCAATCATTCTAGGGGCCATCAGGGCATCCCTCCAATCCGCATCCTCCAGAGCCCCAAGCCAGCCCTCCCATTTTTCTCGGAGAAGGGAAAGGGAGTTAGGGGTATTGTTGATGAGTGAGCGGTATATCCGAGAGATCCCACCCTTCCCCAAATCACCGGTCAGGACTTGTGCCTCGGACGGGCTATATTCAGGCAGGGACGTGCCCTCCGGAATATAAGAATGAAGGGCGTGACGCAACTGCAAGTATCGAAAGAATTGAGAAGGATGGAGGGAGTGTCTAGCCTGCAAGTCTTGAAACGATCGGATATGGGTACCATTCCAGACGTCGCCCAGCAAGGTAACCCCGATGAGGTCCCACTGCCGGAACCCAGACAGGGAAGCAACTTCACGAAGCCTGGTGCCACACCACAAAGGAGTGTGTTGAGTCAGTCTCCCTGCCCATTGAGTATGGCGTAGTGACACACGCCAGGAACACTCCGCGTGTGACTTCGGGGAGAGCTCGAGGGACTACGTCTCCGTAGAGCATCCCTTGGATAGAGGAGAAGCCTATGGTGTTAAGTTCCAAACGGTACGCCGGGTCGGACCAGCCGCCGTTAAACCAGTCATGGATCGTGAGGAGACGAGTCGCCAGATAGTAGAGGTAGAGGTGTGTCATTCCGAGACCTCCATCAAAAGGTGGGATTCGACAGTGGGTCAGGGCCAGCCTGGATCTCCGCCCCCCCAGAGGAACCTAGTGGCCAGACCATCCATATCTCGGAACCAAGACCTAGCAAAGGAGAGATGCGTGTTCTGGAGCATGTACAGGAAACGGGGTAAGATCATCATTTTATATAGGGCTATCCTGCCCAGAGGGTTCAGGGGCAACGTGCGCCATTTAAGAAGGTCGGCGTGGACCCGCCGAACCAGCGGGGTGACATTGAGCTCCCAGGCGAGGTCGGGAAGAAGGGAAACCCAGACCCCCAAGTACCTGAAAGACAACCGCCGCAGGGGAATCAACGACTGCCAGTCGAAGCACTCGCGTGTTAAATGCAAGGGAACAAGGACAGACTTGGCCGGGTTAAGCCGTAGGCCGGAAACACCTTCAAAAAGGGCCAGTGCCCGAAGGCAGCGAGGTCCCGACTGGGCCGGGTTAGCCAGGAACAACAGTACATCGTCCGCGTATAACGCAATTTTATCCTCCGCTAGGCCGGGCCACCTCCATCCAGTCAGTGAGTGATCACTGCGGATCAGGCAAGCGAACGGTTCCATTGCCAGAGCAAAAAGAATCGGTGAAAGGGGACAGCCGTGTCTCGTACCCCGCCCAATGGGGAAGGGGCGGGACAGAGCTCCGTTAACGAGGACCTGTGCCCGGGGACGGTGATAAAGTAGTCGCACCAAGTTGAGGAAAGGAGAACCAAAGCCCATCTGGTCCAGCACTGCATCTAAGTAGCTCCAATCAACAGAGTCGAAAGCCTTCTCAAAGTCAGTAAGGAGAAGGGACAAGTATGGAGTCAACAGGTGCCGGTTTGCGAGGGCAAGATGAAGGCGTCGGAGACAGTGCCTAGTTCCTCGGAGAGGCATAAAACCGCATTGGTCTGGATGGACGAGCTGGGCTAGATGTGGCCGTATGCGACTGGCCAATACGGAAGCGAAGATCTTAAGTTCCGTATTGATGAGCGAAATGGGACGGTAGTCTGTACAACTTTGTGAGGGGGTTGGGACTTTGGGATCACTACAATAGTAGCGAGATCCGTCTCCGGCCGGAATGAGCCGCAGCCCACCGCTTCTTTGTACATCTCTACAAGAGGTGGAAGCAGGGTGTCGCGGTAGGATGAATAAAACTCCTGGGGGAACCCGTCCGGTCCAGGAGTCTTACCAGCTGCCAAACGCGAAATGGCTTCCGACACCTCCTCAGGGGTGAGCGGAAGGTCCAGCGCAGCCGCGTCAGAGCCGCCCAGGCGTGGAAGAGAGAATTCTTCCCGCTGGAGGAGGTCGGAAAGGGAAAGATCAGGCGACCGCGCTGAGTAGAGGGTAGCATAATAGGAGGCAAAGCACTGGGCCACTGCCACCGGGGCGCGGTGGAGTGTGCCGTCTGCGCCCGCCATTTCCGGTATGATACGGTTAGCCATAGGGTAAGTGGCGAGGCGGTAAAGGAGCTTCCCATTTTTGTCTCCCCAGCCGTACACGCGAACCACAGAGGAGCGCCAAAGAAGCTTGGCGGCTTCCAGAGAGGTCTGCCTGATCTCATCCCGTAGGAACGCCAGTCTCCGGACCTGGACTTCAGACCTATCCTCGGGGTTCAGCGTCTCAATCAGAGTGGCTTGCGCCTCCAAATGTGTGAGCTGGGAATCACGCGCCGCCCGAGTGAGTTTCAGCTGGCCCTTGGCGAATCCCTGAATGGTGGCCTTGCCAGCCTCCCATAGGGTGCGAGAGGAAGACACCGAGTCATGGTTAGTTGTAAAATAGGTACAGAGTTCGGCACCAATGCTGTCCTTGAACTCCTCATCCTGGAGGAACCAGGCGTTGAGTCGCCAAAGCGGTCGGGAGGATGAGGGAAGGGCCCCTACATGGAGTAACACCGGAGAGTGGTCTGACAGGCCCCTCGGTAGGATAGAGATTGCCTGGAGCGCTCGGCAGTCCTGAACCGGCAGGAAAGCGTAGTCTAGACGTGCATGGGTGTGATGAGAGGCCGAAGTGTGGGTGTAGTGCCTTGCGGTCGGGTACCACAATCGCCAGGCGTCCCCGAGGCCCAGGCTGGTTGTCCATGAGGAGAGGAGACCGGATTGAACAGTCCTGGAAGTAGAAGGAGGGGACGCAGTGTCAAGGCCGGGATCCATGACGGCGTTGAAGTCGCCTCCCACCACGGTCAGGAAAAGGGGCAAAGCCGCAATCAGCGGGGTAAGTCTGCGGAGTGTAGAGGCCAGCAAAGCAGGAGGGGAATAGACAGACAGGAGATTGATCGGGCGATCACCAAGGGTCCCTTCTAAGAGAATAAAACAGCCCTGAGGATCATGTGTCACCTTACGCGCCACTAGGGGAAGAGTACGACGCGCCAGGATCGCCACCCCTCTGGATCCCCTACGAAACCCGGAATGCCAGACAGTGCCATAGCCATAGCGGGCAAGGAAGGGACACTTTTGGCCTAGTAGGTGAGTTTCCTGAAGCAGGAGTATGTCTACCGCCTGGCGCTGGGCATAGCGCAGAACGGCTGCGCGTTTAATCTTGTCCAGTAGGCCATTAATGTTCCAGGACATAAGGCGGAGCGGTGAGAGCGCGTTAGATTCGCCGGTCAGGAGGAGGCCATGGGGGGGAGTCGGGGTGCGCAGCAGCATAGCTGGGATTCTGGAAGCATGGTATCGCTCAGAGCTCGCAAATAAGGTAGCATAGCAGTGTATGAGATGCGTTCACCCAGATGAAAGGAAACAGACGGTGCAAACAAAATAAAACCTGAAAAATAAAACGAACGGGAGCCGAAGCTCCAACCCTTCCCAACCCCCCACCCCACACTTCAGGAACGGAAGCATCTGTTGCCCAAACAATAACCAGGAACTGGAACACCAAGCTAAAAACGCTTGGAAACTGGGACAGATGTGGAGGACCCCTCCTCATTGCAGGATGTTCTTGTCTTATACCATCGATGAACAGTTAGTGACCAAATGGGTTACTGATCTCAGTCTCAGCCACTAGACACGGACGGCCCCGACCAGGAACCCAGACAACAAAGAAAGGACAGGCATCACATGATGTGTTCAGGCCGGTCCGGTGAGAAGTGTTGGGCTACGGGAAAGATCCGTGTCCGGAAGATCTATCAAGGACGGTCGAGGCGAGGCCGAGCTGGGATCCGAACGGCCCAGGGAGCCAGATCGCCGCCTGGCTGGAGAAGTCTCTCTGGATGGTCCCTGCGTGCGGCCCTTTGAGGGGCCCATTGGAGAGGCAGAGTGCGCCCGTCGCTGGCCCCTACGCCTCCCGGAGCGCCTGCGCCGCGGTCGAAGTACCGGCATGTCCCGCCGAGCGCCGCTGATGGTAGTGGGTTGAACCTGATCGTGGACGGGCATCCGCAGCAGGCGTTCTTCTGTCGCCCATGTCCATGCCTCCTCCGGAGTCTCAAAGAAGAGGGATTTGTCTAGAAAGACCACACACAGTCGCGCCGGGAAGAGGAGCCTGTATTGAATGTTAAGCGAGCGCAGCTTCTGCTTGACCTCACCAAAGGAACGGCGTTGAGACTGGACCTCCCGGGAGTAGTCAGGGAAGACCATTATCGTCAGGTTGTCATGCTTAAGAGGTTGTTTCTTCCGGGATTCGGCCAAGATAGCGTCTCTGTCTCGATAGTTGAGAATTCGCAGGATGATTGGTCGCGGGGGGGCACCCGGCTGCGGCCGGGGAGTGAGCGATCTGTGGGCCCTCTTAATCGTGAACCAGGGGAGAGCGCTCCCTCGGGCATCCAAGAACGTATCCAACGCTCCACAAAGTCCGCTACCCGCCCCTGTTCCATGCCCTCAGAAAATCCAATCAGGCGAAGGTTGTTGCGGCGGGCGCGATTTTCTGCATCTTCAGCCCGCCGGTGGAGCTCCTGTGTGTGAGACTGGAGCCGGTTCACCTGGATCTTGAGTTGCTGAACATCGTCTTCCACGGCAGACACACGGGATTCCGCCTCCTTAATCCGGGTGTTCGCATTGCGGAGGTCCTGTCGGATCAGCGTTATGTCTACTCGAGCCTCTGCAATCTTGCCTTCAACCAAGGATTGCGACGCCTGGATCGCCTGAAGGATAACGGAGAGGTCGGGCGCGGCCGGGGCCCCCGCACCAGTAGGACCACCGGCGGCCCCAGCCTCAGTGGTGGTAAACCGATCCATCTTGGTCTGGGTAGCCGGAGTCTTGGGTACCTTATCTCGGCCCATGGCGGCCCCCCGGTAGGGTGAAGAGGAGCGCCGGCCCCCCGGGCAGACCGGCCAGAGAGGCTGAAAGAAAGGGGTCCTGGGTGCAGCCGGGTCTAGCCGCCCACTCCACTCCAAGCGAATTCTGCGGGGGCTCCCGCGGACCACGGGACAATAGCGGACTCGTCGGGTCACGGGTCTACAATACAGGGGGTCTGCGGCCTCACCATGGCATGATCTAGATGACACGGGCGCCAGGAGCCGATGGAGGGCCCCCGACCGGGATCCCCCGCCGCTCGAACCGTGCGGCTGACCCGAGACCCCAGGCCGCGGCTGCAGCTCGAATCAGGCGAGCCGGGTCAGGAGAGCAAGACCAGGCAGTCCGGGCCAGCGCCAGTCCCTCCTCTGACACCCGACCCGCAGGACCAACCACAGGCCCCTGCCGGTCAAGCCAAGCGCCACTGCCCGAGGCGGCAGTCGAGGAACCCCCAATCCTCCAGGACCCCAGGTGCGGGGGGAGGGAGGAAGCCCAACGGGCACGATTCAGGCCCAGGGGTGTCACACACCTCCCCCCTTCCGCCCGATCGACGGCCGATCTCCCCTCAGAAGACCGCACCCCCAACGCAGCTTGAACACCTCCTCACCTCGCAGCCACCATCACCAAACGGAGGGGGGGGGAGAAGGCAGGCAGCGGTCCGCAGACACCTCCACAGCACGGTCTAGGTCCCCAGGAGGGCCCAGCAGTCCCACCGCCTCCTCCAAGATCCGCCAGGCCGCCAACAGAGTCGCAGGCAGCCGCGCTCACCACCGCGTCCGACCCGTAGTCTCAGCCTTTCAGGGCCCCCTCCCGGAGCAAGGTGGCGGCCCCCCCGGCAGGAAACCAGTCCGCTGGCACGCCGGGAGGCAACGAAAACACTCCAGGTCCAGCAGTCAGGTCCCGCGGGACGAAGCCAGGTAGGCCCCAGGGCTCCCAACAGTCAGTGGGAGCTCCCCGAAGCGGCGGGCCGCCTCACCGGCCCCGGCCGCGTAGGCCGCCCCGCGCAGCAGGAGAGCAGGTCCGCAGTCTCGCCGGCCGGTTTCAGGAGGCCGGCGACTCAGCGCTCCGTATCGGCGCACTCAGGATGCAGGGCCGTGCAGTGAGCTGTCGGCCGCGGTGGCAGCCGCCCTCTTGAACGGGGCCGTAAAAGGATCGGAGCTTGAGAGCGCCCTCCGCCTCAATGAGCACAAGGCAGCACTTCCACAAAGCCCTCCATCCCTCCAGGTGACCGGGTCAGGGATTTCAGGGGTCACTCATGTCCTGATGGCGGGCGAATGCAGAGCGGATGACGGAGGGGTCCGGAGCACTCCTAAGGTGCGACCGCCATCTTGACCGCTCTTGGCCACGCCCCGACTTTGTTACTTTTGAGCCCCTAGGTTCTGCACCCTCTAATTTTACAGAAGAAAAAGATGCTGTCCAAGGTGTCCTACAGTTAGATCGGACCTCAGTTAAGAGTTGCTACTCGGTTGCTACACAGCTGCTAAGTTTATCTCTTCATTTTGGCCTTAGGGCCTGTACTGGCAGAGTCACCTCAGATTATAGGGGTGCTCGTACATTTAAGCACATGTCACAAAAGAGCTGCATTGGTTATGATTTTCTGACTCTACCACTGTGGCCCTCTTTTATGGACATGTTGATTGCTGATCGCTTTGATAGTGACCGTAATACTCTCTATTTGACTCTCAGTAGACTTGAAACTGGTGTCCACCTGGGTTGTATCTCCAAATCTAGGGCTGAACCATTACTCACAAATAACAAGCGGGCCCTAAAATGGGAGACAGTCTGCAAGAACCCAGACAGGTTGGCCCAGATTTACAGCCTGGTGGCTGATGCCATGGGTGTCTGTGGATTGAAACTCCTGACCCTGTGGTTATCCCCAAGTCTCATAAAAAATTGTTCAGGTCACCTGTGGGCCCACTTTGTAAGGTTGGTTGTAGGGCTCCCAGGATACACTCTTGTTGTGCACGGTTCAACAGTCAATGTAGGAAACTAAGACACACCCTTATCCAAAGTTTGAAAGCTGGAAACAAGCTAGCTATTTCTAGCACCAGGAAGGAGTACAAGGAGGCACTTTCGTGGGCTGAACAGGATTCGGAGCGTGGGTTGTGGGAGGTCCTGGTTGCAGCCATTCGGATAGGTGACACCAAGTCATTCTGGGGAATAGTGGCTCATGGTAACCGAAACGTAGTCACCAGTGTGGAGTACAACATACAACCACAGATTTGGGTGGATCACTTTTCTAGCATCTATGCAGCCAAGCCCATCTGTGGAACCAGTGAATTGGCAAATGTGGTTGCCGGTGGCATACACACTCCTCTGTCCTTTGAGTTTAAGGAAATCGTGGAGGCAATTATGGCTCTACCCACTCACAAAGCCCCAGGTCCTGATTCTATCCCTAGGGATTTATTTAAGGCTGAACCTTTGATTTGGGCCACTTATTTTCAGCTGCTCGACCTCTCTTTGCTTGGGAGTAGCCCTATCCCAAGCTCTTGGCAAACTGCCAAGATTGAGCTATTCACAAAAAAGGTAGTAAAGATTATCCTGGAATTATAGGCCCATCAGCCTTATCGATACCTCTCAGAAACGTTCCACCCCCCCCCCGACTTATCCTGGGGCAGTTATCGGACTGGGTCATGGATAATTCCATTCTATCAGAGTTTCAGATGGGCTTCTGAAACAGGGTTAGTGCGGTGGACCAAATGATCTGCTTCCGTTGCCTCGATTAGAAAACTGTAACACTTTATTTTATTTGCAAAGTTTTATATAGCGCTGGCTAGACCCGGAGGTATCAGAGCGCTTTACATGAGGATCAGTGAGTTACAGGTTACATAATTACATAGACAAGCATAGACATAGGAGAAAAAAAACATGGGATTACACAATAATGTGAGTTATTAGCGCGTACACACGTCTTATGGGGAGTGAAAAGGTAGAGGGGAATGGTAAACAGGGGTAGGGAAAGCAGGTAGGAAAACACAACGGGGAGGCGAGGAAAACAATGTCCGATGTCCGGCTGGGTAGGTGCCGGCCAAGGGGT
This sequence comes from Calotriton arnoldi, assembly GCA_963921515.1. Classification (NCBI taxonomy): domain Eukaryota; kingdom Metazoa; phylum Chordata; class Amphibia; order Caudata; family Salamandridae; genus Calotriton; species Calotriton arnoldi. The sequence continues at coordinate 2,024,710 of CAWUFW010000742.1, forward strand.
GAACCAGAGCCAAACTCCTCTATAGCTGCATAGGACAGCTCCACCGGGCATCAGCCAAGGTTGCTCGGGCACCGCGGTAAGTATAGAAAGTTAAGGTTTCCGCCCAGGGGGCATCGTCAAACACTTGACAAAGGCCACTTAAATGTGGTTTTTGTTAACCTAAAATCAGCTTTTGATTTCATCCCTAGAGGCAAGTTGTGGGAGGTTTTGAAGGAAATGGGTGTCCCTGACAACCTTCTGTCTGTACTAATTAGGTTTGATGCGCATAACTCGGCTATGGTTAGATATGGCACCATTTATGAGCTTACTGACTCCTTTAACATTAGCTCTGGTGTTCGTCAGGGTTGTGTGCTGACCCCTATATTGTTCATGATCTACATTAACGACCTAGTGCATGAACTCAACTTCCTGGCAATGATGCACCTAAATGGGCTCATAAAATTGCAATGCTGCTCTTTGCAGATGACACGCTACTAATACCTAAAACCCTACATGGTCTGCAAGCAATTGTGGATCGTTTCCTACATTTTTGCAGCACACAAGGCCTTGAGCTTACCATTAATAAAACAAAGTTTTGGTGATTAATCTGTACAAATTAGCCTGGTCTAAGATTGTGGCGGAGTGTGTTGCCCTTGAACAAGTCCAGAAGTTTGTATATTTGGGGCTTGTTTAACCCATAAAATGAGCTGCTCCACACAAGAAAAAGCGCACTGAAACTCCAACAGGAAGCTGGGGTTGTATCTAAATTGTGCATGAAGGCCCACACACATTCTTTTGCCCCAGTGATGGAGAGTTACAATTTTAAAGTGAAAAGCTCAGTTAATGTATGGTGCAGAATTCTGGGGACATCCTGTGTCCGATGAACTCTGTAAAATAGGTTTGTGAGGAGTGTTCTTAACCTCCCGCAGATTGCCCCTAGTCTTCCCCAGCTCCTACACCTGGGTCCTTATCCTATTAATCATGCCGTTATGCTAGAGCCATCTTGTATTGGCATAGACTCTGGTCCACATGGGAACTGGAATCCTACAGAACTTCAATTAAGGCGCTCCTAAACTTCCTGGGGTGGGAAAAGATCACCTGGCTTGCTCACATCAAGTCCTTGCTTCACGCACTTGGTATGTCCTCCCTCTGGGATTCACCAGGTACAGCAAAGTCCATCCCTTGCTCTGTGATTAAAAACCATTTAAAGGAGCACATGTGGCGGAGGGAACTGAAAATTGTCAAAGCAGGGAGTATGACTGATTTATTTATGGATATTAAGATTAAACCTGCTTATGAACTGTTCTTTGACACTCTCCCTGGCTGTACTCTGTTACAACTCAACCTAAAATGGAGGTATGGGATCCTCCTGGTGAATAGTTTGCGTTAAGTGGGTCGCAAAGTATTGTAGCTCGAGCATATGCCCCTCATGTAACCTGACAGAAGAAACCCTCCACCACTTTGCTTTCTTTTGTCCCGCTCATGCCAAACCCCGTAACCAATGTTAAAACCTTTGTGCAAACTCCTGGGCTTTTGGCAACATGTGCCTACACTTCACATTCTGCATTTCGACACCAGCGAGGTTATTGGGGTTGCTATGAACAAGTTCCTCCACGCTGCCTGGCTTTCTCGCATCTGTAGTGTCCAATAATGAAGTATTAATTCTTGTGTGTCTTCCATCGGAGCATTTTTTGGAGCCGATCGCACTCTGTATTTAAGTTGTATTATTTATTAGTCACTCTTATAACATCAGAATTATTTTTGCTGCTCTGTGTTTTGCTGTATGCTATTTCAGTAATGCGGCATTGACTTTTTTCTATGCACTGGCTTCGATCTACCGTTTTAATTTCATTAATGCTTTTACCCCGATTTTATCCACACATTGCATTTCAGATAAATGTGTTTTATGGATTTTTCTATCCGAAATAAACATGTTAAATAACCATTTGTCTAAACCTGGATTTATCCAAGACTAGGGTAAACCTCACTCGGTGCTCCCTTGGGCTGAAGCAGATCCTATGTTATGTGCACCATGTGAGACCAGGAATGAAACACTTAGGACCTTTGCCACAGGTTGCGGTTGCACCAGCTCTACCCAGTGTTTTTTTCTCACCCCTGAAGCGCGTTCTGAGACAGCAGTTTTTATCACTTTATAAAAAATAAAATTATAGTTGGGTAAAAACAAGTAGCTAGTATCAAATGTAAGCCTAAGAATGCATTGTGGTGCAAACAAGTTAGCTACTACAAATATGTGCATTACCTCTGAAGGTGTTTTTTTTTTTTTTTTTTTTTTTTTACAGAGTTTTATATAGCGCGAACTTGACCCGAATCTGGTATCAGAGGCTTTACATAGCACCAGTTACGTTACATGAGGACACATTCATTTTTGTTAGGCACCGGGAGATTAAGTGATTTGACCATAATCACAGGATGTTCAGCGTCATAGCCGAGACTCAAACCCTGTTCCCCAGATTCGAGGTCGTCCGCCCTAGCCGTTAGGCCAACTCCTCTCCCCAGTATGAAGTTTTCCAAAATGAAAATCTAGTTTTTTTTAGAGCCATCACTGTACATGTAAACCGCAACAAATTCCTAGAAGTGTAAATCTTGCACAGGTTTAAGTTAATGATTGCTATTATGATAGCATGTAAATTCTAAAGTATCTATTGTTAGCAGTTTTGGTGACCTGCTTATCATATTCATATGGAACTACAAACACAAGCCAGTCCTTACTGGAACTGTATGAAGCCTAAACTATTACGAACGACCAATTTGATACACAAACTGTTTAACACTTCACAAGTCACCCGGGAAGATAAATAATGGGGAAATACATTACCATGGGGGCTTCCCCGTGGTGAGCTAATTTCACATCAATCACTTCTCCATTTTTTTCACCATAACTTCCACATAGAACATTTCAGATGTGATGTAGCAACCTTTTCCTGTGGGGCTAATGTGATATTCCAGTCTAAAAGAAAGGAAAAATTTAGGATTCAAAGCTTTACTTTCCATTATTCAGCTACATTCCTAAAAAGATATTTCACTTTAAAACACCGATAGTATTAGAATCATCATAAACGTAAAATATGCAGACTAAACCACAAAGATTTATCTTACCTTACCCTAATAACCACTTACTAAGATTACATTGTGTGTGTGTTTTGGTATGGTATTTGACTTCACTATGATTAGTACACTGGATTAAAAACATTATTTTAGCTTGCCAGTGTAAAAATAATATTGGGGATAGGGGCATGCCAGTACCTTAAATGCAGCACTTATTCACTGTGATCCGGTTCTTCAATGTCCCTTAAAGTTCCTGTGACTGATTATGTTATATACTTGTAAAAGGCACATCTGGTCTTGTACGTGCATGTTCTTAAATATTGCACCAAACCCAGATGTGCAGAGACAGCTACCATTCTTAAATGAGTAAGTGATGCATCTTTAACCACCCTCTTCCCCTCACTGCTCCAGACAGATTACACCTCCCCCCCGCTCCCCTCACCCGGTTGTCATTTGAGGAAGACTAGAAGTGAAGCACTGTGCAGAAACTTCGTACTTATTTTTTTGGTCTCGCCTGAGCCAGCGCGCATGCGTTGCCCTGCGAGGCTTTTAGTAAGGGCTTTAAACTCGAAACACTCATGCGTGTGCTTTTTTTTTATCTCCCCGCTATTGGCCTTTGCGTGCGTCTTTCTAAGAAAGGCAGCATGCAATTGGCCCAAGGCGCGTGCATGTCCCGCCTTCTCTCTCCCCTGGCCTAGGGTGCTCGGGAGCGAGCAGCAGCGCGGGCGTGTGCCATCTGTTTTTAATTATCAGGGCGGCGCGCAGTGTGTCAGATGGAGGACAGGCTGCATTCCAGTCTCAGGTTACTTGCCCTTCACAGCAGGCACCCGCTTTTATAAACCTAGTGGTAGGCTGCTCCTAATTAGCAACAATGCCGGGCGCATTTGTGTTTTTTTTTAGCATACTAAATAATGTTGGCACACGTGCCTACATGTTACATAATGTATACACAAATGTTGTAGACTATATTTTACCATGAGAGACATTTTGGTATGTTGCATCTTTGACTAGGTCCATATGGAGCAATCGTCCTCGCAAGACTGACATCCCAGAGACCAGGGACCCGGGTTCAGCTGTGTAACAGCATCCCCCACTCTGCCTCACTCCGCCTCACTGTTCCTTACAGTGCCTCATTTCACCTTATTGTGCCCCAGGCTCTGTACACGGGCTCAGCTGTGTAACAGCATTCCCCACTCTGCCTCAGTGCCACATAATTATATGCTACATAATTACACTGCACTCAATGCAACATACACTCCAAATAATACCACTCAGTGCCACATAATTACACTCAACACAATTACACTCTACTGAATGCAACATACACTCCACACAATACCACTCAGTGCCACATAATTACATGCTACATAAGTACACTGCACTCAATGCAACATACACTCCAAATAATACCACTCAGTGCCACATAATTACACACCACATAATTACACTCTACTGAATGCAACATGCACTCCCATAATACCACTCAGTGCCACATAATTACACGCCACATAATTACACTGCACTCCATGCAACATACACTCCATACAATACCATTCAGTGCCCCATAATTACATGCCACATAATTACACTCTACTGAATACAACATACACTCCCCATACCACTCAGTACCACATAATTACGTACCACATAATTGCACTCTACTCAATGCAACATAAATACACTCCACATACCACTCAGTGCCATATAATTACACGCAACATACTTACACTCTACTCAATGCAACATAAATACACTCCACACAATACCACTCAGTGCCACATAATTATATGCTACATAAATACACTGCACTCAATGCAACATACACTCCAAATACCACTCAGTGCCACATAATTACACTCTACTGAATACAACATACACTCCCCACACTCAGTACCACATAATTACGTACCACATAATTGCACTCTACTCAATGCAACATAAATACACTCCACATAAAACCACTCAGTGCCATATAATTACATGCCACATACTTGCACTCTACTCAATGCAACATAAATACACTCCACATATTACCACTCAGTGCCACATAATTATATGCTACATAATTACACTGCACTCAATGCAACATACACTCCAAATACCACTCTGTGCCACATAACTACACGCCACTGCATGCACCATACACTACACACAATACCACTCTGTGCCACATAATTACACTGCACTCAATGCAACATACACTACAAATACTACCACTCAGTGCCCCATAATTACACACCACATAATTACACTCTACTGAATACAACATACTCCCTATACAACTCAGTACCACACAATTACATGCCACATAATTGCACTCTACTCAATGCAACATAAATACACTCCACAGACCACTCAGTGCCATATAATTACACGCAACATACTTACACTACTCAATGCAACATAAATACACTCCACATAATACCACACAATGCCACATAATTATATGCTACATAATTACACTGCACTCAATGTAACATACACTCCAAATAATACCACTCAGTGCCACATAATTACACTCTACTGAATGCAACATACAATCCACAAAATACCAATCAGTGCCACATAATTGCACGCCACATAATTACACTCTACTGAATGCAACATACACTCCACACAATACCACTCAGTACCACATACTTACACGCCACATAATTGCACTCTACTCAATGCAACAAATACACCCCACATAATACCACTCAGTGCCATATAATTACACGCCACATACTTACACGCTACTCAATGCAACATAAATGCACTCCACATAATACCACTCAGTGCCACATAATTATATGCTACATAATTACACTGCACTCAATGCAACATACACTCCAAATACCACTCAGTGCCACATAATTATATGCTACATAATTACACTGCACTCAATGCAACATACACTCCAAATAATACCACTCAGTGCCACATAATTACACGTCACATAATTACACTCTACTGAATGCAACATACGCTCCACACAATACCACTCAGTGCCACATACTTACACACCACATAATTGCACTCTACTCAATGCAACATAAATACACTCCACATACCACAGTGTCACATAATTATATGCTACATAATTACACTGCACTCAATGCAACATACACTCCAAATACCACTCAGTGCCACATAATTACTCCACTCAATGCAACATAAATACACTCCACATAATACCACTCAGTGCCAAATAATTACAAGCCACATACACACTCTACTGAATGCAACATACACTCCACACAATACCACTCAGTGCCACATAATTACACGCCACATAATTACACTACTGAATACAATATACACTCCCATAATACCAATCAGTGCCACATAATTGCACGCCACATAATTACACTCTACTCAATGCAACCTAAATACACTCCACATAATACCACTCAGTACCACAGAATCACACGTCACAATTACACTATTCAATGCAACATAAATACAATCCACATATTACCACTCAGTGCCACATAATTACATGCCACATAATTACACTCCACTGAATGCAACATACACTCCACACAATACCACTCAGTGCCACATAATTACACGCCACATAATTACACTCTACTGAATACAATATACACTCCCATAATACCAATCAGTGCCACATAATTGCACGCCACATAATTACACTCTACTCAATGCAACCTAAATACACTCCACATAATACCACTCAGTACCACAGAATCACACGTCACAATTACACTATTCAATGCAACATAAATACAATCCACATATTACCACTCAGTGCCACATAATTACATGCCACATAATTACACTCCACTGAATGCAACATACACTCCAAATACCACTCAGTGCCACATAATTACACACCACATAATTACACTCCACTGAATGCAACATACACTCCACACAATACCACTCAGTGCCACATAATTACACTGCACTCAATGCAACATACACTACAAATACCACTCAGTGCCACATACTTACACGCCACATAATTGCACTCTACTCAATGCAACATAAATACACTCCACATAATACCACACAGTGCCACATAATTATATGCTACATAATTACACTGCATTCAATGCAACATACACTCCAAATAATACCACTCAGTGCCACATAATTACAGGCCACATAATTACACTCTACTGAATACAACATACACTCCCCATACCACTCAGTGCCACATAATTACACGCCACATAAATGCACTCTACTCAATGCAACATAAATACACTCCACATAAATGCACCCTATACTACATACCACCAATCAACATAAATGCACTCCACATCATGACACAATTTCACTTAACATAATTTCACTCAACACCACAGTTCCAGGCCACACAATCCAACTCCACACATTTCCAATACACACCGCATAATTACACACTAAACACATTTCAACTCCAGAACTCCACAATCCACAACGTACCTCCAATCCACACCATATAGTGTCACCACCTGAGCACCAAACATCATTCACCACCACCATTTTGCATCAGCGCACCACCTAAGCATCACGTCAGTCTGCCCTTGGAACTCTGGCATCTGTTGATTCTCCCCTAGTGTCCGTCCGCTGCTCGTGTTCTAATTAAATTACTGTTTTCCAACCTCCACTCCCCGTTATTTATGTTCCGCTCCCCATAACAACAACATTTATAACAAACAAGCATGAGAACAGGCAGGAAGAAGTTGCCAGCAGTGCAAGTACAAAAAAACTAGAAGACATTTTTTATTTTTAATCAGGTTTTTCAGTTGTATATAATGTTATCTTCGTTTGTATAAAGGTAACAAAAATGCTTAACACTTTTTATTATAACTTTTCAACATGATGCACAGCAGCCACAATGCTCTACAACATAGCCAAAAGTTCTGGCTAAATACATAAGGTCCCAAAGGTGAGACCTATTGGCTATGCCAATGCTCGTTTTTATTTGGTTTTTGTACAAAGTTCAACGTAAACAAGCCAGTACAGCTAGGTAGATAAAGTTGCACCTCAATGGGTTTCCTGAACCACCAGATTGAAATCCTAGGTCGGATCTTCATGATGTTGGCAAAATATTCACCCTAGTCCTGCCCATCTGCCCATAGGATTGGTGTGTGAAGAGCCATGGTCGCGCTAAAGCATTTGATCAGTTGGTCCTGAAATATGGATGAAGAAAGGGGAATTAGAGCTGGTGCCTGATAGCGTCACCAGAGATGTGACAATGCTGAAGCTGCCATATATCACACTGGGGTACCATGACCCTTCACCCTGTAAATTCGTCTCTGATCAGAAATAAGCATGTGGTGCTAGCAAGTCCAGTTGCTGCTTATAGCAGTAGACCGATAGTAGGTGCGCTAAGAAACCGGAACATGTGCTACATAGACCGGCAACAAATAGGCTTTTCTGTCTAGTGTCCAGTGCCAATTTGCTCTGACCTGACTGCTTCTATAAGTAGCTGCCCGAAGTGAGTGCACCAGAAAGAAACTGATGGATGAGCAACTAGCCTCCTTTCTTTAACATGCGGTGCCTAATTTGTAAAACAGTAAGTGCCGGTGCTTAAAATTCTGCTCAGAAGCATTCAGCTGGTGCAATTAAATTTTGCGCACTGAATACCAAGGCTGCGTAGTCTTAAATCCACCTCATTTTATTATTATTTTTTAAATAGGTTTTTATTAAATTTTCAACTTATACCAGCTAGTTTCCAAACATAGATGTCATTGCATAAAAGTAGCATTTGTCATGGAACATACGGTACAATATCATAGGTACAGCATTGATCACTGAAACCGGCGCTAACGAAATGTAAAAGGCAGTGTATGCATATACTGTACAACTGTGTTTGTGAGTGCACCCGTGTTTCTTCCCTGGTTCCATAGTTCATAGTGTGTGTTAGCGCTATGGTATACTGCTGCTCCTTGTCTCGTGGGGTAGAGTGGCGGCCGATAACGGTATAGGGACAACTCAAACCATAACAGGTTCTATATAACAGGCTCAGAGTTCCCTGCCAGCTTCCCCATTTAAAATGTCACATGTGTTATTGTCTATGACCACTGTTTGTGTACTCACTCGCTATTCGGCACTGCTTGAGATGCAAATGTGTATGCCACCTACTGCCGCCAACCTCGGAATTCTGTTAGATTAATTCTGTTGTGTCTTACATCCACCTCATGCCTCTATAATTCACTACCAGACACTCGCGTCCCCTTGCTCTCTCTTGCTGGCTCCTGCTTGCACTCAATGTGACGGTTTTCCACATTTCTCTTCCTCGGTCTTTCTGCGTTTTCCCTCTGTTGCTTGAGGTAAATGCCTGAGCCGAAAAGTAAGTGCCAGTCCCCAAAAATGAATGCCGTTGGGCCCCCCATGCCAACCACCGGCTCAAATTAAGCACTGTTCACCAAGCTACAGCTCTTCTCAGTTGATGGGATGATTTAGTAGAACCTTTCAGGGGTGGAAGACTTGCAAAAGGTCTGTACTGCCACACGTTTCTCTCCTGTGTGATGCAAGAATAGTTCATTCTCCCGCCATAAGACAGAGTGATTCACCTGGTGGTTGTCCATTAGCAATGCATACCTATTAGAAATATCAAAATATTATCATGGAACGTCAATGGTCTCCGAAATTAAAAGGAGTCAATAATGGATTCTCCTAAAGCAACAAAACAATATAAAGAACTGGCATATGTCGAGAGGTTAGGTAGGAAGAAACGCGAGAAGGTATTGAGATCCCATCTTTTAAATAGAGATTTGACTCAAACACAACGTCTTAATGCAGACTTAAGCCCAATGCTCATTTAATTAAGATCTGCCAAAGAGATATAATTAATTCAACTACTGGGGTTGGGAAGGAAAACTGCTTATGAGCGGGTGATTTCAATTAAACAAATTGTTCAGATCACTAATGGTTGAAAGTGAGAAAAAAACATGTTATATGATGTCAACAGATCAGTTCCAGTTAGTGCGAGGTGATCTATTGCAACCTAAAGAATAAATCTACAGTGGGGAAAACAGAGGAGTTATATGGCAACCCAGCTTGCCTAGCATTTAGGTAAACTTATCAGAAAGCTTTAGGCTATTAATGCAAATGTGGAAATAGCAACTCAGTAGACGTTCCGAGTTTCCACATCCTCAATTGGTCGCAAACAGACCATACAAATGATATGCTTCCTCAGAGCCAATTCACATTGGAAAAATCCTCTTTTTACATCATAAAGAAAGTTAATCAAGCCCCAATCTTTAACCAACTCAGACACAATGTGGAATCTCCACCTGTTTGCTGGAAGAGACTGAGGAGGTCACAGAAAAAAAGGTACTGGCCTCTCCCAAAAGCCTTGGTATTTTATTGGGTAATATTTATAAAACATGCCAGAGACCTAATGGTTTGAAGAGAGAAGAAAAGAAATGTCTTGTGCTTTAAGCAACAAGTTCTCCAGTGCCTGAAGAATTTTCTTTAGATTTAGAGATACAATTTATTTTATAATTTGGCTAAGTGCCAGATTTCATTATTTGAGGCCTTGATACGTTTTAGCCTGATTCATACGCATCCCTACTCGCGGATGAGCAATATCTTTCTATGTGGGATGGGCCTGGTGTGCCAGAAATACTTAAAAATGAAATGAGTTATCCTCTGCACAGGGTCAACTTTAATTACTCAGGAAATCCAATCTATGAGTGAGATAGTTCCATGGACCCTGGTGGATCGGAGCTTTGAGAACAAGTTTAAGCAAATTTAATTATCTGCAAAACTTGAATTTTTTCAAAGATTATATTTTCTTGTAAAATTCTGCACCCGAGAAAAAAACTCTTCATCAAATGAATGCCTGATACTAAGCATAAGTGAGAAATCCCAAGCTGCTGTGGCCGAAAATAGACTATCCAGGAAGAAAATATGTCTTCACTATGGGCATCCAAGGTCTATAGCAGCATCAAATTCACTAATACACATCATAATGCCAGCTTAATAGAAGAAAAATCAATTTTTACCCCTGCACACTTTATAGGACCTCACATCCCTAAGATGAATATTGCATGTCTTAACGATGGAGGCTGTGGTACAAGAGGATCCATGAAAGCAGATGAGATCCACATGTCTACAGACTGTGAAACTCTCAATCAGTACTGGGAGCTCCGCAATGTTTGGTGTCTTTGATTAATAGAAGGGTTGTTCTTGGAATGAGAGAAAGGAAAATTGTTCACAATTGTGAAAAAATTATAAACACTATGTCACAATACATAGCCATTACAAAACCTGTGAACAGTGCTGAATTTTAGCCAGTGGTTTCCAGTGCTGGGCACCAAATTGTCAACACCGCAGTCTGTCACACGGTGGTGCTGCTCATCTAATTTAGAGATGAGCAGAACGGTTGTCTATGAATACAATATACATAAAACATTACTAATACCTGCCTCACCCGCTATTCCTTTAGCGTTGGGACCTCAAATAATCTGAACTATTGCACTTGCAGGCGAGAGAGATGGTTAGTTGTTTTGGCAGCAATGACAGGGTCAATGGGTGGTGCAAGCTGCAGTGGCCTCCTGGTCAGGGCCCTGGCACTTATTTGACAAATTAAGCACTGCCTGTGAAAAGTGAAAAAGGGAAGGATGTCTAACATCAATTTTTCTCCAGCAACATCTAGACCACTGATCAACTACTTGAGCAACACTGTGTGTAAATATTTGTCTGTACAGTTAGTGGACAAAAAAAATACATCTTCTAGCTGTGTCTTGCGATTACATTCTTTGGCATTAGGGAAAGGAAAGACACTGTTTTCCACCTCTCCTGAGTGAAATATCGGAGAACCACACAAATCCTTTGCTGCCACTTGGTACCTGTACTAAAAGGTGGCAATTGCCACCTATTCTAGTAGACCATCTAGTATCTTAACACCTCAAAATGTCAATCCCCTGCAAATTTCCTAAAAAGTAGCCACTGGATGGAGATGAAGACTAAAGGGGTCATTACGATGGCGGAGGGCCTGCCACCGCCAGCCGGTCGGTGGCGGGCCCTCCGCCATCGTACTGATGTTTCCCCCCCTGCCATATTATGATGGCGGGGAATCGTTGGTTAAGCGTGGCGGTCATAAAGACCAACCGCCACGGTTCCGACAGGCGATCCTTTTCCGACTGCCTGGCGGAACAAAAACATTGACCAATATTGCGGCGGTGTCTTGCAGGCACTGCCATAGGGATTATGATCTCCCTTTCCTCCGTTCGTTTTGCAGCGGACAATCCGCAGCAAAATGAATGCCAGAAATGGATTTGGGGGCCCGTAGCGGGCCCCCCTCAATCCCAGGTGCAGGGACATGTACCCTGGGGGGCACCTATGGTGCCCCCCTACATATCCCTGCCCCATGTGGCAGGCACCACAGGGTGCCTGCCAAGTAGTGCAGGGATGTGTCTGCACCCTCTATTTTGCATTGTGGCGGGGGCTGTTGACCGCATCCCCGCCACAATGCAAAATATTGGTGATGCGGCTGCCGTGGTGGCGGTCGCATCGTGATCAGGATTGTGGGGAGGCCGGCTCCTAGGCGGCCGGTCCCAAATCTGTAACGATGGCGGACGGACTCCGTCCGCCATCGTAATGAGGCCCAAAGTTTTTGTATTCAGTTATAATAAGCTACCTGGTAAACCCATTTATCAGTCATTTGAATTCTATAGCAGCGTAGCTTCTAGGTGGCTGGCAGACTTCATCCAGCCAACTTAACATAATGGGCCAAATGGAATCCACTACCTACCAACCGTTGCTGCAGACTTAACTATGAAAATAATTACACGGAAGTAGGTTACATTTACTCTAAATGACCTGGAAAAATAACGTAGCAATACAACACTAGCAGAGCTAACAATGAAGGCATAAAACAGAAGCAACTTCCTTTAAGATTTTAAGGCACTTGAACAATGTTGGGACTAGTTACAAAGGTAAGTTGCACTTGTGAATAATTTACACACGTAATTTACTCTTACACTTTTAAGTAACTTTACCACTTTTGACTATTCACTAAATCAGGGAGTAAAGTAACTCAAAAGTGTAGTCTTCCACATCTCCACCCCCTGAAAAATGGTAAGGAGCCAAATCTACGAGTGCAAGTTACTACAGCCAAAAAAGAAACAGTAGTAACTCCAGCAACACACATGGCATATCACGGATACTACATCACTCTCCCATAGAAAATAATGGAGACATGGGCTTAAAATAAACCCATTAGGAACAAATGTTAAATGTAATTTTTTTTAAATTGTTCGAATATAAAATAAATGTAATTCAATGTACACGTTTAAAAATATTCTTCAATTATATAATATTTCAACAACCTTTTTCCAATGTATAAATTAATGTAATAAAAAAATAGAAACTGCATTTATTTAGTTCTATACAGAACTCGAAAATTAATGCATAATAAAAATCTGTTTTTACTTCAGGTGGGAATTTTTTTTTTGATTGAAATTTCAGAAACATTATTTTTATTTAATATGAATTTAAATCATTAAAGATTTAATTCAAAATTAAGTAAATAGTTTCTAGTAATATTTTGTTCTACATTTTAAATACATATATTTAAATAAATATATACAATTCATTTACATTAACATTTACCCTAAAAGTATTTTAAGCAAAATTAGGATGTTGAAAGCTTTACTGACTTAAGCCTAGACATGAATGTATTTGCAGGTTTTGCAGAGTTGCATGACCCTTTGTCTCTCCATAGTTCTGCAATCAAGAGGAAGGTTAGCAATGGAAGAAGAATGTCAAGAACGTGCAGTGACACCCTGGATAGGATTTTGAATAATATTTGAAGAATGGTATATGGCAACTCGAGACCATATGTTTAATCGTGGCTTGATCTGGCGAGAAATAGTTGTAGAGTAGCTCATGTACAACCAGATCAACCAGCTTAGCATAGGGTGCTTGAGTTTTTGAGTGAGGTACTGGCGAAATGTCGTCAGGCCCGCAAGTGTAAAATTACACAGACGAGGATTTAGTTTGACAAGTTGGCACATACCTCCACAAGAGTCTGACTTGTAAGTGCTGCAACTTAGTTGTCAGAATGGTATCATTTATTCTCTTAAGTGCAAAAGGATTGCGATTGAGACTCCCTATCGGGGTGGCAATTTGGTGTCCACTGTTCAGAATAGATGTTAATAATTATTTGTGCCTCGTTGTGTTTGGCTAATCTTTGGCAGTGATGGCAGCATTTTGATATTCCTAATGGAAGGTCTCTTATGTCCTCTTAGTGATTGTAGAGATGTGACCCATACTCACTCGCTCTTAATTTCTTCAAGTACTCAGTTAAAAGATGTACATCTACTGTATAAACCCTCCCCTCCCAAAAATGTAAAATTATCGGTCTTCATCACCCAGTGATTTAAAAAATAAACCAAACTTACCCCTTTTGCTTTGACAGCAGTTCTAATCGATTCACCATGGTGGACAAAGATCTAACTGAAAATAAAAAACAACAATTTTTTCTCAAGTGATCAACAAAATCACAGTATTTACACCAAAGAACGTGGTTTATTACTGCAGTAGAGAACCCTATACAACACATAGAGGCATACTACGAGTCTGGCAGTCCAAGGACTGCCAAACTCGTGGTGGCACGGCAGTGGCAGTCTTGCGACCGCCCCATTATAACCCTTGGGGTTGTGCCGCCTTCAGACCACCGACTTTACCAGGGAACCGCCATTCCCTGCCGGTGGTACTGCAGTACAGAGGCACCCATATGCTTGGCGGGACTGCCGCGGTCCGGCCAAGCATATTACGACTTTTATCACTGCCACTGTTTTCATGGTTGTCTTTCCTCCATGAAAACAGTGAAGGTGAGGAAAGAAAGGGTGCCCTACAGGGACCCCTTGTGCCTCACGCCTTGTGGATGCACACAGGGGGCACAACATGTGCCCCCGTGTGTGCATGCACAGAAGTTCCAGCACGGCACTGACTTTTCAGTCTATGCCATGCTGAAGCTTCTTTTGACGTTCCCATTGTGGTGCCTATTTTATAGGCACCGCCATGGGAATGCCAATGGAAAAGCCAGTCAATGACTTAAAAAGTCATAATAGGGCAGGGAGTCTCAACACAGGTTTGGCGGTGCGGCAGCAGGGCGGTCCCACCGCCGCACGGTAAAACACGTACTAGGGCCCATAGGGTGGAATGCCCCACAGCAGGGGTAGTGCAGTATTTCATTAAAAAAAAGGGAGTGTCTGAAAAGAGATTACGTCACAATGCAGTGAAAGACACAGCAAACAGCAATACCATGACATACCTTGGGTTGTGAAACAGTAGAAATAGGTCTCTCTCGGTGGGGGGTGCTACATAACAGAGTGCTTTTCCAGAAGTAACTCTAGCTTCTGTCATAAATGTAAGAAACATCATGCAATGTCTGGCACACCATATACTTTTTCACTCTCACTGGGAGTGCTAAATCAGATAGAGGTATCCAGAATGTAGCTTGTTGGACTTTACATCTCTAGCCAGGCTACCACTTTACATGGCTAGCCAGGAACTTTGTGATAAAATAGCCAAGTTCTTTTTCGATAAAGTGGAGGCCATCTATTCCACTTTCACCGATTTAACCACTAACATGAGAACGGACCAAACTATAGGTCTCAAGTCAGAAAAAAGCCCGTCCTTCACTTTTGATGAATTTGCTCCCATGACCACCACGAATACACTCAAACTTCTCATGACGGCCAAATTTGGCTCCCCTTATGACCCGTGCCCTGCGGCAGTATTAAAACTTGCCCCGGAGCCTATCACACTAGCACTGACCTCCATTATGAACGCTATGTTTGCTGTAGGATACTTTCCCAAAGTTTGGAAAAGGGCATCCATATTGCCTCTGTTAAAAAAGCCGAGTTTAGATTCCAAGGATACAAACAGCTTTAGACCTATCTCAAGACTCCCTCTTCCAGCCAAACTGGTAGAGAAAAATATGAATGCACAACTAAGTTTGTTCCTGCAAGAAGCTCGAGTGCTGGACCCCACGCAATATGGATTTAGAGAGGGGCACAGCACGGAGTCTGCTCTTCTAAAATCACGGAAGAGATCAGGGCAATCCTAGACCAGGGAGGTAAAGCCGCAATGATGATGTTAGATCTCTCCGTCGGCCTTTGATACGGTCCATCATGATTTGCTGATGGACCGGCTGCGGAGACAGTGGAGTCCAGGGCAATGCCTGGAAATTGCTCAAATCCTTTCTGTCAGACCGAATGCAAATCGTCTCTCTTGGCGAATTCTGGGCCAAACCATTTTCACTGCCTTGTGGAGTCCCTCAGGGGTCATCCATGAGCCCCACGCTCTTTAATATTTACGTGTCGTTAGCTCCCCTGATTGAGTCGTTCGGCTTTAGCTTGACATCATACATGGACGACACCCAAACTGTGGTGTCGCTGCTGCCAGGGATGGAACTGGGAACAGCAACTCTGCTCCATGACTGCATGGCAGGTGTGGGTAAATGGATGGCACAAAACTGTCTCAAACTCAACTTCGGAAAACGGAGGTCGTTTTGTTTGGGAATGACCCTAATTTCTGGGCCCCTGACTGGTGGCCAGATACGCTGGGTCCTCTCCCTACCCCCATAAGGAAGGTAAAAAACTTGGGAGTTTGGATAGATAAACTTAACTTTGGGGACTAAGTGAATGCTGTTGCCTCAACCACATCATTCATTCTTAGATCCTGCAAGAAAAGAATGCCGTTCCTGCCAAAAGACAGTCAGCAAACGGTTATTACTGCATTTACCATGTCCAGGCTGGACTACTGCAATAGTCTTTACCTCAATATTCAGGAACGGTTTCTGCACAGACTTAAACTTTTACAAAATGCAGCGGCTAGACTGCCCACCGGCAGTCCAAAATTTGCCTCCGTTTCTGCGGAGATTAGAAAGCTTCACTGGTTACCCGTGAAGAAGCGAATACAGTTTAAATCTCTATGCATTGTTTATAAAGCCCTTCAAGGCATTGGTTCTGACCACCTGAAACAGCATTTTCAGTGGTACGTACCTAAAAGATCACTTCGCTCCTCAGAAGCTAAGCTGGTGAGAGTGCCCTCTGTAAAAAAAAAAAAAAAGTCAGTTGGGGTGGTAGAAGCTTTGTGGTGGGCGCAGCCAAGGCATGGATCGGTCTACCTTTCCATCTCAGAAGTATGACCAATCTACTGGCCTTTAGGAAGGCCCTGAAAACCTGGCTGTTTAATGTTTAACTCCGGCCCTACTTCCTCTCTTTTACGCTTCAGTAGTGTTCGAGGGTAAATGGAGAGACACTGCAGTGGTCACACATGGCTTACCAGCTCACGAGAGCACGACCTGCGCTCTGCTCGTTCACTTGAAAAGAAGGAACAACAATGTAAAATACAGTGGCACTTTATTAAGCAACTCAATAAAACAAGGAACTGTTCATCGTCAAATGTTTCTCATGAACACATGAGAAGGATGAAAATAAAAGAATCAACAATCATATAGATCATATTTTAAGTCACGAATGGGCAAAGAAAGAGGCCATCCAAGAATTCACAATTTAAGCTAGGATAAATGCAATGACTTGGGTGTGGATGAGCTAAATTAGAGGGGCTGACAAAGCCAAAAGGCTGGTAATCAAAGAAGAGCATTACCACCTCAGAATAGGCTTCTAGGCCCTAGATCGGTCGACCGGGAACTCAAGTGTTGAGCACTATAGGAGGAGTTCAGGGCCTGGACCTGGGTGTAAACCTTTTATATGGGTCAATGCAGAAATCCTACCCACGTCTGACGTGGGTTCTTGACTACACGCTTACTGTAACTCGGAAAGTTGTGAGAGAACAGAGAAGTGGTATCATGGTGAAACTAGGGGCTTTTTGCAGGTGGTCAGTGCTCTTGACCGCAAACATTAAAAAGATAACTTCCATCGTAAGATGCTCGGAAATTAATATTTTATACATTATTTCTATGCCAGGCAGCCAGACAGCCGTCGTCTGGTTTCGCTTGAGGAAGCTTGGAAAGTTTCTTAACTAACAATTATGCAAACATTGCTTGTGAAAGACCAAGATGTACCAGCCGAACTTTGCCTACGTGTTATCTGAGCTATTCTTGCAGCTGTGGAAAATTTCCAAGGGGGGCTGGTGTCGCGGTGGATGGCACAGGTCCCTTTTGTGAGGGCAGAGAGGCCTACGAGACAATGTTTTGGGCCTACATGTGTGTGCATCTAAGGAGGCGGGGACCACTGTGACGGGTACTAAAAGGTTGAGGGAAAATGGTCAACTTTGGACATCTGTCAGGGCCTGACCGGTGGTGCCTATATGGGAGTGTCATGCTGCCTGAGCAGAGCAGGATCCTGCATGGGGGATTTTTATATGGTAAAACGGGACCCTGCTTCATTTCCCTCCTCTTGTTCATTCTTTTGAACAAAATTCATGCACTTAGTGTAGTCCCATTGTTGTCACTTCTACAACTTCTATAAGTGCTAAGTTACTCACATTCCCTGTTCTATCCTTGCTCTCCCTTTGCTAATTCTGCTATTCTCGGGAGGTGCAACTGCGGACATGGTGTGCTGACTGAAGAGCATATTGTACATTAGGACACAGCCAACGAATTTGGAGACAGGTATGACATTGTAACACATGCTGTTTTCTGTGTCTGTAGGCCGGTGTGTAACATCCTGCCCTGTCAACTGTCCCCCTGTCCCTTCTTTATCAATGGCTATTTATTCACTTTGGTACAATATCTCGGTGTCATTTAAGCAGTATATCAGGTATAATACTGTGATCACAACACACTTTAAGGAGCGTAGTCATTATAATGGCAGCAGTGGTGGTCAATGGTGCTAGCAGCACCCATGATCATTTACTCTAATCGTTCTGAAAGTCTTGAGGCATTGTTCCAATCGTTGGTACGTGTGGCTAGTGTGACTAGTTGGAAGAATGTCTTATCTTCTGCTGTACTTTTACTCTTTTCAAAAAGTCTGCTGAGGAATAAGGTAGAGCCTCAGAGATGATACCTGTAAACAGAAAAAGTAACCGTTGGTGCCTGTCTTCAAGTAATTTGAGAGGTTACTAGCACTTCTATTACTTAGGCACATTTGATATGAGGAAAACAAAGTGATGAAAAAAGGTAAAGATGTCTCGTTGTCACAACTTGTAGACTGAGGGGTTGGGGCATTGATTTTTCCAGACATCTTTAGTTGATGTATCGTTGGTGTCCGCTTACACACTCTTCCTTTCTCTGCTGTGTAGCACGTGCAACCCTTCAGGATGAGCTTGGGATACCATTCCCACTTGGTAGTTTCCGTGGAACACATGTATTTTCTGTGTGGCTCCTTGCCCCTTGCACAACCCCTCAATCACATGTGAGATGAACGCCGGTCCATTGTCAGAACCCAAAAGCATAGGTACTTTAAAGCGCGGTATGAACTCTTTCAGGAGGCATTTGGCAATAATTTGTGTATTGCTGTTCTTGGATTGGCATGCCTCAGTCCATTTGCTGATCACGCACACAATAACCAACACGTACTTGTAGTTTGAGTAGGGGGCATGCTGATGAAGTCCATTTAATGTGGGGAAATGAAGTGGCCTGGGGCAGTGGAAATACAGCATTAGGAAAACAGTCTGATCTTCCCATCACGTCCTACAAGTGATGAACCATGAAAAAAGACGGGCCATGGGAGCAAGCATTATCGTTGGTAAACATATTTTTCCATTTGGGCCTAACCGTATTCCTTTTCTTTTTGCATACATCCTCCCCTGTTCCCTTCTTCCTTTTCTTCCACCCAGCCCTTTCAATAATATACTTAGGGTCATAGTACCTATCATCATCCTTTATCTTTATATCATGATCACATGTGTAGTTGAAGCAATCTGAACCATTGTGTACTCTCAACCAGTTAATGCTATTCCTTTTTGTACATCTGCATCAATAAATTATTTACCAATTGATACATAGTCCTTGGAGGAGGTGTGTGCAGCACATTCTACAATTGAAACTTTGGTAGCAACATGTCTTGCAATAGGTGAGCTATCAATGGTGCACGCTGCATTTGTTGGCCAGCTGAGGTAAGGAGGGGACTCCAAATGAAGGAAAGAACCTAAAAATTATATTGCAATCCCTGTACAAGACCTTAAAAGAAATTCATTATCTCCAGAAGCAAAAGAAGACTTAAAACATTGTACTATAGCTTGTCCCAACAGCAAACACAGATGAAAATCTCTGTTACAGTAACACCTTTAGGAATCAAAACACTCATAGTTGTCAAACTGTGCCCAGGGATGTGGAATCCCTATAGCCCCACGCCCAGGACATATTGTTTGAGGTCAAGGTCAAGGGCAACAAGTTTTCATGCGACAAGTAGGCCCAACGCCCTACAGCACAAACCCTTTGGCTGCCAGTTTACAGTACCACATTATGGATCAGGGAAAGGCATAGTCTGCAGTGAAGGTAATATTTTTGTACATATGTTAATGCTGTTCAAACTTGTATTTATTGTTCATTTATGCAAAGGCTTTATTATTAGGGTGAGCGCTCTAAGTAAATGGTGTAAGCTCAGACTGCACTACTGACAGTTGTTAGAAAAAAGTGTACATACGTTTTCAATATTTAGTAATGTGAGGCTATGGATACTGCTCTCAGAATGCTCGGTAAACTACTGGAATAAGGTAGGTACCATTTCTTTGCAACATAAAAATAAACAAGCATTGGTAAAGCCAGTAGGTCTGAAATTGTTGGTCAGCCTTTTGGCTTTGTCAATGCACAACTTGTTTTGTTTGACAAATCTTTCCTATTTAAATGTTATTTCTAACCAGACAAAAGGTGATGAAAACAATAACATTGAGCCTATCTATGCAAACATCCTGAAGACAGGAAATCCAATACACTTCTTGGAGACGCAGGGAAGACCCTAATAGTCGTTTTGGCTGCTAACTGTGGTAATCTATTCCTACGGATCTCTGGTCGTTGTCTCATATTTTGTATGCTGCACAGAGCTGCACATATCCCACAACTTATTCCTTCCCTCCTGCCACACAGCTACACTCATAGTGCCCCTGTGTTAGGATGGCCTCTAAGTGTCACAATTTAGAACACCAGTGAATTAAGATTTGATATAAAAGTTACAGTGTCTGTATCACACATACATCACGTGCCAATATAATGAAGGTGATACAGCAAGCTATCTTTTGGCATTTTGTTTTAATTAATATGAGACATCAAGTAGACCTATCTGTGCTATACGGGCACTAGAAGGCCATTTAGTGACCACACAGATGGATATAAACAAATCATTCTCAACTCCCTATCAGAATTTGTACAGGGCAACTTGTTTTCTCCCTTACAAAATATGCATTACAGAATGTCTAACCCAATATAGACCACCACTGCTGAACAAGCAGCTTTACTTAATTGAAATCTAGAGGTGCAGGCGGTGCAACTCACTATAAACCAGCCGGTAGGCGGAAATGCTCCGGAGTTATACTTATTACCTTCTGAATTTAACACCATAAAAAAACCGTTCAACACATTGGTGTGGCCCTATCTTTTTGTGGTACTGACACGGACAGGGCTTCCTGGCCTCTTATTGCTCTAGATCTAGTTGTTATATATACTATGGATGGCCAGTGTTCGAACCTGGTAGGGTGTATTCAACTGGAGGACATATTTTCAGGGGCACCAGTGGGACCAGAGGTGTCCACTGTCACCCATACTAAGTACTAGAGAAATTAGTGTGCTAAAAACATGCATGATAAGGTACAGATGATGCCTTGCCTATTCTTAGTGACTCAATAACACGCTTATCCCCACTAATCTCGTTATTGCCGGAATTTTTGTGATATGCCTGGCCTCAAAGGCAATTGTGATAAATCCTGATACTGATCACCACCCATCATATGTCTGGAAACTTTTAAATATTGAGGAATCCAAATTTATTTCATAGAGGAAAAGTTGAAGGGTGGCAATCTAGATAGATGTGTGTCTGGAATTCGATGGTGGACCATATTCTGGACAATGCTACTGCTGTCCCCTTTGGGCAGAGTATCAATCATTAAAACAATTGTGTTACTTATACTCTTTTATTTTTCACAGCACGCCAGTTTGTCCACCCCGTGCTCTTTCTACCAAAATCTAAGGCCTATCTTGTCAGAGCTGATCTGCCCTCAGCATAAGTGATGTCTCACTCTCTCCATAGAAAAGGTAATGCGCCCGAACCCATCACTTTTCCTCATCACCACTCTAACCCATTTAATTGATGCCAGGCAAAGATGTCGCTGGGCAGTAGTGTGTCCTAGGGGAGCGAAGTATATATATACACATATATATATATTCACATACCCAGTTACTAAACTGCGTGATCCTGGGCAGTTTACTTCTCTTGTTCTCGTGTTCCTGTTTTTCTAACTTAACCCCAAGTTCAATATAGGCATGTCTGCCACTGTGGGGGAAGAGAATCAGTCTCTCCCCATATTCGGTCTTTAACACAACTATTTCTTTTAATATTAATACTATTTCTCAACGCACTTGACAAATTGTTTTACTGGACAAGGAAATTATACACTAAACCTATCTTTCTCTCCCTTACAATGCTGTTCATTCAGTCACACAGCTCTTTGCGTTCTGTCAACTGTGTACAAAAATATATATATATTAATTTTCAACTTTCCTGTTCTGTTTCTTAACTCAGGAAGTCGTATTCACCGTTTCTTTTCCTGCCTGGCTCAACGCCCAGACTCTGCGGCCAGCGTTAATATAACGGCAGCCCAAGAGAAATCCTTTAACCCTTCAGCACCACTCAATATCTAAAAACATGTGTTGTCTTTAATTGTAATATGCAAAATATATATATATATCTTATTTTAAAATAACATGGAAATAACATGTAAAGCACACGTTCACGCAGAATGGTATTTTGACGCTAAACAGCAGATCCTTATTGTTCCCTCAACTCAATGGTACTCATTTCATCCACCTCAGAATGATGAAGGGTTGATCAGATCCCGCATCTATCCACCTTAGAAGGATGAAATGTTCAATAGACCTAGTAGCATATGAACCTGTGACCATCAAGTCAAACACAGGCTCACGCACGTGCTCTGTGTGTTATGCACGTTGTGTAAACGCCGTATATTCTAGTCTTTTCTCCTAAAGGCCTATAATAATTGTATTGGACCTATATTTTTAATCATATCATTGTTGTATATAGCTGAATTAATCTGTGTATTTGTATCAAAGGTAAAATGTCCAGGCAATAACTGACCTTTAACCTTCTTTGGGTAGCAGTACATTTTCTTTGAGAAGGACAGGGCTGTTAACATAACATTCGGCTTCCCATAGGTGAAATGCAATTTCAGTCTTGTCCATTCACTGGGAGCCACAAAACATTTTCCATCAGACAAGTACAAGTGGTGTCTCATTTGGTGCTTGCAAATTATTCTCCTAATTTGTCCAGTTTCAGAGGTGGACCCCAATGTGCACTACCTCTCCCTCCTTTCTCATGGTACCGCTCTCCCGTTTCTTGGCACTTCATCTTCTCTACTCCCCCCATTAGTCCCGCACTTGTTAACCACTGGAAGCATCTTATTTATTTTAAGGGTGAATTTGTTGAAATGTGAATTTCGGGGACTTTACATCTCTTTCATAAACTTCTTTTTACTTTATCATTTATTAAAAAATGGGTGTAGTTAGTGTACATTCCATTCCATCAATTTGTCTCCTTTTCTCCTCTTTTCTCTCTAATAATTACCATCTGCTCCGATATGTATGTTGCTCTTAGTCCAATGTCACTAACTTCCTTGGCCACGAGACACAATTTCAAAATCTTTTCTACTAGCTAACTCCAACTGTGTGTGTTCTGTAGCTGTACTTCCTGGATCTGTTCTTGTATTCGGGCTACCTGCTCGTGCCTGAAGAGGTGGCACTTTTCACTGCCTGGGCTGTTGAATTGGATGCAGGTAGGAGTAAATTATTTGGGTCTTAATTGCTTTGTGTTGCGGCTGCATGTTGGGGTGCAACACCTTGCATGTTGCCTGCTAATGCATATCCCAGTATTTTGCAGTGTAAATGCATCTATGTCTGTTTTTCCTGGTAGTTATCAATCATTACGTGTGTGAGCCTTCCCAGTGCTCATCAACAACGTAAACCGAGTGGTAGCCCTTTGGCTCTGTTCCAATGTTCTCCTCTTAAGTACTTCCTTCCACTCGTGAGCCTATTTCTGTAATTCCTAATATTTTTATTAACCGGAATTGTAGGCCTGTGTTTCCAGTTAAACGTAACAATGTATTTCAAAGCATTTATAACCTACCGTCATGACATGGAGCAGGGGGTGTCTTTGTGTGCTTTAGCTAATCAGGGAGTTTAGCTACTTATGGGAACGTAAATGGAAATGTAATATTAACTGTGATACTGCGCCACTAATTATTTATTTATTTAATCTTTTTTGGTATTCTAACTAGCAGGGTCTCATCGCCATCGAATGATGATGAGACTTCAGCAACACGTAATGCTTTGAAAACAGGATATACTAATATAACAATAATATTCACGGCGAACTCAAGGACTCAACTTGCATGTTTAAAAATACATTTGCAGTCCTAGTTATTCTTGTCTCGCTAAAACAGATCAAATACAGATATTAAATCGGTGTACAAGCCACCAGTCTTGATACTGAAAACTACACAAAATAAAACATGTGAACACGGAATAATCACAATCTGAAGTTTAAAGTGGAAGTGTTGGAAGAATCAGATAGATGGAGGGGGTAAGGGAGCTGACAGGAGGAATGGAGATACGACTCCACCCCCCTTTGGCTACCAATTGGCTGGGACAAATGGTAGGCACAAAGTGTGAGAGATAGAAAAAGAGGCGCAATGGAGGTGCAACGGTGAACGGGGGTAAGTGAACAAATACCTAGCGGGATTGCGGCTAATGAGGAAAGACAAGGCAATCCAGACAACAGCTACCTGGCGGAGTTGCCGCTAATGGGGAGGAGAGGGGGGGGGCAACTGAGACAACAATAATAACTGGCAGCCCTGTCACTCGGCTATTGTCTGTGGAGTCGGCAGGGCAGCAACAGATGGGGACGGGGCTGGGAGACAACTGTAGCGGGGCAGCAGGGCAAACAAATGCTCAAGGAACTGAAGCACGAAAAACAGACACAACGAACAACAAATAAACAATCATTAAATAAACGAAATGCATTTTCAAAAATAACAGTGATCACTGTGACATATTTCGTTTAAGAGCAGTCTGCGAAGGCAGAGAAAGGAGGGGCGAGGGGGAGCTGGTGTGAATGGGAGAGGTGCACTTCCTCGTTCTGCGAACGCAGTGAGCAGAAGAAGGCGGAGGGTATGTCTGAAGGGCCCAGATGTTCCGAAAGAGCTAGTTCCTCTATTCGGAGTGGCGCAGTCAGAAATCGACAGAGGCGCCTGTCAGAGAGAGACATTAACTTGAAAGATAAAAAGAAGAAAGCACCCAAGCCATGCAGAATGGAATCAGAGACGGACACGGCAGAGAGGGAGAAAAAAGAATGTGTGAATACACAGGAAAGAGCCCTGAAAAAGAAAGGCGCATCGAAAAAGGGGCACCCTAGCAAGGAAGACACTGAAGAAATGGAATGGAGGCGCAGGGCGTGGTCGAGCCACGGACAAAAATAGAAAACACAATATAGGAACAATGTAGCAAGAAGCACAATAAAGGAACAACTGGTGCAAGGAGCAACCGAGAAACCGAAATATAAAGACGTGAAAAAGCAGTGAAAAATGGGAGCACTATAGCACAATATGAGAAAGCACTGTGAAATGAAAGTACAGCAATACAGAATGACAAAAAAAAAAAAACACTGTAAAATGTGAACACAGAAATATGATATGGCGCAGAGACCACACCTTAAGTAGCACAATGCAGGAGGACCCCAAGCTGGAGCCAACAATAATAACAATTCAGACACGTGTGCCACCTGTGCACCGTGCCAAGGACGCAAAGCCCTGTATCAGAATTCAGACAACATGGACGGTATCAAGGCATCCCAACCTGTAACAGAATTCGGCCAGCCACGTGCTGGCACGGGACTCAAACCTCCAAGAGGGTGTAGACACCGTTAAGCAGTGCCAAGGACCCCCGGCCTCTATATGAGTTCAGATACCCATGTGCCCAGGACTCAAACCTCAAAACTTCAAACCCATGTATACACAACTATGTTTAGCAATAAAGACCGTCCACCTTAAAACGCGGACAGAACCCAAGCATAATATACGTGAAAGGCAAGTGCACTACAAAGCAATACTGAGAAACGCCAAGAGAAGCCAAGCAGAAGGAAGCCAAGATGGAGTCGATGACAGCAGAACGGTAAGAGCTGGAAAACCCCCTCGAGGTGTGACCAACCACACAGAGGGAAGAGGGCGGTGGTCGTGGCACGACAGAAACTACAGGGGACCAGGGAGGGGCACGGCGACACCCCGGAGGGCTCAATCCACTGGACCACACACACCAGAGACCGGAGGAAAGGCAGGGGAAAAAAGTGTCCCTCACTTACCCGGCTGGTGGTGGGGAGAGGACGGGAGAGGCCATGGGCAGCCGCAGGTGTGTCCCAGGCCCGCGCTGCAGAGGAGCCGTCCGCACGAGACCTTCATGGTCGTCAGCTGTTCGAGGGTAAATGGAGAGACACTGCAGTGGTCACACATGGCTTACCAGCTCACGAGAGCAAGATCTGCGCTCTGCTCGTTCACTTGAAAAGAAGGAACAACAATGTAAAATACAGTGGCACTTTATTAAGCAACTCAATAAAACAAGGAACTGTTCATCGTCAAATGTTTCTCATGAACACATGAGAAGGATGAAAATAAAAGAATCAACAATCATATAGATCATATTTTAAGTCACGAATGGGCAAAGCAAGAGGCCATCCAAGAGTACACAATTTAAGCTAGGATAAATGCAATGACTTGGGTGTGGATGAGCTAAATTAGAGGGGCTGACAAAGCCAAAAGGCTGGTAATCAAAGAAGAGCATTACCACCTCAGAATAGGCTTCTAGGCCCTAGATTGGTCGACCGGGAACTCAAGTGCTGAGCACTATAGGAGGAGTTCAGGGCCTGGACCTGGGTGTAAACCTTTTATATGGGTCAATGCAGAAATCCTACCCACGTCTGACGTGGGTTCTTGACTGCACGCTTACTGTAACTTCGGAAAGTTGTGAGAGAACAGAGAAGTGGTATCATGGTGAAACTAGGGGCTTTTTGCAGGTGGTCAGTGCTCTTGACCGCAAACATTAAAAAAAGATAACTTCCATCGTAAGATGCTCGGAAATTAATATTTTATACATTATTTCTATGCCAGGCAGCCAGACAGCCGTCGTCTGGTTTCGCTTGAGCAAGCTTGGAAAGTTTCTTAACTAACAATTTTGCAAACATTGCTTGTGAAAGACCAAGACGTACCAGCCGAACCTTGCCTACGTGTTATCTGAGCTATTCTTGCAGCTGTGGAAAATTTCCAAGGGGGCTGGTGTCGCGGTGGATGGCACAGGTCCCTGTTGTGAGGGCAGAGAGGCCTACAAGACTTAATGTTTTGGGCCTACATGTGTGTGCATCTAAGGAGGTGGGGACCACTGTGACAGGTACTAGAAGGCTGAGGGAAAATGGTCAACTTTGGACATCTGTCAGGGCCTGACCGGTGGGGCCTATATGGGAGTGTCATGCTGCCTGAGCAGAGCAGGATCCTGCATGGGGGATTTTTATATGGTAAAACGGGACCCTGCTTCAGTAGGAGGACTTTACATAGCGCCAGGACACCTTCGGGTAGCAGTAGTGCTCTATAAATGTCTCTAACATTAACATTAACATCTCCGTTGAAGTTAAAGTCCTAAAGTTGATATGGTGTGTTCAGTCATCTTCAACATCAGGGTTTGAACTGGAATATCTTGCTGATAAACTAAGTATCTGAGGCCACGTTCAGAAAAAAGATTTCAGGAACAGGCAGACTTTTGTCAGAAAACCAACATTTTCTACATAGTTTTGACATTGTACTGGGACATAGCCTATTTTGCCTATTGTTTGTGCTTTCAACCTCCTTCCAGTTAGTGGTAGAATTGGGTGTGAAAGCAGTAATGGATCCCGGAAAACTATACATTTCTGAAAAGTAGACAAAATTATGAATTCATAAAGCGGTCATTTTTGTAGATCCTTCAAGCTTTTTTTTTATAAAAACAGTTGAAAATAAAAAAATATTGAAATGGAGTTGAAAAAAACAGCCATTTGTGCCCACGTTTTCACCTGTAACTTCTTCCAAGTATGGCAGATTTTTAAAAGCAATATACTGTTCCGTCAGCCGGGCACTTTTGGTTGTGGGGATATTCAGGATTTGCAGGTTCTCCAAGAACCCAAGTAACCCTGAGCCAATAACTGAGCTGCGTCTTGCAATGGTTTTTCATTGTGTACCGGGTATATAGCAATTCATTTGCTAAAATATAAAGAGTGAAAAATAGGTATCAAGGAAACCTATACATTTCCAAAATGGGAACAAAATATAGAGTTTAGAAGCAGTGGATATTTGCACATCTCCGAAACTATGTGAACTAGAGGACATTTTTCAAAATGACTTCTTTTTTTACACATTGTCTTACATTTGAAAGGCAGAAATGCATAGAAAGTCAATCGGCAATAACACTTGTTCTACTATTCTGTGTTTCCCCAAGTCCCCCAATAAAAATGTTACCGCACTTGTGTGGGTAGGCCTAGTACCGCAACAGGAAATGGCCCAAAGCGCAATGTGGAGACATTTTTCAGTGAAAACGGACCCGTTTTCACAATGTGACTAACTGTGGATTTTGGTCCCTAGCTCTGCCGACACCTAAGGAAACCTAGCAAACCTATACATTTTTAAAAACTAGGCATCCAGGGCAATCCAGGATTAATTGACTTGTGCTCCTCTCACCAGGTTCTGTTACCCAGAATTCCTTGCTAACCTCAAACTTTGTCAAATAAAACACATTTACCTCAAATGTCTGTGATAGAAAGTTATGGAATCTAAGGGTAGCCATAAACTTCCACCAACCCAGCATTCCCCAAAGTCTCCTGATAAAAATAATACCTCACTTGTGTGGTTAGGCCTAGTGCCTGCGACAGGAAACAGCCCAAAACGGACTGTGGAGACTTCAAAATTATCGATTACGAAAAGACCTTGTTTTGTGAGGGAGTCCACTGCGTTTTTAAGCCCACACTCAGAGGCCATCTAGGGAAACCTGCAAATCCCAGACATTTCTGAAAACTAGACACCTGGTGGAGTCCAGGGAGGTGTAGCTTCCATGGATGCCCCAATGTTTTCTGACCCGGAATCCCCTGCAAAAATCAAATTTAGCTAAAAATCAAATCAAAATTTTCCTCACATTTTTGTCTGGGATTACAGCGCATTCTGGGCTGCCCCCATCTGCCCCTCAGGGGGCAGAAAGACTGAATATGCCCATTTATATATGGGAGGGGCAAAGACCCTTTCCCAAGGGTCCGCCCCCCCTCCCTGGTGTCTAATGGTGGATTCCCTGCTTGGGGTTCACCCTCCTCCGGCAATCCCCAAGCAAGGATCCACTAGGGAGGGGTACCATTGGAAAGGGGAGATTCTCCCCTTTCTAATAATACCTTCCCAGTGTGTTTCGGTGCTCGGGGGCTGGGATTGCCCCACAAGCACTGAAGCACTGAAACTGAAACGAGCCAATCAGTTCATTTCAGTTTCAATGTAATGATGTCAGCGCGCGATCGTCATTACATTGACGAAAAAAAAATGCCTCAAGAGATTGGGGGAAGCTCTTCTCCACCTCCAGAGGCAAAAACAAAAAACAAAAAAGGAAATCCCTCTGCTGTTTGCAGCAGAGGGATTTCGTGCTCGTGTGCATATGACAGAATGGTTTGATCATGAGTACACAAGCACTGTGGCTCATGACGGAACCATTCTGTCATGAGCATAGAAGGGGTTGATAAATGATGAAAGCATTTGCATTGGTCACAAGACAGACTTAATTGATGCAAGATATTAGTCACATGCAACTTAAAACAGCAACGATTTTAACAACTTTTGACTGAGTTAAAGGTATAACGGCTCTGCAGGGAAAATTGAAGGTGGCAGTAGTAGGTTAACCTTAAATTGGCTAAACTGAGAACATTACCTTCCAAAGACCCCTTCCAGAAATGTAACAAACTAGTTATTTTGTTCATTCCCCAGTCCCCATGCAGTGTATGCTTTAAAACGTAAGGCCTAATTATGACTTTGCCTAATTACCACTTTGGCGGTGTGGAAGCAGGCTGCCATGCCGCCGCCACGCCACCACCGCGCTCCCACACCACCAAAGTCGACCGCCAGATTATGAGTTTCTCGTGGTCTGGCGGGCTGTGCTTCGGGGGTTCCGTGGCGGTGCAGTTCTAAAGCCCATATGTGAGCCTTAGAACTGCAACACCAAAGGAGCGCCAGAGCCTGTTCCTGCACGGCATGGACTGTGCAGTCTTAGCTGTGCAGGAACAGGGGTGCATGCACACAGGGGGGCAAAATATGTGCCCACCTGCATGCTCCCCCATGCACAGGGGCACCAGGGGGCCTAGACCCCCTTACTTTCCTGACCGCCACACTTTTCATGGCGGGCACACCACCATGAAAAGTGTCGAGGTCTGGAAAGTTGTAATATGCTTGGTGGTGCCATCAGCATATTGCTGCCCCAGACCGCCGGGCCACCACTGAGGGATCGTGGATCCCTGGCGGTTGCATTGGTCCCCTAGTGGCTTTACTGCCAAAGTTGTAATACAGCGGTTGGACCGCTGGTGTGGCGGTACCGTGAGTTTGATGGTCCACGGACTGCCAAACTCATAATCAAGCCCTGAGGCTTTGTTGGGACAGTAATGCCCCCTGCATGATTACAGTCGTGTTTTCCTAGCTAAAGTCTTCCATTGTGTGACTGGTATCCTGGATTTTGGTTTTGACCTTAGTCTCATGATCAGCTAATGTGTGTGTAGTGGCCTAGGCCAGTCCCATGACCGGATTGAAGTCCTGGACCTATTATGTGATCTGGAGGGACATACTAAGCATGCCATGGGCTTAGTACACACAGAAGGTAGTGCCCAGACCTTTTCATCTGGGTCATTGGAGAGGAAGCCTACTAGCCCACTTGTGTAAAATTCCACTTCTATGTTCTCACCCCAACCATACCGCTAACATCCCAAGTGTATGCTTGTGTGTGTTTGTCTATGTAGCCTGCTGGGTACATGCAAGGGGTGGCTGAGTGAATCAGAGTAATGGTGATCCATTTTGGACGCTCCTGGCCTGGCTTTTTACACAAGATGTTTGTTAGGTTCTTTTCCCAGACTTTGAAACTGTATTGCAGATAAGTTATACCAAAGTCCCTTGGTGACTTCCATGTTGTTGCACCTCAGGGAACAAGGAGGGGGCAACTAGGTGCTAGCCGACTGTTAAAGCCCGCTGGCCTCCATTATATATCCCATGACCGCTTCCGGTCATGATCTACTTCCTCCACCTCTCACTGTGTAG
The DNA here is from genome assembly GCA_963921515.1 of Calotriton arnoldi. Taxonomy (NCBI): domain Eukaryota; kingdom Metazoa; phylum Chordata; class Amphibia; order Caudata; family Salamandridae; genus Calotriton; species Calotriton arnoldi. The sequence continues at coordinate 2,056,186 of CAWUFW010000742.1, forward strand.
CAACTAATGAAGTCCAACAGCAAACGGCGATGAGCTCTTTGCCAATACATCCCTGCTACTTCACCTTTTGGACTCCTCAGCTTGTCCCAGGCATTGGGATAATGGAGACAGCAATGGGAATACTTCAGAATCTTGAGTAAAACAGAGAGAGAGTGACATGGAAAGGCGGTCATATGGACAGAGGGAGAAATAGGTAAGTGATGGGGACCAGTGGATTATTCCCCACATCAACTCACAAAAATAAACCTAGGAAATAAGATCCTTGCATAAGTGTGTCACCCTACCAAAGGGGCCTCACTACTACCACTACTGGACTCAGCAAAATTAGAGTTTAAGCACTTATTTATGATTGAGGCTCGGTTGATTTGGATAGCATAGGAAAGACACATATGACATGGCTGGCATGGTGGACAAGCTTCTCTAATGTCTTGCCAACCGTGATCTCTAGGGCTGCAAAATAGCTTCCACATTTGCAGAATATTATGGACACCTTTATGAAGCATGAGACTTCAAAGCCTGTGTCTACATAACTACCAACTCAGACCATGTAAAATTCCAGAGCCCGAGATGCTGGATCTCCTGCTGACAGAGGAAGAGATTGCAAAAACGAAAAATATTATGCAGCCTGGCAAGACACGGGTTCTAAATGACTTTCTCTTGTGGCTCCCCCACCCCACCACTTGAACACGATGTGGTGCAAACTGGATTTCTCTCTCTTTTTTGTACAGAGTATTGCTGTGTAACCACTATTGCAGTCAGACTAAAGCTGGGACGGCCCCTGTTGTGCCTTTTACCACCCCATCTCTTATCAATGTGGAAGCCAAAATCCTACACAAAGTTCCAGTCAACCAGTTGATGGTCATCACCTATTTGGACTATTTGAACCATATTAGTTTCATGCCCAAAACAGGTTATTGCCTTAGTCGTCTACAAATTGTCTTTTCCTATGTACGAATTACCTAGCCTCAGTTTCTTGATAATGGTAGATAAGACATTTGACTCCCTATACTTGGGATTTCAGTACCAAATTCTCAAAAAGTTCAATTTTGGCCCAGATTCCTGAAATGAATTCACTTTGTTTATAGGGAGCCCTGGGCCTGTATTTGAGTAAATGTTGGCTTGTCCACCACATTACCAATAGGGTGAGGCCGGGATTTAAGTGATTTGGGTCCTGAAAGATCTGAGACCTAGCAATAATTAAAACCAGACTATAAAACTGGCCTCTATTGGGCTCTCCATTTATGCACTTAACTGGCAAAAAAAACAGATTGATTTCTCAACCAGGACTATAAAAACCTTGTATGTCAGTGATGCAATCCCCGTTTACTTTTCACATGTTCCTTCATATTGCAATCCCTAAGAGTATTTAATTTTTTTCAATGTGTTGTGCTTCTGTTGTCTTTTCATGCATCATTTGACTCTTGTACATTGTATACGTTGAACTCCGTAGCCTACATGTGTCTGAGTTCAGGTTATTGGTAGGTGTTTGATGTGGCATGATTGAGAATTCTGAAGTTCAGGCAGAAGGAGTGAGTTTTTCACAATGCCTCTCAGTGAGTCATAGAAGTGCATGCACATCCATTCCTTGGTATCTCTGCAGGGAACACAGCGTTGCTTCCGCCCGGGCAGTAATGAATAACAGGAGTGCCAGGAGCTGCTCATTTATTATTCACTGCTCCAAAAAAGGAGCACCCCATAATGCCCTGCGAGGGATTTTTCCTTAAAATGTTTGGAGCCTAGTGGTGCAGCTAGAAGGGGCAGGGCACCACCAACCATTTATTTAATGTTGTAGGGGGCTACAGGGAATGCAGCAGCCCTAAAGCAACATTAAAAAAAAAACCAAAAAAACTGTAAGTCTCCTGGCTCCAGGTGCGGCCGGCGCAGGTAAAAGTGGTGGAGTGGGGCAGGGGAAGTCTACAGATGACTGGATAGGTAAAATAAAAGAAAAAAATAAATAAAACCACTTACCTTGCGGCGATGCAACAAGCGCAAGGTAAATGGTTTTATTTATTTTATCACGTCATCTGTCGACATTCTCCGTGCCCCTGCCCCACCCCGCCCCACCGCCCCTACCTGTGCCGGCCACGCCTGTCTGGGTCATTAAACCCATGACAACAGGAGACCTTACCATATTTTTTTAAAGCACTCCGGGCTGAAGCTACATGCTCTTCAGCTGGAGTGGTGCTTGGGCCCCATGTGGTTGGGTCTATGGCTGCACTTTATGGCATGAAAAATGTTAAATAAAAGACGGACCCCTCTAATAAAAAAAAAAAAAGTTATTAAGAACTAGAACAATCACTTTTATTAAACATTGCAATGTGTGAATTCATAAAATATACATTTGATTACAATTATTGGTGACTTTTTGACAAAAACAATATGTGGGGGGCTCTGCGCCCAACTCCACGCCATGCAAGGCCAAAGGTCGTGCTCAGCAGGAGGTCGGGTGCATGCGGGGGTTGGGCTCAGGCCCTGCCCAGTAGGCAGACCCTGTGTCCAACCCCAAGCTGCACACAACAATGGACATCTTACTTAATTTAAAAAAAAACATAAATTCACTGATAATAAAGGTTAAAGTGAAGTTATAGCTAGCAATTGTAATTCGATCTTAATTTTTTTTTTAAACTTAGAAATTCACGGACAAAAAATGAAGTTTAAAGGGACTTTATAGGTAGATGATATTGTCAGTTAAAACCTACCATTTTAAACTAAATAAAACCACTGAAATTCACTAGGTCTAGTTATTGTAGTAACTATAACTCGTGCTTTAAAGTAACTATAACTCGTGACCCCACCATGCACTGTTAATTACCTCACACAATGTATCATTCATGACCTGTACCAAGACATCATTTCTAACATCACTTCAACATCTGAAATTGCATCATTTTGACAACACTCTGCATGACAGGGGCGCAAGTTATAGTTACTTTAGGGCACAAGTTATAGTTAGTTGAGATAACCATAACTCATGAATTTCAGTGGTGTGGCAGTCAATTCCTTAAAAATGCTTCATATGTATTTGTTTTAGATTCATGTACATAGACACTTGAAATTCACATGTGAATCAAATAGCTACTTAAGCTACATAAAACATGTATACAGTTGCAATAACCTAAGGTTGTGGGTATTTTCCTAGTAAATGTTGAGCATTTCGGTTAATGAACTGTTTATATTTGGTTTTAAAAGAAATAGCGAGTCCACAGTAAGCAATGAAAACATATTTGTAGTATAGACGTAAAGAAGACTTTTGGTGGAGATTTTAATGTAAAATGTAAAAATAGGTATGGTACTCCACACAAAACACTGTACAACAGAGAATGAGAAGGAGTAAAAACAAAACTCAAAAACTAGATCTCCCTTGATCATTAACACCCTAACAGAACTGTAAATTGTCAAATTCAATGCAACTAGTTGTAAGTTGCCTTCTTAACATTTTCAGGTTATGTTATAAGAGGGCAATGAAAGAAAAGCATTATGGTACAGTTACCAAATGGAACGGATATGTACATGATGTACAAGCTTAGAATAAAGACAATGGCAATACCCATCAAAGGAATCAATAAATGAGTTTACTTGAGCTGTACGTTAAACTAGAAAAGTATTGTAAAAAACAAAAAAATTGGATGTTTTAAAGAATGAAGGTTGTCTTTTTCTAAACGATATGGAAGATTGAGTAACTTCCACGCCCAAAATAATGGGTCTAAAATAGTCAGGCTATGAAACTATTAAAATGGTATCCAAACTGCATGGATGATGGCAGTAGAAGTTTGAGTGTACATCAACACATAAATCATTTCTAGAGCAGTAGGATGAGAATGAATTTAAATCTGCTATATTCTTTTAGGATGAGTAACATTTAAGTTTAATGAGATTGCTGCTTGGCACATGGTCTGTGTTAACATGAGATGCATGAATTTATTACATCCCTGTGACGAGTCATTGAAATGTGGGATACAGATGGTGTTTTATAATAATAGAATATGAAAATTGGGTGTTTGGACAGATCAAATAAAAAATGTTGTGATGCTAAAATATTAAATAAAAGAATATTATGATGTCAAAAAAATTGTGGACAGGAATATCCAAGGTAAAAATATCATTAAGTGTTGTTTTTAATATCATTGTAAAAATATGTTTTTCTTAAATATCGTAAATATCATTTTTATGGGTAATTTATTAAATTATTGTAGTATTTAGTGGTTTATGTTAAGTGTTAATTAGTTTATCATTGGTTTGTTTAATTTGTAAATATTATACATAGATTTTATAATTGTATAGGACTGGATTGTTGGTTTTCTAGCGGAAAGGGTGGGGAGAGTTTTTAAAATATATTTATATTAAATTGTTTGTAAAGTTTAGTGTATGTTTACTATATGTTTTTACATTTAACTGCAAGTTTTTCTATTATATCAAAAAACAAAATTGTATGTTGAGAGTTAAAACATTTTTTTTATATGTTGTAATATTTTGTAATTAAAATGTAATATTTTAAAAATTGGTTTGACATTTATATATATTTAATATATGAATGACAAATAAAATGGTTTATATTTTTACTAAACATTTTGAACATTTGTTTATAATCCAATTTCTTCACAAAACTAATTTTGTTAAATCTAATTGGTTTTTCTATTTTTTAATATATAGGTTTTAAGGTAAATATTTTAAATTTTTATTTTTACTTTTTGAATACATTTTTGGTTAAAATTGAATTTAAAAAATAAAATAATTTGTTTAGGCTGTATAAATATCAAGTAAATTAATGTTATATTTATTGTAGTTACATATTTTTTATAAAATTGTTTATAATTATCAATTATACTCTAATATGTTGACTATATTGATTTTGTATTCAAGTATGTTGTACAAAAAGAACATTTTAATGTTTCTATATATAATATATATATCATTTGTGTGTGTTTAAAAATCAATTTATTATGATGTTTATATATTTAGTTACTTTTCGTGTTTTAATTTAACTTTTTTCCAAGTATGTGATGGGAAATGATTATATATGTAGGTTACTTTTGAAAATATTTTTGTAACTAAACAATTATTAATATATGCTGTTTAGTTTGATTAATTTATTATGCACAATACATATTTTAATACATAATATAGACCTTGCTGCCTAATAAACAAAGTACCACTTACTATGAACTACTAACTCCGATTCAAATTAAAACAAACTACTATTCCCCACATAAAATAATAATTAAATCTGAACAAGCCACGATTAGAACCATACTTAAACAATACACACACAGCCATACAAGGCTGGTACTATCATTTAAACCAAAACATTGAGATACATACAACATTCTGTACCAAGTGTAGAATATTCTACAAACAGCCGATTTGCTGTTGAAATAAAAAGAAAAAACTGATTGCACTAAGCTAAGACCCTGTAAAAGAGTTCGCTAACCACTGAAATCCACTTCTAGAAAGTCATTCTACCAATATAAATAACACAAACTAAGGGGGTCATTACGATGGCGGGCGGACTTTGTCCGCCCGCCATCGCAACGGAAAAAAGGGACCGCCCGCAAGAGGTGCGGCGGTCCCGCTGTGCCTATTAGGATGCGACCGCCACCATGGCGGTCGCATCCTGTATATTTAACATTGTGGCGGGCGGTGCTGTATTCAGCACCCGCCACAATGTTAAAAGGGAATGTTGTGCTTTTGCATGCACAACGTGACAGGCACCGCGCATTGCCTGCCACCTTGTGCATGCAAATGTCGGGGGGTACCATGGGTACCCCCCAAGTGCAGCCACCCACCCCCCCAACCACCTGGGGGCCCGCAACGGGCCCCCAAAGGCATTCTCCACATGCCGTTCCATGGCGGAGTCTCCGCCATGGAAAGGCATGAGACCGCCATCATCGTAATATGGATGGCGGTGCCTGCAAGGCACCGCCACCATATTGCAGGCCTCTTCCGCCCGGTAGGCAATTGGGCAGATTGCCTACCGGCGGAAAACTGGCGGACGGTCTTTCCATCCGCCTGGGTCCCCACCGCCATCGTAATATGGCGGAGGGGAAATGTTAGGCGGGCGGACAAAAATGGCGGGCGGATCGCCACCGCCATATGGGCGGCGGCGATCCGCCCGACATCATAATGACCCCCTAAGTCATCTAACCAACTACTTTGAAAACACTTGAATTGGCAGACTGCACCGCTCTCAACACAGACATCAACCCAAATTCCAAGTACCATGGTGGAATGTCTATGACAGCATCATGGCTCAAGAAGCCAAAACCAACAATGCAGAAGAAGGATGGCACAATGCCTTCCAAGCCACACTAGGGAGAATCAAACCAATACTTGACAAATTCATGGAAGCGCCACAAAAAGAACAAAGCTACCAATAACTAAGAATAGAGCAATCAGTAACCCAAATTAAGCAAACAAACCAGTAGAATGTAAAACATGCTACGATGTAAAGTTACTCTTTATTGACAACAAAGGAGTACACTACTTAGAATCAATAGCAACATCCCTATTATAAAATACCAATCTACCTACACACTAACCAACAAACCTTAAGGTAAACACCAAAATAAATGAAATATTTCCACCTAAATATTAAACAATTATTTTTATAGGTCAGTCAAAATAACAGGTAAATAAAATGAAAAAAATAGGATATATACAGAAAATGTTTGCTAATTAAAAATCAACACATCACCAATTCTAAAGCACATTAGAAATAAACATACATTTAACCAAGTAAATGCAACACATAGAAATATAAAACAAAACATTGCAATTCCAGCAGCTACACATAAAATATAACATTTCCCACCAACAAATAATTAACTAAATAAAACTTACAGACCTTTCTCCATATCAATGTTGACAAAATATAATCCACCAAAAATTTGAAAATTAGGTCCCAAAAAAATGAAAAAAAACATAGGTCCAAATTAAATACAATGAACCAATCGAACATCGTAAGTATCCATTAAACCTCAAAATATGAAAAGACATATCCTCCAAGAAATCTGAAGAATCACCAGAAATCAAAAAGTAAAAATATTGGTTTGCTAGAAACCAAAGTAATTTCTTTGAAGGGAAAAACAACCGACAAAATCCATATGCCCACGGTATAAATTCAGATCTGTAAACGTATAAATAGACATACAAAACCCACCCACAACTATCACTATTTTCAAATAAAACAAACATTACTAGTATAACAAGCACAAAATATAAAATAGCATTATGTAAAATAACTTGAAACTACTACCAAACTCTAGCTAGGCCCAACATAGAACATTACACAAAATAACAAGTTCTTACTAAAAAGCGCTAAAACAAAAAAACAACACTAACTACCTTTAACTAGTTTTACCTAAAAACTTAAAGGTCTAACCTTATCCAATGAGCTACAGCAGGTAACAGCAACTCACTCCCAGGAAATCGGACAAAGAAATGACAGGAAAAAACTAGAAAAAATATTTTGCCTGTAGAAAACAATGCGACATAAATCAAAAATTATTTTAAAATGTTATAAAAATATTTCAAAATTTTCCACCCAAAAAATCAAAAATGTAAATAAATATTTAGTAAAAATATAAAAAGTTATGTAAAGTATACAACAAATAGTCTTTATAATACATTTTATATAATATTTTAAGTGTATTATAAAATACAATGCATTCTGAATAAATGTACATGGCTGAAAACCATTGTACCATTTGCAAAAAATGTTGTAAAAATGCAAAATATCAAACTATGTTTAAAAAACATATATAACATGTTTTCGATTTCAAAAATGTATACAAAATGTTGTTAAAATGATAATACATTTTATATGTAAAAATAATAAACTGTCATGTACTTTTCTTTGTAAAAAAGGGCCTTATTACGATAGCGGTGGGACCTTCACCAACAGGACGTCAGTGGCAGTCCCACTGCCGATAGACCGTCAGTCCCACCGCTGCATTTTGATGCATGCGGTCGGGCCATCAGCTGTCAAGGGAAAGACCACCACCTCCGACAGGATCTAGGATCCTGTTGTAGCGGCGGTTGGAATCATATCCCTTTTATGGAGGCGGTGCCTGCGCAGGCACTGCCATAGGGATTACTATGTCCCTTTCCAACAGCCATTTCATGGTGGTTCGACCCCCATGAAAAGGCTGTCGGAAATTGACTTTGGGGGCACCAAGCAGGGCCCCCCGTCACCTGTGGGCCACTGTAAAGCAGCCCGCACAGTCATGCACCGTGTGCCATTCATGCACAGGCATGGATGTGCACAAAGTGCTCTTTTACATTGTGGCTTGTGCTGCGGCCCTTTTCCTGGGCCACAGCACAAGCTGTGATGTAAGAGAGCGGTTTCATCCTAATTCTGTGGTAGAACCACCAACTGCTTATTGGGGGTGGGGGTGGGGAGAGTCTCCTGACTGCCCTATTGCACATGGTGGCCAGACTGCCCGGCATCATAATGATGCCCAAAGTTATTATTACTGCATATCAAAAATGCAATACTTAATCGTTTACATTGAATACTTAGGGCCTCATTAGGACTACAGCAGTTCATAGATGTGGTGGGGGTGTGGGCACCTCCGCACCAAAGGTCCAACCATCCTATTACGAGTTTGGCAGTCGGACCGCCAAAGGACCGTGGCAACTGCCGCGGGTCCGTGATACCTCAGCAGTGTTGCAGTGGTGTGAAGCTGCAATATGCTGGCAGTGCCGCTGCTGCAAAGCCAAGCATATTAAGAGTTTCATCAAATCAACCCTTTTCTTGACGGTGAACCCGCTATGAAAAGGGTGGCGGTGAGGAAACTAAGTTGTTGCCTCAGGGCCAGGGAATGCATGCAGGGTGGCACATGTTGTGCCCCCCTGTATGCATGTACCCCCCAGTTCCTGCACGGCATGGACTGCACAGTCCATGCTGTGCAGAAATGTGCTTCCGTGCTCCCACTCCAGTGCCTTTCGAAGGCTCAGATATTAGCCTTAGAAAGGCACTGCCATGGGACCATCAAACAACTGCCAGACCAGGATTAAACTCCCAATCTGGCGGGCAGTGTGTGGACGGCTTAGGTTGCCTTGAAGCAGGCGCTGGCATGGCGGCCTGCTGCGATACTGCCAAAGTCGTAATTAGGCCCTTAGACTAATTAAAAAAGTTACAAATATCATGTTATAAATGTCATTGACTACTCCCACTTTTATCAAGACCATTTTAGTCATTATGCTCTACATTAAAATATAAAAATTACTATTCCCACACTAATCTAAGCTGGTTGGGGAAGGTGTTGAACACTAAAGAGGTTACATTTAGCATTCCCACTGCAATCTAATATATCGTTTTAATCTAATTCAAACTAAAAACAACCTACAAGTAATAATTTTAACAAAAATTTATTTTGTTAGAATTTAATTATTAATAGGAAAACAGGATGTATTCAAATATGTATTGTGCATAAAAAAATCAAATAATCAAACTAAACAGCATTCATTAATAATTGTTTAGTTACAAAACATATTTTCAAAGATATACAACATGTATGGTGTTTATCTGACTGCATGTTTTAGGGCACCCATTTTGAATGTTCCATCATCCTCCATGTTTGACATTGGTTTAGTCTTACTAGGTTATCTGATCTAGCAACAATAATTATGCATTTATCATTATTAAGGTTGTCATGTAGGAGGAAGGGCTCCTCATTATGTGTGTTGGTTAAGTGTTTAGGAATTTGGATGTCTTCATATCTTCTAGGAGCAGGAGAAGTAGCACTAGTGGCTCTTTTAGTTTGAGCTGTTTAGCGTTTCAAAGTGGAGATAGCTGGTAGCTGACCTGTGATGTTGTCAGGTACTTTAGGGAGTAGATCTTTTAAAATTTAAGTAGTGGGCTCTTGGGAACTGGTGCTTGCCTCTCAAATCTTGTAGTACATACCTTTCTTTAATTTGGGTGACATTTCGGCAGTGGTTATTTTATCTCACATTAATCACATCATCATATTTTGTAGTAACTCTCCCATAACAAGCATTGGATTAATATTTTGTAGATTTTCACTTATGTTTTGTGCTTGTGGTTTCTTGGCTTTAAGTATTGCCCATGTGCGAGAGTAGTTATTTGCCTTTCTGTGATATATCTTGCTCTATTATGTCTGAAAATATTTTATTAATATAATTACATTCATTGTAATTGTTTTAAATTACATTTGAGATGTACATAAAATATTAGGAGTATCGTTTTGCATTTTATACTCACAAATTTGTTCTTGATGGTAATTGCAGATTTTTCCCCCTATTTTCCATTGAAGGTGGAACAATGTGGATCAGGTGGCTTCTTTTTTGTTGGGGGCAAAAAAGAAAATTGTTTTGGTTTTATGTTAAACATTTTTTTGTTGGAAGTTTGTGGGGATTAAGGGCTTTTAGTTGTTTTTTTTCACCTTCAGGGCCTGATTGCAACTTTTGGTGGTGAGGGGGCAGGCAGGTCCACCATCACCACGCCCTTGCACCACCAAGAGTCGCTGCCGCCCGCCAACCAGATTAAATTTTTTTGAAAAAGACACCTCAGTGGGAATGCCTTGCAAGGTTCCTGCACAGTATTGCAGCACATGCCGCAGTAGAAAAGGGCATGTTTTTAAACATCCATGCACCAGGCACAATGAGGTGCCTGGCACACAGTGCGTGGATGTTTGGCGGAGCACCACGTGTGCCCCCCTGGCCACTGAGCAGTGGCCCATGGGTGATGGGGGCCCTGCTTGGGGTCTTCAAAGTCCCTCTCCGTCTGCCTTTACATGGCGGTGGGACCAACATGTAAAGGCTGAGGGAAAGGGGCATTGTAATTCCTGCTGTGGCACCTGCATAGACACCACCTCCATTGTAGGGTTAACAGCCCGACAGGCTCCATGAGCCTGTCGGAAGCGGTGGTCTTTCCCCCTTGCCCTCTGCGCTCCGACTGCCGGAATTGTAATCTGGCAGTTGGACCGCTGCCCTGGATGTCAGGCAAACCACCACCGACTGCCTGTCTGCGGTGGTCCGCCCGACCGTAATAAGGACCCGAGTATTTTGTTAGTTTGTTTGTATATTGACTTTCTTTAAATAAATTATTTTAAAGTAGGTTTTAATAAATGTTTTACTTACTTCTGAAGGTACTTGTATGATTGCTCCCAATTTCCTTGTCTGGTTGGCAATCTGGAAGAATCTGGGAGCTGTTTTTTTGCAGCTTTAGTGTTTTTGGTGTGGTAAGTATTCAAATTTTGTGCTCCTTTTATATTGTACTTTTAACTAATTGTAAGTTTTTATTGTTTAGTTTGCTTTATGCTGGTTTCTATTGGTTAGTATTTTTTTTTTTTTTTTTTATCAGCCATTGCTTTTTATGGTGGATGCTGATTAGTGTTTGTTTAAATATTAAACAATTTTTTCTAGTTTTTTGCGGGGCGATCTATGTTCATAATTTAATTTGTTTAATTTTTGTATTTGTTGTAAGTATTTTTATTTTATTAAAAATTTCGGGCCCAATTACCACTGACATCTCACACAGTGGACCGCCTGCCACATTATGATCCGGCGGGTGGGCGCATCGGGCGGAGGGTCCGTCCGCGACGCTTCCATGTCGGAAGCCATCCATTGTCCACAATGACGGCAGAGCCAGGCTTGGCTCCGCCGGCGGGATTATAATGGCAATTTCCGACAGCAGTTCCATGTCAGCCTTTCCGACTTGGAACTGCTGTCCAAAAGTGTATTTGGGGGCCCCTTGCAGCACCCCCATTCTACTGCGGCCTCCGCTCTTGGGTCTCAACATCCCTGCACCGTGCGGCAGGAACCACATGGTGCTTGCCACACAATGCAGGGATGTTTCAAAGCCTCCATTTGTCAATGGAAGCTTGTGCTGCGGGCCTTTTCCGCCCGCCGCACAAGCTTCTATTGACATCGGGGGTTCCTTTACATCGTAATAAGCCCCTTAATGTGTTGAAGTGTATTATTTTTGCTTAAAGTTTATTTTAGTGTTCTAAAATAATATAGTGTGGTTAGATTCTTTAAAAAGGTTTTTAGAGTTAAAAATTTTTGTTTTAAGGTAAATAGAGTTTCTATAGTGTTTTATGATATTTGACTTAATGTATTCGGATACGAATAGTCGATATTGTGACTTTTGATACAGACCTTTTATTTATTTAAATAAAGGTAACAATATTTTTGTTTCCAATATTGGTGTTATTGATGTAGGTAGAACTTAATATTTTTAATGGTAATATTTTGATGATTGAGATTTGTGGTTTTGTTAGTTCAGTATAAGGAAATATTTTTGTAAACAATATTTAATTTCTTATATGGTGCAAATCAATATTGTTTATCGATATTATGACATTGTTCTGAAAATTGTGTATATATTACAGGTGAACAGCAATTCTCTGAAGTAGGAAATATTACTTTCTCAAATGCATATCTCTTGAATTTGACTACTCATTAAAGTAATAATTTGAAGAGGCCTTTTTAACCCCATCGGTGCTGAGGACAGCCTGGAGCTGTCCTCAGCCACGGTGTTCAAGTGCTGATGATGGCTACAGGCCGTCCTGGTACCCACCTGTGTTGGGAGCGCTGGCGCTCCCCTGTGACATGGCTCCATTGGGGGTGACAGCAAAAGCAGTGATCTGATGATGTCCGCGCGCACATGGCGTGCTGAGATCATCAGATGGTGCAGGGGAAATGCTGGAAGCCATTTGCTTCCAGTGCATCCAGGAGAGAGGACACTTAAGCCAAGTCCTTTTCCGGGGTGAGGGGTATGCAGAACACACAAGGGGAAAGGAGAGCGTTTTCCCTTTACCTGTGTGTCTGTCCATAGTGGATTCCTGCTCCAAGGGTTGCTCCTCAAGAAGGCAAATTATTAATTTATGTTCCCCCCCCCCCTTCTGGGGCTAGTTTGGCGTTTTTTTTGGAGGGGGGGCTCTAATGTCTGGGGAGGGAGGGGTGTCAAAACCGACTAGATGCTATGGATAATATCTGTGAAACAATTGCGTGGGGCAACCCCTTGGGCAAGGGTCTATATTTTCTTTTTCCATTCGCCTACCCCATGGGCAGATCAGCCCTTTTTTGGCTGATCTCCCTTCTAGGAGCGGAGGAAGCCCATTAGACATTATCGAATTTTGTATGTGAGCGTCCCCTTGGGCAAGAGTTGCTCTCCTTGTGGGCCATATTTTTGCATTCCGCTCTTCCCCTTGAGGGCAGATTTCTTTGTTTTTGGTCTTTTTTGAGTGGATTGGGCCTGAGGGAGGAAGGTAACCCTTGAATTGCCTGGGAAAAGGGATATTCATGGGGTGGGGGATTTGCTTCAAGGTTGTTTGCATCCATCTGGTGGTGTCTTTTTTTGCCATGGTCATGCCGCTTTCAGGGAATAGGTGTCTTTTGATTGATAGGTTATAATTTTTCTTTATTTTTTTAAATTAAATTGTAGAGCCAATCGTTTCCTATGTGTTGGTGGTGAATCCTGTTTGCTGGTGGAGCTTTGGCAGATCAGTAGTTTGTGGAGCTGTGGTTGGTAAGCAACTCATTTTGTAATCTTTTCATCTGTGTATCCTTAGCTTGTTGTAAAAAATAATTTTGACCGCGGTACTAATGCTTGAATCTATAGCTTTGTGCGATTGTGACGTATTTATTTGTGCACGCCATATACTGCCTTGTGATATGTGTAACACGTTTTTTTTGTTTTTTCCTTTCCATTGGGACTTTTGTGCGCTTGCTTTGTCTGTGCAGAGTAGGTGCAGTTGATCCTCAGTCTTGATGTCTTTGGCAAGTGAGGGATATCGTTTGAGTAAATAGGTCTTTGTGTGCTTTGTATTGATTGACTTTTCCTTCCAGATTACTATATGCCAGTAGTTGTAGTTTGTTTGATAAAGCCACAGTTTACTTATTTTACACAGTGTTAGATATCGTTGACTTATTTGTTGTGTTACTTTTATTAGTAAGGATTATGGCTAACCCAGGTTGACTGCTTAGCAGGTTGTTGGTTTGCTTTTCGAATCTTCCTCTGCCCATGGTTCTGAGATGGACTCTGCATCAGAGGCAGAGGACAAAGTAAAAGGTTGGGACAGTAAATTTTCAGTCCAAGAGGACTCATCCAATGATGAAGCCACTATCAGTGCGGAGGAAATGCCTCTTTTAGAGGAACACACGGATATGCCGCAAGAGGAATCTGGATTGCAGTCTGGAGCTGAAAGCCTTCCCACTGGTAGTGCTAAACTCTGGGTTGCACAAAACATGGCGCAGCCTTCCTTTAGTGGTATCACAGGCTGTAGAGTCAATACTGAAACCTTTTTGCCTATGAATTTCTTTTAGTTGTTTATGGACGATGTATTTTTGGATGAGATTGTTGACCAGACTAATTTGTATGCTGAACAGTAGTTGAGGGACAACAGTAACAAACCTAAGTCCCACTCTAGAGCTAGCTAGTGGACTACCACAAATCTGGTTGAGTTGATGACCTTCTTGGGTTTAACTTTGTTGATGGGATTAAGAAGGAAGCCGTCGCGGTCTTCATATTGGGCTACTAGTCCCTTGATGGCAACTGCGACATTTCCTGCAACCATGAGTCCTGATCGATATTTGCTTCTGCTTCGGATGCTGCATTTTGTTGATAATGCTTCAGCATTGCCAATGGATCACCCTAATTGTGACCAGCTCTTCAAGATTAGTCTTGTCCTTGATCATTTTGTAGATCATTTTTCAGAGACCTAGGTTCCAGGGAAAGAAATAGCGGTGGATGAATCTTTGGTCCTGTTCAAGAGCTGTTTGGTTTTTAGGCAGTGCATTACTAGCATGAGAGCAGGTTATGACATTAAGATGTATATGCTGTATGAGAGTAGCACTGGATAGGTCTTCTATTCTTCTGTTGACCCCCTGGTTATCCATCCATTTTTGGAGTCAATGAGAAAATTATATAGAAACTTTATAGAGGACTTTTCAACAAAGGTTACCATTTATACATAGATAACTTCTATACTGGTGGTCAATTGTTCAAGGAATTGTTCAAAGTGGATGCTGTTGCATGTAGCACAATCCGCTCTAACCGTAAAGGTTACCCTAAAGAGCTTGTATGTAAAAAACTTCAGAGGGGACAGTGCAGTGATTGTGTAGTGATGAACTTCTACTTGTGACATTTTCAGACAGGAGAGATGTACACATGCTGACAACCATTCATGATGAAAGTATTTCACCTGTGACTGGGGTCAGGTTGCTGAAGTTCACAAACCTGTGTGCATTTTAGGCTACAATAAGCACATGGGTGATGTAAACAAGGTAGATCAGAGGTTGGAGCCTTACAGTGTCGTTCGTAAGTCAAACATTTGGTATGAGAAGTTGGCTGTTCGTTTGTTTCATTTGGCAACCTTCAGTGCTTTTGTTGTAATCAAGGATTGTCCTCCAGATTCAAAGACAACTTTTGGTCAGTTTCAGCAGTATGTAATAGGCAGTCTTGTTGTAGTTGAGCAGGCAAGTGTTCCTAGAGTTGGACTGAAGGAGGATGTGGCTACATTCAAAGATCTCCATTTTTGGATTACATTACTCCCACACCCAGAAAAAACTTTCCCTGTAGGAGATGTAGAGTCAGTTTCCAAAAAGGCATGTGGAAGGAGAGTAATAGGAAATGCCCGAGTGTCCTTCTAATGCTGGGCTATGTGTGCCCACGTTTTAAATCGTACCACATGCAACTCAAATATTAGGAGCAACCGTAAGAGTAAAAGTGAAAGTGAACTGACTGGTCTGTATCGTTTTATATCTTGTGTTCAGTTTCACAGTTGTTGGATGTATTTAGTTTAGTTACACCTGTTGTGTTTGTAGTCATTGCTGGTTTTTCATCTCCTTCAAATTGGTTTGCGTTTTATTTGTTAAAATAAATGTGATGGAGGTGGGTGTAGACTGGCGCTAGGGGAGGGTGTGTGTGTGTGTGTGTATATACCTGCACTTGGCTCGCGGTGTGTGTGGACCGGCGCTTGGCTGGCGGTGTGCGTGGACCGGCGCTTGGCTGGCAGTGTGCGTGGACCGATGCTTGGCTGGCAGTGTGCGTGGACCGGCACTTGGCTGGCAGTGTGCGTGGACCGGCACTTGGCTGGCAGTGTGCGTGGACCGGCACTTGGCTGGCAGTGTGCGTGGACCGGCACTTGGCTGGCAGTGTGTGACCACCAGCACACACACACCCTACCACTGAAACACCAGTCCACACATTCCGCCACCTTCCCGGCAGTGCGATTGTTACGTCTGAGCTGGCATTTGGCTGGCAGTGTGTGTGTGGTGACTTGCTTTTGGTCACTACAGAAACATTACCAGCCAACCCCCAGTCCACATGCTCAGTCAGCTGGCAGACGTGGGATTGCTGTCAGTCCTGTGAGTGTGTGAAAGTGATGGGCCCTTGAATGGCATTGTTGGTTGATGTGAGTGCTGTAATGTGCTGGGCCCGCAGCTGTCGGTGTGAATGGTTTTGTGAGTGTGATGCATGAAAGGTGTGTGAACGGCCTGTAAAGCAGTTGGTGCCTTGGAGTGGATTTACAGCTCACGAGCAGTGAGCCATTGGTTCAGTTTTCTGAACGCTCAATTATAGTAACAGTGAATTTCATTTTTGTGAAATCATGAATAAAATTTACATTTTGAAATTTTCACTCACCCTAGTGCTAAATCCATCCATTAGGTGTGTCTACTTGAGGAGTAGATGGTTGTGCAGTAATATTTGTCTTTTCTGCCTTTCCCTGCCAGGGTGTACATTGTCTCCAGGGAAAATCTACCAACTCTAGATATTTTTGTAAACTAGACAGAGGGACTCCATGGTGGCTTGCATGGATCCCTCAAAGTACTGGAATCTGCTGCCACCCAGAGTTCTCACATATTTCCCCCGATAACAATGGTACCTCACCTTCATGGAACGTTCGAGGTATGGGGTCCATTGCTAAACGGCACAGAATAGCTGCGCAATTACATCGTTGTAAAGCACACAATATGCTTTCAAGAGACACATCTGATTCCCTCCGAGACTATGAAACTACACAGGAGATGGCGGGGTCAATTTTATGCAACTGCATATTCGGCCTTTTCTAGGGGGGCTGCCATCTGGATTCGGGCGGGAATCCCCTTTTCCCTTAGTGAGAGCAAAATTGACGACCAGGGCCGGTTTGTCCTCCTACTGGGATCGTTAGATGGTAGGCAAGTAGTTCTGGGGTCCCTCTATACTCCGATTACGGATCAAGAGGCATTTTTAACACGGGTCTCCCGAGCACTTGCTGGCTGGTCCCATTTCCCGTGGCTCTTGGGTGGAGACTTGAATGCGGTGTTTGACGTATGTCTGGATCGTTCCCATCCCCCTTTATTTAACACTACGGTGAGGGCGCAGGCCGTGGCCTTGACACGTTGGGCACAAGGCTGGGATTTATTGGACGTATGGAGGGCTTTGCATGTGAACATGAGGGAATATTCCTTTTACTCTTACCCCCACAAGCTGCACATACGTTTGGATTACTTTCTTTGCTCCCCAGATTTATCCTCTTCTATTACACACTGTGAGTACCTGGGCAAGACTATCTGACCATAACCCCATAGAGTTATTGTTGACTTGGGGCCGTTCCCCTGCTCCTATTCCAACGTGGAGAATGCAACTGTTAGAACTGGGGGTCTCTAGTTGGCAATGGTTTGCACCTTTGTCCAAATAGGGACCCTTGCTTCTAGTCAGGATAAGGGGGAAACACTCCTAAAATAACCCCTGCTCACCCCCTGGTAGCTTGGCACGAGCAGACAGGCTTATCTCAGAGGCAGTGTGTAAAGCATTTGTGAACACATACAGTAATACAGTGAAAACACTACAGATGGACACCACACAGGTTGTAGTATAAAAAATAAGTATTCTTTATATAGACGTATCACAAGACCCAATAGCAAAAATCCACAATACAGTACTCAAAAATAGACTTAAAATGATAGAGACAGTTCACGTTATCGTCAAAAATAGGATAGTCACTCAAATAAAGCTTGTAGCAACAAATAACTCCACTTGGAGTTATCACGACGTCGTGACCGGTGGAAATCCCAAAGTACGGCGCCGACCGCGAGGTGCGCGGCGTCGGGCCCGGAGTCGAGCAGACCCACAAAGAACAGTACCTGGAATTCGATGAAAACAAAGACGGTGCACGGCGTCGGGGAGGTGATGCTTCGTTGGCGCCGGCGGCGTCGGTTCCTTACGACCCCAGGGGAGGTGATGTCTCGGTTCCTTACTGCAGCGCAGGGGAGGTGAGGCGTCGGTTCCTTACTGTGTCGGGGAGGTGACGTCACGGATGGCGGCGAGGCGTCGGTTCCTTACGATGGCGCGGCGTCGATGGATTCGGGGGTCACCCACGTCGAGGATCGGCTCCGCGATGATGAAGCCCTGGCGTCGGTGAAGTCGGGGCTGCGGTGCGAGTCGGGACGGTGCGTCGTGAACGTCACGAGCGGTGTCCTCGGCTCCGGTGCAGGCAGCGGCCTCGATGACGGCTTCGGAGTCGATGTCGCACGGCGTCGGCAGGCGTCGGGCCTACGGTGCAAGTCGGGGCGGTGCGTCGTGCTCTTCACGAGCGGTGCCCACGGCTTCGGTGCAGGTTACGGCGTCGCTCGCCGGCGTCGGTGTTGCAATTTCCCTCTGTTAGCAGCTAAAACAGCAGTTCCAGATGCAGGCAAACAGAAGGGGTGAAGTCTTTGTGTCCCTGTGACTTCAGGCAGGAGGCAAGCTCAGTTCAAGCCCTTGGAGATTCCCTTCTTCAAGATGACAAAGCACAGCAAAGTCTTTTCTCCTGTCCTTGGCAGAAAGCAACCACTGCAGGCCAACCCCAATCAGCAAAACAGCACAGGGGCAGTACTCCTCCTTCAGCTTCTCCGGTTCTTCTCCTTGGCAACAGGTTTCTTGATTTCCCAGAAGTGATCTAATTTCCTAGGGGTCTGGGTCCCCTTTTTATACACCTTTTCCCTTTGTTCTCTGAAGGCAGAGAGGCCTTTGCCTAGTCCAAACCAGTTCTGGTCAGTCCTGGAGCACTTTGTTTTTCTGACTCCTTCTTTCCTTTGAGAGTGAGGGGCAGAGCCATCAGACGCCCGGCAGGAGGTGGAGCCAGCATTGTGGAAGGCAGGCACAGCCCTATTCAGACCCAGGTGCAACTCCTCCCACCCATCCTCCTTCAGGCAGACCTATTCAGCCTAGTGCTGACTCACCCTGCCTCCTGGAATCCCCCAGCCCCTGTCACTCACAAACCCAGACACACAATACACAACCTGAGCAGAGGCAGCTGGATGGTTTAGGCAAGAAAATACCTACTTTCTAAAAGTGGTATTTTCAAACAAAGAATGTTAAAACCAACTTCACTAAAAGATGTATTTTATCATTCTGAGTTCAGGCATACTAAATTCGTTTTTCTACCATGTTCTCTGGGTCAGTTAGGATTATAAGGTGTAATAATCAAACTGCCCATTCTGGCCTATGGAGAACAGGTAGCCTTGCAATAGTGAAAAACGAAAATGGCTGTAATTCACTATTAGGACATGCCACACACACCAGGGCATGTCCTACCTTATACTTACAATGCACCCTGCCCTAGGGCCTACTTTAGGGGTGTCTGATATGAAGATAAGGGAAGGTTTAGGGACTGGCAAGTGGGTGCACTTGCCAAGTCGACATGGCAGTCACAGACTGCACACAGGCTCTGCAATGGCAGGCCTGAGACACATTTTACAAGCCGCTTCTGTGGGTGGCACAACCAGTGCTGCAAGCCCACCAGCGGCATTGGATTTACAAGCCCTGGGCACACTCAGTGCACTGTACTAGGGACTGACAAGTAAACCAATCATCCAATCATGGAGTCACTAATCCATAACACAATTTATCATGGGGAGAGCATATGCACTTTAGCACTGATCAGCAGTGGTAAAGTGCCCAGAGTCATAAAACCAACAAAAACAGGTCAGAGAAAATATAGGAGGAAGGCAAAAAGTTCAGGGATGACCCTGCAAAAAGGGCCAAGTCCAACACAACCCCCTTCCAGCCAAAACGCAGGGGAGACCAATCACTACCCTGATGGCTTCTCTGCTTTGGGCGATAGAACCTGGACCCTGGCCCACAACAGCAGGGGCATACTCCAGTTCTACGCCAATCTGAACCTATTTGGATCCCTCTGTCCATACTCTCAGGGCCCACCCAGCTAACCCATGGGGAACCCTTCTCCTCAACTGTGGACACCACCTGTGCAGCACCTAACCTTAGCTTGCTCACAGGTGTGTCCCAACCGACAGACAGTACCCACATGGCCAACACAAATGTGTGGCCTAGTCCACCCCCGGGGTGTGACTTCTGTCCCCCTCCCAGGGGCAACTCTGTCCACCAGGACAGCAAGCCACAGTGGCCACTGACAGCCGTCAGTGATGAGAGCCAGGCCCCAGGCCTTTCATGGCTCTCCAACCTCTGTGGTGTCAGAGAGCGGGGGCAGTAGCCCCAGGTGCCTGGCACCCTTTGTCCACTCTCCCAACCGTCAGGTCAGGTATGACATCCTGACACTGACCCACCAGCCCCGGGCCTGTAACCGGCGGCTGGACAGGAGACTGGGGTGGGCTCTCCCACACCTGGTCCTCCTCCTTGGGGCTCTGCACCCTCCCACCTGGAGCTGTACCCCCTTCCAGAATTGTCAGGGCACCTGTGGCAGGGGTCCTGCACAGCTCGCCCACCAGTTCAGGGGTTCTATCCTGCAACTGGGATCCCAGCATAGGGTCTGTACCCTTAGACTGGGCAGAGGCCAGGGGTGAGGCTGTCCTCTCCCCGCCCCCTTACTGGGGTCCTGCACCCTCCCACCTGGAGCGGTGCCCCCAGAAGACAAACTGGTAGGGGCACTGTTAGCAGCTGCCCCTTCCTCCAGGTCAGGGGGACACCCTGAACCTGGTCCTCCAACCCAGGGTCTGTACCCTTAGGCTGGACCTGTGCCTGGCAACCCAGGACTTCCGGGAGGGTACACCAACCCCCCCAAGGGAAACACACTCCTCTAGAGTTGTGTAATAATCTGCCTGGCGCACCAGGACTTCCTGGGGAGCACGCATGCCCCCCAGAGGGTAACACAGCTCTCATGTGTTGTGTGACAGTCCGCCTGGCGCAGATCTCCCGACCCCTGTCCATCTGACAGCGCGCGAAGATCCCCCAGGACAGAAGTGGTGTCACCATGGTCATTCACTGGTGACTCAGCCCTTCTGGCTGGTCCCTGACCCACTGGTTCTTCCACTGGGGACTCTCTCCCCCTCTCACCCCTCACTCTGGGCTTCTGCACCCTCCCAAGTGGAGCGGCACTGCCAGATACCAGAAACACTGGAGCTCCATTTACAGACGCTCCAGGTTCTCTAGACACTAGGAGATCCTCCTCAAGAGGCGGCCCATCAGGACAGCCTAGGCTCCCTACCTGGTGTTCCCTTAAAGAACCATCCAGGCTCTGAGACTGGGTTTCGGGCACCTTGGGACACGCAGCCCCACACTCACTCCTTCTCCACTGAGACAGGACGTGAGCCCCTACACCCCTCCCACTACACCGGGACCTAGCTGGGCTACTCTGAACCACTTCCACCACTCTGGGCTGGAAGATACCTGAGCCACTCCTCTTAGGGTCACTCCCCAATGCCTTTTCAGACCCTCTGGAAACCACCAAAAGGTCTTCCTCCCTCGTGAGCTCCCTGGGGTCAGAGAACTCACTCTCCAACAGGCGTTGGCATAGCTCTGGAAAACAGGGACTTACAATATGCTCTCCCACAATTGGATCACACAACCCCTCACAGGTGTTAACCAAGTTATCCTTCACCTCACCATCCAGTGCCTCACACATGTACCCCACACCACTCTGCTGAGATTGGCAAGACAGTATCTGACTGTCTCTGTCACTCAACCCACACTCTTCTGGGCGGTCTTCACACTCACACCCCAGGAATTCAAACATGGGGGAACCACTCTCCCTGCACCTCCCATCTAGAGTCAGTAGAGTGTCCCTCCTGCTACTAGGACCATGAATCCCTGCGTCAGTTTCCCTATTCCTCTCAGGGACACTGCGCACTACTGGAGCTACCTCATGTCCTTGAACCTCCTGGTGTATATTAACCCCCTCCAAGTCAGGCACCACATCTCTGGGTGTGTGTACTACTCCCTCAGCACTAGGTAATACAATTTTGCTGCCACCAGAGGGAGGAATCCCTAAGCCCCTGGCTTTGAACTCCAACACCCTCATCATTCTCTCATGCTCTAAAAGCATCTTCCTTTCTTCCATGGCCAACCTCTTACTTTCTAACTCCAATTTCTTATGCTCAAGGCTATCATGGCTTCCCTGTTTCAGTTTGGCCATTTCCATTTCATGCATCCTGCTTTTGTCCCTGTCCTCCAGCTCCTCTGGAGACAGGCCCTTTGAGAAACACTGCTGCCCTCCCTGGAAGGCACTCCCCTCCCAGGTAAGCCCAATGGCCCCTCAAGCTGCCCATCTAAATTCTCTGCCTCCTCCACAGGCTCCTCGGACTGCCCACTGGCATTCCGTGCTTCCAACCAGGCCCTTAGCGCCTTGTGAAACTCCTCCTTCCTGGTGAGGCCTCTCATAGAGATTTTAAACTTTTTGCAAACAGCTTTGAGTTCTGGCACAGTGTAGGTATCAACCCTATCTTCTTCAAATTCAATATCTGCAGGTGCAATGGATCCTTTTTTGCTCATGGTGAAAATTGGCAGTTCTCAACAAAAATAAAGGTTCCAAGGAAAAAAAGTCCTATCAAAATGTATGTGGTCGCGTATTGGTCTGCACTCACTAGTAGTGTACACCAATCACTGTATATGAATCACAAATGCAAGTCCAAATCCTCACCGCTGACCACCAATGTTAGAACTGGGGGTCTCTAGTTGGCAATGGTTTGCACCTTTGTCCAAATAGGGACCCTTGCTTCTAGTCAGGATAAGGGGGAAACACTCCTAAAATAACCCCTGCTCACCCCCTGGTAGCTTGGCACGAGCAGACAGGCTTATCTCAGAGGCAGTGTGTAAAGCATTTGTGAACACATACAGTAATACAGTGAAAACACTACAGATGGACACCACACAGGTTGTAGTATAAAAAATAAGTATTCTTTATATAGACGTATCACAAGACCCAATAGCAAAAATCCACAATACAGTACTCAAAAATAGACTTAAAATGATAGAGACAGTTCACGTTATCGTCAAAAATAGGATAGTCACTCAAATAAAGCTTGTAGCAACAAATAACTCCACTTGGAGTTATCACGACGTCGTGACCGGTGGAAATCCCAAAGTACGGCGCCGACCGCGAGGTGCGCGGCGTCGGGCCCGGAGTCGAGCAGACCCACAAAGAACAGTACCTGGAATTCGATGAAAACAAAGACGGTGCACGGCGTCGGGGAGGTGATGCTTCGTTGGCGCCGGCGGCGTCGGTTCCTTACGACCCCAGGGGAGGTGATGTCTCGGTTCCTTACTGCAGCGCAGGGGAGGTGAGGCGTCGGTTCCTTACTGTGTCGGGGAGGTGACGTCACGGATGGCGGCGAGGCGTCGGTTCCTTACGATGGCGCGGCGTCGATGGATTCGGGGGTCACCCACGTCGAGGATCGGCTCCGCGATGATGAAGCCCTGGCGTCGGTGAAGTCGGGGCTGCGGTGCGAGTCGGGACGGTGCGTCGTGAACGTCACGAGCGGTGTCCTCGGCTCCGGTGCAGGCAGCGGCCTCGATGACGGCTTCGGAGTCGATGTCGCACGGCGTCGGCAGGCGTCGGGCCTACGGTGCAAGTCGGGGCGGTGCGTCGTGCTCTTCACGAGCGGTGCCCACGGCTTCGGTGCAGGTTACGGCGTCGCTCGCCGGCGTCGGTGTTGCAATTTCCCTCTGTTAGCAGCTAAAACAGCAGTTCCAGATGCAGGCAAACAGAAGGGGTGAAGTCTTTGTGTCCCTGTGACTTCAGGCAGGAGGCAAGCTCAGTTCAAGCCCTTGGAGATTCCCTTCTTCAAGATGACAAAGCACAGCAAAGTCTTTTCTCCTGTCCTTGGCAGAAAGCAACCACTGCAGGCCAACCCCAATCAGCAAAACAGCACAGGGGCAGTACTCCTCCTTCAGCTTCTCCGGTTCTTCTCCTTGGCAACAGGTTTCTTGATTTCCCAGAAGTGATCTAATTTCCTAGGGGTCTGGGTCCCCTTTTTATACACCTTTTCCCTTTGTTCTCTGAAGGCAGAGAGGCCTTTGCCTAGTCCAAACCAGTTCTGGTCAGTCCTGGAGCACTTTGTTTTTCTGACTCCTTCTTTCCTTTGAGAGTGAGGGGCAGAGCCATCAGACGCCCGGCAGGAGGTGGAGCCAGCATTGTGGAAGGCAGGCACAGCCCTATTCAGACCCAGGTGCAACTCCTCCCACCCATCCTCCTTCAGGCAGACCTATTCAGCCTAGTGCTGACTCACCCTGCCTCCTGGAATCCCCCAGCCCCTGTCACTCACAAACCCAGACACACAATACACAACCTGAGCAGAGGCAGCTGGATGGTTTAGGCAAGAAAATACCTACTTTCTAAAAGTGGTATTTTCAAACAAAGAATGTTAAAACCAACTTCACTAAAAGATGTATTTTATCATTCTGAGTTCAGGCATACTAAATTCGTTTTTCTACCATGTTCTCTGGGTCAGTTAGGATTATAAGGTGTAATAATCAAACTGCCCATTCTGGCCTATGGAGAACAGGTAGCCTTGCAATAGTGAAAAACGAAAATGGCTGTAATTCACTATTAGGACATGCCACACACACCAGGGCATGTCCTACCTTATACTTACAATGCACCCTGCCCTAGGGCCTACTTTAGGGGTGTCTGATATGAAGATAAGGGAAGGTTTAGGGACTGGCAAGTGGGTGCACTTGCCAAGTCGACATGGCAGTCACAGACTGCACACAGGCTCTGCAATGGCAGGCCTGAGACACATTTTACAAGCCGCTTCTGTGGGTGGCACAACCAGTGCTGCAAGCCCACCAGCGGCATTGGATTTACAAGCCCTGGGCACACTCAGTGCACTGTACTAGGGACTGACAAGTAAACCAATCATCCAATCATGGAGTCACTAATCCATAACACAATTTATCATGGGGAGAGCATATGCACTTTAGCACTGATCAGCAGTGGTAAAGTGCCCAGAGTCATAAAACCAACAAAAACAGGTCAGAGAAAATATAGGAGGAAGGCAAAAAGTTCAGGGATGACCCTGCAAAAAGGGCCAAGTCCAACAGCAACCTATACAATTGGAAGACCAGGTGTATCGGGCCGCATTGTCTAAAGCTATTGAAACCTATTTTGTGGAGAATGAGGGTACTGCCTCGTCCAGATCTATTGAGTGGGAGGCCTTCAAAGTGACTGTACGTGGGGTGCCATGGGGACTTTGGCGGGATCACGTAGGGAAACGATCAGGGACATAACTGACCTAGAGGGGGACCTGCAGGCTCTGGAAGTAGCGGCTCAGAGGAGTGCTGACTGCGTAGAGCCCCTGCAGTCCGCTAGAATTAAGTATGCTGAATTGCTGGAACGCTTATGTATGATAGATTTTAATGCCTATACGCTGCGCGCACACACTCCGAGGCGGATAGGGCAGGTACACTGTTGGCGAGACTGATCCAACCTACGGTGAGTCCTACTCCCATATTAGCTGTGAATACAATCCATACCACGTTAGTTACCTCTCAGGGTGAGATCAATGCTGCGTTTCAGGAACATTATGCTAGTTTATATACCGCCCCAGGCTTGGATGTCTCGGCTCCCACACTCTCCTTCTTGACCAGGGTCCAACTTCCCACAGTTTCTGATTCGATCGCGAAGGACTTGGCAGTTCCGATTACTATTGCAGAGATCCGGGTGGCGATAAAGGCATTGGCCCGTAACAAAACGCCGGTCTCCGACGGCCTCCCTGTGGAGTTTTATCCAACTTTTGCGGATATGCTGATCCCTAGGTTGTTGCAACTTTACACTTCCTCCTTGGAAGACGGTGTCCTGCCCCCCACCGCTAGGGAGGCGATAGTCACGTCCTTGTTAAAACCTGATAAGGAACTGACTGACCTCCTATCTTATAGACCGCTTTCTATTCTTAACACAGAATACAAGATACTCAGTAAGTTTTTGCCATTGCGGCTCCTTCCCCTCCTTCCTCGATTGATCCATACGGATCAATGTGGATTCATACCCCAACCAGCACCTCTCTGAATATCCGCCGACTCCATGCCTTTATGCACGCAGCGTCAGAAACTTCACCTCTTGCTGGTTGCTTGTCTTTAGACGTGCGTCAAGCCTTTGATACCCTAAGCTGGCCGTATATGCTAGCAGTATTGTCTAAATTCGGCTTACCCCAGTCATATTGTACATGGATTAAATTGTTGTATACTAGCACTACAGTGCGCGCTAAAACGGGTATGACCATCTCCCCCTCTTATGTAATCTCCCGGGGTACGTGCCAGGGTTGCCCCTTATCCCCCATGCTCTTTGTGTTAGCCCTCGAACCTCTTGCGCAATATCTGCGTCAGGTCATGGTCCCTTATGGCATCCCCTTGCATGGGGTGATACACTCTATATCACTGTACGCAGATGATATGCTGTTGTATTTCCGAGATTTAGATGCCAATAAACACACGATCGCTGCTGCCTTTTCTAGTTTTGGGGACATTTCTGGCCTGTGTCTTAACGCCTCTAAATCAGTCGCCTTCTCCTTCTATCATACTTATGCTTCTCCCTTTTTACAATTTGGTCAGATGCACTTTAGAGTTGAACCGGTCACGTTTAAATATTTGGGAATTAATGTCTATAGATCCAACGCCGATACCATAGATGGTAATGTAGTGCGCACCATTAATTCGCTGCGCTCCCAGATCGCCTTTTGGAATACGTTGCCATTAACGGTGGCGGGCCGCTTGGCGGTGTCAAAAATGGTTATGTTGCCCCGCCTCCTTTATTATTTTGCAAACTTACCGGTTGTCCTCCCGGCCTGGATTTTTAAAACACTTGACACACTGTTATCATCCTTGATATGGGGGACGGGCAGACGGAGATTGGCGCTGACTAAGTTGCAACTCCCTAGTGCTGCGGGGGGCATGGGGGCGCCGGATTTTAAAACATATTGTGTAGTGGGACAATTACAGTGGATGGCATATTGGTTAGCGGGTAAGAATTTATTTGAAATTGGGTACTCCCTGGACTTTTTGAAACGTGGAACCCTTCAATCACAGTTATGCCCGGGTGCACAAAAGCTGCGTGATCCTCCTTATTTGCTGCAAGTTGCATTACATTATTGGAAACAGGCTAAAAGACAGGCAAAATTGCCATTTCCGTATACACCGAACATCCCGCTCTGGACTGCCTACTAGGCGTGGGATAATCTCGATGAATCGAATTCAGGGGTGGACGCGAGAGGGGGTGGGGACAGTCGGGGATCTCTTCTTAGAGGGTCACTTGATGCCCCACGACGAGTTTGCACGTACTTATTCGGTGCCTGAAACCTTGGTTCTCACTCATGCTGCAATTGTGCGCTTTGCTCGAACTTATTGGTACATAGATCAGAGAGAACCCCCAACTTTTCAATTGCTGAAATCGCTACACGTTATGGGGCACGGCCGACACTTGGTGCGCTGGCTCTATCGAGGCTTGAGGGAACATTCACATATTCCATTATTGCATCTTAGGCAGAAGTGGGACTTGATATTGGGGCGGGAGCTAGAGGACGGGGAATGGGCTCAAATGTTAGAGCACCCCCGGCGAGTCTCTCGTAATTGTCGTCTAAAAACGATTCAATTATTCATATTGCATAAAGCATACCTTGCCCCGGCAACGATACGAAAGGTGTTTCCTACTGCGTCCTCGGCATGTCCACGGTGTAGGGCGCCTGAAGCGGATTTTCTTCATATGATATGGTATTGCCCGGTGCTGCGGGGGTTTTGGTCGGAGATTGCCCAAGGTCTGGGGGAGTTGACAGAGCGCACAGCATGGGACACAGTTGAGGCCTGTCTCCTGGGACTTTTCCCCCTCCCTAGGAAGGCGAAATTGCTATGCCGATTTGCAGGTTCGGCTTTGATGCTAGCTAAGCGTATGATCACGCAGCGCTGGAAGTCTACTTCAGCGCCCCGTGCAGGCACGTGGCGTGAAGAGGTGGTCAGATGGGCGGTTGCCGAAAGGGAGGCTTTACAACGTGAGGAGTACAGGGGACTGCGGAAAAGGCCAATTTCTCTGGATTGGGCGCACCTAGTGGAACTGTTTAAGGCTGCTGTGGGGGATGACTTGGAAGACTCACAGATTGCAGTGCCAGAAAATGGTACAGATGTTTGACTGCTAATGGTATGATGCCTATGCTCACTCTACCCTCCTGCCTCCCATTCTTTTCCCTTCTCTCCTACTGCGCTCCCTCTAGCCTTCTCTGCCTTTTTCCCCTTCAGGGCCTCTTTTCCCCCCCCTCCCTTCCCTCCCCCTCCTCCTCCTTGCGCACCCTTCCCTGATGATCTCAGACCTGACAAACACCAGATACAAGACCATCAGCTGAGTGTATTGTCTCTGTGGCGGCAAATGGGTTACTTGTTTAGTTTGGGGGTTGTTATGGGTGGGATAACTTGGGTGGGAGTTTCAAGGAGTACTGCGACTAGTCGATCATAATTGGGTCATTATTCAGAATACAAGTATACAGTTCGTATATTTACACTGCGAATATTGTAGCACTTTATATAGAGTGGAATCACTCACTATATGTTTTGCTCCAGAACACCTGCAGAATTAATGCCAAATTGTTCTTGGAAATGTAACCAAATGCTTACTATCGACTGTGTACACATGTATATTATCTGCAGTACTCAATAAAGATATTTAAAAAAAAAAATAAATGGTACCTCACCTATGTGGTTGGGCCTAGTGACCGCAAAAGGGCGGGGTCCAAGATGCAATGCGACATCATCAACAAAAGGTGTAGCTGCAGTTTTTAGACCTGGGTTTGGCAGCCACCCAAGAAAACCTAACAAATCCAATCATTTATGAAAACTAGATAGCCAGAGAATTACAGGGTGGGGTGCCTCTTGTGGATCCCACAGAGTTTTCTCACCCACAATGCCCTGCAAAACTCACAATTTGACTAAAATTTGCATTTTCTTTGCATTTCTTTGCCACTTTCTTTCAGAATAAGAAGGAATCAATAAAATTCCTACCACCCATCCTTTCCCCGCTTGTCCCAATAGAAATGCTGCACCACTTGTGTGGCTGGGCCAAGTGCTCGTGACAGGAATGGATCAAACTAACATCAATGTGAGTCCTTGTAAAGGGACACTCATTGACCTTGGACTGATCTTTTCCAGTCGTGGTCACTTGGCCCAGCCACACAAGGAAAGTACCATTTTTATTGGAAGACTTGGAGGACTGGTAGATGGTAGGAAAGTAGTTGCTCCCTGTAGATTACAGAACTTTCATCACAGAAATGTGAGGAAAATATGCTTTTTTTAGTCAAAGTTTGAGGTTTGCAAGGCCTTCTGGGTAGAAAAACCTGGTGAGAACCACACAAGTCACTCCCATCCTAAATTCTCCTAGGTGTCTAGTTTTACAAAACATTACAGGTTTGCTAGGTTTCCCTAGGTGCTGGCTGAGCTAAGACCCAAAATCCACAGCTAGGCACATTGCAAAAAAAGGGTCAGTTTTCAGTGGAAAAATGTGATGTGTCCATCTTGTATTTCGGGCCCTTTCTTAGTGTGGGCACTAGGCCTACTCACATAAGTGTGGTACCATTTTTATCAGGAGACTTAGGGGAACACAGAATAGTAGAACACGTATTACCAATTGTATTTCTCTGCATTTGTGCCTTTCAAATGTAAGCCAGTGTGTAAAAAAGACGACATTTTGAGAAATGAGCTCTAATTCACATGTAGTATGGGTACCCACAAATTCAGAGATGTGAAAATAACCACTGCTTCTTACTCCATATCTTGCGCCCATTTTGGAAATGCATAGGTTTCCTTGATACCCATTTTTCACTCTTAATATTTTAGCATAACAATTACTCTATACCCTGTACACAATGAAAAACCATTGTAAAGGGAAGCACATTTATTGGTTCTGGGTACCTGGAGTTCTTGAAAAACCCACAAATCCTATAAATCACTGCAACCAGAAGGGTCTAGCAGATGTAATGATGTATTGCTTTTTTAAAATCGGACATTGTGACGAGACGTTACAAATGAAAACGTTGTCACAAATGGACTTTTCCTACTATTTTCCATTTTCTTTTTTTTTCAACACTTCGGGCCCAATTACGATGCCATAGAAAACTGCTACGACCCTCGGTCAGAGCCGTTCCTACGGCATTGTAATTGGCTGTTTGGATTCCTTTCCGACTGACCCATTTTGATGGGGGGGTCGGTCGGAAAGGAATCCAAACCAGATTTCCAACTGGCCTCCGAGGGGCTCAGAGAGACCGTCTGCCATTCGGAAAGCCTCCAGTAATCCCTCGGGCGGCTCTTTTCACCTGAGGGATTACGATGGCAGATTCCCACAGCTTTTCTGTGCCGGCCTTTCTGACACAGAAAGGCTGTGGGAATCCAACTTTGGGGGCCCCCCATCAGGGCCCCCATGGGTGCAAGGCCTCTGCATGGTGATCCCCGTTGATCCCTGGGATAAACTGCACCTCGGCTCTTTACAATGAGAGTATGCATTACGGTCGGAATACATGCTCCCATTGTAAAGAATAGGAATGCGACAGAACAGTGTTCGGTCACATCCTATTGCTGGGTTGGGACGGACGACAGGAGGTCATTCGGTCCCAGTTAACAAACGATGTCAGACAGACTCAGGTCCGTCCATCCGACATCGTAATCGGGCCCTTAGTTTCTTTGGAAAAACCTTAAAGTATCTACACAAATGACCCCTTGCTAAATTTAAAATGTGGTCTAGTTTTCAGAAATGTATAGCTTTCTGGGATCCACAATGGGTTTCACACCCATTTCCAACACAAACTGGAAAGGGGTTAAAAAACAAAAAATTGGAAAAATGGGTAGTCTCACAGTAAAATGCCAAAACTGTGGTAAAAGAAAAAAAAGTGCTTTTCTGAATGAAGTCTGTCTGTTCATGAAATCTGGGAAGATGGTGATTTTAGCACCACAAACCTTTCATTTATGCGATTCGTAGGGGGAAAAAAACAGACACTTTCTTCTGCAGCACTTCTCAATGTTCCCAAAAAAACAAAATTTGGCAATATTTTAGCTAATATATTGGTCCCCTCTAGGATGTTGGATGCAAATCTGGTGTGAATAGATTATGTGGAAAAAAAGTTATGAAGGCCTAAAAGCAAACTATCCTAAATAGTCAAAATAAGGCTTAGCACTAGGGGTGGGGTGGGGGTTTAGGGGGAAGGCCCAGTAGCAAAAGGGTTAAAAATAAATAAATTAATAGTACGCTTATAGTCAAAAGGCAGACAAGGGTAGAAGGGGATGAATGCCCATGGTATATACCATCATATTTAAGTTTTTAAAAGGTATTACATGTTTTATGGGTGAATGGGAATCATCCAAAACCTCAAAGATGTGTCAGGAATGGTCTTCGGCTAGAAGTTTCTGCACTCTTTTTTAAAAACAAAATTTTATTGAGCATTTCTTCATGGCTTCTTACATTTTAGACAATATGATTACATCTTGCGATACAATTAGAACTACAACTTGTCCATGGTTTCCATATCTTTCCACAAGCAAAGTTTCGCATAATGGGGCAGGAACAGTGTAGTGCTTTGCTGCTTCATCATCTAATGCATTTAAATGAACAGCCCACTTCCTAACTATGTTCACCAAGATTGTGGGTCATATCATGCGACGTAACTTC
Organism: Calotriton arnoldi; assembly: GCA_963921515.1. NCBI lineage: Eukaryota > Metazoa > Chordata > Amphibia > Caudata > Salamandridae > Calotriton > Calotriton arnoldi. The sequence continues at coordinate 2,087,997 of CAWUFW010000742.1, forward strand.
TCCTAACCCCTACAAAAACAAACAGCTCTCTCCCCTCCCCCTTCCTCCCTCCCACCCTCTAGGCGTGCCTCGGTGTGATGTAGGCCACCAGTTCCCGTCTTATCCAGGCGAACCAGCTAATATTTGCTGGAGAGTTCTCACTGTCTTGTGTGACAGGGTATAATGCAAGGGATCATGTTTGGTTTCCAGCACTTAAGCCTCTATCTGCACTTTCTAATCTGCATCATTTTCTGGATGCTTCAGTAGTGTCACCAGTGCTTCCCATGCTCTGGCTGTCTCCAGGGATCAGCGACCTCTTCTGGTTTCTCTCAGTCACACTACCACCCTCGTATTCCGCCCATCTTACAAGTTCCTTCTTCCACCCATCCGCCCTGGGTCCCCCCTGGGCTCTCCAGTTCCTAGAGATCTCCCTCTTGGCTAATAGGAGTGCCAGGTCTTGGAATTTACTTGTTACTGTGGTTTTGGAGGTGTGGGAAAACCAATGTAAGAGATAGTATCCTGGCATTACATTCACCTCTTTCTCGGTTACCTCCGCCATTCCCTTTGTCACTTCTCTCCAGAAGCTCTCTAGTTTAGGGAAGTCCCAAAACATGTGCAAGAATTCGGCACCGATCTCTCTATAGCGGGAGCATGTAGCTGCCCATGTCCCAAAGTATCTATTTATACATGATTTTCTTCAAATGGAAGGTGCACCAGAAAATAGAATCAATGTAGCAAATTTCAGTCCATCATCTTCTTTTATTTTTTTTAATTATTGCACATGAATTAAAATCAGCCAACGCATTTCGTTCCGGTCACACTAGGAACTTCATCAGGGCTTAATGTATATTATAGTGTATTCACAACGTTTTGCAGTGTTAATCACCAGATACACGGGTTTAAATTCATCCCGTCCATGGAGGGTACATGGGGACCATATCAAGCCCCGGCTCGAGATCAGAGTCCTTGGCAGATTAGGCACGTGTAGCCTGCAGTCCAGGCTGCAGGCTACACATGCCTAGGACACAAAGTACATTAAAACATTACCAGATAAATCCAATAAACATATATTACTTTTTCTTTTTCTAAATTCTTAGATTTCTAACAGGTTATCCACATAACTTATTTATGGTGGACTAACTGGAAATCTATTAATGTAAGTAAACATATTACACATTTTAACAATCTCTTAATTAAAAATTGACCAGAATTTTATAACCATTTTTTTACATAATGTTTTTTTTTTTTTTTAAACAATATGTTTGAAAATATACATTGTGCTGAGAGTCGGTGATGGGCAATGGTGGGGGGGGGGGTGGTCAAATTTCTATTGCAACTCTGCCGGGGGCATCCCTCAGGGAAGGTGCTGGACAGTGACAGGGAGAAAACGTATTATTCTAACTCTGCGGGGGGTATCTCCTGGACAGTGAATGGTGGCTAATTTACTATTCTTACTCCATAGGGGGTATAACTCATGGCAGGTGCTGGACAGTGACGGGGGGCAATTTACTATTCTTACTCCACCAGGGGTATAACTTCGAGCAGGTGCTGGACAGTGAGTGGGGGCGAATTTACTATTCTAACTCCGCTGGAAGAATACCTCAGGGCAGGTGCAAAAAATACAAAACAAATATATACATATTTTGTATCTGTTTTTTCACACAGCTAAACAGAAAGTTCCAGCAATAAAAATCAGAAAATTCTTTACAGCACAAAAACCTCTAAAAATAAAAAAAACCCGTTTGAAGGGAGGTAAAAAAACATAGCATCCGCAAGGTAGAACAATGGCAAAATGAGTAAAACAAACAACATCTTTAATTTTTTCTCTCCACAAACAGCCTCCAACAGGAAAATCCCAACATCGTCTAAAACCTCTATCAAACGTCCAACATTGAAAATATCCCCTCAAATTACCAGACCAGACCATACTTCAGGTAAATAAACCTGACCTTACATTTCTCCTTGCTTAACAAAATACATGTTTTTTCTAGGTGAAACAGGTAAACACTAAAACTTCAGTTTTCAACAGGGCGTCTTAACTGTTTACTTTCTTCACAGGAAGCCAAAATTAACAAAACCTTTTGCATTTTACTCAGCAGGCAAAATAAGAGGTTAAAAATTAAAACAGTACTATAAACATGCAAACGTAACGAACAATGATGGCATCAGCTCAGCAAGCATGTTTTGTGGAGTCAAGAAGAGGCAATACATTCTTAAAGTATGGTGTCTACCTTTAATTTATGGATAGGCTGACGGAGCCCAGGAGTCATTGGAGGTATGTGCAGTATTTTTCATCCCATTGCACATGCAGAGCGGTGACACTGTTGAATGTACCTCTGAGCATAACCACTCTGCCTCTGCAATGGAGACTGAAGTAAGAGAAAATATACAACAAATAAAATTACTTGCATCCACCTCCAATGAATCCTGTGGCCCAGTCTTGAGGGAGGTATCACAAAACATTCCCATGAATGTAGCCAGTAATATGCCCACAGTACCAAATTTTAGAAGGATGATCCAGAGACAAAAACAGGCAAGTAATCCCCCAGTAACACCAAAAACCTATTCAGACATGAACATTCCCTCTGAACTAACTTATATTAATGAAACTTTATTGCATGACAACGAAAACTATCAGATAGGAATATGAATATTTAGCACAACCCATAACCTGGTAACCCTTGAGAATAGTGACAGAACCTGGTAACCCTTGAGAATAGTGATATTTGGATGATGGATGGGACTTTTAAGTCCACATCCCATCCATTTGCCGAAATATACATTATTCATGCTAAAATAAACACCACAACAGTCCCATTAGTGTGTAGCTTACTCTCTGACAAGCAATCCTCGCCCTACACAGAATTTTTAACAGTGATCAAAATATTTATTAAAAGTCCTAGAAAAGTGATTTTCTTTGAATTGACAAAGATTAACACCATTTGCAAAATGCACCCTCCCACCCAAATTGAAGGATGTTTTTTCCACTTTTCGCAGGCATATTTGCATAAAATTTAAAAAACATCGTTAGTTGAGGATTATGTCAAACAGCGTTCTGCTTTGTACTTCCTGAGTGTGTGGAACAGTTCTACACATCAATTACTGAATCGGACTGCTTTACCCAAAACGAGGACAAATTGACCCCACTACTGAATATTTTTGAGGACATATGGATTGGCCATCTAAGCAGGTTGGATCACAGGAGGAAGCCAAGGTTCCCCATTGACTGGTGGAACGGTGATGCGACCTGCTTACAGAGAGGTTCAAAGACTAACAATGCCATTGATGGATGGCACAGCTCCTTCACTTAAAAAAAAAAAAAAATCTATCAGCAGACATCACCCAAACCTATATCATTTCTGGGAAATTTTGAAAAAGGAGCAAGGTTTTCAAGAAATGAGAATTGCGCAATCTTCAACAGGTAGTCTGAGCCCCCCGGTTTTACAAAAAGGTAAAGAAATGTCATAGACTATTGACAGAAAGACTAATGGCAAAAATCAAAGATTTTTCTTTGATGGGTGCTTCAGACTACTGGGACAAAATTGCCTACATCCTACACTTCTAACCCACTCTAACAACCTCTAACATTACTGGCCTGTTTTATCAACAGTTAAATTAAATGGGCATCTTTGAAATTATTATTATTTTTTTTTTTTTTTACAAATTACTAATTTTTTAGTCTTTCTACCTGAAGATGTCCTACACTTGGTGACTTTTTCAAATCACCTGTCACCAAAAGGCTTCCGAACTCCGGTACTCCAACCAGAGCATGCAACAACCAAAGAAAAGCCCAAATCCAGAAAAATGTCTGTTTTGAATAATCGCATTCTCAACCCCCCCTCAAAAAAATCCACAGCGTTAAAAAAAAAAAAAAAAAAAAAAAAAAGTGTAAGCCAAACTCCCGTTCTGAAATCTCTGTAAAATCAAATTTTGCTCCATCCTCTTTTGTTACCGAAGTTCCAGAAAAAAAGGTGTGAAAAAAAGTGTGATATGAATTTTTAAAGATTAAATAAAAAATTGTGCAATCCAGCACCAAAAAGCTTAAAGCGCCACTCGCGGCTACCAGGTCACGCTGGACTGGTACAAATTCAAAGGAGCTTTTCTTATGTCAACGGGCTCGTCAGCAGGTCCTTGGGCTTCTCAGATGCAAACTTAGATTCGACAATGGCAGCCTGCTGCAGCACGATGCCTCAGAGTCTCTGGAAGTCTTTGTCCTCGATGGCGAGGAGCCCCAGAGCTTTCAGCGGGACAAAACCAGTGAGGTCAGGCCGATTTGCATGACAGTGGCAGCTTGACTCTCCACATCGAGCAGGTCTCCTCCTGGAGCTTTTCAGCAAAACTTTGTAGAGAGTTTCCAAACTTTCAGATCTTGTTCCTCGTGGTTCCTTTGGAGAGAGAAGTGTCCAGCAGCACCAGCTAAGGGTTCAGAGACTCTGGATTGCCTCTTAGGGGCTAATACTCAATCTACCACAATGCACCTGCACAGTCCAGGAACTGGCCTGCTGTGGTGATATTCTTTAGGCTTGCAGGTGACTTCTTCCAGCTCTGTTGTACCTGTAGCGGTCTAGCTTATCCACGCACACCGTGCAATGGTGTGCCCCCGGAAGAACACACACACAATGTATCACTCTCTGGCCAGGCGTGGCCAGAGGGCTTAAATAAAGGGGCCGGGGTCGCTCGGGACTTCCGGCCGACACGAGCAATAGAGTGGTCCTCGTCCTTCATTGGCAGCAGCGCTTACTCCCTATGCTGCGCGCTGCCCTGCCACACTGTACCTTGTGGGACCATCACACTGGCGACGAGGGTGGGCACACATTGCCCGATAGCGCAGATCAGCAGGGGTCAAGCCGTCAGCTTAGCGGGACTTCGCTGGAGCCGCGGACCGCGACTGATGCGCAAGAGGATCGAACAGCCGTCGGACCGCCGGGTGAGTGCCAGGACGAACGGAGTCCTCGGATCCTGTCCACAGCAGTCAACCGCGTCGACTGTGTGCAACGCTGGTGCTCCCGGTGACTCTCTGGTCGAGCCCGCGTTCACACCGACAGGGCGCGCATGCGCAATGAGCCCCTGACACCCGCGATCCACACGCGGTAATAGCGCAACACTGCCACCCGGTGGCGAAAAGGAGAAACGCACCCCAGACATCCCTGCTTGCTCAGCAGCACCTGTAGCCAGCACTGTCACAACTCACTGCCACCCCGGGACCCCCAATCACCCAACACTGGCTGATAGCACTGTATGAGGGGCAGAAATAAAAGAAAAGAAAAGGGAGAAAGGAAGAAGCAAAGCATCCAAACAAGCACTGGCAACCGCAAAGTGGGAGACCACGAAATAGACACTTACCAACCATGACTGATGCCGCAGCAGCAGCCCAACAACCAGCGGCACCACCAACTCACCTACACTCTCAAGTCAGCGCACTTCCTCCCTTCAGCGAGCTCATCGATCCAGCCACAGCATCGCCTAGGTGGAGAATATGGATCAGTCGCCTTGATAATTATTTTATTGCCACAAGAGAAACAAATGATGCAGTCAAGAGGTCATTACTGCTACATTTCGCAGGAGACGAAATATACAAACTGTTCGCACACCTACCTGACACAGGAGCACCTGCTGATTACGACGCCGCAGTCAGAGCTTTGAATGCCCACTTTGACCCACAACTCAATCCTGATTACGAACGCTTTAAACTCCGACAAGCCCGTCAGAGAGAAGGGGAGTCCATGGACACGTTCCACGCGCGCCTGCGAGAACTGGCCAGCACATGCACCGACGATGACCAAACCAAAGAAGTAAGAGCACAAGCCATCCAGGGGTGCCGCAACAAGACCCTGCGGACCCTGATTCTTCGACAACCGCGTATTTCCCTCGGAGACATTCTTATTCTGGCACGCTCCCATGAGCTATCGGATGTCAGGGCAACTGCTATGGAGGCCGCGCTCAACCAACAGGCAGAACCAGCAGTGACAATCAAGGCGGAGCGAGTAGACGCCATCCGCGCGCCGGCTCGCGCCGGGCGAGGAAGATGGTTCACCAAAAGTTCGAGACGATCACAATGCGGATACTGTGGGGAAGGAAGAACACTCCCAAGATGAATGCCCCGCCAAGGGAAAAACCTGTGCCAAATGTGGAATACCCAACCATTTTGCAAGTGTATGCAGAGGAGGACTGCGGAATAAAGGAAACCCCGGACGAAGACCACCGTCACGAGCAGTGAGACACCTCTCACTAGAAGAACACACCCCATCGAGGACACCAAGGACAGCGGAACATCACAGACAGTGTTTGGAAGACTCGTCCACAGACGAAGGAGAAGAATGCTACCTCATAGCTTTTGCAAACGATTTGAAACAAAGACGACGGCCACAGCCGACATGCACGATCGAGATCGCTGGGTCACCTGTCACAGCTCTCATCGACACCGGGGCGTCCGTGAACGTCATGGGGTGTCAACACTACAAAAAGTTAAGCCCAAGACCAGCGCTGGTGCCATCCAAAATCAGAATCCTCACGTACGGAAGTCAAACACCACTTCCCCTAAGAGGGAAAATGTCCGTTCAAGTAAGATCAGAAAACCAAGAAGTCACTACCACATTCCATGTAGTCGACAAGGAGGCAGACATACTCGTTGGGAGCCACACTGCAGAGGATCTGAATCTAATAACATTTGCAAACGCCGTGAAATCACTCCAAACAGAAGATATCCTAGAGCTGTTCCCGCAACTATTCGTTGGTCTGGGAAGCATGAAGAGACCACCGGTAAAATTACATATAGACACGGCGGTAAAGCCAGTCGCTCTACGGCATCGACGCGTCCCATTCCACTTACGACCGCTGGTAGAACAAGAGCTACTGAAGCTTGAACAACAGGGAGTAATAGAAAAGGTGACAGGACCGACTCCCTGGGTATCTCCCATGGTTATCGCCGAGAAGCCAAAGCAGCCTGGGAAAATTCGGATTTGCAGCGACATGAGAATGCCCAACCAAGCAATAAAGAGAGAGACATCTGACACCAACAGTTGACGACATCCTGGCTGACCTCAACGGCTCCCAATGGTTCTCTAAACTTGATCTAAATGCTGGGTACCACCAGTTGAAGCTAGCGGAGAGTAGCAGATATATCACCACGTTTTCGACTCACATAGGACTTCGACGCTACAAAAGGCTAAACTTCGGAATATCATCCGCAGCAGAAATATTCCAGAACGCAGTAAGAGAAGTCCTGTCGGGGCTTCAGGGTGTCATCAACGTCAGTGATGACATCCTAATACACTCCGCAACAATAGAAGGCCATCATCGTCAGCTTCGAGCGACCCTCCAACGCCTCGCAGATCATGGAGTGACTCTCCACAAAGAAAAATGCCAATTCTTCAAAAAATCGATCGAGTTTTTCGGATACGTATTCAGTCAGGAGGGAGTAAGGGTGGACCCCAAGAAATCACAAGCAATACAGCTCGCCCCAGCTCCCACAACAGCATCAGAAGTCAGAAGTTTTTTAGGCATGGCAACATATTGCGGAAGATTTATTCCGAATCTCGCCACCATTGCGGAGCCGCTACGAAACCTAACCAAGAAGGAGACTGTCTGGCAGTGGACTCCAGTAGAAGAGGAAGCCTTCTGCAAAGTGAAAACGGCGCTACTGGAAAGCACGACCATGGCCTACTTCAACACAACTAGGCCAACAGAACTCATAGTAGATGCCAGCCCGGTGGGACTAGGAGCCCTATTGACGCAAGAAACAGAACCAGGAACATGGGTCCCACTGGCTTTTGCGAGCAAAGCCCTAACTGCGACCGAAACCCGTTACTCTCAGATTGAACGGGAAGCACTTGCCATTAAATGGGCATGTAACCATTTCCATCTATACGTCAGTGGAAATCCATTCAAAGTGGTAACAGACCATCAACCATTGCTCCCACTCTTCAAAGGGACTGCGCCGCATCCACCACCCCGAATCGAGAGGTGGGCGATACAACTTCAACACTATCAACTGGAACTGGTGTACAGGCCTGGTGCAAAGAACCCAGCTGACTTCCTATCTCGCCACCCTGCACTCCCTGCAGAAGAGACATCTGCGCAGGAGAAGATGACGGAAGACTTCGTCAACATGGTTTCTCAGTGGTCGTGTCCACGAGCTCTATCCATTGAAGAAATCAAGACCCACACAGAAGATGACATGGTCCTCAAAAGAGTAGCAGACGCCATACAGAAAGGATCCTGGGAAAGATTTCTTCACGACGTCCAGGGGTGGAATGAGCAGGACCGAGCCAGGCTAGGAAAAATCTGGAGTCCGAGATGACTTGAGCACAGCCGAAAGTGGAGTAATTCTGAGAGGATCTTGCATCGTCATTCCGCAAAGCCTGCAAGAACGGGCAACCGTGTTAGCACACGAAGGCCATCAGGGAACAGGCAGAATGAAATCCCGCATGAGAGAAAAGGTGTGGTTCCCTGGCCTAGAAGAAGCCGTAGACTCCGTGGTACGGAACTGCAGAGCCTGTCAACTCACGGGAAATCCAGAGACGCCGGCTCCGGTGATAACCGAAGATCCTGCTCCATCACCTTGGTCATGGGTAAGCCTCGACTTCGGGAGTTTCCCGGATGGGAGAGTCACGGCAGTCTTAGTCGATAGCTATACAAAGTACCCCATCGTGGAGGTCCTGCCGTCCACGGCATTTAACCACCTGCAGCCGGTACTGGAGAAAACTTTTGCACTTTTCGGACTACCCCATGTAGTCAAGACAGACAACGGGCCCCCGTTCCAGGGGAGCGAATTCAAGAACTTCCTAACTCAGCTAGGGATAAAGCATCACCGCATCACTCCACAGTGGCCACAAGCCAACGGGGAAGCAGAACGTTTCATGCGGACTGTAAACAAAATACTACGCATAGCAATGGCCGAACAAACTGATCCGGAGGCTACTCTCCAAACGTTCCTGCGAGAATACCGGAGCACCCCCCATTGCACAACTCAAAGGTCTCCGTGGTCACTGATGCTGGCAGGGCCCCGGCGCGACACTCTCCCCGTAGCTGACAATTGGGAGCAAGAACCATATGACCCTGCAAGCACCCAAGCAAGGAGGATGTCAACCAATGAGAAAGCCAGTCGACAGAGGAGAGCGCGAACCCGAACGCTGACGACTGGATGCACCGTTCTAGTAAGGAACCGCCGGAGCGGAGGGAAGTTCCGCACCCCCTATGAACCTGGGCCATGGACTGTCAAGACAATCCGAGGAACAGCCATAACTGCTGAGCGTAATGGAGAAACAATAACCCGGAACATCTCATGGTTCAAGAGGGTCCCAGGAGCAGGGGGCGACGGGCAGACCCCAGAACAGTCCATGAGTGAAGGGATCACCAGTGAGGATATAGGACCCAGCCCCGGTGAAAGTATAGCCACCACTCCTTCAGACGCTCCACCAGCGGCAAACAACAGCTCCAGAGCCCCAGCTAGCGGACCGGTGGTGGTCAGCCAAAGAGGAAGCCAAGGTGGTCGCCAGCATCGATATGACCTAAGGCCTAGCCCCAGACCGAACCAGAGACTAGCTGATTTTGTGTGTTGATTTGAGTTTTGTATTTTAGTTAAAGAACTGATTTGGGATGGGATGTAGTGGTCTAGCTTATCCACGCACACCGTGCAATGGTGTGCCCCCGGAAGAACACACACACAATGTATCACTCTCTGGCCAGGAGTGGCCAGAGGGCTTAAATAAAGGGGCCGGGGTCGCTCGGGACTTCCGGCCGACACGAGCAATAGAGTGGTCCTCGTCCTTCATTGGCAGCAGCGCTTACTCCCTATGCTGCGCGCTGCCCTGCCACACTGTACCTTGTGGGACCATCACAGTACCCATCACTGATCAGGGAGTACACTCCTTTTCCTTTGAGTCAGGCATACATGAGCCTTGAGAGTGCAGCAGGTGCCTTCTGTGGTGCAGTCCAAGGGTCCAGCAGGGCAGTCCTTTTGTTCCAGGCAGTGCTCTGAGGAGCTCCTGCAGCTCTCCCATTTTTATCCCCCATTCTGGGCTGGCAATAGGAGGGGACACCCCATACCATAGTGGTAAAGTTACCTCCCTCTGCTATGACCATTTCCTGCTTAGTGCAGCATATCTTTGACCCCAGAATACACGGTTCTCCAAAAATCTAAATTAAGAAAATCTCTCCTTGGTATGCGTGTCTGTGTAACCCAGCCCAAAGGTGTTGCTAACAACTGGCTACACTCCCCTTCCAACCCCTCTCCTAATCTATTTAGGGGGCTCTCATCTGGATGGGGCTCAAGGCAGTGGGGGCAGGCCTGGGTCCTGTGACAACTGTTCTCCTGCCTTTAAAGTCCAGCTTCTCCCCCCCCACCCCCAAGCCCTCTTCCTACCCCTGGCTTCTCCAGGAAGCCAATCTACCCCCACCAAATGGCTGTGCTGTTTCAGTCCCAGGCCTCTTCACACCTACTTGGGAGCAGCTTAGCTCAGGCTGAGCAATCAGAGGAGGCTGCTACAGTGCTGCTTTAGGTAACTTTAGGATAGTAAGTTCTAAAACTATCTTCCTCTAATAGTTATAATACATCTGACTTTGGCAAGTTGTTGGATTTATTGCAAACAGTATTTTGATACCTTGAATGATATTGCTAGCTCCCAAGCAAAGATGGCCTTTATTAGATTTAATAAAGCCTTCCTATGTTAGCCTATGGGATTAGCTGCACTACAATAGGGAAAAACGACTTCGGCTGTTTTTCGCTTCCAGGGCATATTAAACTTATTTTATATTGTCCCTGCTTTTCATAACAATGCACTCTACCCTTGGGGCACACAGAGCTAACCTAAGGGGTGACCTATATGTAATACATAGGTAGTTTTGGCAGTGGCCGCTGGTGAACTTTAAAGTTGGTGAGGCAGAAGTGAAACTCCTAAATGTACCTGAACGACTGAGCACAGTTGTGCCAAGGGGCTTTGGAAGGAAGGAAAGAGGTTGCAAGAGATGCTGAAGACATCCTTTATAGATCCACCAGGCTCTCTCCCTTGCCAATACAGACAAAGGTAAGCATGCCAGTTAACCAGATTATAGTTCCTAAGAGTAAGACCCCCAGTAGATGAATGTGCCTGAGAAACCCAGGACTGTTTCTGAGTCACCCTGGTAATTATGACAGACAACCCAAGAACTCTTATAGAGACCCACCCACAATGAGTGCAAGTGAAACAGATGACAGTGCCAGAGTCTGAAAGTATGACTTTCAGAGAACAAAAGCATTAACACAAAATGCTGTACTCTTGCTTTATATTATGTACCCCTTTTTCACTGGCATTGTTCCAGGCATCAGAATGCAATGGGGCAGTCACCTCTGGATGTACAGACTAGTTGATACCCCCCGTTTCTGCTAGCAGTGCATTTTGGACTCATGAAACCATAGGCTGCTCAGAAATCTCCACATAGATCCAGTTCTCAGAGCACCAGTGTAGTCATGCACTACTGCAATCAAAGCCAAAAAGGATCTAATTTGCCCCATGTTTGTGCTGCGCATGGCCAAATTTAAATAAAAGCTTGAGCCAACTGCATTTTAACAGCTGTGCATGCTGTATGACCTGGGGCATTCACCTAAACTGGTCTTTGACAGCATAGGTGTTTTTTTTGTCATATTCGAGATGCTGGTATGTTCATCAGACCTGGGAGTATTTTGTTTACATAAGGCACTGGTCATGTGGTAATCAGCAAGCCCGGCTCACAGATGGAAGTTCTAAACTATCCCATGTCCATGCATTAGTAGCTCATCCACATCGGATTTTTCTCTTTGCATTCTGGGACTTGTAGTCTCAGTTTTATAACTGGCTAAATTATAGGACTACAATATCTAAAATGCAGCCAAGAACCCTGAAATGGATGAGCATGTGCCAAAAACATGTGAGTTTTGCCTTCAGTCACTTCCTCATGGCCTGCTTGTAGATGTAATCAGGGATGGTGTACCGCATGCAGCACCGTGTGGGTGTAAGTAAGGGCCTGCTTTTGCCCTGGGAGTGCAGCACCTTTTGTCATGTTCATTGCCCTGTCCCTTGTCCCCTCCCAAGCCTGTTGCAATCTTAAATGACTCTCAGGAAGATGATTGAAACATGGCCCTGCACCCTACTAATACTGTTGTAGGCCAGGGAGGCTGCATTGTGCATATACATACACCATAACAGCTTCAGCACAAAGAAAGGAAGGGGTGCACTATCAACCTTTTCCTTCCATTTCAGTTTACAAACAATTTGGAGAGTGCAACGGCGTGTGACAAAATGTACAACTGCTCACCATGCGATTTTCATGCACCATAAAGTTAAATTGTTTAAAAATTATCACACAGAAATGAACAACGATCAAAAGTGACTGCATGAGATTTGTTGAAGGCGCAGCACATTTGTCCTATGTAATCATTTCTATACAATATTTTTAAAACCATTAAACTTTATGGTCAGTAAATACACCCAGGAATCATGCCTGCCAAGCAAATATCAAACTTGCGAGAGCGATCCCAGGTTCTGAATTCAATAAAGGCTTTTACTGCTTTGTGAGAAGCGACTGTCATGTAGCTGATTCCCCTTAGAAGGCCTTTCCTGAATGCTAAAGCGGACGTTTAGAGCAACGGAAAAAAAGAAAAAAGGTTGAGCACGGAAGAGATTAAAAAACGGGCAGACCTTTTCCCTTATATTTTCAATTTGTCTTTGAATGGTTCTTCATGACTGTATTGGCAGAGGTTAGCCAGGAAATCAACCTTGCCAATCACACGTGAGCGAAGGTCAAGCCATTAAGGTCATAGAAGGGGCTAGTTTGGCGAAGAGAAGGGGGAAGATTTGGGTCACAGATGCTGACTTTGCATCTAGAGAAGGAAGATAGAGTCTCGGTGTGGGTGCGCCAAGCTATGTGATTTGAGGCACACCATTCCATCTTCTGTGGCAAAAATAAAAAAAACACATTTGTAATGAAATCTAGTGCTCCTGTAAAGCACTCCATTGCCCATAGGAGGAATTTGAGCAATTCAAATTTGTAAATAAAAAAGTATTTTTCTCTCCTTTTTTGTGACTACTGGTGCCTGAACCGGAATAAATCGAACCATGAATGAAAATCCTGCTCCAAATTCCCCTCTTCCTGTTGCCTGCCCTAAGTCGTGCTTGCCACCAACTGCCATCAGTTCTACGTTCTGCTCAACTCTGTTGTTTCACGAGGAATGTGCGTCACAGATCTCACTGTGGACAGCCTGCCACGCTGCCAGCCTCATGTTCTCAAATTTGAAATCGTTCCAAACTCCTCCCAGGATGGGATAGGGCCATGGAGGCTTGTTGATCCCATCCCACCCTGTGACGATTCAGGAAATAGGCGGGGTGTAGTACCGTACACTGTGCACCCTCGCCGATTGACAACAGCCTCAGAAAACACAGGGCTTAAGCTTAAAGCACCCAGGCTGTTTTCTATCAGAGAGGCTGCTCTGCGTCATAGAGGGCAGTGGCCTAACATTGTTGTAGGGCACAGAGGACCAGGCCTGATACAAGGTAAGCCCTGTAAAACCTGCGACGGAAGGCACATGCTAATTTGGGCATGTGCCATTCCAAAGTGCCCAGCCTGATTGCGCCTGACCCTAGAACAGAACGAGGTCAGAGTTCTAAATGTATAGTGACTGTCTCTAGTTCGAAATAAAAAAACAATAGGAGGCTAGAATTGAGGTGGGGGCGGCGCCCCTCAGCCCTAATTAAGGAACTGCCCCCGAGTTTTGGGCTTTGGAAGTAATTTTAATTACAAAGTCTAATTTGAACACAGTTTTATTTTAAAACCAGCCTGCAAGGCAGGCCTTGCTTTGGAAGGACACCAGACACCACAGCAGTACACACTTAAGTGCATTAAGTCCACTGGAGTCTCTAAACCTACATGCCTCACCATATACTAGGGATTTACAGGTAGGTTGTCTTGGCCAATCAGAATTATACCAATTAGCAAATATGTTTAGGGGACAGAGCACTGGCACTGGGCTTTGTTAGCAGAGCCCCGGGCACTTTCAGAGTCAGTAACCACCAGCATCAGTTCATCACATTTGACAGATGTTCTCGACTCCTGCTTTGGCCCATCAGAGACTTTAACTTTGTATGAATTTATGGGAAAGGGCTTCTTTGCAACAGCATGAAATAGGTTTCACATTAAGTAAGGACCCTGAATTAGGTTGGTACTATATGTCAAGCCTTTGTATTTAAACAGCGCTGCAGCTCCCTCTCAGTCACTACAACTTGTGTTAACAGGAGTACCATCAGGTGCAACTAACAGCAGCTTCTGCAAAACACAAATTCCATAAAGGCATGTGCAGTAGAGTAAATGTTATAAATGAGCACACATATATTATTCAAATTAGTGATAAGAAAATACATAAGTCCCCCAAAGGGGTATGAGATATTCCTGCAACCAGCAATATTTAAAACTAATTGGCAAATGTTTCTGATACTGAACTCTGGTTATAAAATGCTGAGATAAAGAGGCAACAAATATAGAATATAGTTTTTTTAGGATAATATAATGTCAAACATGCATTACCTAAAATCCTGGTCTGTTGCTACTAGATGAACATGATATTGCAGCAAATGTAATGGAAGATTAACTTCAGCAAACACTAGATACATTTCCAACTGAATATAAGCCACTCATTACCTTTCAAAGACCTCTGCAACTTCTCCAAACATTGCAGCCGTGGAAAATCCAGGGTTGCTCTCCAAGCATTCCCTGAAGACTTGTCCTAGGAGAAAAGGGAGGATTTTCTTTTGTCATCCCCAAATGTAGTTAACAGTCAGTCCCTCATTACTTCGGTAGGCAGCCGTTAGAAATTACAAAAGCGGTATCAAGATAACATCCAACACTATTAAATGAAAAATCAGGGTAGATGAGAGCCCACATGCTATACTCAGCACGTTAAGACTAAAAACAGAAGTGCATATACTCACCAAATTTTGTGAGGTCAGTTAAAATTTGGAACCAAGAGTCAGATGTTTGATAGATCCAGGACAACATATTTCATATGTGTGGATGGTCATTTCTATCACCTAAGCAGATGGCTCTATCTTGTTCATCTTGGAGGAGCAAAAGGATTACCTCTATATTCTCTTTTCACTTCCTATCTTAAGTAGAAGATTCCATTGTTCCTGCCTCTGCCTGAGCAAAATTTCTCTCCAGAGCCAAGGAGCTTCCATGCCCTCTATCCCTCATATCTCTGCCTGCAGTGCCTCTTTTCCTGCTCTTCAGCAAAGAGGCTCCCCGCACAACATTCTCCCATTCCCCGGCCTGTTGTGCATACACTGTGCAGAACTCCCAAATATGAGAGGAAATCCTTTTGTAGTAACTGCTCTGCATTTTCTGGTTTGATTTTGTGGTCATTAGGACACAGTACTCAGTGAAACTGCCAATCAGTGTCACAGAGCACACACATTTTCCCTAAAACATGTACTTTTAAATTGGTTACAACCAATTGGCATATTTAACTTTCCAGTGACGCCATGGTAAGTTGGCACAGGAAGTGCATTAAAAGCGTGCAAGTTAAATCTCATCTGTGCCGCAGTTTGTATCTACTCCACCGACCCACATATTTGACTAAAGTGTATGACTCCATGGAACATCACTTTGCTTTCGCTGGCCTGCAGTGATGAAGGCAAGGAAAAGTGTTTTGCTATGTATGACACCTACTTTTATACAATAGCCAAGTCATCCCCAAGTGTATCTTGCAGGCCAAAAGGGCTAGATTGCTTAGTGTATAAAAGTGGGGCATACTAATATTTAAGGAAGCACAGGTCTTCCACAGTGAACAGTTGCCAAACGCTGAGTAGGTCAAACCACATTTTTCATGGAAAGGCCAGATTGTGAATAAAAATTGAATTTCAGAACTCAGCTTGTGAAAAATAGCAGAGATATAATTCAAAATCTTTTCACATATTATAAATTCAGTCAACTGGTTAATGCTCAGTTTCATAAGTGTAGTGACAAAGCAAAGAGTACTTTTGGCTGCCTGAGAACAAACTGAACCACATACAAACAGGAGGGAAAATTGGTTCTAGGACTTGGAGAGGAAAGAGTACCTCATTTCAGTGATGTGGGTCTGAAAGGGAACGCTAGACTATGGCAGAGGGGAGAAGGCCAAGTTCATTTTGAATTAGCAATTCTGGGAAGATTTGCAGTAAATTTGGAAAGAAAATAAAGCAAAAGGAGATGGTACTTTCAAGGTAAAGGTGCAAGTATTGGGGTTAGGGCATTCACCAGTCACTAGCTGCTGCACAGATTAAGAAGGGCAGTTCATCGCCATCACCTCGGATAGTTCCACACCTGGAAGACTATCAATAACAAGAAGATTCTGTTTGACTGCTGAGAAAAGAAGATTGTAGAACTCCGGACTCTTGCCAGCACCAAGGGACAGTAAATGGTCTCCCAAGAGTCGGGTGCTTGACCTTCTGTTGCTACTAAAGGGACATAAATGACTACCTTATCTGAGGAGGGCACAGCTGACCACTTGCTAAAGGACACTGAAAGAGCGCTGACTGGCATGAGAACTGGTGCTTACAATCCTGCACTGAAGGCAAGGACCAAAGGGAGACCAAGAGTGAAATTTCAACATCAAGAAACATCTGGGAATTACTTATGTTTTCTGATTCTGGAGGAACAGCACAAACGGCTGAGGTTAGTTCATCTGACCCCAAGCTACCATGCTAAAAGCCAAGGACCAATAGCTCACCCACACCTAGCCATTCTTTCCATCCAGTACCAGAATGGAAAATTGAATTTAGGAACGATTAGGACATTGAACATGGTATAAGATGTACAAAGAGAAATTCTTTGAGGATCCCCTTTACCTCAATCTGTCGCCAACTTTCCCTCTATAGACCAGTCTCCCATGCCCTGCTGAGGTGACACACGCTAAGTGGGAAGAATAACACATCATTTTTGCTTTTTTGCTTTATATTCTGGAAGGTGTAATTCTGCATTTATTATGAAAAAACTACAAGTACTAGAATATATAGGGGTAATGCAGAACTGAATGAGCGGCTCAAGCAGGCATCATAATTTTTTATCATGCAACAGTTTCCAAACATCAAGACATCTCGAGTTATACAAAGCACCTTGGTGCTGGACCTTGGTACGCATTCGTAAAACAGTATTTTGTGATCCAAAGAGCACTCACAATTCATCTCTTCCCTAATATCAGAGTGTGACCTGGAGTCACAATATTGATATATCCACAGACCTCGTACAGTGCACTACTGTTCTGCATTGCATCAAGCCGTGTTGCGCATCTGACTTGCATTAGACGTCCTACTCGCAAAAGAGGGCGGACTCTGTCGCATGCTAAAAGTCCAACAGTGCTGTACTTATATCACTGACAAAAGTAAAGATTTGTGGGGATATATCAGCAATATTACTAAATTGGGAAAATATTTTACTGAATTGAAAGCTGATGGTGCATGGGAATCTATTGGAAAAGGATTTACTTCTGTGGGAAATGGTTTACAACATTGGGATGTAGTTTAATGGGAAGAATATTAACACCTCCATTAACTATTGCTATTGGCATCTGTACGATAGCTCTCACACAGCGCCTCAGTTCCAACGTGAAATGTGCTGGGACATCAGGACTGAGACACTCACAGTGCTCTGAGTAATCAATTGGCACAACATATACCAGGAGTGGGTACTAGCAAGGAACTCTTTCAGTCAAATAATTCATGGTATTAACACAGGTTGGTATGGTTTGTTCAACCTGCAGGGTCACAAGTTCGAAATCCATCTCGGATTTTGATCCTGCAGAGGTGGATACAGCCTGCCTTACGATGTGCTGTACTAATGCGGTCTACTGTATTTGTGTATTACAAGCTCTTGTAAGCCAATTTAAATTTTGTTTAAAATGTGGTACAAAAATCTTGAAAATCCTCTGTCTCCAGGTATCCTATTGAAAGAGTGCAAAGTAGGCTAGTTACATATTTAACATTTTTATATAGCGTGCTACCACCCGGATGCCTTTAGGTACTTACGAGTCAATAGAGAACCTCTGCAGACAAGATGGTGATACAATGGCAGGAATGCAAGTGTTGTAGGGCAGCACTTTATGACATCAGACCAACTCCTCACAGCAACTGACCCTCCCTTTACAATCCAGCTTTTCAACTCCGATCTCAAAAAATCTACTAAACAGAGAAAAACTCGTCTGTTCCAATAAAAGAAACTATAGATCTCCATACAACCAAGAATTATTCATCCAATCTAACCAAAATCTCGACCAGCGCAACTTCATCTAAAAAATCCTTATGATTAATAAATGTGCACTTGAGAAAAATCCTAATGACTTTAGCTTTTCACACTCTGACAAAGTTCCCTTCTGTGGTGGGACTGCCAATGATGTCGCGCATACAGCACCTTCGAAACAGCAGACAAACATACTCAGTGTATGCCACACTGAGACCACACTTAGGTGTATATCTCGGGATCTTAGGCCACTTCAGACCTGGTAACTTCAATGCAACAACAACTCTAATCTACATGAAACACTAAAACATGCCTTTAGTAATTGTTAATAACCCATATGAACGCAATATTTACACAACTCAATTAATACTCACACCACTTGTCTCTTCGTTTTGTCGTCTTCAGAACTGGCATTCAGTCAAAGGATTACTGAACTCGGGATTTGGGCAAATCTGTGGTAACCTCATTACACATTCCTCTTATATCCCAGTTTTGTCAGACAGTAAACCATCTGACATGCTACCAGAAAAACTGTTGTAATGTAAACGTTTGGGGCTCAATTATTTTAATTGGTAAAATTTTTATTTATCTTCGAATAACCTCAGCTACCACAGTAATCTCACTCGGACCTCCGATGGATCTTGTTCTGTGCTGAAAGGGACCAGAATACTTAGGGGATGAACAATTATCATATGAGGACCTGAAATAAGATAATTGTTAACATTCATTCATTGCTGATGGAATTTCTCACATAAATCCTACCCTTTAGGTCAGTAAAATTTGAAGCAAATAGATTGGACATGACAAATAATGAAACAATGAAAGAATCAGCAATGTAATTATTCTCAAATTGTATCTTTATCCAATTTCAAATGATTAGCATACCAATCTAATTTAGAAATTGAAAGGATTTAAAAAGCATTAACAAACTGTGAAATTCAACCTGAAAGGAGTTATCTTCCTCAGTCGAGGGAGATTATATCCCAAGAAGTGAGTCTATAGAAAGCAGTTCTCTCATACAAACCCTAGGGATGAAAGTTCAGTAAACTACCAAATGACCAGTTCTGGTTCATGGACAGGATTGTCCGATTCAAGTCCGTACTGCAGCGTCAATGCCACAGCTGTTGTCGGAAACCTTCCAGCCGGAAAGATTCCTCTACGCAAGCATAGCAGCCGGCAGCAAACACAGTTTTTCGCCATAGTTCGCGTTGTTTATTGAAGTCCAAATCATCAGTCTCTGTACCGCAAGATGGCTAGAGAAGGTGGACAAGATAGGAACCGCCCCTGTCCATAGTCTGGGCAATTATACTCAATCAATTTCTGGTTTACACCCCTTGACATAACCAATTTGGTCGGACCACTCCGTCCCATTGGTCAGTTTCAGTAGGATGAGATGATGTAGTAGGTAAAAGTATACAAATTCAGAAAAATTAAGTAATCCATTACTTTGCATTTTCCTTAAGGTCACTGTACTTTGTCATGCGATTGGTTTTGACTTTTTAGGAAATAGTCGAGTTCATGTTCTCACCCTTTGTCAGTTCTTTCCCAAGCATGTGCTCTAGGAAGTAACAATTTTGTTGCATGTCCAGTCAAGTAAGCTACAAACGTGAAAGGAAATCATTGAGTGTTGAAGGAGTAGAAATAGAAACTTTACGAAAAGGTTCCCATAGGCTTTAGACTTTACAGTTCATAAGTTCATACTAGGAAAGAAAAGCAGGTTTTTGAGGACTTCATGAAGCACAGCCTGTGCACGATGAATTTGTGCTAAAATATGATGTTCACGTTATTTAATACAATGCATTAGTTCTTCATTTAGGCAAATTAATGATTTGCATCTACATCATGTCAGTATATTTTTAAGACTTCATTATTATTTCACATATTAATTTGCAAGTCTCTTTTTCACGTTATAAGTTAATACATCATTCAAGATTTGAAAGCACATTAAAATAAACCTTTGCATAGGACGAATTATAGCATCTATTTTCTCATCAATATCAGTGCTCACATTACACATTCTAATGTTATTGACCATTTTCTTAACGCATAACAGTTTTATTCTTTATAGAGTTTTCTATGTTATCATTTATAAGTATCATTTATGTATAAAGCAAACAAATACATTTGTTAAACTTCACATTAGTTTGTTTGTGGTTAAATGTCACCACATGTCTAACATTTTGCATGCTTTTACAATGCAGTAGCTAAATCA
Organism: Calotriton arnoldi; assembly: GCA_963921515.1. Classification (NCBI taxonomy): domain Eukaryota; kingdom Metazoa; phylum Chordata; class Amphibia; order Caudata; family Salamandridae; genus Calotriton; species Calotriton arnoldi. The sequence continues at coordinate 2,108,404 of CAWUFW010000742.1, forward strand.
AATTTCATTTGTGCATTTTATTAAACGTTGTAACCTAACACACATTTGTCATATTCATAAATTAAGGTCACAAATCATTTTTCCTGGGTGAATTCACAGAGATAGACATAAAATACCATCCATGCTCTATCACAAGTTTCATCAAAGTGCGGGTAGCAGACTACATGTCAAGGAAGATGTAAAAAGAGCGACAGGAAAGAGGGACTAAGAAGACAAGTTAAAGGAAGCTTCCAGTTAGTGTAGGAATAACTGTCTTTAATTGCTTCTTGTATGAGTAGAGGATGGGGGTGGGTTGGCTGTTGCGACCAACATTAAGGTGTGATTCTGGTAAGGGGACGTTCTGAACCAGAGTGCCTCAACCCTTATGCTTTGCATACAATGCAGCACAGTTTGGTCAGGAGATCTGAGAGGATGGGAGCGAGCTGGTCGGGTTCATTAAAGAGGTATTGATTCTGGCTGAAGAATGGAAGATTGCTTTTATGGGAAACCAGTGAAGGGTGAAGAGCTCCAGCGGAGACAGGCAAGTCTGGAGGAAGTGGAGGAATAAGTTGACTATCACTATGCCATTTATTAAAGAGGAATCGAGTGTACTGATTTTAGAGATTTTTGAGAGTAAGGTGGGGGGGGGGGTGGGGGGAGGAGAAACCAAGTTAAGAATTTCTAGAGTTTGGATCCACAAACACATGTCCTCAAATTCTATGTAATCTTCAGGGCTTCAATCTCAATCAGAAAGGTTGGGAGGTTGAGCATCTGCTTCTGCAATATGAGAGTAACCTGAAGGTCACAGGTTCCAATGAAAGTTATATAGCTCAGTTGCTATTGCGCCTTCTGCTGCAAAGTGTAACTTGAATGGTCATGTCCTTTAGGCTAGTCCTGTCATGTATGCCCCCTTTTACATACATTGTCCCATCCGCACGACAATAACGGTTCTGAACAGGTGACCTTTTACCTAGTAGTTTGCCCCGGTCTCTTCGACATCAGGCTCTTAGTATTTTATCATAATCCCCGTACCCGACGTACATAAACATGTCCTCAGGCACTGCATGATTATTCTGTATTAGAGTCACCACTTTTTCATCCTTGGCCAACATGCCAGCTGTGCATGATCGCATTGTTTTAGAAAAACATTTGATGGTTCTCAAAACATTTATGATTGTTTTCAGAACATAATTGATTCTAGAAGAAACCCTGAAGTGATCACTCTAGTATATAAGACCCTTATTCCCCCCTGCAAAAGAGAGGAGAATTCCTTCCACGCTGACACGGGGTCCTGCATGCTGAATCTTCGATACGCAGTGGTCTGACATCCCTTGTGGGTGTCATCCTCGGAGCAGAGATGGAGTCCTTCATTCTCTACCATCAGGTGAGGGGTTGGTTCTTCCCTAGGGGATTCTTGGCAAGCTCACGGGCTTACAAGGAAGCCATGGGAAGTATGGGCAAGGCCTTGCGGTACTCCTCCCCCTACCATCCCGAGGGAAATTCGGTGGTGGAGAGGAAAAACCGGGACCTAAAGCAATCCTTAACAGCAAGGGTGCGGGCGGCAGTTGGGTCCAGAGGGCAATTAACATGGCAAGAAAATCCTTGGGAGGACGTACCCCCTATGCGATCCTGTTTGGAACAAGAATATGGGAACCGGACCTTGATTGTGCCAGCACAGTGGTGGATATAAAACCATTAGAATTGAATGATCGTTTGGCTGTTTTACAGGAACTCAATGAATTGCGGGCATTACAAAGCAATGCCCAAGTAAAACGCATGGCCACTGTCGAAGTGAAACAGAATCTGGCAAGGACTGCCTGGGTCCCGAAGATTGGGGACCTGGTCAGAGAAAAGATAGTGTGAAAGAAGGAGTTTGGGCCATCTTACAGAGCACCCGTACCTGTCCTGGCGGTTGACGGAACAAGACCAGTATTACTTCCACCTCTTGCTGGCAAAAAAGAAAGAAGATTCGTCTCCATTGATCTGATCAAACCACACTATGTGGCCGATTCTCAACCGTAGGCCTCGTGGAATCCTGAGTAGCCACAGATCTCCTCTTGCTACTATACAGGAAGTTCAGATAGAAAGACTAATAACGTTTCAAGACTCCCCTGCGCAAAATGCAGGAGTATCAAATAATGGGTTACGAATTACACCAGTTGAAATTGAGCAACATCCAAATACAACTGAATCGCAAATTGCAATTCGGCCCAATAATGACATCTGCATCAATGTGCCTTCACAAGAGACACCTGCCAGTTCTACAAACCCTACAGAGCTACCAAAGATAGATTGAACTGGGTCTGGCTACTTCATCAACTTTGATGACTTTTCTTCAGATCCAAGTGAATGTGAGCAAACGCCACCCATTTCCAAAAGAGAGAAATTTCGACAATTCCATCTCTGGCTGAAAAAGACTTACTTTGTGTCCCCTTGGTTGCATCTTTAGTTTGCATTAGGGATCCTGTTTCTGTTAATTTGGATTAGTATAGTAACTGTCTTTTTCCCTACTACTGAATGGAAATTACCTCCCACACCGCTCTGCAGTACAATCTACGAACTTGGTCCTGAAACCACATACGTCATCACACCGTGAACAGAGAGACCTGTCCCTAGTGAACATTACAGCAGTTCCGGTACCTGATGGTATAGTTTGGGACAGGGTTTCATATGATGTATTTGGCCCTACTGAACATTTGAAAATTCCACATGTATTTAAAATATCATTGAATGATTTCATTACCCCGAGTACACTCTCTGATGATTGGGACATTGAAACTGTAAATACTCTGCTCTCTGATTTAGAACAATCTGCTGCATTTTCTTACAGGGAATTGTATGAAGATACACCTGATTTTGATACCATGTATTGTTACCAACATTATGGTCATCACTTTTTGCACAAAGCAAGTGTCCCAAGCACATGGGAACATTGCCAGACACCACCGAAAGGTAGTTCTGCCACATTCACACAGAAATTTGCATACTTTTCAGGGTTCAACACATCAGACCCAGCATCATACTACTATAAGCTTGCACAAACAAATGCAACTGTGAAGAAAATTATGCTGACAAACACCAAGCTGATATATTCAGCAACTTTTATCTCCCAAGGTTTCGACTATTGGAGGGACACAATAGACACAAAACCCATCTGGGGGATGAAAGAATGGAAGGTTCAGGGAACAGAGGCTTTATTTACAGCTTGCCTCATACCATTACAGATAAACTTCCTGAACAGAACAGTGCAATAGACTACCTGCTACAGGTTTGCATAAATAAAAGACCTGAAAACACCATGCATCCCCTCGCCCACACCTATTGAAGGTAGATTGAATAATACACTGGTAAGTGAGGAGGCACTGGGTGCAATGATACAGAATGGTACATACAATTCCTCAGCTCCCAATTGGAAGGGATGGTTGCTTTGGCCGATCAACACAAATAGGGGTCAATCAAGATTCAAGGGTACCAGAGGAGGGTTTAGTAGCCATAGACCTGACCCACGGTATGTACACACAGACGACCCAAGGGTAGTGACTTCCTAGTGTTGGGAAGTTATGCCTAGAATGGCTAAAAACCTCAACACTATTACAGGTGAAACAACACTTGTCCCTTCTGTCTGATAACATGGATCTTAGGAATTTCTTGCTAGGTCCCAAGAAACCGCGTAAAAAACGCTTCTTATATGCCATCTACAATGAACTGTGGAAAGTTTCCCAACAGGAAGCTGCTGAGAGATTATGTGAGATTGATAGAATTAACCTAGAAAAGGCCTTGGCTGTGGTAGACAATGGAATGACCACACTTTCTTCACTTATTTATTCACTGGGCAACATTGTGTCCTCAGCAATTGACACAATGGAACAAGATTTGTCTATTCTACAACATGGGCAATCTCAATTGCGCTCCATTATGCGTTTAAGCTGGACGCTACAATCATTGCGTTCTGGCCACGTGCCGTGGCAGTACATTAACGGCACAAATCTGTTTTCGCCTTATAATCTGAACGACAGACAAGTGACTATGGCACGCAGAGATGCGAAGTACACCATGCTGCTCATTGAAAAATTAGAGAAGTTACCTTTTACAGTAGCAGAGACAGGGTCTACGGAATGGTTAATTCATGGCTAAATCACACTGCCAATCACGACATTCCAGTTCAAATACTGCCTTAGATACCACCAGGTAGACAGGTATGAAGCATTGGGTGAAGGGTACAGCAAACGAACCACAGAACGTGAGGCAAGCCTAGCTGCAGAGTTACGAAGTCCAATCAGGCTGACTACCTGCCTGACTGTAAGATGGCCGCCAAGCTCCATACCCTTTCCTATCCTGCCATCCTCGTCATCTCCACTCTCCCGTTTCTTGACTCAAGTCCTCCGGACACTTCATGATCTTCATTCTACCCCTGCGGAGCCCGAGCTACATGGCCGATTCCCGGTGGAGCTGCACCGACAGCTATAGGGGAGACTGGCTCCGGCTCACCGCTATGGCCGTCACCTTCCCAGCCGGACTTCGGACATTTGACTCGTCGTTTTCTCCGCTGCAGTCTCTCCTCCCTGTGGACTTCCAGCTCTCTTGGTCTTTTTGGGGCTTGATTTTTGTGCTCGCTTGTAACTCCTGTCTTGACTATATAATCACTCTGTAACTTATGTGAAATTTTGTAACTTGCAACTTGCTGTTTCCTTATGTAAAGCGCTCCGATACCTCCGGGTCTAGCCAGCGCTATATAAAACTCATTAAATAAATAAATAAATAAAAATTCATACAGGAAACATGGGAGTTGCCGTACAGATATAGGTGTAGAAATAAGGACACTGAAGTTTTCTTAAATGGTACAGACTGTGAGAAGGCTTTAAGTGGGTCTTTAGTGTGCAGGGAGGTCTCGCTTCACGGAACGTGTAATGCTTCAATAGCAAACTTATCTTGTTACTTGAAAGGCTCCCCAGCTGCCGTGATTGTTTCGGTTTTTAAGTTACTCTCAAATAGGAGTTATTTAATGTTGAATGATCAAGACTGTTGCAGGATGGTGCCAGGCATTGCACATCTAGTCACAGTAAACTCCAGGGTTGTTTGTTGTAAGCAAGTATTGTTTCCCCCAGCTCGCACCACTGTGGCCTTAATTGAATGTTTCCAGTATAAGGTTTGATTCTCCGAGCAGACTGAAAGCCATGTTGTTTCAACAAAATGTGGCCTTAACTTCAGCCTGGGAGACTTTAGATCTCCAGGTTGCAAGGTCTTCGGCAGAGATACAGACCCTGGTCCAAACGAACTTCCCGCTCCATTTCAGAGAAATGGTTCATCGTATCTTTAATATGTCTGATACGAGGGGGGTCGTACACTTAAAGCATATTGGATCAGGTCTGTTAACCACCTTTCAGACCATCTTCGAAGTAATCCCAGCTTTCATACACTCCATACTTGGAAGCATCCCTGATTTTAATCCTATTGATTCGCAATGGACGTCTCAATCCCTCAAGACATGGAGAGAACATGTTGATGACGCCATTTTTAAAGCCTCCAAGGGATGCTTCTACTCCTGTTGAAAGGGAAATCGGCTTTGCTCCAGAGGTACAGGCATCAGTTCCAGGCAAGCAGGCATCTAATTCTTCCCCGGCGGCTGCTTTGGGAACCAGAGATGACCATCCTTGCTCATTCGACATGATATTGGAAGTACTGGAGGGATTGCCACCTGCAGATGCAATGTTCAGCGATGTGGAGTCTTCAGCACGGGATTCATAAACAATCTGGCCTTTCCTGTGCTGGGAACTATTCGGCAATTTTTAAACATTTACCAAATTGAAGGATGAAATTGACTTGGTTGTATTTTTTTTCTCCTTCTCTGCTCTAACTAAGCATAAAGGCTTTCAAGGGGCTCAGTGTAATAAGAACCACATATACAAGTTTAGAGGACATTTTGAACGCTTTTAGGGAAAATGGCTTTTCTTTTATGGACACATTTTACAGGTTTTTTAGTGTCTTTAGTATTTTAATTATAAAATATATTATGCTTTTGATGGCCTTGGCTTTATCATTACCTAGCTGACCCTGTTGACCTTTTGATGAGGAGTGGGTGTCATGTCCTTTAGGCTAGTCCTGTCATGTATGCCCCCTTTTACATACATTGTCCCATCCACATGACAATAACGGTTCTGAACAGGTGACCTTTTACCTAGTAGTTTGCCCCCGTCTCTTCGACACCAGGCTCTTGGGGCCAGATGTACGACCCTTTTTTGCGACCGCAAACGGGAGATCCTCCCGTTTGCGACCGTAAAAAAGGGTAATGGCATGTACAAATTCTATTTTGCAAGTCAGACTCGCAAAATAGCATTTGCGACTCCCGCTATTAGGAAGGGGCGTCCCTTCCTAATAGCGAGTCACCATGCCATGTACAACTGTTTTGCGACCGCATTTGCGGCAGCAAAACACTTGCAGTTTACCACCTACGTCAAGTAGGTGGTAAACCACTCACAAACAGGAAGGGTTCCCCTTTGTGAGTATGTGAGGAAATATTTTTTAAGAGCAGGCAGTGGTCCCAGTGACCACTGCCTGCCCTTAAAAAACCATGAAACTGAAGTTTCATTTTTCTTTTTTTAAATGCATCCCGTTTTCCTTTAAGGAAAACGGGCTGCATTTAAGGAAAAAAAAAAAAAACTGCTTTATTCAAAAAGCAGTCCCAGACATGGTGGTCTGCTGATCCCAGCAGGCCACCATCCCTGGGAGTGCTAGCCATTCCCACTGGGGGTCGCAAATTGCGACAGCCTCATTAATATTCATGAGGCATGCAATTTGCGACCCCATTGGGAATCGCAAACAGTGTCTGAGACACTGTTGTACATCCCAATTGCGAGTCGCAAATTGTGAGTCGCAAATGCGACGCAATTTGCGAGTCGCAAATTGGTGAGTCGTACATCTGGCCCTTGGTATTTTATCATAATCCCTGTACCTGACGTACATAAACATGTCCTCAGGCACTGCATAATTATTCTGTAAAAGGGTCACCACTTTTTTCATCCTTGGCCAACAGGCCCGCTGTGCATGATCGCATTGTTTTAGAAAAACATTTATGATGGTTTTCAAAACATTTATGATTGTTTTCAAAACATTTATGATCCCTTGCGGGGTGTCATTCTCGGAGCAGAGATGGGGTCCTTCACTCTCTACCATCAGGTGAGGGGTTGGCTCTTCTCTAGGGGGTTCTTGGCTATATACATATATATCTATACACATACACATGCTACACCTACATATCTAGGCTAGGTACATTTAGGCAAATTACGTAGGGCGCGCAATATAGGAGTATGCAAGTGCTATTTTCTTATCTGAACTGTACATCTTCATCTTCTTAGCACTATGGTAGAAATGTATCTACTGTTTACTATATTGGTACTTGCGATTTCTTTCGTATGCTTCGGTCTCCTGATTGTTGCAGCAAATATGTTTTACACAAGACCGACGCTGGACTAATAAATACTTATTGAAACGTCCTAACCGCCATCCTGTGTATTTTCTGAGAATAAGTAAGCACGAGTGACTGAGCGAAACGTACTGTACTCCACGATCCTTGAGGAATCAGGGTGGTCATGTTCAGTGGTTGCTAGAAACTACCCACACCACTGTAAGATACAGGGGGGTGGTAGTGTCACTGTAGAGCTAGCTGGTCTAACGGCTGACTTATCTTGTTGGGGTGTCGTGAATCGGTTGGGACACCAAGCCCTCAGTTTAGGTAATCCAAAACGCGCAGGTCCTGGGGATTCCTAGGAACTACATGACAGAATGTTTTATGTTCCAATGACAGTGTGACGTCATGTTCATGCACCGGCTTCAGAGATCTGTGTATAAGCAGAGGGTTACAGTTTCCTAGAACAGGGAGACGGGTATCATTGTTATGCATCTCTCGTAGAAACTGTGTGTAAAGTGCAAGTGGCCAGTTCCATTCAGCTCAGGAGGCGATTATTCCGACAGCAGAAAGGTGTGTGCAATCTGCAGGCTCCCCATCACTGTAAAACAGCTATAATTGCTAATGTCATGCAGGATCCATTTTCCTCTGCCAGGCACTGGCTGTCTTCTTTGTAGGATAGCTCATGTATTGCATAGGTGATTTCTACATAGATTCATGTGTAACTGGCAGCCAAAATGTTCCATATTCACCATCATGGGCTTACTCTGCCTCAGGATAACATGCAGATCCCAGTCAGAACCAATAGGCCGTTCAACTCTTAAGGCCGGTAGGAAGAACATATTTAAACTGACCCTAACTACTGTTCTTTTAATTGAAATAGCTGAGAGAGAGAGACTCCAAAGAGCTGAACTTGAGCCAAAATATTATCAGAACAGGTAGTCAGTGTTTGGTTTTTACCATCTGCCAGGTTTGTCTGCAATGTCTGATCGACACTCATGAGCATGGTTAGAATGCGTGTTTCACAGCTTGTGACCAATACGCTTGAAAAGGTGAAGGACACTGTAGTGACCTGGGGTCAGGGGCACTAGGACCCTGCACTCGGACGACCTAAGGGAGGGGACAGAGACCGGACATCACTTCCGGTCAGGGTGTGGGGTGGGCACTTTGAGGGGACTAGGGGAAAGAGATAAGACATGCGTGTGGGCACGGGGCTAGAGAAAAGAAATAAAGAACAAAGATCACCTACTGGTCCATGCGTGGTCATTGACAGAACACGACAACTGGCGACGAGCAGGTGGGATCAGGAGCCACCATCGAAGTGTGTTCTGCCCATCCATCACGGCCACGCGGAGCCAGGAGCCCACCCTGGTCCGCTGAGCAAAGGAGACGACGTCGGGAGTACGCCCAACGAAGAGAAGACGAAACCAGGAGCCTACCCTGGTCCGTCGGCCCCCAAAAGAAAAGGACGCGAAATCGGGAGCCCACCCCGATCGAAAAAGGAAACGGAGCCAGGAGCCCACCCTGGTCCGTGTGCAGCGTCTACAGCGACATCGGGAGCCCCGGCCGCATACGGGAAAGCGAGGTGAGGGAAATAGCAATAAAGGCACCCGATCGTGGAGAAACTGCCCGCTGACTAAAAGAGTCAGAGCCTCCCGCGTTAAGATTTGACCCAAAATCTCGCGAGACCTGGCGGCCATCTTGGAGTTAGGCGGGACAGCCAATGAAGAGCTGAGGAAGGCCCGGCGGCCATTTTTAAGTCAGGCACTTCAATATATAGCACATCTTGCCCACTGAAGTCCCGGCGGCCATCTTAGAGTCAGGCAGGACAGCCAATAAGAGGCTGGCGAAGGCCAGGACGCCATTTTGGAGTCGGGCATCAACCAAAAGCAATAGGAAAAGGGCAAAATAAAGGTCTAAAGGGACTTTACAACAGAAAAAGGAAATAAGAGCAGAGAAATAACAAAAGAAGACAGAAAAGAACAAAGATTCAAGGAAGATGAGCATCGAAAGTGACAAAAACGGCGCACAGGCAATATTTCGCAGACCACTACCATTCAGCCTATCGGAACCACAGACGGGCATCAGGTGGGAACGCTGGATTAGGAAATTCGAACGATACATGCGCGCCACAGACTCTCGTAGAGGCGAAACACGTTGACCTCTTCTTAAATCTCGTAGGTGATGAAGTGGAAGATCTGCTCGCCACATTTCCCAGCGAAAAAACGGCGACGTACAAGGGACTGATACAGTGCCTCACGGAGAAGTTCGACCCGCAAAGAAACTTCGAGAGGTACACATTCAACACCGTGTGCCAATGAACGGAGTCCCTCGACGATTTCGCGACAAGACTGCGTAAGCTAGTAACTTATTGCAAGTTCGAAAAGTTCGACAATGAACAAGCGATACGACTGCGCATTATTGAAGGCTGCCAGTCCGTGGAGTTCCGCGCGCGCATCCTAAAGGAACCAACGACGCTGGAAAAGATACTGGCACAGGCCCGAGCAGAAGCAAGAGCAACAGCACATGCCAAAGAGATGGAGCTAGGCAAAGACAGAAGGGCGGTACAAGCGAACCGCGTAATGGGAAGCAACAAAAAGAAAGACAACACACCACCACCACCAACGAAAAGACAGGAAAAAACATGCTACCGGTGCGGCCTTGACTTCCCACACGTCGGTGCATGCCCAGCAATGGGCCAGAAGTGCAGGAAGTGTAACAGGGACAATCATTTTGCGAGCGCTTGCATGAGCAGACAGTTCAAAAGTGAGCGAGGAAGACCGGCAAGAACACGAGCAGTAACAAGCAGGTATGCCAGGCACCTGGAGATGGCAAATCGCAGCTCATCAGATGAATCTGATGGAACAGTCCCATCGGAAAAAGCCGAACGACTGTATCTGATGTCAGATGCACCCACAGAAGAACACAGGGCACAGCACATTAACTGTGTGGAGAAGCATCAGATCAGAAAAACAGCGACAGTGGAGATTGAGGTAGGAGGCCACAGTACACGGTTCGTGCTTGATAGTGGGGCCACGTGCAATATCATGTGCACGTCGGAGTACGAGAAGATGAAGATAAGACCGCCACTGTCACCATCTACCATCGACCATCGACGTGTTCACCTGGGGCTCAAAGAAGCCGGTGGAAAACATGGGGAAATTCACAGAAACACTGACGTACAAGGACAGGTCTTGCAGAGAAGAGATACATGTGCTACGGTGAGACATCCCAGCACCGTGCCTGCTGAGCAATGTCACGGCGCAGATAATGGGCCTACTGGCAATGACATACCACATGTCAGAGAAACGGAACATTCTACAAGAGCATCCAGCCAGACTAAAAGGCCTAGGAAAACTAAAAGGGAAACAAATAACATTACACATTAACGAGGCAGTCAAACCGGTTGCGCAGCATCACCGACGAGTGCCTATACATCTGCAGCCTCAGGTCGAAGAAGAGATAGAGTCTATTGGCACAAGACATCATTGAGCCCGCGGAAGGACCGACACCCTGGGTGTCTCCAATAGTGGCAGTTCCGAAAAAGAACACGTCAAAGATCCGCATATGCGTGGACATGCGGATACCGAACACAGCCATTGAGAGAGAACGACACCCTGGGCCACACCTGAATGACATGATAAGCTGTCTCACTGGTGCATGCCGATTCTCGAAGTTGGACCTGTGCAAAGGGTACCACCAACTGGAGCTCGACGAGCAGTCAAGGTACATTACCATGTTCTCCACGCACATGGGCCTCTTCCGCTACAAGCGTTTGAGTTTCGGCATCTCATCTGCCGTGGAGATATTTCAGGAAATGATAAGACAAGTGATAAGGCCGGTAAAAAACAGTCTAAACTACAGCGATGATATCCTGGTATTTGGTCAGTCTGATGAAGCGCATGACAGTGCCCTACATGAGGTATGCCGACAGCTGGAGCAAGCAGGACTAACACTGAACGCCAACAAATGCGAGCTAGGAAGGAGTGAACTGGTGTTCTTTGGACACATCTTCTCCAAGAAGGGAATGAGGCCGGACCCCAGCAAGGTCGAGACACTGCACAAGGCGAATCCTCCAATAGATGTTGCAAAAGTGAGGTCGTTCCTTGGTCTTGCCAGCTACTGCGCCCGCTACATAAAGGACTTCGCCACGGTGAGCACACCACTGCGGGACTTAACTAAACAGGGTCAGAAGTTCATCTGGTCACAAGAGTGCAGCTGGGCATTTGAAGCCATCAGACAAGCAGTGATGGCCGTAGATCACCTTGCATACTTTGATCCATTGCTATGCACCGAGCTGACCGTAGACGCCAGCCCGGTCGGACTAGGGGCAATCATAGCACAGCACCTGCCAGGCAAAGACTCCCCAAGAAAAATTGTTGCGTACACAAGCAAAAGTCTGTCTGACGTTGAAAGAGCATACTCCCAACCTGAAAAGGAGAGCTTAGAGGTAGTATGGGCGTGCGAGCACTATCACATGTTCATTTATGGCAAACCCTTCACCATCGTAACAGATCATCAGGCCCTGGTGACAATATATGGCAATCCAAATGCAAAGATGCCACCCCGCATTGAACGCTGGGGCATAAGACTGATGGACTACAACTTCAAAATAGTGCACAAGCCGGGCAAACAGCACAACTCGGCTGACTACATGTCTCGGCACCCCTTACCACTGGTACCAGAAAAGACCTCCATGGCAGAAGAATACCTTAACTTCGTACTACGACAGAACACACCAGCACAAATAACACTGGTGGAACTGGAGCAAGAGACAACAAAGGACAACACGATGCAAGCGGTGAAAGTAACAACAAGACAGCAGAGATGGAGACACATCAACAACAACTGCACAATGGGAGACGGAGTCAACAAGGAGGAAATGATAGCGTTCAAAAAGATACACGAACTATCAGAGACTGAGAATGGCATACTGATGCGAGGAACACGGATAGTGATACCAAAAGGGTTGCGTCGACGGACTGTTAGCCTAGCACATTAGTCACACAGAGGCATGGTTGCAACAAAGAAGATGCTGCGGGAAAAGGTGTGGTTCCCTGGCCTAGACCGAATGGTGGAAGACACCATCCTGAGCTGTCATATCTGTCAAACAACAGGCAAACCAGCAAGACCAGAACCACTACAAATGTCAGAACTTCCAAACGCAGTATGGACAACGTTAGCGGCAGACTTCTATGGACACAGGCAACTATCTGCTCGTGATCATAGATGAATATTCGAGGTTTCCCATCGTACAACACATCTCCTCCACATCAGCAACTCCGACGCTACCAATATTGGACGACGTATTTGCTGCCTGGGGATCACCAGAGACACTAAAGAGACACAACGGTACTCCGTTTTCAGGGGAGGAGTTCAAAAGGTTCATGGAGTATCTAGGCATTCATCACAGGAAGATAACGCCTCTATGGCCACAGGCAAATGGTATGGTGGAACGGTTCATGGGCAACATAAAGAAGGCAGTACAACCAGCAAAGATAACGCAGATTTCCATAGGACAGGCGCTCTGTCAAGTGCTACGGGACTACAGAAACACCCCCCACAGCTCCACAGGACGATGCCCTGCTGAATTAGTGCTGGGAAGGTCAAGCAAAACAAGGCTACCTCAGCCAGAAGCGAAGAAGTCACCAGAACACAGCAGCATTGCTACCAGGGACCATGAGGCCAAGGAGAAGATGAAAGCATACGCGGACGCCAGGCGACATGCCACTCCGGGTCACCTGAAGCAAGGAGACCTAGTAGTGGTGCGTCAGCGGAGAAAGTTTGACAGCCCATTCTCAAAGGACCAAATGACAATAACAGAAGTCAAGGGGCCAACGATCACGGCGGAATTGGGCCCCTATCAAATAACACGGAACAGTTCTCACTTCAAAGAAGTGAAGACAATTGATGAAAAAGGAGAGGACACTGCGGCAGAGAACATCGGCGCCCAGGAGAGAAGCAAAGCAGTAGACAATGGAGAAAAAAGCATGGACAACTGCGAAGGACAAGACGAGGAGTCACAAGAAGGGAAAAGAGTGAGAAAAAGGACAAAGACTGATTGAAGAAATGCAATGATGAGGAGGAGGGCATGCCTCTCCCCTTTTCCATTTTCTATCTCTCTCTCTCTCTCCTTTTCTCTCTCCCTCTATCAGTAGTTCTTTCTGGACACACAATGGGATCTATCACCATCTCCCTGCATTCTTTGCGTGACAAAGGGGGAGATGTAGTGACCTGGGGTCAGGGGCACTAGGACCCTGCACTCGGACGACCTAAGGGAGGGGACAGAGACCGGACACCACTTCCGGTCAGGGAGTGGGGCGGGCACTTCGAGGGGACTAGGGGAAAGAGATAAGACGTGCGTGTGGGCATGGGGCTAGACAAAAGAAATAAAGAACAAAGAGATCACCTACCGGTCCTTGCGTGGTCATTGACAGAACACGACAGACACGAGTGCCCATCTAGGGTACGGAGGATCCCCGCAGGCCTGTGTATTGGAAGTGGAAGGCAGAAGCTGTGAAGTGGTTCGGCAGGAAACAGGGAACACAATCGTTTCCTCTTTGACCTTTCTCTATAGCTTGACCTTTCTCTATAGCTTGAGCTCATTTAAAGCACTGCATAATAGGACACCGACCACGTCTCACCTGCCATTTAAATTTTTTTTTATTTCAAAGACTATTCTTTTTTAGACAAACAGACGGTTGCATGGCACAGTAGTACAGAGTGCATGTGGGTTCAACAGGTAAAGTGTACTATGCTTTTGTAAAAATACACATGACATCTTATGGAAAATGATGAAAAGAAAATATTATGATGAAGAGAATAAAATAAATAAACACCCAAGTAGACAAAATATGTTCCTAAGTAACAAGTCATATCTTAATATAATATTAACATATCACGTCGACTCAGGCAACTCAGGTGAGATTAAAAAAAAGGAGCTGTGATAGAAGGCATGACAATTTTGGGGATAGAATAAGGCAATATCCAACTGGAGAGGATGCAAACAGGTGGAAGAGGGCTTTTAAAATTCTGAAGAGGACTGGTTGTGTCGCCGAGTATTACTACAGTACGTAGTTCACAGGGGGTTAGTACGGGCAAAATAGTTGTCAAATGATTCCAAACGGGTCTAGATTGAGGCTTCCAGGGAGAATTTTGGAGGGAAATATTGCCTGCACCTCTCAGGGAAAGTATCCAATTAACCAGGACTTAAAAAAGTAGTGGCAGTGGGATTTTTCCAGTTCGCTAGGACGGATTTACAGGCCGCAGTCAGTAAAATATCTACTAGTAGCCTATCACTGGGTGATCCGAGTTGTGGATATAGGAAACCTTGAATGAGTGTAGTGAAGTCAAACTATAGCTGAATGCCCAGTAGGGAAAGAATGAAACTAAGTACTGGTTTCCAAAAAATGGGAGATGGATTCACAATTGAATAAGAGGCGTGGGAGGTCACTGGTCGATTTGTTACAATTCCAGCATGTTGAGCTCTCACTCAGCGATAATTTATACTAGCACGAGGGAGTCCAAAATGTCCTGTGAAAAAGCCAGTATTTCGTTTGGGATAGAGCTGGGGTGATTTTGTGTTAGAATACAGATTTCCAGATTAGATGCCAGGCATCTGGTGTCATGTTCTCATTTGCATTCCACTTATTTAAAGTGCTAGATGTTAAGAGTGTGGATTTTGGTTGTAGGAGTTGTTATATCTTCGATGCTAGTTGTTCGAGTTTGTTGAATGAGGAGATAGTTGTAGGGAGCGAAGGGTCTGCATTGCAGACATTTGACTTTGAGAGGCTGGATTTGAGTTTTAAAAAAGTCGTAAACGTCGATATCTGACAGATTGTATTGCTGTTGCAGTTCCCTGAAGGAGAGAGAGGGGACTTATATGAACGTAGTTGTTTCAGGAAGTGTAGAACCTTGGATGCCAGGACTGCCAATATATTGGAGTGCCATGAATTTAGATTTTAGGGTTTTTCCAAAATGAGGTCATATTGGAGTGAGCGATTGGGGTCTCAAGGGTCCCTTGCTCACTTTGCCACTGGACTCCAGCTAGCCTGGCTGATGAGGGTGTGGAAAACTAGCTGAAATGGCTGTTCGCATCAGCTGAAGCCATTTTGTTTCTGGCAGCCATTTTAGTTAGCCATGTGCTCGCCATGTGCTTTCTCCCTCTTCACTATTGCCTGCCCTTGTATTCTGCTTGTGTCATCTGTTACAGTTAACTCCTTCAGTACTGAGCCAGAGCACTGCACATGCTCAGAAAGGTCTAGCTGCTAGAATGCACCTGCTCTTAGAGTAACTGTCAGGCTATTTTAACTAATGTCAGCAATATTATAAGCCCTCCCACTCTGTTGACTAAGCAATTCTTATGTATCCTTATATGTAACTAGCTATTCATGTGTACACTTGTACCGCCTCTTTTTCAGTCTACTTGCTAACTCAGCGGTAAACTGGGCTTAAAAGACCCAGGATCTTTGTACTCCTTAGACTGTCTCATACAGTGGCCTGCGGGTACTGCATTGACACAGTTTCCCTCATGTGAGGTTAATAAAGTTGTTATTTTGATATTCCAGCTTCCGTGCCAATCTCTTCTTTGTTGGTTTAAGGACCAGGTGCATCAGTGAACCCCCAGAAAGGTTTTTTCTTCTACAAATTGGCGCCCGACATGTACCTCATCGGAGAAGCGGCTATCCAAGGGAGTGGTCTTGACGGAAGGCAGCAATCTACCGAGGAGGTACCCTGCATGAGGAGACCCTTTGTCTTTGCACACCAACGTATTTTCCCGTTTTCCCGATCTGACCCTCCAGGTGTCGACCGCTCCCGACTGAGATCTTCTTTGGTGTGAGTATTTTAAAATGACTGTTAGGTCACTCAGAACTTGGCAGGTGGAGGTTGGAGACTTTGGTTTGGTAAGGTTGCTGTAGCAACACTTTTGTTTGGATTAGCTTGGCCAAGATTCTGGTTTGTTTGTTTGCTGCAGCAAATGAAGGCAGGTAATGAGGAGATTTTTCTCTAACTTTGAAAACTTGAACGGCACAAATTGTGTTAAGTGTCACTTGGAGTATAATATTATATATGCTATAATATTTTTGGCATGCCTGCTCCTACCACACTTTGTAGAAAGTGTTGCTGTCTTGGAGGTACCAATATGGATTTAGGAAGTACTCAGCTGACTCCCTAAGAGGGGATACCTAAATAGGTTTAGGTATATTAAAAATGGTATTTCTTCCATAATGTATAGTACAGTATGGAATAAATATATAAAGAAGGATCCTGATCTGCCAGCCCAACTGGTAATTTGGTGTATTATTGGAAAAGGTTTTGAGGCGCGAGCCTGTCTTTTTGAACATGGCAATCTTTTGGCTGTCTATTTGTCTTGGTGTAATCTCTGTACCTTTTTTTTTTTTTTAGAGTCCTTTCGTTTGTAAATATGACTTACAATTGGTATTTACAAATGGTTTGCTTTAAGTACAGTCTGTGAGCTGTCTCTTGCTTTTGTCCTAAGTGTTAATTTGTGGGTTAATTGTTTTTTTTTTTTTTTTGAGTGTCCATGTGGTTATGGATTGACACCGGTGGTGCTGCTTGAAAATACTTGTTTCAGTAAGTACTGACTATGTTTTTTGTGTGAGAATGGCTTGCCTTAGCAAGCAGTGTTGTGTGCTCTGAGTGTGTGGGCCCCCTTCTTGAAAATGTCTGGAATGAGCTCAATTTGTTTTTTTGTCGTCATTCTGTTATGCAAATGTCATTGAAATAATTACATTTTAGAATTTAAGGAATGAATTATGTAACATATGCTACATAGCTGCACGCTACCATTAGAAGTAAAACAGTAACAAAGTAAAGATGTGTGAATATTGCCACAAGAGAAATTGCAATTAACACTGAATAGGAAAGAAATAGGCCTCACAGAAAGAAAAAAAACGAATTTGTGTGCTTACATAATTAGGACTGAATACCAAATGTTACAGCATTATCCTTAAATATTATTAAAAGGCATTCACATCATCTGAGTAAATTGGTTGCTGCTGAAATAAAAGCGCCTCTTTTTACATTACAAAACGATAGAATTGTGCCGGCTTGGAATGCCTGTGTTTTAAATAGACTGCACCGTGCTCAAATTTCCAGCACCAGAAAAAGAGCTTTTAAAACAGCTGTTCAAAGCTGTCTGTACCGAAGGAAGCGGTCTGTCAAAACAGACGGAGATCAAACTTTTTCAGGACATTAGAATACAGCAAAGGGTTTTTCTTCTGAAAAAGGCGTGGAAGTTGAGGCTTGCTGGTCGTAAAAACACAGCTGAGTAAACACATGGCTATGCTCGGCCACAAGACTACTGATTTTAAAAGTTACAAATACAGCTTCATTATTTTGGATAAAATAGAAAGGATTAAAAGCAGGGATTTTCTTTTTTGTTGCTTTTCTAAATAAGCATATATCTGTGGTTCTGATGGTAAATAGTTACTGCCCTTTAAAAAAAAGTGGCACAGACTATTTTATGTTTCAGTACAGCTTATGTGCTTGGTGTTATAAATACATGCCTTTAAAGGCAAAGGGAAAGGAATGAGGCTTGCTTTTCATATGTGGAAACATCAAAAGGGTTAGTGATCATTATTTTTTTAAAAAATGATTATATGAAGAAAAAAAATATTTTTTATTCAAAATAATTGCACTAAAATCGTTTTTATGATCTTTATAATGTCTAATAATCCTACTGTGACAAATATATAAGCTCCTAGCATCAAAGTTGAATTTGAGCAGCACTTTACCACAGTGTGGGGAGTGAAATGTGAAATTTCACTTTACCCAGGCATATAAAAACTTATTTTATAAGGGTGTACCTTATACATTTTTGACCTCCCACCTCTGGGATATCGAGGGGAGACCCTGAGGGTCCCTAATATGCTAAAACATTGTAGGTTATTCATTTTTAAATGCCCCTACCACCAAAGTCAATTTTGGGCACAATTTACTTTTTAAAAGCAGTCCTGGCACCCAGGGCTGTTTTCAAACTGATCTTAGGTTTCAGCAGTGCACACATGAGACTGCAGAACATGCAGCCGACCTCTAAACTGCTAGAAAGCACATCACACACTGCACACGAATGAAAATTAGTTTAAAATAAGACAGCAACAAGTGCATCTTACCTTTAAAATTATTAGCTCACAGGCACGGAACAGGACTGCTTTTCAGCTGTGCTTCTCCAGAGTTCCTTTGAATTGGAAAGACCGCATGGAATAGCCTTACTGACAGGGGACAGCAGGTTAAGGGTCAAAGGCCAAGTTCTGTATTTAGAACTGACCAGCCTTACTGCATGTAAAAATTTCCACGCAGGGAGCCACTGTGACAGTATGCGATTTCTACATTACACTATGAAAGCTACAGGTAAATGTAAATTTTGCTCTAATGATGTCTGAGGCTATAATGTGCCTAAGGAAATTAGGGTGAAAATGAATTCTCAATTCTTGTTAATAATATTAGGGATATCGCCATTAGTAATTTAACCACATTTAAGAAATAGAAGAATTTACTTAGTTGTTTCACTAAAGTTATGGCCTTGATTAAGCCTTCCTGGAGCTAGGGCCAGATTCAAAGGCTATGAAATTCAGTTTGCATTCATGCGCCCTCATGTTACACTAGTACAATTGCTAAAGGAATTGGTAGTTGGTTATTAATGTTTTCTAGCTAGCTCAAATGTGCTATTTACCTCCTATAAGTTTGTTTGTGCCCAGCTGCCAAACATAGGGGTAGATAGTGTCGACAGAAGGTCACCTGTTTCAGGTTACCTGCTGTCGAATGAGGGGAAGAGATTAGGGAGATTAGCTCCTGGGCAAATTAAGGGTAACTACAATTAAGTAACACATTGTCATTTTTCTTGATTTATATGCTCTCTCTTTTTCTCACTCTCTCTTGAGCCTGTCTAAGTTGTCTAGGAACGGCCATGAGACGTTTAATTGGCTATTCAGTAATATTGTTTTAAAATTGTTAAGATTAATAAAATGAATAAAAAAATACGCCATGTTACTGCCCATCCTGTCTGATGAAATTATGAAAGGATGAGTAGTCTAGATTGATGTTCCCTTATTTGACCTTTAAAGGGGAACTATATGTGGGTAGTTTTTGTTCTAAAATTCTCAGGTGATAACACCATTATTGTTTGTTATTTTTTATGCTACATACAGTTTTGCAAAGGCATTATTAGTCTCTTATTAGTCTGTGTAATTGAGCTGACAGGATCCCTATTAAATTAGCAGTTTTAGATTTTCCTGCCCGCCTATAACATGAGAGCATGGTCCTAAGCATAAAATGTAGGTGTTTTTATGTAAGAAAAATCATTTTAGAAGTGTCTGCAGTCCTGTACAAGTAGTGAAAGGTTATGACTTATGAAACAAGCTTGTTAAGACAAGAAGCACAGAAGAATGCTTGTTCTAAAACTTCCCTTTCTTGAGGTTCTTCAGATGAATAATATAGGAATACACAAATGTAAGGATTTAGAGTACGTCCGTATTGTTTTTCTTTTTCCCTCAGAATTTAGTAAATAAACAGACTTCCTTGGCTGCTTCACATAGTGTAACATTTTACTCGTCAGTTGACCCAAAAAAGTTCCTTTTATACTCACTAATAGGTCCAGGGTTGTTTTTTTTACTCTCAGATAGATGAAGTGGTTCTTGGGTGCCTTGCTAATGTATGGGGCGCCCCAAGCTAAAAAAGGAGAAGGTATTTGGAAATAGAGTATCCTCTCTGCTTGATAGATTATTTGTATGCCTCGTCTAAAGATTTTTTGTTCTGTACACCAATAGATATTTGCTGCCCTACAACCATTGCCAGAGGGGCCCGGACATCACATTCAGCCTGGGGAGTTAGCGCCAGTCCAGCTTGAAGCCAAGGTGTAGGGAACCAGCACAGGTATTGCTGGCAACTAGGACCTCAGTGAAGGTAGAAGGCCGGAAGCACTGGGACATGAAGTGTGTACCCCTGCCACTGTCTTGGGCGAAAGACGGGGTCACAAATCAGGATGGAGAAATCTTTGTATGGATCCAGTTTTTGATGCCCAGCTGAGAGAGTCACAGACCGACAAGGACGGCAAGGAGGCTTTTGCTTGAGGTGACCTCCTTTGAAACAAGGGTTGCTTCAGGCCTTTGAGTCCTGGTCCCCAAGTGAATGCAAGTCTGCACCTTTGTTTGTTGATCAAGAGGTGTCTGAGCATACTGGGTACAATCTTTGGCCCCGACACAAGAGCAGTGCGCCAGCGGAGCAACACAGGAGTTAGGGAAGGACTTGAGTTCAGGGTACAGGTGCTGTGCCTTTGGTGCCTGTTAGATTAAAGTGAAGAATACTGGTGCACTGCCTGAGACACTGGACAGGATCGTTGAGGGCATTTGCCCCGGAGGGTGATTGTTTGCCCTATCCTGAAAGAAGAAACTTTTTCCCTTAAAACTGGGCCGTGATTGTTTTGAGTTGCAAGTTGTGCAGCTCCACCGTTGGAAAAGAACTTTGATAGGAGCCTGCCTGTGAGGCTCAGACGGACACAGGGAGAAGACTCCCCTCTGGCTGGTTGTAAAGTACTTTTTAGCAATGTATCCCTTTGGTCGTCCCATTTTTGAGGAGGAGCAGCCCTTTGCAGCTCCTCGTCCTAATTCCTATGGCCCCATTTGGCCTTCCTGGTCCCCTGGAGCGAAAATTGTTTTTGTAATGATCCTTGTATTTGCTTTAATATTTGCATTAGCAATGTTTATTCTGCAAGAGAAACTTTTTTTGAACAGTCGATAAATATTACTCTGCCCCCTCCTCCTGAGCATATCAATTGGTACTCTAGCCCTCATGAAAAGAACACTGGAAAGGTCTATTAAAAAAAATGTTTTTTATTTAAGATATTATATTAGATATGTGCTGTTGGCTATTCTGAAGCTGAAATAGATGGTCACTGAAATACATTGGAGACCTGAAACATAGAATTGGACTGGATGGTTTTGGGATTTACTTTTTGCTTAGGGTTGGAAAAATTGATAGTTTTGTTTGTAATAATAGCTATCATTTTCTCCTATCTGTGTGTTCATTATGACCCAATACTCTGTTCCCCATGTATTTCTATTTGTATCTCACCAGTTAAGCAATGTTAAAAATGTAAATGCCCACCTAGTAATAGATCAGGATATGAATGGATTTATGAGGATAAATGTGCAGGATAACTTCCATGCTTCTAGATCATAGCGGATGTCTTCAGCTAATGCTAAAACGGCCATCTGTGGAAAACTAGCTGAAATGGCTGTTAGCATCAGCTGAAGCCATTTTTTTTCTGGCAGCCATTTTAGTTAGCCATGTGCTCGCCATGTGCTTTCTCCCTCTTCACTATTGCCTGCCGTTGTATTCTGCTTGTGTCATCTGTTACAGTTAACTCCTTCAGTACTGAGCCAGAGCACTGCACATGCTCAGAAAGGTCTAGCTGCTAGAATGCACCTGCTCTTAGAGTAACTGTCAGGCTATTTTAACTAATGTCAGCAATATTATAAGCGCTCCCACTCTGTTGACTAAGCAATTCTTATGTATCCTTATATGTAACTAGCTATTCATGTGTACACTTGTACCGCCTCTTTTTGAGTCTTCATGCTAACTCAGCGGTAAACTGGGCATAAAAGACCCAGGATCTTTGTACTCCTTAGACTGTCTCATACAGTGGCCTGCGGGTACTGTATTGACACAGTTTCCCTCATGTGAGGTTAATAAAGTTGTTATTTTGATATTCCAGCTTCCGTGCCAATCTCTTCTTTGTTGGTTTAAGGACCAGGTGCATCAGTGAACCCCTAGAAAGATTTTTTCTTCTACAAGGGGTGTTACCCCAAAACCGGTACCAGGATGCTTGTTTCCAGTCCAGGGAAGACCTGGCTTGGCAGTTCGGGTTGGACTGTTCCCATGAGGAACAGGGTCTAGACTGATTTGCATATGACTGGGTCTGAACTGGGGAGGTGAGCTGAGCTAAAGAATTATGATGGATTCAACCTAGATCTGTGCTTGGGGTAGGGGGGGTGAGTGTCTGAAAAGATTCAGCGTTCCGTCCATCATCTCCTTGCGTTTGCTTTGTCTCAAGGAGGCTATTTTTAAGAGGGCCCTTTTCATGTTATTAAAGATGTACTTAGCTGGAAAAGAAGGGTTAAGTTTAGTAGAAAGTAACGTTATGGGGTGCAAGTCCCCAAGGAGTTCTCTTTGTACAGAAAGCCATGTCTTGGGATAGCCATGCAGCTCCCCGTTTAGTCAGAAATGCGATTTGGTAGTTTCTGAAATTAGCTAGATTGACCCCCGTCTAAACTTGTAGGGAGGTGTAATGTCTTGATTCAGATTCTTTGTCTTTTATTTTGCAATAACATTTTTATTAATTTGTCAAGCTTTTGATGGAAGTCTTCAGAGAGGACTAAGGGCAGCATACACATGAGGTAATTAACTAAAAGAGTCACCATAATTTTAATCGTTTCTATGCGGCCCCACCATGAAAGAAATTTGGGATGCCAGATGTCAAGCAAGTTTTCAATTTTCTTTAAGGTCACCTTTTCATTCTGATGAAGAGTGTCCAACAGGTTCAACCCAAACTCAAGGCCCAAATATTTTATATAAAAAGAGGTTGCCATGTGAGGCCAGAGTTTGATACAATGCTGCTGGAGCATAGATTATTTAGGCCTTTGACTTCAGACTTATCTTTATTAAGTTTGTACCCAGCCACCTGAGCATAATTATCAATCGTTTCGAGTAATGCCGGAATTGAGTTTTTGGCATTCTCAGTGGTGATCAAGATGTCGTCAGCATAAGCGGCCACCCTGACAGAGGTGTTGCCAAAGATGACTTTGGAGATTCGTCTATTATTCTGGATATTATGAATGAAGGGTTCCAGCGATAAGATGAAAAGGGAGGGTGAAAGCGGACAGCCTTGTCTGTTCCCCTTTCTAATTATAGAGCCGAGGATGGTAGTCCGCCTGCTCGAACCTTGGCAGAAGGGCCACTATAGAGTGCCATGACCATTCTCGTGAATGTCTCCCCCAGGTTGAATCTGAAGAGCACTTCGAGTAAGAACGTCCAAGAGACCCAATCAAACACTTTTTCTGCATCCAAAGTTATAGCCACAGTATCAGACTGTGAAGATTTTGCTCTTTCAAGGATGTGACATAAAAGACGTGTGTTGTTGTTAGAAAGTCTGTTTTTCATGAAGCCCACCTGCGAGTGGCTAATCAGATGTGGCAGTAGGGGTTCCAATCTTTTACATAGTATTTTTGTGTAAATGTTTCCATCTAGGTTAATTAATGATCATGGCCTATCATTTTTGGTGAGTATTGGATCCTTGCCATCTTTAGGAAGGTCAACTATGGTAGCTTGACTTGCTGTACCCTCAACAGACCCCGACTTCATGAAGTGGTGGAAAAGATTAAGAAGCGTGGGGCCTAGGATGGGTCTGAATGTTTTGTAGAAGTTGGCATTAAAACCATACTGCCCTGGTGCTTTGTGTAGTTTAAGTGATTTAATCGCAACCTTTACCTCTTCTAGTGTTATTGGAGAGTTAATAATACATTTTTCTTGCACTGAGATGGAGGGCAACTGTAAACAGTGTAGGTAAGCCTGACAGTTCTCGGTGGTGGGTTTCAGATCATCCTTGTAGAGAGTTTTGTAAAAGTCTTTGAATATGTCCACAATTTTCTGAGGATTAGTGTGGGGAGTATTTGTCTTGTCCTTGAGGGTGGTGATAGTTATGCAGGACTGTTTATGCTTGAGGTATGAAGCAAAACTTTTACCAGCCTTATTAGCTTCGCATACGTTTAAGCTTTTGTATTTATTTATCCATACTCATGCCCTTTCGCTTAGGATTCTGTTATATTCATATTTTCAGAGTGGAGAGGGTGTGGGCATCCAGGGTGGCAACATGCAAGGCTTCTAGTAATTTGATTTCTTTCTCTAGATTTAGGAGATTGCTGTTGTGAGTTATTTATTTTAGATTGTATTACAATTAATGAGCCTCTCACTGCAGCTTTGAGCGCCTCCCAGAAGGTAGTCGGGGACACTTCTGTCTTGGAGTGATCATCAATGTAATTTAGAATATTATTTTCAATGATACTTCTAGATGCCGCAGAGCTGATGGACTAGTCATTAAATCTCCAGGTTTTGGTCGGACCTTTTCATGTTTTTGCCTAGCATGGATAGGGTAATGACGGAATGGTCTGAAATCAGACAAGGTAGGATACTGGTTTGGTCAATGAGGTGGGTAAAGGATCCCGAGATCAGGAGGTAGTCAATTCATGATTAGGAGTTGGGGGTATGTGGGGGGAGAGAAAGGTGTAGTCCCCAGTGTCTGGGTGTTGTAGTCTCCAGGTGTCTTGCAAGTTAAAAATTGAGCAAAGGCTCAAGAGGGAGTTGTGGGATTTCGGTGGATGGAATGCGGCTTTCGATTGTCTGCCAATAGTGATGTCTAGGGGTAGTTTGAAATCCCTTCCCATGATGGGTAGACTGTGGGGATTTGGTTAAGGGTAGATGAGAGAGAATCCTAGAAATCTGGCTCGTCTGCATTGGGGCCGTGTACATTAAGGACTTAAAGAGTTTGTGTTTTTGGAGAGTTTAGTCAGTATCCATCTACCATCCGTCTCTACAGAGTGGGATTCCACTACAAGGCCCGATTTCTTGGATATTAAGGTTAGTACACCTCTTTTTTTGTTAATCACTGGTGAACAAAAAGCATCAATAATCCAGTTATGACTCAGTGATGTCATATCCTTGTGGGAGATTTTTGTCTCTTGTGGTAAAATTAACGTTGGCTTTGAGCTTGTACAAGTAGTTTTCAATTTTTTTCTGTTTGATCGGGTGATGAAGGCCATGTACATTCATGGACACCAATTTGAGGTTTTCTTTAATTAGTCATCTAGAAGTTGTTGGAAGATGAATGGAAGAAGTGGTGACAATGAAAATTGTGGAGAAGAGCAAGATCTTGCTCCATAGACCTGGTACTGGGGGGTGGCTTGGACGGCAAGGTGAATGGTGGCTCTATAGACCTGGTACTGGGGGCGTGGCGTGGACTGCGTGGTGAATGCTGACTTGAACTGGCTGCTCCAGCCGTCAAGGACCAGTAACCAAGAAATAGTGGTCAATAAATATCACTAGTACAAGACACCATTCCTGCGATCGGAAGTATGGCGGATTAGTGCCTCATCACTCGTCAATTACTCGAGGAAAAGAAGTTAATTGCATGGACATCGCGGCAGCGAGTGCCCGGGAAGAAGCAGCTCACAAAATGTCGGCCGGTCCCAAACATGACCAGGCAACAGTGCATTGATCATCACACAGAAATGAGCAAATAAGCCCGCACACGATTACCTGCAAGGTGCGGTGTGCATCTCACACACATAGCCAAGCTGCTGACTTTGTGAAACGGCTCAGAGACAACTCACTGTGCTACTTCCTAACACTGATGTCCCCACGTGGTGCCCGACCTCAATATGGGGGCTCCCCACAAGGCCCTCGGCTCCTAATTGAATTTTATGAAATTGAAGCAATCCAGTGGCCTTAAAATTACTCGGAGGCAGTCATAGCTGTTTCTTTTCCCTTACATCTTTTCAGAATTTTGCTTAGCCACCAAAGTTTGGACTGGAGTATGTACACTACACTACCAACCTGTCAATACCTATGCACATAGCTGACAATTCCTGACAATACCAATGTGCACTGCACTGTAACCTTAGCAATACCTGAGAAAATCTAGCTTTCTTCTGGTAATACCTGGCAAAACCCATGTACATCGCGCTTTCACCCTGGCAATACCTTCTCCCTGAACAAAGTCTCCACAAATCAATCTAGCTGGCTGCATTAGAAACAGACATTTATGACTTTGCTGCTCAGGTGGTGAGCACCTTTCTTCAGGGTGCACACTTGAGATATGGTGCACCACCCAGATCTAGACTTCCTCTCTGCATCAAATAACAGAGGATCTGTAGTGGAAAGCAGCGAAAAGCAAACATCCTACTGCGCATTTACCGCTCTCCCTCTGCTGCTACACATAGCCTTAAAGTAAGCGGGCACCCCTCTGCTGAAACGTGTACATAAAACGGGTACTGAAAAGTGTACTGAAACTGGTACCCGGCACGTGTGCCTGAAGCGTTCGCGCACCATTAGAGAGACTTCAGGGTGAGGGAGAGTAGGTCATATGGTACCTTACAGGGTGTAGAGGTAGCAGGGTGATAACTACATGGAAGTTTTACAAAGTGTCTGTCTGACGCAAAGCCTTTTGACTCTACAACCTTAATACAATTTTTTCATCCTGGCTTGCTCCCCAAAACAACTACACAACAGGAAAAACATGGTGGAGAATGAAATCAAACAGAGCCACAAACGCTCCAAAGCAGACCCGTCGATACCAGATTCACCTGTCAAAGAGAAAACGGACATATCAAGCACGATGGACATGATCTTAAAGAAGCTGGTGGAAGTACATGACCTCGCTAAATCTATTAAAATAAATACTGATCTGATGCAACAGGAACTCTGCGCAATCAGGTCTGACACTCATACTATTAGCTCCAAAGTCTCTGAGGCGGAATCACGCATCAGCACATTAGAGGATACAGAAGAGGCTTCAAGGAAAGTGATCCAGAAAATACAAGTCTCTACAAAAGGCCTACAAAAGGACGTGTCAGAACTTGAAGAAAAAAACCGCAGAGGAAACTTACACATTTTTGAAATTCTGGAAGGATTAGAGGATTCCTCAAACTCCTGCACCTCATTCCTGGAGAAATGGATCCCCCAAATAACAGGCATCCCCTTGAGAAAAGACTTTGGACTGGAAAGGGCACATCGTGTCCCATCCTTCAAATTATCCAGTAAGAACATGACGCGTCAGTTTGTCGGTTGTCCTCTAAGATACCAACACACTGAATTAATACTAAACTACATGCACAAAAACAAACATTCTATGGAACGGTCAGAAAATCTTCATTTCTCAGGACTACTCAAAACTTACTGTAGAGACTAAAAGAGGTTTCCTTGCACTCAGACCCAGACTGAAGAAAGCGAACATACAATTCTCATTTACTGGCCCAGCGAAATTCAGAATCCACACCGGTGGAAAACACCATATTTTTACTGATTACAATGATTTACAATCTTTCCTTGATCAGAGAGAAGGAACTTTAATGGAAACTCAACAACCATTCTCTGGGTAACACGTCCTGTCTACTATCTCTCAAGCACCTGTATAGCCTCTCCTGAGGACAACAAAACTCTACTCTCTTCATCGACAACATGGTTGAATTTAAGTGAACTTTACAGATGAGACCGTAGGATTTTGGACCAATAGGTGCTTGCTTTAGATGTCCAGTATGCAGTAATTGGTGCTGCCTCGTGTTTGTCTTTGAACGGTCACAGTTCTGTTTGCTCCTGTTTTCAGGTATTCTCCTGTTTAGCTAATGTTTGTGATAAGATCATTGCCTTCGAACTGCCTCATGGGTCCTGTTGCCTTAAAAGGTCTCTCAGTTGCATTCCGGTAAATACATATGGTTCTCCTCCACTTCCTATGAGTCCTATCGGCCCCTTCTAACCTGATATTTCATTACTTCTACTATACTAGCGCCAGGAGCGCCCAGAGCACCTATTCTTTGCTCCATTACATTTGAGAAGGGTCATACACCTCCCACGATCGTCCTGGATTACTCATCTGTCATTACATACTATTCTAATTGTTACTGCTTATCCTACTATATCGAAATTCCACAGCACAGGGGCAGGTTCATACAAACTCTACGGTTGTCAACGAGTACTAACCTGAAGTTTACTGTTTAATCTATACGATTTGTCATTCGACTGCAACTACAGTTACCACGTTTTCATGCCCAATTATCCCGCGATTGCTGGGGTGTCACCCTGCGGTCATCTCCCTCGTTTTCAATGATAAGGGTGGGTTGGCTGGGTAGGTGGGGGTGGGTCTCTGGTTTGAGTTGATCATTCTGCATTTTTGTTTTAGGTTATGTTGTATTATTTTTCTTCTCCTTGTCACACTGTGTTCTACCTATGGCACAACATATCCGACATTCTCCATTTTAATATGCATTGGCTGGCAACACCCAAAGAACCCCAAACTGTCTCTTAAAACAACAGGGCTGGTTATATCTCGGAGTAAACCTCCCAAAGGGACAATCTGTCTCACTTGCCATTTTGGTCTCAGAGAAAAAAATGCCACAAATGTAAAGATAATACAAGTGAAGCACCTGATAGTTGGAGCAGCGCTATAAATATTGATTTTTGATCGACTTGGAGCAAAAGCCTCTCATCGCCATAATGGGGTTAATAAACGGTGGTTTTCAATAATCACTCGAACTCCGGGATTATTTGTACACGTACTGCAATGGACAGGCTCATGTACACAACCACAAGTAATTAAATGGCACGTAACTAAAATACAACCACAGTCTAAATACAACTACAACAACATCCCTCTCGAGAATTTGCATTTTTAGCTGAAGAACATAAAAACATAATCCGACTATCGCTCCTAATTTGACATTTGCATGAATCACATTGGGCTAAGAAACTATTTTTTCCAGACATATCTGGTAAACGTTAAGTTCCTCACCAAACAATGGCGAACAAGCTTCATTGTTTCCAACCATGGTTTCTGTTCATATTTCAAATGGAGTTTTTCTAATAGATCATCGGCTGACACCTTTGTTGAGACTGGAAAGGAAGGAGAAATATTTAATGGACAATTTCTGAAACCTGTCCTTGCCAAATAAAACAGTTAACAGCGACCAGATATGGATATGGGGCCAGATGTACGACCCACCAATTTGCGACTCGCAAATTGCGTCGCATTTGCGACTCGTAATTTGCTACTCGCAAATTGGGATATATAACAGTGTCTCAGACACTGCGATTCCTAATGGGGTCGCAAATTGCATGCCTCATGAATATTAATGAGGCAGGCGCAATTTGCGAGCCCATCAGGAATGGCCAGCACTCCCATTGATGGTGGCCTGCTGGGGTCAGCAGACCACCACGTCTGGGACTGCGTTTAAATAAAACAGTCTTTTTTTTTTTTTTTTTTTTTAAATGCAGCCTGTTTTCCTTAAAGGAAAACGGGATGCATTTAAAAAAGAAAAATGAAACTTTTTAGTTTCATTTTTTTAAGGGCAGGCAGTGGTCCTTGGGACCACTGCCTGCTCTTAATAAAAATATTTTCTCACATACTCACAAAAGGGGAAGGGGTCCCCTGCGAACACCTTCTGGTTTGCGAGTGGTTTACCTCCTACTTGAAGTAGGTTGTAAACTGCGAGTGTTTTGAAGCCGCAAATGCGGTTGCAAAACAATTGTACATGGCATGGTGACTCGCAATTAGGAAGGGACGCCCCTTCCTAATAGCGGGAGTCGTAAATGCTATTTTGCGAGTCAGTGACTCGCAAAATAGCATTTGTACATGCCATCACCCTTTTTTGCGGTCGCAAAGGGAAGGATCTCCCGTTTGCGGCCGCCAAAAAGGATCGTACATCTGGCCCATAATCGCTTGAAACCACTGCAGTTGATGGGGCATACATTTAAATCTGATTTTGCATAAATGTAGATGTGCTGCAGAGAAAGAGCCGCTAAATGTTAATACAGTTGTACAGTTCATTGTCTAAGCCATTAAATGACATTCTGCCTCAGCATGGCTTTCCATACTAGAGAAGGAAGCAAGCATCTCCCACCGAAGCCTTGATAAGTGCAGATTTTCCAAAATAGAATAGTTAAGTACAGTCCTGATTTAAACGACGTAGATGCGAATATTACACTTAACACAGGGCTCCTTAAATAAAGTGGACAAAAACCAAACACTGCGCCTTCCAGAAACTTTTAAATGTAATGAAAGTGGATGAACGGATCACAGTCTGAGTAAGAGCCCAGTACAAGGGACATCCTCTCTCTTGTGATGGCCTAAATTAAAATCAGTGAAAGAAGCAGGAAAACGCCATCAAAAAGAAACTAGGATCACAAGCAGGAGTTCATTCATACTGTTGTCAAAGCAATCCTCATTAGGAACTTGGAGCTGAAACAATATACTAATTTTTGGCCAAATGGAGAGAGGGGAACGTTAATCTTTTTATAACCGAGAATAAGACATTGTGGGCCAGATGTACGACCCGCCAATTATCGCGTTGCATTTGCGACACCCAATTTGCGACTAGCTAATTGGGAAGCGCAACAGTGTGAGACACTGTTTGCGATTCCCAATGGGGTCGCAAACTGCATGCCTCATGCATATTAATGAGGCTGTCGCAATTTGCGACCCCACTGGGAATGGCTGGCACTCACAGGGATGGTGGCCTGCTGGGGTCAGCAATGTTTGCGAATGCTTTACTACCCTTCTGAGAAGGGTGGTAAACTGCAAGTGTTTTGCGACCGCAATTGCGGTTGCAAAACATTCTTACATAGCTTAAGGAGTCGTTATTAGGAAGGGACGCCCTTGGAACGCCCCTTCCTAATAGCGAGTCGCTAATCCCATTTTGCGATTCACAAATTGATTTGCGACTCGCAAAATAGGATTAGTACATGGGCCACAGGCTTTTTGCGGGCACAAACGGGTCTAAAGCCCATTTGCGCACGCAAAAAACCTTTGTACATCTGGCCCTGTGTGTCTTTGATAAAATCAGGGCTTCCTTTTACTATTCCACTGAGGAAAATCTGCATTTTATGGCAAGACTAGAGACTTGTATTATACCTGCTTAAAGCAGATTGACAACCGCCAAAGGTGTATACGCCATCTATTTACAATAAAAGGCTTTGAAACTCTTGATAAATCAGTTGATTGAAGAATGTCCTCCAACTGTGCACCAGCCCAAAGAGCTCTGGCGGCCATAGAACCTCTAACAAATTATCCCCAAACTAGAGGTTGAAGTGCATTAAAGTAGTATGGGAAGGTAAACAACCTTGACCCCGCATCCCTCACCCCGCATGTTGTTACAACACGGTTGTTACAACGACCGCGTTGTAACAACGCAATACCATTACCCCGCAAGTCGTAACAACGACTTGCGGAAGGGGGGAGAAGGTGTTGGATTTAAAATCCAACACCTTCCCTACTGTCTGCACAGACTGGAGTTGGAATAGTAAATTATACTATTCAAACATCCAGCGCCCCCCTCTGCAAGTCGTTGTTACGACTTGCGGGGTAATGGTATTGTGTTGTTACAACGTGGTCGTTGTAACAACATGCGGGGTAACGGGATGCGGGGTAAAGAGGCATATTCGTATGGGAACAGTGATACTGCGCGTGATAGGGGTGGGGTGAGGGAGCGGGGTCAAAGGTGTGGCTAAAAGAACAATATATTCTGTAACTTTTATAGGTCTTTCACCTTCAGGTAACTACATATAAAAAAATAGCTCACAGCTTGAATTAAAAAACACATGCAAGATAAGTTAATCAGTGGGAAATGCACTGTGCAACATTATGAAACATGTACTACTTAATGCCCTGCAGAAGTCTTTGTGTGTAGCCATAGAGCCACAGAATTGAATACTGTTTGGTGCAGTGGAGAATAGTGAATTGCATAGTTTTAGTGCTACGAGGTCGCAGTCTGTGATAAAAAGCACTATGACTATGCAAGCCATTATTTTAAACTTGTATTACACACAGTATAAGATAAGCTGCTACAAAATGTGCAAAAAGGTATAAGATAAAAACGGGCTTCCAAAACATATATTTTAGTAATACCCAGACTGCACGCAGTACCATTTTTTTTTTTTTTATAACTGTACTTTAAAAGCACACACTTCACAGCTCTGCTGGTACCTCACATGCAATACCACTCAAAAAAGGATGAATCTGTGTCAACATGAAGCTTCAAGTGATTCCATCAATTAAAGCCAATACTGGCTGCCAAGTGCCCATCACATTTGCAGATTAATCAGTTGTGCACATTTACATTTCTTTCAGGCTAACAGGTACCCTGGCAAGAAGGCTTGTTTAGCTGTCTGCCCCTCACAGCACAGGAAACTCCTAGTCTTGCACATCTGCTGGAGCATTTCAACTATCGAATCAGTGGCCCTGGAACGGTTGTCTTTTCACAAAAAGTAGGAAAACTGTTTTCCTTAAATTAAAAAAAAGTATGGGCACTTTGTGCTCCTCAGAGCCTGTCCACTTTGACCACTGCCCCAAACAAGTCAGTGTTATTAACAACAGTAGCCATAATTCCTTTAACCCCTATTCTGCTAGGCCTTTCCCCCCGTGCTAAGCCTTTTTTTTTGGCTATTTGGGGTAGTTCACGCTTAGGCCCCTGTAACTTTTTGTCCACATAAGGTATCCACGCCAAATTTGTGCCATTTTTTTTCCAACACCCTGAGGATTCTAACGGTACCCAGGGTTTGTGGATTCCCCTGGAGGAGACCCAGAAATTAGCCAAAATACAGCTACATTTTGTTTTTGTTTTTAAAAATGGGAAAAGAATTGCTGCAGAAGAAAGCGTCTGTGTTTTTTCCCTTCAAATGGCATCAACAAAGGATTTGTGGTGCTGAAATCACCATCTTCTCAGCTTTCAGGGACAGGCAGACTTTTGTCAGAAAACCAAAACTTTTTATACAGTTTTGGCATAGCCTATTTTTACTATTTTTTGTGCTTTCAACCTACCTCCAGTTAGTGGTAGAAATGGGTATGAAACCAATAATAGATCACAGAAAGCTATACATTTCTGAAAACTAGATAAAATTCTGCATTCAGCAAGGGCTCATGTGTGTCGATCCTTCAAGTTTTTTTATAGAAACTAACAGTTGAAAATATTGAAATGGAGTTGAAAAAAAACAGCCATTTGTGCCAACATTTTCACCTGTAACTTCTTCTAAGTATGACAGATTTTTGGAAGCAATATACCGTTATATCCGCTGGACCCTTCAGGTTGTGGGGATATATAGGACTTGTAGGTTCACCAAGAACCCGAGGAACCCAGAGCCAATAACTGAGCTACATCATGCAATTCATTTGGTAAAATATAAAGAGTAAAAAATAGGTACCAAGAAAACAAATATATTTCCGAAATGGGAACAAAATATAGAGTTTATAAGCAGTGGTTTTTTGCACATCTCCAAAATTGTGGGTACCCATACAAGCATGTGAATTAGAGGTCATTTTTCAAAAGGACTTCTTTTTTTTTACAAATTGTCTTTTATTTGGAAGGCAGAAATGCAAAGAAAGTAAATTGGTAATAACACTTGTTCTACTATTCGGTGTTCCCCTAAGTCTCTCGATAAAAATGCTACCACACTTGTGTGGGTAGGCCTAGTGTCCGCGACAGGAAACGGCCCAAAAAGCAACGTGGACACACCACATTTTTACAGTGAAAATTGACCCTTTTTTTGTAAAGTGCCTAGCTGTGGATTTCGAACCCTAGCTCTTGCGGCACCTAGGGAAACCAAGCAAAACTATACATTTTTGAAAACTAGACACCCAAGGGAATCCAGGACGGGGTGACTTGTGTGGCTATCACCAGCTTCTGTTACCCAGAATCCATTGCAAATCTCAAACTTTGTAAAAAAAAAAAATTCTCACATTTCTGTGATGGAAAGTTCTGGAATCTGTGTGGATCCACAAACTTCCACCCATCCTGCATTCTTGAAAGTCTCCTGATAAAAATTGTACCTCACTCGTGTGTGTGTGGGTCAAGTACCCACGGCAGGGAAGGGTCCAAAACGCATTGTGGAGACATCAAAATAACCTATCACAAAACGACCTGGTTATGCGGGGGGGGGAGGCACCTGGGTTTTTGGCCCCGGGTTTGGCGGCCACCTAGGGAAACCTACCAAACCCACACATTTCTGAAAACTAGACACCCGGGGTAGTACAGGGAGGTATGGCTTGCGTGGAACCCCCAACGTTTTCTTACCCAGAATCCCCTGCAAACGTGCGACGTGCGCACAGATCGTCATTTCAGGGAAACCAACTAAACAGGCTCGGGAGCTGGGGAAGCTCTTCCCCAGCTACTGAGGCTGTTTAGGGGGAAAGGGAATCCCTCTGGTTCCCGGACCAGAGGGATTCCCTGTGCCATGGTGTCGGACGCGCGGGAGCCATCTGACGCACATGAGTACTTTTGCGTTGGACGGCTCCCGCGCTTCCAACGCATAGAAGGGGTTAACCCAATATGCCAAACCTTGGGAGACATTTGCTAATTAGGGTTTGGGAATTATATGAGCAATTAAGGACTTTCTTAAATTGGATGGTTGTAATTCATATTCCTTTAAACATTTACAGCACATTGCTTATTATTTTCAGGACAGTAGGAGTGTTTGATGATGGTTAAACCATTTTTGATTCTTCTAGTAATGAAAGAGAAAACAGTTGGAGAGAACGGCTTAGAGAAGATATCAAGTGCCAAAATCAGAAAAATCTTCAAACTAAATTAAACG
Organism: Calotriton arnoldi; assembly: GCA_963921515.1. Classification (NCBI taxonomy): domain Eukaryota; kingdom Metazoa; phylum Chordata; class Amphibia; order Caudata; family Salamandridae; genus Calotriton; species Calotriton arnoldi. The sequence continues at coordinate 2,143,154 of CAWUFW010000742.1, forward strand.
GAGAAAAATGAGAAAGATTTGCGGAGAAGGGCGTTAGGGCAAGAAAAATAATTTCAGGTCATTTGTTGAGCTGTAATTCACATTACAAAGAGTAGTGAGGTTGTGAAGATTATAATATTGAATACCTTTTTGCAATCTACAAACCTGTGGTGTGTATTTGTCTATAGATATAATATCAACCTTTAAGTGTCCTGTGGAGATGTCTCACAAGTAACCAATATCAGTATGAAAAGATTCCTGCGGATGAAGTGAAACCTCTCTAAAACACCCAAAGGTTACATCTAAGCTACTGTAGATCCAGAAACCAAGTAATTTTGGATTAGGCTATTAGCTAAAAGCAAAGGACCTAGGAGAGATCAGACTGACTAAAAATTCATCAGATGGATATTTCCTACCAAAAGAAGATTGAGGCTCTCTTTGCGCGGTTGGCGTCCAAGAAAGGATGAAATGAGATAAGTCCTGGAATTTTCATGAATAGCTCTAGAGGAAGAGGGAACCAAATGGAGCTGCCTAGGGGGAGTTATCAAGACCAAAAAACTGGCGTCCAAGGGCTAGAGCTACACATTTGTATATTGTTGCAAAGGTAGAAAAGCGTAAAGGTCCGGCCTCTAACTTTGGAAACATGGTAACTGGAATGGCATACAAAAAGATCCCTGATAAAGGACCTCAGACAGACTGTCTGAAACACCAAATGATGGAGATACCACTTTCTGAAATCTCTGGAGAATCAGTCCACTAATGTTTAGCGAACCCCGCCAGGTGCTTGGCTTGGAATGAATCCTGTGTTGAAGACAAAATTATCAGGAGGCCATCACCAATTCTGCCAGAGAATTGGACAATAGCTCATCACTGCATTAAATAAACCACCTTTGGGGACAGATTTATTTGCAGACAAACTGGGATTTTGCTTGGTCCTTTGTGAAAGGGGGATCGACGAGCAGTTCTTAAAATTGTGAATGTGCAATATGGACTCTTCCACAGATCGTGTTTCTTCAGTCGAAAACTGGCAAGTCTGTGCACCCTAGCCCAATGAATTTGCATGGGACTCTACGATTAGGCCTATGAATGCAGTCAACATTGTTCACCCTTAAATGAGTCTATATGATCTCACCTCCAGTTCAGAAAAATGTCTTGGTTGCATGATGCCAATGTCCTGCCACCCTTACTAGAGAGAGTACTGTGGCACATTATTAACATGTGATTAAAATCTTTGTTTGTAGTTCTTATGAGCTCTGGTATTTGCTAAATTTCTTTGATCGATCATACCCTGAGGCCTAAGAACGTGGTCTGCTGTTACAAAACTAGACATGACTTTCCCCAATGGATAACAAAACCCAGACCATTTATAATGGCAGGTACAGAGTAACAAAGTCCCTGGGAATAGTTTTGCACCAGAAAAAACATGTGATCCAATTATATAAGCAGACAACAATGGTTTCAGAAGCGTAGAAAAGCACCAAGAATCTGAAGTTAGATAGAAAGGCTTTGACCTAATTTAATGCAAATCCAATGTTGCCATTGAAATTGAAAGAACTAACTGTTTCTGACAGGCAAGAGGTTTAATCGTATCATCCAATCTTCTGGCAGTAGGACATTTGTGATAGACAATTACGTCCATCTTGGAGATAAAGTATAAATACATTGAAGTTCTGCAGGTATATCATGGGTCAGTTTTTTTAGTTTTTCTTTTTCACTAAGAATAGGTTGATGACAAACTCCCCTGGATGAAGAAAATGTTCCCCTATCAAGTCCTTTCAGAGGAGATCTGAAACTTATGAAATCAAGTGTGCAGAGACAATTAAATTGGGCTGAGGGAAAATTCTTATCTGAATACAAATCTGTGAGAAAACATTGTACTGTTTAAAGAACCAATGATCTACAGAAATCAGTGCAAATTGTAGAGAAATCGAGAGATCCAGCCCCCTTCATATGCGTAGCCCATCCTTGACCTCTGCTTAAAACAATAAACGATCATCACTTTGACCACGTGGAAAGATGTTGATCTGGGATGGCTAGTAGAAGTCAACTTGGCTGAAATGTTGGAACGGATGGTCAAAGTGCTATCTGTTGGCAGCATGGCTTCTGAATTTGCCAGCCCTGTCAAGCATACATCTATCACAGACTAAATGAATATGTGCCTTGTCCACAGAGGAGAAAGCATGCATGTGTTGCCCATTTCTTTTAAGAAATGATTTCAAACAGAAGATCTTGAGCATCTGTAGCAGTCCTTGAACTTGTCCTTCCCGAAGTTTAGACTCCATCTTGCGCAATAGGCCCTTCCTTTGTTTCAAGGAAATAGCATGCTCGCTTTCAAGATTAAACAGAAATACCATTAGGTTCAATTCTAATGGGTGTCAGAGTCCACTGGGGAACCAGATTCTTTAGCTTGTTCAGCCATGTCCAAATATTTAGTCAAAAGCCCCACTACATCCAGCAATTTGTCATGACAGGACATCTGTACTCTTTCTATGCCTTTCATGGCACCCCTCACATATTTTGAGCAGAAATGGACCATTCCATGGACAAGGACCAGAGTCAGGCCTACTTTGTCTACTATGACAGGTCTAGGACACTCCGTTTTAAGTTTCGTAGGCATGATCTTGGCCCTAAAAGAATTAATCCCATGTTGAAAATATTCTGCCTCATAGCCTATGGCGGTTTTGTGGAATGAGTTAGGGTGCTGGAGTAAGGAAGGGTCAAACATGAAACAATAGTTGGCATCAAGAATATCAGTAGACCTTGGTAAAGCATCGTCCCTCAATAGAAGAGGCATGGAAAGTCTTAGCTTGGGAGTGCCTAGTGAGAAGACCGTGGATTCATCCCCCATGTCATTATCTGCTCCAGGTGTATTTTGACCACCATCAGTAGTCATGTCAAGCAAAACAATTGTAAATTGGTTTCTTCTCCTTTTGCTACACCTCGAATCATGGGGCTGAAAGCTGGTATGTGGCAACAGTGCATTTGGTCTGAAATCCATTTCACAGAATGCAACTCCAGAGAAACAAAATTAGTATTCATTTGCTTCGACTTTGCGGAAGGTTTGTCAATGTATTCATTAGTGCCACTTCTGTGGACATATTGACAAGAATCAGCAAAAGGTCACAAGCAAATTGGCACTTTTTTTCAAAGGCTTTTTATCAGCATTTTCTGTATACACATGGCACAGATTTAAAAGAAGAGGAACCTACATTTTGTAGGGAAGTAGAAACAGAATTATCCAGAACGGAATGTGCATGACTCTTCTCCATCAACATCACCTCACTTAGAACATACCTCCATTAGAACTCTTACATGAACGTAAATAGCATCAAATTGGAAAGCCCAAGGAGAAGCACAGAAAAGGTGCAATTTAAGAAATATCGGAGAGAGGGTGCTCGTAACGTCTCGACACAAAAAGAGAGCATCACCCAAAGCAGTTTGCTTGAAAGGAAAAGTGTTGCCGATCACACACTCAGGGGGTTGTATGGAGAGACAGCTGGAACAGAAACACTTTTTTACAAATGCACGCCCATGCACAAGAGCAGGATTTCAGCATCTCAACTCTGCGTGCACCAGCAACACCCAGAAATGCAGGTGCAGGTGTAGGTGTGTGTGTGCTGGAGCACATCTATGAGAATGGCATTAAGTCTGTGAGCCAGGGCACAATACTAAAAAAAAAAAAAAAAGAAAAAAAAAAGACACTAGAAAGGCCAATAGGTCTCGCCATTGGGACCTACTGGCTTTGCCAATGGTTTTTAGCCATGCTGCACAGCATTGTGTATGTATTTTTCTTAAAAATGAGTGGGGAGAGAGGAATATGGGGAGTAAAAGCAACATGGGGCATGGATCATGGGCCGATGGAATATGGAGGGCACTGGTCGAATGAAGCAGACGACACAGAAAGAGCAGTAAAGAGCGGGGGTAGGCAAGCAGGTGAAAAAGAAATGGAGACAGTACACGAAGAAGAGTGCGGCATGGGGAGAAGCACACAGTGAGCAGGGGGAGAGTACCCAATGGAGACAGCTGGAAAACATATGCTTACCAATAAGAAAAAAGTAAAGCTTGAAAAGCAAGCAATGGGAGCATAGAAGCCAGTCAGTCAAAAGAGATGGTAACGAGGCTATGCTCCATGGGAGGGAGGAACACAAGATGGACGTGTAAGAAGCAGAAAATGAGCGTGACAGGAAAGCCATCCAATGGGAAGCAATGGGTGGGCTCCAAGCCCATGCATGTTCTTGGTAAGCCCACAATAGGTCTTGCAACAAGCCATGCATGCGCTGTCTAGTAGGCAAGATCAAATGTTGAGGCAAAGTAACTTGTTCAGGGCCCACAGAATAAAGAAGTGAGAGTCCCATCCTCGGAGCCAACTTGGCCCTCTGCAGATTTCGGTGGTTGCAACAAAAAACCAGCAGAGTAAATGGAAAGGTTTTTAAATCAAGTACATAAATTGGCACCAAATAAGTAATTGCTGAATAACACTAAATAATCAGAATAGGATACTTATCTTTTGTCTGAGCAATAAGAAAAGAGGAATGCACTTCATATTGTAAGTATTCAGGGATTAATTTGAGGACAGTGGTTGCAGGTGGGGTCCCACCATCATTCATTTATTGGGAACCAGAACTTATTTTACATCATCAGTCTCAAGATAGAGAAGGGCAGCAATGGGGAAAGGATGGAGAAAGAGAGAAAAGCAATGATACAGGGAGAAAACAGGGATGAAAAGGAACCTGAAAGACCGAGATATAGGGGCAGGAAGTGTATGGTGGTGCATTAAAGAGGGGTAAAGTGGATTAAGAATAGGCAGCCTGGGTATTCAGCAATAACAACATTCTGCAGCACTAAGAGTGGGCGACTGAGAAATCTTTGGGCACCAGCACTTATTCTATCATAAATTAGGTACTTTATAATATTGTAATTGCATTTATATAGCACTTACTACCCCTGATGAGGTGTCCAAGTGCTTTTTCGACGAATAGCATGCTACTCCGGAACCCAAAAGGATGAGTGGTGAATTAGTATAGGGAAATATGAAATTAGTTTGAGCGGTGGGCATGTTAGTCTGTTATTTGGCTTGAAAAGGATAGTGGAGGGAAAGAAGAGGGAAGAATTTACATTTTTTATTTTTAAGCCCATAGCAGTAGGAGGAGTTTTGGGATAAGTAAAGGGGAGGTGGAGGCGTGGGGAGAGAGTCAATGGGAAGGGTTTAGAAAGGCTTGTTTTGGAGATCTGAATAGTAAAAGAGGTGTGAGATGTTGGAAGGAAGGGTAGAGGAGGGAAGAGTCTAGAAAAGGTTATTTTGGGGATCATAGTAGTAGTAGTAGAATAGAGTTTGGGATGAGTGAGAGGGTAGAGGATATATTGAGAGAAGTTTTTTTAACCTTAATTTCTCAAAACATACTGAACGGATTTACATAAAAACAAAAAAAAAAAAAACTTTTTAGGTAAAGATCTAGCTTTTTGCAACTTTGGTGTAAATCCATTCAGCTGTTTGGGCTGTAGCGCTGTTCAAAAATCCCTAAGGTAATTGCATAGGGAAATAGCGTTTGGGACCCACCTTTTTTCATGACAATCCACCCTAGCCCCCCGCTTGAGGGATCAACCCAAAATGTTCAAGGAAAGGAGCCGAGGTGAATGAGACTTCCTGTTCTCACACATATTTGATGAAAATGTTGAAATCTGACTTTGTACTTGTGTATTTATGTATATATGTATTCACTGGAAAACAAAAGGTTAAAGTTACGTAGTTAGGTGAATTTGTTAATGACAACATTAACGTTTTAAACTTAAAAAAAAAAAAAAAAAAAAACCACAGAAAGTCACCAGTTGTAGTTGGCAGCAAGAACTATAACTTGCACTCCCGTCAGGCACTCCTAATGACCTCACATGACATCACTCATGACATGTTCGATGATATCATTTATGTCAACACTGATGACATCCTTTAAAGTAATCGGCCCCAGGGGTGGGCTCCATGGGTCCTTTAGTGGCTCGGGGAGGGGGGCATGCGCCCCCTCCCCATTTTGTAAAGTTTCAGTTCCTGGGGGTGGGCTCCCCGGGGCCTTTAAAGGCTTGGGAGGGGGGGGATGGGCACCACCCCCTATTAAGGAATTTCAGCACTTGGGGTGGGTTCCCCATGGCCTCTGCAGGCTCGTGGAAGGGGGGCACATGGTCCCTCTCCCCATATGAACTATTTTCGGCCCTGAGGGTGGGCTCTCCGGGGCCTCTGCAGGATCATGGACAAGGGCCTTACAGCTCCCCTCTCCTTCATTAAATCAGCCCCAGGAGTAGGCTCCACAGGGCAGAAGTTATTTAAATGCAGCCCGGCGCCATTTTGCTTTTTCAACTCGTGGGATTTCTGCATTTTTTGCAATTTATTTTCTTTTTTGCCCTGGGGGGTTCCATTGGGTCCCCCATAGGGCATAAGATGGTCAGAGTATTCCCTACCCTTAACCCTTATATATTTGTAACTTCAGGACAGGGGACGAAGTCCCAGAGTCCTCTAGTGGCTTGCTGCCAACAATGTTTTCACATGGTGATGGCAGCCAATCAGAGCGCTCACTCTCGCAGGCATCTGAATCATGCTGGAGTGAGATGGCCCTGGGGAAATAAAGCTCCCTGGGCCAATCAGACTCTCTATTTTTAAATTGGCGCTGCTGCGAAAGTCTCAAGACTCTCGCAGATCCAACTGCCAAAATATACAATATTTTTTTACCCTAAATTTCTCAAAAGCTACTGAACCGATTTACACCAAATCACAATCTGCAGTCCAAGATCTAACTTCCTGCCAAATTTGGTTTAATTCCATTCAGCAGTTTTTGCTGTAGCTCGTCTTAAAGAAGTCTCTGGAAAATGCATGATGATTTTCCATTTTGGGACAACAGTTTTTTCTCAGACCCTGCCTGACGGATCACCCCAAAACTTTCCAGGAAGGAGCTGAGGTGAGTGAACGTTCCTTTTGGAAACTTTTGTGAAGATTGATTAAACGGGGCCAAAGTTATTAGCCAACCAAAAAACATTCTTTTGATGGAAAAGCAGACCTAACTATAAATAACTAGTGGCAACCGCCACTGGTTAATATTCAGATATTGACTGTGATAGAATTCCATTGTTTTTGTAATTTTTTTCTTTTTTTTAAACTTATCAGAACTGCAGTATTTTCTCACTGTGGTTTCTATTAAAGGGCTGCATGATGAGAAAGCATAATATGAACTCCGATCTTGTCACAGAATCTCAAAATGGTTAGGATAAAGCATGAAGTTAAAAGATGAGTACAGTAAACACATTGCAATATCATCGCAAGTGTTGCAGGTTTGCCCCCGAAGTGGGGATTTGGAAGAAAGCTAAAGAAGTTTAAGCATATTGAAAAAACATTTGTGATGCTTAGTGTTCAAGGTCACGCTGTCCGCTGATTCTCTATGCTACATACCCTATCCTAATATCTCCCAGAATATATGAAAATATATTATCTACTGGCAGTTGCCAGTAGATAGTTATAGTTAGGACCTATTTTCCATAGGAAATTCACAACATTCTATTTCCAATAACTTTGGCGCCGGTTGACGAATCTTTGCGAAATTTTCAAAACTCGTGGGGCGCTCCGGTCCGCTCCTATACTGAAAGTTTAGGGGTGATTCGGCAAGCGGGGGCCGAGAAAAACACGGCTACAGCCCGAACTGCTGAACGGCATTACACCAAATTTGGCAAAAAGGTAGCGCTTGGTTCAGAAAGCGACCTTTTTTTTTTTTTTTAAAATGGTGTAAATTCGTTCAGTAGTTGCGGAGAAATAAAAAAAATAAGTCAAAAAATCAATTTCCCATAGGAAACTTTATGCAAGGCTACAGTTCGAACTGCTGAACGGAATTACACCAAATTTGGCAAAGAGGTAGTTCTTGGTTCAGAAAGAACCCTTTTTGTTAAATGGTGTACATCCGTTCAGTAGTTGATGAGAAAATCAAAAGTAAAAACACATATCTATGGCCGCGGAGGGTCCGCGCACCTTCCCGATCACGAGCTGTCTGCTAATTGGCTGTCAACACTCCAAACCAGGAAGTGTTGGCAGCCATCTTGTTCCTCGGTAGAACCGAGGCACAAGAAACAAGTGCGCAAAACGCAAAAGGGGGCAGGGTAGAAACACCCTGACCCCCTAGGCCTGCTTAGGGGTCCCACAAGGACCCCCAGGGCCAAAAAAGCATTTAAAAAAGAAAAAGAAAAAAAAGAAAAAAAAAAAATCGGCAGGATGCGCTTAGGATGCGCGGATCCCGCCGTGAAAAAAAAACGAAGCGCGGCAGCCGCGCTTCGTGGTTATTTGGCCCCCGGGTGGGCCAAGTCCCGGGGCATGCGGGGGTTTATTAATAATGTTGGGGGGGCCTCTAAGGCCCCCCCAAGCCCCGGGGACCACCACCCCCAGGGCTTTGATTTTAAAATGGTGCGGGAGGGCACTCGGCCCCCCCACATGCCCCGGGGACCGCCACCTTCCCGGGGCACTAAGAATTTTAAATTGGGGGTCCGTTTCGGACCCCAAAGCCCCGGGGACCACCACCTCCCTGGGGCTTTGAACATGTTGGGAGGGGGCCGCGCGGCCCCCTCCTGGAGCCTGTGATGGCCCTGGGGACCACCACCCCCAGGGCCGGCTCCTGCAGTGTCCCGGGGTGCCCACCCCGGGACACTGCTGTTGCTATGAATTTTGTAAGAGAGAGCAGGAAACCTGCTCTCTCTTCCAAAATTCAAAGCAAATAGTTTTTCCACACGGGGAGCTGCATCTTAGCAGCTCCCCATGTGGAAAAGCAATGCCGGCTCCCGAGGGACGCGGGGAGCCGGCGGGACTGTGGGAGGGATTGGGGACCCCCCCACGGTCCCCAACAGAGAGGGCTGGCCCCGGGGGATGGGGTCCCCGGGGCCATAAGTGGCCTGAGGGGGGCAATGCAGCCCCCCTCCAAAACAATGTTTTTTAAAATAAAGGCCATGCCACGGGGGATGGGGTCCCCGGGGCCGATTAAGGCCTCAGGAGGGGGGCCACACGGCCCCCTTCCAAATTAAAAAAAAAAATCCCAGGGTCCCCAGGGCAAATAAATTACAAACAGAAGGGGGGCCAGACAGCCCCCCTTCTTAAAAATAAAAAAATATAAAAGACCGCCACAGAGCTGCGTTGCAGAGAGGTGTAAAAAGGGGCGTGGCCTCGGAACGCCTCTCTGCAACTCAGCTCTGTGGTCCTAACTGTAGGTACCTGGTGGGCTAGTTGGGCCCCAGGGACCCTCAGGATTCAAGGGGACTTAATCCCGCAACTTAAAACGTGCCACGGGGCGCGTTTGCACACATGTCACCTCAGGCCCCCCCCTCCCGCCCCGTAGCGCGTTTAAGAGGTAGTTTTAATCCCCCTGCCCCATTATGTACTAGGGACTTACAGAGGAGGTCATGCTAATCACAGGGGTACCCCAACGCATAGTGTTCCCTAGTGTATGTAGGTGTTTTCACTGTATTCCAAGTGTCTTTTAGCATAGCACTGGCTCTGGTTAGTCAGAGTCAGTTACCACCAGTACCCGTCTGAAAAAGTTGTGGGCACAGGATGATTTTGCAACAAGGCCTCTTTCTGCTCCTCTGTTGGTTCTTTCTGCACATATTTTGCTTCTTCCTGCACTTTTCTTCATCTTTGTGGACTTCTGTTGCTTCTTTCTGCGTGTTTTTTCTTCTTTCTTCACATGTCCTACCTCTGTAGGCATAGTTAGAAACTAGCATTTAAAAAACCTTTGAAATTCACTGAAAAAACCATAGGATTTAGGGAAAGTTATAGTTAGTTGGACATTGCACTCGTACAAAACCCGTGAAATTCCCCCGTTATAGTTAGTTCAGCTAACTATAACTTGCGCCCCCGCAATGCACTGCTGATGACATCACATATTACATCACTCATGACATGGTCAGTGACATCACTGATGACATCACTGATGACATCATACAGTGACTGCGTTTCTGTAAAGTTTAAATATGTTTAATATATATAGGGAAAGGCGTATTGAAGAATGAGTGGGTGTATAAGTGTATGAATGGATGATTTAGTAGGTGCGTGACTAACTATAAGTGAGTGATTAAACGTATCTTACTGAATGCATGGGTTAGTGACTAAACTGGGTGAATGTCTGTATCCGTCTGTCTGTTGCTGTGTAAGTGGCTGCATGGGTTTGTGAATAGCTACATGAGTGTCTATATGAGTTATTGATTGGTTGTCTGAGTATCTGTATGGGTGCCTGAGTGTTTGTGTGGGTGGGGTGTGTGTAACTCTGTGCATAGATGTGTGAGTGGGTGATTCACTGGGTGCATGGTTTCAAGAGTGCATCTGTGATGGACTGTATGGGTGGGTGAGTGTGTGTATGGGTGTGTTAGTGAGTGAATGTATATCTCAGTGGTACATGTGTGAGTAACTACATATGTGAAAGGCAGTATATATGTGTGTTGGAGTATATAAATGGCTATAAGTGAGTGTGTGTGATTGTGAGAGTGGCTGTATGGATGAGTGTGTACTTGCATCAGTGATTGTATAAGAGCATAAGAATGTGCTAGTATTTGTATGGGTAAGTGAGGTGGTGTGTGTATAACTGTATAGGTGAGTAAATGGCAGTATGATTAATTATTTGCATGACTGGCTAGGTGTGCGAGTACCTCTATGGGTGAGTGGCGGTGTGTGAGTGTCTATGTAGGTGTATGAGTGCATATGATAGTCCTGTACTGAGTGACCGTAAGTATGAGTGACTGTACGGGTGAGTGAGTGGATGTGTGTGTAGACCTAAGAATCAGTGAGTGGGTATGTAGTTATTGGTGTTGGAGTGTCTATGGTTTTGCGAATGGCAGTCTGTAATTTAGAGTGGGTGTATCAAAGGTTATATTTGGGTGTGAGGAGGTGCATCAGATTATCATGTGGATGATGTCATCAGTGATGTCATCAGTGATGTCACTGACCATGTCATGAGTGATGTAATATGTGACGTCATCAGCAGTGCATTGCGGGGGTGCGAGTTATAGTTAGCTGAACTAACTATAACGGGGGAATTTCACGGGTCTTGTACGAGTGCAATGTCCAACTAACTATAACTTTCCTAAAACCTATGGTTTTTTCAGTGAGAAAATATATATATATATATATATATATATATATATATATATATTCACTGAAAAAACCATAGGTTTTAGGAAAGTTATAGTTAGTTGGACATTGCACTCGTACAAAACCCGTGAAATTCCCCGTTATAGTTAGTTCAGCTAACTATAACTCGCGCCCCGCAATGCACTGCTGATGACGTCACATATTACATCACTCATGACATGGTCAGTGACATCACTGATGACATCTCAAATGACATCACTGATGACATCACTGATGACATCACTGATGACATCACTGATGACATCATCCAGTGACTGTGTGTTTGTGTAAAGTTTAAATAGGTTTAATATATATAGGGAAAGGCATATTGAAGAATGAGTGGGTGTATAAGTGTCTGAATGGATGATTTAGTAGGTGCGTGACTGAGTCTATAAGTGAGTGATTAAACGTATCTTACTGGATGCATGGGTGAGTGACTAAACTGTGTGAATGTCTGTATCCGTCTGTCTGTTGTTGTGTAAGCAGCTGCATGGGTTTCTGACTAGCTAAATGAGTGTCTATATGGGTTATGGATTGGTTCTCTGAGTATCTGTATGGGTGCCTCAGTGTTTGTGTGGGTGGGGTGTGTGTGACTGTGCATAGATGTGTGAGTGGGTGATTCACTGGGTGCATGGTTTCAAGAGTGCGTCTGTGATGGACTGTATGGGTGGGTGAGTGTGTGTATGGGTGTGTTAGTGATTGAATGTATATCTCAGTGGTACATGTGTGAGTAACTACATATGTGAAAGGCAGTATATATGTGTGTTGGAGTATATAAATGGCTATAAGTGAGAGTGTGTGATTGTGAGAGTGGCTATATGGATGAGTGTGTGCTTGCATCAGTGATTGCATAGGAGCGTAAGAATGTGCTAGTATTTTTATGAGTAAGTGAGCTGGTGTGTATAACTGTATAGGTGAGTAAATGGGAGTGTGATTAATTATTAGCATGACTGACTAGGTGTGCGAGTACCTCTATGGATGAGTTGCGTTGTGTGAGTGTTTATATAGTGTATGAGTGCATATGATAGTCCTGTACTGAGTGACTAAGTATGAGTGACTGTACGGGTGAGTGAGTAGATGTGTGTGTGTAGACCTAAGAATCAGTGAGTGGGTATGTACTTATTGGTATTGGAGTGTGTATGGTTTTGAGAATGGCAGTCTGTAATTTAGAGTGGGTGTATCAAAAGTTATATTAGGGTGTGAGAAGATGCATTAAATTCTCACATGGATGATGTCATCAGTGATGTCATTTGAGATGTCATCAGTGATGTCATCAGTGATGTCACTGACCATGTCATGAGTGATGTAATATGTGACGTCATCAGCAGTGCATTGCGGGGGCGCGAGTTATAGTTAGCTGAACTAACTATAACGGGGGAATTTCACGGGTTTTGTACGAGTGCAATGTCCAACTAACTATAACTTTCCCTAAAACCTATGGTTTTTTCAGTGAATTTCAAAGGTTTTTAAAATGCTAATTCCTAACTATAACATGTCTGAAACCTATGGTATTTTTCAGTGAATTTCAAAGGTTTTGTAAATGACAATTTTTAAATGTATTAATTGTTATATTTATTTTTTTGATACTGATTTACTACATTTTTTTAAACTATTTATTTTTAGATGTTTTATTTTTTAAATTACATTGTAATTACATTATACATTACAAAATATACTTTCTCAGAATGAATTACTTTAGTTTAAATACTTTGCAAATAGGCAATAGACTTTTAAGTACAGTAGTTACAGTTGTTGCAATGGGCAACACAATTTCAAACACAATGCAACATTGAGATCAATGTGAATTTCTAGTTAAATGCAATTAGTTACTTTATGGATTACTTTTCTAACCACAGGACTGGATCCTAGATTCAGTCCTGGGACATCTCCTGTAAACAGTTGAGTAAAAGCGTTTTGGTTACAGTAGTGATTTTTAAGGAATATTATTGTATTTTAAAACTTGACACTTCGAAACTTTTTCACATAGAATCATCAATGTTATCCTACAGGAGGAAATTCACTTAGCAGGTAAGTAGTGTTATCGTTACTTTTTCTTACTCAGTGGTGGATCCTGGATCCAGCACTGGTGCATCTCCTGTAAACAGTTGAAAGAATGCGTTTAAGTCATACAGGCGATTTTTAAGGAATATTTGTAGTTTGTGAAAATCAACACTTTGAAACTTTTCTGCTGAAAACCAGACAATGGATTCCTACGGAAGGAAATATAAGTTACTCGTAAGTACGGTTAAAATTACTTTTCAGGATCAGTACTGGGCTGAAAGATGCAGCACTGAGGTCTCTCCTGAGAACAGGTGAGTAAATCGGAATTCGTAGTTCGGCTGATTTTAGAGGAATATTTGTATGTTTCAAAAATCGACACTTAGAAACTTTTTCAGCAAAAAGCAGACAATTATATCCTATGGAAGGAAATTCAAGTTACTGGTAAGTACGGTTAAAATTACTTTTCAGGATCAGTACTGGGCTGAAAGATGCAGGACTGAGGTCTCTCCTGATAACAGGTGAGTAAATCGGAATTCGTAGTTCGGCTGATTTTAGAGTAATATTTGAACATTGGTTATGGGTGGGGGCGGGGCCTGAGGTGACATCTGTGCAAACGCGCCCCGTGGCGCGTTTTAAGTTGGGGGATTAAGTCCCCTTGAATCATGACGGTCCCTGGGGTCCAACTAGCCCACCCTGTACCTCCAGTATGCGCCAGGGAGCTGCGTTGCAGAGAGGTGTTCAGAGGCCACGCCCCTTTTTGCACCTCTCTACAACGCAGCTCTGTGGCGCTTTCTGGACGTACCTGGTGGGCTAGTTCGCCCCCAGGGACCCTCAGTATTGAAGGGGATTTCATTCCCCATCTTAAAATGCGCCACGGGGCCTGTTTACACACATGTCACATGAGTCCCGCCCCTCCCTTCACCACTGTGCAAAAGTGCCCGTGGCGCGTTTTAAGTTGTGGGATTAAGTCCCCTTGAATACTGAGGGTCCCTGGAGTCCAACTAGCCTACCATGTACCTCCAAAAGCGCCACAAAGCTGCGTTGCAGAGAGGTGTAAAAGGGGCGTGGCCTCTGTACACCTCTCTGCAACGCAGCCCCTGGGCATACCGGAGGTTCCTGGTGGGCTAGTTGGCCCCAGGGACCCCCAGTATTCAAGGGGAATTACTTCCCTTCTTAAAACACGCCAGGGGCGCGTTTGCAGACTGCTGCAGGGAGGGGCGGGGCCTCAGCATGATGCCGGTCTTTTTTTTTTTTTTGTTGCTTTTTTCTGCCCAGGGGTCCTTGTGGGACCCCTGAGCAGACCTAGAGGTCAGGGTGTTTCTACCCTGCCCCCTTTGTGCGTTTGCGCACTTGTTTCTTGTGTTTTTTTTTTTTAATCAGTGGGATCCGCGCACCCTAAGCGCATCCCGCCGATTTTGGAAAAAAAAATGCTTTCTGCCCAGGGGGTCCTTGTGGGACCCCTGAGCAGACCTAGGGGTCAGGGTGTTTCTACCCTGCCCCTTTTGCGCTTTGCGCACTTGTTTCTGTCCCTCGTTTCTACCGAGGGACAAAATGGCTGCCAACACTTCCTGATTTGGAGTGTTGACAGCCACTTGACAGCCAATTAGCATGCAGCTCGTGATCGGGATGGTGCGCGCAGGGTGCGCTCAGGATACGCGGACCCTACTCGCCCAGATATATATGTGACTTTACTTTTGATTTTCTCAGGAACTACTGAACGGATTTACACCATTTAAGCAAAAGGCACGACACTGAACCAAGGGCTACCTCTTTGCCAAATTTGGTGTTATTCCGTTCAGCAGTTCGGGCTGTAGCTGCGACTAAAGGTTCCTATGGAAAAATGAATGGGGAAAACGCGTTTTGGGACCCCCCTTTTTTCTCGGCCCCCGCTTGACGAATGAACCCGAGACTTTCAGGGTAGAAGCGGAGCGGAGCGCCCCAACAAGTTGGAAGCTTTCGCGAAGATTCGTCAACTTGGCGCAAGAGTTATTTCAAATAGAATGTCGCGGATTTCCTATGGATAATAGGTCCTAACTATAACTATCTACTGGCGACCGCCAGTAGATAATATATATATATATATATATATATATATATATATATATATATATATATATATATATATAGTTTGCACCAACCACCCAGATCTAGTTTCAGCAAAAAAAGAAAATAAATAATCTGAGGGAAATTTGCATGGCAGAGGAGGTAAATGTGCTTGAGAGAGAGAGAGAGAGAGATCTCGTTTCTCAACAAAAAGAAAACCAATATGCTATAATGGTGCAAATAAAAACCTTGCAGAGCAAGATTAAAACAATTGACTTTTTATTAACAATAATTAAATCTGTTTCCCCATTTCATTGAATTAGGATAGAATTTATAGAGCGCACTAAAACCCGAAGGTGCCAAAGCAGAACAGAAACATCAGCAAGAGCAACGCAGCTAAGAATCAGGATTCTGAAAAGAAAAAGGTCAGGTTTTCAGATGTTTTTTAAAGGACATAAGAGAATCTGCTTCCTAGATATAGGTGGACAGAGTGTTCCACAGTTTGGCGGTGGCCACCGAAAGGGAGCATCCACCCCATCTAGTCTTCTGAAATCTGGGAATGCTGAGTTTTTTTTTACAGCCTGAGGATCTAAGGGGTCTGCCAGGAATGTACCAATGAAAGAGTTCATTCATTCGGGTAGGGCTCTTGTGATGAAGAGCGTTAAAACTAAACATAGGGCCTTCAAAGAAATTCGCCTCCTGATCGGGAGTCAATGAAAAAAACGAATCCCTTCTCTGACAGAGTGCCGCTTGGGTATATTCAGAATAAGACAGGCTGCCGCACTCTGTACGACCTGAAGTTTGTTCAGAGAGGAGCTATTGATGTTAAAGTAAAGTGCATTGCAGCAGTCCAACCGTGAAGTGACAATGGTAACTGTCAGGTGGAGTTCTGATGGAATGCAAGGGAAGATCTTTTTCAGGGTCCTGATGATGTAGAAACAAGTGCTAGTAATGAGACTGACCTGTGCATCAAAACTTAGAGTGTTATCAAAGATGACCCCAAGGTTTTTGCTGACTTGACAGGGGTGGGGATGGATGCGCAGACATTTGGCCACCAAGTGTTGGACCATATGGAATTTTGAGAGCCAAACACAAGCACTTCATCACATAAGGGTCCACTGTTTTCAGATTTTGACCTCGGTGTATTGAGTTGGTAACCTTGATGCTCTTTGCCTGTGTACGATTTAATTTCTTCCAATGTGTCTGGCAGGACTCCTCTATCAAATACTTTCTTCACATCCTGAAAGGAATGCAGCTATATATATATATTTTTTTTTTAAATAATACACATTCCAACTGGGGGCCCTGGGCTATGGTTGAAACTTCATAAAATTCTGACACTGCCTTTTCTACATCAAATCATGTACTGGAGAGCAGCTTCAGACAAGATATTGGGTAGAGAGGGCAAAAGGATAACATTATAGTCAGTCAATAGGCCAGGAATATGAAATTCAAACCTCCTACGTGAGCAAGACGCCGGACAATAAAAAAATAAATTTAAAAAAGCATTGAAGTTGAAATAATAAGACAGAGCCTCCACGAAAAATGTAGTAAGGTAGCTTTATTTATTACAGCAGTACGATGTATCGGCATCTCAACAATGAACGTTAATGGCAGGTTGAGATGAGCAGGTACTCTCACGTTCTAAGGAGTGAACCACTTCAGAATCCAATGGTGGAGTGTTTTAATACAAGGAAGAGTGGAACGGTAAGAAGGTAGCAGGTTGAAAAGGAACAACAACTGAGCTATCACAATACTCATGAGTATATATATAGTATATGTAAATATAACGCATCTCCTCCCCGAAGGAAAACTAAGTTTAACTGTCATCAAGAACTTTCCAGGATGGAATCCTGGTATGTGGCTAACTTCTCACATGTTCACAAAAAGAATCAAAATCACCAGGATGTCCATCAGAATCATTAGCCATGATAAGTTCTATGGAAGTAGATTCACCTATGTAATTAGCATGTTGAAAAATGGGGCTGTTAAAAATCAGAACTACTGGAAAACATTTCATGTAAAAAATCTTCTTAAGCAAATTCCAAATCTAAATCTCCATGTATAACAGGGAATTATAAAGAGAAACCATTAGTACATTTAGAAACTCATTTCGAACTGCAAAACTTGCTATCTTGGGCGAGAACGGTAGGTTGGTTTACTTTCAAAACTCGAATGGGTTTGTAAAACTTGCTCTGTTCCTTTTCAACGTGGGCTGGCTGAGGAATTCTAATTGAATCCCCACGAATATTCATGTTAAAGACTTTGTGGTGCTGATCATGTCTGTTTTTTTCTTTGTGTTGATAGAAACTTACTGTGTCTTGCAACATGGAAGTTCTAGATCTAGATTCATTAGTTTTGTAGGAGGGAAATGAGCTCTGAGTCACCATGGGCAAATGGAAGAACCGGGTTCCCTCCCTTGAAGCAAGAAAAAAATAATTTAACTGTGACAATTGGGTGAAAATGTAATATGCCCATAACATTTTCTTCATGTAAATAATGAAATGAATCTTTTCAACAAGGGCTAGATGTACGCTATCTTTGAGGAAACAGTTGAAACATTCTTCCTGCACATTACACTGAGGATAGCATAGTGATGTCTGAGTATATATGATATCATACAAAGCAAGGAAATTAATCATTTCTGTGGACGCAAATTATACACCTTTGCTAGTTATGAGGTATTCAGGGAAACCCTCATGGCTAAACACATCAATAAGTAAATCTAAAACTACATTAGTAGTAATTTTTTCTCAAAACATCACTTGCAGCCATGTTCAGTGATGGTCTATAAGAACAATGGCATATTCCATAACATGTGGATGATTCTTATTTGACCCTGCTATATCAAGACACAATTTTTGCGAAGGACTAGAGGGCGAGGGAACACAGTGCATGAGTGAGAACTGAGTTTTGTACATTGTGTCAGAAGAAGAGCAAACATTGCATTGTCTAATCCATCTTTCTGCTTCAACATCCAAGTCAGACCACCAAAAATTATTTCTAAGTAGGTTCTTAAGATACGAGATATCCATGTGTCCTTGATGGCATATGTCAATAATATTATTTCTCGTACCGTGAGGTGGAATCCATTTATCATTGCAAAATATAAAATCTCCTACAACACTGAGCTTGGATGCAACTTGAGAAAAGGAGTGGCGGGAACCTTTTAGATTCTTTGCATTAGGCCACCCTTCACACACATATTTGTTTACCAGAGTTAGTAAATTATCCTTTTCACTTCTTAAAAGCCACTTTTCTTTACAAACTTTCTCCCCCCAATAATACATGCATCAGAAATGTATGTAACATTATCTAATTCATCATCATCCTGAGTTGTACAATCTAAATTATCACAAACAAGGAAGCCTAGACAAACATCTGCAGGCTGGTTTGTGAGGCCAGGAACATGTGCAATATCAAAATTGCATTCCTGGAATTTGGAAGGTAGCCGGAAAATTCTTGCAGTAGTAGGTGTTTCACCCTCAGGAGATAGAATCTGAACTAATGATTTATGGTTAATGTATATGCTCAATCAGTTTCCCTAGATGAAATATCTGAAGTGTTCAACAGCCCACAAACAAGCAAGCAAATGTCTTATAACGACAGAAGTGTTATTCAGTTTCATTTAATGCCTTAGACAAAAAAGCAACAGTCCATTGATTTTTCCTAGACTTTTGGGATAAAACTGCCTCCAAACCATATGCACTGGCATCAACAGTAATGATACAATATTTGGCAACAAAAAAGGCTGCAAAGTGGGGGGCATTGATCATTTGTTCTTAATGAGATCAAAAGCAACTTGCTGTTGCTCTTTTTATACAAAGTCAACACATTTACCTAAGACTTTGCGCAAGGGTTCCATCAAGATAGGAAAATCTTTCAAAAACGTTCACAAACTTTGTGTAGTATTCACACAACCCTGCAAATGATCTTGGCTTCTCTTTGTCATCAGGTGCTGGAGCTTTCATTATGGCATCAACTAATAACTCCTTGGATTTCAACTCCTTTACCTGACAGGCTATGACACAGGTATTCAACTTGTGACTTGAAGAGCTTGCATTCGTCAGGACGTAAAGCCCATATTTTGCTTAGTCCTTTGTACACTTCTTAACATGGTCATATGTTTATTTGCATTCCTGGAGACGAGTACCACATCATCTTGGAAACAAAGCACACAGGACTCTGTGTTCTTAAAGAAATGCTACATAACACATTGAAATACTGATGCTGCTGATGCCAGTGTGAAAGGTATTTTTTTTGTATTGGAATACCGCAAATGAGGTGATAAAATCTGTGATGATTCAGAAAGTGCAATCTGATGTCATCCACAGCATAGATCTAATATGGAAAAGAAAGTGGCTCCATCTAACACGGATATCAAGTAATTGACTTTAGGGAGCTGATGAGTCACATGTGATATTGGAATTGAGAGAGCTGAGATCCACGCATAAGCCCAATTGTCCATTATGTTTTTTGCTAGAACAATTGTAGAAATCCAAACTTAAGATTTAGTGTCTTTAATTATGTCTTCTTTCTGCAATTGATGAATGGCACATCCCTGCTTTTGCTTAACTGGTATTGCATTAGCCTTCAACTTAATCTGATGAGTAAAACTTCTCAACTTGCCAATGCCATTGTTGAAAAATTCAGGAGACTTATTGACAATCCTTTGAGGCATATCATCAGTATGAGAGACAAGAACAGGATCCTTGGAACTAGGATCAAGAACAATGTAACAATGTTTGATCACTCCACCTTAGAATACATACACCTTTCATGACAACATATATTCTGATTCTGGCAGAGCGGTCTTTAAAATGAGCATTGGCTGCAATGTAACCACAAAACCCTATCTCACTGGCATGATAAGTGACTGCTTTTAGGTCAGATGTCATTAATCTTAACTTTGGTGGTAAATAAAGAAAGGAAGATCTCCTTAGATACAATAGTATATACTGAGGTTTCGGTTTATTTTGCAAAATTTCTTCATCTCCTTGTATCCTCAAAACATTATTTTGTGAACACTTGCATCATTGCTATCTACTTGCCCCTCAATGTCATCATTATTGGAGACACTGGCAATGTGTTATTTGGCATTTTAAGGATGTTCTTTGCAAACTCTGGGAAAATGGCCTGCACGTTTGCAATTGATGCACTCTTTTTCAATAGCAGGACATCTTTAGTAATTTGCAATACAGGATGTACTCCCACATCTATAGGAACTTACTTTGGCATCACCTTTCTTTTGAACTTCAGTGTGGATTTGTGTGGTATTTGCCATTAGTAAAACAAACTCCAGTCCCTTTTTTAGCCATTTTATTCTCTTTAACCTCTTTGACCCTGGTCATAGACTGCTTAATTGCTTTAGTAATTTAGGCTCACCCATTACACAAAGATGTACCTGTATTCTTTTCTTATTGGTCTTCACCATCAATTGATCCCTAATCATTTCATCATTGGTGTTGCCAATAAAGCAGGTGTTTGAGAGGCTTCTCAAAGTGGTCAAGAAATCATCAAAACGCCTGTGTTACAACTTGGGTCTGGTGTAAAAGTATCTCTTTCAAGTTTTACTTACGACCGCTTTGAAGCATTGTTCCAATCTGAACATTGCTTCTTCAAAGTCATGATAGTCATTTTGACCATCTGGCACTTCAATTTTGGGAAGAGGCTTAAAAGTTTCTTGACCCTCAGATTCAAGTAAATGTAGAAGAATATATTTTTTTCTGTCAGGCATTCTGTTAACATCAATTGCAGTCAAATATGCTTGAAATTCCCCCTTCCATTCCTCTGGAGATCTCCTTTGTTTTGTAAAAATTTATTTGATGGATCAAATTATATGTCGTATGAAGGAGAAGGCAAGTGGTTCAGCTATAGGAATGAGGATTTGAAAATAATATGGTTTGAATATGCATATATAGAATTACTTCACTGAATATCATTTACTCAGGAGACAAATTTTGTTGATATATAGTACTGTATGAGATGGCTGCCAAAGGTCTTGGAATACACACTTCGCAGTGAAAATAGCAAAAAAAATGGCCGCCTATGTTTAAAGCGAGGTTTGGAACACCGGTTTCTTCTGCCAGAATACGTTTTCTGACAGGATTATGATGCAAGAAGGTAAGAGGCATATGTAAAGGAGTGTCTGGATAATCAATGATCCAACACGCTCCAAAATTTACCCTCCTCCGTCGTGACCAAACTTAGGTGTGCCAGCTTCGTAGTAAGTCTGTCAACATGCATGTGGGCACCGCTGCTCCAATTCGGCCAAAAAGAAATGTTGTAGCAACCCGATCCATCAACTGATGGCTACAAAATACTCGGACAGCCTAGAAGCCAAGCGAAATGACGTGACAGAGCCTGAACATAAAATGTAGAAAGGCAGCTTTATTTATGAAAGCTGTATGATGGATGGGCATCTCAACATTGAAAGTTAACGGCAGAGAGAGACACACAGGTAATCTCAACGTTCTATGGAATGAACTACTTCAGAATACAGGGGTGACAGCAGGGTTAACACAAGGAAAAGGGGGTAAGAGAAAAAAGTAGTGGGTAGAAAAGGAACAACAACTGAGCAATCACAATACTCACGAGTAGCATAAATAAATGTAATATAACTGAAGGACACACATGCTGAAGTACTAACATATCTACAGATACCCGGGCACCCATGTACATCAGGATGTCTAGAGAAACCCATGCAAAGACAAGCACTGTATATACATACCAAGAAACAAATACACCTATCCAGATACACGAATCCTTTTACAAAGGCCAACCAACATTCACCTATCCACCTACTCATGAGCACACACCAACACAGATATGGTCTTATAGACAACCATGCCTCCTGGCCAAAAGACATGTATGCACCAATGCACACAGAAAAAAGGTATGCAGGCATGCTTAGACATGCATTGATGTAAGCAGGCCAACAAACATACAGCCACCCACTTTTGCACCAGCCACTGCCCTAGCACTAACACACTGCTGCTGGTATCTGGATGGAGGGTCCCAGTGGCTCTCATAGGAGATAACTTGCATCTCACAGTTTGGCCACACACTTTGGTGCCTGTGACAAGGTAACCCAGCTTCAGATCTCAGGGGAACTGGGTGCAATAGACCCCAACAAGAGATAGCCCAGAGTTCGGCGACTCTCAGAGTTCCAACCCCTGTCTATCGCACTGTTTGCACATGTACTGGTGCCAAAACATGTTCACAACAAAAGAGGCAAATTTATTCATAAATGCACACAGGCCAACAGATAAGCAATACATCATACATGCATGCACATTTCTACAGTTAAACGACACCCATTTCCACAGCCTACATACAAGCACTTAATGCACACAGACCAAGAAACATATAGGCACGAAGGCACAAAGACCAACATCCATACAGATACCCATGCATACATGCCAGACACAAAATGACATATTAGAAAAGCGATGCAGACACATATGCACACAGAACAACACTCACATCGCCACCCATGTAAAAAAATCCACAAAAGGTTCAAACAGATGGGTGGGGTGGAAGATGGAAAGAAATTGTCACCCCCTTCACAGAATTTCATGCACACAGACTAGCAGGTACACAGAACGCCCATGAAAACGAACCAACAGAGATGCAGCCACTCAAATACAGGATAAGGAAGATGCAGGGACACCGGTCAATATAGGCAAACAAGCACACTGACAACACATACAGACACATATAGACAAACAGCACATACAATACATATAAAGGAATATACAGCACATAGACAAAGCACTGGAGGGACTGATGGGGAGGCAATCATATCCAACTAGACTTTAAGCACTTTGGGGAGGGGGGTGGGGGAGAGGGAATCTCATCTGTGTTGGAGAAAAGAGCAGACTGCCAACGCTCTTCCATTCTGGACTTCTCTCAATTCAGCTGGCTTCTATACCCATACAAGGCTTGCCCTCACCTGTGTGAAGTCACACAATGCATTCTGCACGATAATTCACCTTTGTGGCATAACCGTACATATGCAACTATGGGGTCTCTCAATCACTCTAGTATTAGCATGTTACTCTAAGTCTGCTTTCATTACCAGTTAACAAAAAACTAAGGTTACAAGTTTTTAAATTTGCATAAAATATAGATTTAGCATTTACTTTGTTTTTCGGCTTTAAAATCAATTACAAGTTAACATTTTGCAACAGCGTGACTGAAATACATAGCATGCCAAAATAAGAAACATTTTATGCTGTATACCCACGCTGCACAC
The DNA here is from genome assembly GCA_963921515.1 of Calotriton arnoldi. Taxonomy (NCBI): domain Eukaryota; kingdom Metazoa; phylum Chordata; class Amphibia; order Caudata; family Salamandridae; genus Calotriton; species Calotriton arnoldi. The sequence goes on from CAWUFW010000742.1 coordinate 2,166,571, forward strand.
CTTGCATGACAGTGGCTTATCTCTCGTCATGCGTCAATAAACATATCAACAATTTTATACACCAAATAATATTTCTTCCTCCTTAAATCTCCAAATGTTCCACCAGGAACATTGTAAAACCTCTGTACAGCCAAGCCTAAAGACGAGGGCCACATCAAAAAGGATGCATTTCAATAAATTAAAGCATTGCAATTTGTGGTCAGTGGGTGGCTGCTGCCTTCTGTTCAAGTCCCCCGCATCCGAAGAACCTCCGGCGGCAGATCCTTCTCCCACCTCACCGCCAAGACCTGGAACACCCTTCCACTCAGCCTACGACAGACCCAAGACCTGCTGACCTTCAGGAGGCTACTCAAGACCTGGCTGTTCGACCAGTAGCGGCACCCCCCCCTTTTTTCCCTTTTTTCTTCCCCAGCGCCTTGAGACCCTCGCGGGTAAGTAGTGCGCTCTACAAATTCCGTGATTGATTGATTGATATGTAGAACACATGCCTATCACGTGCACAGGTCCTTTTCCAAATTACACAATTTTATTTCCAAAAATTGCAAATCCGCCTACATTGTTCTTTTTGCTCACAGTACTCAGGCTATATGGATCTTTCAAAACAAACAGCTCCCCGAAGATAATTCGCAATGCAGCAGGCCCAGCCTCTCGTCCAACTGCCCTAATACACCGCATGCTGCTACTTGACTGCTGTATCCAGAAGTCTATGCATTTTAACTTCACTACGGTTCTCCAAACTATTACTAAATAATGACCCAAACGTCTGAATTTCAAGTCCCCAGTGAGAGAAGATCTAAATTTAGCCAAACTAACGTTTAGCGTGGTTTTAGTCTTCTAAAGTGACCAAATAATTATGGTTGCATCAGGTCTAATGTAGTGAGTTTTGTTTTTTTAACTCTGGTGACGTGGACATACGTGACCCCATGGTCAGACTGGGACAGAAAATAGTTACTGGTCGCAAAATAAAAGTGCACACCCGTCCCACCCCCTCCACCCCCAATTAGCTAATCAGATAACTAGAAAAGTGGTCCACATTTGCAAATCGGGGAAGTTTGGAACTTGTAACGCTGTAAGGGGCTTGTTGCAAGATAGCACACATTTATATTTGCTGCAATCAAAGTTTGTGAAAAAGATCATGGAAATCAACATCAATTAGCATTTGAAATGCAATAGGTCTCGCATTTAGGAAACTCGTAAATGGAGACCTATTGCATTGCAAATGCTTGTTTGTCAAAGTGCCCATGCGGCTCTTTCACTTTAAGGAAAGAGGCGCAGCCAGCATTAGACGAGCCACGTCTAAAGAAATTGGCACGGCCGATATTAAAGTGAAAGCACGGCATGGGGCGCTTTTACACACAAAAAAAAAAAACGCATTTGTCAAGTTAACAAATATATTTTTTGTAAAAGCACCCCATGCCACGCTTTCACTTAATGTCGGCCACGCTCATTTCTTTAGGCGCGGCTCGTGTAAAGAAGGGTGCCTGGCTGATATTTATATTTTTAAATGATTTTTTTTATTTTTTTATTTATTTTTATACAACAACGCATTAGCAATTCTGTTACAGGGTTAGTCTAGGTTGTACCAATCGCAGTTTATACAACAGTGTCCTGAGACATTATGACACATTTGTTTAGCTAACCCCACATGACGTTATTTAGTGAGAATAAGAGGAAGGCAGACAGAAAAAGGCAGGAAAGCAAGGGGTGAAAGAAGAGGTAGGGGACAGGCTCTGAGAGTTACATATCTTATTAATTACATCTGACATACTATGAAGGAGTTGGAACACATGTTGGCACACATGCAGGCCCAGTTAAAATCACTTGTCTGGGTGGTACGTATATAGGGGGTACCAGGATGCGTTTCTCCGACATATCTTGTTTTCATGGAGGTTCCTAAGAGTCTAGGTACGTGTCGAGAGATTTCCACATCCTTCTGGAGGCCGGTCTCCAGGGTGAGTTCTGCAGTGCAATGTTGTCCGCTCCTCTAAGATGCGTGATCCAGTTGAACCAGCCTTTGTACGATGTCTTACTTGTGTCTTTCCAATTGGCGAGGACCATTTTCACTGCTGCTGTCAGTAGCAGATCTAGTAGGTCCTTATCGTGTTCCGATCTCAATTCTGTGCTCATAAATGCCGTGGTGAGGGTGGAAAATTCTTTTGTTAGCGTACAGCCCAACAGTCCATTTATAAAACCGAAGATTTTCTCCCAGAATGCTTTGAGTGTTGGGCATTGAAAGCCAAGATGTGCTAGGTCCCCCTTTTCCTTGTTACAGTTCCAGCATAATGCGTCCTCCCTGAGGCCCAATGAGAATAAACGTGCAGGGGTCCAAAAAGCCTTGTGAAGCAGCCAAAATTTTGTTTGTGAGAGCACTGGGGAGATCTTATTGCGTGAGGCCGAGGACCATAGTGTGGCCCATTCTTGTTAGTTATGTGTGGTTTTAGTTTGATTATCCCAATAGGCCACTGTCTTGTCATTAAGTTTAGAGGATTTTGGGCGGAGGAGTTTGTAGAGCTGCGAGACCTGGTGCCCTAATTTATTAATGTTTGACACATTGATGGTTGCGAGGCAGATAATTTGGTTTTAGACAAGGCCATTCTGATTTTCAAAAAGTGATAGAATTCAACGTCAGTTATTGAAGGGAAAGCACCGCATAGGGCTCAAAAAAAAAAAAAAAAAAATCAATTTAATAAATAAAGAAAGGAGCGCAGCTGCTCTATTCAAAGCGGACCGCGCTGGAAAAATAAAGAAAGAAAGGCGCGCAGCCGTTGGAGTAAAGCACGTCCTGTCTGGAGTAGGACAAAATAATTTAAGAAATTCGTTCCAGACTAAATAAACATACCGTGTAACCACAAAAGTAAAAGGTCCAGTCCTTATGGGAGGTTACAAATGCAGACAAGGCGTTACCTAAGGAGGGACTAACAAGCCTAATAATGAATCAGAAGCAACCATTTAGAAAGGACAGAAACAGGAGCCAATTGAAAAGATGGGCGGAGCTCCATGTCCATACCAGAGTACAGCATGCGCTGGCCAGGCTTGACTTAAAAACCAGCTCACCATACCATAAAAGAGGCCCACAAAATGCCAAAACAGGGCCCATAAACCGCCCTGTTAGATCAGCCCTTCTGGCACTGCCTGATTTCCCTAGAGACCCTGTGTGACCAATAAAAAACCCAGTTTACCTATAAAAATCTTTAATAGCCAGCTTAATTCCTCTCGGTACTGCTTGTGGGGCAGATGGGAGCAGATCATGAGTCTACTAATATTTATATTACTTACTAGAAGTTCCATTACTCGGAGTCCATTCTGCTTCATTACAGCAGGATGTGAGTTCACCATACTAGAAAGGCTCTCAATTTGGGAGGGATGTAATGATGGCCACAGAGTAATGCAATTACTGCTAAGTAATGCAAAACTTCAAAACATTAACTCCTCGTTCCATATATTCCTGGGTGAGGAATAACAAATTAACGGCTCCGTTGAGCTCCTATGTGAAATGAAAACCTAGCCACATAGAATCTATACTGACACCAAACTGATGAAGCACCCTTTTTAGAGCATTTATTGCATTACAATAGCACAGGAAAACTCGTATTCTACACCTACAACAGCAATGCAGAAAGAAACTTAATTTGAAAATGCACCAGAAAGCGACCCCTCCCAGAGGAGGAAAAAGTGGAGGGAACCAGCTAAATAAGAGCCAAGTAAAAATTCCACCCGGAAGGGTGTGTGAGAAGACCCTTGCAGACCTTCCTCGTACCCCCAACATGTCTACCCCTCAAACTGAGAAAATAACCAACATGATCCAATGGCTGAAAGCGGAGGTAGAAGGCTTTAGCTCCTCGCTAGCAATACTAAAGTAAAAGAAAAGGAAATTAGAATGGCAAAATTAGGCAACTTTTACCAAAAAAGTATCACAGCACTCTGTGCATCTGGAGCGTGCAACAATACCTCCTCAGAAGAGGAATCTGCCAAAATAAAAAAAGCAAGAAAAAAAAAAACTCAAGAACTATCTCCTGCACATAATAAAAAGTCTCAGCAAGTATGAATGTATTTAAAGAAAACAGTAAATGGCTTCTACAGACTTAGTCGATTAAAACAAACAATTGCACGATTTACAATAAAAAATAAGCCATTAAAAAATAAAGAGAATACTAAAATTGCGGTTTTAGTAATTCTGAATAGCTTTCGACAATAACCTTTTGCTGCTATCACATGAAAGACATCTTACCAAAAAGGCTAATAAATGTCACACAAAATGCAACAACTTTATCTGAATTACTGTGTTGAACAGTTGAAGACCTATAGGTTTCAAAGATTCTGGATGAGGGAATCTCACCCACACTTGGTGTCATGCTACATCACTGGTGACCTTACCCCATCCTGGTAAGTAAATACTAGCAGCCGGACTCAACTTTGATGTTGAGGGAGTTCTTAATAAATATTTACTGGATAAGTGCACGGATCCAGCCAGATCAAATGTCCTTCAACTGAAATCCAAGAACTATTTCTTTATTAAATGGGCACCCTGTGTAAGAGTAAACAAAATAGTGAGGGATGTCCTTGAGTTCAATGGTTTATACATCGACTATCTAGTGGCAACATGTTTCAGCCATAATGAATGCCCGAATGGGTCAATGGTCTTTATCTGGGCTTAATTAAATTACAACAGTCATCATTTGTATTCGTGCATAGAGGGCTCTCATACCTTTATAGGTGCAATATGTGATGTCATACACAGTGCTTGATGGAACCGCAATTTAGTTCACTGAACTATTACTGCTAATTTTAGTAGTTTCTAAATTTTGTTTTGTCTAACTGCATTTTAACTGTGCATTTCAGTGATTGTGTTTTTGTTAACATATGTTACGATCTTATTTCCAACTATAATTCCACTTTAACCTTTGTATTTTTAGTGAAGAATATGTATATATTTTTCATTCACAAAAAAAAAAAAAAAAGAAAAGAGAGGTTACAGGGACATTATAGTTAGGAAATAACATTAAAAAAAAAAAAAAACTTAGAAATTCTCTGAAAAAACCCAAAGATTACAGGGACGTTATCAATGCAAAAAAGGGAGCCCCCTCTAAGAACAATTAAGGTCAGGGAGAAAGAGGGGGAACAGCAATAAATACAATAAGTAATAAAGCTCCCTCAAGACCTAGATTTCTTTAGTCATACAGAATACATCTAAAATGGGTTAAACATTCATTGTGGGAAAGACATCAATGCAATACCTTTATTTTATTCAAAATTAATATTTATTCAATTTTGTTTGATGTTCATGATTATTTTTCTGATAGCATCAGGTTAAAGTCAATTTAAAAAAAAAAAAAAAAGCATATATCATTTTTTTTAAAATAATTCTTCCTTTTTTTACATTTTGTACATGATCCAATGCTTTATATACATATTCAATTCAATGTTGATTAAATACAACACTATACTCTGGACCCCTAGAACCAACCATGCATCCAAAAGAACCCAAAATTCTCAATCTCACTCAGTCAAACCAGACATTGACAAATAACCCACAACCACACATGCATATCCTGGTCAGAAGGGGACAAAGGTATTAAAGATCTCCATGACCATGTCGTGGGATGGGCGTGTCCAACAAGGTCGTTTCGCGTTTCGGTGGGATATGGCAGATGTAAACCACCTTCAGGACCTTCCCAAATAGTATGTTTTCATTCAACAACACGGGGTACAGCTGATACTGATATGTAGAATGCTCTCCAATAGTTCTCAAGTTGGAAATACTCAGCGGATGAATAATATGCTGGGTCAATATTGACTGTAACACCTGTGAATTCCAGTGCTTAGTAACCTATATGGACTCCAGATACAATCCTTTTTACTTGTCCATGTAATGCTTCCTATATATCGCACGAAATTACTTGGCTATCGGCGTGATTTGCCTATTATTCAAAGTGGTGTCGTCATAAGAGTTTTTCAAAGAACGAGGGGGGAACAACCTCATAATTCGTAGTATTCCCCAGGTGTGCTTAGTTGCAATAATTTCACGCTTCCACAACGAGGTTTTTTACATCCAATATGACTCATTTCACGTACAACTCCCACTGGTACGGCAGCATGGTTTATACATCGACTATCTACTGGCAACATGTTTCAGCCATAATGAATGCCCGAATGGGTCAATGGTCTTTATCTGGGCTTAATTAAATTACAACAGTCATCATTTGTATTCATGCATAGAGGGCTCTCATACCTTTATAGGTGCAATATGGGATGTCATACACAGTGCTTGATGGAACCGCAATTTAGTTCACTGAACTATAACTGCAAATTTTAGTAGTTTCTAAATTTTGTCTAACTTTATTTAAACTGTGCATTTCAGTGATTGTGTTTTTGTTAACATATGTTACGATCTTATTTCCAACTATAATGCCACTTTAACCTTTGCTATTTTTAGTGAATATATATATATATATATATATATATTTTTTTCTCCCACATTTACAAAAAAAAAAAAAAAAAGGTTGCAGGGACATTATAGTTGGGAAAGAACATTAAAAAAAACTTAGAAATTCTCTGGAAAAAACAAAGGTTACAGGGACGTTCTAGTTTGGCTCAGATTTTATATGCACAAAACCATAGAAATACTGCAGTTATAGTTACTCGAGCTAACTATAACTTATGCCCCCGCTATGCACTGCATACGACCTCACATATTACATCCCTCATGACATGGTCAAAGACATCACTGTTGACATCACAAATGACATCACTGATGACAACATCCAGTGAATGTGTTTTGTAAACATTTCTGAGACTAAAGACATATACGAAGCTACTGCATAACTTAAATTATTATTCTTTCTGTACTACTACTGAGTGATACGGTTTCTAACATGTGTCATCTGATTTGCTGTGCGACTGTATCAGTGTGTGAGCGGGTGTCCGAGTGGCTGTATGTGGGGGGTGTGAGTGGCTGTATGGGTGAATAAATGGGTGTGTGAGTAGCTACATGGGTGTGTGAGTAGCTGTATGGGTGTGTGAGTAGCTGTATGGGTGTGTGAGTAGCTACATGGGTGTGTGAGTAGCTACATGGGTGTGTGAGTAGCTGTATTGGTGAGTGGGTGTGCGAGTGGCTCTTTAGGGGAGTGACTGGGTGTGTAAGTGGGTGTATGCGTGAGTGGCTGTTTGAGTGGGTGTATGGGTAAGTGGGTGTGTGAGTGGCTGTATTGCACAGTCAGTGTCTGTATAGGTGATTAAGTGGGTATGTGAGTACCTGTATTGATGAGTGAATGGGTATGTAAGTGGTTGTGTGGGTGAGTTAATAGGTATGCGAGTGGGTGTGTGGGTGAGTGAATACCTCTGTTAGGTGCTGTGTGGGTGGGTGAGTGGCAGTATACGTGAGTGAGTGGGTGTGCGAGTGGTTGTTTGGGTTTGTGAATGGCAATGTTAGTGGTAGTGTGTGTGATTGTATGAGAGGTTGTATGGGGTGTGAATTGGTGTGGGCAGTTGAGTGTGTGCGAGTGGTTGGATGTGTGTACGAGTGGATGTGTGAGTGGTTCTGTGGATGGTGTCATCAGTTGAAACGTTATCAGTGATGACATTTGAGATATCATCAGTGATGTCACTGAACATGTCACGAGTGATGTGATATGTGAGGTTATAAGCAGTGCATTGCGGGGCATAAGTTATAGTTAGCTCAGGTAACTATTACTGCTGAATTTCGATGGCTTTGTGCATGTAAAATGTGAGCCTAACTAGAACGTCATTGAAACTTGTTTTTTTTGGTGAATTTTGAAGGTTTTTAAAAAAATGTTTTACTTCATAACTGTAACCTGTAACCTTTGAGAGTGGGTATGTGAGAGGGTATATTGGTCAGTGTGTGGGTGGCTGTATGGGTCTGCTGAGTAGGTGTGTGAGTGGTTTTGTGGGTGTGCGAGTGGCTGTACGAGTGAATAAGTGGGTGTGCGAGTAGCTGTATGGGCGAGTGACTGAGTGGCTGTATTGGTGAGTGGGTGGCTGTGTGAGTGACTGTATGGCTATGTGAGTGACTGTATGGGTGGGTGAGTGACTGTGTGAGTAGCTGTATCGGTGACTGAGCGAGTAGCTCTATCGGTGAGTGACGGTGTGTAAATGGGTGTGAGAGTGAGTGGCAGAGTGGGTGTATGGTTGAGTGGATGTGTGAGTGGTTATATTGCACAGTCAGTGTATGTATGAGTGGCTGTATAGGGGAGTAAATGGGTGTGTGAGTGCTTGTATAGATGAATGAATGGGTAAGTGGTTATGTAGGCGAGTTAATGGGTGTGTGAGTGGCTGTTTGGGTGAGTGAATACCTCTGTTAGATATATGGGTGAGCGAGTGGCTGTGTGAGTGGTGTTATAGGTGAGTGGGTGTGTAAGTATCTCTACGGGTGAGTGGTTGTATGGGTTTGTGAATGGGTATGTGAGTGGTAGTGTGGGTGTATGAGAGGTTGTATGGAAGAGAGAATTAGTGTGTGAGAGGTTGAGTGGGTGTGAGAATGGGTGTGCGAGTGGTTGCATGTGTGTGAGTGGGTGTGTGAGTGGTTCTGTGGATGATGCCATGAGTGATGTCATTTGAGAGGTCATCGGTGGGCTCACTGACCAGGTCATGAGGGATGTAATATGTGAGGTCATAAGCAGTGCATTGTGGGGGTATAAGTTATAGTTAGCTTGTGTAACTATAACTGCAGAATTTCTATGTTTTTTTGTGTGTAAAATTTGAGCCAAACTATTATGTCCCAGTAACCTTTGTTTTTTTCAGAGAATTTCTAAGGCTTTTTAAAGTTATTTCTTAACTGCAACATTCCAGTAATCTTTGTTTTTTTAGTCAATTTCAAAGTGTTTTTTAATTTTATTTCCTAACTGTAACCTTTGAGAGTGGGTGTCTGAGTGGTTGTATGGGTGTCTGAGTGGTTGTATGGGTGTCTGAGTGGTTGTATGGGTGTCTGAGTGGTTGTATGGGTGTCTGAGTGGTTGTATGGGTGTCTGAGTGGTTGTATGGGTGTCTGAGTGGTTGTATGGGTGTCTGAGTGGTTGTATGGGTGTGTCTGAGTGGTTGTATGGGTGTGTCTGAGTGGTTGTATGGGTGTGTCTGAGTGGTTGTATGGGTGTGTCTGAGTGGTTGTATGGGTGTGTCTGAGTGGTTGTATGGGTGTGTCTGAGTGGTTGTATGGGTGTGTCTGAGTGGTTGTATGGGTGTGTCTGAGTGGTTGTATGGGTGTCTGAGTGGTTGTATGGGTGTCTGAGTGGTTGTATGGGTGTCTGAGTGGTTGTATGGGTGTCTGAGTGGTTGTATGGGTGTCTGAGTGGTTGTATGGGTGTCTGAGTGGTTGTATGGGTGTCTGAGTGGTTGTATGGGTGTCCGAGTGGTTGTATGGGTGTCTGAGTGGGTGTATGGGTGTCTGAGTGGTTGTATGGGTGTCTGAGTGGTTGTATGGGTGTCTGAGTGGTTGTATGGGTGTCTGAGTGGTTGTATGGGTGTCTGAGTGGGTGTCTGAGTGGTTGTATGGGTGTGTCTGAGTGGTTGTATGGGTGTGTCTGAGTGGTTGTATGGGTGTGTCTGAGTGGTTGTATGGGTGTGTCTGAGTGGTTGTATGGGTGTGTCTGAGTGGTTGTATGGGTGTGTCTGAGTGGTTGTATGGGTGTGTCTGAGTGGTTGTATGGGTGTGTCTGAGTGGTTGTATGGGTGTGTCTGAGTGGTTGTATGGGTGTGTGTGAGTGGTTGTATGGGTGTGTGTGAGTGGTTGTATGGGTGTGTGTGAGTGGTTGTATGGGTGTGTGTGAGTGGTTGTATGGGTGTGTGTGAGTGGTTGTATGGGTGTGTGTGAGTGGTTGTATGGGTGTGTGAGTGGTTGTATGGGTGTGTGAGTGGTTGTATGGGTGTGTGAGTGGTTGTATGGGTGTGTGAGTGGTTGTATGGGTGTGTGAGTGGTTGTATGGGTGTGTGAGTGGTTGTATGGGTGTGTGAGTGGTTGTATGGGTGTGTGAGTGGTTGTATGGGTGTGTGAGTGGTTGTATGGGTGTGTGAGTGGTTGTATGGGTGTGTGAGTGGTTGTATGGGTGTGTGAGTGGTTGTATGGGTGTGTGAGTGGTTGTATGGGTGTGTGAGTGGTTGTATGGGTGTGTGAGTGGTTGTGTGGGTGTGTGAGTGGTTGTGTGGGTGTGTGAGTGGTTGTGTGGGTGTGTGAGTGGTTGTGTGGGTGTGTGAGTGGTTGTGTGGGTGTGTGAGTGGTTGGGTGGGTGGGTCTGAGTGGTTGTGTGGGTGGGTCTGAGTGGTTGGGTGGGTGGTCTGAGTGGTTGGGTGGGTGTGTCTGAGTGGTTGGGTGGGTGTGTCTGAGTGGTTGGGTGGGTGTGTGAGTGGTTGTATGGGTGTGTGAGTGGTTGTATGGGTGTGTGAGTGGTTGTATGGGTGTGTGAGTGGTTGTATGGGTGTGTGAGTGGTTGTATGGGTGTGTGAGTGGTTGTATGGGTGTGTGAGTGGTTGTATGGGTGTGTGAGTGGTTGTATGGGTGTGTGAGTGGTTGTGTGGGTGTGTGAGTGGTTGTGTGGGTGTGTGAGTGGTTGTGTGGGTGTGTGAGTGGTTGGGTGAGTGAGTGGTTGTGTGGGTGGGTCTGAGTGGTTGTGTGGGTGGGTCTGAGTGGTTGGGTGGGTGTGTCTGAGTGGTTGGGTGGGTGTGTCTGAGTGGTTGGGTGGGTGTGTCCGAGTGGTTGGGTGGGTGGGAGTGTCCGAGTGGTTGCGTGGGTGGGAGTGTCTGAGTGGTTGCGTGGGTGGGAGTGTCTGAGTGGTTGCGTGGGTGGGAGTGTCTGAGTGGTTGCGTGGGTGGGAGTGTCTGAGTGGTTGCGTGGGTGGGAGTGTCTGAGTGGTTGCGTGGGTGGGAGTGTCTGAGTGGTTGCGTGGGTGGGAGTGTCTGAGTGGTTGCGTGGGTGGGAGTGTCTGAGTGGTTGCGTGGGTGGGAGTGTCTGAGTGGTTGCGTGGGTGGGAGTGTCTGAGTGGTTGCGTGGGTGGGAGTGTCTGAGTGGTTGCGTGGGTGGGAGTGTCTGAGTGGTTGCGTGGGTGGGAGTGTCTGAGTGGTTGCGTGGGTGGGAGTGTCTGAGTGGTTGCGTGGGTGGGAGTGTCTGAGTGGTTGCGTGGGTGGGAGTGTCTGAGTGGTTGCGTGGGTGGGAGTGTCTGAGTGGTTGTATGGGAGTGTCTGAGTGGTTGTATGGGTGTGTCTGAGTGGTTGTATGGGTGTGTCTGAGTGGTTGTATGGGTGTGTCTGAGTGGTTGTATGGGTGTGTCCGAGTGGTTGTATGGGTGTGTCCGAGTGGTTGTATGGGTGTGTCCGAGTGGTTGTATGGGTGTGTCCGAGTGGTTGTATGGGTGTGTCCGAGTGGTTGTATGGGTGTGTCCGTGGTTGTATGGGTGTGTGAGTGGTTGTATGGGTGTGTGAGTGGTTGTATGGGTGTGTGAGTGGTTGTATGGGTGTGTGAGTGGTTGTATGGGTGTGTGAGTGGTTGTATGGGTGTGTGAGTGGTTGTATGGGTGTGTGAGTGGTTGTATGGGTGTGTGAGTGGTTGTGTATGGGTGTGTGAGTGGTTGTGTCTGAGTGGTTGGGTGGGTGTGTCTGAGTGGTTGGGTGGGTGTGTCCGAGTGGTTGGGTGGGTGTGTCCGAGTGGTTGGGTGGGTGTGTCCGAGTGGTTGGGTGGGTGTGTCCGAGTGGTTGGGTGGGTGTGTCCGAGTGGTTGGGTGGGTGTGTCCGAGTGGTTGGGTGGGTGTGTCCGAGTCGTTGGGTGGGTGTGTCCGAGTGGTTGGGTGGGTGTGTCCGAGTGGTTGGGTGGGTGTGTCCGAGTGGTTGGGTGGGTGTGTCCGAGTGGTTGGGTGGGTGTGTCCGAGTGGTTGGGTGGGTGTGTCCGAGTGGTTGGGTGGGTGTGTCCGAGTGGTTGGGTGGGTGTGTCCGAGTGGTTGGGTGGGTGTGTCCGAGTGGTTGGGTGGGTGGGAGTGTCTGAGTGGTTGCGTGGGTGGGAGTGTCTGAGTGGTTGCGTGGGTGGGAGTGTCTGAGTGGTTGCGTGGGTGGGTGTGTCGGAGTGGTTGCATGGGTGCATGGGTCTGCGAGTGGGTGCATGGGTCTGCGAGTGGGTGCATGGGTCTGCGAGTGGGTGCATGGGTCTGCGAGTGGGTGCATGGGTCTGCGAGTGGGTGCATGGGTCTGCGAGTGGGTGCATGGGTCTGCGAGTGGGTGCATGGGTCTGCGAGTGGGTGCATGGGTCTGCGAGTGGGTGCATGGGTCTGCGAGTGGGTGCAATGGTCTGCGAGTGGGTGCAATGGTCTGCGAGTGGGTGCAATGGTCTGCGAGTGGGTGCATGGGTCTGCGAGTGGGTGCATGGGTCTGCGAGTGGGTGCATGGGTCTGCGAGTGGGTGCATGGGTCTGCGAGTGGGTGCATGGGTCTGCGAGTGGGTGCATGGGTCTGCGAGTGGGTGCATGGGTCTGCGAGTGGGTGCATGGGTCTGCGAGTGGGTGCATGGGTCTGCGAGTGGGTGCATGGGTCTGCGAGTGGGTGCATGGGTCTGCGAGTGGGTGCATGGGTCTGCGAGTGGGTGTATGGGTCTGCGAGTGGGTGTATGGGTCTGCGAGTGGGTGTATGGGTCTGCGAGTGGGTGTGCGAGTGGCTGTATGGGTGTGCAAGTGGCTGTATGGGTGTGCAAGTGGCTGTATGGGTGTGCAAGTGGCTGTATGGGTGTGCGAGTGGCTGTATGGGTGTGCGAGTGGCTGTATGGGTGTGCGAGTGGCTGTATGGGTGTGCGAGTGGCTGTATGGGTGTGCGAGTGGCTGTATGGGTGTGCGAGTGGCTGTATGGGTGTGCGAGTGGGTGTGCGAGTGACTCATGGGTCTCTGAGTGAATGTATAGGTCCGTGAGTGAATGTATAGGTCCGTGAGTGAATGTATGAGTGGCTGTATGGATCTGTGAGTGGTTGCATGGGTCAGTGACTGGTTGTGCGAGTGGCTGTATGGGTGTGCAAGTGGCTGTATGGGTGTGCGAGTGGCTGTATGGGTGTGCGAGTGGCTGTATGGGTGTGCGAGTGGCTGTATGGGTGTGCGAGTGGCTGTATGGGTGTGCGAGTGGCTGTATGGGTGTGCGAGTGGCTGTATGGGTGTGCGAGTGGCTGTATGGGTCTCTGAGTGAATGTATAGGTCCGTGAGTGAATGTATGAGTGGCTGTATGGATCTGTGAGTGGTTGCATGGGTCAGTGACTGGGTGTGTGAGAGGCTGCATGGGTGTGTGGGTGGGTGTGCGAGTGACTGTAGGGGATGGTGTGTGAGTAAGTGTGTTTGTGAGTGTGTGTGAGTGGCTGTGTGGATGTGAGAGTGGCGGTATGGGAATGGGTGTCTGTGTATCTCTGGGTCTCTAAGTCTCTAAGTGGATGTATCAGTGACTGTATGAGAGCGTGTGTGTGTGTGGGTGGGTCGGTGTGAGTGGCTATATGGGTCTGTGAGAAGGTTTGTGTGTGGTTTGGAGGGTGTGTGAGAGAATGTATGGATGTGTGACTGGGTGTGTTAGTAGGTGTGTGAATGACTGGGCCAGAACGGAAACTCACCTGCCCCTTTATCCAACAAGAATCCACAGTTTTGCACAAAATGTCTACCCAACTGGAGTACTTTGTATAGGCTAATTAGTAAATGCTACCTCGTTGGGTAAATGTCTAGTGTATAATCTACACTACTGCTGCTTAATAGACCACAAGGAAATATCTCCAGTGACTGTGTGCAGGTAATTTTGGAAATGTGATTGCTCCTCCGGACTGGTCTTCCACAAATCTGTGAGAACATGAATCCTCGTCAAGAGAAGACGGCGAGACTATAAAGAGGTGAATCTCCACCAAAAAGGGGTACTTCCTCTTAACTATATGAAGTAAGTGCTTCTTTGTTTGGTGGAGATGTCCTCATGTTCCTCTGCATCAAGAAAGCGTCACCAAATTCAGCAGGAAATGTGCTCTGGGGCCTTTTGGTAAGCTGTCCATCAATGTGGGAAAAGGCATGCAGAGACTTGCATACTACTAAGGAAAATGGGCCAGGCAAAATGGGTGGAGCTTGCAGATGATGTTGGGCATTTACATACTCAAGGTAAATAAAAGGGAGAACCATGGACTGAGCGCTCTCCAGGAGACAAGAAAGAAACCACAAGTCAGTCACCCCAGATCAGATTGTGCTCCAAGAGATCAATGATGCACTCACCTCCATTAAGGATTTCAGATTGTTTTTCAACGTGGAATACAAGAGGAAACGCACTTGCTTTGCCTTCACCTAGCCCAGAGAACTATGCACCAAGAACGCGTCACCAAAATCGTCCGGAAATGTGCTCGGGGGGCCTTTTGGCAAGCTGTCCATCAATGTGGGGAAAAGGTGGAAAGGCCTTTGCTTACTACTAAGGAAAACGGTGCATGGTTAAATGGGCAGAGCTTTCAGATGATTTTGGGCATTTTCATTCTCTGTAATTTATAGGGAGAAACATGGACTCTGCTCTCAAGACAAGAAAGAAACCACTTGTCACTGTCACTACAGATCAGATTGCACTCCAATACATCAATGATGTTTTTCAAAGCGGAGACGACAGTTGCTTTGCCTTCGCTAAGTCCAATTAGTTAGTAGAGCTTAAACTGGGGCATCTGCTATGTTTATATTTACAAGTGCTTCCCGTTGAGGTTTAATTTCTGTAAAACGAGCAACAGGGCCAAAATGGAACCTTATTTTCACCAAGAAGAGTCCACAGTTTTGCCGAAAAGTCCAGCTGCTTGATGCTGGGTGCCCTGGAGCCCTCCCAGGGCAGCCAGTTAGCAGTGTTAGGGACCGCAGTGGAGAACCTCAATGCCCCCTTGATCCCTGCCAGCTCCCCGCCTCCAGCAGTTGCCAGCATTAATCTTGCATGCAGGGAGCAGCCAAAAATGCTGCTCCTGGCATGTAGGAGCAATTTTTGTTTTTTCTGTTTTCCTGCCCGCTAAAACAGATGAAGTCTGCTCCAAGTGAGCGGTAGCAGTTTTCTTGCTCGCGCCCGCTTTGAGCGGACTGTTCGCTCTCATTTTGCAGGAGCTGTCAAAGCTCCTGCCAAGCGAGTGGTTCCCAGGGCCGTAAATGGCCCGGAATGGGGGGGCCGCACCATCCCCTCCCCCTTTAAACTGTATGCATGGCCCCGGGTAGGTGGTGGTCCCCGGGGTCATTAAAGGCGATGGAGGGGAGGGTCTATGTGCTACCCCTCCAATTTATTAAAGCCCTGGGGAGGTGGTGGCCCCCAGACCTCTAAAGAGCCTCTGGAGTGTGGGGGGCCCTCCGAAAGAAAAAAAATATAACAATAGGCCTGCCCTGGGGAGGTGGTGTTCCCCAGGACCAAGATTGGCCATGAGATGGGGAGCCCAGTGCACCCCCTCCCCATATTGTGTATAATAAGCCCCCGGACCTGGCCCACCCATTGGCTCAAATACAAACAAGCGTGGGAGACTGCCCGCTTTTGTTTTTTTTTAATATAAAATTTGCCCTGGGGCCTTACACTGGCGCGGGCAGGGGGGCTGTATGCCCCCTCCTCATAAATAATGATTTGGCCCCAGGAGATGGAATCCCTAGGGCCCCCATAAGGTTAGAGGAAGGGGACTCCCATCCCTGGCACACCGTAGGGGGGTTATTCCTCCGCTGATCCACTACACTGCTAAAAAAAGATATGTTTTTGGCCCCTGGGGGGGGCCCTCTAGGACCCACCCACCAGGCCTAGGGGAGGCAGGTATCCCTACCCTGCCCAGTTATAGGTTTTCTTTAATCTTATTCTAGGACAGGAGACGGAGTCTTTGAGTTCTAAAATGGCTGCGGTCACATCTTTGTTGATGTGGTGGCAGGCCATCATATCTTTTCTTTAGATCGGTCGGCTCTGCTTATCCTCCACAGCATGATATATACATACATTTTGAGAATCAATTTCTCAAATACTACTAAACTGATTTACACCACATCACAAAAAGCATGTTTTCTGGAGCATGATCTAGCTTTCTGCCAAATTTGATGTAATTCTTATGAGCCGTTTTGACTATAGTTGTGTCTAGACACGTTTTGGGACCCCCCCCATCTTTTCTCAGCTCCTGCTTGACAGATCACCCAAAACTTACAAGGAAGGAGCTGAAGTGGATGAGACTTTTGTTTTGGAAAGTTTCATCACACTGCGCCAAAGTTATTAGCAAGCCAAAAAAATCTATTTCCTATGGAAACGTGCTCCTAACTAACTGACCAATGGCATTCGCCAATGGGTAAAATATTTGTATATACATACACTAAAGGTACAAGCAGCCTTTCTTAAGCACTGTTTATGTTTCAAATGAGGCATCATCGAGTCTCATTAATGTGAATTATTTTCAAGTTGCATCAAAGGCAAATCTGAACTGAAGCTAATCAATATCAAGAAGGCACAGATGTAGGAAGTTTTTTACCTTGCCTGTAGGGAGAGAGATTAATAAGCATTTCAGTCAGTGATTATTTACATCTTGCTACATTTCAGGAAAGTCATCTTTATACCAGGAACACGAGTTGGTTACACATCCATATCGTTAATGTATCTCCTTTCGCTGTTAGTTTTAAATGCAGGACTATCATGGTTGGTTATGGAGGACCTCTTATTTGCATTTTGACATCCTTTCCAATTTGTACATCTCATTGCCCAGCTGAGTGATGAGATTGGATATCCACTCTATGTCGATTTTCTCTTTTATCCCATTCCTTTTCCCAGCTTCTACTATTTGTCTCACATATCATACAGTGTATGGTCAATAGTGAATGTGGCAAGGGGTGGAAAAGTGCATCACTAACACATGATCTAGAGTGCAAGGATAGTGCCATTATACCAAAGCACTGTATCTTCACTTTTTGCTTCTTGAGGACACTCAATTTAGAGTTCAAAGTTCACTTATTTGCCTGCCATTCCTTATCAAACCTTTTCAAATTATTCACACTCATTGGAGTTAAGAACTTTGGTCTAATTTAAAACGTATACGTCACAATTAATACTACTTTGTTCACTAGATTTCTGCACCAGACAAGACAATCATCGCCCCTTGATAAACAAATGTTCTAATTTAGAGATAATCCTCCAGTAACTAAATTAGTATGAGCTCCATAAAAGCTTGCTTAACCAGGGTAAAAAAAACAGCAAGGAGAATAGTTTTAAGTCTCATCAATGGAGAAATATTCAAAGTAACCCCAAGATGGTAGTGATTGCTCCAAAACATCAGTCACAAGAAATCCATCAAACATACTATGGTGTTCTACAGAAACGGAGGATGCTCAATTTACAACAAGCAGGGGGTGTCTAGGTGTCAGTGATCACTTAAGCAGATCCCAATATATTTATGGCTGAAAAAGTCTCAACCTTGCCCTAATAGTTTGAGCAACAAAAAATAATTAAAATTCATCATTCATTGTGCAGGAATATTCATTTGCATACGGTAGACTCAAACATATTCAGTTAAATCCGTAACTTAAAGTCACCTCCTATGACTCTAATAGCCTCTGGACAAGTATAGAATATACCATTTAAGTCTTCCAACAGATCAAGGTGTTCTTCGGCTAAAAAGCTTGTTTACATATTAATTAAAATTTCATCATACAGTTGATCAATCACATAGGCACTGCAAACACTTATGGTTGTATTTTCCACACGTTTAGTTGATACCATTTAACGCCTCTCATTAAATGCCGGACTAAACCACAGACAGATATTGTAGAAAACAATATAGAAAACCAGGATGAAAACGATTCAAAGAATGATTGTTTTAATACTGGTCATACCCATGTATATTTCAGGGGTATATTACCTTTACTTTGCAGGCCCTACACTAGGGGTCATACATCGCTGGAGATACATTGTGACAGAACCCCTTTCAGAGAGCGATGGGTCATGCAGGGGTTACTGGGACCAATGAAGGGGGTTGTGGCCTTTTACTCCTGCTGTCCCAGGGCCCGACCTACTAAGACTCCAGAGTACCTGGGCCCAGTATTCTCCTCTTCAACACTTCACTCTCAGTGGTAGTGTGGGTTGATTAGTCCAAGGGAAGATAGGTGTATGGCATACACAGGTGCAAGACTCCGTGCACAAAAAGTAACCACAATAAGCAGATTGTCCAGTCAAATACTGACTTTTTTTTAAAAGAGAGTATTTTAATGGAAACACAAAGCATAGAAACAACACACTAAATAAACCCCACAGTCTCTTAAGGTTGGAATGCTTGCTTTGTCCTGGGCAAAATCCCAGAGTCCCTGATTTTCCTTCTAGTGGGCTTGCCATTTCCCATTCAATATTAGAGGGGGCTCCTGGATGTAGCCCACACTAGTCCCTATGTGACAAAGTCTAAGTTTGAACTTAAGAGTCAATGTTAGCAGTGCTACATGCAAAGTTCCTGCAAGTCGTGTGTAGGCCCGATGGCCTGGAACAGTCTTACCTGCCCACATGCTGGCAAGCACAGGAGGACTGGGGTGCATCTTCTTGGGCTCCAGTACCCGGATGCTGAGGGCCTGTGACCTCTTGCGGTCTTTTCCCCGATGTTGCGTCCAGCCTCCTCAGTCTTCTGATGACCTGCGCCTGTGTCATACATTCTCTCTCAGCTCCTGCAGCAATCTGTAAGTGTTTTTGACAACATCCTTAGCACAATGATCTAGGGGGAGGGCCCAATTCAGGCACACAGGGGGGTAACCGAATTTGGCTTGCATATGGGCAAATGCAAAAGATACAATTGATGGACGGAATGCTGGACAATGTTCTTTTTGCATTTGTCACCCCGAGTGGGATGGGTATGCCCAGACGTGGGTCCCGTGCTCTCCATGCCACTGGAGTGAAGCTATCCTGGCTGATGAGGGCTGAAAGCCCGAAACCGGTCCTAGGATGCTGTTTCCAGTCCAGGGAGGACCTGGCCTGGCAGTTCGGGCTGGACCGTTCCCATTGGGCGCAGGGTCAAGACTGATTTGCATATGGCTGGGTCCAAACTGGAATGGCATGGTGAGCAAAAAAACGATGGATTTAGGCCCAGATCTCTGTACTGGGGTGAATGTACGACATTGTTCTGCATTCTGTCCATCAATTGTTCTTTTTGTATCTGGCACATGGGCATCGCCGATCTCAGCTCTCACAAGTGCAAAGGCCCTAACTTCCGCAAAAGCAGGTGGATGGCCCACACACTTGCAATGGTCCCGACAGGAGTGTGAATCTCACACTTTTCTCACTGGGATGCACTCAACAGAATCCCTGTTGGGCTTCACTCCCTTGAGGCATGCTCCTCCTCCTCCTCACAGAATCCACTGGTCTAGGCAGGCAGGAGGCTAGTGCTACAGGTTCAGCGTAAGTGGTCTTGACCTCCTGTATGATACCCCTCACCGAGCAAGGAGACTAGCAGACCATGGTCCCTAGTTCTCGTTCCACCAACGAGGAGTCTTGGTGAACTTCTCTCCAGTTGAACCTGGCTGTATAATAGTGCTGTTGAACAACTTGTGGGACTCATTCTCCTACTTTTAATAGTCAAAATCCAGACATGTGTGATTAGCGTCTGGTCTTTTGGTACTCTTGTTTATGGGTGTCATCTTCTTTTAAGTGCCCTCTTCTCTGCCCCATCCTTTGTCAATGCGAGTCTTCCACAGCAGGAATGGCTACAACTTTGATTGGCCCACAACACAGGCCAAGGGAGTAACCAGGTATTGCCTTGTTGTCTGCCTCCACTGAAGTGTGCCTCAAAAGGTTCAAAGGCCTAGGCATTCCCCTCTTTCATGATTCCCTGGTCCTACAGTGTCAGCAGACCCACCTTCTCCCCTACAATGAGCCCAGGCAGGAACTCTTCCTGGAATCAGAGACCTTTGATATGCACGGAGGATGCTCTGCTCCCCTTCCTCCAATGTGCGTGTTCCCACCACAGCCCTCGGGATTCACATCTCCGGCCTTGTGGTTGCAGTCCTCCCCTCCACTAACCCCTCCATGCCCCGCCCTTCCAAAATGGAACCCACAGCCCTCTGTGGTGTGTACCATGCATAGGCAGACATACGTCCCAACATGCGCATGCAAGTGTCACACAATGTCTGGCACTACTCACAGTCGCCATTGTAGCATTCTCCCCAGCCTGGTGACATGCAAATGATCACACCACACATGGAGCTTGGTATTTCACGTCTTCATTCCTCAGCATGTAACCGTTAACTGAGCATTCTACATCATGAATGCTATCACCCACACACTTACGTCACTGTTCTATGGAGTCCATCAGGAACCAAAAGGATCCCGTCATCTCTAACTCACAAGACACTACATCTAACCCTTTATTAAAATAAAAAGGAAATAAATAAATATATATATATATATATATATATATATATATCTGTGAGCAGTCACCACGTGTCCTCTCTTAGTCACAATCCTCAGTAGGTCAACATCAAAAGGAGCATCAGACTTGCGTTTCCATTTCTGCCTGACAATAACTTATCTCCTCTTTTGAACACAGTGCTCCGAGCACAGCTGCTTTGATCTGCATAGATTTTCATTTTGCGTTTGTGAGACCAATCAGTAGTGCGAAGTTTATCAAGGTCAAGAGATCTTTCAGTGGTCCATTGCGGCAATTTGGTTCCTATGTCTCTCCCAAACATTAAGGCGGCAGGGCTTTCACCTGTGGTAGAATGGGGTGTTGACCTGCATGCACAAAGCGTAGACTGAAGAAATGATTTGAGTTCAAGCTTTTCCAGCGTAGCATGCTGAATGATCTTCTTGCGGGAACTCATAAAATATTGTTAACACCATTTGCCTGCAGCCAGGGAGGTGTGCTTTTCTGATGCTCGACACTTAGAGTGGAAAATCTTTAAATTAGACTATTGAAAGGATGGCCATTGTGAGATTTAAAATCGATGGAACACCCCAGATTGCAAAAATTCTTCCTAACCTCAACAACTCTGTCATGAGTAGTTAACGACAAATCTTCCACAAGAAGAAAACGGGAATATTCATCCACAATTACTAGTAGACGTCCATGGTCAATGGGTTTGAAGAAATCTATTGCAATCTTCTCCTATACATGCTTTGGGAGATCAGACATGTTTAATGGATGCTGGGTTGTATTGGATGACAAGCAGTTGCACAAATGACAGGCCCTTAACTCTTGTCAAGACGAGGGAGCCACACTCGGCCCAGTAGAGCTTCTTTAGTAGCAACAATTCCATGATGTCCCTCATGGGCCAGTTCAATTACTTGTTGTCTCAGACTCTCAGGAATGACAATTCGAGCCTTGTAAGAGGAGGCCTTCTGGGGTAACTGAAAGTTCTTCCTGCACATCTTTGAATTTCTTCTATTCAGAGTCATCATGAAGATGTTGAGCGTTTTTGCCATGATTGATGTGCAATAATGTCTTTGAGTTTTAGCAAATCTCTGTCAGTGCTTGTGGCAGCAATGATTTGTTCCACTGATATGATAGCAGGGCAACTAGATTTCAAAATGAAGTTCACACAAGCTTCAGCCTCTTTAGAAGTGACGCCATGACACTGTATTGGTACATGTGTGAAGTAGTCAGCAGGGTTTTGGTCCTTTCCTGGACAATGTACAATCGTAAAATCATACTCCTGCAGTCACAACCCCCACCTCTCAATGCAAGGGGGCATCTTGGCTTTAGGATTTCCGAAAATGGTGAGCAATGCTTGGTGGTTGGTGACAACAGTGAATTACTTTCCATACAGGAACACATGCCAAATGCTCACAAGCCCACCCCACAGCTAGGTTTTCTTTTTCCAGTTGTGAATTGGCACATTCCATCTATGACAAACTCCAGCTAGCATAAGCCACAATGTGTCTTGGAAAGCTTAGTGTGCTGAGCAAGGATGGCACCCAACCCCATTGGGCATGTATCAACACCACCACTGTTTGCAATTTTGGATCAAAGTAGGCCATTTCAGTGGCATTCTCAATTGCATGCTTGATTTTCTTGAAGCTTTGTTCACATTCACGTGACCATCGAAATGGAAAATTTTGTTTTGTCAAGTCCCTCAGTGGGGCACTTACAGTGGCAAAGTCATGTATCGTCCTTGAACAGCAACCGGCTATACCAAGGAAAGATCGCAGGATAGTTGGGGGGAGGAGTGGATGACAAGGCTTCTATTTTATTTGGATCCGGACTCATACCCCCATCAGAAAAGATATGACCATAAAACTTGAGTTTGGTTTTTATGAAACTCACACTTTGCAGCACTTTAAGTGAGACCTGCATCAGGATTTTATAAGACACTTGTGTAAAAGCTTTATCATGTTCCTTACTTGTGGCCTCAAAACCCAATATGTCATCACAGTAATTGAAAGCATTTGTGACTGGCTGTATTATGCGACAAATGATATCCTGAAAGTGTTCTGCAGCTGATGACACTCGGAAACTTAGCAAACACAAGGAGATGATGGACGGAGCGCTGAAACTTTTCAGACACACCCCCAGTCACAGATCTGGGTTGAATCCATCATCGTTCTTTAGCTCACTTCGCCACCTCAGTTCAGAAACTTAGCCTTTTATATCTAAATGAAGCGGGAGACATCCATTACCACGCGGGCATTGCATCGCAATGCCTTTACATCGCGGGTATTACAACGCAAGTCGTTACAACGACTTGCGCTGGATGGCGCTCTAACCTAAGGAATAGTATGATTTACTATTCCAACACCTTCCCTACTGTCCGTAGACTGGTGTTGGAATAGTAAATCATACTATTCCTAAGTCCAGCGCCCTCCAGCGCAAGTCGTTGTAACGACTTGCGTTGTAAAAACTGCGATGTAACGTACCGCGATCATTTTGATCGCGTTGTAACATCACATATTCAAATGAAACAAGAGTCAAAAAGGTAGTAATGTACCTGCAATTTTCTTCCAGTTAGAGTTGGTGATACCCTTTGTTCAAATCAAGGCGGGAGAAGACTTGAGCTCCGTTCAGCTGCGTAATCATGTCAGCAATATGCGGACCTGGATGTCGTTCTCTTTCAATTGCCTTGTTCAATTGGTGCATATCAACACTCATGTGCATGGCTCCTCCACTATCTTTCTTCGGCACTACCACTATGGATGATGGGGTCGGACCAGTAGATCGCTCAATGAGGTCATGCTTTAATACTGTCTAAAGTTTTTTCTCAACACCTCTTGTAAATGAAATGCAATTTAAACGAGGTCGGTGAGCAAAAGGATGGATGTCCGCATTTATGTGAAGCTGCACTTTCATTGTAATAAGTCTTCCTAGTCCATGAAACAAGGATGGAAACTGACTCACTGTCTCTTGACTGGCATTGACGTAATTCACAGATATTGGTTCCATATTGGCAGCAGTATTGGAACTGAGTAAGCAGGCACTTGATGTATCTTCCAATATGTGAATTGGTGCTTGTACTGGCGTTTCGTGGTTGCTAGTAATAAACCTGGACTTTTCAACGGAGTTGACGCAGACCATGTGAACACTTTAGTCTACAATGGCGCAAGACATTTCCTAATATTTCTCTTACGTATAATGTTTATCGAAGCACCACTGTTGATAATGACAAGGTATTGAACAACCGTTCACCTTTAGTGTAATTTTAGCCGCTTAACCGCGGCGCGAATTCCGCCGCGGTGCGGCGGTTTAATTAAGTGGGCGGGGCCGCGTCGGCCAACGGACGTGCGCAACACTACGGAGGTAGTGCTTGCGACAGCCGTTGGTCGACAGAAGCAGCGAAGGGGTTAAGACAATGTTTGAATGACTTTTGTGATTTTACTTTTCGACTTTTCTTTGACTCGTATTCTTCTTGGCATGTGGCCAGTCCAACATGCGCACATTTCGCCAAGGTAAACATCGACATCGCACATCCATCTTTTTCACTGTTGCTCGACAAAGATATGGAAGAATTTTTAGATGAAGATTAAGACAATGATCTACTTCATTTAGGATAGATTTTTGCCTGAGATGATGTTGTCATTTGGCCTTGTGGTTTCTGGAATTTTCTGGTGGCCATTTTGTTTTCATGACGTGACGCACTTAGTTTTACCTCCACTTTGCAGACTTTCACAAAAGGTTTCTTTTCCCCCTCAACCTTTACATACTTGACCAATGGCAGGACATTTACTGTCATGTGGAAAGGAAAATCCACATCTGAAGCACAACTTCTTTGGAGATATCACTTTGTGTCCCTTAGCTTTATGTCTCTGCTTGCTTTTCACATTCATGATGACTCAATTTGGACTCCTCCAGCCGCCATGTCAGCGGCTTGTTTGTCAGCAAGTTCCTCAGCTCTGGCAGCCATTAGGACTCGCTCTAGGCTCAGCGTTTCTCACCGCATGTCGTCGAAAAGAATCAGAAAGACAACCATCTATAACTTAGTCGAATAGCTTCTTCATCATTATACTCATTGCCAATTCAATGTTTGATAAGCATATCAAGTCTTTCTACAAATTCGATCATTTCACCAACTTAGTCTTTCTTTACTGAAAATATATCTTTCATAATCAAAATTTGGCATTGGATTGAACTTGATATTGAGCACCTCATTGATTTGAGGGTAAGAGACTTCTTCAGCTTGTGGTATTTTCTTTATCACTTCCTTTACTCCTTCACCTGCAAGATTCTGGAGGTATTGGATTAACTTTTTGTTATCTACTTCTTCCAGTGCATCAATGTTATCATCAAACATTTCAATCCAGGCAGTCCATCTTGTGCCAATATTTTGTTTCTTGGCTATATCAAATGGAAGAGGTGGTTTCAGGAATGCAGCGGCATCATAACCAGTTATGGCACTTACGGACAAGAGCATATGCTGTGCACCTGAACTTGCACCATTCATACCATCAACAAGTCCTTGTGACGTGCTTGCTTCAAAGTTGTAATGGCCAATCTGAACTTGTATGGCTTCTTTTCGCGCTGCCATTGGAGGCTTTCAACTTCTTAAAGACTTTCGAGTTGTGCGGAACACACCCGGCACCTTCTGTGGTGCCCTCTTCAGGGATCAACGGCTCTGTATTCACAACCCCTGGACTTCTACTTGGGTGGGGTTGCCCAATCTGGTAAGCGTGATTGTATTCTCTATATATCTGTTTATCGACACCTCTAATGATTCTCTGCATTTATCTGCTTCTACTCACAGAGTTCTCTTGCACCGGGCTGTCCCTGGTCGTTGCACTTTCCGTATCTTGTTGTCAATATCAATACCATTAGCGTTTCTTTGTGTTAGAAATGTATTCCGCTTTTAGCGCTTCCTTGCACTTGGCGAGCACAGCTCTTGGCACTTAGCTTTACCCGGTTGTCGCTGCCTTTAGTGTTGTCGTACTGTATGAATGACAGCTCTGTGTTATGCTGTTGCGCAGTATCTCTTGTTTCAACATTACTGCCAGATTTCCAGCCGACGACAAACAGACTTTCTGCAAGGCCTTCACTTTCTTCACGGGCCTTGCACTGGCTGGAATTGCACTTTGACTCCACACAAGCCAACCATCGATTTTCACTTTGACTGAAGCACACAAGCAGTTTGCTGGACTACGGCAAACTCTCCGGGAGAGTAACATCGGTTCTTCAGCTTGCGGGGCTTCTGTAATCCCATCCTCGTCACCAGTTGTAGCATCCTCCCCAGCCCGGTTACAAGCAAATTATTACACCACACACGGAGCTTGGCGTTGCACATCTTTATTCCTCAGCATGTAACTGTTAACTGAACATTCTACATCATGAATTCTATCACACACACACACTTATGTCACTGTTCTACGAAGTCCGTCAGGAACCAAAATGGTCCCGTCATCTCCAACTCACGAGGCACTACAACCATGTGGGCTAAGGGCGAGTTAAGTACACAGCAGAGAAACTCTACATGAGTAGGCCCATATGCTCACTCCTGTGACAAAGGTAAAAAGGCCCATTCACATTACTGATCACTACCAAACACAAAACTGGTGTTCTGCCAACACCGCACTTGTGTTACTTACCCTTGTAATGGTAGGCAACTACTGCCCTTTCCAAGAGTTAGAGCTTGATAAGCACTCTTCAGCCCTCGGTCTAACAAGACTGCATTTCCACATGACAGGCTTAGGCACATGCATGATCTGTGTTCACTCATGACCAAAAATTTAGTGCAATTCAGTTTAGCCGTTTTTACTGTAGTTGTGTCTCAATGCGTTTTGGGACCCCCCTTTTTCTCTGCCCCTGCTTGACAGATCACCCCAAAACTTTCCATGCAGCTGGGGCACTCCAAACGAGGTGCCTGTCCATCACCATGCTGTGAACTTTTCAGTCCCAACACATTACAAGTTTTAACATTTTAGGTAAGTTTTCAGTCTTTTACTTCTCAGGTTTTTACTTCAGAAGTAAGCTAGTTTTACGTGTCCCAACCTTAACAATATACACATGTATAAAATACATATGTACTAACATACATATTAGTAAGGTTATGCCACAGAAAATTGTAATAGCAATTTATGTATAATTTAGAATAAGTAATTAAGTAAAATAATGTATGTTTAAATACATTTCGTAATATATTAACATCACATTGAAATATGGGTGTATAATTTTATAACTTTAATTTTTCTATGTTTATATGGTTAATAATTTTTTAGGGCTCAGGGAAGAGTAGTGCTTAGGGGGTAGAGAGTAGTTTTAAGGGTTTATAGATGTGTAGTGTATGGGAGGGAGTAAGGAGTTATGGGGGGGAAATCAAAGTTAGGTAGGAAGAATTTTTACGGATCAGAGATAGATAGTGCATTAATGTGCTTCTGAGCTGTTCGATGAAACCTGTATTTGAGACTTTAGTTTAACTTACCTCAGAACATATATGGTTTGTTCTTTAGCATCTGCCTTATATTGTTTTAACTATGGACTTATGCTCCAAACTAAACAACTTTCTTCTCTTTCCAATATTCGATAATCAACAACATATTTCAATGTAGGATTCCAAGGAGGATTTCTAATCATCCATCGTATATTTTTTTTCCAATGACTTGGGCTTTCGAGATCACTACTCCCTTGTCATTTTACCTATCCTTGCTATTCTCGCATACATCTTAAACCTACATTGTTTCGCCCAAGCCCCTGTATTTATCGACTTGAGTTTTTAAACAACCTCAGTTGTCCCCTTCTAGTATTTACTAAATCATTATCTTTATACATAGTTGTACTCCCACCAGATGGCCCAGTTTTTGCCAAGGGCTAAAAAGACAATACATTGGTGACCGGTGTCACAAACCAACGCCGGCTCCTGGTCTGTTCTGCACACACACTTGGAGCAATGTCCAATAAGGCCATTCCTTAGTCGTAAAAAACAACCTGGTGCTCTGTGATGCAGAGAGACTCATCATGAGAGTGCAATGTCTTTCCCGACTTAATAGGTTTGTATTGCAGGTGTGTAACTGGAAGGGAGTAGGAAATGCCACCAAGATAATTGCAGAGTTCTATATATGTTTTACCTGTGCTTTCTACTCTTGTTATTACAAGGCTGGACCTGCATTCGCAAATAAGCAAGACCCTTACAATCTGGTCAGTTTTAGTGTACAGATTGAGCACACTTGGGAAACAGAGCATAGGGAGAATTATTAAAAAGAGACCTAGGGATAGTTGAGAGTTCTGATTCAAGTTAGGACTGGTGACCTCAGTGTTTGTTTTGTCACTTCACGGGCGTAAATGGGCATCTATCCATATTTGGCCTGTCTATGTAGTTTAGTTTATTGTTTGTTCCCAACACCCCTTCCCTTGGAGTCATCAGGGACATCCTGCTTACAATGATAAAGAACTGCTGGGTTCATGCTGCCCCTGCAATCATGCAGAGAGATGAACGCTTTCCAACATTCAAAGTTTAACAGTCATTTCCACCGAGTCTGACACCAGGTTGTAAAGTCGGCACGGTCGGGTCAATTATTTCAACAACATGCACATCTGAGATCTTAGTGTGCGCTTTCATTTCAGGTAACAGAATGCCTTCACTCAGCTCTCACTTCTCAGACTTCTCCGTAAAACGGGTTAAACTAAGTGGGAATTATCCCAGTTTATCAATTGGACCACAGCTACATTCTCTTTCCTTAAAATACACGAAGAATAATGTATGTAATCTGGCATCTTTAAGGGAATCCAACTCCACTGGGCTGTGAAGGAAGAGGACCTAAATGTATCATTTAGAATAGTAACAATTACTTGCTCCCATTATAGCATCCAATGTGCAACATATGGTCTTTATACGGCTTAAAATGGGCTAACTTGTGAGTTGCTTGTGAATCCTTCAAGTTTATATTTTGAGCATTAGATTCTTCCTTATTTGTGCCAGAGCAGTCAAATGCTGAAGACTGAAATGACTAGGGATGCAACTGAGAAATCCAAAACCAGAAAGATCAATTATTGACTCAGTTTTTCCATGCAGAGCTCATCTTTGCCAGTAAATAAAGAAATATTCAATACAGGCTAGGTAATAAATTAATATTTTTCTCACCAGCAATATTTCCACCAAATTGACTACAGAGCATATTCACTTTCCTAAAGGCAGTTCAGTGGTCATAACCTCCACGTGATTTCTGTTCCTTTGCACGTATAAAATAGCCAGTTATAGATGATTTCTTTAAATGTGCATTAATAATGTAAATCACAGTATCAGACTTCTCCTTATTGTCCTTCAAAGTTTTTGTCATTATTGATCTTGCTTTAGAGTTTGCTTCCATTTCTCCTCTATAGGTATAATGGGGTTAGGAAAAAGAAGTAAATACCTGGATAGATTGCCGATACGTCGTGTATTAAGAAAGTTTAATAAAGAGGGTGGAGGTGAGAGGAGTGCCTTGGATTCCACACAGACCCCGCCCCTCACTTTGTCTTAGAATCCCTTCATATTCACACAGTAAAGTTCCATTGCAAGACACAATTGAAGCGCACACTGCGAATAAAACAGGGGGCAAAGGAGCAGCTCACATGGGAAAGAGATATGGCCATATCATCTTAGTAGCTAGTCTTTGGGTAAGCTTCCAGTATGGCAACTTTTTAAATAGCAGTATATGGCAATATAGGGTCTGTCTTGGAAGATGGAATCAACACATTCAGCAACAAATGGAACGAGAAGTCAAAGTAATTGTTTGTTGCTGATGGTGGCATTCTCCAAGCCGTCTGGTGCAGGGTCAGCATCTTCTGCTGGATACAGATCAAACCCTACATCTCCAGTAATTTTCAAATGTGAACCAAATAAGCAGATCGAGTGGACATGCTCAGTACAAAAAGAACACCACTTACCAAATTCAGGCCACAAAAACGAAAGACACTGACCTTCACTGTAGCGTCCAATGACGCAGCAGGAAAAGTAAAGAGTCGAGACAACTCAATAGTCTCATATTTTGAAGACTGATCAGTATTGCTAGATTTTAAAACCAGCAGAATGCTACAGCTACTAATAGTACAAGGTCATGGGTCACCCAGAAACTACACTCAAAGCATTCCCAATTGTTAAGCTTACTTCCTGGTGATACCAACATTAAGAATCTGGCAGAGTAAGAAACCTGCTTTTTTTGCATGATCACCCTGAATGTTTCGCCTTTTTGCTGAACCCTATTTTTGCTGGTTATAGCACACTATGCACTTTACCCCTGCTAACTAGTAGTAAAGTGCCAGTGTGCCTCACCCTTGTACATGGTTGAATCAGTATACTTCTAACTGCCATATTGAACTTTCCTATGTCCTTAAAATATGGTACAATGGGTACTCCGGGCCTGTACATTAAATGCCACTAGTGAACTGCATCTTCTAGTGGGCCATTCTCTACAGTGGCAGTGTAAACAAAACTCAATTTAACCTGTAAAAATAAACCCTTTAGACAGGTAGTACCTCCCTTTATTGATATTATGAAGTCATCCCTATGTAGGCCTCAGAGCCTACAGCAGGGAGCATGGTATTATAAAGTAGGATATGTAGAAGTTTAATGTTAACACGTCCTTTCAGTCGCTAACACCCAAAGGCTATTTCCACTGTAGGAAGGCTGCCTGGTCCATAGGGGAATATTTTTTATTATTAAACCCTTTTCAACGCATAGTCAGATTTTAAAAAATAATAAGAAAAGGGTACTTTTAGAAAGTTACCCTTTCTCTGCATTAGCCTCCAGTAGCAGCCCTTTGAGTGCTCATAACTGGAGTGGAATGAGAAAACTGCTGCCAGGGCAGAGACAAAGGCCTGGGTGTGGGGTGGTATTTTTATTCATCTGGCAGGATGACCATTTGGGCTGTGCCCAGGAATTTCATTAACTTAAAAGAGGTCTCTCCTGCTATAGGCAGTTAACACCTACACAGCCCCCTTCTTTTGTTCCCCCAGTCAGACAGGCATCAATCGCAGTGGGAGTGGAGCTGCCCCCAGAACTGGTTTAGAGTGACCACAGAGGAGGGGATGCTCATTTGCCTGCCCATACCTTTGGAGTGGATACACAGGCTCTACATATGGGGAGAAGGGATTCACCATGTTGGCTTTAGGCAGGGAGGGGCACTGTGAAATTGTTTGTAGTACGGCACACAGGAAATACTGAAGAAGTGGGTACCTCATTGGTTAGAATGAAGCCAGGTCACTCCCTTCCCCCCACCAAGCTGTTTCCAGTCATAAATGTGGCACCTCCAGTACCCTCTTCAGAACACTCCTGAACCCGAAGACGAACAGAAGAAGCCTAAACCTGCTCTCCAGTACCCGAGATGAGCACTTAAGAGCTGGACCTGCTTCAAGGACACAGAAGAAGACACAAAGGGTCGTAAGGCTGCCCCCTGTTCAAGCTGCAGGGCCACACAAGCTTCAATAGGCTTGCCCTGGACACTCGGTTGGCCTTTGCTGGAGCGAGTCCTGACAACTCTTCCCCCCCCCCGCCCCCCTCCCACGTTCTGTTCCTGAGCATCTCCTACCACCCCTGAAAACCTGGAACTTCGAAACATTTTGACTCCAAAAATCTCTGGAGAACCGGGACAAACATGCCAAGCTGATCCAACCAAGGTGTGTTGATGCTAGCTAAGTTTCTTCTGCTCTGAGCTTTTTCGCAATGGCAAATCCTCTGCAGCGGGAACGCACGGAGACTGTACCCTGCCTTTTGGAGCCCTCTTCGGCTACAGCCTGTAGTCTTGCCCTACTGGAGGAATCTCAACTCCAAAAAAGTGACCAAGTAAGAACGAAAAAGTCATGATTTGGTGAAGGCTTTAAAAGTATCTGACCGGTGAGGGACTGTTCCTGATTGCGAAGTTCTAATTTCTCCAACTTGAAGCTT
Organism: Calotriton arnoldi; assembly: GCA_963921515.1. NCBI lineage: Eukaryota > Metazoa > Chordata > Amphibia > Caudata > Salamandridae > Calotriton > Calotriton arnoldi. Next base: position 2,197,781 of record CAWUFW010000742.1, read on the forward strand.
TCGTGCCAAAAACCAACTGCTTCACCAGGATCGCATATCTGGTCTAGTGGAGCCCTCCTTAGCTATAGCCTGCTGTCTTGCTCTGCTGAAGATTTTTGACTTCCATTCTTTGGGCAAGTCCCAAATTAAAACCTACGACCAGGTTGGACCTGGTTTCGGTATCTGGCTTGCCCTCCATCATGGTTGGCCTCAAAACGCGCCTAGGTCCAGGTTAACCATGGCCAGTTGACCGTGGTTGGCACTTAACATATTTAAGCACCATTTTTAATTTAAAAAAATATATATATATATAAAAAAAAAAATTCTGATCTCTGGCTCACTTTACTGGTTTGCCGATTTTTTTATAAAATGTACTCTATTTTTCTAAATTGTTTGTGATTTTTCCTGTGTTGTGACTTTATTACTGCACAAATACTTTACACATGCCTCCAAGTTGAGCCTCTCACCTCTGTGCCATAGCTAGCAGGGGGCAGAGAACACAGTAATTTAGTGACTATAGGTGTTCACCCTGACAAAGATTGTGCTTCTTACACAGAACAGTACTTCTTTTAACTGGAGAGATACCCCTGAAAGTTTGTACCTGCTGTAGAGGTTTGCATGTAACCCTGCATCCGCAGGTTCAAATCCTGGACAGGGAACTCCAGCCTCTGCAGTACCACATAATTGGGTTATAATACTGTTCGGCAGGCGGAGTTTCGAAACTGCAGAGCTTAGGCTGCAAACCCTATGTAAATGCCATTCTATTGTGAACAAGAACCACTTTGCATAGCATCAAATAACAAGCTCCGACTAGTGACTGAACATAATACAATGAAATCTCTGAAGACAATTTAAACTATTGGCACTGCCAGTGCTTGTTCACCCCTCTTTTCTCTCTTGGTCATTGTTTTCCTATCTTCCCCCTTCTTTCTTCCTTTCTAGCTCTGGGTCAAAGTCTGATTATAAATACAGTGTGCCCGGAAATTAGATTTTTGTTTGCACCTCCTGCACAAATTAACCACTATTTAACAACCATGAAACATGAAGCAAATTCATAAATGCGTCACCTGAAAGCAGCAGCTTAGATAATCTTCCTTAGACAATCCCTTTCCACCACAATTTACCGCAGGATTTGCAGACATATACGATTAATTTGGAAATTTTAAAGTACCGGCCCCGATATGCTTATGGTTATGACAAGAATTAATGTCACCTGGACGACTAATTGCCAGTCATTGGCTTTTGGGCGCATCCCAGTGACGGGCTCATCTGGCAAAACTAAGCATTCTTAAAACACAAGACTGACGAAAGGTCACCGCCGTGTCATGGGGTCAGTTGACAGCCATCCTACGGGACAAGCTGTAGTTGGAGTGCGCAAGAGGGACTTTGCTCCAGAGCTCTCAGGTTTCCAGCCATCTCTGTGTGCAACTAGCTCATTACACACTGGATTTTTCTCTGCATTCCAACACAAACTCTGGACTACAAATCCCAGCATACAAATAATAAACCTTGACTGAATGAGCTACTCACGCATGGACCTAGGAAATTTAAGATCGCTGTTGCTCATCTTCCTCTGGATTAAAAACACACATCTCTGTATCTGGTCGTTGTACATCTATTTGTAATGAAGTGAAACGTTTGATAAACAAATATGACTTGCTTTCTAAAAATATGTGAATTTATAGAAAAGTCGCTCATGTACTTAAACGCACGTGCACGAAGCACATAGCAAACACGTAGACGTGCACCCAGGGGCCGCTGAAAGGACTGCTTGCTTGCTCGCTCAGAAGCTGCTAATGTTCGCTTACCAAGATTCTGCCTCTGTGGGACCGGCGGGTTCTGCAAGAAGAGCGATGGTTGGGGGTACAAAACAAAGCCTTTTTGCCCCCCAGTTTCCTGAGTGACCTTTGGCAGAGGCGTACCACCACTCTCGGGTACATTCACAGCAGCCTCCATCTCGATTTCGACTTTTTTCCACGCTCCAAACCAGGACAAAGCCTCACAACACAGGTGATAAAGAGGTTCTTTTAATCACTAAAACCTGAGGAAGGAACCGACGAGCACAGCTGCAACTCCAAACCTGCTTCATTGTGCGCTGGCACGCGAAGGGTCATTTCACCATAGTTCCTCAGACACTGAGACAAGCCACCAGGGGCAGCAGCTGGCGTTACTGCTTTCTTCCGACGTAGTGAGTTGAGGTTAGAAATTATTGCTTATGAGTGTGGCAAAAGTCCAGTCTTTCTGGAACTTCTTTAAACAATGTTTATCAGCATGCAAGCAATTTCCACCAAAAAGGAACACGAGTTTCCCCTAATTGACTATTTTTTTCCTCTAGCGGATATGACGCTGCATTCTGGGACGTGTAGTTTTGCCATGTAAAGTTGCTAGGATAGTTCATTGAGGTGATTGCTCGCTGAGGAAATGTGTGGCGATGTACAGGTCATGAATGAATGTGAGTCCCTGCAAAGATGGCTAAGTCTTTCATCCTTCTGATGGCTGTTTATTGTGGCAATAGTAACACTGGAGTCATCTCGTTAATAATATCATTTTTAATTAGTCACTCATGAACAGTGGTAAATATAAATAAGAATTATTGCTATTAATATTGCATGCAATAGAAAAATAGAAACGGAGAACCCACATTAGAGCATGGGTACTCACAAACATTTTTCCAGGCGCCAAAATATTTTGTCTGTGATGTGACTGAGGGCACATTGATTCTAGCAGGGTTGTGGCAAGGGCAGGAGGGTTAACGTGGCGGTGTTTGTGGTGCGGTGCGTATAGGGGAAGCGAAGCATATATATATATATATATATATCACTGCTTTCCGCGTTGAACTAAAAGGTTCTTCCCTGCAACAACGGACACGGACCAAGTTTGTAAGTGCAATAAATTATTTAATCTTCAATGCCGCCATAACGTTTCGGCTCGTCCGAGCCTTTTTCAAATGACATTGTATTCATATTCAACTTCCGCTTTTAAAGTGACCAGTGCAATTGACCAACAATCACGTGTAAATGGTGCCCATAGACATAGAAAAATTTGTAGTTCGTTGACAATTCATGGGTTAAGTTAAAAACCAATCGCAAGTTAAAACATTAATATATCGTAAAATCAATATAAAATGTATAAAAGGACATGAGGATAAAGACAGCAGTAGAAATAACATCAAATTTACAAAAAGATTTTTGTGCATAATAATGCTGACCTGCCGCCAAAATCAAATTCAAATAATATTAGCATAAATGCTTTGTACTTGTTTTGTCTGTCTCGCTCCATAAAAGCAAGACCTGATATGTTTGTCCACAACTGGGAATCCCGAAATTTGTTAAACAGGACCCCCATTAACTCACTCATGGTTTTAGGCTATTACCATAATATTCTCATGCATGTTAAGTGACACCTATTGGAACAATTAATTGTTGTGTTTCGGGTTAAATCCCTTTTCTAACGCCACGTGCATGTAGTAATGTTTATATATGTCAATAAAGCCTACAAATGTGCATATAAAAACTATCCTCCGTGATGAATTTGACCTAAACTCTGTGTCTGTTAAAATTAGGAAATGAAATGTGCAACAATAGTTACTATATTGATTGATCCTTTTTGTAGTTACAGAGCAACCTGAGGCAGATATTAAATAATTAGATCCATATCTGGGTCCACATGGAGGGTTATACTGTTCCACCACCAATCCTCAATGTTGTCTAGAAATGTCTTGTTTGAATATATGGAATAAATTATGTGATACGACCCCAATATCTTCCTCCCATCTACTCTCTCCAGTTTAACCTTTATACAATGTAAATTCCAGTCATGCTAATTCACAATTATGTACAGGTTTGTAATTGTCACACTTTTTGGCATATAAATATGTAAATAGATATAAATATATAAATTCATAAATATAAAAATGCATAACAACCAAATATATGGTACCATATCACTGTACATAAAAGACCCAGTGTAAATATCTAAAAAGGTAATACAGAGTAGAAAAGTGTAGAGGTTAAAAGGAGCTCCCATCACATAAAAATATATACCATAAGCATTCAACCCGTAAATAGATAAAATATACACGTTATCATCTAACCCAAACATGTGTGCAAATCCTCCGTGGCGTTCAATCCCCCTGGGGTTTTGGAATCAAACTGGAGAATATATCTTGTCTCTAATCTACGCAGTTTAGATTCCCTATCGCCTCCCCTTCTACTAGGTGGGATTGCATCCACCACATAGTACTTGAGACCCTCATTATTGCTGTTGTGATACTCCCTAAAATGTCGCGCCACAGGATATGTGTTGTCTTGGTTGGATATAGCACGTAGATGTTGCAAGATGCGTTTATTGACAGATAACTTTGTGCTACCAATGTACAGAAACTCACACGGACATTTCAGTACATATACTGCATATTCTGTTTTGCATGTTAGGAGTTTCAGGATCTTATATTCCTTATCACTAAAGGTGGTTTTGTACATCTTTGTATTAATCCCATGGAGACAAGCCTTACAGGATTTGCACTTGTAAAACCCTTTATTGGTCTGTAACCAATTGGATTTATCAATAGTTTCCGGACTGGTGTTAACCAGGCAATCTCTCATTGAGGGGGCCCTACTATGCGTAATGGACATACTTATATATATATATATATATATATATATATATATATATATATATATATATATATATATATATATATATATATATGATGTTTTTTGCACAAACCTTGCTGCTTTAATGTATTTATAATTTTTAAGAAAAAGTCCTGTTTTTAAAGATTAACTTAAGAGCGTCATTTGATAAAGCCTTAACTATTCGATGTAAGATTTTAACAACAGTGGCTGCTTTTAAAATAAGGAACTTGCCAATGTACGAACACAATGAAAATGTATTGAAACTGTGATTACAATAATTGGAGTTGCCAAGTCAATATTTTATACTATCATCTTTGAAAAACATTGTCTTAATTGTGAGCAGTCACCTTTGTATTAGTAACTTTTCTATGTCCATATACCATGTACGTTATTAGCACTTGTCACTTTAAGAAAAATGGTGAAAAACTGGTTTAAAAGCTAGCCATTACCTGTGAAACGCGTCATGTGATCAAGGGCCCACGGGCTTAAACGCGTCATGGCTGCAGTTTGTAGTTGAGCTGCCAATAAACTACACTAAACTGCACAAAATTGTAGTCCGGGCTCCTGTTCTTCGCCACGGCAAATGGATCATGAGAGGAGTTCCTGTCATATAATTAGCCGGTTCTGACTCCTCCGGCTATCCCCGGACCCCCTCTGTCGAATTGGGCACAGCTGATTCAAAGGAGACGAGGCTCGCCTTAGAGTTTACAACCGAGTAATCCGGGAGGATTGTATCCAGCTAAGCCCCCCAGCAACAACATAAGAAAGAAACGGGACTTTGCAGTATTCGAAGGTAGGCAAACACGCGTCTTTTGACTCGAAGGGCGACGAAAATCGAGTATAGCCGAAGGACTGTCGACAATTACTGTAAAGCTGGGTCAGAGGTGTGCACGGATGGTATAGAGCTTCAGAAGTGCTAAATTTTGCCTTTTGCTCTGTCACCCATACAAAAACGTTTTCAATATCAAGGCAGCTCACACAAACTCTTTGTACCATGTCAGCAGACACATTAAGGGATAGGGAAGCAGCGGCAGCCAATATGTTTAACGACCTGAAAGCACCCACCACGCACTCAATTTCCCAGAATTCATCATTGGGGCTACGGATTACCAGCCTCAAAGATAAAATCAGACAACTGGAGAAAATGATGAAATCAGAACAGAGCAAGTGGTGGGAAGCAAAATCCTTACAACGCTACCTTGATGTAGGGAGAATTCCAAGGGGCTTACGAATTTTAACGGCCCCCAGCTATGAGAACCCAGACCCCGAAATGATGAGGGAGTGGGCGGAAACCAACTTGGACTCGTCCAGGAAACTGGTAACTATTTTAGTAAAATATGCTGAGAAGGATCGCCTAAAATTACAAGATGAAATTGACACTTTGAACTCTGAATTGGCTGGAATGGGGCAAAATGATGAAATGAGCAAACTTAAAAATGAAATGATGAAAAGGTTGAAGAAGGAAGAAGATATCATAAGAGAAAGAAAGGCGTTCAAATTTCATAGAGACCGGATGGACTATGAATGTGGTCGCATTTTTACTTTTGCGAGGAAATTCGATTTTATCAAGGCCTCCAAATACGGCGTACCTATGGGAACAAAATCAAACATGACAAGTGGAGGAGCCCAAGCAGATGCAGCCTCTACATCTGATCTTAGTTCCGCAATGGAAAGCGAGACGGAACAAGATCCTAGGAGTCATGGAGCACAACAAATACCAGTAAAAATCTCTCTGGTAGAAGAAGTAGATTTTTTATGTTGGGAGCGCAGGCAAACGCTGCGCCCCAAAAACCAAATGAAACCGCAACTAAAAAATCAACCATCAAACGCAGAGAGAGGAGAGCAGCCAAACACAAGCGCACCCAAAAAACAAGGGCAATCGAAACGCCGGAATTGGAGACGCTAGCACCAACAACTGGTCCTACAGTAATCAATTTGGCAAATATAGATTTGACCAAGGCGGAGGAGCAATTATTATCACTAGGACTGTCATTTTGTCCAGAAAGCTCGTTTAACTATGTCACTACTCGTATGTATATTTACAGGAGTATACGAAAACTAAAACTCAAGAAATACTTCACACAACAGAACAAATCCTCTGAGATTAACATAAATGAACATCAAGAGTTTTTCGCACAATTATCTCCCCCTTATGGCCTAACATCATCTGATTTGCCAACGCTTCAAACAATGCAGGAATTATTTGAGGAAAATATGACTACCACACCATTTGAAGAACGCAATACATCTCTCAATAAGACAAAAGATCAAGGCAAGGAAGTAACACCTTTCAAACCTAACTCCAGCTTCAACCCAATCATGCCTCGTGATGCTATTAAAATATTTCAAGAGCAAGTAGTGAATGATATTAAGAAATTGAATCATAAAGTCCAGAGGTCAATGAGAACAAAGAAAAACAAAAGGGACATTCAATATCGCTCACTGATGACGAAAGTCAGATCCAATACGGAGTTGGTTATTCGCAATTCTGACAAGGGAGGAAATCTAGTTTTGTGGAACAAAACGGACTACAGTACAGAGGCAATGAAACAGCTCCAGGACAGGCATTGTTATCGCAAATGTGATCAAGTAACGCTCAAGACCACATATAACACATACAGGATGAAACTTATAGCCTGGAAAAATGCTGGTTAACTCACGCAACAGGAATATTTGTATTTAAGAAATGACTATCCAGTAACACCCATCATGTATTTTATTCCTAAAATACATAAAGATCCTGCCACACCGCCGGGAAGACCGATTATTTCGGCAAGAAACAGCCTCCTGGAACGTACCTCTGTATATGTGGACTATTTCCTTCAAGACTATGTCCAACGACTACCCTCATACATCCGAGATACCGGAGACTTTTTATCAAAAATCCAAAACTGTGAGTGGTACAATGACTATCTTTTAATTACGTTGGATGTTTCCTCATTGTACACATCTATAAACCACCAAGATGGTATGAGGGCACTGACTTATTATTTGGATCAAAGACCATCTGAGTTTTCACATCACAGTAGAATGCTCAAAGACATGGTTGAATTCTGTTTAAATAATAACATCTTTATCTTTCAGAATGTTTTATACCAGCAGTTACGAGGCGTAGCTATGGGGGCCAGCTTCTCCCCCAGCTATGCCTGTCTCCACATGGGATGGTGGGAGGAGCTGGTCCTACATAAAGAACATGAGAGAGCAGTCACCCATAACATCAAGGTTTGGCTGAGGTATATAGATTATCTTTTCATCATCTGGCAGGGGACCCGGCCAGAGGTGGAAAGATTCATCGAAAACCTCAACACAAACAATATCAATTTAGAGTTCACGGCCACCATAAGTAACCAAGAGGTTAACTTTCTTGATGTCCAGGTCTACATTAAGGAAGGCAAAATAGCCACCAGACTACATCGTTAAAAAACAGCTGGGTATGCTGTCCTACATGCCAGGAGCTCTCACCCACAACATCTAATACGAAGTATACCGTATGGTGAGATGCTCCGGTTAAGACGCATTTGCAGCAATGACGATGACCTACAGACAGCCCAACTAGCTAGCCAGAAAAGGTTTCTTGAAAGGGGCTATGCTAAAAGCATAATTTCAACTGCTATAAATAAAAGCAATGCCATAAAAAGAGAAACCTTACTAACATCTAAGTCTAGACCAAATGAAACAAGACCTAGCAGATCATCAACACAACAGGATAATTTGGATAATTCAGAAACTTTCCGATTTATCATTGGCTATAGCAAACAGGCGAGGGACATTAATAACATCATTAAGAAAAATTGGCCCCTTGTTTTGAGCGATCCGACAATAGGTCACTTGCTTCCCACTAGGGCAGCAATTACCTACAGCAAAGCACCATCAATGAGGGACGAGTTAGTCCACAATGATACTTGGAACTATACCAAATCCACCTGGTTATCCCAACGAAAGGGCTTTTTTAAGTGCCGGGTCTGTAAGGCATGCAATTATGGGGTTAACAAATCCTCATAGAAAACACCATTTAGTGATGACGAGAAACCCATCCACAGAAGCCTTACCTGCAAGTCAGAATTTGTGGTCTATGTGCTGGAGTGTCAGTGTGGCCTAAAATATGTTGGTAGTACTATACTACAGGGCCAAAAGAGGATACTCCAGCACATAAGGGCCATTAAGAACAATGACCAAACCTACCCAGTGGCACGTCATTTTAAGGATTCCCACAATGGGGATCCTAAGGATCTTACATACTTTTTAATTGACTCTGTGCCACTAAACAAACGTGGAGGCAATAGGGAAAAGGCCCTTAGAAAGTTGGAGACAAGATACATCTTGAAACTGGATAGTAAATATCCAGGGGGTCTTAACGGAACGGAGGATCTGTATAGTTGCCTCTGAAATCCGAAAACAATAATAGCTGATGGTAATTCAACACAGGCCATAACATGGCATTAACAAACCGCACAGAGCCCCCTCTTATAACCATCACAGCAAATGTTATAGGTTTTAGCTTTGTTGCACATAGGTGAATAGCACACAGCACATTACACTTTTTATCATTTTGCACATGCACTTTTTTCAAACAAGGCATTGGTATAGCAAATATTGCACTAAGGGCATTGACAAAACAACAATATAAATTTGGGTAACAAATGTTTAAATCTTACATTGATATTCAACAAATATGGATATTGCTTTTAAAGTTGGGCACCACTATGGTTCCTATTAAATGACTGTATGAAGCTTTAAAGTACATAAACCCATAGTGGTGACTTTAGGTATTTAAACCTGGATGTTTTTTGCACAAACCTTGCTGCTTTGATGTATTTATAATTTTTAAGATAAAGTCCTTTTTTTAAAGATTAACTTAAGAGCGTCATTTGATAAAGCCTTAACTATTCGATGTAAGATTTTAACAACAGTGGCTGCTTTTAAAATAAGGAACTTGCCAATGTACGAACACAATGAAAATGTATTGAAACTGTGATTACAATAATTGGAGTTGCCAAGTCAATATTTTATACTATCATCTTTGAAAAACATTGTCTTAATTGTGAGCAGTCACCTTTGTATTAATAACTTTTCTATGTCCATATACCATGCACGTTATTGGCACTTGTCACTTTAAGAAAAATGGTGAAAAACTGGTTTAAAAGCTAGCCATTACCTGTGAAACCCGTCATGTGATCAAGGGCCCACGGGCTCGAAACGCGTCATGGCTGCAGTTTGTAGTTGAGCTGCCAATAAACTATACTAAACTGCACAAAATTGTGGTCCGGGCTCCTGTTCTTGCCACGGCAATTGCATCATGAGAGGAGTTCCTGTTATATATATATATAAGTCACAGATGCTGCACTTCGTGGTTCCCAGCCTCCGGCGTCGGTGCCTGCAAACGGCGGCAGCAGCTGTGTAACATATAAGGATTTCCGTATTTTGTTGAATTGTCCAAAATAACGAGATGCGGCACACCAGAAGAAGCACAAATTTTATTGTGCACAAACCAAGAGCGACGCGTTTCGGCGTTAAGCCTTTGTCAAAGGCTTAACGCCGAAACGCGTCGCCTCTTGGTTTGTGCACAATAAAATTTGTGCTTCTTCTGGTGTGCCGCATCTCGTTATTTTGGACAATTCAACAAAATACGGAAATCCATATATATATATATATATATATATATATATATACTGAACTGCACAATGTGAAAACAGAAAGCATGGGATTAATCCTGGCTTCCCCACTTTACCACATTGTGTGATCCTCAGCAATTGTTTTCACTTTCCCTCCTTTATCTTTATTATCACATTTGTGAACACCTCAAAATATATTCGTTCAGGATGTGAGCTTTACAAATTCCTCTCCTGTGTTTGATTTAATAAATTATAATGTTCATGTATAATAGGAACCCAGGCCACAGAGAGGATGCAAATAACTTACTTAACTCTTAGTTCAATTTTGGCATTGTTGTCCGGGTGGGCGAAGAATTAATATTTTTCAATTAATGTTTGAAACTATCACTTTAAACAATAACATAATTTTCAACGCACTGATATAATCCGATTTACTAAGGAGAAACAGTTCTGCATGTTAATGAAATACACTTTTTGAGTTTTGAAGAGACTATAAAATGTTTACACCTTGTCTGCAAGATGTGTTTAAAATTGAAAGTGTTCTTTAAGTTAAGAGGTACAGAACACCCTAGTTACTTCCTTTCTTTCATTTAACCTTTAAATAAATGATTGCCTGTTTATTTAACATCTTATTAATGTTACTGCAGAGTCGGGGAAACAGCAGCCCAGGTCTGCTGTTGGCAAGGAGGCCGCATGTAAAGGTCAAGAGAACCCATGCTGCCCTGGGCATACTTTGAGTATCAGTTCATTAGAGGAATGCAAATCATGGAAAACTAATCTTAAGGAAAGACAATTTTAAGGAAATGCAAACAAATAGAAAATGTAAGTAAACATTTTAAAGGAAGGATAATTTTTGGGAAACATCCACAATTGCATATTGGCTGAAGATTTGGGGTAGTGAGTTTTTTTTCTGTTCAGAGACCGGGTGATGTTTTGGGTCGATGAGGGTTTTTTAGGATTCAGGGATGGGTGGTGAGGGTTATTTAGGGATCAGACAAGGGTGGAGTTTATGGTAGTGAGGGTTTTTTAGAGCTTACGGATGGGTGGCTTGTAGAAGTGCTGAGGTTTTTTTTAAGTTTTATGGATGGGTGGAGTTGGGCTGGTGAGTGTTTTTAAGGTTCAGTTATAGGTAGAGTTTTAGGGAGGTGAAGTGTTTTTAGTGTTAGGGGATGTGTGAAGTTTTGAGTAGTGTGGGTTTTAAGGGTTCAAGGGAGGGGGAGATTAGGGGTAGTGAGATGTTTTAGGAGTCATGAATGGGTGGTTTTCAAGGGTGGTAAGGTTCTTTTAGGGTTCAGGAATGAGTGGATTTTAGTTGTGGTGCAGAATTTTAAGGTATTATGGATAGGTGGGTTTAGGCATAGAAAGGGTTTTTTGGGGGTTCAGGAATGGGTGGAGTTTAGGGGAAGTGATGGGTTTTAGGTTAAGAGATGGGTAGAGTTTAAGAATAGAAAGGGTTTTTTAGGGTTCAGGAATGGGTGGAGTTTACGGGTGGTGAAGAGGGTTTTAGGTTAAGAGATGGGTACAGTTTAGGAATAGAAAGGGTTTTTAGGGTTCAGGGATGGGTTTAGTTTATGCATGGGAAGGTATTTTAATGGGGGCAGAGATTGATGGTGATTACGGGTGGTGAGGCTTCATCAAATTAAAAGCATCCAAAGTAATTGTTTGGCAATGTAAAATATATGTCCAAAATAATGTCCTCTGACACAAAGGATTGAAATACATACCTTTGACAACAATGTTTCTGAAAGTAAGACCTACACACCATTTCATTTACACCTTAAAAGTAAGTATGCAGATGCCAATTAAAAAAAAACCATTCTATTAATTGATTTCTATGAAATGGTAAATGCTATTTATTCTGTAAATGTCCATTAAACCATTTAGATGAAATGGTTTCTCAGTCATTGTATTCCATTAAATTGTTTTTCTATCAAATTGCATACAAATGGAACTACACAGCATGAGAATTGGTGCTTTTGAATCGGACTAATTTAAATGAAATGTCTAGAATAAAATCCCTCGTATTGACCATTTTGTACTTTGGACTATATTCAGTGTTTTCTTTTTCTTCTGGCTTGAGAATTCTCTTAATTTCACTACATGGCTGCCAAGGGGCTGATGGAGAAAGATGTTTTTGCAAAATAACGTTGCTCGATTAAGTCCACTCATAAGTGTGTTATTAACAAAAACCAAGTGACTAGTAGTGTGAAAATTAATAAAATGGGGTTTTAGAAAGTAGTGTGAAAAATGTGCAAGAGGGAAAGGGCACATTTGTTTGTTAAAAGGCCCATAATAATTTTATGTGCAGAAAGAGAAAATGTTTGAAAACATGAGGTTTCATGGATAAGCGAGAAGAGACAGTCTTTCATGTATATTAGAATTCACACAATTAGTATGATAAGTGCAAAATAATAGAAACGCATTCAGAAATGGTTTGTGTGAATGCTGTGTTTTTTTTCTGCTTAATAACCTGAGAGCATTCATCGTCATAGACAGTAATAGAAATAAGTATACATATTTGAGTCAAGTAGAATAATGAAAACTAAAGCAAATGATTTTTCTTATGCATTTTCTGAAACGTGTTTTATTTTCCTAGACAAAGATGACTTTATAATTTTCCAGAAGGCCTCAGAACACTGCAATAGTTATTTTACTTTCACTAATGTAGGCCTCTAAGTAATGTATTTTGTCCTTCACTGTTTCTAAATGGTTGATTTAATTGTTTAGCTGTGTAAAGCGTGTATCTACAGGACATCCTTTCCGTCCAGAGAAAATGTTTTAGCTTTTGAGGACTAACTGTATCGATAAATGTTTCAAGTGGATATGGAAGTATGCGCGATAGTCGGAAGAAGAATACAATGATTTCCTTGTTTGCCAAAGGACGATGACGACAGTCTGCACTAACAAAGAACTATAGAAATCTTAGCGAAATGGAGTGAGATGACCGATCACCTTACGACTATTGTCCAGTGAGAATCCTGAATGTTCGTGAAAATGAAACATAGAGAGGGATGGACTCTGTTATTTAGGGTATAATTACTAGTGTACGAAATGATGTTGTGGGAGTAGCCATTTCTCTTTGAGAGGAGAGCCTTGCTTCTGTTTTCTCTGCTCTACCCTGGCTGGCTGCTGTCTTTGCTATATCTGACTGAGGCTGTCCTGATACTTTGCACTTCATCCGCTGGTGATGTTGACTTAAGCTATACCTTTCCAGCCGGAGGGTTAGCTCTACTGACTATTTGGACACTGTGCATTAGTTTCCTAGGTTCGCATGAAATCTGAAATTGCATATTTATATTTGCAATGAAATTTCCCTTTAGTCTCTTCTTCTGTCCACTTATGCGCATTATTAAGATGTTGTCATAAACTGTATTTCTTTTCTTGTGAATTTACCTGTAATACAGAACTAATGAAGAATATTATGTTGTTCTTTATTGTATTCTTGTGATAGCCATTCATATTTTGAAATAATAGATAAGTGTCTTCATAAGTAATCCGAGTTTGTCAATTATTGATGGTTCATTGATAATCTGTTATACTGTGGTTACATTTGTTAGTTAGATATTTCCTTTGTCGTGGGTCCTCATCCATCTTATCATTGCCAAGTCCCTATTAGCTCTACTGAAAGGTTCATCAGAGTACCTGGTATTGTAAGTGTATTATTGAGTTCCTATGGGCCCGATCTCATGGTTAAGAAAAGATTCAGTATAATGAAATTAGTGGAAATTATAAATTGGTTATAAAATTTTACTGTTTCCTCTGCATCAGTTTTTGGTAGCAGAGGATGGTTAGTTTAGACTAATCATACTGGGTAATGATGAGGATGGGATTTGTAGGGATAAATGTTTGATTACATACCTTTATCTTTTTATGTTGTGGTCTGTCGTTGACCTTAATGGAAGTAACGGGTCCATCGTTGGCCTAAGATCCTGGGATAAGCCCAAGGGCAGTCTTAGTGTGGCATACACTAAGTGAAGTGCATTGTCTGCTGTTGATGCAGTACTGAGCAATGGTCGTATTGTCGGTATTGGACAGGGAATCTTGAAGGGCGAATAGTGGACATTTATTTGGGTACCTTCGGAAGGGGCATCTGAAGAAGTTCCGAAAGTTTTCACTTGAGTGAGGGTAATTCGAGATTTTGCTGGAAGCGAAAGGAAAATCTTCGAATATATGTTTCTATCGATTTACTTCTTTTTAGTGGAGCAGACAAGCTGGTTTTTGTGTAGTCTAATTTTGTCTTAAAAGTCTTAAAAATTGGTTGACGCTGATTTTGTAAAGGGAGGTCAGTTGCAGGAGTTATACTGATGTCACAAAAGTGCCGCGCTGGTATTGGTCAGTTGGTAAAAATCGTCACAGAAAGAGCCACGCTGGTATTGGTTGGTTGGTGTGAGTCGCGCTAGGATTGGACAGAGTGATCGAATTAGGTTGTTAGTGTAGAATCAAAATACGGAAGGAGATTTGCTTATAGTTTAGTGAATAAATAATCATGAAGTTACTAAAATTACTGAAGACTTTATTTAGTAAGGATGAGCTCATACCCATTAGAGAAGGAATTCCTGTAGCTCCTGAAGGAACGCCTGCTTCTTTTATGTCATTAGAAAGGGGTTCCCATACGTGTACTTGGTTATAAAATTGGATGAAATATACTGAGGAAGATGGTGTCTAAGCGTTCCCAGAGAAGGATACTTTTAATACTAGAATTTTAGAGACTTTAAGGAGACAAATGAATGATTTGATACCTAATCCTAGACCTATGCAGTATGAAGCGCTTGAGGAATGGGAACATGAGTCCTATAAAAGAGACAGAGATAGGAATCAGAGTAAATACAGGAATACCATGAGTAGATACTCTGAAGCGAAGTGGAATGCTCAAATGAAAATATGGAGAAGAGATGTAGCAACAGGAGCAGGAATGTATCCAGTTTTGGTAGCGGAGACCAAAGAAGGAGAAAAGTGTAAGGAGAAAAAGAATAATGTTGAGGAACAAAAATCTAATACAGAATTGGGTGAAGGTACAGATGAGATAGATGATGAATTTCTAAATGAATTATTAATGAACAGACCACCCCCATATCGGGAAGAACAGGACAGTTCTTCACCAAGTGCTCCATTAATTTAGAAAGCAGCCCCTCAGGAGGAAAATTCAGTGAGTACGAATCAGAACCAAAATCAAGTGAAAGAGGATTTGGTAAAAAGAATAACACAATTCAATTTGAACCCAGATGCTTCGTCAGTTCCAGTAACTATTGGTCCGATTGTTCCATTATACAATGATGGACAAGGCATTTCCCAAGTACACACTCTAACAGTACCTGATAGGAACATCGCTCCTACAGTTTACAGACAAATGAATGAAAATACAGGAGAAATAGAATCATTAATTAACATTTCGGAAAGATCAGTAGAAACCCCAAAACGAGGTATACAACTAGACCCAAGAAGATTGTTGCAAAGTGGAAAGGGAGTGACACCCACATCAGGAGGGACAAGAAGTGAATCAAGTGAGAATCCACAAAAATCATTATCCTTCACCAGAAGAATTAAATGAATGGATAAGGGAAATAGCGCCTGGATGTAGTGCACAGAATAATAAAAATACAAGTGTGGATGTGAGTAAATTAAAAGCAGATTTGGAAGAAATGATCTTTGGTACAATTAGCCCTGAAATATTGAGTAAATATCAGGATGAAGAATTATTATTTATGTGTAAAAATATTTCAATGAGAGCGAGAAACCTTCATGAAAAGTTTGCTGAAGTTGCACAAAGGTATGGAGTTGACATAGAGAAGTCTAAAGCTTTACAAAAGACCTACAGATTCGATTTCAGTGACTGAGATGTGGAGAGTTTGAATGTTTCAGGCAAACGTTTACAAATCAAGGAGTTAATCAGTACACTAAAACGATGGGGAGAGTTAGATCGTTGGAAAGGAATATGGGCTAAAAAGAAGGAAGAAACAGCAGTGAGTACAGTGGCTTTACCAATGTATCCAGTGAGGGAGACAGGTGCCGAAGCAGTTGATGCGACGATATATCCTATGAGAGAGGTACCAGGAGGTGGATACGTTCATGTTCCATGGTCAAGGCAGGATATATAATCATTTACAAATGATTTCCCAAGATTGAGAGAAAAACCAGTGGAATGGTACAAACAAGTAGAAAGGTTTGTGAAAGTCTCAAAAGTTCCGTGAAAGGACTTGGATAGTCTGTTTACCTTCAGTAGCCTAAACCCGGCTACTGAAGGTCAGACGCGGCACAGCAAGATACATAGGCACTGTAAATGAATGTATAGGCGTGCTATCTGTTTGTCTCTCATTTTTAAACTTTTAACTTGCGTCGTCCTCACTTTCCTATTTCTCACCATCTAGTCTCTGTCAAGCTGTACCCGTTCCACCACGGCTTGTGCCACTTCAACGGAGGGACTTGCCTCGCACATCATTCCCACTTCCACCGGAAGTGAGTGCCTAGTTGGTCAGCGTACTAGTTGCTGCCGCCTCTCCTCCCCCTCCCTCCCTTCATAAACCAGGACACAGTGCGGGTGCGCAGCGGACGTGCTCAGCGGCGCGCCAAACGTACGCCAAAGGCAAGCCCATCTGCACCTGGCCGCCGCCGGATGCCCTGCCCGTTCTTCCCGCTGTCTCCTTCCCCACTCGCACCCTCCTCTCTCCACCTGTCTATCCTCATTTCTGCCCACACCAATGGCTATTCAACGCTACTCGAGCAAAGAACTCAGAGCATTAAACATGGCCAGTCCCCCGGAGAGGCTCACGACACCCTCCCCGCTAGTATGTCCTCCCAAAGAAGAGGCAGGAAACGTTCTAATTGAACTGCTCCCCCACCTCAAACGATGCCCGATCAATTCCGCAGGCTGTAATTTGACTGACCAAACAATTAATGGGGTTATATTGTAACGCCCATTCAATTCCAAGACATTCTCTAGAAACATGGAGCCTGCTAGACTTCGAAAAACCTGACTTCCTCTTCGTCACCGAAACTTGGCTCCTTGAGTCTGCCCTTCCCGACATCGCAATTGCATTTCCCCCGGATTATCAGCTGATCAGACTTGACAGGAACAATAAGAGAGGAGGCGGCCTAGCAATTGCATTCAGGGCCCGTTCCAAGATTAGCATACTGGAAACCTTCCTCTCGGAATGGGGAGAACTCTGTATTTTTAGAATGGAGAACTCTACCAAGGGAACCTGGCGAGGTGCCTTAATCTACCGGCCTCCCTGTGCTAAAACTAATTTTACCAACCACCTGACGGAGACTATTGCACCTCATGTACTAGCGGCCGACAATTTTGTTCTAATAGGTGATTTCAATTCTCATGCCGAACTCTTATCTGACACCAATACCAGCCTATTGATTTCCAGTCTAAATACTCTGGGTCTTCGTCCATTGGTAACCGGTCCCACCCATTCAGCAGGTCATACCCTCGACCTCCTGTTTACCAGCACCCCTCATATTAAAGTGGAGCCCGACACCCCAGTTCTCTGGTCAGATCATCATCTATTAAAATTCTCTTTACTGTACGCCCCTACTCATAGCAACCCCTGCGGAGAACAGAAATGGAGCAGCCTTGGAAGAATGTCAGCTAAGCTACTTTCTCTCCCCATTTCAGCCCCTGATCAATACTAACACTGACAACATAAATTTTGCAGTTGAAACCTTTGAGAAGGCAATCACCCAGGCCCTTGATATTATCGCCCCCCTGACTAAAGTCAAACGCAATCATAAAATGTCTCCCTGGTTCACTGCAGCCTTAAAATCCGACAAACTGGCAAGTAGGAAAGCCGAACGAAAATGGAGGAATTCTAAAAGCACTGAGGACAGCCAGGCATATAAATCTATATAGAGACGTTACCTTGATAATATTATAAGAGGCAAAAAAACGACATAGGCGCCAGAATAAATAAGGCTGCCAATTCACACAAAGAACTTTACAAAATATTAAAGGAATTTACTAGTCCCTCATCCTGCCAGTCCGAACATCCTGCCTCACAGGGTTGGGTGGACACACTGTCCACTTTCTTTGAGGAAAAGATCAACACCATCCACAGCCTCTTTTCTAACCAGATATGTGAACATCAGCTCCACTTGTGCGATCATACATCCACTTCAATTCTTCTAAACGAATTCACACAAGAGGATGTCAGCACTGCCCTCTCTAAGGTCAGATCAGGCTCCCCCGCCGGCCCAGTCTCATCTCACATTCTGTCCATTGTTGGACCAGCTCTTCTCATAGGCCTTACTGACCTCTTCAATTTATCCTTATGTTATGCAACGGTTCCCACAAAATGGAAAGCAGCTATGGTCAAGCCTATCTTAAAAAAAGCCACCTCGGACCCCAAGGAGCCAAACAACTATCAGCCCATTTCTCTTCTCCCTGTTTTTGGGAAAGTCCTGGAGTCCCTAATCAATAGGCAACTCTCTAGAGAGTAACAAACTGTTGGACTCTTCCCAATCTGGGTTTTGGGCGGCTCACAGCATGGAAACTTCGCTGATAGAGGTAGTTTACAACATTAGGCTCGCTCTGGACATCGGACAGTCAGCCATGCTGGTCCTACTCAAACTATCGGCTGCCTTTGACACCATCTCCCACAGGACTCTAGTGAATCGTCTGTGGGAGTTGGGAGTCAGGGTACTGCCTTAAACTGGTTCAGGAGCTACCTAACTGACCGTTCTTTGACGGTACACATTGGTACCATTGTCACTCGCAGCCAAGGGATAGACAAGGGAGTTCCCCAGGGTTCCATTCTAAGTCCCATGCTCTTCAACTTATATGTGGCACCCTTAGCCAGAGTGATCAGATCGCATGGCTTTGACACCGTGTCGTACGCAGATGACAAGCAACTACTGATCACGCTCAGCCCAGATTTAACTGACACCAAACTCCGATTCAAGGAGTGCATGACCGACATTAATGTCTGGATGCAAACCAATCATCTGCAACTCAATGCCAGCAAGACGGATATCATTCTCTTTGGGAAAGTCCAAGCTCTATGGTCCAGCGACTGGTGGCCTCCCAATCTCGGCCCCTGTCCTTCTCCCAAACTGGTGGTCCGTAACCTTGGGGTGATGATCGATAACAACTTGTCCATGAAAGACCATGTTAATCATTTGACGGGCATCTGCTATAGACTAATGCGAAGTCTTCGCAAGATCTTCCAGTGGATCCCAGTTGCATCCAGGATGCCGCTGGTCCAAGGCCTAATCATCAGTCGCAAAAACAACAGTTGATGGACAGAATGCAGAACAATGTCATACATTCACCCCAGTACAGAGATCTGGGCCTAAATCCATCGTTTTTGCTCACCATGCCATTCCAGTTTGAACACAGCCATATGCAAATCAGTCTTGACCCTGTGCCTCATGGGAACAGTCCAGCCCGAACTGCCAAGCCAGGTCCTCCCTGGACTGGAAACAAGCATCCTAGGACCGGTTTCGGGGTTTCACCCCTCTTCAGCCAGGATAGCTTGATTCCAGTGGCATGGAGAGCACGGGACCCACGTCTGGGCATACCCGTCCCACTCGGGGTGACAATTGCAAAAACAACAGTTGATGGACAGAATGCAGAACAATGTCATACATTCACCCAAGTACAGAGATCTGGGCCTAAATCCATCGTTTTTTTGCTCACCATGCCATTCCAGTTTGAACACAGCCATATGCAAATCAGTCTTGACCCTGTGCCTCATGGGAACAGTCCAGCCCGAACTGTCAAGCCAGGTCCTCCCTGGACTGGAGACAAGCATCCTAGGACCGGTTTCGGGGTTTCACCCTCTTCAGCCAGGATAGCTTGATTCCAGTGGCATGGAGAGCACGGGACCCACGTCTGGGCATACCCGTCCCACTCGGGGTGACAATTGCAAAAACAACAGTTGATGGACAGAATGCAGAACAATGTCATACATTCACCCCAGTACAGAGATCTGGGCCTAAATCCATCGTTTTTTGCTCACCATGCCATTCCAGTTTGAACACAGCCATATGCAAATCAGTCTTGACCCTGTGCCTCATGGGAACAGTCCAGCCCGAACTGCCAAGCCAGGTCCTCCCTGGACTGGAAACAAGCATCCTAGGACCGGTTTCGGGGTTTCACCCCTCTTCAGCCAGGATAGCTTGATTCCAGTGGCATGGAGAGCACGGGACCCACGTCTGGGCATACCCGTCCCACTCGGGGTGACAATTGCAAAAACAACAGTTGATGGACAGAATGCAGAACAATGTCATACATTCACCCCAGTACAGAGATCTGGGCCTAAATCCATTGTTTTTTTGCTCACGATGCCATTCCAGTTTGAACACAGCCATATGCAAATCAGTCTTGACCCTGTGCCTCATGGGAACAGTCCAGCCCGAACTGCCAAGCCAGGTCCTCCCTGGACTGGAAACAAGCATCCTAGGACCGGTTTCGGGGTTTCACCCCTCTTCAGCCAGGATAGCTTGATTCCAGTGGCATGGAGAGCACGGGACCCACGTCTGGGCATACCCGTCCCACTCGGGGTGACAATTGCAAAAACAACAGTTGATGGACAGAATGCAGAACAATGTCATACATTCACCCCAGTACAGAGATCTGGGCCTAAATCCATCGTTTTTTGCTCACCATGCCATTCCAGTTTGAACACAGCCATATGCAAATCAGTCTTGACCCTGTGCCTCATGGGAACAGTCCAGCCCGAACTGCCAAGCCAGGTCCTCCCTGGACTGGAAACAAGCATCCTAGGACCGGTTTCGGGGTTTCACCCCTCTTCAGCCAGGATCCAAAACGAGAGAAGCTAATCATCAGTCGACCTGATTACGGAAACGCCCTGATGGCTTCCATCAATGAGGAGCTTCTTACCAAACTTCAAGTGCTTCAAAACACAGCCACCAGACTTGTATTAAATCTACCTTCATGGTCCCCATCGGCACCAAGTCTGAGAGCTCTCCACTGGCTTCCCATCAGGAAACGCATCCATTTTAAGATCAACTGTCTGGTTCACAATACCATTTTTGGGAATGGGCCATGCTATCTTGCCAAAAAAGTCATCTGGTATCAACCTACCAGAACCCTTAGGTCCTCAACCAAATATCTTCTCACCCCCTTTAAGATTCACACCGCCAGGAATGGAGGCAGATCCTTCTCATACCTTGCCCCTACTCTGTGGAACTCGCTCCCACTGCATCTACGTATGGAAACCGACCACAGAAAGTTTAGGAGAAATCTAAAAACCTGGCTGTTCTGATCTTTCTTCTTCATGCCGGCTTCCTCTTTCCTGCCCTAGAGTTTTGGCCAGCGCTTTGAGACCCACGGGGGATATGTGCGCTTAATAAAACCTTATGACTATGACTGTTTGGCATTGTAGTTCACGCTGAATTGTGGGTTGAGTGTAAAATTGCTGTAGATTGGCCAAAGGAAGAATACCCAAGAGATGCAGAAACAGGAGCATCATCTGATGAGGTTATGAAAAAATATAATCAGGTCATTTAACTATTTGAAACATAAAGAAACAGACTGGATAAGAATAGACAGAACTACTCAAGACTTGAAAGAAACAGTGCATACTTATTATGAAAGGCTCTTACAGGTGTTCAAGCAATACAGTGGTATTGAGAATATAACTGATAAAGATATGGGACATTTCGTATATAGGTTTGTGTATGGATTAAGATCAGAAATCAGTGTCATGATTCAGCAGCATTTGATTTGTTGGCAAAGCAAGTCAATTGATGAAATTCTACGTTATGCGAAGTATTGTAGTGATGATATTGACACAAGACATAAAAAGTTAAAAGAGAAGCTGACGTTGGCTCAAATGAAAGCAGAAAAGAAAGGAGGATTTACAGAACTTGTGGAGGGTTATCAGGGAGTTGGTCAGACTACTACTGGTATGAGAAGTGTAACATCGAATGGAAATACTACACAAGGGAGAGGCAGAGGTAATAGAGATGATATGAGAAAGAAATCGCATTGTCAAGCGTGCGGCAAGTTGGGGCATTGGAAGCGCAAGTGTAGAAGTCCATTGGCAAATAATGAGATGAATCGGGTACAAATGAATCAACAGAACCAGAATCAGCAAATGTCAGCTGGAAGCGGACAGGGTGACACTACTCGTGGACTGAATTGCTTATACTGATGACTTACAGACCGCAGTAATATTATATATGCAGAACTGCTTTTGTGCCACAAGATTGATCTGAATATTCTGATGTCACTTAAGCCTTGAGAAAGCCCTGGCCTGATTGACACTGTAGGGCGAAACACGTGTCGGCTGTTCAAGATCTTTTTTGTACTTCACTTTACAAAGAAAAACGGATCTATGAAAATACAAAAAAAATACATAAATAAAGGAATACATTGGAAACTACCATGTGGTATTGAGAACGATATCTGTGAATGAAGGAACATTGTGAAATGGAGGAGGAGGCAGTCTCATATCCACGTAATGCTTAGAAACTGAGGTATAAAAGGTTCAATACATCGAGAATAGCCTCCCCAACAGTGGATCTAAGGCAATTACGTCCAGGAAGAGAACCGTTGAACCTTACTCTGAAACCTAAAAGGGTATGCAAGGTGTACCTCAGGCTCTGATACCTCAAGCTACCATGCCAAATCAAAATATGAATGGTCAAATACAGAAATACAATGCTAATATGGGTTTCCATACAGATGATCAAGCAAATTCAAATGTACAGGTGGTCTCACAATACATGATGCAGCGGCAGGAGAATGATTCAGATACATCTCAATTACGGTGCCAGAGGGGGGAGGAGGAGTGTGTGCTTGGCGCATCCTTAGCGGTAGATCAGTGTGGTCCTTATGTGGATGGCGAGGTTGACGGAAATACAATTCCATTCCTCGTAGATACTGGTGCTACCCGTTCCACTGTGAGAACTGTGGAAATTCCCAACCTACCCCTCTCGGAAGAAAGTATCCAAGTTGTAGGACTTTCAAATAAATTAAGACCCCAGTAACAAAGCTAATGAAAGTGCAAATTGAAGGATTCCAAGATTTACACCGATTTGTGGTGTGTGACACAAGTCCAGTTAACCTGTTGGGAAGGGACTTTTTGTGCAAGATGAACTTCTCCATGTATTGTACACCAGATGGGATAGCATTTCATACACAAGATGATGACGTGGTTTTTAAAATGGCAAGGCAGCGAACAGAAGTGAATGATTTGAGTCCTTTATTTACAGCAGAGTATTTGCCTATTGAGCTGAGAGATAGTGTTGACGGATGTGTGGGATTTTTCAGAGAAAGACATCGGATTGATGAAAGGAGTAGCTCCTATTCCGATTACAGTCAAACAAAATGCAGAATATCCAAGAACACCACCCTACAAAATGAGTCCTGAGACGATTGCAGGAGTAACACCCGTGATTGAAATGTTGATCAAACAAGGTATATTGAAAGAAATACTAGGGTGACCATGTAATTTGCCTATAATGGGAATTCGCAAACCTAACAGTAAGTACAGAATAGTTCAGGATTTGCGAAAAATAAATCAGATAGTGATACCTTGTTGTCCAATAGTGCCAAATCCAGCAGTGATTCTGTATCAAATTCCTTGCGAAGCAGAATGGTTCACAGTGATTGATTTGTGGCAAGCATTTTTCTCGATACCCTTGCATCTGGATACCCAATATTTATTTGCGTTCCGGTTCGGAAACCATGTCTTGGCATGGTGCCGAGTTCCTCAAGGGTAGACAGAAAGCCCCTCAATCTTCATTCAGATATTGAAGAAGTGTTTGGAGTCACTGGTAATGCCTAATTACTCAGTCCTGGTGCAGTATATCGATGATCTGTTGGTTGCATCCAAAACGAGAGAAGCTTGTGTGACAGATACAATTGCTCTACTGAACCATTTGGCAGTTGGTGGGCATAAAGTATCACCATCAAAATTACAATTTTCCCAAAAAGAAGTTCTTTACCTAGGTCACAAAATTGAGAAAGGAATCTGGAAAGTGTCCCAAGATCTGATAAATGCAATTTTGCAAATGAATCCTCCAAAAACTCAGAAAGAAATTCAAATATTTTTGGGCATGGTTGGATATTGCAGACAGTGGATCAATAGTTTTTCCTTAATAGCCAAGCCATCACAAAGACTGACGCATAAAGACGTGTCAGATCCTATATATTTGGATGATGAATGCATGAAAGCATTTGTTGTGTTGAGATACAGCTTATGTCGAGCACCAGTTTATAGTTTGGCAGTTTTCTGCTATCAGCGCTGGAACGCCCCTTTGCTGGGGCAGCTGTGCACTCTATAAAACGGCATAACATAACATAACCAGCATTGGGAATGCCAGATTTTAACAAAGATTTTGCGCTGTTCTGTTGTGAACGTGACGGATGTGCACTTTTGGTTCTAACACAAATGCATGGAAAAGCACGCCGTCCAGAGGCATATATTTCTGCCACTTTGGATCCCGTGGCTGCAGCTTTACCAGGTTGCTTGAAAGCAGTTGCTGCTACTTGTATGAGTTTGGAGCAAAGTGAAACAATTGTGAAGGGACACCCATTGAAAGTGTATGTGCCACATTCAGTTGAGATTTTGTTGACACAAACTCGCACACAGCATCTTACAAGCAGTCGGTTAACAAAATATGAAAGAGTGATTTTGGGAGCTGAAAATGTGACAGTGTCCAGATGCACAAATCTGAACCCAACTACATTGTTGCCAAATCCGAGCTGTGAAGTGGTGGTGGATGAGGCAGATCATGATTGTTTGGGTGTGACTGAACTGTGCACAAAGCTGAGAGCTGATATCCAGGATACTCCTTTGCCTGAATCAGATTCTGTAATGCTTGTAGATGGATCTTGCTTGAGAGATCAAGAGGGTACCTTGCGAGCTGCATATGCGATCTGTACAGTGACAAATGTCATTGAAGCATCATGGTTAAAAGGAGTAAGTTCAGCACAAGTGGCTGAGCTGATTGCACTAACAAGGGCATGTTGTCTTGGGAAGCACATGAGAATAACCATATTTACAGATAGTCAATATGGTTTCGGAGTTGTGCATGATTTTGGGCAGCTGTGGTCCCAGCGTGGATTCTTGACCGCTTCGGGCTCACCAATACGAAACGGAGAGTGCGTGAAAGATCTCTTGATGGCACTACAATTGCCCAAACAAATTGGGGTTGTGAAATGTTCAGCACACAAATCTGGCTGTGACTACATCACTGTTGGCAATAGATATGCTGACGAAATTGCACGTTATTGTGCGCTAAATCCAATTTCAATCAATAAGGAACATTTGAAAGAACAATCTGATCAAACAGAATGCAGGCTGATGTTTTCATCTGTTGAAACATGGGAATAAATTAGAGAACTACAAGATGCAGTTAGAGCTGATGAAAAAAGAAAAGTTGGATCAAAGCAGGGTGTACACGCAGGGCAGATGATGAGGTGTGGATATACACTGATGGAAGACCAATATTACCAGATAGTTTGTTGTCTCAAATGGCCAGATTTTACCATGGTCCTACACATGTAGGTAGAGATGCCATGATTAGACTGTTTAAACAAAATTGGTTTAACCCAAAATTTAGAGTCATTGCAGAAAGTCTTTGTCAAAGGCGTGTAACTTCTCAGCAGCAAAATGCAGGGAGGAAAACAGTTGTCAGTATGGGTCGAATTGGAAAGGCAGCAGGTCCATTTACACGCATACAAGCAGATTTTATAGAAATGCCTCCTTGCCATGGACTAAAATATCTGTTGGTGATTGTTTGTCTGTTTTCTCGTTGGGTGGAAGCTCATCCAACAAGACGAAATGACGGCTTAACTGTTGCTAAACTGCTTCTTAGAGAGAGAATTCCGAGGTTCGGATTTCCAGTCTCATTGGAATCTGATAGAGGAACTCATTTCAATAATGAGATAATTCAAATGATTTGTTTAGCATTACAAATTGAACAAAAATTACATTGTGCTTATCGACCAGAAGCATCAGGTGTGGTTGAGCAGGTAAACGGCACAATAAAATCTAGACTTGGTAAGGTTTGTGCATCTACCACACTAAAATGGCCTGATGCATTACCATTGGTCTTGATGAGTCTGAGAAGTATCCCTGACAGAAGAACTGGACTGTCACCCCATGAAATTGTTATGGGAAGGGCTATGAGACAGCCAACAGTCCCAGCAAATCAACTGATGATTTAGTGCTCGATTATTGCAAATTATTGGCTGATGTGGTGCGTTCTGTGTCTCATCAGGGTGGAGAAGGTGCAATTACAACATAGCAAGAAAAAGCGTACAATTTGAGCCCTGGAGAGTGGGTTCTCATCAAGAAACACGTAAGAAAATCGTGTTTGGAACCTCGGTGGCATGGGCCATATCAAGTGATTCTTGTGACAACAACAGCAGTTAAGTGTGGAGGCTTGCACATTGGATACATGCTAGCCACACACGTCGAGTCCCATGTCCACATGAGAGCACAGAGTCAGTTGAAGGTGAACAAAGAAAAAAGAAAAAAACCTGAACAGACTGAGAATCAAGTAAAGTGGGCGCAAGATACTGGGTCTCGTGACACTGTTATTGTTGATGCTGAAAAGAGTTGATCCCAGAGAGAAACGAAGAAGGGTAATCCGCTAAAAGAAGTCTTGAATAAAGTTGTGCATCAAATGAAATTGACAGTGTTTCCGGAAAGAGAGCAAGAAAAGGTCTAGAGGAGTTAAAAGAGTAAAATACACTTTGAATGAAAAGGTTCCAGGAACAATTATTGAAATATCGAGCCAATCAGAACAAAGCGATACTGAAGAAGAAAATACAGTAAGCGGAACAAAAAGAGCAAGACTTCCAAACAAGAAATGTACAGAACCTGAATGGACATATTTGGCTGCTGCAACAGATGTTTGGGAAAACATCCAGTTAAGTTCCAGGGATTCCTGTGAGCCACCCTAAATGAACTGTGAAAAAGGGTGCAGAGAAAAAAAAAGGGAGGAGACTTGAAAATAAATCGAATCGTGACCTGAGACCAGTGGCTTGAAACGTGTGGGACACACAAATCTTATCAAACGAAATTTGCATTAGCTTAAATTTTCATTAGTTTAGATTTTTGTTTTTTTTACTAGTTTAGCAAAATGTCAGAAGGGGTGACCTATCACCACCTTCCATTAACATATGGAATCTCCTGTAGTGTACTAACCAGCTTATTCTATGGAAAGGAGCAATTTTAGTACTTTTACTCTAACTACGATTTAGTATTTTCAGAAGTTCCTATTAAAAAGAACATGAATATAGTGAGTAGCGCAAAGAATGCAGAATACATAGGGGAATTTTTCCATGCTACTAAACCAATAGATACTGTATATGCGCATTGAAATAATTTGACCTGTAGCTTACATAGCATGGAGATAGAATTCATAAATGCTGTAGAGGATAGACGACAACCTTTTAAGAAAAAGGCTGCAGAGCAAAAGACTAATATACCTCCTTGGGCTCACAGGGAGGGGATTTATAAGAAAGGTGAAACATATGCTGCAATGACTCTAGATGGGCATCACAAAGGGAAGCTTTGCTTATTAAGACAAAAGACTGAATATAACAATTATTTCATTGGTGCCAGTGAATGTGAACATACCTTCTTAATCTCGGGGGGTTGGGGACTAAAAGGTGGTACTGATCCTGTTTATCCAGGAGTTTATTATGTGTGTGGTAAAAATGCCTACTATAGGTTGCCACAACATTGGTATTGATGTTGTTATATGGGAATTGTCTTTCCAAAAATGTATCATGTGAATGAGAATCATGGAATGAATAAAAAGAACTAACACGGAATAAAAGGGGAATTAGTGCTGCTGAGATTGTGGGTGACATTTTTGGTGCAATGATACCTTCAGTGGGAGTAATTTTGAATTCACATAAAATTAGGAAATTGTCTACAGTGGTTGATCGTTTATCAACGGATACTGCTGGTGGGTTTTTGATGATTGACACCGAGATGGTGGGCATGAGATCCATGGTTTTGCTAAATTGGCTTGCCTTAGATGTATTATTGGCAAAAGAGGGCAGAGTCTGTAGTATGCTGAAACTTCAATTTTGCACTTATATCCCTGACAAAAATAGAGATCTAGAGGGATATATCAGTAACATTACGCATTTGCATAATGATTTAGCTGATCTGAAGGTTGATGGTGCCTGGGAGAAACTTGGTAAGGGTTTTTCTTCAATAGGTAATTGGCTATCAACACTAAGTAACCGCTTGCTAGGGAAAGTTCTAACACCAGTAATTGCTATTGCTGCAGGAATACTAATAGTAATCATGATATATGTGTCGCAAATGCAAAACAATAGAGACAAAACGAAGAGCGAGAAAAAGGAAAAGAGAAGAAATAGAAATGGAAGATAGAAGAGGAGCTTATTATGAAGTAATGAGAGATGTAGAAGGTGTTAGGTTGAAACAGATGAGAAGTACCGCGTTCTGAAACAAATCCGATTGTAATCAGATTTTAGTTATATGATGGCTTAAGTCGCCATCAAATGGGGGATTGATGGAGCAAGATTCTTTTGCAAAATAATGTTGCACGATTAAGTCCACTCATAAGTGTGTTATTACAAAAACCAAGTGACTAATAGTGTGAAAATTAATAAAACGGGGTTTTGGAAAGTAGTGTGAAAAATGTGCAAGAGGGAAAGGGCACATTTGTTAGTTAAAAGGCCCATAATAATTTTATGTGCCGAAAGAGAAAATGTTTGAAAACATGAGGTTTCCATGTATAAGCGAGAAGAGACCGTCTTTCATGTATATTAGAATTTACACGATTAGTATGAAAAGTGCAAAATAATAGAAACACATTCAGAAATGGTTTGCGTGAATGCTGTGTTTTTACTCTGCTTAATAACCTGAGAGCATTAATCGCCATAGACAGTAATAGAAATAAGTATACATATTTGAGTCAAGTAGAATAATGATAACTAAAGCAATTATTTTTTCTTATGCATTTTCTTTGTGAACATTTAGCCGAAACGTGTTTTATTTTCCTAGACAAAGATGACTTTGCAATTTTCCAGAAGGCCTCAGAACGCTGCTAGAGTTATCTTCCTTTCACTAATGTAGGCCTCTAAAGAATGTATTTTGTCCTTCACTTTTTGTAAATGGTTGATTTAATTGTTTAGTTGTGTAGAGCATATATCTACAGGACATCCTTTCCGTCTGGAGAAAATGTTTTAGCTTTTGAGGACTAATTGTATCGATAAATGTTTCAAGTGGATATGGAAGTATGTGCGAGCGTCGGAAGAAGAATACAATGACTTCCTCCTTTGCCGAAGGACGATGACGACAGTCTGCACTAACAAAGAACTATAGAAATCTTAGCGAAATGCAGTGAGATGACCGATCACCTTACGACTATTGTCCAATGAAATTCTGAATGTTCGTGAAAATGAAACATAGAGAGGGATGGACTCTGTCATTTAGGGTATAATTACTAGTGTACGAAATTATGTTGTGGGAGTAGCTGTTTCTCTATGAGAGGAGAGCCTTGCTGCTGTTTTCTCCGCGCTACCCTGGCTGGCTGCTGTCTTTGCTATATCTGACTGAGGCTCTCCTGAAACTTTGCACTTCATCGGCTTGTGATGTTACCTTAAGCTATACCTTTCCGGCCGGAGGGTTAGCTCTACTGACTGTTTGCACACTGTGCATTAGTTTCCTAGATTCGTATAAAATCTGAAATTGCATATTTATATTTGCAATGAAATTTCCCTTTTGTCTCTTCTTCTGTCCACTCATGACCATTATTGAGATGTTGTCATAAACTGTATTTCTTTTCTTGTGAATTTGCCTGTAATACAGAACTAATGAAGAATATTATGTTGTTCTTTATTGTATTCTTGTGATGGCCATTCATATTTCGAAATAATAGATAAAAGTGACTTGATAAGTAATCCGAGTTTGTCAATTATTGATGGTTCATTGATAATCTGTTATACTGTGGTTAAGTTTGTTAGTTAGATATGTCCTTTGTCGTGGGCCGTCATGAAGGGAATATCATCCGTCTTATCATTGCCAAGACCCTATTAGCTCTACTAAAAGGTTCATCAGATTGTAAGTGTATTATTGAGTTCCTATGGGCCCGATCTCATGGTTATGAAAAGATTCAGTATAATGAAATTAGTGGTAATTATAAATTGGTTATAAAATTTTACTGTTTCCGCTGCATCAGGGCCCATGGCATGTATGATACCTGGTCTAAGCCAACAGTACAGTTGCTTTCTGGGAACTGTAGTTTTGGTTTTTAGCATTGTAATTATTGACTCAAAAATCTCAGCTTACAAAGTCATCTTGTCTAAAACTGAGGAAATACAAGACATGGGGCCCCTTGGCAGCAACACAGCTACAAGGAATAATATGTTAATGGAATAACGTAACTGCATCCTGACCCTATGTCAAGAGAGAGACTTTCTGACTGTCTTGACATTCGTTATAGCAACAATTTGTGCCCGATTACAAGTATTCTAATAATTATCACATCAGATAACAATCTGGCACCAAGGTGTTCGGAATTTATTGGATGTGGTAATTATCACCTATTTTGACCATTTGGGGAATAACAAACAGATTGCCTGTACCCTTGTTAACCCCTTCACTTCTAGGCCTCCCCCCCCATGCTAAGCCTTTTTTGAGCTATTTGGGGTAATTCGTGCTTAGGCCCCTGTAACTTTTTGTCCACATAAAGTATTCACGCCAAATTTGTGTCCTTTTCTTCCAACATCATGGGGATTCTAAAGGTACCCAGGGTTTGTGGAATTTGTTTTTTAAATGGGTAAAAAATGCTGCAAAAGAAAGCATCTGGTTTTTCCCTGCAAATGGTATCAACAAAGGGTTTGTGGTGCTGAAATCACCATCTTCCCAGATTTCAGGGACAGGCAGACTTTTGTCAGAAAACCAAAATTTATTACACAGTTGTGGCATTTTACTGGGACATTTGTGCTTCCAGTTAGTGGTAGAAATGGGTGTGAGAGCAATAATGGATCCCGGAAAGCTATACATTTTGGAAAGGAGGACAAAATTCTTAATTCAGCAAGGGGTCATTTATGGAGATACTTCAAGTTTTTTTTAATAGAAAGTAACAGTTGGCATTAAGAAAAATTGAAAATGAGTTGAGAAAAACAGCCATTTGTGCCAACATTTTAACCTGTAACTTCTTCTAAGTATGACAGATGTTTAAAAACAATATGCCGTTACATCCGCTGGACCCTCCTGGTTGTAAGGATATATAGGACTTGTAGGTTCACTGAGAACCCGAGGTACCCAGAGCCAATAACTGAGCAGCGTCTTGCGATGGTTTTTCATTGTGTACCGGGTATATAGCAATTAATTTGGTAAAATATAAAGAGTGAAAAATAGGTATCAAAGACACCTATGTATTTACGAAATGGGATCAAAATATAAAGTTTTGAAACTGTAGCTATTTGGACATCTCCGAAATTGTGGGTACCCATACTAGCATGTGAATTATAGGACATTTTTCAAAGTGACTTCTTTTTTACACATTGTCTTACATTTGGAAGGCAGAAATGTATCAAAAGTCAATAGGTATTAAGAGTTGCTCTAAAGTTTTGTGTTCCCCTTAGTCTCCCGATAAAAATGGTACCTCACTTGTGTGGGTAGGCCTAGTGCCCGCGACCGGAAACGGCCCAAAACGCAATGTGGACACACCACATTTTTACAGTGAAAACAGACCCTTTTTTTTGCAAATTGCCTAGCTGTGGATTTTGAACCCTAGCTGTGCCGGCACCTAAGGAAACCTAGCAAACCTATACATTTTTGAAAACTAGATACCCAGAGGAATCCAGGATGGGGTGACTTGCGTGGCTCTCACCAAGTTCTGTTACCTAGAAACCCATGCAAACCTCAAACTTTGTTAAAAAACACATTTTCCCCACATTTCTGTGATGGAAAGTTCTGGAATCTGCGTGGATCCACAAAATTCTACCCACCCCGAATTCCCCAAAGTCCTCCAGGTATCATTTTACTCAGGAAAACAAGGGGAACGCTTGGTGGTAGGACATTTGTCCCGGCACGGTGATCCCACACAAAAATGTGTGGGAAAAGTGATTTTTTTTTTCCAGCTAAATTTGAGGTTTGCAGGGGATTCTGAGTAGGAGAATTTGGGGGATCCACGCAAGCCATACCTCACTGGACTCCCCAGGGTGTCTAGTTTTCAGAAATGTGTGGGTTTGGTAGGTTTCCCTAGATGGCCGCCGAGCTTGGGGCCAAAAACCCAGGTGTCCCCCCTTGCAAAACCAGGTCGTTTTGTGATAGGTAAATTTGATGTCTCCACAGTACGTTTTGTGCCCTTGCCTATCGCGGGCACTTGGCCCACCCACACGAGTGAGGTACCATTTTTATTGAGAGACCTGGGGGAACGCTGGGTGTTAGGAAATTCTTGTCAGCCCGGTGATCCCACAACTTTCCCACACAGAAATTTGAGAAAATTGTGATTTTCTTTTTTTAGCTAAAATTGAGGTATGCAGGGGATTCTGGGTAGGAAAACTTTTGGGGGGTCCATGCAAGTCATACCTCCCTGGACTCCCCCGGGTGTCTATGTTTCAGAAATGTGTGGGTTTGATAGGTTTCCTTAGAGGGCTACCGACCCCGGGACCAAAAACGCAGATGCCACCTATCTATCGGAAAGTGACCTGGTTTTGCAAGGGGGGCACCTGCGTTTTTGGTCCTGGGCTCGGAGGCCATCTATGGAAACTTACCAAATGCACACATTTCTGAAAACTAGACACCTGGGAGAGTCCAGGGAGGTGTGACATGCGTGGATCCCCTAATGTTGTCCTACCTAGAATCCGCTGCAAACCTCAAATTTAGATGAAAAAAATCGAACTTTTCTCACATTTCTGTGTGGGAAAGTTGTGGGATCACCAGGCTAACACAAATTTCCTACCACCCAGCGTTCCCCCAGGTCTCCTGATAAAAATGGTACCTCACTTGTGTGGGTGGGCCAAGTACCCGTGGCAGGGAAGGGCCCAAAACATATTTTGGAGACATCAAAAAATTATCTATCACACAATTAACTGGTTTTGCAAGGGGGCCACCTGCGTTTTTGGTCCCGGGCTAAACGGCCATCTAGGAAAACATACCAAACCCCGACAATTCTGAAAACTAGACACCTTGGGGAGTTTAAGGAGGTGTGGCTTGCGTGGATCCCCCAATGTTTTTTGACCGAGAATCCCCTGCAAACCTCAAATTTAGCAAAACAAATCACATTTTCCTCACGTTTCTGGCTGGAATCACTGCACTGGCACAAATGTCCTACCACTCAGTGTTCCCCTTAGTCTCCCGAGTAAAATGATACCTCACTTGTGTGACTGGGAAAGGCCAAAAACATAGGGATTGAGGGTATAGCACTGCAAACTCTAAGCTCTATATTTCCTTTTAAATCCGTTTTTAGGTGATTCTGCATTGGACACCCACACACGTGAGGTATCATTTTTATCGGGAGACCATGAGGAACGCTGGGTAGTAGGAAATTTTTGCCGGCGCACTGATCCCGCACAAAAATATAAGGAAAATGTGTTGAGGTTTGCAGGGGATTCTGGGTAGGAAAACGTTGGGGGAACCATGCAAGCCACACATTCCTGGACTCCCCCGGGTGTCTAGTTTTCAGAAATGTCTGGGATTGGTAGGTTTCCCTAGATTGCCGCCGAACCCAGGATCAAAAGCACAGGTGACTCCCTTGCAAAACAAGGTCTTTTTGTAATCAATAGTTTTGAAGTCTCCACAGTACATTTTGGGCCGTTTCATGTCACGGGCACTAGGTCTACCCACACAAGTGAGGTACCATTGTTATTGGGAGACTTTGGTGAATGCTGGGTGGGTGGAAGTTTGTGCCTCCTTGCAGATTCCAGGACTTTCCATCACAGAAATGTGAGGAAAATGTTTTTTTTTTTTTACAATGGTTGAGGTTTGCAAGGTATTCAGGGTAACAGAACCTGGTGAGAGCCACACAAGTCATCACATACTGGATTCCCCTAGGTGTCTAGTTTTCGAAAATGTATAGATTTGCTAGGTTTCCTTAGGTGCCGCCAGAGCTAGGGTCCAAAATCCACAGCTAGGCACATTGCAAAAAAGAGTCCGTTTTCACTGGAATAATGTGATGTGTTCACGTTGAGTTTTGGGCCATTTCCTGTCGCGGGTAGTAGGCCTGCCCACACAAGTGAGGTACCATTTTTATCGGAAGTCTTTGGGGAACACTGGGTGGGTGTAAGTTTGTGGATCCATGCAGAATACGGAACTTTCCATCACAGAAATGTGAGGAAAAGGTCTTTATTTACAAAGTTTGAGGTTTGCAAGGGATTCTGGGTAACAGAACCTAGTGAGAGCCACACAAGTCACCACATCCTGGATTCCCCTGAGTGTCTAGTTTTCAAAAATGTATAGGTTTGCTAGATTTCCTTAGGTGCCGGTTGAGCTAGGGACCAAAATCTGCAGCTAGTCACATTGCCAAAAAAGGGTCAGCATTGACTGGAAAGATGTGATGTGTCCACGTTGCCTTTTGGGCCGTTTCCTGTTGCTGGCACTAGGCCTACCCACACAAGTGCGGTACCATTTTTATTGGGAGTCTTGGGGGAATACTTGGTTGGTGGAAGTTTGTTGCTCCCCTTAGATTTTAGAACTTTCCATCACAGAAATGTGAGGAAAATGTTTGTTTTTTTAACTAAGTTTGAGATTTGCATGGGATTCTGGGTAACAGAACCTGGTGAGAGGCACACAAGTCACCCCATCCTGTATTCCCCTTGGTGTCTAGTTTAAAAAAATGTACAGGTTTGCTACGTTTCCCTAGGTACCGGCTGCGCTAGGACCCAAAACAGTTCTCACTCCTGTGCGGGGTGCCTCAGGGCTCTGCCCTCAGCCCCACGCTGTTCAATTTGTATGTCTCCCCTCTGGCCAAGATCATCAGGCAATGTGGGTTCTCAGTGGTCTCGTACGCTGATGACACCCAATTGGTGGTGTCAGTTTCCAGCAATATGGAAGAGACTGCAGATCGTTTCAATCTTTGCATGTCTCGGGTACATCAATAGATGAGACTAAACTGCCTGAAACTGAATGGCGGGAAGACAGAGGTCCTCTTATTGGGCTCCGACCCATTTTCTGGACACCCAGATGGTGGCCAACTCGCCTAGGTGACACCCCTAAGCCAGTAAACAAGGCCAAAAATTTAGGCATTGTCTTCGATGACAAACTGACCTTCAAATATTAGATCACCTCCCTGTCTTCCTCCATTTTTTTCATCCTGAAGATGATTAGAAAAATACGCCCCTTCATTCCACCGGAGTCAGTAAAAATTCTGGTGACAGCACTGGCATTGTCCAAACTGGACTATGGAAACGCGCTTTATGTAGGGATCCAAAAGCAGCATCTTCAAAAGCTACAACGGCTTCAGAATGCAGCAGCTAGATTGCTGCTGGATATTCCAAAATTCCAGCCGGTCTCACAGAAGTTAAAGAGCCTACATTGGCTTCCGGTGGAGAAGAGAATTTTATTCAAAGCAGAATGTTTAGCTTTCAAGGCACTCCATGGGGCAGGCCCTGACTTCCTGAAAAAGCAATTGAAATGGTATACACCAACCAGAAATTTGAGGTCGGCTCATTGCAAACTCCTCCAAATGCCCAGATTCAAAAGAGTTTGCTGGGGCGGAAGAAGTTTTATTTCAGGAACCGTTAAAACCTGGAACGTGCTTCCCGGTGAGATAAAGAATTGTCCCACTATCCTGGCCTTCAGAAAAGCTTTAAAAACCTGGCTGTTTGTAAATTAAGTTCAGTTCTGGATTGCGTGGCAACCTTCTTTTTCCATCCGGCTCAAGCGCCTAGACGCCGTTTGGCAGTTGTGCGCTATATAAATGCTAAATCAAATCAAATCAAAATCCACAGGTAGGCACTTTGCGAAAAAAAGGCAGTGTCTAGTGGGCTTTCTGCCGCCCTGGGGTGGGGGGGAGGGAGGGGAGGACCATTCCGTCATGAGCACCAAAAGTGTTAAATTCTGGCAGGCTGGACCTGCTGAAATGTAACAAAAGAAGCAACCTTAAGCACTCCTGGCAATTACCAGTTATGATAAACATCACACCACTTGTAATTGCCATCCCTGCTCAAACAGAAGCTTATGCAGGGTTCGCAGTTGTAGAACTGAAATGTTTTATTTGAAAATAGTGCCTAATATAGGTTTGGTTTAGTTAGCATAACTAGGTCTGCATTAACAAGAGGCTTTTCACATTACAGAAAAGTGCATTTTTATTTGTTGGGCACGAGCCACATGGATTCATGTGTCTAATTTGTTTTCATAAAATGATTGAAATTCAGCTGCACACCATGGTATCTGTCCTTGTTTGTAAGTGCAACTCATGTATGGCTTCCTCAGGAAGGAACATACTTGTGTTGCAACATTGCAAGGTTATGAGCTAGAACTTTGTTTTTATGAATGTGCAAAAGTAGTTCTTTGCTGTCCTCTTGTGTTTTTGCATTAATAAAAACAATTTCTGTGCAACATACTATACATTTAACCGCAAATAAAAATAATTTGTTTGTATATGGTATTTTGGAACTAAACATGATTAGTGTCGTGCAGGTAACATTTTTAGTGCTGCCTTTCTACATAAAATGATGCTATGAATTTGTTTTTTCATTGTGCAGAATATTATAAAAGACCTGCTTTTTCGGAAAGTGCCATCATTTCTAAATTTCCTGTGAGATTTCAATCTTTTCTGTTGCTGAAAGAGGGTTACAAGCTCATGGTCCCCTCTGTATTTACAATTTACTATTATTAATATCATTGATATTTAGATGTGCTGTGTTTGTTTAATTTCTTAAAGGCACAGGGCAATTTGCTTTATAATGATTCTGGTTTTATACTAATTGCGTTGATTAACTAATGACTTTTGCTTTCTGTAATGATACTATTACTTCAAAAAATGCAAAAATATTGCAAACTGGAAAATCCTTGTGAAGATTTTCTGAATGATCTTATCTGAGCATTAAGGTTCAGGATTCACCCTTTCCTGCCTATCTACCCTCTTTAATTAATTAGGGGTGGAGTTTCAACAGCGCTTTGTGGAGAATGAGAGAAATGGCTAGTTAGTGTTTTTAAGAAATTTGGTTAGTAGTTGAGAGGGATGAGTGCCCCACTCAGGTAATAATTAGATTTCATTTCAGGGTGGACCACAATAGGCACTGAATATATCTGTGCTCAACCCTCTGGTAGAATGGCACAAAAGCATTCAGGTTTAACTTGGAGGCACTGTGTAAAGTATTTATGAAACACACCAACAGTAATAAAGTGACAACACCACACCAAAAAATCCCAAACCAATTTAGACATATAAAGGACATTTCAATAAATGACACCCAAGCAACAAAAAACAAATTAGAAGAACCAGAGATATGATTTTTTTAAAGTTTTAAGTAAAAATAGCACCAATAAGCACAAAGCACCAATTGTATTTATCTCCTCATACTGCACTGCGTCAAAGTCTAAAGTTTAGGCCAACTGCAATGGAGGGCAGGTCGGATACAGGTACCAGGTTGGTCCTGTTGGAAGGTTTACCTTCTAACTGAATCCAGTACCACTCAAGGAGCTTAAGTCGGAGCTTCGCATTGGCGGTGCATTTATTGTAGGAATGAAAAGCTGGTTATCTGTCAGAGCTTCGCGTTGGTGTGAAATGCAGGGCAGTTGTTGCCAACGCAAAGAGCACTGTGCAGATGAAGTGTAGAGTCTGTAGCCAGGAAGATTGCATCGGCAGTTGGATGCAGCTCCTGTATTGTTCTCACATTGGGCTCATGTTCGCAAGGAGAACAGTGTCAGTTCTTGTTTGATGCAAAGAGCCCAGAACCTCTGGATTGTCATGTGGAGTCCAGTTCTTGCAGCTTTTAAGTTGAAGGAGTGCTCTCTGACACCAGCTAAGAGTTTAGGACCTGAGGGGGGGCACCTGTTCGGGGTGAAGAACATCGCCAGTAGCAGGGTCCAGGCAGGTTCAGTTGGTGCTGGTCAGCTGGGCAGTTGCAACTGCCCCTTGAAGTCACGTCTGGGGTCTTGGGTTCAAGGCAAGCAGGCCTAGTCTTCCTTTCAGCTTCTAACAGCAGGGCAGTCCTTATGAGTTTCTACAGGCACAGACAGTTCTGATGAGAGGTTATTAGGGTGTCACCTTTATACCCAGTGCCAACCTGTATGTGATTTCACCCCCTTTGTCTACCCCTAAATTGTCTTATTGTTCTTACCCCTTCCATAGCTTTGTCCTCAATCTGTCTAGAGGGACAAAGGGTAGGCAGGCCCAGGTGTGGGCTGCATTTGCCAGTGACAATCCAAGTATCTTCAGAAGTCATGAAGGGGGTGGGCGCAACCCTCCGGCTGCCCTTCAAAGTTTAGGAAAGGCTGAGCACAATCCTTGGGCCATCCTGTTTAGGATAGTAACACCCTTCTCCGCACCCAAGATCCTTTTGTCCTCTGTCTGGGAGGAATACACATCACACCACAGGAGAGCCATTAACACTCATGTGACGCTGGACACTGGCAGAAAGGCACATTTAGTTTAGGCGGAAAAATGGCAACTTTTGAAAAGTGCTGTTTTCAGAATAATAATTTAAAATTCGATTTTACCATTAAAGAAGATTTTAAATTACAATTCAAATGAATAGAAGAACTATGTATCTGCTCCCAAACTGAAGTACTCACTTAGTAAGTGTAATAAGGTAACCCCTTGCTAAAGTGAAAAATTACTTTGGAAGTTTTTCAATGCCAAGACATGTAAAAATTAAGTACACATTTTTAAAATGCCATGCAGCCTGCCCTATGAGCATTTAGGGCCTACCTTAGGGGTGACTTATAAGTATTCAAAAGAAAGTTTTAGGCCTAGCAAAAGGTTTATTTGACCAGCTCAAAATGACAGTTTAAAACTGGACTACATGCTGCAATGGCAGGCCTGAAACCTGCTTTACAGTGCTACTTTAGTGGGTGGCACAAAAAGTGCTGCAGCCCACTTGTAGCATTTAATTTACAGGCCCAGGGTACATGCAGTACCATTTACTAGGGCCTTATAAGTAAATTAACCCAGTGGCTGCTCCGCCGCTAAGCGCTAAGGCGGAGGAGCATCGCCCCACTGCTGAAAAGGAAAAATAAAATAAAAATAGCGTAACATTATTTTCATTTTATTTTTCCTATTGCAGTCAGTGGCGGGGCTGGCCAGAGAGGGGGGAGGAGTGGTTTGCACTCCCTATGTGCTCATGACTGTTTGGCTGGCCCTCTTGGGCCGGCCAAACAGTCATGCATACTTTGCATGTTCCCCACCAGGCTGCATTACATAGCCTGGTGAGGAACATGCACAGGCATCCTGTCCCCATCTGAGCGCCGAACCACAGCGCTCTGACCAATCACAACGCTGCAGTGCAGCGTTGTGATTGGCTCAGGAGAGCCTGTGTGCCCGGGTGCTTCCTGCTGTCGGCTGGGACAGGAAAAAGGAAGGTGAAGAGGAAGAGGACGGAGGAGAGGCAGCAGACGGCTGTTCCAGGTAAGCCTTTTTTTTTTCCCATCCACTCCCCCGCCCCACTACCCCTGTCAGGCCGTTAGTAGCATAAGATCTGGAAGGCCACTAACCTCAGAAGTCGACCAGCAGAAACGATGACGTGAAGAAGGCCCCCTTCCTCCCTAGGGAACAACCCCACCCAGAGGAACACAAATACCACTGTGTAAGGAAGCACCTCGGGGAAAAAAGGGAGTGGAGAAAACAACAGATACTGCGGTTTGGCTCTAGCGTCTGGCGGAGCAGTCCAGCACTAGTTAAGACCCCTCAAGAGAGCTGCAGAGGGAAGAAACAACAAGGATATACATGTGAGGAGGAAGGACAGTAACAACACCAGTCATACAATTGTCTTTCTTCATATATCTGTATGCCCAAAAAGACCCCTCCTTACTATAGCAAACCACAGTGGATCCAGAAAACAAAAAGGGAATTCCAGGACTCTGAATATAGTTCCGGGTAACTGGCGGTAGCAGGATGAGAAGTTACTAACTTCAATGTCTGCACTTCTTCCGGTATCCGTACTCACAGTTACGTCACTGCGAAAATGGAACCCCAGGGAATCCTTATGCCGGGAGACAGGGGAGTGAAAGCAATAATAAAATTGCGGGAGGAGCGGGAATAGAAACCGCAACCTCGCGAGAACCTAAATACCTAAAAGGGCTCCTGCGCCCTTGAAGTCTCAGTGAAACAAAACACCGATATCCGTGAAACACATAGGTCTGGAATTCAGCAAGAAGCGGCTCGGCAGCTTCAGTAGATTTTCAGCGCTCCGACTCCTGCGGGGAACACCATCCGCTGAGCGCTGCATGCACGGGGGTAATCAGGAAGTTTGTCAAGCCCCGTTTGTAAGAAAAGGTGGGGCTTTATAGCCGACGAATGAACAGGCGGCTCTTGCTGTGATGCGCGGGTCACTGTCCCTTGGCATTCTGGGCCTTGTGGTTCTTTGTCACCTGCGCGCCGTTCTGTGGCGCCCTGTTCTCCCTGAGCCTCCCTGTGCTTGCGCTACACGGGGAGGAGTGAGCAGACAACTCCGGCTCCCTTCTCGGACTCAGGATCACGACAGAACCCCCTCTCGAGGACCGACGCCTCGGCGGTTGCCCTGGTTTACCTGGGTACTTGGTATGGAATCGTTCCAACAACCGTGGGCAGTGCAGGTGGGTTACTGGTTCCCAGGTTCTGTCCTCCACACCATAACCCTTCCAGTCCACTAGGTACTGCACTCGTCCCCTCACGAGCCTAGAATCCAATAGTTCTCGAACCTCGTATTCCTCCTGCCCCTCTACTTCTATAGGCAATGGTGTAGAGGGTAACCTCATGCTGACTGAACAGGGCCTAAGCAAGGACACGTGGAACACGGGGTGAATATTCCATGACTGGGGCAAAGACAACCTTACAGCAACAGGATTAATGATTTGTTCGATACCATAGGGCCCTACGTACCTAGGAGCCAATTTACCCACCCCTTTTAGGTGCAGATTCTTTGTCGCTAACCATACGTTATCTCCCACTTGATAAGTAGGCTCAGGGGTTCTTTTTTTATCAGCTTGATGCTTGTGTGCCCTTTGTGATGCTTCTAGCTGACCCTTTGCTTTAATGAGCACTGCTCTGAGATGGGCGTGATGTTCCTGTATGGTGGGATGTCGTGACACTACAGGCCATTCGAA
The DNA here is from genome assembly GCA_963921515.1 of Calotriton arnoldi. Lineage (NCBI taxonomy): Eukaryota > Metazoa > Chordata > Amphibia > Caudata > Salamandridae > Calotriton > Calotriton arnoldi. The sequence goes on from CAWUFW010000742.1 coordinate 2,239,172, forward strand.
AGGGAGCATGTTCGGATGAAACCCATAGAGACAGAAAAAGGGAGAACACCCTAATGTGGAATGGTCTGCGTTATTGTAGACGAACTCTGCCATCCAGATCAATGGGTACCAGTCTGAGGTGTTTTGGAGGGTAAAACAACGCAAGTATTGCTCTAGTGTTTGGTTGAGCCTTTCCGTTTTTCCGTCTGTCTGGGGGTGGTAGCTGGTGGACAATCGGACCTCCACTCTCATGGTGTCACATAACGCTCTCCAGAATCGGGAAGTGAACTGGGCACCTCTGTCTGTTATAAGAACCCTAGGTAGTCCGTGGGCCCTCACCACATGCTGGAGGAAGACAACAGCCAGTTCGGCCGAGGTAGGCAGTCGTTTCAGGGGGATAAAATGTCCCATTTTTGTCAAGTGATCGACCACCACTAGGATGGTGGTATAACCTTCGCAGGATGGCATTTCAACAATGAAGTCCATCGACACCGTGTGCCACGGGAGAGGAGGCACGGGTATGGGGCGTAACAACCCCACGGGTTTGGAATGGCTGGCCTTGCCTTGGGCACAGATAGCGCAGTCTCTGATGTAATTCTTGGTATTGTTTCTTAGTGAGGACCACCAAAAGGATCTCTCAATGTTGGCGATGGTTTTGTGTTCCCCTAGATGTCCTCCTAACGTTGAGTCGTGAGCCCAAGCTAGCACTTGTAGTTGTTGAGCCTTGTGGGGAACATACAAGGTATGGTAGTGGTATAATAGATTGTCTTTTGTGGTTCTGCGTTCGGGGTCTTCCTGTATCCAGGCACGGCCATCCACGCTGTCCAAGGACGTTTTCAGGTCTTCCAGGAAATCATTTGACGTGATCAACGCTACGGTTTCATACTGGAAGGCGTTCTCAGGGAGGATGAAGGGAGGTTCTTGGGGTACGTCCAGTTCGATGTCCGTAGGTTCGTCCAATCGTGACAGCGCGTCTGCCTTACCGTTTTGGGGTCCTGGTCTGTATTTAATGACGAAATCAAAATCGGAGAAAAATAGAGACCACCGTAGCTGGCGTGGAGTGAGGGCTCTAGCGGATTTCAGGAACGATAGATTCCGGTGGTCTGTGAAGATTTTGATTGTGTGCAAAGCCCCTAGGAGGTAGTGCCTCCATTCCTCACATGCTCGTTTGATCGCCAATAGCTCCTTATATGTGATGGAATAATTGACCTCGCTAGGGGAGATCTTCTTGGAGTAGTACGCCACTGGATGGAGTTGTCCTGTATCAGGGTGTCTTTGTGACAGTACGCCTCCTATGGCGTATTGCGACGCATCCGTTTCCACTACGAATGGCAGGCTCGGGTTAGGATGTCGTAAGATAGGAGCTTGGGTGAATCGATTCTTCAGCTCTCGAAAGGCACGATCTGCTTCTTGATCCCAGGAAAATGTGGTATTCTTTCTAAGCAGTCGTGATATAGGGTGTATTATTTTGGAGAAATCTTTGATGAAACGCCGGTAGTAGTTCGCAAACCCTAAGAAGCTCTGTACTGCCTTGACGTGCTGAGGTGCCTTCCATTGCGTGATTGCTTCTACCTTGCCCATGTCCATCTGGAAGCCCTGAGCATTAATGACATACCCCAGAAAAGCGACCTCTGTCACATGGAACAGGCATTTTTCTAGTTTGGCGTACAGCGAATGTTGTTGAAGTCTGTTAAATACCGCCTTCACATGAGTGATGTGTTCTCGGGGGGTTGACGAATAGATGAGGATATCGTCGATGTATACGATGCAACAGGTGTCTAACAAGCCCTGAAGCACCTCATCCATGAAAAATTGGAACGCTGCCGGGGCGTTGAATAGCCCGAAGGGCATCACCTGATACTCATAGAGCCCGAATTTGGTCCTGAAGGCGGTCTTCCTTTCATCGCCGGTTTTGACTCTGACCAAGTGGTACGCCCTCGGAGATCCAGTTTCGTAAAGATTCGTGCTCCTTTGATCTGATCCAACAGTACCGGTATTAAGGGCAGCGGGTATCTGTTCTTTATGGTTACCTTGTTGATCGCTCTATAGTCGATACATGTCCTCAACTCGTCACAATCCTTCTTAGTTATAAAGAAGAGAGGAGACGAGGCTGGTGACGATGAATGCCTGATGAAGCCAGAGGCTAGATTCTCTTCCAGGTAATTCTTCAGATAGCGGGTCTCGGGCTCCGTCAGGGCATACACCCTGCTACAAGGGATGTCCGCTCCAGGCACGAGGTCGATCCGGCAATCATACGTCCGATGAGGTGGTAAACATGTCGCCTCCTGCTTGTCGAAGACAGGCTTGTAGTCCTTGTAGACATCAGGAAGCATGACAGAACAGCAATACCCGTGGTCTTCGCATCCCTCTGTTAGGAAGCCTGCCTGCGTACCGGTAAAAACGTCCGGGTGAGCTAGTCGTTTGATGCACTGGTCCGTGCAATATCCGGAGGTTAAGGACACAGTGCGGTCTGCCCACCGGATAACAGGGTCATGAAGAGTCAGCCATGGCATACCCAGAATGAGACGGAAGTGTGGTGCGTCTATTAGGTCGAACTTGATAGTTTCAAAGTGATTCTCTCCTATCCGCATCGTAAGGGGGCAAGTGTGGTACCTCACCGGTCCAGATGTCAAGGCCTTTCCGTCTACTGCCTTCACTAGTTCAGGTGTTTTCTTGCTTTCGTATGGTACCCCGATGCTCCAGGCGTACTGTTGATCGATGAAATTTCCAGTGGCTCCGGAATCCAAAAGGGCAGAGACGTCAATGGAAGTCTTTTTGGACACCCATAGGGTTACGCACACATTCATATGAGCCACAGAAGGCTGAATGGTGTTAGCCAGAGTTAAAGGGACCATGTTAGATTCTGAACCCAAGACAGAGATCCCTTCCTGTCAGGGTTCACGGTAGGTTTCCTCCTTCCATCTCTACACTGACGACTATCTCTCCCTTACAGACTAAACTGAAGGCAGGTTATCCCCTTAGCTGGAGTGCTAGCTGGCATTGCAGAAATTGTAATATGGCTGCCAAAATTCCAGCACTGCTACAGCATAGTGCTGTTTAGCAGTCTAGTCGTCTTAAATAATGAAGGTCAGGTGAAGTGCGCTTCAACATTCCACAGTGCACTTCACTGAAGAAATTCCTGAGAGAGCACCTGTTCCTGAGGCGTCGCGAAAGTTAGTTAGGGTAGTTGCGTTTAAATATCGGGTTTTAGTTTCGTCGGAATTCTCTTGCACTATGAAATAAGGTCAGTGTATATTTAAAAGAACCAAATGCTTTTTTCTGCTTAAGCTGAACGTTCAAATAATAGCACTCTTCAAAGAATTCCCCAGTGCTTATATTTGAAAAGACTCTTGTCACGCTTGGTTGAGAAGGTTAAAGAGCGTGATGAATTAAAGTAACTTAGTCATTTTCCTTTTTACCGCATTTGTTAAATGCATGTGAAAGAGATTAGTCATCCACTTGTCAGCAAGGTTAAAAGGGTCAACTAACTCTGTAGTTGAAATTCGTTTCTGTTAAAGAAATCTCCAGCTCCTAAATAAATCAAATAAGAGGGAAGCACAAGCTTGCGCAGACAAATTAAATTAGCACAGTTGCCTACAATTCATTTAATTAACTACTGAAAGGGAGTTCAAGAGAACCCTATCATTTCTGCTATACAAAAAACTTGTGAAGAGCTCTTTTATTAATTCAGAAGAAAAGAAGAATTAAAGCAGCCTAATAAGAATAAAACTGATAAGATAAAGGAGCGTAATACACAGTGAGTACAGTAGATGAAGGGCATAATAAATATAACCAATTCAAAAAGAAAAGAATAAAAAGCAAACACTTACCACAATCTTTCTTGCATCATAGCCACAAGCCAGAATCTGCGGCAGGACGTTCCTGAAATAGAAAAAGAAAATAAACAAGCTAAGTAAAAACTTCTCATCTCAACCAGACAAACAACACGAGAAGTAAGAAGAGTAGCAAGCTTCCCAAGTTTCCCTGGTAAGATAAGTTATCTAATATAAAAGAGAAGTTGGTCACAAGTAAGAGCTGAGTAAATGCTAAAGTTGAATTGTGTACAGGTCTGCAAGAAGTAAGAAGAAAAGAAGACCTTGCAGAACAGGCAGAGCGCAGGAAGCTGTCTCTTCTCTGTCCCCAACCCCTTTCCCCCTTAGAACTTACCTGCGATGGAATGCTAGAAGGCCTAGCAGGGAAGGTTCTGAGAAGGGCATTGGAACTAACGTCGTTCTGCTCCTGTGCGGTTCAATAGAGGAAAGACATTGGTCCTGACACTTCCTGGCTCGGGTTCGTTAGTTTTCCGTCGTTTGTGGGAAAGTAGCAGCTTGCGTCCTGAAAGTGGTCGGTTTTTCGGGTAGCTTAGCTCGTGCTCGGCATTCTCTAATGAAGTGGCCGCTTTTTCCACACTATAAGCACAGCTTTTGCTGCCGTCTTTTCTCTCTCTCTTCAGCAGTGAGCGGGCCCCGTAGTCCTCCAATCTGCATCGGCTCTGGTCCTTCGGACTGCTTCGGGTGTTCTTCGACAGCTGGTTTAGATCGGGGAGGAGAAAACGGGTGTCACTTCTACTTCGATCTCCCTTCCTTTCCTGTAAGCGATGATCTAGCTGGACAGTGAGGTCGATTAACTCCTCACAGGTACGGGGTAGTTGGACTACCTGCGACAGTACGTCTTTTAGTTCTCCTCGCAGTCCCTGATAGAACAATGTAGTCCGTTTCTCTTGAGGCCAGTCTGTTTCCACCAGGAGGCGGTTGAAGGTGGTGATGTAGGTCAACAAGTCCTGTGACCCCTGCCGTAGAGTTATAAGTTCTCGGTCCAGAGTCATCATGTGTGACTTCCTATCAAACAGCTTCCTCATCTCTAGACAAAAACCCTGAAAATTGTGCAGCACCGGATCGTTTCGTTCCATCAAGGGGATGGTCCAGCTGGCGGCATTCCCTCCCATGTAGGACATCATGAAGGAGGTCTTTGCCGCGTCGTCCTGAAATACAGTAGGTTTACAGAGGAAGTGGAGCCTGCATTGGTTGAAGAACGTCTCGAATTTCTTGGGATCTCCGTAAAAGCGTTCGGGTGGTGCCAGGGGTATCCCATGGTTCTGTATGACGTGGACTGTGGGAGACGACCCATCAGGAGAGGTAGTTGCCGCTGGCACTGAAAAGAACCCGGGGCCTGGTGTACCTCCCCCTGTGATAGGTATAGTGGTAGAGACAAGAGGGGGAGTGTCCACTCCCTTATGTAGGACTCTTTTCCTGTGCCTTTTCTAGTAATACCTGCTACCTCCCTACGTAAAGTGCCCATCTCTTTTTTCAGCTCTTGATTCTCCAAACGCGAGGTATGTACCTCCTGCTGCAGAGCCGCAATGCTTTCCAGCAGCGAAGTCAACACCACGTTGATGTCCATCGTCCGGGCTGGGTAACTAACGTGGGCTTGACAATCTGTCAGGCCGTTAGTAGCATAAGATCTGGAAGGCCACTAACCTCAGAAGTCGACCAGCAGAGACGATGACGTGAAGAAGGCCCCCTTCCTCCCTAGGGAACAACCCCACCCAGAGGAACACAAATACCACTGTGTAAGGAAGCACCTCGGGGAAAAAAGGGAGTGGAGAAAACAACAGATACTGCGGTTTGGCTCTAGCGTCTGGCGGAGCAGTCCAGCACTAGTTAAGACCCCTCAAGAGAGAGCTGCAGAAGGAAGAAACAACAAGGATATACATGTGAGGAGGAAGGACAGTAACAACACCAGTCATACAATTGTCTTTCTTCATATATCTGTATGCCCAAAAAGACCCCTCCTTACTATAGCAAACCACAGTGGATCCAGAAAACAAAAAGGGAATTCCAGGACTCTGAATATAGTTCCGGGTAACTGGCGGTAAGCAGGATGAGAAGTTACTAACTTCAATGTCTGCACTTCTTCCGGTATCCGTATTCACAGTTACGTCACTGCGAAAATGGAACCCCAGGGAATCCTTATGCCGGTAGTCCCCTCCGAGTCCGGGAGACAGGGGGGTGAAAGCAATAATAAAATTGCGGGAGGAGCGGGAATAGCAACCGCAACCTCGCGAGAACCTAAATACCTAAAAGGGCTCCTGCGCCCTTGAAGTCTCAGCGAAACAAAACACCGATGTCCGTGAAACACATAGGTCGGGAATTCAGCAAGCAGCGGGTCGGCAGCTTCAGTAGATTTTCAGCGCTCCGACTCCTGCGGGGAACACCATCCGCTGAGCGCTGCATGCACGGGGGTAATCAGGAAGTTTGTCAAGCCCCGTTTGTAAGAAAAGGTGGGGCTTTATAGCCGACAAATGAACAGGCGGCTCTTGCTGTGATGCGCGGGTCGCTGTCCCTTGGCATTCTGGGCCTTGTGGTTCTTTGTCACCTGCGCTCCGTTCTGTGGCGCCCTGTCCTCCCTGAGCCTCCCTGTGCTTGTGCTACACGGGGAGGAGTGAGCAGACAACCCCGGCTCCCTTCTCTGACTCAGGATCGCGACAACCCCGTCCAGTAGCAGCCGCTACTGAATTAACCTGCTGATTAGGTGTATACCAATGTTACCATGTTAGGAAGGGGGAGCACAATCATTTTACCCCTGGTTAGCAGGGATAAAATGGGCAAAGTTCTAATGCCAACAAAAACAGATTCAGAAAAAATAGGGTAGTGATGGTAAAAATCTGGGGTGAAGACCAAGCAAAAGGTAGTCATTTACACCATGTCCCCACCCCAGCAGAAAGCAGGGAGAAGTACCCACCCTCATGGGAGTTCTCATTGGTATGGCAGAAAAACCTTGAAAGACCATCAGCATTGGCGTGGTTAGGGTGATGTTCCACTGTAATATCAATTCCCTGTAGGGAGAAGAACCCCCCCTTCCCACAGTTTGGGATTCTCACTCCTTATCTGCATCAGCCTTCGGAGGGGTCTGTGGTCAGTCTGAACCTGGATGTGAGCCCCAAACATGTATGGTTTCAACTTCTTCAGTGCCCAGACTACTGGAAATGCTTTTCTTTCAATTGTGCTCCACCTCTTTTTCCTGGGGAGTAGCCTCCTGCTGATGAAGGCTACAGGCAGGTCCAAGCCCTTATCATTTTGGTCTGAGAGGACTGCCCCAATACCATGCTCTCAAGAATCTGTCTGCACTAGGAATTCTTTGGAGAAGTCGGGTGCACTGAGCACTGGTGATTTGCACATGGCTTCATCAGGGTGTCAAACTTGATAGTCAGGCCTTCTCTTTGCAGGGTTCAAAGCACTGCCCTGAGGTGGTGCAGGTAGGCAGCCTAGCTAGAGCTGAAGACAGCATTGCGATCTAGGTAGGCGGCTCTAAAGTCCACTAAGCCACCAAGGATCCAGTTGACCTGCCTCTGAAAGGTGGCAGGGGCATTTCTTAAGCGAAAGGGCATCACTCTAAATTGAGAGTGGCCCCTGGGATGGAGAATGCTGATCTCTCCTTGGCCCCCTCAGTTAAGTCAATCTGCAGGTACCCTGCTGACATATCCAAGGTTCTCAGGAACTTGGCCATCTACCAACCAATCAATGAGTTCATCAGCTCAGGGATGCTGTGATCGCCAGACTTGTTGACTAAAATGAGGCCTGGTAATCCTCCTAGAACATCTGTTCTAGAGTGGTGCCCGATGGGGCAGCCTTGGGCACCAGTACTATTGGATTGAATCAGGGACTACAGGAAGGCTCGATCACCCCCAAATACACAATCTTTGACACCTCGTCTTTAATGCTGGCTCCCACCTTGTCAGACAGCCTGTAGAATTTGCTTTTGACAGGCATACTGTCCCCTGTGTCTATTTCATGGGAACACCCAACAGTGAGATCTGGGATCAGTGAGAAAAGAGAGACAAACTGCCCCAATAAGTGGTGACAGTCACTCTGTTGCTCTTGGGTCAGAGTAGGGGAGAGGAAGACTCTTCCACTGACCCATCTTGTTTCTTGGAACACAGGAGGTCTAGGAAGTACTCATTCTCCTCCTCCTCACTATCATCTGTCACCAAGCAACAGCATCATGACTTCGGACCTCGCAAAGTGGGGCTTGAGGCGGTTCACATGTAGGACCTTTAAAGGGTTGCTAGATGTCTTGAGTCCATCAAGTAGGCAACTTGCCTTTTCCATTGCTTGACCTGATAGGGCTTGGTCCAACTGTCCTTTAAGGCCAAGGGCTCCGCAGGGTCATTCGTCCATGCTTTCTGGCCAGGCTTATAGTCCACCAGAGGGGTGTATCAGTGTTTCGTCACATCCTGGCTGGCCTCCAGGTTCTCTGTGCCATCTTTCCAGATGCGTTTCATTGGAGACTTGAGGGCCAAAATGTAGCTCACTACATTCCAAGAGGTTCTCTTGGGAACTTGTCTCTCCTTTATAAGACTGCTAGGTCCACGTACAGGGTGACTGTTGGACCTGGCCCTTTTTGCAGGGTTATCTCCAAACATTTTGCCTTCTTCCTTTTTTTTCGGACCTATTTTTGTTGGCTTTAGGACTCTGGGCACTTTATCACTGCTAACCAATAAATATGCTCTCTGTCTAAATTGTATTGGTGATTGGTTCATCCATGATTGGCATATTTGATTTACTACTCAGTCCTTAGTAAAGGGCAGCAGGTGTGCCCAGCACCTGTAAATCAAATGCTACTAGTGGGCCTACAGCACTGATCTTGCCACCCACATAAGTAGCCCTGCAAACATGTCTCAGACCTGCCACTGCAGTGTTTGTGTGTGCAGTTTAAAACTGCCATTTCAACCTGACAAGTGCACCCTCTTGCCAGGCCCAAACCTTCTTTTTTACTACATGTGAGTCACCCCTAATGTAGGCCCAAGGCAGTCCCATGGGCAGGGTGAAATGCATTTAAAAGGTAGGACATGTAGTGATGTGTTTTACTTGTACTAATAGGGAAATTCTGCCAATTCAGTTTTTTTTACTATTGCAAGAAATATCTCTCCCATAGGGTAACAAGGGGATTGCCTTGAAATATATTTTAAGCGTAATTTCCTGTTGGGAACAGATAGAGATTTGGAGTTTGGGCCTCTGAACTCACAATTTAAAAATAAATCCTTTGGTGCAGTTGGTTTTTAAATTGCGTGTTTGAAAAGGACACTTTTAAAAAGTGGGCATTTTCTTGCTTAACCATTCTGTGCCTCTGCCTTGTCTGTAGAATACATGTCTGGGTTAGTTGGCAGTTGGGCTCTTGTGCATTCACTCTAGACAGTCACACAAAGGAAGATGAGGTGTGCCTTGCATATCCTGATGGCCCAGTAGCAGGCTGATGGGCCTTCCTGAGTTAGAAAGGTGGAAGGAGTTGTCACTGACACCTGAATAGGGCTGTGTCTGTCCTCACACAAAGTGGTCTCCACCTCCCTGTAGTGTGTCTGGAGCCAGGTCAGGGAAAGGCAGGATCTTGTGCACTACTAAGACTTTCCTTTGAAGTCTTCCTACTTCAAAGGCAGAAAGGGGGATAAGTATTGGAGCTCTGACAGCCCGAAATCAGAACACTTCTGGACTGAGGACATTCTGCCAGGAAGAAGAGCTAGATGCTGTAGGAGGGACAGCAACTCTGCCTGTTGCTTTGTTGTGCTGAATTGTTGCTTGCTACTTCTGTTCTGGGAGTGAGAGGACTGGACTTTGCTTTCTGCATCCTGATTCCAAGGTTCTCCAAGGGCGTGTTCGGGCTTGCCTCCTGTTAAGAAGTCTCAGGGCCACCAAAGACTTTTCCTACCAGTGCCTGGGCTCTTCTGCTGAGAGTCCTGACTTGTCAAGTGGTGCCAAATTCAGTTCCTGGGTCCTTGGAAGTGTAACCTGGTAATCTTAAGGAGAAAATCCACACTTCGACTCTCAGTGCCTGTTTTCTCGACGCATCACTGCAAAAGATCAATACATCGCCGCTGCCTGCACCGAAGTGTGGTTCCCATCAGAAGCATCGAACATGGCTTTCACCGCAGACTTCAGCTCGCCATCGCACCACGTTAGAAGAATCGTTACAGCGTGAGTCCCGAGCACCATGTCCTCTACGTCCATGACACCCGCTCAGACTCCGACGCAGCGCCTGCTCACGGTTGAAGATTCGATGCAGTGCCTACCACGCAGCTGTAAAATTGACGTTGCACCTGCATGGCCACTGTCACATCAACAAAGAATGTCTGGATTATCGATGCATCGTCCCTCGATGCCGACTCTTCATCGACACTGACTGAGGACGTGTGTCCGGAAACCAACACATTACCTCCCCTGCCAGTAAGGATCCGATGCATCACCTACCATACCCCGCTATAAGGAACCAACGCATCACCTCCCCTGCTAGTAAGGAACGAATGCATCCCCTCCCCTGTGTAGTAAGGAACCAACGAATAGCTTTGCTTTCCCGGCATCTCACCTCCCCTGCGCCTTGCACCATCTTTGATTTTTGATGCATATAGGAAGCTGGCTCTGTATATACTATACCAAAGTAAGATATAGTGTGCACAGAGTCCAGTGGATCCCCAAAGGCTTACAGAGGTAAAAGTAGATAATATCTTACTCTCTATTTGTGGTAGTGTGGGCGAGCAGTAAGACTTTATCAGAGGGTAGTGTTAAGCATTTATTGTACACACTCGGGCACGAAATGATGTCACACACTCAAAGACTGAACTCAGACCAATTGTTTGTATCAAAAATATTTCTTTGTTGTATTTTATTTATAGAACCAAGCAGGACTTGGTACAGGTATAATGTGATTGTACTATTCAAAACAGATTGTTAAACAGCAAGCTGGATGAATAATGACTTTTCTTACATGTTTGTAAAAATGTGCAACGACAGTTGTAATTACTTTTGGATTACTTTGATTACTTTTCAGGATTACTTTTCAGATTACATTTTCTACTCAGTGTGGTATGCCTAGATACCACACTGCGACATTTCCTAGACAAAGGTAAGTAATTCAATTTGTCATCAAAACACACTTGTTTAGATTTTCATTCAAACTTAGAACTTTTTCCAAAGAAAAACAGTCAATGCAGTCCTATGGGAAAAAATCAGGATATCGGTTTAAAGGTGAGTAATCGGTCTTGTGGAGTTGAGTTTCTGGGGTTAGAACCAGGGTTCCCCCAGGGTCAAGGATGCACTCAAAGAGCACCCGTCAGCGGCACTAGGGTGGCTGGGTGCAGAGTGCTGAGGCCCAATGTTATCCAATGGGAGATAGGGGGTACTCTGGTTGGTGGCTGCTCACAGGCATGTCACTTGGATGTGGGAGCAAAGCTCCAAGGGTTTAGCTCAAGGCAAAGGGGGATCAGAGTTAGCACACAAGGTGCACCCACAGCGGCACAAGGGGGCCCGGGTGCAGAGTGCTGATTTGGCATTGTATGCCCTGTTGTTTTCAATGAAGAAGTCTTCAGGGAGGAACCAACAGCTGGGCAGGTACGTTGGAGGGCTCGGGGACGTAGGTGCACCTCGGGTCCTTTTCTCTAGGGTGCAGGGTGACTGGATGCAGAGGTGCCTTTTGAGGTCAGATTTCACCTTACCGGGACACTCGCGGTTGGGGAAGTCTCTGTGCAGAGGCTGCAGGTCAAGTCAATGAGTCCTGGAGGGGTCAACCCACGGTGGACTCAGACTCTAGAGTGCTGGGGACCTCGCTGAGAATGGTGAGCCACTCGGACTTGGGCCGTAGGCGACAGGTGCAGTGGTGGTTCCAGGCGTCGGGTTTCTTTGTCTTCAGCAGGCTCGGAGTCTTTCTTTGGAGATTCTTTTGAACAGAGCTGCTGTTCACAGGAGATCCGGCCTTTGTTGAAGGCAGTCAGTCTCCCAGGGGTTCTGGAGGTTGCTGGATGCATGACAAGGCGACTCTTGGCGCAGGATCTCTGGAAACTGCAGATGGGCCGGTAGGGCTGGGGTCAAGTCAGTTCTTCTGTGCAGTCTCCTCTACTGTGCATCTTCTTTCATCCATCTTCTTCGTAGGTTGCGGGAAGCTGCCTTATGGGTTCAGGGCTGCCCCCTAATTACTGTATTTAGGGGGCGTTTTAGGAGTCTCGAGGTCTGTAGCCAATGGGCTACTGACCTTAGGGTGACTACACCCTTGGTGTGCTCACCCCACATTGGGTGGTGGGCACAATCCCTAACACTTATTGAAGAGTGCCTGCTATCTGCAAGATGGCGGGAACTGAAGAGTGGGCTTCACCTCGCCTCCCCCATTTGAGTGGTGGGGTTGGCAGAGGTGGGCAGACCTTCTGGGCTATTCTAATTTTTATTGACAAAAAGGGAGACACAAGGGAAAATGGGCGTTTATCAAAAGGTCCAGCATACATGCCCAACTATCATAAACCAAAGAAGTAGTATGCAGTTCCTGAAAAAGTTAGTGTAAGTAACCGGCAGAGAGAGGCTACGAAAAGTTTAATTTAACCAGAAGGGGGACGGGGAATTCCTCCTTTCGGATAAAGTGCCCTCACACACCCAGCCTGCTGGGTGTCATGCTTCATCATTGGGCATGCTCCTCGTCGGGTCGGCGGTGCAATACCCGACGGGCACCCTCAGTGGGGGCTCTTTGGCGGAGATCTTTTATCCTTGCCGTATGGTGCGTGTGTGTGAGGGGCTCTAAAGTGTAGAGGTGTGACAAGTGAAAAGGTGCATTAAAACAGGGGACGGTGGTCAGGGCCACTTCTTTAATAATCCTGCCTCCTACCCTGATTAAAGAGGTGTATCGCGGCTAGCTACAGTAATGTTGTAGCTAGTGGCAATAGTCAGGTCGTCAGGTCAACATGTTTCTTGCCTATCAGTCCCGTAATGGGATCAAGCGGCAATTCTTCAGGACCAAGGGATAAATAGAAATTTTTTAAAACAGTGGTACAAGATCTACACTGATGTTAGGTATGGTGGTGTAATAACCTCAAAATTACCAGTTCACAAGCACCATCGGCTGAAGGTCCGTAGGTGCTGTAGCCAATCTAGAAAAGAAAAACATTTGTGAAAACAACCGGTCACTTATTTAACAAAACATGAGCACAATTGGTGTCAATTCCAGTGCTGTTGATTATGATAGGCTCTGACCACATGCGATCTAGTTAGCCCCAAAGGTCGTGTGAGTCATACAGTGAACTCTAATCATTCCAGGTAAAAACAATTGGAAATTAAAATAGCAGCAGAGATAAAATAGGAATAGCTGTCAAGGAAAATGGCGCATGGACTCCCATTCTGGCCACTCACCTAATAAATAAGTAGAAATGGCCACATCGGTCATCGGCAGTAAAATGAGCGCGTTTAATCAACGCGTGGTTTCCTAGATGCAGGAATGTAGAGAAGCTCATTGTAATTGAGACATTCTTAACGAGTGAGAAAAACAGGCATGGTAGACCCTGAAAGACCCAGCGTTAAATAGTCATACAAGCGGTGTATCACCCCACAAATTATTCATAGTCAAGGTGGATTACCTACAAGAACTCATTATGCACCCAGTCGGGTATGGTAGCAGGTGCGGAGGTGGCGGTGGGGTGTCCTCCACTGTAGGAGGTATCCCGTTAAGCCTAAACTCACCACCGCGTCCCTCCCAGAATTGGCAGGTGAAAGCCCAATGGTGCAAAGAGACTCGGTAATCACTAATACCTTGACGAGATGACCACAAGTTTGCTTGCTATCTGGCGTTGGTGGGTCTTACCTTGGTCAACGATTCCGTAACAACAAGGGATGGTTACTTAGAGACTCGCGCCCACTCGGCGGAAAACCTAACCCAGACTGCCGAACCCGGAAGGATACTGTTATCAAAAATTCAGACTCATTTTTTGAAATCCACCCCTCTATCTCTGCAGTAAAAACCATCGTCGATATTATGGTGGATAGTCTTTTAGTAGGATTCTCAGTGATAAGGGTGTAGTACCGTTCATTGTTAAGTTGACGTAAACACTCAGTGTTATAGTCAACAGTAGACATTATTACAGTTGCACCCCCCTTATCTCCTCAACGTCACCTATTGATGGCGCTTCTAGTTCTGTTATGACCACCATTCCTTTAAACCAGCTGGAATGTACTATTTTCCATATTGCAGCGTTTCTTCATTTTTTACTTCATTTTTTTACACCTTTCCAATATGGCGCAGAATTCGGAGTTAAGAATTTTTATTCACCCAAGATGGCCGCCAGTAATACCTTTCACACGAGGGTGTCTTACATTCTAGTGACCACGCCACGAGCGTGACGCCGCCCAGACGCATCTATTCAGTCAAGTTATCTGCAGCAAGAATCGTGCTGACAGTATCCTTCCGGGTTCGGCAGTCTGGGTTAGGTTTTCCGCCGAGTGGGCGCGAGTCTCTGTAAGTAACCATCCCTTGTTGTTACGGAATCGTTGACCAAGGTAAGACCCACCAACGCCAGATAGCAAGCAAACTTGTGGTCATCTCGCCACCCCTAACAAGTTTATATTGTCAAGGTATTAGTGATTACCGAGTCTCTTTGCACCATTGGGCTTTCACCTGCCAATTCTGGGAGGGACGCGGTGGTGAGTTTAGGCTTAACGGGATACCTCCTACAGTGGAGGACACCCCACCGCCACCTCCGCACCTGCTACCATACCCGACTGGGTGCATAATGAGTTCTTGTAGGTAATCCACCTTGACTATGAATAATTTGTGGGGTGATACACCGCTTGTATGACTATTTAATGCTGGGTCTTTCAGGGTCTACCATGCCTGTTTTTCTCACTCGTTAAGAATGTCTCAATTACAATGAGCTTCTCTACATTCCTGCATCTAGGAAACCACGCGTTGATTAAACGCGCTCATTTTACTGCCGATGACCGATGTGGCCATTTCTACTTATTTATTAGGTGAGTGGCCAGAATGGGAGTCCAAGCGCCATTTTCCTTGACAGCTATTCCTATTTTATCTCTGCTGCTATTTTAATTTCCAATTGTTTTTACCTGGAATGATTCGAGTTCACTGTATGACTCACACGACCTTTGGGGCTAACTAGATCGCATGTGGTCAGAGCCTATCATAATCAACAGCACTGGAATTGACACCAATTGTGCTCATGTTTTGTTAAATAAGTGACCGGTTGTTTTCACAAATGTTTTTCTTTTCTAGATTGGCTACAGCACCTACGGACCTTCAGCCGATGGTGCTTGTGAACTGGTAATTTTGAGGTTATTACACCACCATACCTAACATCAGTGTAGATCTTGTACCACTGTTTTAAAAATTTTCTATTTATCCCTTGGTCCTGAAGAATTGCCGCTTGATCCCATTACGGGACTGATAGGCAAGAAACATGTTGACCTGACTATTGCCACTAGCTACAACATTACTGTAGCTAGCCGCGATACACCTCTTTAATCAGGGTAGGAGGCAGGATTATTAAAGAAGTGGCCCTGACCACCGTCCCCTGTTTTAATGCACCTTTTCACTTGTCACACCTCTACACTTTAGAGCCCCTCACACACACGCACCATACGGCAAGGATAAAAAGATCTCCGCCAAAGAGCCCCCACTGAGGGTGCCCGTCGGGTATTGCACCGCCGACCCGACGAGGAACATGCCCAATGATGAAGCATGACACCCAGCAGTCTGGGTGTGTGAGGGCACTTTATCCGAAAGGAGGAATTCCCCGTCCCCTTTCTGGTTAAATTAAACTTTTCGTAGCCTCTCTCTGCCGGTTACTTACACTAACTTTTTCAGGAACTGCATACTACTTCTTTGGTCTATTCTAATTTTTCCCACCTGGGGGAGACAGGAAGGGGGCCTGCTCCTGATAGCAGGAGAGGCTGGGGGTCGCGTTGCAAAGGCGACAAGGCCTTTGAAGCTCCCCTGCCACAGATGGCTCTTCCTGACCTGGAGGAGGTGTGACAACCTCCGCCCAGGAAAAGCTTTGCTTCTGGGCCCAGGGAGCAAAGGCTTCCACCCCAGGGGCCCAGAAACATGTCTTGTGGTGGCAGGCTGGTGTTTACCAGTCAGTGAAACCACCAGAGGCTGGTCGTTTTTCAGGGGACATCTCTAAGATGCCCTCTGAGTGCATGGTATAATACATTTCACACTGGCATCAGTGTGGGTTTATTATGCTGAGAAGTTTGCTACCAAACTTTACAGATTTCAGTAAAGCAGTTATGGTCCTGTGGAGTTCGTAATGACAAACTCCCAGACCATATACTCTTTATGGCTTTACTGCACTTACACTGTCTAAGAATGGACTTAGACACTGTAGGGGTACAGTGCTCATGCAACTGTACCCTCACCAGTGGTATAGTGCACCCGGCTAGAGGGGTGTTTTCCCTATACCATTGGCAGTGGGTTGCAGGCATGGCACACAAGTATGTGTTGTAAATGCAAGTGTGAACCTTCACTTGCCACTTCCCAGCAGTGCGGGAAGGGGCAAGTGAAGGTTCACACTTGCATTTACAATTCATCATACACAGGGGTTAGCTACCTCTTTCCCACCCAGCACGCTAAATTTATATATTGAGTACAAAGGATAAGTTGATTCACAAACAGATAGGAGTGTGCGGTCCCACCCATAGATTGTATTATAAACACAAGTATGTGTGCCATGTCGACTCTTCACTTTTCTCTGTACCAAAACACGTGGCCTGCAATGGCAGTGTGTGTGTGTTAAGGTACAGTACAATATGTGCTGCAGCCCTTAGAGGCCTTCCCTGGTCACAGTGCCTTTGGTACCCATTGTACCTTTTACACGGGACTTACATGTGGCCAGAGAGGTGCTAATTGGGGGTACAAAGGTACAGTTTTGGGAAAGAACACAGGCCCTGAGAACCTCATTGGCAGGGACCCAAAGTGCATCAGAAATCTGGCAAAAAGTGGGGGGGTTACTGCAACAGAAACCCACTTTCCTACAATGCATCTAAAGTACTTTGTGCTTAAATGAACGCATCCATTGATTTCTATGGACTAAACTTGCTTAACCTTTTAAAAGTGATATTTTGACTTATATATGTTGGATTTTTGTCGTTTTGGTCTTGTCATTCAGATAAATACTGGCTATTTTTCTAAACTGGTGAGGACTACTTTTGTATTGTTTTCACTGTGCTACTGTGTGTGTGGGTACACATGCTTTACACATTGCCTCTGAGATAAGCCTGACTGCTCGTGCTGTTATATTCCATATAGGTACTATAATATAGGCCTCGGTAAACTCGTTACCTTTCACCTATATTCTCTCCCTACATTACACTTGTCACGGTTTACAGGGACTGACCTTTTGCCTAGAAATTACACTGCATTCAGAACGCGGGTTTTCCCTAGTTCGAAATCTCATACATTATGCATGAGGGTTCTTGGAAGCACAGCAGGACTGCCATCTCCTGTATAAAATCTATGTACAAAGTTCAGGCCCGACGTCATCCTTAGGCTGACACAGTAACACAGCAAGGTAGGACCCCTGGGGAGACCTATGGGTATATTGTATTGTATTGTAATTGCATTTATATAGCGCTTACTACCCCTGACGAGGCGTCGAAGCGCTTTTTCGGCGAGTAGCACGCTACTCCGTGACCCATAGAGGATTAGTGTTGAATTAGTATAGTGAAACATGCAAGTACATTTTAAGTGGTGGATAGGTTAGTCAGTTATTTGGATTTGGAATGATAGCAGAAGGATAGAGGAGGAAAAAAGGTCTGTATTTATATAGCGCTTGTTACCCCTGATGGGGTGTTGAAGCACGCTACTCCGGAAGCCCATAAAGGATTAGTGGTGAATTAATATGGTGAAATATGAAAGTAATTTCAGTGGTGGATATTAGTCAGTTATTTGGAGTGAGAAGGATAGCAGAGGGATAAAAAGGGAAGAAAGGTTTGCATTCATATAGCACTTGTTACCCCTGATGGGTGTTGAAGCGATTTTCTGGCGAGTAGCACGCCACTCCGGAACCCATTAAGGATTAGTGTTGAAAATTAGTATAGTAGAATATGAAGTAATTTGAGTAGTGGATATGTTATTCAGTTATTTGGGTAGAGAAGGGTAGGTGGCGGGATAGAAGAGGGAAAGAGGTTTGTATTTATATAGCGCTTGCTACCCCTGATGGGGTTTTGAAGCGCAAGTAGCACGCTACTCTGGAACCCATAAGTATTAGTGTTGAATTAGTATGGTGAAACATGAAAGTAATTTTAGTGGTGGATATGTTAGTCAGTTATTTGGATTGAGAAGGGT
This sequence comes from Calotriton arnoldi, assembly GCA_963921515.1. NCBI lineage: Eukaryota > Metazoa > Chordata > Amphibia > Caudata > Salamandridae > Calotriton > Calotriton arnoldi. Next base: position 2,257,250 of record CAWUFW010000742.1, read on the forward strand.
TGGGGAGGGTAGAAAAGGGAAAAGGTTTGCATTTATATAGCGCTTGTAACCCTGAAGGGGTGTTGAGACGCTTTATTGGCGAGTAGCACGCTACTCTGGAACCCATAAAGGATTAGTGGTGAATTAGTATAGTTGAATATGGAATTTGAGAAGTGAACATGTTAGTCTGTTAATTTTGATTGAAAAGGATAGTGGAGGGATAAAAGAGTGAAGGATTTTTTTTTTGTAATTTTTTTTTTTTTTTAGGTCTTAGCAGTAGGAGGAGGCTTTTGGATGAGTAAAAAGGAGTTTTAGAGGGGAGGAGTCAGAGGGAAGAGTTTAGAAGGTTTGTTTTAGGGGGATCGGTATAGTAAAAGAGGTGTCAGATGATGCAAGGAGGGGTAGAGTAGGAGAGAGACTAGAAAGGGTTATTTTGGGGATCATAGTAGTGGTATGGGGTTTGGGATAAATGAGTGTGGATGTAGAGGATATATTGATAAATGTATAGGATGAGAGATACGGTAGTGCATTGGAAAGAGTAGTAGAAAGAAGTTTGAGATGAGTCAGAAGGTTGGGCTAGAAGATATATTGAGAGAAGTATAGGCTGAGAAATAGGGTAGTGCCTTGGAAATGCTAAATTAGAAGAAAGTGATAAATATATAGATCCATAAGTACATTGAAAGTATATATAGATACATAAAGGAGGTAAGTATATGTAGATTAAAGATATTGATAGAGGCACAGGATGAGAAATAGGGTAGTGCATTGGATATGCTTTTTCAGGAGAAAAGTAACAGAGACACAGATCCAAGTACATGGAACGTACATAGATGCACAATGGAAGTAAGTACATGTAGACCAAAGATGATTTTTATTTATTTATTTATTATTATTATTATTTTTTTTCTCTCAACAACATAATTATTCTACATGTTTATACAAAGCAATACACAAAGATAGGTACATGTCTATAGTGAAAACAAATGCTTATATACAGAGGGATATGCTGTAAATTTCTGTTTGCGTATGGTGCTTATTTGGGGAAGAGCCAATTCTTGAGTAGTTTTCTGAAGATAAGGTGGTTGTCGGTGGATCTTATGTTGGGGGTAAAGAGTTCCATAGTTTGGCTGCTTGAACAGAGAAGGATGTGCCACCCATGGTTTTTTTCTTGTATCTTGGGATTTTGAGGCGAGATGCTCCTTTAGAGCGGAGGTTCCTCTGTTGAATGTGTTTGGTGATTTTATTCCTGATGAAGAGCGGTCCCATTCCATGTATTGCTTTGTGGGTGATACAAAGCAGCTTGAACGTGGATCTTCTGGCAACCGGTAACCAATGCAGGGCTTTCAAGGCAGGGGAGATGTGGTCTCGCGGTTTGATATGCAAGAGTAGTCTGGCAGCCGAGTTCTGAATCCGTTGTAGTCTTTTCATGGTTGTTAAAGGTGATCCGTGGTAGAGGCTATTGGCGTAATCGAGTTTGGACAGAACAAGGGAGATGGTAGCTTGGACCTTGTGCGGAAATCCCAAATGAGGGTAAATTAGTTGCAGCGTTTTTATAGTGACAAAGCTTGATCTTGCTAGTTTGTCCACTTGGGCATTCATCGACAGCTTGGAGTCCATGGTCATTCCGAGGTTTCTTACTTCCTTCGATACTTTAGGTGGTGATCCCAGTTCATTAGGCCATACGGCAGGCGGGTGGTAATGTTTCCAATCGCCACACGTGAGTATTTCCGTTTTTGAAGTATTCAATTTGAGATGGCTCCAAGTCATCCACTGATCCACGCCTCTGAGACAGCTGAAAATTGGTGATTTTCCAATGTCTTTGGGGCATTCCAGTTGAAGGAGTATTTGCGTGTCATCTGCATAGTTATAGCACGTGAGGTGAAATTGATTGATCAGTACTGGTAATGAATTCATGTAAATGTTGAAAAGCATGGGCAAGATGATAGAACCTTGAGGGACCCCTGCTTTTGTGGAGTACGGTTTGGACGAGAAAGGTGGGGTATGGATGACATTAGTTCTGTTTCGAAGGTAGGACGCGATCCAGTCTAGAGCAGTTCCCTCAATGACGGCTTCATAGAGTCTTTGTTTCAGAGTGTCATGGTCAACCGTGTCAAAGGCAGCCGAGAGGTCCAAGAGGAGTAGCGCAGCAACCCCGTTGCGGTCAACTGTATTCTTCAGGTCATCCCAGATGGCAAGGAGGGCAGATTCAGTGCCTCTTCCCGGACGGAATCCTGTTTGGAAGTCTGAAAGTATGTCATTCTCTTCAATGAATTGTGACATCTGGGCGAACGCTGCTCTTTCTATCAGTTTGCCCAGGAAAGGTCCATTTGTAATGGGTCTGTAGTTGTCAGGGTTCAGCGGGTCCAAGTTTGTTTTCTTCAGTAAAAGGCGTATGTGTGATTTTTTGAGTTCTTCTGGAAATATTCCGGTAGTGAAGGAATCGTTGATGATTCTTCTTACTGGAGTGGCAGCAGAGGTTGTTAAAAGAATTGTCTTGAAAGTTTGTGGTGGACAGGGGTCAGAAGGGCTGCCGGCAGGCCTGCTTGCTTTGACCAGGTCCATAAATTCATCTTGTGAGATGTGTTGGAAGGAACGGAGAGTCTTGGTTAGAGTATTCTTGGATTGTTGTTTTGTACAAGGGTTAGTGCTGGTGCTTTGTTTCTGTTTTAAGTACGAGTCCAACGTGTCTGCTTTGTCCGTGTAATGATTTGCCAGTTTGTCTGTGAAATCTTGAGTAACAGGATGAGTTCCTTCTAGGAAATTTGGTTTGCGAAATTCATTGAGTATTTTATAGAATTCTTTATTTGCACATTTAGCGTTTTGAATTCTGTCTGAATAGTACCTTTTCTTAGCTTTTTTGATAGCCGACTTGTATAATCTGTTAATTTTTTGTAGGTGAAGTTTGTCTTGTTTGGCGTTTGTTTTGAGCCAGGTACGTTGCAGCTTTCTAGTTTGTTGTTTTATGTCTTTTATTTCTATGTTTCTCCAAGGTGCTTTTTTTCTTTTGTTCTGTTGTGTGGTTTTGAGTGGTATCAGGATGTCAAAAGCTTCTTGTAGCCACTCATATAGTTTTTGAACAGAATTTATTGTTTCCAGATTTGTACTTGATGTTAGTTGTGTTTCTAAGTGTTCCAAATTGAGTTTGTTCCACGGCCAATAGGTGGATGGATGTAAGGTAGTTTTAGGTGAGTCGCTTAGTGTTGTTTTATGTTGGAAAGCAAGCAAGTTGTGGTCTGACCATGTGACTGGAGTTATAGTTTGAAAGGTAACTAGTTCAGTATTAGCAAAAATGACATCTAGGATATGTCCAGCGGTGTGTGTCGGTTTGTGGACAATCTGATGCAGGTTCAGTGCGTCTAGGCCAGTGATTATTGTTTTTGGATGGGTCATATTGGGTTTGTCAAACCAAATGTTGAGGTCACCCAGAACGCATAGGTTGGAGTGTATTGTTATCAGGTTTGAAACTGTGTCTAGAAGTGCGTCTGGGAATGTTGCCTTCCTAGGTGGAGGTCTGTAAAGGAGCAGGAAGTTACAGGAGGAAGACGGTGTAGGATTGCATCTTGTTAGAAGAGCCTCACAATTCTTTATGGAGATGTCGTCAATTTTAGTGATATGTATTGTTTGCCTGAATACAACAGCTAGACCACCTCCTTTTTTGGCTATACGATGTTGGGTGATTGTTTGATAGCCTAGAGGAATGGCTTCATGCATCACATCTTGCTAAGATAGCTAGAGGAGACCGAGACTTCCCGGCAGACACACTGACCAGAGACCCTGAGGTTTCTGCATGCAGACACTCCAGCTCGCAGTGGTCTAACATCCCTCGCGGGGTGTCTAGCTCGAGACCAGGACGGGGTCCCACAGTCTCACTTAAGGCAATGGGGTTGACTAGATCCTAGAGGGATTCCTGGCTTAACATCTACACCAATAATAGGTACACTTAGGTACATCTAGTGAGGGAGGCATCTTAAGAGTATGCACCTTTTATTATCATGTGTTTTATATACTTGAATGTATTCATGATTTTAGTACGATGGTAGAACTATACTATCCTTTTTACTTTCATAGTACTGTTAATCATTTATATCCTATACTGTCTAACGGTTGTTGCAGCACGTCTATTTTACACCAGAATAACAACTGTTCAATAAATGTTTATTGAAAATGCCCATCTTGTTTATTCTGTGTATTTCTCAGAGACAAACCAAGTAAGCACGAGTGACTGAGCGAAAAGTAGTACATTGTTTCCACGGTCCTGAGGGATCAGGGTAATCATGTTCGGAGGTTGCCGGAATCTATTCTCTCCTTGGTAGGGGGAGATTATAGTGGCACTGTGAGCTAGCTGATACAGACAGGCTAATATACCCGTTGGGGGTGCACGGAATCAGTCTGCCACCAATCCCACAGTTTGTTATCCAAACGTGCAGATCCTGTATAGGTCATGTAGGAACTACACGACATGGCGCCGCCAACGTTGGTTGGGTACTTATTTAACAGTAGAAACTGAGTAGTTCAGTCGTGCTATTCTCAGAAATCCCTATTCACAAAACACCAGAGACATCTGGAGTGGATAGGCTAAATTCCACCACAGCTGAGTAGGCAAACATCCTATTTATTGGCTGTTGGTTAATCAAGCTTGAAGGACACAAAGTTCCTAAAATTGTGCAAAACACCTTATCTTAAATTTCCTGGAATAGTTCTCTAAAAACAGTGACTGAAGACGCGGATAACACGGGAGGAGTTGTGCAAAATTTGCACCTCTCAGATGAAGAAGAAAATGCAGATGCAATTCCGATTGCGGAGAACTTTAGAAATACAGTCACCCTGAAACTGCTTGTGCATGGGTTGACACCCAGGGGTGGCATAGTAGCATTCGTGATTGAGGCACACGAATCATACAGAACAGAGGTATTTTATTCATGGGTTACATTCCCAGCAGCAAATGCAAGAACAAAAACATTTCACTTCTACACAGAAGGTGATGCTCCAGCGGAATATTGTCCATTTGAGGACATTGAGGTTCCGCTTACATACCAGGAACACTTATACTGGTTTAAAGGCGCCCTATCCCATATAAGAAGAAGAGTAAGACTCGGTCCGCTCGGAAGAGAAGGAGCGACATGGCCAATATTGGCAACTTATGCTCCACATCCTGACATTGAAACTATGCCAGGACCAGACTTACTCATATTTCACAAAGAATTAATAAAACTTTACAGAAACATGACGCAATACGTCATGAGGACATTTACAGTCCAGCCAACAATGGCAACAACAAATACAGCTCAAGTTCAAAACACAACAACTAAAATTACACCACAAACATTACATGCAGTAATGGGTAAGATGCCCGCAAAGCGTGAACAAATGCCATTCTGGATAGCTCAGAAAATAACACAGCTAGAAGCAGTATTTGCAAATACTAGCCCTTATGAAAAACACAGAATGCTAACAATCTGCTTTCCCATGGGGATCACACCACAACTAGAGGACTGTACCTCGTGGGGTACAGTTTTCGCTGCCATATATACCAGAACTCATGGTATCCCGTCATTAACAGTAGTACCAGACGTATTGAGACAAATACAAAATGAGTACGGAGCAGAGCCTGCCCTAAACTTAGGGATGAATTTACTAGGTAACTATGCCCAGGTATCAGCTATAATATTAGCAAATATTAAAGGGGAGGCAGCATCAGTGGCCATCCACCAACGCCTAAGGGAGTTCAGTCCTTTACAACAGGAACAGGAACTACCCAAAATAATTGAAACTGCGTATACAGAATTAGGCTGTGACAGTTTGGGTGGAAAAGCATTAAAACCACAACTGATGGGTAGTCCCGAGAAGGAGACTTTCAAGCAGACACCTACCTCTTCTAAAAAGAAGTGGGACAATAATAAAAACAAAATATTAAAGAGAATAGATCTCAGTCCAGAGGTAGATCTCCTCCACAGGAGCCCTCCGAACGGAGGTATAACCTTAGGAATAGGGATAACATTAGGAAACCTGACAGGTATCAGGATACTGATAGACATTCCTCACGTTCCTTTCAGGGTTCATCGAAAAACTCTGAGAGGGAAGGACGGTCAGACAGACAAGAAGAACGTACACAGTCCAGAGACAAGCAGCACGCTCAAGACTATACTTCCAAAAAAGAAGATAAAGCAAAACCAAAACCACAGTTCAAAAAGAAGAAGGTTGTAGGTCTAAAGATCAGACATGCCCAGAATTCTGAGGACTCGACTACTGAACAGGGAATGGGCTCTGACGATGCTAGACAGTGCGGCAGAAGTAACAATAGCTCGCCAGAACCTGATGGAATTTCTGGTGACAGCGGACTTGAATGATTATATCACAGTGGAAACACCTGATACTAGGGTAAGTGTCCCACACAAATTGTATGAAATAACGCTCCAGATGGAGGGGGACAAATGTAGGACAGTTAAAGGTCTCTTTTGGGAGAACCTGACGTTTGACTATGACATTTTGTCAGCTGAACAAGTTTGGCCGCCATTCGTCATGGATTGCCCTAGGGGAGAAACAGTAATTTTACCAGCATTTTCTGACCACGTTCCAAAACATTTAAAATATACATATGCATGGGAGTGGGCGGTAGCCCAAGCTCCAGCATTATACAAAAACCATGTAGGTTGGGATGAGGATTCAACCCACCACATTATTCCACAAAAAAACACTCCAACTGCACGAAGGCAGTATCCTATAAAGCAAGAAGCTAAGAAACATGTCAGGGAGATCTTACATCAACTTGAATATCAAGGGGTGATTGAAACTTGCACCTCTCAAATGAATAACCCTTTGTTTCCGGTATCAAAACCAGACAATTCATATCGTTTAGTTTTAGATTACAGACCTTTAAACACTTGCACTTTTGCAGTTCAAAATGCACATAATGCCGCATTAATTAATAACATTATGCGGAAAAAATACAAAACAACAATTGATATCTCAAATGGATTCTTTTGCCAGAATATAGCGCCTGAGAGCAGATATTTGACAGCATTCTCAGCGCTAGGGTCACAGCGGCAATTTTGTCGACTGCCCCAGGGGTATAAGAACAGCCCGGGGTTGTTTTCAGCCAGAGTAACTGAATTACTTCAAAATCTGGATGAGGAGGCATTGTCCTATGTGGATGACATTTATCTAATGGACGATGACCTGGAGGAACACTTGAACAGAGTGAATACCATAATTTTAGGATTTGCATCTGAGGGTTACAAATTCAACTTTAAAAAATCGAAAATAGCCCACCTTAACGTCCTTTTTCTAGGATATGAACTTTCAAGTGAAGGGAAAAGCCTGGCAGCTAACTTTTTAGAAAAGTGTGCGCTGCTCCAACCTCCGAAATCATTAAAAAACTTACAATCAATACTAGGATTCCTTAATTTTGGCAGAACATACATTTTGGATTACGCAGAGAGGGTTAAACCTTTCTACGATTTAATAAAACCTGATTTTTCAGTTCGACAATGGACACAGGAACACACAGATACACTTTGTTCCTTACAAGCTGACATGATAGCTTCAAAACCCTTACAGACATGCGTAAACGTACGCAACCTGGTGATTCGAATAGTTGCGGGTCAATCAGTGTACACCTATCTAACATATAAGGAAGGAGAAACAGTACCAATAGCATGTAAATCTCATGTGTACACAAATGCTGAGATGCGTTTCGTATCTACAGAAAAAATTCTAACAGCAGTACAGACTGCTGTAGTCAGAGAGAGAGCCCTGGCTCAAGGGAAACGTATAATAGTCGTGACCCCGGTTCCAGCTTTAGAGGCTGCAACAAAGGCAAGCGTTCCCAACGGTAAAGCCTTACATCCAAGATGGATACAATGGGCTAATTCTCTCACTGCAACAGATGTAGAATACAGGTACGACCCAAATTTAAAAACACAAGCATTTCTGCAATACGAACAAGAATATCCTCTACCAAATGAAATAATGCCTATAGATCAGTATGAATACATTATATACACTGATGGTTCTGCGCAAATGGCCATAGGGAGTAAACAACTATACAGCGCCACGTGTGCTATCGTTAAAGGACGGATGCAGGATGGAAAGTTTCATCCGAATTGCACAAAAACACAGTCTCTTGGAGACTGTACGGCACAGCTGGCAGAACTAAAAGCACTGATACTGGCACTGGTAAATACGGATCGAGAATTCCCCAAACTAATTGTGTGCGATTCCTTTTACTGCGTACAATCATACAATGAATATCTACATAACTGGAAACAGAATGGGTTTAAAGATGCAAAAGGTGGCACAATTAAGCACAAAATGCTTTGGGAACAGGTAGTGGAGTTGAAAAACGAACTACCAAGGGCTCACGTGATACACACACTGAGTCATCAACGTGATGGCGTTCACGTTGAAGGGAATTCATTGGCTGACGAAGCCGCGAAGGGGGCTGTACGCACGATTTCCATTGCTGCAATCACTCGTTCAAAAACGAGGATAGATGGTGAATTAATGGTTGCGATTATTGCTACACGCAAAAACAGCTCAGCAGTACCAAAAAAAGTTCCACTCAAGTACTCCTACAAGTTAGATGCAAACAATGTTCCATTTGCTCAGATTCCTGGAGTGGGGGATAGAGTATACCAAATATGGATCGAAGGTTAGGATTAATCCTAGCAGCACACGAGGGTATAGGTTCTGCACATGCAGGAGTTTCTGCGACGGGATCTCTATTGAAACAACGCTACTGGTGGCCAGGAGTAAGAAGGCAGACTAAAGACTATGTCTTGAAATGCGACATCTGTCAGCAGATGAAAGGATCCACCGTAACAGGTCCAGTACAGACACCATTATTAATATCAGATAAACCACTCGCATGTGTTTATTTGGACCACTGCGACCCCTTACAATCTGATGAGGCCTACAAGTATAACATGGTTGCAGTGGATTCCTGCTCTAGGTTCCTATGGATGTGGCTCCAGCGCTCGGCTGATGCTCGAACTGTTATAAAAGATTTGCGAGTCTTTATAGGGACATACGCAATCAGCACACTTCATTCTGACCGTGGCCCCGCGTTTCGCTCTAGGGCTTACAAGGAAGCTATGGGAAGTCTGGGTGTAGCATTGCGATACTCCTCTCTGTACCATCCAGAGGGAAATTTGGTTGTGGAGAGGAAAAACCGGGACTTAAAGCAATCTTTAACAGCTAGAGTATTAGGCTCGGGTGGCAATTGGGTAAAACATCTGTATGGAGTACAAAGGGCATGAAATAATCAGCCAAGAAGCTCTCTAGGGGGGGTCACTCCTTATGAGGTCCTATTTGGGACGAGAATGTGGGTACCTGATCTTGATTGTGAAGGCACAGTGGCGGATAAAAAACCTTTTGACATCTATAAACGTTTGGCTGTTTTACAGGACCTGAATGAAACCAGGGCACAGCAGAGTAATGTCAATATAAAGAAGAACGCCACTGGGGAAGCAAAAAGTGTCACAGCAAGACCTGTCTGGATCCCTAAAGTCGGGGATCTGGTCAGAGAAAAGATAGCGGACAAAAAAGAATTTGGGCCATCATATAGAAAGCCTGTACCTGTCCTGGCAGTAGAAGGAACAAGAAAGGTACTTCTGCCACCTCTTGCCGGTAAAAAGGAGAAAAGATTCGTCTCAATTGACCTAATCAAACCACACTATGTGGCCGATACTGAGTAGTAGGCCACGTGGACTCCGAAGTAACAGACACCCTCCTCTCACAACTATACAAGAAGTTCAAACAGAAAGACTCATCACGGGTCACCTACACTGAATGAAGGACTAAGCAACAATGCAATGGAACTCGTTCCTCTTGAAACTGAAGTTCAAAATGAGAACTCAACTGAAAGATCAATCAATCAATCAAGGACATTTGTAAAGCGCACTACTTACCCGTGAAGGTCTCAAGGCGCTGGGGGGGGATGCTGCTACTGCTCGAAAAGCCAGGTCTTGAGGAGTCTTCTGAAGGTTAGTAGGTCCTGGGTCTGCCGCAGGAGGATGGGGAGGGTGTTCCAGGTTTTGGCGGCTAGGTGGGAGAACGATCTGCCGCCGGAGGTCGCTCTTCGGATGCGGGGGACTGTGGCAAGGGTGAGGTCGGCGGTGCGGAGCTGGCGGTTGGGGGTGTAGAAGCTGAGTCGTCTGTTGAGGTATGCTGGTCCGGTGTCGTGTAGTGCCTTGTGTGCGTGGGTGAGGAGCTTGAAGGGGATCCTCTTGTTGACGGGGAGCCAATCCAGGTCTCTCAGGTGGGGTGTGATGTGGCTGCGGCGAGGGATGTCGAGGATCAGGTGAGCCAAGGCGTTTTGAATGCGCTGGAGTCGTTTCAGTAGTTTGGCCGAGGCTCCTGCGTAGAGGGCGTTTCCGTAGTCCAGCCTGCTGCTGACGAGGGCCTGGGTGACCGTTCTTCTTGTTTCGGTGGGGATCCACCTGTAGATCTTGCGGAGCATGCGGAGGGTGTTGAAGCAGGAGGACGAGATGGCGTTGACCTGCTTTGTCATGGAGAGAGTAGAGTCGAGGATGAACCCTAGGTTGCGCGCGTGGTCGGTGGGTGTTGGAGCTGTTCCCAGTGCGGTCGGCCACCAGGAGTCGTCCCAGGCCGAGGCGGGGGAGCCGAGGATGAGGACTTCCATCTTGTCCGAGTTTAGCTTCAGTCGGCTGTTCTTCATCCACTCAGCGACGGCTTTCATTCCTTCGTGGAGGTTGGTTTTGGCGGTGAGGGGGTCCTTGGTGAGGGAGAGGATCAGCTGGGTGTCGTCGGCGTAGGAGAGGATGTTGAGGTCATGCAGTCGGGCGACGTGGGCGAGCGGTGCCATGTAGATGTTGAACAGAGTTGGGCTGAGGGATGAGCCCTGGGGTACGCCGCAGATGATCTCGGTGGCAAGGGGGGAGGCGGACGCTCTCGGTTCTGCCGGAGAGGAAGGAGGTGGTCCAGTCCAGAGCCTTGTCTTGGATCCCAGCGTCGTGGAGGCGTGTGCATAGGGTGTGGTGGCAGACGGTGTCGAAGGCGGCTGACAGGTCCAGGAGGATGAGGGCTGCGGTTTCTCCGTTGTCCAGCAGGGCCCTGATGTCTTCAGTGGCAGCGATGAGGGCAGTTTCGGTGCTGTGATTGCTGCGGAACCCAGACTGGGATGGGTCCAGGATGCTGTTCTCCTCGAGGTAGCGGGTCAATTGTCTGTTGACGGTCTTCTCGATGACTTTCGCCAGAAACGGGAGCAGGGAGATTGGCCGGAAGTTCTTGAGGTCCTTGGGGTCCGCCTTGGGTTTCTTGAGTAAGGTGTTGATCTCGGCGTGCTTCCAGCTCTCCGGGAAGGTCGCTGTCTCGAAGGAGATGTTGATGGCTTTCCGGAGATGGGGTGCGATGGTGGCGCTGGCTTTGTTGAAGATGTGGTGTGGGCATGGGTCTGACGGAGAGCCGGAGTGGATGGTGTTCATGACTTTGATGGTGGCGTCGTCGTTAATGTTGGTCCAGGCGAGCAGGGGGTCGGTGCGGATGGTGGCCGTGGGGATGGGGGTCTCGGTGGTTGTCGGGGCGGTCGTGACGTTGAAGCTGCCGTGGATGTCAGCGATCTTGCGATGGAAGAAGGTGGCGAGGGAGTCGCACAGGTCTTGCGTCCGTGGGATGTCGTTGGTGTTGGAGCTGGGGTTGGAGAGTTCCTTCACGATGTTGAAGAGCTCTTTGCTGTTGTGTGCGTTGTTGTCTAGGCGGTCTTTGAAGGAGGCCCTCTTGGCGGATCTGATGAGGTGGTGGTGCCTGCGGGTGGCATTCTTGTGGGCTGCGTAGCTGTCTGGTGTCTGATCACGGTGCCATTTCTTCTCTAGCTTGCGGCAGGTTTGCTTGGAGGCCTGGAGGTCTTCAGTGAACCAGCTGGCTTTCTTGCTGGTGTGTCTGATGGAGGGTTTCTTGAGCGGGGCGATGGTGTTGGCGCAGTCGTCGATCCATTGTCTGAGGTTGCGGGCGGCGGTGTCGGGGTCGGTGGGGTCGGCGGGTGGGCTCCGGGCGAGGGTGGTGGTTAGCTGGTCTTCGGTGACTTTGCTCCAGCAGCGGCGGGGGATCTGTTGGGTGTGGTGGTGCGTGGTAGGTTTCTGGAAGGTGAAGTGAATGCAGTGATGGTCGGTCCAGTAGAGTTCGGTGGTGTGGTTGAAGGAGATGTGGGAGCTTGCGGAGAAGATGGGGTCAAGCGTGTGACCGGCGGAGTGGGTGGGCGTTGTGACGAGCTGTCGGAGTCCGAGGTTGGCGAGGTTGTCGATCAGGGTGGTGGAGTTGCGGTCGTTGTTGTTCTCGAGGTGGAAGTTCAGGTCCCCGAGGAGGATGTAGTCTGTGGAGGCGAGGGCGTGTGTACTGATGAAGTCGGCGATGGAGTCGCTGAACTGTGGTCGGGGTCCGGGGGTCTGTAGACGAGGGTTCCTCTGAGGGTGGTGTTGGGGTCGGTGTGGATCTGGAAGTGCAGATGTTCGGCAGCGCTGAGGGTGTTGTCGGTGTTGGTCGAGACTCTGAGAGTGTTCCTGTGGACGATGGCGATTCCTCCTCCTACTCCGTTGCTGCGGTCCCTGCGGGTGATCTTGTAGCCGTCCGGGATGGCTATGGCGATGTCGGGTGCCGAGGAGGCGTTCAGCCAGGTCTCCGTCAGGAAGGCGACGTCTGGGCAGGTTGAGTCGAGTAGGTCCCAGAGTTCAACGGCGTGTTTGCGGGCGGAGCGGGTGTTGAGAAGGATGCATCTGAGGTGGTTAGGATCTTTACCGGTGGGTGGATTTGCGGGTCGGATGCTGGTGAAGCTGCAGTTCCGGCAGGTGAAGGGTCCTTGCGTGCGTTTCGGGGCGGCCAGGAAGCAGGTGTGTGATCGTCCGATGTTGAGTGTGTGGAGGGTGCTGGCATCGTAGCGACGTTGGGTGTCGTGGCGTTTGCGGGGTTCAGGGGTTCTGGCGCTGGGTGCGGTCCAGGCGCGGACGGGCGCAGACGGGCTTGCCTTAGGCGTGCCTTTGGCGCATCCGCTGCACGCGTCCGCTGCGCGGCTACGCAGCGGCCGCCATATGAGGGGAGGTGGGAGGGAGGAGCAGCTGGGAGGCGGGAGCGGGGGTGCGAATGGGTGAACAGGGGGGCGGGGCCGCAGGGGATGCAGCGGCGGGAAGAACGAAGGGGGAAGCGGGCGGGGGGTACAGAAGGCAAGAAGGGCACAATCACTGGGAAAATAAGCAGTCACAGAGGAATAAGCGTAAATACAATAAAATACAGGAAATTCAATGAGATACAACAGAAGGAAAAGCGAGATACCAAAAGGCTATACAAGGGCACGAACCGTAACGAGCGGCAGCAGCGGGCTCAAGGCAGCGTCACACAGGTGGTGCTGTGCAGCGAGGGGAGCGACCTGCCTGGTAACAGGGTCAAGGGTCGCTCTCTTCACCGCGCAGCGGCCACCATATGAGGGGAGGTGGGAGGGAGGAGCAGCTGGGAGGCGGGAGCAGGGCGGCGAATGGGTGAACAGGGGGGCGGGGCCGCAGGGGATGCAGCGGCGGGAAGAACGAAGGGGGAAGCGGGCGGGGGGTACAGAAGGCAAGAAGGGCACAATCACTGGGAAAATAAGCAGTCACAGAGGAATAAGCGTAATACAATAAAATACAGGAAATACAATGAGATGCAACAGAGGGAAAAGTGAGATACCAAAAGGCTATACAAGGGCACGAACCGAACGAGCGGCAACAGCGGGCTCAAGGCAGCGTCACACGGGTGGTGCTATGCGGCGAGGGGAGCGACCTGCCTGGTAACAGGGTCAAGGGTCGCTCTCTTCACCGCGCAGTGGCCGCCATATGAGGGGAGGTGGGAGGGAGGAGCAGCTGGGAGGCGGGAGCGGTGCGGCGAATGGGTGAACAGGGGGGCGGGCCGCAGGGGATGCAGCGGCAGGAAGAACGAAGGGGGAAGCGGGCGGGGGGTACAGAAGGCAAGAAGGGCACAATCATTGGGAAAATAAGCAGTCACAGAGGAATAAGCGTAAATACAATAAAATACAGGAAATACAATGAGATACAACAGAGGGAAAAGCGAGATACCAAAAGGCTATACAAGGGCACGAACCGAACGAGCGGCAGCAGCGGGCTCAAGGCAGCATCACACGGGTGGTGCTGTGCGGCGAGGGGAGCGACCTGCCTGGTAACAGGGTCAAGGGTCGCTCTCTTCACCGCGCAGCGGCCGCCATATGAGGGGAGGTGGGAGGGAGGAGCAGCTGGGAGGCGGGAGCGGTGCGGCGAATGGGTGAACAGGGGGGCGGGCCCCAGGGGATGCAGCGGCAGGAAGAACGAAGGGGGAAGCGGGCGGGGGGTACAGAAGGCAAGAAGGGCACAATCATTGGGAAAATAAGCAGTCACAGAGGAATAGGCGTAAATACAATAAAATACAGGAAATACAATGAGATACAACAGAGGGAAAAGCGAGATACCAAAAGGCTATACAAGGGCACGAACCGAACGAGCGGCAGCAGCGGGCTCAAGGCAGCGTCACACGGGTGGTGCTGTGCGGCGAGGGGAGCGACCTGCCTGGTAACAGGGTCAAATTTCAATTCAACCAAACACGGATATCTACGTCAACATGCCCCAACAAGAGCAATCTACAGTTTCCACAAAACCTGCGGAACTACCAAAAATTGACCGAACTGCATCTGCTATTTCATTGACTTTGACACCTTTTCATTAGATCCAAGCAAACCAGAAACAATGACAGCCCAAAAAACTCATTTACAGCGATTTAAAGACTTTCGGAACTTTCTCACAAAGACTTACCTGGTATCACCTGGGGTGGAACTCTGGGTATCCACAGGAATACTTTTCTTTCTTTTCTGGATAGGCCTAGTAATTGTTTTTAGTATCCTTATTAATGGAACATATCTTCGAGAAAGCTCTGCGGCACAAAAAGTGAATGTGATCATAAAACCGCACCTATCATCACATCGTGAAAGAAGAGACCTGTCATCAGTGAAAATTACAGCAGTTCCTATACCTGATGCTATAGTATGGGACAAGGTTGATTTCGATATATTTGGTCCGACTGAACTTTTAAAAATACCGCATTTACCACATTTATTTAAAATATCATTGAGTGATATCATTACCTCAAGTACATTTTCCGATGATTGGGACCATGAAACTGTAAATAATATGCTGTCTGATTTAGAGAAATCTGCTGCGTTTTCTAATATTGAAATGTTAGAAGACACAGCAGACTTTGAAAAAATATATTACTATCAACATTATGGTCATCATTTTCTGCATAAATCTGCTAACCCTAGGAATGTTTTCACATATCACCAATGGGAACATTGCCTGACACCGCCGAAAAGCAGTTCAAAAACACAAGCACAGAAAAATATGTTGACAAACACAAAACAGATCTATTCTGCTCCTTTTATTGCCCAGTTGTCTGAACAAGGGTTCGACCTATGGAAAGACACTATAGACTTAAAATCCATCTGGGGTACAAGAGACTGACAGGTCCAGGGAACAGAAGCACTATTTAGAGCATGCCTGATTCCTCAACAACTAATGTTTTTGAATGTAACAGTGCAACAAACAACTTGTCTTGGGTTAGCCAGGAATAAAGATCTGAATACACCTCCGGTGCCAACACCATCACACACTGAGGAGAATGTAACATCACAAAAAGTGGTTACAGTAGATGACATCTTGCAAAGCAATAGAACAGACCCCGATTGGAAGGAATGGTTGGTTTGGCCCATAGACCCCAATAACTCTCAAGAAAGATTCTTGGGTAAAACTAAAGGATTTAGTATTAATAGGCCAGATCCATGTTATATGCAAAGACAACACCCAGGGGTAGTGACATCGTACCGTGTTGGTAAGTTATACCTCGATTGGCTACAAACCTCAACACTCACACTGGTGAAACAACACTTATCCTTACTCACAAGGGATGTGGACCTGCGGGGTTTTTTATTAGGTCCTAGGAAACCACGTCAAAAACGTTTCTTATATGCTGTCTATAATGAAGTATGGAAGATATCCCAAGAAGAAGCCGCGGAAAGACTACGAGAAATAGATCATATTAATCTAGAGAAAGCTCTAGCAGTAGTCGATAATAGGTTAACAACGTTAACATCCAGGATATATTCCCTGGGCAACATTGTATCTTCTGCTATTGATGTACTAGAACAAGATTTGTCCATAATACAACACAGGCAATCGCAATTGCGTTCTATTATGTTGTTAAGCTGGACGCTGCAATCTTTGCGAGCAGGCTATGTGCCATGGTGTTTTATAAACAGCACGTCTCTGTTTTCCTCGTACAATCTGACAGAAAAACAGATAGAAATGGCACAGAGAGGAGAAAAGTATACAATGCAGCGCGTTGAAAAACTGGACAGATTAACATTTACAGTGGCAGAATCACCGTCCACAGAACGGTTAATCCATGGACACATAACTCTCCTGGTTACAACTTTACAATTCCATTACTGCCTAGAACAAATGCAGGCAGGCAGTTATGAAGAAATGGGTAAGGAATTCATCAAGGAATCTTGGAAATTGCCGTACAGATTTCGATGCCAGAGTGGGGAAAAAGAAGTGTTTCTTAGCGGTACTAACTGCGAGACTACCTTAAGTGGATCACTTATATGCCAGGATATAATGCTTCATGGGGCCTGTGATGGTTCAGTAGCAAACTTGTCCTGTCACTTAGAAGGGGCCCCAGCTGCCGTGATCACTCCAGTATTCAAACTACTTTCGAATGGGAGTTACTTGATGCTGAACGATCAAGGTTGCTCTGGGATGCTTCCGGGCATCGCATATCTGGTAACTGTAAGTTCCAGGGTTACTTGCTGTATGCAAGTATTGTTTCTCCCAACACATACAGTCAGGGAGGTGCCGCTATGGCCTTCATTAAATATTTCATTAATACGGTTTGATACTTTGAGCAGGATGAAAGCCATGCTTATACAGAAATCCGTGCCCTTAACCTCCGCTCGAGAGACTTTTGATCTCCAAGTAGCAAGGTCTTCAGCAGAGATACAGGCACTTATACGTACAAACTGCCCTTACCATTTCCCAGAAATGGTAAATCGTATCTTTAACATATCTGATACAATAGGCATTGTCCACCTATTTAAGAACATAGGTTCTGGATTACTAAGCACCTTTCAGACGGTCCTCGGAGTTATTCCAAACTATATACACTCTGTATTTGGAAGCATTTTTGGAGGGCTGCTGCTGATCCTGTTTCTAATAGCAGGTATCCCGATTGTCGTGTTTTTGCTACGTAATGGACTTCCCAGTCACCAAGGAGATGGAAACAGTGCTTCTGGAGAGAAAATACCATGATCGCATGGTACAACTTCTAGGCACACCTCGCCTAAGGGAACTAAGTGCTTCTTGGTTCTTGTCATTTAGACCAGTCTGGATGGACTGCATCTTACCTGTCCTCCGATGCCTGTTTTGCGGAGAAGAATGCATGTTGGATCTCTGTCTGATACTCCCATCATGTGCGCGACCGGACTTTGACACTTTACTGGACACAATAACGGCCCATGTTTTGCAGTGTCCCCAGCGTATTCCCATGTTGATGGGGGCATTCCTAGAGAAACCACAGGTAGTATCTGCTCCTGTTGGTATGGACACCGGCTCCTCCTCTGACACCCAGGCCTTGGATGGCGCACAGGTTGCACAAGCTGCCCCAGCACCGGCTGTGGACAATACGGAAAATCATCTGTGCTCAATAGACATAATCTGCGAGGTGTTACAGGGACCGCCAACTGCGGAAGCATGCAACGAGAATGTTGTGTCTACCAGCCAGGACACATAAACATTTGACTCATTTGGCCCGTCGTGTGCTGGGAAGAAATTCGGCTTTATAAAAACAAAACAGGAAACTAAAACTCTATATCAAAATTGACATTCCTTTCACGCATGTATGTCTTTCAAAATGCTTGTAGTAGTTCGGACTATACCTGCGAACATATTAGAGCACTAGCCTATCTGTCAATTCCTAATACTTTTCCTTTTTAACAATAAAAAAAAAAAAAAAATTCTTAGGTAAACGATTTTAAACAAATGTTTTTAACACAATAAGAAACTAATGTTTTGTATATTGGCGTACAAGTATCTAGAACAACTAGTAGTACGTGTAGAACTTAAAACTATGTTGTCCATTCGGAAGAGGAGTGGGTGTTATATTCCATATTGGTACTATAATATAGGCCTCGGTAAACTCGTTACCTTTCACCTATATTCTCTCCCTACATTACACTTGTCACGGTTTACAGGGACTGACCTTTTGCCTAGATATTACACTGGAAGCACAGCAGGACTGCCATCTCCTGTACAAAATCTATGTACAAAGTTCAGGCCCGACGTCATCCTTAGGCTGACACAGCAAGGTAGGACCCCTGGGGAGACCTATGGGTATATATACATCACATCTTGCTAAGATAGCTAGAGGAGACCGAGACTTCCCGGCCGACACACTGACCAGAGACCCTGAGGTTCCTGCATGCAGACACTCGAGCTCGCAGTGGTCTAACATCCCTCGCGGGGTGTCCAGCTTGAGACCAGGACGGGGTCCCACAGTCTCAGTTAAGGTAATGGGGTTGACTAGATCCTATAGGGATTTTTGGCTTAACACCTACACCAATGCTAGGTACATTTAGGTACATCTAGTTAGGGAGGCATAGTAGGAGTACACACCTTTTATTATCATGTGTTTTATATACTTGAATGTATTTATGATTTTAGTACGATGGTAGAACTATACTATCCTTTTACTTTGATAGTACTGTTAATCATTTATATCCTATATTGTCTAATGGTTGTTGCAGCACATCTATTTTACACCAGAATAACAACTGTTCAATAAATGTTTATTGAAAACGCCCAGCTTGTTTATTCTGTGTATTTCTCTGAGACAAACCAAGTAAGCACGAGTGACTGAGCGAAAAGTAGTAACTTTTTTCCGCGGTCCTGAGGGATCAGGGTTGTCATGTTCTGAGGTTGCCGGAATCTATTCTCTCCTTGGTAGGAGGATATTATAGTGGCACTGTGAGCTAGCTGATACAGACAGGCTAACATACTTGGTGGGGGTGCACGGAATCAGTCTGCTACCAATCCCACAGTTTGTTATCCAAACGGAAGATCCTGTATAGGTCATATAGGAACTACACGACAGTGCCAAGCTACCAAGGGGGTGACCAGGGGTTATCTTAGCTGTGTGACCCCCTTACCCTCACTAGAGTGAGAGTCCCTACTTGGAAAGGGTGCAAATCACTGCCAACTAGAGACCCCATTTCTAACAGTGACCAAACAGAAGTTCAAAGGAACTGGACCACTCCCTTCTAATGCACTTCCCGGTATGCAAAGCGAAGACATGGCAAGAGGGCATCCTACTTGCGCCTGATGGGACCTGGTAGGGCCACAATCATGCCCTTCAGAGTCTTATTGAATCTTTCAATAAGTCCATTAACTTGGGGGTGGTATGATGTGGAGAACTTATAGGTTACTCCACACTCTTCCCTCATGAACTTCATGGAAGCAGACATGAAGTTGGTGCCCTGGTAAAACACAACCTCCTTGGGGAAACCCATGTGGGTAAATAGCCATATCAGTGCCCTCGCCACTGCGGGAGCAGTCACTCTCCTAAGAGGAATGACATTCGGATACCTTGTGGCATTGCCCAACAAGACCAGGAGGAACATGTTGCCTAGGGGAGTCTTGGGATCTAGAGGCCCAACAATGTCTATGTCCACCCTCTCCAAGGGTGTTCCACTATGGGGAATGGGAGCAGGGGGGCCTTGTGCTTTGCCCCTAATTTCCCACTGACCTGGCAGGTTACACAGGATCTGCAGAATGCATTAGACTGTATCCTCATTCGGGGACAATAAAAGTGCGTGACCAGTCAGACCCTGGTTTTGGCCTGCCCCAGATGTCCTGCCAGTGGGATATTGTGAGCCCAGTCCAGTAGGAAGGCCCCGTAGCACTGGTGGACCACCCAACCCATGGGTTGCTACAGGCTCAGGGATATTGGGCCCTCAATAGGAGACTATTCTCATAATAGATAAGGTGATCACCAGAGGTGTAGCCAGCTGCCTTGGGCTCGGCTTGCCTCTGTAGGGCCTTGAGAGCTAGTTACTCCCTCTGCATTTTGCAGAACTCTACCAAGGGCAACCCCTCTTCAGTTTGCCAGCCGGCCAACTCAGGTATGCCCTTCTCCAGCGCAGCAATGTCTTCCCCTGTGTGTTCTGGGGTGTCACCCTCAGGATCAGCCTCCTCCCAGACTGTGGGAATCTCCGGGGCGAGTCTGCTGCGACCCCTGCCCTTCTTCTTGGCAGGTGCCTGAGAGAATTTTCCTTGCTACAGATCCTTTTTACTCCCCTGATGGGCTGCCATGCACCATATGGTCAGGCACACCCACTCAGGGAATGTCAACATCTCCAGATGGTACCTGAGCTCCACCTCTTTCCAGGTGGTGTGCTTTAGATCAGTGGTTCTTAACCTGTGGTCTGAGGACCCCAGTGGGTCCGCAAAGCCTGTTCAGTGAGTCTGCAACTGCTCTTAAAGTCTAATACTATTAACAGATTAATAAAGTAAGCTAAAACTTGGCTCTTTCCATAGAGGGTAGGCCCTACTCTAGTGACCGCACAGCGCTGGGATGCTTCCGGGTAGCCATGCGCTATACAAAAAACAAAAAAACAAAAACAAAAAAGTGTTTATAACTAGAGAAGCAAAATGTAAAACTGAAAATTTTAAAACATACTGTAAAGGGGAAGGAATTTGTACTTGAAGGCTAAAAATTGTTAGTATCCTCAAATTCATTTGTAGGAGCAGTGCATCAAACAGAATATAGTATGCACCATGAGTGGCCTCAATTGAATTTAGAAAAGCTTCAACATTCCCATTAAAATTAGAATGTTGAGTTTTATGTTTGTGAATAAAATACATTATTTCATCATTTGTAAATTTGTTAGATGAATTTTTGTTTCAGCATTTTTTGTGTAGTGTTTCGCGGTTTAAATCATCGAAAATGCTTAGATCAGGGTCCCCAGCTTCCAGTAATGACTCAGTGGGGGTTACCGAATTCCTTTTTAAAATATATTTTTTAGATTTTGATGATTTTTAACCCCCCCAAGCCAAACAGACAATTTATGATAGTAAAATATACAAAAAGCAGCAACAACGAATTAAATATTTCATATAAGATTCACATTGATAATCGTAAGCAGTTGATAATTCATGAATAGACAATATAAATATTATTACATAAAGTGACCTGGTGTATAACATTAGTAATTAATAATTACTAGGCTCAATAACACAACCAGAATTCTAGATCCAACACCGAGTTATTCTCGTGCATAAACCACAATTTCAATATAATACTTGGCAAAAAGCCGGGCCAACCATTGATGAAATGATGGGGGAGAGTGATCCAGTCATGCTGTTGCTAAACATAACCTCAATACTGACATTGCCAGACAAATGAATGGTTGTGCGTGACTAGGCACTACTTCATTATGAACCCCGAGTAAAATAAGTTGAGGCGTTACCATGATTTTTAAACCCAGTTTCTTCTCCAGGAAATCACTAATTTCTTTTTTAAGCCCTCTTACGGCGGGCACCCTGTGATTATATGTATCAAATCTGCACCATAAAATTGACATCGTGAACAATGAGTGCCTGCAGACCCCCCCCCCAATTCACAATTTTCCCCAGATTTATGTATAAGCTAAAACAAGTTTTAAAGTGTTGGACTTGCAGATTGGCCGACATTAGTATAGACTGAGCCAAGGCTAAAGAGTCAACCAAGTCATTATTTCCTGATTGCAAATTATCTTGCCACCGTCTAGCCTGTTTATCAATATCATCCAACATCTGGCTATTCATTGTCCGATATAAAGCCCTATTGAAGTCTTCTTGCCAATAATCAGCTCTACGAGCTCCACTTTAGAGAACCCAGATGACCCCCCTCTTTTTTTCCACCAAAAAATTCCGGCTCTACAAGTATTAAAAAAATTAATTATGCTTGAGCTTATATTTCCGCCTAATATCCTCAAATGTATTTATTCAGTTATCTAAAACAAAGTCTCCAAGTCTATAAGGACCATGCTCCTTCCAAAGTATAACATGAGCATCCCCAAAAACACCCGGTTAAATGGGGTTTTTAGGGGGCGTGGCTACGCAGCGTAACGAGATGGCCGCTGCCTGAACCAGCTCCAACTCAAGTGATTCTTCCCCTAACTATCCGGCACAGTAATCCGTAACTGGCAGGCAGTTCCCGTAACCGGAGGACGTGCTGCCCCTGAGGAACTAACCACGAGGCTGATCGGCCGCCGGAGCCCGGAGCTGCGACGCCCGTCATTTTCGGCCTACAGCTGAGACTTGAGCCGGGGCCTGACGTGATCGTGTGAACCGGAAGTGGCTCGTCCGGCGGGGGCGCCATAGCTCGGACGCGGGGCGAAAAAAGGAAAGTGAAGCGCCCGCTCCGATGCTGACCTGGGGCCTGTAGATGCAAGTGCTGAGCTGCGGTAACGCCTGAGGCGGAGTGTACCGCTAGACCCCCTACCACACAACAACGAGGAGGCCCTGGCCGAGAGACGGTGAGCGGTGCGCCGACGGCGGTGCAGGTGGGGCGGCGTGTGGGCTGTGGTGACCCGGGCAGCCGCAAGCAGCAGAATCCGTCGTCATTTCTGGCCCGTGGCTGAAATTGGAGCCGGGGCCTGGCGTGATCGTGCGAGCCGGGAGCGGCTCTTCCTACAGGGGCGCCATAGATCGGCGCAAGTGGAGTGGACTGTAGTGAACTGGGCAGCTGCGCTTAAAAATCACTTGCCGGACCACGGTGACTGCAGCTTCCCCCCCCCCCCACCCCATAAACCCAATCTGAATGCCAGGAGATAGAATCTGAGTGAGTGCCTACCTCACAACGGGCCTGCTGTCTGGGGACGGGGGAGAGTGCACCCAGCGGATTGGTACACGGAGTGTCCCGCCGTGGGTGACAGTGAACGATCCGCCCTGTGAAACGCACACGGAAACATCTGGGGACAGCAATATCTGCTAGCGACGGCGTAGTGGCTTGCCAGGGGAGCCGGGAAGGCGGACGCACAGACCCCTGATGTACACCTGTTGTTCCATAGCCTAAGCGCCCTTGTGATTGTCAGCTACGGACCCCCTGGCTGCTTGGGGTTAGACGGGGCCTGCGACTGGCCCGAACGGCTTACCTGGCAGGAAAAAGATCACCGGCTGCGATCGCCGTTGTGAGGCCTAGCACCTATAGTAGTAGCCAAGTAGCAATATCACCGTCCCGGACAGGATGACGTCCACAAGAGGACCAAAACAAGTGCAGACCAACAAACTTGACCGCTACACATGTCCCAGAGACCTGCCCCATGAACCGGCTGTTAACGACAAGCGTTCTGGAGATGCGGGAGAAGAACGATCAGATCCCACTTTAAAGGACATTATGGAGGCGATACATGGAGTCAAAACCTCACTAGAACACAAAATAGACTCCATATCTATTGATGTAACCCTCATTCGCGCCGACCTCACGAAGCTCAACGAAAAGGTCAAACAAGTGGAACTTACAACGACAAGTCTAGTGGACGACACAACGCAACTGCAGAGGGAGGTCCAAGAACTGCAAACCTTCCGGAAACTCGCAGAAACCAAGCTGGACGACTATGAAGGCCGCCTCAGGAGAAATAATGTCCATATTCTCGGAGTGCCGGAAAAATCAGAAGGGCAATCGCCGGACCTCTTTGTGGAAGACTTAATCCTTAAGAGACTACAACCCAAAGGACTGAGTAAATTCTTCGTAATAGAAAGGGCACATGGAGTACCCGGTGGTCGTCCAAAGCCCGGGGCCCCCCCTCGACCCCTGCTGGCGAGAGTCCTCAACTTTCGAGACAGGGACGCTATTCTGCAAACGGCCAGGGTACCCCCCCCGCTGCGATATGAAAATGCAGAGATAACCTTTTTTCCCGATTTCACTCAGCTGGTGCAGCGCCAGAGAAGATCGTTCGTACCAATCAAAAAGAAACTGAGAGACAAAGGCCTGAAATATGCCATGCTGTTCCCCGCTCGGTTGAGGGTGGAGGCGGAGGGGCGGGCATGGTTTTTTGATCACCCGGAAGCAGCGGCCGAATGGCTCGAAAACAGACCGAACTTACCTGGCAACTAGTAGAACAGCCCGGGACGCAGTTGGAGTGGAACAGAGCGACCGTCACGAGAACACGGACCCTGGCATGCAGCGTCAATGGATGGATCCCGCCGATGGCTCAGGTACCGAGGTCTGGCATCAGAACTGATTGATGAGGGGGACCCCTCCGAGACTGTAAAATAGACTGGAGTAATGTAACCTCATTTAGAGAACTTAGCACTGTCTATACATAGGGGGGAACATGAGACGGAACACCACGCACCTCACTTTACTTCTTTTAGTTAACTTGTTGGGCGACAGGCACTCTGCAAGTTTTGATATGGGCAGTTCAAAGCCCAGAGAGCAGGGACGCAGGGAGGGGGTGGTTGGGTTGAGGTTTTAATGTTGTTGTTTGTTGTGAATCTTATTTCGACAAATCGCTCTTATTTTGTAATGAAGGAGACGGGAAAACACAATCCAGTTGATGGCAGGACAATGGACTAACAGTGTAAAAATCCTAAGCTGGAATGTCAATGGGTTGGGAGATAAACTCAAACGTAGTGTGGTCCTACAATATGTTAAGAGACAGTCTCCAGACATAGCACTACTCCAGGAGACTCACCTGGTGGGGAACACATGCAGGGCACTCAACAGATGGGGCTATAAGCTGGTAGCGCACGCCGGATTCACGACCAGCTCGAGGGGAGTTGGCATACTGGTGAAAAACTCATTCCCACTTTTGGTAGATTCCACGTGGATAGATGACAGGGGACGCTACATAATAATATCGGGAGGCTGGGAGGGACAGACCCTAACGATTGTGTCAGTCTATGTACCCCCTGGCCTACAGAAGGAAACCTTTAAAGATTTAGGTACAATTATCCTAACACTCCCGGAGGGACTCCTGGTGGTGGGGGGGGATTTCAACGCAGTAGTGTCGGGCACCCTAGACTGACACCCGCCGCGTGAACTTGGACCCTCGCATCGGTGTCTATCTCAATTCATGGATGCGATGGGGCTGGCGGATGGGTGGAGGGCACATCATCCAGATAGGATTCAACACACCTTCCACTCTGGGGCCCACCATAGCCTTTCACGCATAGACTATCTCCTGGTTCCGGCACCCCAAATAATGCACCTCCATGAGATACGGCACCTAGCACGGGGAATTTCAGACCACTCTCCATTGTGGGCCAGTATGGTCCTCAACTATGAAAGGGTAGGAAGAGTTGCACCCATCAACCCCTGGTATTTTCGCAACCCTGCTATTCGGAAAGCACTGCTTCTCGAAATTAATCACTACTTCCAAGAAAACGAAGGAACAGTAGATTCTGCACAAACACTGTGGGAGGCATTTAAATCGGTTATACGAGGGCAGGCGCTGTCACTGATCGCAGGTACCAAAAAAGAAAGGCAGAAAGAGATGGTTGACGCTGAGGACGAGATCCTCCGCATGGAGGAGGAACTGGGATCAGAGATCACTACCGAGACTCTCCACTTGCTGCAACTGAAAAGGGACGACTATAGAGCACTAGCCACAGATAGAGCGAGACTTATGGGACGAGAACAACTGGGTAGGCTGTACGATCTTGGAGACAAGGCAGGGAAGCTTATTGCGTGGCTGGATAAGAAGGAACTGGCCAGTAGACTGGTTCCGGAATTGAAAGGTTCCGATGGCATTCCCATAGTTGACCCCCAAAACATAGCGAATCAATTCGCACACCACTATCAGGGGGTCTACCAGGCTGAAAACACGTTTACGGAGGAAGACTCCAAGTCCTTGATACAAGATATAACACTTCCCTCACTGACAACAGACAATCGCCGCTTTTTAGATTCTGACCTCACCAACGACGAGATAGCACAGGCTATAAGGTCGCTACGCTCGGGCAAAGCCCTGGGGCCCAACGGGATCCCTATCGAACTCTACAAACTCAAACCCGATGGACTGGCCCCACATCTTCGGGCCATGTTTGAGGAAAGCAGAGAACTGGGGATTCTGCCCAAAGACCAGAGAGTGGCTACATTGGTCACCATCCACAAAGAGGGCAAACCGAAAAATGAGTGTGCCTCATACAGGCCTATTTCTCTACTCAACGCTGAACCCAAAATCTTGGCAAAGCTCCTTGCGAATCGCCTGGTGAAAGTCATCGACACCCTGGTACATCCGGATCAATCTGGGTTCCTGCCTCATAGAAATACCGCCCTGAACCTGCGACGGGTGCATGGGGTGCTGGGAAGGGCCGCTACGATTCAAGAGGCAGCCATAATAGTGTCACTGGATGCAAAAAGGGCATTTGACACTCTTGAATGGCCATATCTTTTTGCAGTCCTAGTTAAACTAGGGCTCGGACCGAACTACATCCAATGGGTCCGACTTCTCTATTCGGAGCCCTTGGCGCAAGTCGTAGTTAACAATAAGAAATCGATGATGTTTGAACTCAATCGAGGAACCCGTCAGGGTTGTCCCCTCTCCCCCCTCTTATTTGCCCTGGCTCTGGAGCCGCTGGCGGCCTGGATCCACCAGAATCCAGTCATACGAGGTCTGCGGTGGTCCCCCGGACGGGAGGACCGTATTTCACTTTACGCAGACGATATTCTGCTCTACCTGGCCTCCCCGAAAGCATCACTGATAGCGGTACTAGACATATTGACCATATTTGGCAGGTACTCTGGATTCACTATTAACTGGGGTAAATCCCTTATTTATGTACTGAGCGGTGACCCGCCCACCCTGCCACGAGACTGCCCCATGCAAATAAACACGTCAGGATTCAAATACCTAGGTATATTTATTACCCTAGACCGTACCCTTAGGTTCACGAACAATCTCCTCCCACCGCTGCAGCGACTTAAACGCGACATAACAACTTGGAAGACGCTTCCGCTTTCACTCCTAGGCAAGGCGGCGCTGTTTAAAATGATGGCACTGCCACGCCTCCTTTACGCGCTGCAAAACTCCCTGGACCTAGTCCCCTCCTCATACTTTAAAGAAATTGAAAGCCTACAAAGGGAGCGATTGTGGGAGGGAAAGCCTCGTATAGCCTTCACCAAATTGACACTGAATTGGTACGATGGAGGGATCAGCCTCCCAGACATCCGAAAATATTACTGGGCCTCGCATTTAGCAGCTTTTAATCAGGGCACCTATAGCCACCCGGAGGATCCGGGTTATGCCATGGACAAATGGCTCCTCTCGGGCGGGAATTACAACAGAGCACTATATTCCAAGCCCGGGAAATACCCATTGACCGGCCCTACCATGCATTCGGTACATATCTGACACAGAGTAAACAAGCACATGGGTTGGGATCAGAAGCTCACGTTAGCAACCCCGCTATGGGATTCGGAAAAATTAGGGAGCCTGTGGAAGACGAAGGGTTTCGATAAGTGGGACCTTATAGGAATCTCGCGTGTCAGGGACGTCTGGGCTAATGGTGAAATGATTTCCTTCGCCTCCTTACGACAACAATATGGCATGGCTGACTCCGAACAGTTCCGATACACACAGATCCGTCATGCACTTGGGACTCACCTCCAGAGGGATTCCTCCCCCCAAGATGCCTCCCCACTAGAAGATAGGTTGATGGATGGGCACCTCCCTGAAAAAGCCATTTCCTTGACGTACAAAAAGTTAATCAATAACATGGAGGACCCACTCAAGTCACTCAGGGAAAAATGGACAAACGATGGGTTGGAATTTGATGATGAAGAGTGGCGGGAGGCGGTGTCTTCCCCTCGAGAAGTAGCTATCCAGGCTAGACTGAGATTAGTGCAACTCAAGATACTTCACAGGGTCTATATGACGGGGCCTGGTCTGGTACGAATGGGTAGGGCAGAAACAGGGGATTGTAGGCAAAAATGTGGAAGTGAGGGCACATTCATGCACATACTATGGGAATGTGACCACATACGAACATATTGGCGTGAGATACACAAGATACTCAGTGAAGTGCTAGCATTGGAACTGCGGGTGGAGGCTAAGAGATGTCTCCTGAATGTGTGGGAGCCCACTGACCTTACCACATGCAACCAACACTGGGTCACGTTGGGCCTTATGATTGCAAAGAGAAATATACCACAACTTTGGGGCGCCTCGCAGCCACCCAAGGTGGAGGCCTGGAAGAGAGACCTGGACTGGTGTATGTTCAGGGAAAAGACGGTTTACCAGGCCAGGAGTGTGGAGTATGTGGAATAATTACCGGGGGGATATCTGCACCCCACCACCGCACGTTATCCGGGATGATTCTCCTACCCACTGAACTGTTTTATTGTAATCCACTGTATGAGCCCATTTATTGTGTATATGCTACAGTGCTGTCATCTGTCTCCTTCAATTTGTATGATATATGTCGAAATTCAGTTAATAAAAAGAATTATAAAAAAAAAAATGGGGTTTTTATGCAACGGTGTATAAAGGTTAAAATGACCAATACCCACTTTTCTCCGGACAACTAACCATATACGATATGCACAGTAAAGGGTCTTAAACCGCACTCTTTTAAAATAACCAAATTCAATCTGCCACAGCAGACACTCCCAAGCCCCTTCCCCTATCAGCAGCTCATAAGGAGTAGGGAGTTTATTGAGCACCGCCCCTCATTCCTTGATTTGAAAAAGAGTAGCCATCTGTTGAAGTGCTGTAGCCCAATAAAATATTCTGAGGTTCGGGACTGCCCAACCCCCTCACTCTCTTGGAAGGGTCAAAAATGTCAGCGCCCTTCTGGCCCTAGAGTAAGCCCATAAAAATTTAGAGATCATCCCATCCAATACCTTAAACCATTGGTTCCCCAACTCCTGAGGGATGGCTTGAAAACAATGTTTTTACTAAATTACTTCTCCCAATTAAAGACAACCATAGATTATTTAATCTCCCAAACTCCATCTTAGTTTTCTTAATCAGAGGATCTAAATTAATTTTCACAATTCTCTCAATTTCTGTGTTGATGTAAACTCCAAGTAAACTGCACTGTCAACCACCCGCCTATCTTCATACTGAACTTTACCATTGATAATGACTTGGGTTTTGTCCTGATTTAATAAATAACCGTAAAACCTCTCAAAACTACCCGCCTCCTTTTCAATCTCTCTCAATGCAGCCCCAGGATCCGGGTGACAACTGCCAGGTCATCGGCATTTGCCAAACCTTTTGTATCCCATCCCTGAGTACAAACTTGTGGAATTGATGGATTATTCTTTATTGTCTTAATCAATGGATCGAGATAAAGGGCAAATAATAATGGGGAACAAGGGCAGCCTTGCCTTGTACCACTCAGTATCACAGCTGGCTCTGAATATGCCCCCATCAGCGAGATCTTAGTCCTTGGAATGTGATACAGTGCTTTCACAGACTTCAAAAACCCTGGCCCCATGCCCATCTTATCCATAACCGCCCAGAGATATGACTAGGAGACCCTATTGAACACTTTTTCTGCATCCAAAAGCAGTAATGCATAGGGTCTCCTGTTATAGTAGCTGCATTAAAAAGAGTGATAACCCGGCAGATATGGTCAGTTGTGCCCCTCCCGCGATAAATCTGTGTTGCATGGGGGGGATACTATCATCGCCAATATTTTCGAATAGATCTTTTCATCACTATTCATTAATGTAATTGCCCAATACTACCCTAATTCCTGCAGGGGTTTGTTTTTCTTGGGGAAGACTGTTATATTTGCAGAAGCCCAAGAATTGGGCAGGTCTCAGCCTTTCTGAACCTGCAAAAAAACATCCAGCATATATGCTTTAAGACTGGCCGAAAAAGTATTTTAAAACTCACAAGGAATAAAATCCGTCCCAACGGCTTTCCCTATTGTTAAGCCACGAGTGGTTCCAATTTATGGAGTACACAAGGTGGTAGTTAAGTGTGTATGTATTCTTCTAGGCTTCCCGGTTATCGTCCTTTGGTATCCGCTGTGAGGGGACGTCTGCCAGTACATCGGTACTCGGCTCTCCATTCCCTGACCACTGCCCTTCGTGTAGGGATTACAGTGACCCCATTGTGAGTGTTTTCATTGTCACACTTTCACTTCGATCACCCTACCATTTTCAATAGACCATGACTATGTGTCCCTCTAGGCTTTGTTCTATAACCTGTGCCGTGGTTTGCTGTAGGTACTAGACCTCTCCTCTACGGACCGTCCTTCTTCAGGCAGGGGTGACGGTCACCCCTTGTAAGTGCATTGCAATATGAACTATTCTTCACCTTTTGCCTTTATTCCACTCGTATTTTTCAGATTCTGATCACCACCATTCACGGTCATGCAGTCATTTCTCCTAGGGTCAATCGTTATGTTCACATGATTCCTAGACCACATTGCTCCATGCACTGTTGTGATCAGTTTTCACTATAAATCGTCCGGTTATGCACACTTCTCGATTCCTTTTATTAGCACTATGGCATATGCTCATTGATCATTTTTCACTGCTAACTCAGTGAAGTTTACTATCATCGCCACCTCGCCCAGCTACCATGTCGGACCTGTCTTTCTGTGTGTCTCACCTTGGTATATGTGAATGGCTCATCGCCGAACCCTCCCTAACCCTCCTCTCTTTTTGTGTCCCTGCCTCCCCCCCCTTTTTTCCTTTTTCCTTTCTCCAACCCCCTGCTCTCCCTTCTGAAATTTCTGGCCCTATATAGGCTATTTCTCAGGCATATATCTTGCTGTCCTGATAATGATCCCCCCACTCTAGCTGGGATTGAAACGTCGTCGACAACCACATCTTGACTCTGATTAGTTTATTAGGATTCATGTGGCGCACTAGATTTTTTTACATTGTGACTGTTGTAAATATGTATCTTGTTGTTGATGTCACTATGGGTGCAAATGCCTGAGGTCTGAAAATCTGGTGATTTCCAACCCTGTTTTTACCCACTGCACTTTAATTATACTTTGTTTTTTCTTTTGGATTACTTGTTTAATAAACACATTTTTCCATTTGGATAATACCAACACAGGTCGCAATGTAGTTCTGTGTAACATTGTTAATATATATTTGTTCTTGGTAGGGGCCATTGTCTCTTAAAATACGTTAAGCTTGAAATAGCCTTTCCAATTTCATCCAATGAAAAAGGCTGTTCTAAAAATTCAACATCCTCCTCATTTAAAGTTTTGTAAAAAACTGAATCCAGATACCACCAAATACCCTCGGATACCATTCCCACCTCATCAGCTCATCAGTATACAGCCACTGATAAAACCTTTGGAAAGCAGCTCGTATTCCCGGATTCCAATAAAGATTCGGTGGGGGTACCATGGTTCCAGTAATGATTAAGCAGGGTTCCACAGAAGTTAAAAGGTTAAGAACCATTGCTCAAGGTCATTCCCTAACAGACAGTCAACAGGCATGGCTGGACTCACAGCTGCCTTTAAGGAACCTGTGAGCCCTCTATTCAAAGAGAACTAGGAAAGTATGGTCACTGGATAGTGACTTACCTGGATGTCTGCTGTTAGAACCTGGTGGACTACATCAGGGACTACCTGCTCTGAGAACAACAGATGATACCTAACACTAACAGTAGTTATACTGGCTCCTGTGTCGCTCAGAGCATCCACCCTCTGTCCAGTGATGGGTACCCCCTACCTATCCTTTTTGGTATTGTCAGGCATGTGAGTCTTTGGCACATCTCCTTGCCGCCCAGGGACATAAGAGTAACCTCTGCATTCCCGGCAACACTAACTGGGGCAATCCCCTCACCTAGCACTACACTAGCCATCCCTGGGATAGGCCCACCAGTGGGGGTAGCTTCCTGCACTGACAGCTGGGATCCCCCTTAAAGTGCCCATACTGGTATCACTCATGGTACTTGGGCCTGAAGTAACCCGGGGGCTTTTGCTCAGGATTGGACCGAGAATCCTTCTCCTGGAAACTCTTTTGGGGGTCTTTTGAGAACTCTTTTTGTTTTTTGTTTTATCCCACTTCTTCTTCTGATGAGAACCCTGTCCAACCTACTGGGGATTCCACCCCAGGTACCTTCTTGTGGACCCTGGTGCTGAGCTTGAAATCTACTCCGTGCTGGGGCAGTTCTGGAAAACAATTACTGAACATGTGCTCTTTTAATACAAGATTGTACCACTCATTATAATTACTCACTTGACCTCCCTTCACCCTGCTATCCAGCGTCTTACTGGAGTGCTCCACAAAACCCCCCCCCAAAACTGGCGAGACAGCTTCTGACTGTCTCTCAACTTTCCCCTACACTTGTCTGGGGATAAGATCATATTTCACAACCAGGGTTTCTTTCATCATGGCATACTTTATCCTGTCCCTCTTTCCTAGGGCCAGCAGGGTATCCCTCCCTGAATTGGTTATATGTTTCCACAGACTAGGCTCCTAATCCTCCTCAGGGACTCTGTGCATTTCTAAGACCACTTCATAGGCCTCAAACCACATACCAATGTCACCCTCCACCACATAGCTGATCACCAGGTCGTTGAGAATTTAGACCCTTTTACCTCTTCTGGCACTTTTGTATCATTGCCACTATCCTCACTGGACTCAGTGAGCCTCTTGATCTGCAAGTCCATGTCCTTCTGAATCACTCCATGAATCTAATATGTTCTTCAACTCCAGAGCTAGTTTCTTTACTCCAAGGCCCTCTTTTCAGCTGCTTCTGCTTTTCTTTTCTCCATGGCCTCAGCACTTTCAGCTTACCTGTACTCCAACTCCTCAGAGGACAGGTTGTGGGAGGACACACTGCTTCCTGCTCTGGATTCAGCAGGGAACCTCAACCATGTGGGCCCTCCTAAATCCTCTGATTCAGATACCATGGCCAGGAGGTTCTCCCCTTCTCCTCCTTCATTTCATCTTCCCTTTCCACATCACATCATCATCCTCCTCCTACTCCTGTTATATAGACTGCAGTAGGCGGACCTCCTCCCAGGTTCTGAGGGCTGTCTGGTACTTCAGTTTACTGGAGCCTTTGGCTAGCTTCAGCCCCCTCTCCTTGCACAACCTTTTCAGCTCTGCCACAGAATAACCCTGAATATAGCCAAGGTATCCTTCCATTGTTGCAAAAAGTATTGCAGGCATAAAGTATGAGGCAGGAGTTAAATTTGAAAAAAGGAAAAAATTACAAAATTAAAAATGAGAAGAAATTAAAAAAAAACTATTTTGGTGAGAGATTATTTATATGGGATTTTTGGTCTTGTAAAAATCACTGAGTGGGACTGCACAAACAGAAATACTGGATCCCACCATTGCCACCAATGTAAGAAAGTGGGTTAATAGTTGAAGTCAAATGATAATAATCACAACCCTTTCAGGATGTACTACATAAGCCACTAAATAAACCTGTACCCAACCCTATGGTAGCTTGGCACAAAAGCAGTCAGACAAGCACTTATGCAGCACTCAAACTGTCATGTGGCTAGTTTAGGCACGGGAAGAACACTGCCATCTTTACATGCACACATTTCTTAAGTTGCCTTCTTTTCTATACAATAACTTTTGACACGCACTTGCTTGTGTGACAGTGCAGGATTATTTTATTTGAAACCGCATTGCTTACAATTCAACTTTGTAAGTACACTATCACAACACCTTGAAGATTTAGTACAAGGCCTGTACACACATTGTGCAGATGTTGTTGTTTGTAATTTGTCCATGAGGCGACAGAGCTACACAAGAGAATAAACAATGCCAGCTTGGCTGAAGCCTCAACAGAGGAGCACTCAGCTGTAATTTTAAAGTTGCTATGTCGGAGTATCAGCCCAGCTGATTCCTGTTTACACTCTGCGAGGCGAGATGTCCAACTTGTGACCAAGACTGGGACCTACATACACTTACCTTCAGGTAATAGGGAATTGGATCATCCAGTAAGGCATTCTTGGCAGAACACCCACCCTAGGCAACTCTCATAGTAGGAGTACACTATACCCAGTACTTATATGCAAGTATATATACACAAACGGTTTTCCCACAATGATGGAATCGTTTGACCTTTTCACTGTTCTTATATTGCTAATTACTTTTATCTATTTCTGTCTATTAATCATTGCAGCTCATATCTTCTATACAAGAATCACAATGGTTGAATACATATTGAAACACCTCTTTGTGTATTTCTTGTGTACCTTTCTGAGTATGCATGAGTGAATGAGCGAAAAGGTTCTAGATCTGTTACCAGGATTCCTTGGGGAGTCAGGGTTGTCATGTTCTGAGGTTGCCAAAACCATTTATTACCTTACTTGGTTTAGGGGTGCTTATGCTGGCCCTGTGAGCTAGCAGGACTTTAGGCCAACATATTCTGAGGAGCTGCATAGAATCAGTCTGGCACAATCCTAACATTTATATTGTCAAACAAAGAAAGAGTTCTTACTGAGAAAGTGGAAACCATATGACATGGCACCACCAACATTGGTAGATTGGGTTCTTATTTAATCGATCGCCTGAGTAGTTGTCTTTTGCATACCCAGAGACCTCTACACACCTCCTAACCGGAGACACTTGTGGTGGGAGGGACTATCCTCCTCAGTTGGGTAGTTAACCCCTCTGCATTGGCTATAGGTTTTTCATACTTGAACTTTTCAAATTATTTTTCACATTGTGTTACCCTCTCTGCATTACATTTATTACAATGTCAGAAACAGAGAAACTTAACATTACTGAGAACTGCAGACATGCGGTTACTCAAAAACTGCTACAACATAGTCTCACACTTATGGGTGGAAATGTGGTCTTCATGGTTGAGGCTAACAAAGCATATAGGACAGGGGGATTCTATTCATGGGTTACATTCCCAGCAGCAGATGACAAGGCTATTTCACAACTACACACAAGATGAAGTTCCAAATTACTATACACTATATGAAGAAATAGAGATACCTTTAACATACCAAGAGCACAGAACTTCGTTTAATGGCTTCCTACCCACACGTCATCGTCTGTCAAAATCCCCCCCCCCACCTGGCCCCACGTCCCCACCGCTCGTACCTGCACTGGCCCCGGCTGCTGTTGATTACCTCAGGGGTATAATAATAGCCTGGGCTGTTTTCAGCTAGAGTAACAGAACTTTTGCGACAATTTAATGCCCAGGGGTTGTCCTATGTCGCTGCCATATATTTGACGGATGATGACTTTTCAGTACGCTTGACAAGAGTAGATTGCATAGTTCTGGGATTTACTCACATGGGCTGCAAATGTAACATTAAAAAATCAAAGATTGCCCACCTCATTGTCCTGTTTCTGGGATACGAGCTGTCAAGTGAAGGCAAAAGCCTTGCAACAAATTTCTTAGAGAAGTGTGCAATTTTGGCTTAACCTACATTTCAGATTACGTAGATCGGGTTAAATTGTTCTACGTCCTGATTCGTCCAGATTTCCTGAGCACACACTGGACCACTGAACATACAAACATACTACGTTCAGTACAAGCTGACATGCT
This sequence comes from Calotriton arnoldi, assembly GCA_963921515.1. NCBI lineage: Eukaryota > Metazoa > Chordata > Amphibia > Caudata > Salamandridae > Calotriton > Calotriton arnoldi. Next base: position 2,292,744 of record CAWUFW010000742.1, read on the forward strand.
AGCTTCAAAACACTTATACACACATGTAAACACAACAAACCAGGTGATCCGCGTAATTGCGAGGGCATCAGGGTACACCTATGTTACATTCAATGAAGGTGAAACTGTACCAATTGCATATAAATCGCACTTATACACCAATGACAAAATGCATTTTGCACTGACAGAAAAAATACTGACAGTGGTACAGACTGCTATGGTGAGGGGGAGAGCACTGGCGCAGGGAAAATAAATTATTGTTGTGACTCCGGTGCTGACCTTAGAGGCCGTCATGAGAGCAAGCATTCCAAATGCAAAAGCATTACATCCACGTTGGGTATAACGGGCGAACTCACTCACCACAACAGATGTAGACTACAGATTTGATTCTACAAACGCAAGCCTTTCTGCAATGCGGACATGAATATCCTCTGCCTAATGAAATAATGGCAATAAGATTACATCATATATACTGTTGGTTCTACCCAGCCTGCCATAGGGACAAAGCACCAGTATTCAGCAGCGCGCACTGCCGTAAAGGGGCGCATGCAGGATGGAGAATTCCTTCCTTAGAAAACCTCCACACAGTCACTTGGTGATTGCACTGCGCAGTTGGCCAAACTCAGGGCTCTAATCTTTGCAATGGAGAATATAGAATCCGTATTCCCCACACTGATAGTGTGTGATTTGTATTATTGTGTCCAGTCTTATGAGTATCTACACTGCTGGAGCCAGAATGGATTCTGAGATTCAAAAGGGTGCACAATAAAGCACAAGATGCTTTGGGAACAAGTGGCTAAACTGAAAGAGTGCTTGCCAGGGACTCATGTAATACATACCTTGAGTCACCAACATGTTGGCGTACACGTTGCAGGAAATTCCATGGCTAATGAAGCCGCAAAAGCAAAAGTGCAAACTGCTGCAGTCAGTGCAATAACTAATTTGAGTACAAGAATAGATGCAGACATCCTGACGGCTGTCAATGCTACCCGCAATGACACCCACCTGTCGAATGGCTTTCCACTCAAGTACTCCTAAAAGTTAGATGTGCAAAATGTACAGTTTGCTCACATTCCTGGCATGGGGGATAGAGTAATACCAAATTCACACCACAGGTTAGGTTCAATTGTAGCTGCACATGAGGGTCTTGCATCTGCACATGCAGGGGGGGCTGATACAATTTCATTATTGCAGTAATGCTATTAGTGGCCAGGTCTCTACAAAGAGAGCAAGGACTTTGTCCTCAAATGCAACATCTGCCAGCAGATGAAGGGTTCCACCGTGGCACGTCCACCACAGACACCTCTGCTGATTTCAAACAAGCCTCTGGCTTTTGTTTATTTGGACCTTTGCAGCCCTTTGTTATCAGATGGGGCTTACAAGTCCATCTTGGTTGCAGTGGATTCCTGCTCTTGATTCCTGTGGGTATAGTCGCAGTGGTTGGCTGACGCCCGAACTGTTATAAAGGAGTCTTTATCGAACATACGCAGTTGTCACACTACATTCCGATCAATGTCCGGCGTATGCCTCCAGGGTTTATAAAGATGCCATGGGAAGTTTGTGTTTGACCCTGCAGTATCCCTCCCTGTACCATCTTGAGGGAAATGTGGTCATGGAGATAAAAAATCGGGACTTAAAGCAGTCTTTAGCAGCTAGGGTACTAGGCTCAGGTTACAGTTGGGTCCATCATCTATATGGAGTCCATAGCGCCCTGAACAATCTCCCTAGAGAGTCCCTGGGTGGTCGGACTCCCTATGATATCCTGTTTGTTGTGAAAATGTGGTTCCCAGACCTCGACAGTCCAAGCAGAGTGGCGGCTAAAATTCCATTTGACATGCTCAAATGTCTGGCTGTTTTACAGGAACTGAACAATTTCTAGGATGAAGAAAGCAATGTCCAAATGAAATGCACCACCACTGGTGAAGTGAAGGCAGTGCCGGCAGCTCCTGGTTGGAGTCTAAAGATTGGGGATCTGGTCTGGGAGAAAATTGTGGACAAGAAAGAAATCGGGCCATTCTATAGAGTGCCTGTACCTGTCCTGGCTGTCGAAGGTACCAGAACTGTTCTTCTTCTGCCTCTTGCCGGCTGCAGAAACAAGAGATTCATCTCCATTGATCTGATTAAACAACACTATGTGGCCCATTCTCAACAGTAGGCAGCGTGGGCTCCTGGGTAGTTACCTGCCTCCTCTCACTACCTTACAGGAAGTTCAGATGGAAGCTTTAATTACTAATGAAGCATCCACTCCCCAACGGGAGATAGCATTAACCAACAATGAAGTATACCTTCTACCAGTTACAACAAGCACTACTATACAACCAATCAGTACAGAAAAAAAGATTTAAATTCGGAATCCTGACACAAATGCTGTTTACGTAAATGTACCACAGATCGAGTAATCTCCCAGTTCTACAAAACCCGCAGAGCTGCCAAAAATAGATCAGACTGTCTCTGGCTACTTCATCGACTTTGATGACTTTTCCTCGGCTTCATCTGAAGCACCAGCATCACCACCATTACCATTTTGGATGAGACTGCTTGTTTTCTATCTTTGGCTGAAAAAGACATACCTTGTTCCTCCATGTCTTCACCTTTGCATTACAATTGCGTTACTTTTCCTGGTCCTTTGGATTGGTTTTGTGACAGTCTTTTTCCTCCTTCTAAATGGACACTATCTTCTAGAACGCTCTGCTTTACTACTGGTGAACTTGGTTCTAAAACCACATTCATCTACACACAATGCACAAAGAGACCTTTCCCTGGTGAACATTTCAGCTGTTACAGTTCCTAATGGGATTGTTTGGGTTAGGGTATCGTATGATGTGTATTGCCCTACAGAACATTTACAAATTCCATATTTGTTTAAGTTATCAGTGAATGACATCATCATCCCATGTACTATCTCTGATGATTGGGATATTGATCCAGTGCATGAAATGCTAGAAGATCTAGGGCATTCTGCTGTTTTTTTGTCTGTTGAACTGTACGAAGGCACATCTAACTATGATGAAATGTTTTGTTTCCAACATTATGCTCATAATTTTTTGCATAAAGCAAGTACTCCACAAGCTGTTTTTAATTGCACACAAGGGGAACATTGCCCTACACCACCATGGGGTACTTCAAAAACATTTGCACAGAAGATTGCTTATTTTTCTGGTTATGATACGTTGGACCCAGTGTCTTATTATTATAAGCTTGCACCATCACTTGTAAAGAAAAATATGCTAACAAACACCAAGATGATTTCTTCTGCTTCCTTTCTCTCCCAGATGTCCACACAAGGGTTCGACTTTTGGAGGGACACTATTGATGTTGGGGGGCAAAAGATTGGCAAGTTCAGGGGAACCAGGCTTTCTTTAGAGCATGCCTTATACAGCAACAGATGATTTTCCTGAACAAAACTGTGCAGCAAACATCATGTCTTTGTTTAGCTAAGATCAAGGATTTGAACACACCACGAATTCCCACATTTGCACGTTTTGAAAACTGGCAGCAGTTTTCAAAATAGAAGGAGAAAACACTAGACACCATGCTACGCAATGGCACGTACAGTTAATCAGACACCAATTGGAGGAGATGGTTAGTTTGGCTGTTAGATACTAACAGATGTCAAGCACGGTTCCTGGGTAACACCGAGGGCTTTAAGACCTGCGCTATGTGCAGGCAGAACACTTGGGGTGGTGACAACTTACAGTGTTGGGAAGTTGCGCCTTGATTGGCTGAAAACCTCAACATTTTCCCAGGTGAAACAACACTTGTCCCTTCTTTCAGATGACCTGGAACTACTGGATTTCTTGTTCGGTCCTTGAAAACCACGTCAAAAATGCTTCTTGTATGTAATAAAGAATGAAATGTGGAAAGTTTCTCAGCAGGAAGCTGCTTAAAGACTGGTCGAGATTGACAGGGCTAATTTAGAAAATGCTCTAGCAGTGGTTGACAATGGTATGACAACCTTGTCCTCTAGCATGTACTCCCTGGGGAACATAGTGTCTTTGGCAACAGACATTATACAACATTTCCGCATTACACCATGGGCAGTCGCATCTTAAATCAATCATGCTATTGAGTTGGACACTTCAAACACTTCATTCTGGTAGCGTACTATGGTGACATATTAATGGCACAAGCCTGTTTTCTCCGTACCAATGTGCAAAACTGCAAATACTGATGGCACAAAAGATGCGACATACACTATGCTACACATGGAGAAGTTAGAGAAGTTACCTTTCACTATTGCTGAAATGCCTTTCGCGGATTGAATAATCCACAGGTTCATTACTCTGCTGATTTTGACATTCCACTTCCAATACAGTCTACAACACCATCAAGTGGGCAAATATGGAGTGTTAGGGGAAGGGTATATACATGAGTATTGGGAACTACCTTTTAAATTCCGCTGTTGGAATAAGGAAACTGAAGTTTTTCTCAGCCGTTCTAGCTGCAAGAAGGCTTTAAGTGGTTCCTTAGTGTGCAAGGACATTTTGCTCCACAGGGCTCGTAACATGTCCGTGGCAAACTTATCTTGCTACTTGAAAGGTTCCCCAGTGGCCATGATTCATCTGGCTTTCAGATTGCTCACTAATGGGATTTATGTGATGTTGAACGGTCAAGGTTGCTGCGGTATGAGACCGGGCATATCTTATCTTGTCACTGCTTCTTCCATTGTCATGTGTTGTACACAAGTTCTGTTTCCACATGCCTGTACAGTTAGGGAGGCAACGCTTTGGCCTTTGATAAAGCTTTCAAATGTGCTCTTTGATGCCTTGAGCAGACTGAATCCCTAACTGTTTCAGAAAGATGTGCCTCAACATCTGCAAAGGAGACTTTTGATCTTCAAGTTGCAAGGTCCTCTTCGAAGATACAGTCACAACTCCACAGTAAATTTCTCACAACATTTTGGAGAATTGGTGCACAGCATTTTTAACATGTCTCATACTGCGGGGGTAATGTATGTTTTTAAAAGCTTAGGAAGTGGTTTGGTTAGCACCTTCCAAGACTTTCCATCATTTATTCACTTTGTGCTAGGAAGCGTATTTGGAGGTCTTCCTCTGATCCTGCTCCTGATTGTCTGGACTGTGTTTTTACTTTTTCTGCCCATTTTGAGATCGAGGGGAACTGGCACTACCACATGTGCTCCTGTGCTGTGAATGCATGGTACAATGTTTCGGTGCACCCTTGCTTCAGGAATTAAATGAGCATTGGCTCTTATCCTTCTGGCCTGTGTGGCTTTACTACATCAAGCCTGTATTCTGGTGTCTGCTGTGCAGTTTCAAGTGTGCCCTGGACTTGTGACTAGGAACAGAATTGGTTCAGCTTCTGGATATGGAAGTACTGGTGGACCCATGAAAAGGCCCCTTTGTATCAGTGTCTTTTGCGTTTGCCGTTGATATGAACACATTCTACGAGCCTTCCTGGGACACTTCTGCTCCTGCTGAGTGGGATCTTGGTTCTGGTTCTGCAGATTTCCCACTGGCTGTGGTCACTCCTTCAGCGACTGCTTTGGGGGTAAGATGGGAACATGTTTGTTCCACAAGCCTGCTCCGAAGGGTGTCTCTGGAATCATCGTCTGCAGTTGCCGGGAACAGAAATGTTTCATCTACCTCTCGGAACACATAAACAATTGGCTATTCCGCTTGGTGGCAACTTTTAGTTCGGCTTGTTTTTAACGCCTTAAATTCCTTTTGAATTTGGTTTTTATTCGCTTTTATATTTTTAATGATGGCTTTTTCTATGCTTTGGTTTCAAACTGCATGATTGCCTTTTCCATACATGTTAGCATCTTTAATATGGATATATATTCCATAGTGTTGCTTTGGATTACACTCTTATTAGAAGATAGCTTTAGTCGACTCATCTCCAAGGAGTGGGTGTCACGTTGCTAGGTTAGGCCCGGGAAGAAACACTGCCATCTTTACATGCACATGTTTCTTAAGTTGCCTTATTTTCTACACAATGATTTTTGAAACACATTTGCTTGCGTGACAGTGCATAACTAGTTTCTCTGAAACCACATTGCTTACAATTTCACTTCGTGAGTAAACTATCACAACACCTTGAACATTTAGTACAAGGCCTGTACACACATTGTGCAAATGCTGCTGTTTGTTATTCGTCCATGAGGTGACACAGCTATCACAAGAGAATAAACAATGTCAGACTGGCTGAAGCCTCGACACGGAAGCAGGGATACTATTTTTATAAATACACACGTATTTCCATGTTCAAATCAGAGGAGCACTCTGTTGTCATTTCGAGGTCGCTGTGTCAGAGTCTCAGCTGCTCCTGTTGACCCTCTGCGAGGAGGGATGTCCAACTTGTGACTAAGAACGGGGACCTACATACACTTAGCTTCAGGTAATGGGGAGTTAGATCATCCAATAGAGAATGCTTGGCAGAACACCTGCCCTAGGCAACCAGGTTAGAGAGCACATAGTGGGAGTATACTATACCCAGTGCTTATATGCCAGCATATATACACTGTTTTACCACAATGGTGGAATCTTTTATCCTTTTCACTGTTCTTATACTGCTGATCACTCTTACCTGCTTCTGTCTGTTAATCATTGCAGCACATATCTTCTGTACAAGAATCACAATGATTCAATAAATATTAAAATGCCCCTTTGTGTATTCCTTGTGTACCTGTCTGAGTATGCACAAGTGACTGAGCAAAAAGGTTCTAGATCTGTTACCACGATTCCTTGGGAAGTCAGGGTTGTCATGTTCTAAGGTTGCCCAAACCATTTGTTACCTTACTAGTTTTAGGGGCACTTATGGTGGCACTGTGAGCTAGCAGGACTAAAGGCCAACATATCCTGATGGGGTGCATAGAATCAGTCTGGCAACATCCCAATGTTTATGTTGTCCAGCAAAGGAACAGTTCATACTGAGAAAGTGGAAACCGTACATCAAAACACTAATAAAGTGAAAACACCACACCAGAAAAATTCCAAACGAATTTAGAATATTAAAGTACATTTTAATAAATAAAATGACCCCAAAATGATCCAATAAGTAGACCTGGAGACATGAATTTTTAAATATATAGGTAAAAATAGCACCAAGAAGCACTAAGCACCAATTGCTGTTATCTCATTGCGCTGGACTGGGTCAAAGTCAAAGGTTCAGGCTGACTGTGATAGAGCATTGGTTAGATACAGGGACCAGGTTTGTCCTGGTGGAACTTAGTCCAGTTCCATTTGAGGAGCCTCAGTTGGAGTTTCGCGTTTGCAGTGCGGTGGTCATCTGCACAAAGAGCTGGTCGCCGGTTGAAGCTTTGTGTTGGCGGGAAATGTGGGCCAGTTGGTGTCGATGCGAAGAGCACCATGCAGGTGAAGTCCGGAATCTGTAGCTGGGAAGGTCATGTCGGCAGTTGGATGGAGGTCCTGCACTGGTCTCAGTGAAGTCCGCTCGCATTCAAGAGGAGACTGGGGATGGATCTTTTTCGATTAGAAGAGCCCAGAACCTTTGGATTTTCACCTGGAGTCCAGTTCTTCCAGTTTTTAGGTTGGAAGAGTAAACTCCACCAAGGGTCCAGGATCTTGGAAGGCACCACTTGGGTGCCTGGACTCATTTCATCAGAAGCCAGCAACAAGGTCCAGGCAGGTTCAATTGGTGCTGGTCAGCAGGGCAGTTGCGAGGAAGGCCTCTGGAAGTTTGTTGTGTCCCTGTAGCTCAAACAGGAGGCCTGCCAGCTGACCATTGGAGTCGCTTCTGGGGTCCTAGGTTCAAGACAAGCAGGTCCAGTCTTCCATCTGGCTTCAGACAGCAGGGCAGTACTTCTTCTCGGTCTCCACAGGTTCAGGAGTGTCTTGACGAGAGGTTCTGAGGGTACCACCTTTATATCAAGTGTCAGCCGGTGTTTGGGGGTCATCCTCTTTGTCTAGCCCTAGACTGGTTCTGGTCAGTTCTTCCCCATTCCCTGGGTTTGGCTCCTGCCTGTCTAGAGGGACAGAGGTCAGGCAAGCAGGCCCAGTTGTGGGCTCCATTTTCCAGTGACAGGACAGGTTTCAGAAGTCAGGAAGGGGGATGGGCACAGCTCTTAGGCTACCCTTTAAAGCTCCACACCCAAGGCCCTTTTGTAACCGGCCTTGGAGGAATACACATCACCCCACGGGAGAGCCATTAACAGTCATGTGACTTTGGACACTGGCAGAAAGTCACTTTTGGTTCAGGCAGTAAAATGCCAACTTTCTAAAAGTGGCATTTTCAGAAAAGTAACTTAAAAAACAACTTTACAATTAAGGAGGATTTTAAATTGCAATTCAAATGAATGGAAGAAGTATTTCTCTATCTGCACCCAAACTGAAGTTACCACTTATTAAGTGACATAAGGCAACCCGCTGTTAGTGTATGGGAGATCTAGCCTTGCTAGAGTGAAAAGCAACTTTAGATGTTTTTCACTGCCAGGATATGTAAAACTTAAGTACACATAACCTAATTTTTAAATACCATGCACCCTGCCTTTGCACCTTTTGGGCCTACCTTAGGGGTGACTTATAAATACTAAAATGGAAGGTTTAGCCCTGGTAAAAGGTGTATTTGGCCAAGTTGAAATAGCCGTTTACAACTGCCCAACAGGCTGCAATGGAAGGCCTGAGACATGATTTACAGTGCTACTTTAGTGGGTAGCACAATGAGTCCTGCAGCCCACTTGTAGCATTTAATTTACAGACCCTGGAATAAGTAAGTTAAATGTGCCAATTAGGTGTATACCAGTTTTACCATGTTTGTAAGGGAGAGCACACACACTTTACCACTGATTAGCAGGGATAAAGTACACAGAGTCCTAATGCCAATAAAAAAGGGGTCAACAAAAATATGGCAGTGAAGGCTAAAATATTGGAAAATACCACACAAACGATGGTCATTTCCTAAAAATTTAAATAGTGCTAATTAGGAGGCTACTTAGTGGTAATTAGATCCTCACCTTGAAGAATCCTGTGTGCAGTGAAGCGGTGATTCAGACTCTCAAGTCTGTTGAAGATGCTGTGATGGTGCAATTCAGAAGGCTGCTTTGATGAGTATTACTAGGGTAGTATGTCTTGCGCAGTGGGATTTGAGATGAGTGTTTGTGTGTTTTGGTGATTGCGTCCGTTTTGGGTATTGTCATGCACGGTATGTACCGCATTGTGGTCTGTTGATGAAGGTGCATTACTAAATATTTTTGATGATTTATTTGTCTTGACACTGTATATTTTACATTAACATATTGTATTTTTCAGAGAACTCGATTTAGGCACTCGGTCTGTGGAAGTTTAAAGGTGGTGCCAAGATTTTTCAGTTTATAAATTCCTCAATAGTCTAGTTGCGAGTGAGCACTAATTAAAAGTGGAATAGTGGTATTTATTCTGTGCACAAGGGTATCTACACTGATTTCAGTTTAGGTCACTGCTGGTCGAAGTCTAGCTCTTTGTGAATATAGTTTAGTGGTGTTCAAATCACTACTTCCCTCTTGTGGTGAGTTTGATTTTCATCCCGTTTCCCGGTACACAGATACAGGCTTTGTTTGTTGTTGTTGGTGTATAACTATTGTCAATGGACTGATGTTGGTGATCAGCCAATCAGCAAGAGGATGGAAAGTCGCACCTACAAGTGACATCAGTCCCTTGTCGAATGTGTAGCTACTGGGAGATGTTCTATCTCCATACCGTACAAGGCTAGTAGCCCCCTGAAGCGGTGAATACCCTTGGCAACAAATACAAAACGAGTATCTTGTATGTTTGTTTGTTCTGTCTACATCAAGTGTGTCTTAAATGTGTTGATTGGAACTCCAAGATTGCCACTGTGACATGTAAACTATTAGGGATTGCACAGTCCTGATGATATCCCTGTGACTTAGTGGGCATAAGTGAAGGCTGACACATGTTGACTTAATAGGATGGTGGGATAATAATTTCTCATTCCATCTCATTTTACTATTTTTAATCTAGTCTGGATAAAATCAGAACACAGTCAATTATTGCGTTTTTCTCAAAGATGATTTTACCCCCAAAAAATCTAGATTCTAAAGAAGAAAGCAAACATACTAAGGGCTTCCGCTAGCGTGGTCGAGCCCATGATGACAGCAATAATGTCGGGACGAAGAGCCAGATGATGAAGCTTGCCATTAATTGTGGGTGAGGGCTATTCTCTTAAAGTTGAAAAAAATCCTTAGTGCATCCATAAGTTCTAAATCAGTGCCTGACTGAAAATCATGCTTCACGAAATAGTGGCAATACAAATTGTGCCTGCTGGGTAAATTGCTAGGAAGAAGTGCATCAGAACAAAAGACGAGACACATATCAACAAGGAAAGATTGTAACGGTACAAGAAAAATAATTTAGAAATCCTCTTATGTAATACTAACCTCCAAAGTACATCGAGTGAGCAACTGGTACCCTCTCCAGGGAGAATGCTGTTGTTCTCCCCTCCAAAATAAAATTGCTGCATTCTTCTGCAGTTTTTTGAATGTACCGGCTCCAAAGAGCAGGTTTTCCAGGCAGTTCTAATGCAAAACAAAGGATTGCAGGGAGCCAAAATGCATAAACTACAGTAACCACTGATGTACACCAAAAATAAACACTGAAAACAGGTACCACAATTAAGGTGATTCTGAGAAAGATTTCAGATCGCTGGATAATAAGCCATCGGACCAGACCAGATTGAGAGCCAGCATGCTAGAGTCAACACAAACATGAGACATGCAGGGGAGGTTGCTACATACATAGATCAGGCTACACAAGGACCCACATTATGGGTACAAGATCAAATTCCGAACCCTGCCCAAATGGGAGTTTGCCACGGATCAGAATTATGAGTAATGGGGTAAATACAGCACCCTGCCCTCACTTTGTGGCAATAGATGAAGCTAGCAGCTATTTTTAATGTCATTTCTTACTTTTCTTAATTGCAGTTCAGAATATGAGGTATTTACCACATCCGGCAAATACTGCAGCCAAGGTTATCAGTATGTTTTGGATGCATAATACCTCACTCTATTCTAGGGCTCTCATAATAAGGATCTCAATATCCTGAAGAAAGGAACTATGAATTATATAATAATTTCCAACATGTACTTTATTTTGTGCCCAAAATGCAAACCGGAAATTACGTCACGTTTCCTAAAACACATAATGTTAAATACATAATGCAACTGGGTCTTTTTGGGAATATGGGTCTGATTCCAAGTGGGTAAATTCCGAACACTGCACAAACCCCTATTTCCGCAGGGATCAGAATTCCCAGAATCAGAATGTTTACGTTCTTAACTTCCGTCTTCTCCTTCTCCCTTCATCTTTTGAATGCTGCTCTTCGACCTTTGCTTTTCAAATGAGCAGTATTTGTTGGACGAAAAGGGATCTAAGAGAGCAGTGGAAATTTTCTGGTTGTCTGTGGTGATGACGATTTTAAGGATCAGGTGGGCTTTCTGATTTTTGGAAGCAAATTTGGATTGTCATGTTTTTTAGAATGGTTGCTTTTTTTAATATGTTAAATGGCTTTTAGGTAAATTTATGGAAAGGAAAACAGTTTTTAGCAGTAATGCTAAGTGAGATGTCATAGGACTGCATAATCATTGATTCAGACAGTCCAGTGATAATCGGAATAAGACCAGACTTTGTTGTGGAATCGGGTGCAGGTTTATATAGATGGCGAGCATGATTGAGTCAGGAAGTGACAGGTTGCCAGTAGACTATGGAAGAGTAGCGTTTGCCTACCAATTGTTTGGAGGTAAGAGCAAGATTTGTACACTAAAGAATTGCTAAGTGCTACTGCAGCAAATCTTATTTGCTATTTAAAACACATATTAATAATGTGCACAATATTACAATTAAAGCATGTGCTAGATGCAACATTTGTAGTTGGTAATCATACTTGAATGTTATAGGTCTGCTTGTAAATCAAATACTAGACTAAGTCAGTGGTGGCTGGTGACATTTGAAAGTGGTGGGGCGTAAAATTATTGGCATACTGCACCGCAGCGAGCGAGCGTAGCGAGCGAGCCCGAACAACCTAAGGGGGATTCGGGGGTTCTCCCCCGAGAAAATTTTGAAAAAGAGTGGACAAATGGTGCATTTTCAAGCAAATTTGAGAAAGCAGGAAGGTTAATAAAGCAATTGTGAAAGTGCAGTTATTACATTAATAAAGAGATGTCATATAACATAGGTAGCTGCTTATTCAAGCTTTCTTTCACCCCATAGTCCAGCAGGGTCTTGATACAAGACAGATAAGAGAAAAAGCAGTGTGGTCCTCGACCAGGAAGACACTCATATTTCGTTGGTAAGAAGTCAAAGGATTGGTCAAATTGAAAACCTGAAATGCAATATGCAATCAAACAATTTGCAAGTACATCTCATCTATGTTCAACAAGCCATTTTTTACCCATGATTGGTATTGTGAATCACCAAATAAACTGAGCCACTGCAATCAAAAGCAGAGGGCCTCCTCAAAAAGTATGCCCTTAAGAGAGTTCTCTCATCTCATGTACTCTCTATATTTTCTCTGGAAGTTGAAAACTCATCACATTCTACTGCACAAACCTGAACCCTTCTGCATATTCCAACACCAGAACTCATTCTTGGCCATTTAGTTTGGAGCCATTCATACCAGGAATACAGAAAATACCTTTAAATAGAGTAGAAGGTTTATGAATACAAGCACTTAGCAATTGTTCATATACTATGAATGAGAGCCAAAGGAAACAAAAAGGAATAAAGAAGGGAGTAACACTCAAACACAACTCATGCTCCGGAACGCCATAAAATTCTCTATGTGGCAAGTTCATCACCTATAGCAGAACACAGTACATTTAATGTCTCCCTCAGTTTAGCATATTAAACAATAGCAAGTGGTAATTCTGATGGCTGAAAAAACAATTTTACAAAAGCTTCTGATATTTCACAACCACTTAACAGGGGCAATAGAACAAATAAACACTGCGCCAGATGTTCAGTGCTGGAGTTACTAGGCACCGTTTCAGCTGAGACTAGCAGTTCGTGCAAGGCATCATTGGAGATGCCATCCATGTCTTGCAGAGCAGCAGATGAAATCAGGTGTTGAGCACAGAGGGAGCACAATTTACTATAAACAGTTTTAACGGCCTCAGCAAAAACTTTGTTTCATGAAGAAGGGGGAAAAATCCTTGCAAACAAGTGTTAATAACTTTACAAGATAAATGCCTGCCTTTCTCTAGACATTAAGCTATTTTTGTGCAGGCATTGCAGAATTCTTAAACTGAATTATGGAACAATTTGCTGTGGCTTGATATAATAACTGTAAAGCTGCACTCAAAGGTACACAGATCTGCAGGGGAGGAGTAAACACGGCCATTTTTAATTGACAAACTATAACGCTGCTCTTCAAAAATCGCTGCATCTCCAAGTTCGTCTTTGCACATAACATCCAAGATGTGGCAAAAGAAATACTGAGAAACTCCACGCGCACAAACCACACAAATTGAGCATTGCTATCAAACTGCACATAGTTCTGCCAAACGAGTATCTAAAATGTCGCTCCTTCCCAGCCCTTAGTGCGTCGTGTCCCGTAGTTTTGACATTATTAACGCAAGCTTTATATTTTGTTTGTTGGTATCGAGAATTAACTTCAAAATGATCACAGGGCACACAAACTATTTTAGACGGTGTCTTTTTTGTTGTAATTTTGATTTTGAAAATAGGAGCAAATGTAATTAGCAAAAACAAACACCACCCGGATCCCGGGCGGACTCTTTCCTCCAAACGGCAGGGTTAAACAGAATTGAAGGAGCTGGCATGTTAAAGACAAACTGGAACAAACGCCGATCTATCTACCATACCAGATACCAAACTATCTTTCAAAATGCCCTTTTCTCTCGTCCACGTCTATTTACAATATTTAGAACCGAAATTGATAAAAAAAACGCTTGTTTCTCAATTTCAAAGAACCATATATACTAATGTGCAATCTTCTCAAACAAGAAATACATTTGATGGCATGAAGTACATTCTACACGTGACACGCCTGCTTGGGTGTCATTTCCACTGAGTACACACCAGTGCTGTTCAGTCATGGTAAGGTGCTTTCCTCCGTATACTGTATAGGATAAATACAGCATATTCCTGCCCTTTCCCTGTGACGCAGTGCAGCAAGGTGACGTGCTGCACTACCCTGCCCCACAATTCCCATAAATAGGGCCCCTAGAGTTCTTTAAGTCCATAGGGGCTTATTCATCACCCAAAGAGCGTGATTGTTGCGTAGACTTGTCTATGGTTCCCCAAACACTCTGGGGCATATTCATGAACCCCTTGCACCGCTGCAGCATCACATTTTGTGACCCTCCAGTGGGGCAGCGTGGCCTCATAGATATGGAGTAAGGCATGGCAGCACAAATTGCTGCGTTGCCTTACTCTGCGCTAGGGAGGCGGCCCATGGGCGCTGCGGTGGGTGTTCCCAAGCAACACCCATGAAATTTGACGCTACCCCAGATTTACAAGACCATCTAAACCTGGGGTGCGCTAAAACCCTACGCCTCCCAAAGTGAGGCGTAACAAGGAGAAACAACTCTTTGTGTATTCCTCTTTCTATGTATGCTGAATTCTGCAGCACACATGGACATAGGAACATGCTTCAATGGATCGTTTCTGTGCAGGAAGGTGCCCCTTCCTGCACTCAAACAATCCTTCTGACAACACATGCCCCCTGCAAGGGTGCCTGCATTGGCGCTAGGCTGCTGAAATGGCACCAGCAGCGCAGGGGGAAGGAATGCACTGACCTGGGTACATATGGTGCGTTCCTGCCCTTTCACTTTGTTATAGGGCAGCGCAGCAGGGTGCCTTGTTCTCCAATTAAAAGTGCTTCTTGCCCTCTTCAGGCGGGTGTGTAACCAACTGCTGCCTGTCCCAAAGCGCTTGGGGTGTGAGCTAATTTTGCTGCATGCATGGGACTGTGTAATGCTGTGCTGGCAGTCACCAGCACAGTCTTATGGCTGTGCAGCACACGCATAGCACCCTGCCTTGTGTAACCTTGTACCATGCACTCTGGACAAAGGGCTGGGGTGGAAGTTAATTTTGCTGTGTGCCTCGGACACTGCGCCTGGGACTACATAATGTGATACAGCCACTGACACAATCTCGGAGCTGTTAAACACTTTGCAGCTGGTACAAGCATAGCGCCAAGACCTGTGTGACCTTGTGCAATGCACTATCGATAAAGCGCTAGTTGTCTGTTTCAGTGCTCTAAGACATAGACAAGGCTCCTAGATGTCGTATAGCTCTGTGCGCTGTGAAACGCGGCGCTATGCCATGCACCACAGAGCTGTGTAAAGATCTGCTCCTTGCACGTAATACCAGAACAAAACAACTCGTGCTATGTCCCGATAGTGACTAAAGACCTCTAATTCTACTGTCTGTCATGAAGAAAGTGCCTAGAGCTGCGTAACTGTGTTTTATACCACGACAAACCTCCTAGCGCTATGTAAATGTGTAACCTAACTTTATGCTTGTAACTTGCACCACAGCTTAACTATACCGTACCTGTGTGCCACAGACAAAGCGCCTAGACCGATGCTGTTACTGAGTGCTCTGAGCCCTGATAAACAGCTTAGAGCTGCGTCGTTTGCATGCCACAATCCGGACAAAGCTCCTAGAAGCGTGTAACACCCTTCTTGCCTGCGGAGTGAGACTCGGGCCGACATCCTGCGTCCTCCCTACAGTGAGATTCAGAGCTCCCAGGAGTAAATAGAGATTCTGGGTCCTAGCCCGAGCAACCCCGCCCTCCCCCTCTTTAGGGAGGTACTACGAGGCCTCCAGCCTCTGCCACCCCAGGCGCTTTCTTGGCGCTGTCTGTGGGTATGTGGTGGGAGAGTAAGACACCAGCCTGCACACAGAGAGACACCCCGCTGTAGTGTCTCCCCATGTGTGGGGGCAGCAGCTGGTGACATGGCTGTGAGAAGCGAGGAGACGGCGCTGTGCTGACACCTCACGCTGGTAATGCAGGCAGCTGCTAGGTCATTAGCAAGTGTTTAGCTAATGTGTGATGTTGCTTCTGGCGCTGAGCTCTGATGTCTGTGCCTGGGAGGGGCTGCTGTGCCAACGGGGGCGAAGAGGGGCAGCTCTGGACGGCTGAAACAGCAGCAGACCACCCGGGACATCCTGGAAGCACTGAACTGTCCACCCATGTCACCCTGGAGACAGTGGTGTAACACTGACTGACCCCTGCAGCCCAGGGTGACCCCCACCCTCACTGAAACAGTAGCACTCCAAAGAAGTGCCTGTCAGAAATACAAACTGGATGACGAGCAGACAAAAACTGAAACTGAATCAAAACAAAATTAAATTCTGACCCCGAATATTACAAACAAATGTGGCTTACTCACCTTAAGGCACAGCTATCAGCATGCAGTGCTTGCCATGGACATCGGCGCCTTGAACTTCAGCAGAGAAGCAGGCATGCCCTAGTCACTCAGCCATTCATCAGGGTGCCTGGCACTGCACATGCACGCGCTGAGAGGCACAAACAAGCAGAAGTTTGTTGAGTCTGGCTAAGGATCAAGAACCTAGGCACAGGGTCAGGGGAGATGTATTTGGAGGAGACATAGCCCCTTAAAATGACAATGTGTTTGTTTTTAGGACTTTCTGAAATGCAGAAGAATAAATCCTTATTTTATGTACAGACTAATGTCTTCTGATCCCTTACTTTTGATCATTAAATTAAACAGATGCTAATGTTAACGGTGGTTTCTGGAGATTTCCGTGTTTTTTTCCTTTTGTGCTTGACTCTTTTACACACAGATTTTCACCAGACTGCTCCAATTTATAATTCTGCGTGTGTGGTTTTTTGCGTGCATGTTTTTCATTGCAACAGAAAGGTATGGGTGGACAGTTTCGTTACAAGAGACTGAAAAGTGATCTGTACATGGAAGTTGAGAGGGAATGTTCTAGACCGAGGTGTATGTGATGTCAATGAAAAGGAAGGTGTTTAGCAGCCAGACGCGGCTCGCGGGGGGGTCCCGGGGCCCGGGGGATTTTTAAAATAAAAAAAAATCCTACCTGAGTCTGAGGAGGTCCGCCGTCCGCGCCGCCTCGGGTCCGACTCCGTTTGGCCCTGCCTACAGCCCCTCTCAGCCAATCCTGGCGCTGCTGGCAGCGCCAGGATTGGCTTAGGGCACGGTTACCTCTCGCCCGCCTGCCCATTAGGAGACCGAGGTTTGAGCCTTTGCTCAACCCTCGCTCTCCTAATGGGCATCGTGCAGCCAGTGCACACACAAGTGCGCATGACTGGGCACGGCGCGAAAATTCGGTGCCCTTGCCCACTCATGCGCACTTGTGCTGCAGTGCTGCCTGCTGCCCCTGGTCTCTGTAACAATCATGTCAGTCAACATGACGCAGGACCGCCCACCCCCTTCAGACTCTGAAGGGGGTGGGCGGTCCGACGTCATGCTGACTGACATGATTGTCAGTTCTCCTCGGCTCTTTGAACTTAAGTAAACTGATTCAGTTTACTTAGGTTCAAAGACACAGAGGGAGCTGCGGGCGGGGGGGCTACGCCCCAACGCCCCAATGGACGCACCGCCCCTGGACTAAGTTAGCCTATCGATGTCATATTAAATAAAAAATAATGTACTAACAAAGAAAGGCCTGTTTTTCATATTGAATAGTTGTTTGTGCAAGATGTTTTTCTTTTCTTTGCTGCAGATGTTGCAACTTCAGAAGCCTACTGCTAATTAGTGAAAAGACACTTGTTTTGTATTTAGACAACTGACAGTGAGGTTCTCATTGGGAAGGGACAATAAAGACATTAAGAATGATTCATGGGAAAACGTTTGGACCTCAAGAAAGTAACATTGCAATATTTCCTAGGACTAATGTCTGAAAGTCTATGATTCTCTGGTGAGAACATGGAGTGAACCTGTTCCCAGGTGTTTGCTCATATTTTATTGGTGGATGGAGAATATGAAAGAAAGTAATGTCGCAACATAGAATTTGTGTAATTTATATTAGTGCATGTTTCTAGAGTAGGTGCAGATTCCTTCCCCAACTCTCGGACCGGAGTCTCACCATTTGAGTTTTAGAACTTTACAAGTACAAATTTACAAGTACAAATTTCAAAGTACAAATTTCATAGAAGTCTTTCTTCACGAGAGGCTGCTTGCTTTCTTAGATTTGTTTTTCCTGACTTGTCTGCTGTTATTTTGAGTTGAGAGTACTTTCCAGCTTATAATGCAAAGGCTTTATACTTGTGCACTGATTATCTCATTGGTACTCTTTATGGGTATCCGAAATGACACATTTCCTCTCATTATCTCAGCTCATTTAGAATAGGGAGTTTCTTTATGGAACTTACTTGATGCATTATTACTATTTTAATTGTGATCTTGATGAAAATTCTGTTCGATTTTATAATAAAATATCGATTGATGGATTTTATTAACTTCTATTGCTGCAATTTAAGATTGTCTAATAAATAAATAGATGAAACCTGAAAAAATTGGAAATATATCCCTTTAACTCACATTAACTCTCTTTATTGACTCATTAATAATTCTTTAACAATGTATTGTTTTTGTAGAGGATTGCTCCTCATTTCTCTTCATCGACCATCAAAGGTCCATACAGAAAACCCCTCTCTATCAAGTGGTAACAGAGAATGGTTAGAGTCACAAGAGAGAGGAGCCGAAATAAGTTGCCTCAACTTAGAATAGCCCATGTCCTTAATCCCAAAGCCTGAACTTGAAGACTGAAGTAGTTATGGTTTCAAAGACGGTTGCAGTAGTGGAGGTGTGAGTATTAATAGGGTTATGCGTTGCCTTAGTCTTTTAGTAATTACGTTCCTATGTTGAGGATACGTGTTTTGCATTTTGTGCAATGGCAGTCTTTGCTTAGATGTTGAGCAGATGAAGTTATTATCGGCCTCGAAGTAGTATGAGATCCCAGAATCAACAGTTGAAATTGTGATGTTATTTGTCTGCTAAAGGTTTGTAGTGCATATTCGTGAGATACCAGCGATTGCAAAATTGAGATAGGGATTTAATAAGTTGTTGTGATTGTACAAATACGGATTGGTGTTAGTAGACCCTATTGTGCAATGGGGAAGCTACGTCAGTTAGAATGATTTGCTGCGGGTCGAGATTTAATTTGTGTGTGTGTATATAAGGAAGTTGGAGGGTGTTAAAACTTTATTTCTGATTGTTTCTTGTATGAGTGACCTACTTTGAATTTCTTCAGTGGAGCAGACAAAAGTTAGTTGTTTATTATGCTTGCTTAGTGTTGTAGAATTTATGTACAAGAATCGTTGTAAAGGAGGGTGAACCGATGCGAGGAGTGAGAAGTACGTCATAGTGTGCTGCGCTGAGATTGGACAGTTGGCGTTAATGCTGCACTGTTATTGGTTGATGACAAGGCGCCAGGCGGCAATTGGTTGAAGAATCATCAAGTATTACACTGAGATGGGGTGGTGAAAGAGAGGTTGTGACAGAATTGATGGAAAAGGTTGAGGTATACGTAATTAAAAACAGAACGAAAACAATAGAAATTTTGATTTTAATCATTGCACATTAGTTCTTGAAATATTTGCAAAGATGAAATGCTTTAAAGCTCTTGAAGATTTGATGAGGTGAGGTATGAGATTTCCAGTTCAGAAGGGTGAGCCGGCACCACCAGAAGGTACGCCATGTCATTTTATGGCAAAAAATATAGGGCTTCACACAAGTTTGTGGCTCCGTCAATGGTGCAAGATCACTGAAAATGAAGGATCATTTAGGTTTCCACAGTATGGTATTTTTGATTTAAAGATTATTGAAAATTTACGAGAAAAGTTGTATGAAATGAAACCACCTCTTAGACCCACACAATGTGCAGCGATAAACGCTTGGGAGTGAGCGGCTCATGCTGAGGAGAAAGAAAAGTACCAGAGTAGAGCAAGAAGAGCAGTGCAAAATTGATCATATGCTCATAGGAATGAAGGCCAGCAAAGTGGAGGAAGTGTATAGTCAAGGGAGCTAGAATGTATTCAGCTATAACTACAGAAAAGACTAAAAAGCTGCAAAGAAAACAGACACTGATAGTGATTCAGGTAACAATATTTTAGATTCTTTGTTGTCCTCATGTCCATCTCCATATGTGGCTCCTCCAACTAATACAGATGGTGTTACAACTACTAGTGCCACGGTGGCTTACGCCCCTGTTTATCCAAGCACAATTCAGATAGAAAGACCACTTCCAGCACTTCCAATTATTCCTCCTCCTTTTGAAGCAACTCCTCTTCGAATTACTCCGGTGGTTAATGCTTCAGTGCTTCAATTGTGACTGTTCCTGCCCCAGTATCATGAGTTGTGACAGCACAGACATTGACAGTGCTGATTTCTGCTGCACCAATAAACATTGTTCCAAACACGGTTGTTCAAAGAGCGGTAGGAGGAGTAGCTGCGACAGGGTTTATCCCAACATCGCAGAATTCACAGATTGGTGCCTGGACACCACCACATAATGTTCAATAATTGAGAGAAGAGAGAAGAATTGTTTTTATGACACCAATTGCACTGGGAGAGACAGGACAATTTGGGGATGGTATTTTTCCCCCATGGTTTGACTTCGGAGAATAAGAGTGAGGAGAGAAAGACCCCTATGGAGATCTGAATGGCCCAATGGTAGGAGGCAATTGAGATCAAGTGTTTTAATTGAATGAATACCACAAACCATTGTTGAAGAAATAGAATCTAGTGGTGAAAGCGAGACAGGAGAAGATCAACAGACACCAAGTAGATCCAAAAGAGCAAGAGCACCTTGTGGGAGGTATTCTGCACCTGAATGGACTTACTACGTGGCGAATGTGCATAATGAGCTGTCACAAAATCCTGCTGAACTGAGGGAAGAGTTTTTTGAACCTTGTAGGAAACTGCCCCTTTTCAACATGGTCAACCCCACATTTTGCCTGGTATTTGGTATGATTTTGACTGTAAGTGTACTATGTTCCTGCTAACCAGGTCCCCAGTGCCAGATCTCTTTTCCAAAACTGTGCCATTGTATCCCAGTTGGCAATACCTTTGTCACTCCCTGTAGGTCTCTGTTAGATTTGGTGGTCTCTAGTTGGCAGAGGTAGGCACCTTTGACCAAATAGGGACCCTTGCGTATAGTCAGGGTAAGGGGGTACACTCCTAAAATAACCCCTGCTCACCCCCTTGGTAGCTTGGCACGAGCAGACAGGCTTATCTCAGAGGCAGTGTGTAAAGCATTTGTGAACACATACAGTAATCCAGTGACAACACTACAGATGGACACCACACAGGTTGTATATTAAAAATAAGTATCTTTTATATAGATTTAACACAAGACACAAGACCACAAACGACAAAAATCCACAATACTGTACTTCAAAAAATGAGTTCAATGTACCTTTGGATGCGTAACGCTATACAACGAAAGTGTTGTAGGGAAGGTGATGCGTCGGTTCCTTACACGCAAGAACGGTGATGCGTCGGGTCCCTACTGCAGCGTAGGGGATGTGTCGGTTCTTCTCCGCGTGGGGAGGTGATGCGTCGGTTTCTTACTGCGCTTTCGCGGCGATGCGATCAGCAGCGCCGTGATGCAACGAAGATCCGGTGCAATGAAACAAAATGGCGTCTTCTTCGTGATGCGACAACGATGCGTGCACGCCCGACGACCGTGCGGCAATTTAACGATTCTTCTGAGCCGCGACAGACCCTGCGACACGCTTCTCTGGTGATGCGACGGTGTCTGCTGCGACGCCGACACTCTTCTCCAGGGATGCGGGGCACCTCGGTGATGCGATGCGGCAGCGGCGGCACGCTTTCTGGGCGATGCGACGACAGCGGCTGCGGCGGCGACACTCTTCGGTGATGCGATGGCGTCTGCTGCAACGGCGACACTCTTCTCCGGTGATGCGAGGCGCTTCGGGTGATGCGAGGGCGACAGCGGCAGTGGCGGCACGCTTCTCCGGTGATGCGACGGTGTCTGCTGCAACGGCGACACTCTTCTCCGGGGATGCGATGACAACGGCTGCGGCGGCGTCACGCTTCTTCGTCTTGAGTCGCGCTTCCAGCTCCCAGCGACACGCAGTCTCTCAGAAGGCCCAGCTCAACTGCAGGCACTTCAATTCCCAGCAAGGGAAGGCAGGGGAGCTGGTTGGTGAAGTCTGTTGTCCCTGAGACTTCAGCAGGAGGCAAGCTCTATCTCAAGCCCTTGGAGATCTTTTACAAGTTGATGAAAGTACACACAAAGTTCCTTTCTCCTTTCTTTGGCAGTCAGGCAACCACTGCAGGCCAATCCCCCAAATAGCACTCAGCTTAGGGATAGTCTCCTCCTCAGTTTCTCTGGTTCCTCTCCTCAGCAAAGGTTCTTCTTGTTTCCCCAAAGTGATCTAAAAGTCTGGGTTTTGGGTCCCCTCTTTTATACTCATATTCTCTTTGTTCTCTGAAGGCAGAGAGGCCTTTGCCTAGTCCAAACCAGTTCTGGTCTGTTCTGGAGCACTTTGTTGACAAGACTCCTTCTTTCCTTTCACAGTGTAGGCCAGGGACATCAGACGCACCACAGGAGATGGAGCCAGCATTGTGGAGCGAAGGCACAGCCCTATTCAGGTCCCAGGTGCAACTCCTCCCACCCAACTCCATGCAGATCTCTCTATTCAGCCTTGTGCTGACTCACCCTGTCTCCTGGAATCCCCCAGCCCCAGCCCCTGTCACTCAAACTCCAGACAAGGAATACAAAACCTACCAGAGGCAGGCTTGGATAGTTAGGCAAGAAAATACCTACTTTCTAAAAGTGGTATTTTCAAACACAGAATGTTAAAACCAACTTCACTAAAAGATGTATTTTATCATTCTGAGTTCAGGCATACTAAATTCGTTTTTCTACCATGTTCCCTGGGTCAGTTAGGATTATAAGATGTAATAATCAAACTGCCCATTCTGGCCTATGGGGAACAGGTAGCCTTGCAATAGTGAAAAACGAAAATGGCTGTAATTCACTATTAGGACATGCCACACACACCAGGGCATGCCCTACCTTATACTTACAATGCACCCTGCCCTTGGGCCTACCATATGGGTGTCTGATATGAAGAAAAGGGAAGGTTAAGGGACTGGCAAGTGGGTGCACTTGCCCAGTCAACATGGCAGTACCAGACTGCACACAGGCTCTGCAATGGCAGGCCTGAGACACACTCTTACAGGTGGCTTCTGTGGGTGGCACAACCAGTGCTGCAAGCCCACCAGCAGCATTTGGTTTACAAGCCCTGGGCACACTCAGTGCACTGTACTAGGGTCTGACAAGTAAACCAATCCAGCCAATCATGGAGTCACTAATCCATACATCAATTTATACCAGAGAGCATATGCACTTTAGCACTGATCAGCAGTGGTAAAGTGCCCAAAGTCATAAAACAGCCAACAACAGGTCAGAAAAAATATAGGAGGAAGGCAACAAGTGGAGGGAGGACCCTTCAAAAAGGGCCAAGTCCAACACAACCCCCTTCCAGCCAAAACGCAGGGTAGACCAATCACTACCTTGATGGGCTTCCCTGCTTTGGGCGGTAGAACCTGGACCTGGCCCGCAAATGCAGGGGCATACTCCAGTTCTACGCCAATCTGAACCTATTGGAATCCCTCTGTCCATACTCTCAGGGCCCACCAAGCTAATCCATGGGGAACCCTTCTCCTCACCTGTGGACACCACCTGTGCAACACCTAACCTTAACTTGCTCACAGGTCTGTCCCAACAGACAGACAGCCATCCACAGTGGCCACTGACCGTAGTCAGTGATGCGACCCAGGCCTTATGCCTCTCAGGCCTCTCAACCCTCTGTGGCGTCAGAGAGCAGGGGGCAGTAGCCCCAGGTGCTTGGCACCCTTTGGCCACTCTCCCTCCTGTCAGGTCAGGTATGACATCCTGACACTGACCTACCAGCCCCAGGCCTGTACCCGGCGGCTGGACTGGAGACTGGGGTGGGCTTTCCCCCACCCGGTCCTCCTCCTCCTTCTGGTACCCCCTTCCAGACTTGCCAGGGCACCTGTGGCAGGTGTCCTGCTCAATTCACCCACCAGTTCAGGGTTTCTATCCTGCAACTGGGCATCCAGGTCAGGGGGGATACCCTGAACCTGGTCCTCCAATCTAGGGTCTAAACCCTCCAGTTGAACCGGGGTCAGAGGCGAGGACTCCCTCCCTCTGCACCCCCTTCCAGAGTTCTGTACCCTCCCACCTGGAGTGGTACACCTATAAGACCAACCGGTCAGGACACTGTTTACAGTTGTCCCTCCCTCCAGGTCAGACAACACCTGAACCTGGCTCTCCAACCCAGGGTCTGTACCCGGTGGTTGAACACTTGCCCGGCGCACCAGGACTTCCCTGGGAGCACGCATGCCCCCCTGAGGGTAACACATAACTCATGTGTTGTGTGATAGTCTGCCTGGTGCAGATCTCCCGACCCCTGTCCATCTGACAGTGCGCGAAGATCCCCAGGACAGAAGTGGTGTCACCATGGTCATTCACTGGTGACACAGCCCTTCTGGCTGGCCCCTGACCCACTGGTTCTTCCACTGGGGACTCCTTCCCCCTCTCACCCCTCAGTCTGGACTTCTGCACCCTCCACTTAGGAGTGGTACTGCCAGACACCAGAACTGAGGGAGGCCTGCTTACAGACACTCCCAGTTCACCAGACACTAGGGGATCCCCCTCAACAGGCGGCCCATCAGGACAGAATAGGCTCCCCACCTGGTGTTCCCTTAAAGAACCATCCAGGCTCTGAGACTGGGTTTCGGGCACCTTGGGACACGCAGCCCCACACTCACTCCGTCCCCATTGAGACAGGATGTGAGCCCCTACACCCCTCCCACTACACTGGGACCTAGCTGGGCTACTCTGCACCTCTTCCACCACTCTGGGTTGGAAGATACCTGAGCCACTCCTCTTAGGATCACTCCCCAATGCCTCTCCAGACCCTCTGGAATCCACCAAAAGGTCTGCCTCCAATGTGAGCTCCCTGGGGTCAGAGAACTCACTCTCCAACAGGTGTTGGCATAGCTCTGGAAAACAGGGACTTACAATATGCTCTCCCACGATTGGATCACACAGCCCCCTACAAGGGTTAACCAAACTATCCTTCACCTCACCATCCAGTGCCTCGCACACGTACCCCACACCACTCTCCTGAGATTGGCAAGACAGTATCTGACTGTCTCTGTCACACAACCCACACTCTTCTGGGTGGTCTTCACACTCACACACCAGGACTTCAACGCTGGGGGAACCCCTCTCCCTGCACCTCTCATCTAGAGTCAGTAGAGTGTCCCTCCCACCACTAGGACCATGAACCCCTGGGCCAGTTCCCCAATCTATCTCAGGGACACTGTGCACCACCGGAGCTACCTTAAGTCCATGAACCTCCTGGCATAAACCAACCCCCTCCAAGTCAGGCGCCACATCTCTGGGTGTGTGTACTACTCTCTCAGCACTAGATAACTCAATATTGCTGCCACCATCTGACCTGGATTCCCCCTCCAACTCAGCAAAGCTCACTCTCTGAGCTACACACATTTCTTGTTGCTGGGCTGAGACACTCATGGCCTCAAGCCTCTCGAGCTCTAAATCAAGCTCCCTCATTCTCAACTCATGCTCCATTTGCATCCTCTTTTCCTCTAGGGCCAATTTCATATTCTCCAACTCCAACTGCCCACCCAATTTGAGCTTGGCAAGCTCCAATTCGTGCATCCTGTTTTCCTTCCTGTCCGCCAACTCCTCTGGGGACAGGCCTTTGGCAGAAACACTGCTACCTACTGGGGAAGTTCTTCTCCTTCCCTCTGGACCCAATGGCCCCTCCAGCTGCTCATCTGCATTCTCAGCCCCTTCCTCATTCTCAGGGGTATTCCTTGCTTCAACCCAGGCCCTCAGCGCCTTTTGGCACTCATCCTTCTTGGAGAGACCGGTCATAGCAACTTTAAATCTTCTGCAGAAATGATTTAGCTGTTTCACATTGTAGCATTCTAGTTTCTCCTCTTCCCAATCAAAATCAATAGATGCTATGGATGCTGCTTTATCCATGGTGGTTAAACTTGGCAGTTCTTGGCAAAAATAGAAAATCCCAGAAAAAACAATCTACCAAAAGTATGTGGTCGTGTCTTGGTCTGCACTCACTAGTAGCGTTCACCAATCACTGTACATGAGTCACAAATGCAAGTCTAGAATCCCCACCGCTGACCACCAATGTTAGATTTGGGGGTCTCTAGTTGGCAGAGGTAGGTACCTTTGACCAAATAGGGACCCTTGCGTCTAGTCAGGGTAAGGGGGTACACTCCTAAAATAACCCCTGCTCACCCCCTTGGTAGCTTGGCACGAGCAGACAGGCTTATTTCAGAGGCAGTGTGTAAAGCATTTGTGAACACATACAGTAATCCAGTGACAACACTAGAGATGGACACCACCCAGGTTGTATATTAAAAATAAGTATCTTTTATATAGATTTAACACAAGACCACAAACGACAAAAATCCACAATACTGTACTTCAAAAAATGGTAGAATTAGCTCAGTTCTCTTTAGATGGTAAATGCGACACTTTGAGTTCAATGTACCTTTAGATGCGTAACGCTATACAACGAAAGTGTTGCAGGGAAGGTGATGCGTCGGTTCCTTACACGCAAGAACGGTGATGCGTCGGGTCCCTACTGCTGCGTAGGGGATGCGTCGGTTTTCTCCGCATGGGGAAGTGATGCGTCGGTTTCTTACTGCGCTTTCGTGGCGATGCGACCAGCAGCGTCGTGATGCGATGAAGATCCGGTGCAATGGAACAAAATGGCGTCTTCTTCTTGATGCGACAACGATGCGTGCACGCCCGATGGCCGTGCGGCGATTCAACGATTCTTCTGAACCGCGACAGGCCCTGCAACATGCTTCTCTGGTGATGCGACGGCGTCTGCTGCGACGGTGACACTCTTCTCCAGGGATGCGGGGCGCCTCGGTGATGCGATGCGGCAGCGGCGGCATGCATTCTGGGCGATGCGACGACAGCAGCTTCGGCGGCGACACTCTTCTCCGGTGATGCGACGGCGTCTGCTGCGACGGCGACACTCTTCTCCGGTGATGCGAGGCGCTTTGGGTGATGCGAGGGCGACAGCGGCGGCACGCTTCTCCAGTGATGCGACGGCGTCTGCTGCGACGGCGACACTCTTCTCCGGGGATGTGACGACAACGGCTGTGGCGGCGTCACGCTTCTTCGTCTTGAGTCGCGCTTCCAGCTCCCAGCGACACGCAGTCTCTCAGAAGGCCCAGCTCAACAGCAGGCACTTCAATTCCCAGCAAGGGAAGGCAGGGGAGCTGGTTGGTGAAGTCTGTTGTCCCTGAGACAGCGGACACGTTAATATACGAATGTATGTATTATTTTTAAAATATAACATTTAATGGCACTTCTCTCTGAGAGCATGAGTATTAACCCCCCCCTTTTTTAATGGCACCCCACGGGATCACTTCCTATTAAGAGAGCGGATGCACACATAAGGGGATTAATTTACGCCCATGATAAAAAGAGCGAGTGGACATATGATAATCCCAAAAATCCTGTAAAAACTATATCGTATTTCTACTTCCACGTGAGTGTGAATGTATGAATGGTTAATAAAGGAGCATGTATAAGAGCCACCATTTTTGGATGTATAGAGATCCTGTATGCATGGGAACCAGATGCTGAAACCACTACTTTAGATGTATGAAAGTTATGGGTTCAGAAAATACCAGATACAAACAACAAGAGGAGTGTTTCTATAGCTAAAAATACCCATAACTGGGTGAAACGGAAAATATATCACAGTAACAGACAATATTATCGTTTCCACGTGATGGTGATGTGAATATGAAGGGGATAAACGATAAGAGCTATTGTTTATCCACAAATGTTTTTTCATTTTCAGGTTTCATTACAGGATATACAATTGGTATATTGTGTTTACGACCCCAATTAGGGGCATGGAAGAGTATGTGTGACCAGTAGGCATATGTACATTTACAATATCACCCAGTGAGGTGTAATAGGGATCGTTTCTGGTCCTGAGGAAGTAAGCCAAGGGGATGGCTTCTGAAACATGTCGACCCTGTAGAAAGTGACCCATCAAAGTACACTATCTACACCTCCCCACTTTTATTATTCTCAGCTAGGGAAGCAAATAAAGTGTATTTTTTCCACTAGCCAGGGAATTTTTAATCATCACATATATATATTTTTTTCACGATCCCACGCACTACACATATACACTAATCATTCAATTAAGTGCTCCCGTGTCTACGTAGGTAGTAGCATGCCCCATCCCGTAGAGGGGCGGGAAGACCCCAATAATGAAGCATGACACTGAATCAGGTTTCAGTGTGTGAGGGGTATTTTACAATTTTTTGAATACTGTCCTTCCTAGTAATTAGAGAAGGATGTTTCTAGACATTATCTTTGGAACATATAAAAACACCTGCAGTAAAACTGAATATACACTTATACACATATATATCTTTATGTAAATAATGGTAGAATCCCTTTGTTGAATTACGATACCATGAGGAGGACGATTCTACTTTTTTCCTCTTCACTCCCCCCCTTTGATTTTTGGATTATTCTTGACAGCGCACATCTGTGGGAGTTTTTTCCTTCTTTGAATAGAAACCCCTTGGAGAGTAACTTTAGTATCCTTTCAGCTCACCCAGTACATGCAAATAGAACTTACATCAGGAGAAACATATTGGAAATTGATCACAAAATGGCAGAGAATACAGGACTGACCTTCTCGGAAGAGGAGATAGACAGTATCATAGCCTCATTAAACAACTTTGAGGGATTAAACACACCAGACCCAATACCAACTAACAATGACTGGGATGAAATATCACAACTGAGGCGCACTCAGATAAAAACAGCCCTTCATGGTCTCCTCATGACTGAATATCTCAAAAGTAATGCAGCACCAAATGGACTAATAGTTAAAAATGAACCATATATCTTTCAACATGATAAGATTTTTAAAAAGGATTGGTCATTAATAAGTTGGCACTGCACACGAGACTGGCTTGTGCTAATAATTAAGACAGCTGGCAGAATAGCACAAGAACTCAAAATTGAAATTCAAGCAATAGAAGTCTGTCTGAAAAGCTACGATACACCAAGTGCCCTCAAAAAACATCTTGAGGAGCTCAACAAAACTCTCAATGACTTTGAAATAACATTGAAACAAAGCAAGTACAATAAACTTAAAAAAGATGTCACTCGTTTCAGCCATGAGAGGATTTATCCTTACACAAGAGATGACTATCAACTGAAAGAGAACCGTCATGAAATGACAACGGATGACGATTCATCTGACTCAGGATCCAGTGGATCAGACTCAGGGAAAGGTAAATACCAACAATATCGAGGCGGGAGAAGTAACAGACGTCCTTGGTTCCATGGCCAAAGAGGATGGGGACCCTATCAAGGCCCACCCCAAAACCCAATACACCACCTAGGACCTCAAATGTACCCGCATCAACAAGGTACCTACCCACAATGGAACTACCCCCGCAAGACTATCCCTACTATGAACAGCCCCATTTTTTAGGGCAGCGTCAGGGGAGAAACAGAGGGAGGAACCGGAGAGGGAACAATGTTCACTGGGCCCCACAAACAGAGGAACAAATCAGGATGGCTACAAGGAGCATGACGGGAGCTTCAACCAGCAAGAAATGAATCTGGTGGTGAACCTTTCAGATCATACTCTAACACCAGCACAGATTAAGGTCCTTGAAAAGAAGCTAGGTTTTGTACCCATGGCTAAATTGGATGAATTCCAACTATGCAAAGAGATGAAGGAGTTTATGAGAAGACTCAAGTTACAAATCTTTTTCAAGGACAAACCAAGAGATGACCAGCAAGATGGGGATACCAGGTTAAGACCCAAATCTACTTTTACTCCACCAGATGCCAACTTACCAGTGGAGCTGATCGCCTTTGAAAAGGCTGTGATGAAAGACCTGGAAGAAATGGATTCAGTGACCAAAAAGATCTTCCACAACATTACCAAAGAAGAAAATGAGGCACTCAGAGAATTAGCGAACAACACTCAATTGGTAATAAAACCAGCCGACAAAGGAGGGGCAATTGTAGTACAATCTGCAGAAAAATATGACCAAGAGTGCAAATGCCTCCTTGACGATACAAGGAATTATAAAATCCTCACCCAAGACCCCACGGAAAAAATACGAGTAAAAATAGCAAGCATGGTGGAAGAGGCACGATCACATGGGTGGATTTCAAAAAAGGAAGGGGATTTTCTGATCACATCGTCACCTAAAACACCTTACCTGTACACGATACCCAAAATTCACAAAAACCAGGTCTCTCCGCCTGGCCGCCCAATAGTATCTGGGATTGGTTCCATCCTGGAACCGGTCTCAAAATTTGCAGACGCTTTTTTAAGGCCATTGGTACAACAAACATCTACGTACCTGAAAGACACTAAAGACGTCCTACAACTGTTAGAAGGACAGCCATTCAACTCTGAAAAAGAACTACTGATAAGTTGTGATGTGGAGAGCCTATATACAAGCCTTCCCCACAATGAGACCCTGAACATCATAGAAGACGTCTTATTCGATACCGATTGGGATTATCAGACACCAAGAAACATGATCATGGAGTGCTGTCAACTGGCACTAAAAGATTTTTTTTTTGAATATCAAGATACCATCTATCTACAAAAACATGGGACCAGCATGGGGAGCACCTTTGCTCCCAGTATAGCTGGTCTCTATGTACATCAATTGGAGAAAGAAAAAATCCTAAATCCCAGAAATCCATTCCGTGATCATATACGGATATGGAAACGATATATAGATGACATATTGATCATCTGGGAAGGAGATGAGACTACCGCAAGACGTTTCCTGACATGGCTGAACTGTCAAGATGAATTTTTGAAGTTCACAAGTACCATCACAAATGAAAAACTAGTTTTCCTTGATCTCAATATATATGCCAAAGAAGAAAAATTGACAACGACCACCCATTTCAAAGAAACCTCAAAAAATTGTCTTTTGTTATATAACAGCTTCCATCCGCGGCATCTCCGCGACAACCTTCCTTATGGGCAATTCCTATGGTTGTGAAGGAATTGTACTGAAATTGAAGATTTCAAGAAACAATCAAATGACCTAAAAAAGAAACTGGAATAACGTCAATACCCAAAAAGGGTGATTGATAATGCATACAAAAGGGCGCGCAACAATAGTAGAGAAGGCCTTTTGGAACCGAAAATCCACAAGGAGGAGGAGAACCGTCCAGTATGCATAACAACTTTTAACACACATTCAAATGGGATTGCAAAAATTGTAAATAAACATTGGCGAATCCTTAATAGTGGAGGCATTAATTTACCAAAACCAATCTTCTCTCACAAAAGAGGAAAAAGCATCCGAGATTTGGTCGTGCACACCAGACCAAAAGAAAGCAAAGATGGACAGCAGACGCAAACTACCCTAAGGCCACCAATCTCTGGCCATCATCCTTGTGGCATGTGCAATGTATGTAAACTAACCAAAAAAAGCAAAGAGATAAGGTTCCAAGATGGAACGAGGTGGGACCAAAGAAATTTCACAACATGTAACTCAAAGAATGTGGTTTATCTTATTTCTTGCCCATGCCTTTTAGAGTACGTAGGAATGACCACACGCCCCGTGAAAATAAGAATAGGGGAACATAAAAACAATATAAAATGCAAAAGAAGCACCACCAAAATGGCAGCCCATTTTTGGGAAAAAGGTCACAAGTGGGAAGATCTCTCATGGACGATAATTGAACAAATTCAAAACGAGAAGTATTTATTCGAAAAGGAACAGCGGTGGGTGTTCCGTTTGAGAACTCATGAGAAAGGGCTAAATGATGATATTCCTTGGAATCAGCTATAAATACTGAGGATTACAATTAAAATCCCTTAATAGATGCTCTGCTAATAAATTTAAGAAGCTATCATATGGCAGGAATTCTAAAGAAATAGCCATAATGAACAAGCCCTGAAAGCCATACTGTATTTTAGAAAGGCACCTTCACAGTTGTCTTAACAATTACTGTTTCACTTGTGGGAGAATACGCAACCAAAAAACCCCCGTTTTAAATGAGCCATGTAAAAACATATTTTTCATTTTAAATAACTAATTTTATGACCCCTTAGAACCATTTAGACCCTGGTTTCTATCCTTGAACTTTTTCTTTGGCGTTTTCTCTGTCTATATCAACGTTCGAAAGAAATCCTCAACAAAAATTTTTCATCAATACCTTCCAACAGGAAGTGTACCAAAAAAGAACTCTTTTTCGCCCCGTTTACAGGTGGCCATTTTGTTTTTTCCCGGTGTAGTTGTTCCTTTTACAGCTGCTTTCAATTGAAGGCGTTTTCCACGCAGAGTCCTTCCTTTAAGAACCGGGGCTTGCACTAATCTCATTTGAGTTCCCGGAGAGCCACGAGAAGGTAATCCTTGGTGATTGAGCAGCATCCAGCATGTAAGTAAGACAATGGCATGTCTTTAAACAGCCCAAGATACCGCGACCAACACAGAGGAGAAACCACTCCGATGTTTAACTTAGCCTTTCCATCTATGTTTCCCCACGTTTACAGTATCAATGTGAAGGCGCCTTTACATCCCCTCGTGGCATCTCATGGAGCGGACACGTTAATATACGAATGTATGTATTATTTTTAAAATATAACATTTAAAGGCACGTCTCTCTGAGAGCATGAGTATTAACCCCCCCCCTTTTTTTAACGGCACCCCACGGGATCACTTTCTATTAAGAGAGCGGATGCACACATAAGGGGATTAATTTACGCCTATGATAAAAAGAGCGAGTGGACATATGATAATCCCAAAAATCCTGTAAAAACTATATCGTATTTCTACTTCCACGTGAGTGTGAATGTATGAATGGTTAATAAAGGAGCATGTATAAGAGCCACCATTTTTGGATGTATAGAGATCCTGTATGCATGGTAACCGGATGCTGAAACCACTACTTTAGATGTATGAAAGTTCTGGGTTCAGAAAATACCAGATACAAACAACAAGAGGAGTGTTTCTATAGCTAAAAATACCCATAACTGGGTGAAACGGAAAATATATCGCAGTAAAGACAATATTATCGTTTCCACGTGATGGGGATGTGAATATGAAGGGGATAAATGATAAGAGCTATTGTTTATCCACAAATGTTTTTCATTTTCAGGTTTCATTACAGGATATACAATTGGTATATTGTGTTTACGACCCCAATTAGGGGCATGGAAGAGTATGTGTGACCAGTAGGCATATGTACATTTACAATATCACCCAGTGAGGTGTAATAGGGATCGTTTCTGGTCCTGTGGAAGTAAGCCAAGGGGATGGCTTCTGAAACATGTCGACCCTGTAGAAAGTGACCCATCAAAGTACACTATCTACACCTCCCCACTTTTATTATTCTCAGCTAGGGAAGCAAATGAAGTGTATTTTTTCCACTAGCCAGGGAATTTTTAATCATCACATATATATATTTTTTTCACGATCCCACGCACTACACATATACACTAATCACTAAATTAAGTGCTCCCGCGTCTACGTAGGTAGTAGCACGCCCCGTCCCGTAGAGGGGCGGGAAGACCCCAATGATGAAGCATGACACTGAATCAGGTTTCAGTGTGTGAGGGGTATTTTACAATTTTTTGAATACTGTCCTTCCTAGTAATTAGAGAAGGATGTTTCTAGACATCATCTTTGGAACATATAAAAACACCTCCAGTAAAACTGAATATACACTTATACACATATACATCTTTATGTAAATAATGGTAGAATCCCTTTGTTGAATTACGATACCATGAGGAGGACGATTCTACTTTTTTCCTCTTCACTCCCCCCCTTTGATTTTTGGATTGTCCCTGAGACTTCAGCAGGAGGCAAGCTCTATCTCAAGCCCTTGGAGATCTTTTACAAGTTGATGAAAGTACACCCAAAGTTCCTTTCTCCTTTCTTTGGCAGTCAGGCAACCACTGCAGGCCAATCCCCCAAACAGCACTCAGCTTAGGGATAGTCTCCTCCTCAGTTTCTCTGGTTCCTCTCCTCAGCAAAGGTTCTTCTTGTTTCCCCAAAGTGATCTATAAGTCTGGGGTTTGGGTCCCCTCTTTTATACTCATATTCTCTTTGTTCTCTGAAGGCAGAGAGGCCTTTGCCTAGTCCAAACCAGTTCTGGCCAGTCCTTGAGCACTTTGTTGACAAGACTCCTTCTTTCCTTTCACAGTGTAGGCCAGGGACATCAGACGCACCACAGGAGGTGGAGCCAGCATTGTGGAGGGAAGGCACAGCCCTATTCAGGTCCCAGGTGCAACTCCTCCCACCCAACTCCATGCAGATCTCTCTATTCAGCCTTGTGCTGACTCACCCTGTCTCCTGGAATCCCCCAGCCCCTGTCACTCAAACTCCAGACAAGGAATACACAACCTAGCAGAGGCAGGCTTGGATAGTTAGGCAAGAAAATACCTACTTTCTAAAAGTGGTATTTTCAAACACAGAATGTTAAAACCAACTTCACTAAAAGATGTATTTTATCATTCTGAGTTCAGGCATACTAAGTTCGTTTTTCTACCATGTTCCCTGGGTCAGTTAGGATTATAAGATGTAATAATCAAACTGCCCATTCTGGCCTATGGGGAACAGGTAGCCTTGCAATAGTGAAAAACGAAAATGGCTGTAATTCACTATTAGGACATGACACACACACCAGGGCATGTCCTACCTTATACTTACAATGCACCCTGCCCTTGGGCCTACCATAGGGCTGTCTGATATGAAGAAAAGGGAAGGTTTAGGGACTGGCAAGTGGGTGCACTTGCCCAGTCAACATGGCAGTACCAGACTGCACACAGGCTCTGCAATGGCAGGCCTGAGACACACTCTTACAGGTGGCTTCTGTGGGTGGCACAACCAGTGCTGCAAGCCCACCAGCAGCATTTGGTTTACAAGCCCTGGGCACACTCAGTGCACTGTACTAGGGTCTGACAAGTAAACCAATCCAGCCAATCATGGAGTCACTAATCCATGCATCAATTTATACCAGAGAGCATATGCACTTTAGCACTGATCAGCAGTGGTAAAGTGCCCAGAGTCATAAAACAGCCAACAACAGGTCAGAAAAAATATAGGAGGAAGGCAAAAAGTGGAGGGAGGACCCTTCAAAAAGGGCCAAGTCCAACAGTCTCTATTAAGTGGTACCCCTGGTACCTAGGGCAAGAAAGCTAAAGAAGGTCCTTAAGGACTGCAGCATGAATTGTGGCACTCTTAAGGACCCCTTACCAAATGCATACAAACTGCCCGTGCAGGCTGCGTGTTTTGGTGCTGACAAAAGTGAAAACACGACATGGCACATATCCCTGTATGCCATGTCCGCATACACTGCATGCAGTATAGGTAAGTCACCCCTAGAGAAGGCCTTACGGCCCTAAGGCAGGATGCACTCTACTACATGTGAGGGCATATCTGCATGAGCCGATATGCACCCACACTGGTCAGCTCTATTGCTGCCAGTACAATTGAACAGGGGGGGGCCATTTTACATTCATGTGCTGGACGCTGGTGCAAATGTGATCCCCAGCTACATGATGGCTTCACTGAAAATAGGGATGTTTGGTATCAAACATCTCATATTAATAAACCCCCACTGATGCCAGTGTTAGATTTATTGATTCATGCACACAGAGGGCACCTTAGAGGTGCCCCCTGTCAACCTACCAGACACTGGTGTCCTGACGGACTGGTTTTTGCCAGACTGCCCCCAGAGACAAGTTTTTGACACCCCAAGATGAGGGCCTTTGCTCTCGGGAGGCCAGAAATCAAGCCTGCTAGGGCAGAGGGTTCTTACACCCCTGCCCACAGGATAACCTGCAGATTAGTATTCAAAGGCAGAGGAGCTTCAAGGAGCCCACTGCCTTTGGTATACAAATCTCACTTCTCTGAGAGGAGAAGAAGCCAACCCCGTTTGTCAAGGGTTCTTTGGCACCTGGACAGGTGGGAAAATTAGCTAGTCAAAAAGGCGTGTCCCCCCGCAGGCCAGTACCACTCCTAAGGTGGAGGTGACTTTTCAGAGTTAGCCATTTTAGTGATGGCAAATTTATGATCTCTGGGACAGAGTTATGCACACTTCCCACAGGAAGTGGTCATATAGGGGGTGTAGTGAACCCAGGGATAAGTAACCAATTGGCTACTACCCTACGCCCCCCTAACATCTCTAAATTCAGTATTTAGAGGAGACTCAGGCACCAGAAAATCAGATCCTGATGGCATATGAAGAAGAAGGACACATAAGAGTTGTGAAAGCAGAAGACTGAAGGAGAGCAACTGCCTGGCACCAGCTCTGCTGGCCTGTTAGCTGTTCCCCATCGAACCTGCGCTAAAGATGTCTTGTCCTGCAGCTGTTGTGCCTCCAAAGCTTGGGAGGCTCAAGACTCAAGAACTCCTGTGGAGCAGCAGAAGTGCTCCCCTGCATTTTCCAGGCACCCCAAAAAGAACCGTGAGGACTCCGGAACCGCCAAAACCCAATGCCGCCAAGCACCAATGCACCTGAGCCCCAAGCTCATGTTGAAGTGGGTCAATGGTGTCACTGTGGTCCCCAAGCCCTCAAGAGACAGAGTCCACTTTAGGTTTATCCCTTGTGAACTCCCTGACATCGCCTGCAGCCTCTGTATGCTGTCCCCCTTAACTGCGAGTGCTCCTGGACGAAGAAACCCGGCACCACAAAGACCCTCTGCACCCAGCTGCCCTGGCCTGAGGAGAAGAGGACCACTGGTATCCCCACATCCCCCATCATCGCAAGATTTGAGCCCTTTGCGTGGTTCAACCTGACTGGCCTCTCAGTCAAAACCTGCAGCCTCTTTTCACGAAGACTGATCCCCATTGACTAACATTGGGCAACCAACGCTGTATTGCACCATTGCACCCGGCCGCCCTATTGCTGCTGGAGGAGACCTGATTGTGCTTCCTTGAACCTTGCCAGATACTCACCTTAAGTACCCAAGATTGGTCATGTAAGTCGCTGTACTGTACCTGAATGCCGTACTTGTTTTTCCTCCCATAGGATAACATTGCAGCTTCTGAAAAGTGTTGCTTAAAAATGCAAAGTATTTCTCTTGCAAAACGTACTTACTTGGTCATAGTGATCTGGTGGCTGAACATATATAAAGATATGTGTTATTTTTATAAATTGATGTGGATCTCCATATTGAGTCGTGTGCAGGATTTATTGACTATTGTGTGTATTTGTAGATGTCTGACACTCCTCTCTGATAAGCCTAAGGCTGCTCAACCACACTATCCCCTAAAAGAGCACCTTTGGATTTCTAGAGCAAGTCCCTGTCACTTCTAAGGGAACTCCTCGACTGTTTGCATGATAGATTTCATTTTGCCATATCGGATAAAGAGCCAAGTTCCTACAAACCTCCATGATATGCCACATTGAGAAACAGCATTGATTAAATAAAGAAGATTTCTGAAACAAACGTTGCAGTCAAAGAACTTGATCAGCACTATGTAGTTATTGCAAAAATTGAATTCATTGAAAAAACACCTTATGAATTGTGCTTAAACTGACAGAATAGAGACTAAAATAACAGGAACTGACAATGAACAATTAATAAAAACAAATAAAAAGAATTAAGAAGATTTCCCTAGCGTCAAGGTTGCAGTAGAAGAGCAGGGTTAACTCATTTAGAAAAAGATGGAGTAGGGTTAGGGATGTCTAACGGAGATTCCTGTATATAAACAGAAGTGAATAATATAGCTAGAAGTTATAAATCAAGAAATGAGCATGTTTGCACAGTTTGAAGTCAACACAGAATATAAAATCTGACAGCTGCCATTAATTTGCTTAAGGTCTGATTGTAGACAAACATGTGTATCCTTACCAAGGCTAAGTGCAGAGTAGTAGTTGTTTTCACACTTATTGTTATTCTATTAGCTGTTATACTCCTTTTAGTTGTCATGAATTTTGCACCAGAAATAGAAAGACTTGGGTCTACACCTGCACCTACAACAACTACACACACAATAGATGAGACAAAATTGAAAGCTTCCTTTATAGATTATTTAGAAGAAGAGTTTTCAACAAATGTTTATTCTAGATTAGTTCAGGAATACACACACACTTTAAATGCTAAGGATTGCTATGTTTGCGAACATCTACCTTCTTCAGCTGCAGAAGAGGTGACATACCATCATATTCCATTGTCATACGCAATCACATGTAGCATTTTGCTTAGTTTATTTTCTAGACAGGAAGTTTTTGAAAATATTATTTTTTCAATTAGGAAATTATCCTTTTTAAAGTTCCTCTTCAGGAAATAATGAATCCTCATCCACAAGTAAAGGATATTTCTTTAGATCACCCACAGTCATAGACACTGTTAAGGCATATGAGTAGAACCTAACCTGCTATGAGACAATTAGAAAAGACATTCATATTAGAAGAAAGTGGAGCTCAAATTTTCCGCAGTAAAAATAAAGAAGATGTTTTAAGAAATGTTTGGAAAAAGAGGAAGATGAATATAAAAAGAAATAGATTTATCCAACATTAAAATTAGAAAACAAAAAGGGAAATTATGTGTTTATAAAAGGCGAATCCAGATTACAAAAAGACATATTGGGATTAGTGACGGTGAACACACCTTTGAAGTTTTGGAAGGACCCGTCCAAATATTACTACAAGTTTTTTTTGTGTGGACAAGATGCTTATTTTCAGTTGCCAGCTGATTGGGTAGGTGTATGTTATCTAGCTTTGCTGTGTCCTAAGATGTATCATGTAAATAGTATAAACACTCTAACAATGACACCACCGCATTGAGATCCACGCAGTACAAATGATGGGACACAATTAGTGGGATATAGTTTTGCAGCAATAATTCCACACATAGGAGTAGCCTCAAATGATGAAAACATTAGAAAGCATTCAACAGTAGTTGTTAAGTTAGCTACAAGTACATTTGGTGCTTTACTAGCAGTTAACACAGAATTAGTGGCTTTTAGATCCATGGTTTTGCAAGATCGATTAGCTTTAGATATTTTGTTACCAGAGAAAGGCGGAGTCTGCATGCTGCTGAAAGCTCAACATTGTTGTTCATACATTCCAGATGAGAATAGAAAGATAGAAAAATTTGCAAAGAACATTTCTGATCTGAAACCTGAACTAGAACCGTTAGAGACCACTAGTGTATTAGGGAGCTTAGGCAAAGGAGCTTCAACCATTGGAAAGTAGTTTACACAGTAGAAGGAGGGCTTTTCAGAGTCATATTAAGGCCTATACTAAAAGCTGGGATCTGCTTGATATGTTTATATGTTTTATAAAGAGGACTTAGATGTTATTTAAGGAAAAAGAAGAATAAAGAAACACAATGGAAAATTAGAGAAGAATTAGAAATTGAAGAGAGAAAGAATCAAAAGTATAAAAAGTTGAAGAAAGATGAAACCCTCAAAAATAAAAAGAATGACTTAACTGAAAATGGGAGTGTAATATATAGGTTCATTTGTAAAGAAATTGTGATAGTTTATCAGCCATCAGAGGGGGGAAGTTGCTGCAGCAAATCTTATTTGCTATTGAAAATACTCGATTTATTAATGTACACAATATTACATTTAAATAAAGCATGTGCTAGATGCAGATTTGTATTAGGTAATCCTACTTGAGTGTTATAGGCCTGCTCGTAAATCCAGTGTTGGACTAAGTTAACCTAACTGCCGATGCCATATTGAATGAAAAATAATGTATTAACACAGAAAGGCATGGTTTTCATATTGA
This sequence comes from Calotriton arnoldi, assembly GCA_963921515.1. Classification (NCBI taxonomy): domain Eukaryota; kingdom Metazoa; phylum Chordata; class Amphibia; order Caudata; family Salamandridae; genus Calotriton; species Calotriton arnoldi. The sequence goes on from CAWUFW010000742.1 coordinate 2,332,499, forward strand.
ATAGTTGTTTGTGCAAGATTCTTTTCTTCTCTTTCCTACAGATGTTGCAACTTCGGAAGCCTGCAGCTAGATAGTGAATAGACACCTACTTTGTATTAGACAACTGATAGTGAGGTTCTCATCGGGAAGAGACAATAACGACAGGAAGAAGGATTTATGCGAAGAAGTTTATACCTCAAGAAAATAACATTGTAGCATTTGCTAGGACTAATGTCTGAAGGTCTATTATGCTATGGTGTGAACATGGGGATTGAACCAGTTCCCAGGAGTGTACTCATATTCTATTGATGGATAGAGAATGCGTAAGAAAATAATGTTGCAACATAGAATTTGTGTGTTTATATTAGTGCATGTTCCTACAGTAGGCACAGATTCCTTCCCCGACTCTCTGACTGGAGACTCACCTTTTGAGTTTCTGATGCCTTTCTTTATGAGAAGCTGCTTTCTTAGATTTGTTTTCCTTAATTCGCTGCTATTTTGAGCTGAGAAAACTTTCCAGCTTATAACTCAAAGGCTTTATGCTTGAGCACTGATTCATTGGTACTCTTTAAGGGTCTCTGAACTGACACCTTTTCTCATTATTCCAACTTATTTCGAATAGGGAGTTTCTTTATGGAACACGCTTGTTGCATTATTAATATTTTAATTGTGATCTTGACAAACATTCTGTTTTATTTTATAATCAATAATTGATTAATGGTTTATATTTCCTTCTAATGCTGAAATGTAAGATTAATGTATAATAAAGAGATGGAAACCTAAAAGATTTGGAAATAAAACCCTTTAACGCACACTAACTCTCTTTATTGACTCAATAATAAGTCTTTCATTATGTATTGTGTATGTAGATGATTGCTCCTCATTTCTCTTTGTCGGCCATCAAAGGTCCATATGACCAGTGGCGGGGGTTATTTAATGATTCCACCCGAAAAATGAGATACAGCGAACCCCGCTCCATCAATGCTTCTGACAATAAACAATGTATCAGCAATTTGGTCTACAAATCATCAATGGGGGGAGGGAGCACTCAACTGGCATATCAACAGTAGTTCTCCATTGCATTTTGATCTTTTCAGCTCATAATATTTTCAATAATTCACAAGTAGCAAAGTGTTCACCATCAATTGGGACAGTCTATGCTGGTGTTTCTATGCATTTCTGGACACAGGTTTCTGGTTACGGACTGTTTTCAACAGTGGGTAGCAGTTCAGATTCAGGGTATTTGAAATGTTGTTTGTTTTTCATCAAGTCACGTAACACTCCTAAGAGCACAAATCCATCACAAGGTGTGCCAGTCTCATTAATCCTGGAGGAATTACTCCTGGAGAAACTACAACAACACTAGGAGGGAGCACATTACTTGCATCTCATCATTCGTTCTCCATCACATTTAGCATTTTTACCCTGACTGAAAAAGAACAGTTGTTGATTTTGTATGTGAGAAAATTGAAGGCTGTTGTAGCTGTGACAATTTCTAGATGGGTAAAGAAGGTCATGGAATAATCAGGAGTGTATTTATGACAGTCTGGAGCACATTCAATGTGAGGTGTTCTGCATGGACATCTTGAGAGGGTTTGAACATGTGCAATAATAGCCTGCTTCCACTCTCCATGCTCTACAAAGGAGTATTAGGGAAACGTGGATATAAATACATGTTTTAAATTAGGCGTAGAAGATAGAGATGTATTTTTGTTACAGCTGTTTTGAATTTCTTGCTCAAAAGATATTCAGTAGGGAGAGTGGAAGAAGAAGGAGACTAGGAGGAGAAGTTTTAGGTCACAAAGCCATGGCAGTGACATTTTGAGAAGATGTGTTTTGGTGCATTTGAGGAGGCAGTCAGTTGGAAGAGAGGGACGTTAAGGACACTGAACATTCTGATCTTGTAAGTTTGATGTATATATTAACAAATCTGATGCACTTTAAACTTGCTGCGAGATGCGGCATTGAAGGCATAATGCAATATGTAAGCATTCATGTCCTTAATAAAATCTAGAATCGAGATTTTCTAATCTATTGAGTAAATTTTACCATTGTTTATGTGTTTGCTTTGATGCATCTGCCGGGATTCCAGAGAGAGCTCCTTTCTACGTTTGGCCTAAAGACTGCTTTAACTGTCTCACCAACCTCTTGTAATAAAAAAAAAATAAAAAAATGAAAAATACATATATGCATACATACACACATAGAGGGGCTTTCAGTCAGCCTTCTTCATCCATTGGTATATTTGACTGACATTCAAGTTTTCTTCCCACTAACCGCATCATAGCGCATAAGGCAATATACAGGTAGTACTTGCAATCTGATATTGTATGAATTTTAGTACTGTATATTGAATCACAACTTACCTTTTGTTGATGTTAAAATATAACTACAGCATGGCAGCATATATGGTCAGACACTGTCTAGACTACGATATTGTATTATTACAACTTGTAACTCTTCTTGTCGGGATCAACTGATAAACATGTATTTAAATTGATCAACCTTGTGTAGACTACAAAATATGTATGCTACATGTGGCAATAATATTTGATGTCCTCTGGTTCTACCTCGAGCACACTAACTACTGAATAATATATAACTGTGTACTGATTTTAGCCATACTAACTCACTTTCTCTCTAATTGTAATATGCACTTTGCTAAGGATCCACGTGACTGTTTGCAACTGACAGATACACCGATTAGATCCAATATTGTGTAAGAAATATACTCACTGGGATGTGCTTATATATATTCTTTATTAGAGCTAGTTGTAGACCTTCATGTCAGCTCTAAGTCCCTGCACTAACTGACTCAATATCCCTTGAAAACCCTTAACCTTCTCTTCTAGAATCCATTCTCATTCTAGATGACATCACAGTGTCATCACATCATTACATTCTCCCCCTCCCCCCCCAAAAAAAACTGAAAATAAATAAAATCAACAGTGTTCAATTAATCTCTTCGGCTTCTTTGTAACTCTTTCTGATCTTCTGTGCATCCATTCATTTTGTTGACCGTTTAATTCTATATTTTCATGTTCAGCATTTGGTTCACTTTTTCTGAAAAATGTTTTATTTCTCGTTATTATTCTGTCATCACTTTCTGCAGTTAATGCCATTCCTTGAACTCTTGTTACTTCTAACGGCACACGATGAAATCTGCTTTGTGACTTTCTTGTTTGCTGTTGCCGAACTAGCACAAGATCACCAATTTGATATTCTTGACTTTGACACTTTCTTCTATTTTCTGCATAGTATTTCATCTGCTCTTTTGCCTCCTTGTCCTTTATTTCCTTGTGATCTTTTGGTGGAATTGCTGGAAGATGTGGTAGATGAGTTTGTCTTGATTACCCAAACATTAAATCTGATGGACATTTTCCTGTTGACACATGCGGGGTATTCCTGTAATCTCTCAAGACTTGACATAATGCTTGATTTATCAATATTTGTGAAAGTGTTGCTCTTTGCACAGCCTTTTTAATCGTAGCCATTAATCTTTCTATCATTCCATTTGCTTGTGGCCACATTGGAGTTATTCTTCTATGCACTATTCCTAGGTAACTTACACATTTTCGAAATTCATCTCCATTAAATGGTGGCCTATTATCTGTTTTTAGAACATTAGGAATTCCCCACGTTGAGAATATTTCATCTAATATTGGGAGTACTGCTGCCGAAGACGTTGATGAAATCAATTTTACAATAGGGAAACGTGAATATTTATCTATTATTGCTAACAAGTATTGTCCAGAATCTAATGGTCCATAAAAGTCTGCTGCTACATTTGACCATACAGCCACATCCCACCCTCGTCGCCATTGTAAGAAATATACTCACTGAGATGTGCTTATATATATATTCTTTATTAGAGCTAGATGTAGACCTTCATGTCAGCTCTAAGTCCCTGCACTAACTGACTCAATATCCCTTGAAAAGCCTTAACCTTCTCTTCTAGAATCCATTCTCATTCTAGATGATATCACAGTGTCATCACATCATTACATATTGGACTGTAATATGTTTGAATTGTGCATGCATTGGACACACATCTTGTTGTTACTTTAATCCTTGATCTACGAGTATACATAAATTACGGATAGGAATAGTACCAATTCCAAGATGGTGCCACTAGTCAGTCTGTCAAATTATCTTTATTCTGCCAATATTTTCGTCCATAAAAGCAGAAGATAAAACCATTAACATTATATACTTCAAAAGTAACTTTAAAAAAAAAAACATAAATTATACACATTGTTTAATAGGGACGCCATAATACAATTCATTTGCTGTAGCAGTTAAAGTGCATACGCTTTTCTTAATTTAATAGAAGCAACAATTTAGTTCAGTACATCAGTAAACATTTCAAGTGGCCCCTTTTTATAGGATGTAAAGTGCTTATTCAAGAGAATTGGACGTAAAAAGCGCAATCTGAAGGAATCCTACAAAGTGCAAAAAAGCATAAAGTGCGCAGTGGATTGGGCAGCAACAGAGTCGCAGAAATGACATGGGAGGAAAGCATACCAGGTGCACCATAAAGAGAAGGCCACCAAAAAGTGAACCGTGTTCGATGTCAACCTAATGAGATAAAATCTATGCTCTGGGTTGGTTATACAATTTAAATAGGGTTCCATGCCTGAAGGTGTAAAAATCTGCATGTACCTAATAACTGAAGGCATACCAAGAGACTTTCAAATCTGTTTTCCTCTCTATATGATTCAAAACACTCTTTGATTTTCATTTTAAAATTAGAATCAATACTTTCAGGTGATTGAAAGAGGTAACTATACCCCAGGCTGTAAAAAGTATTTTTAACATGGGCCAGCCATGGGATAGCCATCATGTTTTCTAATTTTAAACAATCCTTCAACACCTGTCTTGAAAAATCTGCCTTGTGGGTGCCCCATAACTTTAACCACAGTAAAAGCGTTGCCATGGAAATCTGGTCCTCCATAAATCATATTCTCAATTCCAAATATGCAATGAGACTCAAAGAAGTTTTAGGGATGGCTAAAAGACTACGCAGAAATCTGTTCTCAGCTTCCTGAAGTTTCTCAGAGGCGGCATAGCCCCAAACTCTGGCTCCATACGTGCCAACTGATAGGCACTTGCTTTTATAGAGTTGGATCATCTCCTGAACCAGCTTGTGGCCTAGCCTTTTAGCATATCTAAAAATTGCATCACCGCTGCCCCCACTTTTTGGGCTTTCTGGGTCATTAACCTATTGCATGCCTAATTTGCTTCAAGCAGAATTACTGAGTAATTAAAGGAGGATACTTTTTCGATGGGTGTGTTTCTCCCCCTACCCCCTGTGAAGAAGGCTTTGGGACTAGTGTGTTTCGGACGGCAAGTCACAATAAATGATTTATGCTGGTTTACCATTTAAAAGATTTGGAGGCCATTTGCTGTCAATGCTAACAGGACCGCGTCATCCGCATTAAGCAATACTGGAACTGCCTGTGTGCCAATCCTGGGGACATCCTTACTACATAGTCTTAAGGCGGTGTGTAGGGAATTAATATAGAATAAAAAGAGGAAAGGGACTAGTATGCAGTCCTGCCTAACCCCTCCAGCAACCTTTATTGGAGCTGTCCAATGTCCATTCCATGTCAATTGCACTCTTGCTGTGGAGTTCTAGTGCAAGCGCCTTACGAGATCTAATAAAGGCACATCAACTCCCATCTGCTCCATCAAATCCCACAACGTACCCCTGTCTACAAGGTCAAAAGCACAGGAGAGGTCCATGAAGGCCATATGCGCTGCCCCTTTCCTGGCTTTGACCTAATTGCCCAGAATGAGTGTGAGATTGAGAGCTTACTCTACCATTCCTAAGCCTGGTCGGAAGCTGTATTGAACTGGACAGAAAAAGGAATTATCCTCTGCCCAGTCCTCCAGTTTTCCCAAAATGACCCGCCCTATAATCTTTGCTGTAGAGTCCATCAACGAAATTGGGCAGTAACATGCAGGTGAATTAAGGTCACCTTTTTTGTAAATGGGTACTATAATGACTTCTCTCAAGGAATCAATAAGATCGCCCTTCCCTACTGCTCTCAATACATTTGTAACAAGAGTAGCCCAAAACTCTACATTGTGTTTAAAAAGATCAATCGGGGCCCCATCAGGGCCAGGGGCCTTCCCATTTGCAGCACTGCTTATGGCTTTGATAACAGAGGCAAGATCTACAAGGTCAGTTAACCAATTTTTGTTAATAGGATGGGGGTCAGGTCTGTTTTCCTTTTCACCCGCCCTCCCCCTTTTTGTCTGGATTAAAAATAAGAGAGAAATGGTCAATCCAATCTTGTTTGGGGATGTGACACTCAATGTTTGCAGCTAGAATGTCTGAAAAAAAGGGTTGATTGACTATATCCCAGAAACGTTTGGTGACTTTCAAATGGGCCGCTTTGTTTAACTCCTCCCATACTTTCACCCTATTTTCTTGTTCCTTCGCTGGAGAGCTTGCTTGTATTTATTTCATACTTCCCTGATATCAGCAGTGTTACTTGGAGTTTTGTTGGTGGCCAGCTTTAGTGCTTTGAGCGCTGGAGTAGACTCAGGGCTAAACCATGATTGCTCTGCTCTCTCTTTTGGTTTATTTGAAACAAGCCCACGGGATATAGCTCTACAGATAACCATGAAGCTGTCCTGAATTTTGATAGGATCATCCTCAGTGGAGAGACAACAAAAGATCTCATTGGAGGCCTCAACAACTAGAGTATTGAAAAACAAATGTGGATCGATAAAGCCCCAGTTTAAATGAACCCCCATATTTGCCGAATAACTAACAGGGGTTGCAGTCTTGCCAGGTGTGCCATGATGAAGAGAAGTTCGAAACTTAAGAGTGACAGGGTTGTGATCACTATGAGGGAGTGAGCACACGATTCTGCACCAGGTCCCTCGATACTAAGACAAAATTTATTGTACTGCCCTTTCCCCTTCCCACGAAAGTAGGTGGATGAACTTTACCTTTGTCCTGAACGTCAGACAAGAAAGTTAAATTATGTGATAATACCAGCTGATTTAGTGCTTCGCCATAGGTTGAATGTACAAAGTGGCTGGTATCATCACCTTGAGCATTAGTGAAACCACATATGCGGTCCTCTCTGTGCAAACACTTAGAAATATTGAAATCATCCGCCCATATAATTGAGGAGCGCTTCCCCTACCTGTGTACAAAATCCGAGACTAGCTTTCCCAACTCTTCAATAATACCCATTGAGTGTACAGAAAAGAAATTAAAGTAAACATTTATTAAAAGTATATTAAAATGTTTTGGTGAATACAAGTTTAAAATTTGATAACATGGCCCCAATTCGAGAACCTTAACCTTCATATTTCTGATAGCACGTACAACAAATATAGCTTAACCCCCTTCACTTTTCCTGCAGTAGACGGAATTGCCTCAGAACAATAAGATTTGACGGAATTGCCTCGGAACAATAAGATTTGAACCCCACTATCCCAGGTATTTGTCCCCGGTGTCTAAGACACTCCCCAGCAAATTGGACTCATGTGATTAGCCAGTGCATACTCGTACAGGGATTCTGGACCGAAATATGCCAGTATCTGGTTAACGTCGGCAAAATTAATGTGGCCCCAACTATTTGGTTGACAGTTCTGGGGTACGACCCTGTAATGGGCCTTTCTAACAAATGGGTAAAACTAGTATACATCGCAACAGCTGTAGCCCGATCCCTTCTACTCCAAAATTGATTAAACCAGATAATTCCCTCATGGAAGGTTTGGCTACAAAAAATGAGACGAGTTAGAGCCAGTGAGCATCAATATGCAATTCGCACTGGGGGAGTCAGAAAATTTGAGAAACTTTGGGGAGAATATTTCCAACTAGAAGATACGGGAGCAGTTTGAAAATGGATTAAAATAATTGAGAGATCCCCTCACACCATTTGGTAGACTTTGAATATAGTTGTTCCTTTTATGTGATTTTAAGTCAACTGCATTCTTAATGATAGTTTGGTTTACGAGAGGCGACGTTATGAGTATTAATTTTGTTAATTATATTTATTGTACTGATATAATGAAATTATTTGTGCATGGAAAAAATTGTATTTATCACTTATGAGGAAAGATCAATTTAAGTTATATTTATGATACTGTTACACCTGGATCCCAATAAAAAAAAAAAAAATTTAAAAAAAGATTTGAACCCATTAATAGCTATGGGATCAAGGGTAAGCCTGGGCGGTGAACTACGCTACGCTCGCGGAGCTTGCGAAGTTGCGGTACCTTCGCGATTCGCGTAGAACGCGAAGTTACCGTGCACTACGCAATTTGCGGCGTAGCGCAGCTGTTTTTCTTCTTCGCGCGCTCAATATACGTTCTCGCGCGCGCGGTAACGACCTACCGTGATTCTGCGTTCGCCGACGCGACTTCCTATCCGTTCGCGGGCGCCACGAGATTTGGAATCCGGCCGCACGATCCCGCGAGAGTGTGCGAACGCGAACACGTCATTCGGACGCGCGATCTGACTTCCGGCGGCAGTGTTGGTAAGATCGCGATCCCGAACACGAAGAAACTACAATCTGGCGAAGAATATATCTCGAGCATCATAAAACCTTCTCGAAAATGATGAATTAGTTCATTTTGCACAAAAAACTCCTCAGGTTGTCATTTAGAGATGTAGTTTGGTGAGCAAGGAGTCCTTTTTCTTTTTTCCAAGAGGAAGGAAGTGCCCCTGATTCTCAAACTTCCTGTTCCTGTCCAGCAGGCTCCTCCCAGTGTTTTGTCCATGTGCTGTTCACTTTCATTTGGATTTGGAGCTGGAAGGATCGCTTTTTGTGTCTGTCTGCTGCATCATATCATTGGATTGGATTTGAGGACTCTTGGATTTGAGATTTTACAAGTAAGTTGGAGAATTGGTGTACTTGTTTGTTTGATTGGGGCTTGTTTGTACCTACATTTTTTGGGGGATTTCCATATTTTTAAAATGTATTGTTGTGGCCTGTAGTTTCGGCAGGGGCCTAGTTGTTTTTCTTTGATTGGAATTTCAGCCAGTAGGCCCAGACTAGAGCCAGAGGTACCCATGGGTGCATGTTTCTGTGGTGTCTGTTGAATTTAAAGTTTAAACATCATGTAGGCCGGGCATCCATGGATGGCATTGTTTTGAATTGGTAAAAGTGGTTTTTGGGGCGTATTTTATTTTTTTGGGTGTTTGTTAAATAAATAGGCCTTTTCAGCCAGTAGGTAACCCTGGGCGTTCAGCTCGCAGACTTTGGGCAAGTCCGCACTGCGCGACAACGCGGACTTACACTTTTTATCTTCTTCGCGCGCTCAATGTACGTTTCGCGCGCGATAACGACAATTTGTGACGATCGCGATGCCGAACACGCAGAATTTACAATCTGGCGAACAATATCTCTCGAGCATCATTAAACCTTCTCAAAAATGTTGATTTAGTTCATTTTGCACAAAAACTCCTCAGGTTGTCATTTAGATGTAGTTTGGTGATCAAGGAGTCATTTTTTTTGTTTTACAATTTTTTCCAAGAGGTAGCAAGTTTCCCAGAGTCTCCAACTGCCTGGTCCTGTCCTTTGTCTTCACTTTTTGTTATTTTGGGTGGCCTGGCCATGTGGGTGGCGGCCATTTTGTAAAGCCAGGCATTGTGCTTTTGCCATAGGCCTGCATTGTCTGTCTTGTGTTCCTTTTCTTGTTGTTCTGGGTGGCCTGTCCATGTGTTGGCGGCCATTTTGTGTGAACAGCCACTGTGCTTTTGCCATAGGCCTCAAAGCTTGCGGCCTAGTGTGCCAGTAGGCCCGGCGGTAGTCATCCTCATGGGTGCATAAAAACTGTTTCTGTGTTGTCTGTTGAATTGTAACATAATTTAGGCCATGGATGGCATTTGATTGATTTGCAAAATGTGGCTTTTGGGGCGTATTTTATTTTTTTGGGTGTTTGTTAAATCAATCAATCAATCACGGCATTTATAGAGTGCGCTACTCACCCGGGAGGGTCTCAAGGCGCTGGGGGGGGGGGTAAGTTACTGCTCGAACAGCCAGGTCTTGAGCTGCTTCCTGAAGGAGAGATGGTCCTGGGTTCGCCGAAGGTGAGTGGGGAGGGAGTTCCAGGTCTTGGCTGCCAGGTAGGAGAAGGATCTTCCTCCGGCGGTGGTTCTGCGGATGCGTGGTACGGTGGCGAGGGCGTGGCTGGTTGATCGTAGCTGGCGGGTGGGCGTGTAGAAGGTCATGCGGTCGTTGAGGTACTTTGGGCCCAGGTCGTGGAGGGCCTTGTGTGCGTGGGTGAGGAGTCTGAACGTGATTCTCTTGCTGACGGGGAGCCAGTGCAGGTCTTTCAGGTGTCCGGTGATGTGGCTGTGTCGGGGGATGTCCAGGATGAGTCGTGCGGAGGCGTTCTGGATGCGCTGGAGTCTTTTTGAAGTTTGGCTGTGGTTCCGGCGTAGAGGGTGTTCCCATAGTCCAGTCGGCTGGTGACGAGTGCCTGGGTGACGGTCTTCCTGGTTTCAGTGGGGATCCATCTGAAGATCTTGCGGAGCATGCGCAGGGTGTTGAAGCACGAAGATGAGACGGCGTTGACTTGTCTGGTCATCGACAGGGAGGAGTCCAGGATGAAGCCCAGGTTGCGTGCGTGGTCCGTTGGCTTGGGCGCGGTGCCCAGGGCCGGGGGCCACCAGGAGTCGTCCCAGGCGGAGGGTGATGAGCCCAGGATGAGGACTTCCGTCTTGTCTGAGTTCAGTTTAAGGCGGCTGTTCCTCATCCAGTCGGCGACGTCTCTCATCCCGTCGTGTAGGTTGGCTCTGGTGGGGTCGTTGGTGAGGGAGAGGATTAGCTGGGTGTCGTCGGCGTAGGAGATGATGTTGAGGTTGTGTTGGCGTGCGATGGCTGCGAGGGGGCTCATGTAGACGTTGAAGAGGGTTGGACTGAGTGAAGATCCTTGTGGAACGCCGCAGATGACTTCGGTGGCCTCGGATCTGAACGGGCGGAGGCGGACTCTCTGGGTTCTTCCGGCGAGGAACGAGATGATCCATTCCAGTGCTTTCTCTCGGATTCCGATGTTGCTGAGGCGCTTCACTAGGGTGCGGTGGCAGACGGTGTCGAACGCCGCGGAGAGGTCCAAGAGGATGAGGGCTGCTGTTTCCCCGTTGTCGGTTAGGGTTCTGATGTCGTCGGTGGCTGCGATAAGGGCGGTCTCGGTGCTGTGGTTGGCCCGAAACCCGGACTGCGAGGGGTCGAGGGATCCATTCATCTCGAGGAAGGCGGCAAGCTGTCTGTTGACGGTCTTCTCGATGACTTTGGCCGGAAACGGAAGGAGGCGAGATGGGACGGTAGTTCTTGAGGTCGGTGGGGTCCGCCGTTGGTTTCTTCAGGAGGGCGGTAAGCTCGGCGTGCTTCCAGCTCTCCGGGAAGGTGGCGGTGTGGAAGGAGGAGTTGATGATGTCCCGGAGATGGGGTGCGATGGTGGCGTCGGCTTTGTTGAAGACGTGGTGTGGGCAGGGGTCGGTTGGTGATCCGGAGTGGATGGAGTTCATCGTGCGGGTGGTGTCTTCGGTGCTGATCGGGGTCCAGTTGCAGAGGGTGGTGGTGGCGGGCGTTGGTTCGGCGGTAGGGTGCGTGGTTTGTGCGTCGAAGCTGTTATGTATGTCGGTGATCTTGCGGTGGAAGAACGCGGCGAGTGAGTTGCAGAGGTCTTGCGAGGGGTGATGTCGTTATTTCCGGCGCTGGGGTTGGAGAACTCTTTGACGATGCTGAAAAGTTCCTTGCTGTCGTGGGCGTTGTTGTCCAGTCGTTCTTTGAGTGCCGACTTCTTGGTGGCACGGATCAGCTGGTGGTGTTTGCGGGTGGCGTGCTTGAGGGCGGTCCTGTTGTCTGTGGTCTGGTCGAGTCGCCAGGTTTTCTCGAGAGTGCAGCAGTTCTTCTTGGATTCCTTGAGTTCGTTGGTGAACCAAGGGGTTTTCTTGCTTCCGGGTCTGCTGGGAGGGTTTTTAGTGGTGCGAGGTCGTCGGCGCAGGCGGTCAGCCACTTGGCGAGGTTGCTGGCTGCTTCGTTTGGGTCCGTTGTGTTGGTGGGTGTGTTCTGGCTGAGGGAGGCGGTGAGCTGCTCGGCGGTGATCTTGCTCCAGCTCCGGCGGGGAGCCTGTTGCGGGTGGTGGTGGGTCGCAGTCTTTCTGAAGCTGAAGTGGACGCAGCTGTGGTCGGTCCAGTGGAGTCCGGTGGCGTGGCTGAAGGAGATGTGCTTGCTGGAAGAGAAGACGGGGTCAAGCGTGTGGCCGGCGTAGTGGGTGGGCGTGTTCACCAGTTGCTTGAGTCCGAGGTTGGCGAGGTTGTCCAGCAGGGCGGTGGTGTTTCTGTCGTTGTTGTTCTCCAGGTGGAAGTTGAGGTCCCCTAGGAGGATGTAGTCGGCGGAGGGCATGGCGTGCGGGCTGATGAAGTCTGCGATGTCTTCGCTGAATAGTGTGCGTGGTCCCGGGGGTCTGTAGATGAGGGTGCCTCGGAGGGTGGTCTTGGGGTCAGTGTGTATCTGGAAGTGTAGGTGTTCGGCGGCGGTGAAGGTCTCGTCGGAGTTAGTCGAGATGCGGATGGTGTTCTTGTGTACGATGGCGATGCCTCCTCCCGTCTGGTTGACGCGGTCCCTCCGGGTGATCTTGTATCCGTCCGGGATGGCTATGGCGATGTCGGGCGCTGAGGAGGCGTTCATCCAGGTTTCGGTGAGGAAGGCGATGTCCGGTGCTGTTGCGTCGAGCAGGTCCCAGAGTTCCACGGCGTGCCTGTGGTCGGAGCGGGTGTTCAACAGGATGCATTTCAGGTGGTTGCTGCTGGTGCTCGACTTGGCGGAGGTGGTGCACGTCCGGGGGCAGGTGAATCGGCAGGTTTGGCAGGTGAAGGGTCCGTGGGTGCGTCTCGGTGAGGCTCGGTAGCAGGCAGGGTTCCGGCCGGCATTGAGTGCGGTGAGGGTGGCGGCGTCGTAGGTCCGTCGAGTAGTGTTGCATCGGTGGGATCCAGGGGTTCTGGCGCTGGGCGCGGTCCAGTCGCGGACGGGCGCAGACGGGCTTGCCTTAGGCGCGCCTTCGACGCGCCAGCGGCGCGCCCGCTGCGCACGTCCGCTGCGCGGCACAGCGGCCGCCATTTATGGGGAGGTGGGAGGGAGGAGCAGCTGGGAGGCGGGAGGCAGGGGCAGCGAATGGGCAGTCAGGGGCGGGGCCGCAGGGAGCGCAGCGGCGGGAATGGCGAGAGGCAGCGGGGGCACAAAAGTACAAGGGGAGAGAAAACAGACAAAAAATACAGGCACAACGCAAATGGGGCAGCGAGGGGCACAGAAAGGAAAATGGGGGAGAAAAACAGACAGAATTACGGGCACAACGCAAATGGGGCAGCGAGGGGCACAGAAAGGAAAATGGGGGAGAAAAACAGACAGAATTACAGGCACAATGCAAATGGGGCAGCGAGGGGCACAGAAAGGAAAAAGGGGGAGAAAAACAGACAGAATTACGGGCACAACGCAAATGGGGCAGCGAGGGGCACAGAAAGGAAAATGGGGGAGAAAAACAGACAGAATTACGGGCACAACGCAAATGGGGCAGCGAGGGGCACAGAAAGGAAAATGGGGGAGAAAAACAGACAGAATTACAGGCAAAATGCAAATGGGGCAGCGAGGGGCACAGAAAGGAAAAAGGGGGAGAAAACAGACAGAATTACGGGCACAACGCAAATGGGGCAGCGAGGGGCACAGAAAGGAAAATGGGGGAGAAAAACAGACAGAATTACGGGCACAACGCAAATGGGGCAGCGAGGGGCACAGAAAGGAAAATGGGGGAGAAAAACAGACAGAATTACAGGCACAATGCAAATGGGGCAGCGAGGGGCACAGAAAGGAAAAAGGGGGAGAAAAACAGACAGAATTACAGGCACAGCGCAAATGGGGCAGCGAGGGGCACAGAAGGAAATGGGGAGACAAGCAAGAAATACGGGCACCGGGGCCACAAGCGGAGGGGCGATCTTACCTGCAGAAGCAGCGGGCAGACAACACAGGCGGAGCTGTGTGGTGGGGGAGCGACCTACCTGGCCCCCACCACACAGCTCCGCAATAAATAGGCCTTTTCAGCCAGTAGGTAACCCTGGGCGTTCAGCTCGCGGACTTTGGGCAAGTCCGCACTGCGCGACAACGCGGACTTACACTTTTTATCTTCTTCGCGCGCTCAATGTACGTTTTCGCGCGCGCGATAACGACAATTTGTGACGATCGCGATGCCGAACACGCAGAATTTACAATCTGGCGAACAATATCTCTCGAGCATCATTAAACCTTCTCGAAAATGTTGATTTAGTTCATTTTGCACAAAAAACTCCTCAGGTTGTCATTTAGATGTAGTTTGGTGATCAAGGAGTCATTTATTTTTTGTTTTACAATTTTTTCCAAGAGGTAGCAAGTTTCTCAGAGTCTCCAACTGCCTGGTCCTGTCCTTTGTCTTCACTTTTTGTTATTTTGGGTGGCCGGGCCATGTGGGTGGCGGCCATTTTGTAAAGCCAGGCATTGTGCTTTTGCCATAGGCCTGCATTGTCTGTCTTGTGTTCCTTTTCTTGTTGTTCTGGGTGGCCTGGCCATGTGTTGGCGGCCATTTTGTGTGAACAGCCACTGTGCTTTTGCCATAGGCCTCCAAGCTTGCGGCCTAGTGTGCCAGTAGGCCCGGAGGTAGTCATCCTCATGGGTGCATAAAAACTGTTTCTGTGTTGTCTGTTGAATTGTAACATAATTTAGGCCATGGATGGCATTGGATTGATTTTCAAAATGTGGCTTTTGGGGCGTATTTTATTTTTTGGGTGTTTGTTAAATAAATAGGCCTTTTCAGCCAGTAAGTAACCCTGGGCGTTCAGCTCGCGGACTTTGGGCAAGTCCGCACTGCGCGACAACGCGGACTTACACTTTTATCTTCTTTGCGCGCTCAATGTACGTTTTCGCGCGCGCGATAACGACATTTTGTGACGATCGCGATGCCGAACACGCAGAATTTACAATCTGGCAAACAATATCTCTCGAGCATCATTAAACCTTCTCGAAAATGTTGATTTAGTTCATTTTGCACAAAAAACTCCTCAGGTTGTCATTTAGATGTAGTTTGGTGAGCAAGGAGTCATTTTTTTTTGTTTTACAATTTTTTCCAAGAGGTAGCAAGTTGCCCAGAGTCTCCAACTGCCTGGTCCTGTCCTTTGTCTTCACTTTTTGTTATTTTTGGTGGCCTGGCCATGTGGGCGGCGGCCATTTTGTTAAACCAGCCACTGTGCTTTTGCCATAGGCCTCCAAGCTTGCGGCCCAGTATGCCAGTAGGCCCAGAGGTAGTCACCATGGGTGCATAAAACTGTTTCTGTGTAGTCTGTGGAATTTTGGCATCATTTAGGCCATGGATGGCATTGAATAGATTCAATTGAATTGCGAAATGTGTTTTTTTTTGGAGGGTCTGACTATTTCACTTATTTGGTGTGGTAAATAAATGCCTTTTTTGCGTGTGTACTGTGTAATTATAATTGTGTTGTTGTAGTGGTTGTCTAACTTTCCAAAGTGTTTTTAGCCATGTGGATTTTAGTTTTTGCATTAAAGCTGTGTGTGTTTTATAAGGCATCCTTTGTCTGCCCATATATAGGCCTGCTTGAGTTCATTGTTTGCCGTGCCTTGTGCCTGTGAGTCACCATGTTTCTGGGGGCCATTTTGTTGTGGTAGTTATTAGTGTGCTGTTTTTGCCACATAGGCCTGCGTGTCTTTCCATTTTTCCTCTTGTTTTACTGCTTCCAAATCCATCCCCATTGCCAGCTGCAGCTCCCTGATGCTGCTATATAATACATCCCACGTGATGCACAAATTTAGGCCAAACATGCTCCAGTACATTTTAGTTTTTGTTCTTTAATATTCTTATTCTTCCAGAGTGTACAGTAGCCAGGAAAGCCCTGGCCTTGTTGTCAACGTCTCATAAATGGCTACACTGTGTGTTGTTGTTGGCAGAGTTTCTGAAATTTAATAATTGAGGCCACCACACACTAAGTTCTATATTCTATTTGTTTGATTTGTGCTATGTTTGACTGATGTTCTGGCTTTTTTGCTTTTAGGTGCACAAAGACTGAGGAGGAGGTGTGTCTCTCATCATTGCCTGTTGCACTTCCAGACAGACATCCTGCTGCTGGACACACAACGTGACGTGTGACCTGACCAGACATCTCTGCAACTGAGTGCTGCTGACATCTGAAGAAGATGGGCCCAAAGAAAGCAGGTACCAGGTCCTCCAGTACCAAGAAAGTTGCTATTGAGAAGAAGAAGGAACAGAAGAAGCAAGTGACACTGAAGTCTGGTGTGCCGGCCAATACCTTTTTGGGAAAAAAAAATTGCGCCTGCAGCAGCGGTGTCCGGGGGGCAAGCTGGGGGCAGCACCTCCGCATCAGTGGACCCAACCCACCAACCCAGGCCCAAGCACATGAGTGGGGAAGAGGTAGCCAGCCTAATGGTGGAAAGCAGTGATGCTGAGCCGGAGATAAACTTATCGCTATCTCAAAGTAGTACCCAATCAACGCAGGAGGAAACACAGCAGATAAGTGGTCAACAACAACAGCCGCAACCACCGCCCGCAATAGTAGTTGTTGTTCCTCCTGAAGTAGGGGCAGTTCAGGAAATTGAGCCTCATGCAGAGGTAGAAGAAGAAGCCACTCATTCAGAAGATCCATTGTCTTCCAAATCCCCAGCAAGGAAAAGGAGGGGTAGTCCATCGAGTTCTTCGCCAAGCCCCCTTCTGATGATCTAGATGCCACTTGGAAGCCACAAACTGAGTCTGAGAGGGAGCCACGTTCCAAGACCAAGCTAGGGAAAAGGAAGGTTCCAGAAAGCCTTACACTTATGGAGGTCGATGTAGAACAGCAAGATGATGATGATGATGACGACGAGCCAGTCATCACGAACATCACTCCCGGCCCCGAGGAGATGGAGACCAACATTCTTACTCTATCCAAAATCGCTGAGAGGGATGTAGCACGTATACCTCCACAGGTAACACCAACACGACCTACAGCTTCCATATTTGCATTAGCAAAGGCCCGGCAGCGACCTACATCCAGCACAACCACCACCTCTGTAGGAGTAGGTAGTGGTACAGCAGCACAGAGTCAAATTCAACACACACCCTACAGATCATCCGGCATTGGAAGTGGCACCTCCAGCAGGAGGCCAAAGTTAAGCTCCCCAGTTTGGGACTTCTTTACGGTTAGCGAAAAGGAGGAGAACATTGCTATATGCTCCATTTGTAATACCTCTGTTAGTCGTGGTAAGCTTGGTACAAACTATGGTACCGGAGGCCAAATGACCCATCTGAAAAAACACCACTTGATCAGCTGGGAGGACCACCTTCGCGACAGAAAAAAACTGCAACCATTGGTGTTGGTGGGGATAAAGGAGTAGAAGAAGAAGATCCGATCACGGTGGAAGAGGAAGGACAAGGAGACATTCTCTCTGGTAGTGGTACACAAGGTGTCCCTGACCCCAGCAGTGCAGTCTTAACGTTGCACACATCTTCAGCAACATCTCAGTGGCACAAGAGTAAGAGTCAGCCGGAGACACCAAGAAGTACCAGGTCCGCACTACCAAAAAGTGCGTTGAGCCTAAGAGAAAGGAAAACCATGCAGCCTACCATTATCAGCATGTTTGGGGGTGAGGGGCAGTACGAACGCAACCACCCAATAGCACGTTTGTACAATGCGAAGCTGGCTAAAATGTTAGCACTGGACCTTCTCCCTTTTTCTTTTGTTGAAGGGTTGGGTTTTGTGGAATTTGTGTCAACCATCTGCCCAAAATGGCATGTTCCCAGCCGCTACTATTTTGCCAGAGTTGCAGTTCCAGCACTACATCACGACGTGCTGGAATTGCTAGGAAAGGCCTTGAAGCAGAGTGCTGTTCACAGTATCCACCTGACTACAGACATGTGGACCAGTTGCCAAGCCACAGATTACATGTGCATCACTGCACACTGGATCAGTTTTGTGGGTGTTAGAGAACAGCTATCTGCTGGTGTTGATACTGCAGAGATTTTTCATGCCACTCGCAAACATGCAACTGTAGCCATGTTTGCCATGGAGAAATCTCATACTGCTGCAAACATTTTGGAAGAGTTTAACACCAAGGTCTTTGAGTGGCTGCGCCCAAGAGGGCTTACGATTGGTTTTGTTGCCACGGACAACGGCAGTAATGTAGTTTTGGCCATGCGCAATGGTGGCTATTTCAGGGTCCCGTGTTTGGCACACTGCATTAACATTGTTGTTCAAGACTTTTGAAAAATGAATCAAAAGTCAGCAACTTACTGGTCACCTGCAGAAGAATATGCACACATTTCAGCCATTCTTTTAAAGCCCGGAAGCAGCTGAGGGTCATTCAACGTGAGCATAAACTGCCAGTCAAAGCGCTCATCCAGGAGGTGCCAACACTTTGGAACTCAACTTATTACATGCTTGATCGTCTGTTTGAACTGTACATACCACTCAATGCTTATGTCATGCAAAGAATAGGGGAACCTACTGTGAGAGGCATGACTGTTGAGATGGCTCAATGGGACCTCATTAAATGCCTGACTGAGATGCTACTTCCTTTTGAGATCTTCACACGTGAAGTCAGCAGGGAGGACTGTACTATGGGCCAAGCTATCCCATTGTTGCACATGCTAGAGCAACAGCTGAAGGATGTGTCTGAAACGTACGCAGGTGTGGATGACAAACAAGACGCATGCCACAATTTTGGATCCACGGTACAAAGTATTTCTGAACAGCAAGGCAGTAATTCCTTTTTCGGAAGTGGATGTTGCCAACTACAAAACTTTGATAGCTAAGGAAGCAACTATTTTCGAAAGCGAACGGCTGTTAATTACAGGCCCCCACCCCAGGCCATAACCAGTACTACAGGGCATCCAGAGTCAAGTTATACTTCGGAGCCTGAGGGCAGTGCATTTGCCTCCCAGCAGTCACCTACACCAACAATAACATCAAGAACAGGATCATCCACAGCACAATGTGCAACTGATTGGTTTCTACAGCAGGGGTATGGTAAGTCCAGTGCTGATGCAAAGGCAAAACCGGCCGAGCACATCCGAGCACCCCTTAACATTGAGCGGATGGTCCAGGCCTATCTGGATGACCCAACAGAGGTCTTCATGGATGGAAACCCATTGGTGTATTGGTATGGGAAAAGAAGCCAATGGACAGTGCTCAGCAGGCTGGCGATAAAGTATCTCGCTTCCCCTGTCATAAGTGTCTCTTCTGAGCGTGTTTTCAGTGCTGCTGGTGCCATTGTAACTTCGAAAAGGACCAGTCTCTCGGCCCAAAGCGTGGAGAGGTTAACCATGATCAAAATGAATCAGCACTTTATACCACCGGATTACAAAATACGTGAATCACAGCAGGAAGAGCAGAGCGACTTGGATGACGTAAATAGTGCGTTACAGGACCTACTTCTGTCCGAACCACCAGAGTTTGAGGACGAGCTCCTCTTCCCTGACAACTAGGCTTTCAAATTGTTGCTTTCTTCCTTCCTTTATGTGTCTGTGTATCTGTCTTTCTGGTTCAAATCAAATCACAACAAAACCATCACCACCGTCTTCTTTTTATTTCCCTATTGGAGTTGCACGTCTGTGCATTTAACTGTCCACTCTTCAGAGTCCTGCTTCATCTTCCTGTCTCGCACAAGTACATTTCCATCAAGCCAGACATTAGTACAAGAAATGTTGCCTTTACCAGTCCCGCCTCCATTAGAAGTGAAACGTGACTACTATAGCTATCTTCCGTTTTGTTTTCGACCCGAAACTCATCAGTGTCCGAAGGCTACAGCCTCAGCAGGCATCCAAAGGTCCTCACTGTCAGGACAGAAGGTACTTGGCAGAGAAAGACAAGAGACTCTTCGAAGAAACTTGCTGACATTTGTGCAAACGCAAATGACCAGCAATGAGCACAACACAGGCCGCGGCCCATCATCACAGTGCTGACCATGGGAAGCAACTTAAACTGTGACAAAGAAGTGCCACAGATGAATAAGACGAAAACCGAAACAGCGCCTAACACTCAAAATGAATGTGGACTGCAGTAATGATGAGGCCACTGCCCCGCAAAAAATAAATAAAAAAATGTCAGAACTAGGCATCTGATGATCTGACAGCCAAAGAGAAGAGCAAGACAGGTAATGATGGAATGCATTGGATGTTTGCAGACTCTGAGCGATTGCTGTTGTTTGTTGTTGATGTTGTGCATGAAGTCGAACTCTACTCTACTAGTTAATCTACAAAGTGACTCAAGACAGTCAGTGACAGTCAATGTTTCCCTTCTTGTTGTTTAATAACCAAATTGTACTCCTACTACTGCAGGTGCAGGCCAATATCTGTTGCAATTTTTTAATATGGAATATGGACTTAATCGGAGTCAATACAGACTGAGTTGTAGTAGGACAACACGTACCACACCATGATGATGACCATACTATCTTTTCGCGCGCAGTCATTCAGTTGGATCGGAGATGATTCAAGGACTAACTGCATTTCATGAAGTGGCATAAGGTAAACATAAACACAACAATTCAACAAGAAAGTAGTAAACACAGCAGACCTACATGTCCATGTAGTGGTCTAGTCGAGTGTAGTGATGACTGACAGCGGCGCATTGATTTTGTCACTTAATTAGGAAAATGCTAAGTTGCTGTGTATGCCTTTTGTCTGGCTATGTCAAAAATTAAGGTAAATGGAGGTTGGGTCACGGGCTGGTGCTGTGGTGGGCCTGTTCTGTCCTGTTGTTGTTGTAGCTTAATGCTGTAAACAGAATCTACACGATATATCCAAGCCGCCTCACTCTGAAAGTGTTCTCTCTTCTCTTCTTGGACTCCACCGTAAATGATGTTTTTTTTAATTCATTGATTTCTCAATACCCCTTTTGTTTTTCCATCTAGACGTTACAGGCCGGCCTTTACCCTGTGCTTGCTATACTGGGAGACACAACTCACATTTACCTTACCAATCGGCATCAGGAAGGCCACCAAGATTGATGTGCGGAGCGTCCATGGAAGATAGGACCAAGAGGAAGGACGAGATTCAACTCCACAATTTTAGCATGATAATACAGTAACTTTAGTATCATTCATCATTCATCTTTTAATTAATTTGAATCCTTTTTTCTCTGCAATCATTAGGACTGTGTGTTGTGTGTTTGTTTGCTAATTGATCCCTACAAATGTTTTTTAATTGTCTTTGCTATCTTTACAAGTAAGCCCAGTACAACATGGAATTTGGGTCTCTGAGGGCATATTACAGGCAAGGCAAATTGCATAGAATATACTGGTGCCCTGTACTGTCTAATTGTCTAGTAGGAGTTATTAAGTACTACTCATTAACCATCAAGTTATCTAATCTTCATCATCATTAACGCATGCATTTCCCTTTTCTCCCTTTATTGATTTTTTGGATAAGATCATGGTCGTCTGCCAAGATTGCGCTTTGCTTTTGTTGTCCATGCGTACTGTTTTTCATTTTCAAACCTTTCCCCAAACCCCCTTCCCATCCATTCATCAAACCCTAACCCTCTTCCCCGGGCTGTGATTTATATTGAGGTGTGATGTGACTACATAAAATGTACACCAATTGATCACACGCTTGCTGGGGCAGATGTGGTGAAAGCAACACTAATTCAATTGCAAGGCAGGGCGAGGAGCTTCTTCTGCTTGGCCACCCATGCTCAGTCTATGTGCATTGTGCAAGCCGTCACCGGCTAATAGTAGTACATCATAATTAATTGCCGTCATTGATTGGATTAATCATCAAACTCCTACCACACAGCAGTAAAGGTTACGAATTACGATTGTGTTAAGTTAAGTGACTCACTCGACAGCACAACTGCAGTTTATAACTTCTTGTACTAGGCTGTCCCCGCCACCATTATGTTTAATTTGACTTTAGCAGTTGCAACTGCAATATTGTTTGTTTGGCAGTCGTCTTCTGTACTGTATTTTACATCGTTCGACTACTCCTCCCACAGTTTTTCTCAGGCAAGTGACTGTCTCTTTTTTATTTTTTTAGCAAATGCTACTGCCAGTGTCTACTCTACTACTACCACCACAACCATGGCATCTTCTACATTCTCTATGGAAACCATGCAGCCATCGCTGTGCCGAACGTAGTCATCATCAATCACAGGTAAGATAAGTTTGGTGGGAGGTAGAATACTAGTAGGACAAATAACTCAGTGAGGGGTACCGCATCTATCTGTTTGTTATACATCATCGGCAGATTATTTAAATCAAACACTGGCTGCGGCCCTGCAGCAGCAAGGAAACCAATGTGACGTTAATTCGTAAAACAGTAACCCCCCACAAAACATTAACATTGTATGTTTAAGTATAAATATAATTTATTACCCTAACAAAAATAAACTATCCCACACCTGACCCACCCCTCTCCCTAACCCCAACCAATGTCCAAAACGAAAAAGTCCAAAGAATGTCCCGAAACCCCAACGCCCAATTCCCACCCACCAAAACAAGGAATAAAAAGGGGCAAAGCAACAGGGTCCTCGATGTTATAATCGGCGGGCTTTGAGGTGTTTGTCCACCAGGATTTTCACCCGCTCCTCCATTTGCTCCTCTTGCCGTGCCATCCGGAGGAGAATCTTCCTGCGGAATGCCCTGCAGTGGCATCCACAATGGGGGACAGCAGTGCTGGCTGCTAATGAATTGCGGCGGGTGGCTATCAGACCGCGGCGCCGTACCGCTGGAGTTGGGGCCTGGCTGGGGCCCGGGGCATCGGACGAGGCTGCAGCTGCTGCCGCCTCCTCCTCCTCCTCCGCCTGAGCCACATGCCGCCGGTACTCCCGGCATATGGCCTCCAGTTTCCGGCGCCGGGCCCTGACTGCCAACTCCTTCCGCGATGGTTTGTCTTGGGAAAAGAAAGAAAAAAAATATTGTTGTAACCAGTACTCTTACCTAAACAGTAACACAAAATTAATTCAACACATAATGGCACAGTAGCACTAGCAAGAAGCACAGTACATAACATTTGTGGTAATAATCTATCTATCCTCCCACTTCCTCGGCCTCTAACATTTGTGGGAGTTTCAGGCATTATACTAGCACTATGGACTCCAACCAGTACACAGTACACCAGTGTTCTTCTTATCTCTAGTTTAGCGAAATGACATAACCTGGTTGTAGCCGGCATTGCCAGCTCGGTCATCTAT
Source organism: Calotriton arnoldi (assembly GCA_963921515.1). Lineage (NCBI taxonomy): Eukaryota > Metazoa > Chordata > Amphibia > Caudata > Salamandridae > Calotriton > Calotriton arnoldi. The sequence goes on from CAWUFW010000742.1 coordinate 2,355,672, forward strand.
GCTTGAACCCAAGACAAACATACGAGTCATGACGCAGAGTCACATTAGTTTGATTTACTACTGTTTGCAGGTGGGGAAGCTCGTATTTTTCTATTACGGGTGGCACTGGCCATACTCTCTCTGTTACATGGAGGGCAATTGCTCAATTTCACAGTGCCTTGGCTACTACAAAAAGGAGGATTATATATCTGATCCAATGATCGTTGCTTTTATATGGGACAACGACATAAGGTCAGTAGCGGTCGTTGGTGGGACTCGGGGAGTTTGGCCGGGCGGTGACGTGGGTAGGGGCAGGATGGGGGTAGTAAACTATGGATTACGGCCAATTACAGGTAAGTAAACATATAAATAAATGAAACTAATTTTGTTGCGCACACTGCATCGCATTTGGCGGTGCAGTGCGCACAATGAAATTCACTTTATTTATTTGTATGTTACAGTAAAGTTACCTGTATTTGCCCACGTAATACATTGTTTACTACTACCCCCACCCTGCCCCTCCCCACATCGGCTTTAGTACGCTGGCGCGGTTTCTTTAACATTCCCTAAAACTGTGCATCCCGTGACAGTCTCCACCTATGCTGTCTATGATGAATACATACAGGCATCCATCCATTCTAAGTAAATGTCAATCATTCTTCTTAATCTCTCCACAAACGTTACTTTGTTTCACCAACAACAACGCATGCGTCCACTCACTCCGTTGCTTGCCTTGGCTTTGAGTTTCACCCAAACACCGCTGATGATTCTTGCTATCCACAGTATCCACCCATACTCTGTCTTCCACCCAGGCAGGCATCCATTCTTCTTTCACCTCCCACCCATCCTTCAACAACACATGCATCTGATTCCTATCAGCCACCTATCCATGCTTCCAACGTATCCTTCTCTGCCAGTCGTCATATTAAATCTCGCCCGCCCTTCCTCCTTCCACCCTTCTTTCCCTTTTTGTTCAACACATCCATCAAGGTCATCTGATCTGACTTTTAGTCTCCACCATAAAACTTTCACAGCTGAGTTGGAGTCAGATATAAGAGGCCATTGGTTAATGAAGTCACGCTGGTAATGCTATTGCTACTGCATTGCTCATGCTAAGTAAAGGGTGTCTTCTTTATTAACCGTTGTATAATGTTCACTACAACTTCATACCTAATAAGTCTCAACAACAGTACAGTGAGTGAAGTCCACTCCACACACCCTTCCAACTAGTGCAATGTCAATAAGTCATGAATATAACTTACCACCGCCCGCCACTGCTGCTGGCTCACCCCCTGTATCTCCTGCAGGTGCTGCATCTCCTGCCCCCTCCGGAATGGCCGCAACGCCATCGCCGCTGGCCCCACCGGCACTGGTGGTCGGTAGTACGCCTAGAAAAAACATGACACATTTTTAGATGCCTGTACACCTCCCCTATTTATTCTTTTTCACTAGCAAGATTGAAAAAAAGTTAATACATATTATTATAAATCACATTCAATAGTCCAAATCGGGTACTAGAGTACAGTCAGTAGACAGACACTAGTAGTGTTATTATGGTCCCTAGGGTCATTATTATACTATACTCTACTCTTTGCAAAGTTAGCCTGAGCCATGCAACCATTTTTCGCTTCATGTCTTTTGCGCATGTTACCTCGCAGCTTGTTGTGCAGTAACAGTAAGACGCCTTTTGAGCCCACATGAGCACATACAGCTACTGTCTGAGCGTTGCGTACAAGAGGTCGGAAAACAAGCCACTTTGTTATGGAGTTCCGTTAGTCCGTATTACTTAGCCATAGGTAACATGTTACAGTTTTTGGCAGGACTGACAAATGCTTGCATTAACACGCACCATTTTTCTCAGGCAGAGGATTCCCTTCTACGAACCAGAGATTTGCAGAGCTTATGAATGATGCATGTAACCAGTAATTCTACGTTCTACGGTGAGGAGTCGCCCAGAATTCACACAGATCTTTTGTCTTATATCATCATGCACTTGTTGCAACAATTTTTATTGTTTTAATCTTATGCATTTTGCTGTTGGAGCTGGCTGGAGTACACTGAATTTTATAGAACAACAACATACAGAGGTTGTCATTTGAAAATAAACCTTTTGAACTTACACATAGACTCTGTGGTATTTGGTGTGGTGGTGGTGGTGGTGGACTTACACGAGTGAGTGAGCGAAAGTGTGTTATGTTCTGGGTTGTGGAATCATAATCATTGGGTATCTTCGGGTGGGGGTTCGGGGATCTAATGAGACACTAGCTAGTCGTTCAGGGGATTGTGGGTTCACTTCTGACTGAGGTGTGAGGAACGTCCAAGTTCCAAACTCGCATCACCAACATCCTATTTCATTGTGCATAGTTCTGCATGGGGCTGTGCAGAATCCAAGTAGTATGTACTATATCCTATCAAAAATAGTCAAATATCTGGTTGTGCATTTTGTTTGTGGTAATTGTCAAAGCCTCAAGATTAAGAAGCCTAGAAGAGGACAACAGAAAGGACTGGACTCAGTGGCTAGAGCTATTAGTATTGGTCAATCTGAGTTTTATTCAAAACCGTACAATAAAGAGTGGCAATGCAAACTGGGCAAGCTTAGCGACAGACTAATAGTAGTAGTACAGAGTACAGACATTCATAGCAGAGGCAGTTACAACTTAGAGGCAGGGATAACCAGAATTTAGAAACAGATAGTCAAGTCAAGATCAAAGAATCTTTTGTAAAAAATATAATTAGGGAGTGGAGCCAGAATTAATAGTTCTGAAAAAATAAGGTCCAGTAAAAGTTAGGGCAATATAATTGTTAATATAACCACTGGAGGACTTACTGGGACCAGCAGCAGGGCCCTCGGTAGAGGAGCGGTCCTCTGGTGGTTGTCCCGTCGACTCGGACCCCGTCTTCTTGCCCCTGGGTGCTGCAGATCAGTGATCATGTAAGATATAATAAAGAAAAGAAAGACACAAACATTAATGATTGCTGTGAAACAAATAAATTATCTAAAAAAACGCTCAAAAACGTTTTAGGAAACAAAAATTGCAATAAAATTGACCTATCTAATCCGATCGACTACTGGCTTGCGGGATTCACCGACAGTCTACTTATTTGGGAACACTAATTCAGTGTTCCATTCTGATTGATTCAAATAAAATCCAGAACACTAACTAAGCCTAAGTACCACCTGACCTAGCTCACCTATTCCAGGCGGGCCAATTGTTCATTAAGCCTGCATTTCCATTTTTTTTTCCATCAAAAATGCATAGATGAGAAGGAGGACACATGCATAAAGTCAGTGCATAATGCATACACCAAATTGTTGGTTGGTTGCGTCTGATGTTCTGCAGCTGACTGACACTGCTAAGCTAAGCTTACCAGTACCACTCACTAAACAAACTACAAAAGGTTCTACTAAGGACTGGGGTAAGCAGCACTCAGTGACAGAGGATGCGTCACGCAGACCGCTCAAAAATTATCAACTAATAGTAACTAAACCTAGTATCAAATCCATCCACCACTATTTGACAGGAGGACAAAGGAAGGACTACAGTCTCTCTAGCAATAGCATTACCTAACTGAAGTTCTCTAAAGTAAACTCTTACATAATAATGACAAGCGAGCGCAAAGTTGCAAAAAGTAAGAGTACCGCCCAGCACCTGTGTCCTACAATCACAGAAGATTTTGAAACGTAATTTACCTGCAATGTAAGCAGCATTATTCTTGTTATTTGTAAAAATGTATACACAAATCACAATACTTATACTACTATATATATTGGCTACTCACCAAGCCCCACGACCTCGACACCTAGCAGGTCCAACAGGTCCTGCTCCCGGTCAAGAATGTCTGACCACCGGTGGGCCAGCTGGTTATGGGTGCGCCGGACCGCGGAGCAGCGAAACACTGCCCGACGCACCTTCGCCCACCGGCGGTGACGCTCCTGGGTCGGGTAACCGGAGCCTGGCCTGCCGCCTGCTGCCAAGGTCAAGGGGAGGTGGCGCTGAATAAAAAAACAAGGGCGGCCACCTCCTCCTCCGTAAACAGCTGGCGGGCTTGCACCCTGCGGGGCGCAGTCTGCCGCAAGGCAGGCGGCGATTGGGCGCACGCGCCTTGCCCTTTGACCCGCTGCTGCTACCCTTCGCCATGGTTCTGGGGTGGGAGGAGGTGAAAAAGAAAAGTTAGAAGGGAAAAATAAAGTTAGGGGAAGAAGTAGGAGCTTAAAGAAGAAAGTTATATAAAACAGTTGAAAAGTAAAAAAACACAGTAAAAAGTAGAAAAAAATGCAAAATATAGACTTAGGCAGAGAGAGATAGGTAAGAAATAAAGAAAAATTGAAAAACAGTGTAAAAAACTAAGGATTGCAAAGATTGAGGGAGGATAGAAAAGCAGGCCCAGAACCATAGCATAGAGTGGTAAAACAAGATGGCCGCGCCCATCGCGACCGCATGGGTAAGTTCGCGCGATATTTCTCCCGAGCACGCAAAAACGTCGCGAACACGTACAACGCGTTCCCGAACATGGAATGCGCATCGCGAGCACGCTATACGCGACCCGGAACAGGAAATAAGGGATCGCGAACAGGCGGGACAAGTGAAAACCAAAATGGCCGCGCCCATAGGCGACCGCATGGGTAAGTTCGCGCCCCCGAGCACGCAAACAGCGTCCCGAACATGAACAACGCGTTCCCGAGCAAGAAAAACGCATCGCGAACGGGCGCGCCAAGCAGCTACGCACGCTCGCGAAGCTACGCGAAGCTCGCGTAGCGCTCCGACGTCTTCGCGTAGCTTCGCGTAGCGCGACTACGCGAACTACGCCCAGGGTTAATCAAGGGCTCAAGTCTCCTGGTAACATAATATATCAAAGATCTCGACAAAAGACAGCCAGTCCTCATTATAAAGTTTAGAGTGGATCCCCGCAATGTTCCAAGATAAAAACTGCATGCCATTTCCTCCCACAATAGTACTTGATGGATGGATGTCGGCCCCGGGGTCCGGTACAGTAACTGCTCGACCATGCTGCTCTGTGTAAAGTCAGTCAGTGTCCACCATACCTGACAAGGCCATGAGCCTGTTTCTGAGGGGTTAACTGGAATTTTATTGGAGTGTATTACGAGAATGGTTGGAACCTCTGACCCAGTCTTCCCTCGGGGTGGCTGGTGCTAGGTGTTTATAGAAAAAAACAAGTGTCAGTATCCTTAAGGGGCTTGATTTTACCATCCCATCCCGTGCTTGAGCCAAAATCTCCCCGGCAATCTTGTGTTTGCCAACATTAATAATTACAGTGTCGCCAGGATAGTTCCTTTCTAGGGGTCCAATACCCTCCAATCGATGCACAAAACTCATGGTTAAGATCCCAATGACAATTTACTGTGCGATTTAACCAAAAGAGAACTTTGTTCCTGAGGGGCCTTGTTGATTTGGAGGAACCTACGTGTAGAATAGGTATGTTTGCCAAAATGATAACATAAGAGAAAGTGGCAGGGGGAGATCAATCACGGGTAAGGGAACCAGCTTCTTAGTGTTGCTTTCAGCTTGTCTTTCAGGATGTGATGCAGCAGTTGCACCAGCTGGGGACCCATCATTATGAGGTATAGAAAAAGAGGCTGCTCCTGTAGTAGTAGCTCGGTTCTGAATATCCACCTACCACTTTCACCCAATGCCATATTGCCAGTTGAAGGCTGCGAGGCAAGATGTAGATCTAAAGTTACAGGAATTTGTGAGGGGGATGGGTCAATGGATGTATGTGGTTGAGTCGTCCCTGAATTTATAAACCCTCCCTCTGTGGATTTTATGAGTTGACTAAGATTGGCTTCAATAGCAGTGAGACAATCATAAATAGGGCATAGTTTGACATCAAGAAGGTCACTAATATGTTTACTTAAGGACTCCCAAGAATTAGCAGCTGGGGAATGTATGGGTACTGCATTAGAGTGTCCACCTGTTTAAGGCACCTGCTCAGAATTTATCGTTTTTCATTAGGTCACTTGTTTGGGCACTCTTTTCCTGTGTTTGACTGACGGGGCCAGATTTGATGAGCACACTGGAATTACAGGACCGTTTGCCGTGTCGTAGCCCTCTGTCAGATCAAGGCCAAGATGGCCAGAGTCCCCAACAGTACCCCCACTAGATGTATTAGGCGAGCCCACGGCAAGCACAGAGTCCTGGAGCCACCAGCAAGGTCACATGCGCTGCGGGGAAGCAGCAGCGTTTTTCTACCGCGTCAGGATTGCGTTGGTTCGGGCCCACCCCTCAGGGAGCGTGGAAGGCTGGTAGACTCCAGGAGCCACCAGCAAGATCACCCAGGATGCGGGGAAGTGGCTGCACTTTTCTAGTGTGTCAGGGTCGTGTTGGTTGGGGCCCACCCATCAGGGAGTGTGGAAGGCTGGGGGACAGAGTCCCACCCCAGTTCGCAGCAAGCATAGAGTACAGGAGCTACCAACAAGATCTTCCATGCTGCGGGGAAATGGCAGCGCGTTTCTAGCATGTAAGGGTTGCGTTGGTTAGGGCCCGACCCTCAGGGAGTGTGGAAGACTGGGGGACAAAGTCCAACCCCAGCCAGCAGCAAGCAAAGAGTCCAGGAGCCACCAGCAAGATCACCCAGGCTGCGGGGAAGTGGCCACGCTTTTCTACTGTGTCAGGGTGGCGTTGGTTGGGGCCCGACCCTCAGTGAGTGTTAAAGGCTGGGGGACAAAGTTCCACCCCAACTCGAGGCAAGCACATAGTCCAGGAGCCACCAGCAAGATCACCTGCACTGCAGGGAAGCAGCCACGCTTTTCTAGCACATCAGGTTCGTGTTTGTTGGGGCCCGCCCCTCAGGGAGTGTGGAAGGCTGGGGGACGAAGTCCCACACTAGCCCAGGGCAAGCACAGAGTCCTGGAGCCAACAGCAAGATCACTCCGATGTCAGCACTATTTCCAAGATGTCCTCCTCCTATCTGTGTCGTCCTTCTTTGATCTTTAGATATCATGCTACATTAGGATTCTCGACAGACACCGTTTCTGGACTTTTGCTGATACCTAGGCTGTACGTGGACACTTCAGGTCAGTGCAGTGACACATTTTCACTTCTTCTTGAGCCCCCACGAGTGGGCCCGTATTGAACCCAGTAGTTATTTACTGTGTTCTCCTATTGATGAGAGAATACACACTTAGACTCACTAGTGTCTCTGGCAATGTTTTTTTTCATATTTTAGCTAAGGGCTTATCATGGTCCTCCTCCTATCATTATACTGATGAAAAGACCGAAAATATATTGTTTGCGTTTACTGTCACTGTGGTCACTACTAGAGCACTATTTTACACTCTGCATTTACTAATTCATTCCTTCTGTAATAAATAGGTTTGTATTTTGATGATTTAACACACAGCGTTGACTCTCACTCCCCTGGTGTAGAACCCGACATCGCAACATACCTTGCATAGTGTGGATAACTGAGGGTCAACGCAGCGTCCTGACTGAGCCTATTACAAGCGATTAAATCATTCATGCAATAGATGCTATGGATGGCTCCAAGGCCCCTGGCCTGGATGGTCTTACCGGGGCCTTTTATGAAGCATTTAAACACCTACTTACACCACATTTACTTGCCATGTAAATGGAAGCCCAGCACACAGGCTCCCTACCCCCCACTCTGTGTGATGCCATACTAACACTGTTACTGAAACCCGGCAAGGATCCCCACCTTTGCTCCTCCTACAGGCCATTATCCCTCCTCAACCTAGACAATAAAATATTCGCTAAAGTATTGGCCACTCGCCTCTCCCTGTTAGTGGAACAATTTATCTCCCCAGTGCAGTCGGGGTTTGTCCCCCACAGATCTACCTCTTTTAATCTAAGATCAATCTTTGCTGTATTAAACAGAATCTCCCTGACAACCCCCACAGTGGTGGCATTATTAAGTGCAGAAAAAGTGTTCGACTCACTAGAATGGGCTTTCCTGAGAGCAACTTTGATGAAATCAGGCCTTCCCTGTGCCTTCATATCCTCGGTTATGCTCCTTTACACCAACCTGATGGCGTGTCTAAGGGTGAATGTCTCGCTTACTGACTGTAGGAAAGTAGGATCTTCTTTCATGGTTACCCCCACTTTTTGCTGGCATCAGTATGTTTTTTTGACTAGTCTGACTGGGTCCTGCTAATCAGAACCCCAGTCACTGTGCTTTCTGTACCTCCAGAATTGGCTACTGGTTTACCCCTGAAAGTCCCTAGTATATGGTACTGAGGTACCCAGGGCATAGGTACACCAGGGGTCTCCCATGGGCTGCAGCATGTAATATGCCACCCATGAGAGACCACTTTAACTGTGACTACAGGCCTGCCATTGCAGCCTATGTAAGCTGGTGCTAGCACCACTTACGACAGATAAAAGTTTTCTTATATCTGAGGTCACTACACTTAAAACCTATAAGTCACCTCTAAGGCAGGCCTTTCAATTCTGAAGGCAGGGTGCTGGGTTATGAGTGTGAGGGTGCCCCTGCATGAGCAGGACACCCCCTACAAACCCCAGAGTCGATTCTCCAGGCTTTGTAAGTGCAGGCAGCCATTTTGATACATATTGTGGCCATGCGTCATTATGCGTTGGCTAACTATATAGTGGCTTTGCCGAACCTGGGCATGTTTGGTATCAAACATGTTGGAATCATACCCCAACACCATTACCGGTGTTGGAGGTATGATTCCATGCACTGGGGAGCTCCTCCCGGAAGCCGCCAGTTCTCTCAGTAACAGCCTTCCAGGGTCTGCAAGCAAGCTAGTGCTGCTGCTGATGACAGACACGATTCTGAGGGGAAGGCAGAACAATAGGTTTCCTGTCACAGGGAGGTGTGACCACCTCCCAGACAGGACTTAGTGTATTGGGCTGCGGTGGGGGCGCTTGCCAGCACCACCAGACTGCTTTGAAGGGCACTTTTGGTGCCCTCCTTGCATACTCCAGTTGGGACCAGTTCTGGGAGCCCTTGGCTCCCGCTCTGGTGCAAAACTTGACAAAGGACATGGGAGTATTCTCCCCTCTGTCCAGCCCCTCCTCTGGGAGGGACCCCTGAGCCGTCTTAACCCCTTTCTTAGGGTATAAAAGGGCTTACCTGTGGGTGGGTCCTCATATTCGTCATGGGACAAGACTCACGCCTGAAACCATGTCACTCTTTGACCATCTGGGCACTTGGATTTTGCTGGACTTCGCCTGGAACAGAGACTGCACCAAGGAAGACTCCTGCTGCTCCTGGTCTTGTTGTTCTGCAAGTCTTCTTTGTTGTCTGTGCTTCTTCCAGGATCTTCAACAGACCTGTGGGCATCAAGGACACCCAAAGTAATCTCCCTTGGAGTGAAGGAGTCACTCCCCTGCATCTGCAGGCACCGCAACAAAGCTGGCTCTTCTGCTGCTCCTGACGTCCCACGGACTTTGAAAGGTTCAGCAACACAGGTGGTGGTTCTGTGACTCCCTTGAGGCCTGACCTGTCCTCTCTGCAATTTCGAGGCCAGTATCCCTTGTTGGAACCGCTGGAACCAAACCCCTGTGCACCTCGTTGACTTGCCATTGCCAAGGCTTGTTGGCTTTGCACTCCAGAGATCTTCAGGCTACAAGAAGCTCAGCCTCCAGCATCTCTTCCTGCCAAGATCAGCATCCTCACTGCATCCTCTGCACCGTTTGGCCGTCATCTTTGGTGAGCTGCTCGAGGTCCTCTTGCGACTACTGGGCCTTCAGCCTGTGGGTCCTCTCGAGGGTCTTCTCCTGCTTCAGTAGCCTCTCCTGCTTGCTCAGGGCCTGCTCTGACTCTCCTACACTTGGTGAGTCCCTTGGACCTTGCTGGTCCCAACGTTGCTCCTTCATCATTTTCCACGTCTGTTGCTGCTGCCAAGGCTTGTTTGTGCTCCCGAAGTACACCGGCTCTTGACTTTCGATGTGGGACAGCTCCTTTACGGCTCCTGGTCTTCCTCAGTGTTGCCTGGTCCTCACAACTGCAGCAACATGGTCACCGTCATCACTGGGCATTGCTCTTCCGTGCCTCCTGGTCACCTCTGAGTGGCATAGACTCTGTCCCCTCTGCTTGCAGATTCTTCTCTTCAAGAATCCACCCTTGGATTCCACCGGACTCTTGCACAGTCTTCGCCAGTGGGATCTTTACTGAAGTCCTCCATTGTGGTCTACGGCGGTTTCTGGCGTCACTTCGCACCTATGCACCCGGCTTCCCTGGTGTAGGCAGCCTGGTTCCTGGGGTATCCTCGGGTGAGGTGACTCTCCAACCTTCTGTCTTTCACAGGGTTTCTTCAGGGTCCACTGGAAAGGGTGCTTCTTCTTCAAAACGGCAACCACAACTTTCTGGTTGACTTCTATTGAGTACGCTGCTGTCTTTCCACTCTGCACACAGCCTCAGTGGGGTTCCTGGGTACTTACCTTGGGTGGTTCCTTGTGTCCCCAGCTCTTCTGAGTCTCCTGGTCTGAGTCCCGACTTTGGTTACAGTTTGCATTCCACTTTCTTAGTACATGGTTTGGTCTCCCTCTGGAGACCAATGTGTATTGTGCTTACTTACCTCTTGCAATTGAAGTAATCTTGTGTATTTGTGTTGATATCTCCGAGTAGGAGATATACCAATGTGTTAGTGAGTGTTGTGTAATAAATAGACATATTTTTATAACTACCCTGTGTGGTTCTTTTTCGTTTAACCTACACTACATGATTAGATCTGGTAAAACAAGCTGCTTAACACTCCTTCTGGACTAAGCCTAAAGGCTGCTCTCCACAGCTACCACTTAGATAGCTTTCAAAGGCTGTCTAAGACCACTAAAACCACCATAAGGGTTGTCTGGATTAGTGCAAGGTGCTTCACTTAAATAAGTGTGCACCATATAGTAAGCCAGCCTCCTACACTGACCGATGCCCTGTCACCAGGGTAATCAGACAGGGATCTCCCTTACCCCCCTTCTTTTCATAATTGCGATGGACCCTTTGGTCTGGAACCTACAAGAGCAGCATATGCATCGCAGACTTCAACTTTTACATGGTCCACTCCTGGCATCACTTTACGCTGATTATATATTATTATTTGTTCAACACCCCGCTGATAATCTCCCACCGCTGATTCAGGAGATCATATGCTTCGGCAGTCGCTCGGGCCTGCTCATAAACTGGGCTAAGTCCGAACTATTTCAGCTGATCAAAAGCACGCACCCCACCAATGTCATCTACACCTATATAAGAAGAAAATTCTACGACTCAATTACGGCCCAGCCATTGACAGACTTTCATCTCAAGTGGAACCCTGGATAGGCCTTCCGCTGTCCATGGCCGGACGGGTGACAATAATTAAAATGGTGGTACTCCCGCGTTTTTTATATCTGCTTTTAAATATCCCTATCCCGCTCACACAACACTTCTTCACTACCCTGCATGGTCCTCTGTCACGGCTCGTTTGGGCCGGATGCCAACCCCACGTTAAATGTGACATCCTGACTCTCCCATAGAAGCGTGGTGGGCTTGGTGTCTCTGACTTCTGTTTCTACTATCTTGCTGCACAATGCCAGTACTCACATCGTTGGTATCACCCAGATACCCGCTTACCCTATCTTAAACCCAAACGGGACCAGGTGGGGCAACTGTCACTCTCATCCTTATTACCAAAGGGTATTCCCATCGATTCAACTGATATCAAAACCCTATCCACCACCTGCTGGGCCTGAAGGAGATTCCATCGCTCTTTAGGGGGCGGCATTCTTTATTCCCCTGCCATTCCACTGTCTGACCATCCATGACTCCCCCTCACACAAGAAAAACTTGTCCAGTGTGCCCTTATACGTCATGATCGTCATACAATAGGCAATGTTTTCCCTGATGGTCACATCCTCGCATATGCTGATGACACCCATTTCCAGAATGCTTCATATATGGACCATTTCATATTGCAAAGACTTCATAATACCCTACGTTCTTAGATGTCCTCATATACCCTCGCTTTGGATGAGTTACCACCACTCACGCTTATCATTTCAGATAATGACGGCAGTCACTTGACTGCCAGATTATATTGCACATGCATGGCTATGAAGCCCGATTCCACTAAACGAATGAGAGAGGCCTGGAGCATGGATCATGGCTATCCCATCCCCGACAGGGTCTGCGCCTTCTGCTGTTCTCAAACAAAACTTCTATCTATTAATTATAGACATAAACGTCTACATTTTAAGCTTATGTCTCCCCTACAGATATTGCCAGATTTTGCCCCACGCACTCCTCACATTGCCTCAAATACCAAACTTCCAATGCCGATTTTGCGCATTTCACCTGGACGTGCCCCATCATCAGTCGCTATTGGGTCACCATTTTTCCCTCCTTACTACGATGTCAGACATCACGTTGCAACCCGACCCTGCAATGGCACTACTGGGATATACCCGCGACCTCCCCAAGTCTATACGCAGATTTATTTCCATAGCACTATTGCTCACTAAACAGAAAATCGCCCTTCACTGGGGCAGTAGACACTCCCCCGCAGTTTCAGCCTGGCTTAAAACCATGTCCTTCTGTGACAAAATCAGTGATGACTTCGCACAACTCTAGCCTCTTACATCTAGGCCTATAGATATTTGGCAACCCCTCTGTACTTATCATCTTTCATTACATTCGGAGGACACTGACTGAAGCCCTCCCTCTTCACACCATATACTGAGTCACTATACGCCATCATATTACACTCATGCACCATAACCGCTGTAATACATTCAACTCATCATCCACACTCCTGCCCTCCAACCCCTCATTGTCATGCTATTGATTTTTTTTCATTTCAATGTTTGTTGTGATATATTCAGTTCAAAAACGTGTTTTGTATGTTTGCAATTATTCATGAAAAACGTAATAAACAAAGTAAAAAAAAAAAAACAGTGTCAGCTTTCCATAGTCCCAGTAGACCCATGACTTCCCATATCTTTATGTCCTCAGGTACAAGACTATTCAAAATCAGGACAATTCCTGCTTACATAAATAGGCATTCTACAATAATTCACACTCTTTGATACTCCAGACTGAGATCATTTAATTTGCTTGGTGACATCTGATTCTTCTTTACAGATACTATCAAGCCTTGAAAAATTTGCAATAGACAAAACATGTGTCGGCTGCCAACTAGCAACATATGAATTCTCAACCAAGATTTGTGGGACTGTTTAAACACTGATTTAAATAAAAAAATCTCCAATTCTGGAAATAAACTTTGAATGTCTGGTCAACATGAATATTTGGACTGTGATTGGAGTGCGCTTTGGTATCAATTAGTTACAACTATTTCAGGTGCTCCGTGAAAATGGTAGAGCCCATCCTGGTTTATAGGGACCAGGATGAGACCTAATAGAGCGCAGTGATATTCTGAAAATTGTAGGGGTACATTATATTCATGAATAGTCCGTACCTGCATATATTCTTATGTGTGTGCTAATTTTAGTTAGAACTTGTGTTGTAATAATCAGTGGTAAATGAAATGTTAGGATGAGTCGTGCCATTCAAGAAATGTAAAATGGCATTTAGAGGGAATTATGTAACTTTCGATGTGCATTGCAAATGCTTAATGAAGTAGTTTATATGTAATGTAATGCATTAGATTTAGACGTGCATCATGTTGAAGTTGCACACGTATAAGTGACTAATTGTGTTTAAATGTGATGAAATGTAGTGCTTGCAGATGTAACATTTTAAATGCGTGTTTAAGTTGATGTTAAAGGCCTATATAGAGTATTTGCTCTTTCGTGCTAAGAAAGGCCTATTCGTTTCCTTATGTTAGCTGGTTTATGTAGGCCCGAAATGTATTTTCCCCTGGTGAGGCTCTCCTTTGGAGACAGTCAGCGAAATTCATGTGCATGCAAGGTTGTTCTGTTCTCATGCTTCTGTTGCAGGTGCAAGGACACCGTCCTCGTTAGTTAGAATAACGCTTTTGTTTTAGGAGTTAGGTATGGAGGAAACCTGTTACAAAGTCTTCAGGAATGCCGATAATTGGAAGTTGTGCTGAAGAAGCCTGAGACCCAAGGACACACCAACTGTCGCTGGACCGAGTCCAAGTTTTGGTGGAAAATTACCTACGAGAGGTGCCTGGCCAGAGGAGGTGTTTCAGGGGGCGTGTTTATCAATTGTGCATTTTGTATTAAGGACAGTGCCCCGAGGGTTGAGGGGGCAGAGAGAGCAGAGAGAGCAGAGAGCAGAGGGATGAGTGGGCAGAGAGCCGTTAGAGGATAGAAGGAAGGGATCGATTCTTAGAATGAAGACTTAGAACGAATTTGTGATTTGGGCTTCTGACCTATACAACGTGAGTGTACTTCTTAGGAAGTCTTCACAAGCTGACATCTTTTCTTGATCTTGCTTGGGAAATTGTTAGGTAGGGATGCCACTTTAGGATAGTGTAGGGATAGATTAATGGATTTTCTTTACAGCCACCAATGAAGACTAATATAGATGTTGGTGCAGTTATTGCTTGTTTAGTATTTTTGGAATTGCTTATTCTCTTTATGCTATATCGGATTAGATTGGTTCGTAGGATGGACTTTGTATTAGTGCCTTTGTATTTTTACAACCTCGTCCTGAGGTGCTTGTATGTTCAGTTATTTTTGGTTTTGTAATAAACCCTTAAACTTGGAATTCGGAGTCAGTGATCTTTTCCGAGATTTTCTTAAATTGATTCATGCCAGTTTGGAACGAATGTATTGTTTCTCCCCTTTACACTTCTCAGCAGGTAATAAAGGTCCAGTCGACCGAGGGTTCCTAGTAACTTGTACAGTGGAATCCGGCGTTATCAGTTGGTAGCGAGAGGATGGTTACCTCTGTAGTAAGGGGAGACGTAGAGAAGGGTAGTCATTGAGTCCCCATAGAGCCCAAGTGATGGTTATCCAGTGGATTGTGAGCGGAGGACGACGGCGTTTGATGGAAACCGACGGCGAGTGACGGTGTGGCGGAAACAGCAGTTCGTGGTGGAGTGAGTATGAACAGGGATGTATGTCTGTTAGATTGCGGTGTTGTTTTGATTGTGTGATGTCTTGCGGAGTTGGCATGAGAGTTGAGTGATTGTGGGTTCGGGCCGAACGCGTGCGGTCCATGAGATTTGATTATTGATATCCCGGGATAAGAGATTGTGGTGTAGAAGACACCCAGAGTTGAAATTGTCTGACCAGAGATTGTGGGAGCCATGAGACGTCGTTGACTAACCCACCGGTGATAGGGAAACGTGTGTGTGAGTGCGTGAGTAACCGACGCAGGTCGTGGGTTACTACATGTGGAACATCGAGTGATTGGATCCTATCGATTAAGTACATGACTGTCCGGCCGTTCGTGGGCAGATAGTCTGAGACAGTTGTCCGGTTGTTTTCTGGACAGACGGTTGCCAGAGTGAGGTCGACAATTACGTTAGACTGTCCGGTCGTTTTGTGGACAGACAGTCAGAGAAGTGACTGTTCGGTCGTTTGGTGGACAAACCGTTATTTCGGCATATGAGTGAGACGCGTGAGTGTGCGAGAGATGAATTGTAAAGGAGGGGAACTGCTGCATGAGGAGGAAGAGTGACGTCAGGGAGTGTCGCGCTGTGATAGGTCGGTTGGTGTGAAGCTGCGCTGGTATTGGTGGATTGTCATCAGGAAGTCAAGTGAAAACAAGTGAAGAAAACGTTGATTTTATCATGAAATGTTTTAAAGTTTCACGAGACATGTGTAGAGGAGACAGACGAGTGGTTACTTGAGGGGGAGAAGAAGCTCCACCCGAGGATACCCCAGCCCATTATATGGCTACGAATGTGGGGTTGCATACTATAATTTGGCTAGAAAATTGGCATAAAATGACTGAAAATGGGGGAGAATTGACTTTTCCGCGTTATGGCACTTTCAGGTTGGAAGTGTTGTACCAATTGAAAACGGTGATGTCCTCATTGCGACCTTTACCCAGACCAACACAGTTTGAGGCGCTACATGCATGGATAAGAGCAGCACATGATAGGAAAAGAGACAGAAGTCAGGAAAGGGTGAAAAAGTCAATCAGGCCGTTTCAGGATGAGCGATGGGACGCATTGGAGAAGAGATGGAGGGTGGAAACTATTGAAGGGGATAGGCTATTCCCGTTGATGATAAAAGTAGGAGAGGCCCAGAAGAAGTGGGGTGAGGAAGACGATAGTGACACAGATGACAGCTTGCTAGATAGACTGCTATCAGAAAGACCACCTCCATATAATCCAAATTCCGTAGAGGGAAAGGCAGTATCAACAGAGAGCAGTGTTCAAGCTACTCAGTCACGCACATAAGGCACTACACTGCAGTGGACCAAGAATTTTACAGAATAAAATCGAGGTGCCTACGGTCACTCTACCAAGCGCAGGCCAGGATAAAGCGCATATGGAAAGTGAGGGCAGGAGGACGTTCGTTCTCATATCTGGCAGCAAAAAAGTGGAACGAACTACCTCAAGACCTACGCCTTACAGCAGATGATTTGGTTTTTAGGAAAAAACTTAAAACCCATCTGTTTCCTAAAACCTAATATCTGTCAGACCCACTACTCCCGCTGGTAACTGTACTACGAATTCTTGCTACCTAGCACCGTGATATCTTTCGGGATGATTGTTAGCGCTCTATAAATAAATAAATAAAATAAACAGAGGGAACTGGAGAATCGCAGACTCAACCTAGTGCAAGAGTAGTCGGAAGAATATCAACAGGAACAGAAGGGATGGGAACACAGACACCAGCAAGCATCGAAGCTAATGGAGTTACAGTTGTTACAAGGCTACCGGATGCTCTTACAGTACCGGTTACCATCGGCCCCATAGTGTCAGTCTATGACCCAGATCAGGCAGGAAATGGAAGTCTAGCACGATCAGTAGCAGGAGGAGGGACTGGCTCTAGAGGGAATGGCATAGTGAGTGGAATAGGTCACCTTCCGAGACCCATGGAATCAAGTACGCCTTTGCCAGCCACTGCAGACTCCTCTAGAGGACAGGGAGATGTAAAAACGACGAGACCGAGGTCTTTGGCCGATTCAAGATCTGACATAAGGATGTGGGAACCACCAGTGAGAAGCCCTAATGATAGGATGACAGGAGACTGGGATCGCGGGAATACAGGAAGCCGACCAGTCCTAGGGAATATAGTGGAAGGGAACCGATGTGAGGATCAGGGCAGTGAGAATGGAGAGTAGAGTGGTGCATCAAGTCGAGGGACCCTTAAAACTGCTATAAGAGCAAAGATGTTGGATGTGATGAGATTAAAAGCTGAGGTAGATGAGATAATTTGTGGGAACCTGCCATTGGAAAGAGTAGAGCTTTATGGACCAGACAAGTTGCTGTTTGTAGCAAAAGATGTAACTCGCAAGGCGAGATCAGCGCATGAGAAACTGACAGACTTGGCAAAGAGACACGAGGTGGATCTGTCCAAAACAAAAATGTTGCAGGGAAGTCACAGGTTGCAGTACAGTGACCAGGAACTGGAAGAGAAGAGAGTGATAGGGCTGAAAACTCACATTCGAGAATTGATTGTAGGGATACGTGCATGGACCATGCTTGACAAATGGGAGGAAAGATGGTCCAAATAGAAGAGCACTAAAAAGAGCGTAGGAGAGACAGTGGGTGGACAAAATATCGAAAGCACAAATATCGTCGGACACAATATTGTGTCAAAAATATCGAGGACAACAATATCGTGAAGGTCATTTCTTATGGGTAAGTAAAGTTTTACTATATATAACTCCACATATATGTACTTTGACGATATATATATCTTCAAGGTACGTAGATCTGGAGTTAAGAATAGTAAATTTATACCTATCTATTTGCACTTACCTACTCGATATTCTTGTCCTCGATATTTTGGACACGATATTCTGTCCACACGATATTTTCTGTTCGATATTCTGTCAGTGAACCAGGAGAGACCCCGCCTCCAGGAGGGGGGATGATAGGGGTGGGAAATTTCCCTTTGCGAGAGGTACAAAACGGAGGGTATGTGCATGTGCCTTGGAGTAGAGGTGATTTGGCAGCGTTTACAAATGAATTTCCTCAGCTGAGGGAGAAGCCTGTCGAGTGGTACAAGCAGGTCGACCGATTTGTTAAAATCTCGAAGGTGTTGTGGGTTGACCTGAACACATTGTTTGATATTGTAGTACCAAGTGATTTGTGGGCTGCTTGTAAAGTTGCAGTTGATTGGCCAACTTCTGAACCAGAAAGGGATTCTGTTACCAATGGTCCTTCACCAATTGTTATGAAAAAGTTTGAGCAAGTAATTACATGGCTGAAATCCAAAATCTCACCACAAGACATTGATTGGGTTAAGATAGATCGAACTGTCCAGGAACCAAAAGAGTCCGTACATGAATATTACGAGAGGCTCTTGCAAGCCTTTAAGCAGTACAGTGGGCTAGACACGTTAGACCCCAAAGACATGGGACAGTTCGTTTCTAAGTTCATCTTGGGTCTGAGACCAGAAATCAGCTTCATGATTCAGCAGCATTTGATCTGCTGGCAGAACAAGTCGGTGGACGAAATACTGCGGTACGCCAGGTACTGCAGCGATGAAGTGGACTCGAAACATAGGAAGCTTAAGGATAAGCTAATGCTGGTCCAAATGCAAAACGCTGACAGGGAAGTTCAGACACAGCCAAGTGGAGGGACGCTAGGGAGAAGACAGGGAAACAATCAAGGAGGGACCCAGAATGGGCAGGGCCGGGAAGGGGGAAACCTATAGACCCTAAGACAGGGATGGATGTGGCAACACTGAAAAAGACAACTGCGTGTCACCTTTGTCAAAGATCGGGCATTGGAAGCGCGAGTGTAGATTGAATCCAGCGAACCAAGTGCAACAAGAGGAAGAGACGGTGCAGGTATCTGAAGTCGTCAATACAGTGACGAGACCCAGGTCCATGCAAGGGGGGACATTGTGCCCACAGGTGCAAGTTCTGCAGCCTCCGAGAATTCCACAGGGAAATCGAACGTACCAGCAGATGCCCCTTTTCGAGGATTGCGATGATTACAGCTCAGACCCGTTGAAATGACGGTGCCTGAGGGGGAAGGAAGACTGCACTCTTGGGGCAGTCTTAGAGGTAGACCAGAGGGGACCGTTTGTCGAGGCGGATGTTGACGGTCATCCCACCACCTTTTTGGTTGATACTGGTGCTACCCGTACTACTGTGAGATCTGCAGTAGTTCCCAACCTACCCCTCTCGGGACAATCAATCCAAGTAGTAGGAGTGGCGAATAAGAAGATGACTAACCCATTGACTGAGCCGATTCCTGTGAGAATAGGAACTTTCCGAGATCGACACCAGTTTGTGGTGTGCGACTCAAGTCCAGTCTGTTTGCTAGGACGTGATCTTTTGTGCAAGCTGAATTGTACCATCTATTGTACCCCCAAGGGAGTTGAATTTCAGACAAATGATGTTGATGCCACCTTCAAGGTTGCAAATCAGCATTTCTGCATAGAGATGTACCCTATGTTAACAGTGGAAGAGCTTCCACTTGACCTAAGAGACTCTGTTTCATTGGATGTGTGGGATTTTACAGGAGAAGAGATTGGACTGATTAGAAGTGTTGAGCCAGTTAAGATCCAGGTTAAGCAAAATGTTGAGTTTCCGAGAACACCCCAGTTTAATCTGTCGCCTGAAACGATCACAGGGATTAAACCTGTAATCGATTCCATGATTCAGCAGGGAATTCTGAAGGAGATAATGGGCAGTCCATGCAACTCACCCATCATGGGATTACAGAAACCAAGTGGGAAATTCCGAATCATGCAGGACCTGCGAAAGGTCAATGCGATTGTGGTTCCGTGTTGTCCAGTGGTACCGAATCCATCAGTGATACTATTCCAGATTCCATGTGAAGCCGAGTGGTTCACGGTGATTGACTTGTGCCAAGCATTCTTTTCGATACCCTTGCACGAGGAGAGCCAATTTTTGTTTGCTTTCCGCCTGGAAGATCGTGTGTTAACATGGTGTCGTATCCCTCAAGGGTATACAGAGAGTCCATCAATCTTTAATCAGATCTTGAAGAAGAATCTCGAGAGTCTTGTACTACCGCAGAATTCTGTTCTCGTGCAGTACATTGACGATCTCCTCATTGCGTCAGAAACTGAGGATGCTTGCAGGATTGATACGATTGCCTTACTGAATCATTTAGGGGAGAATGGACACAAGGTGTCCCCAAACAAGTTGCAGTACTGTCGGAGTGAGGTTCAGTACTTGGGTCATCGAATTGAGAAAGGCAAGAGAAAGGTGTCACCAGATCGAATTGAGGCGATCATGAACATGACTGTGCCTACCACTCAGAAGGAAGTCAGAATGTTCTTGGGAATGGTTGGTTACTGTCGCCAATGGATTCCAACTTCTC
Organism: Calotriton arnoldi; assembly: GCA_963921515.1. Classification (NCBI taxonomy): domain Eukaryota; kingdom Metazoa; phylum Chordata; class Amphibia; order Caudata; family Salamandridae; genus Calotriton; species Calotriton arnoldi. The sequence continues at coordinate 2,375,974 of CAWUFW010000742.1, forward strand.
ACTGAAGGCGAAGCCTCTGCAGAGGCTGACGCATAAGGATGTGAGTGATCCGGTACCATGGGACCATGACTGTCTGATTGCGTTCTTGGAGTTGAGAGAGGGCTTATGTTGTGCTCCGGCTCTGGGAATGCCTGACTACAACAAGTCCTTTTCATTGTTCTGTTATGATCGAGAAGGTTGCGCATTGTCAGTCCTGACTCAGAGCCATGGAAGTGTCTGTAGACCAGTCGCCTACTTTTCAGCTACTTTAGATCCAGTAGCTTCAGCGTTGCCCGGATGTCTCAAATCCGTTGCTGCAACAGGTGTCAGCATTGAGAGGTGTGAAAGCATTGTTATGGGTCACCCACTAACGGTATATGTTCCGCATTCTGTTGAGCTTTTGATGACAAGGACTAAAACACAGCACCTGACAAACAATAGACTCACACGCTACGAGCAAGTCATACTTGCCGCGGAGAATGTGACTCTGAAAAGGTGTTCTGTTTTAAATCCTGCTACATTGATGCCATTGCCATATGTAGATGATAAAGATTGTGAAGACCATGACTGTCTTGATGTGACTGAACTTTGCACCAAACCGAGACCTGACATTGTTGATGAACCTCTGTCTGACCCTGATGAAATTTTCTTTGTCGATGGTTCATATCTAAGAGACAATGTGGGTCATTTGAGAGCAGCGTTTGCTGTATGTACCATTACTGGAGTAGTTGAAGCTGCTTGCTTAGAAGGAGTATACTCCGCACAAGTGGCCGAAATCATTGCTTTGACTCGCGCCTGTTTGGCTGCTGATCAGATCCGAATCACCATCTACACCAACAGCCAGTATTGGTTGGGTGTGGTTCATGACTTCGGACAGCTATGGTCACAGAGGGGTTTCTTGACATCATCTGGATCTCCCATCAGGAATGGAGAATATGTGAGACAACTGTTAGAAGCGTTGCAACGTCCCAGGGTAATAGCAATGGTAAAGTGCGCTGCACATGGGAGGGGGACGGATTTTGTTTCTATTGGAAATAAGTATGCAGATGAAATTGCACATTTTTGCGCTGAACAAGGGTGTATATTTACTGGAGATTACACTGGAGAGAGCCAAGAAAGAACCGAGCTCAGCATGATGTTAGCCATGGCAGACACTTGGGAGGAACTCAAGAGCCTGCAGGAAGGAGCTTCAGAACAGGAAAGAGATGTATGGATCAGATCAGGATATGAGAAGGGGGATGTTGGCATTTGGGTTTCAAGTGATGGTCGAGCAGTGTTACCAGATGACCTATTGAGCCCGATGGCAAGGCAAATTCAGGGTGCTGTGCATCTAGGAAGAGATGCGATGGTGCGAGTGTTCAGACAAACGTGGTACAATCCACGGTTTCGTGCGCTTGCTGAAGCAGTGTGTCATAGGTGTGTTACCTGTCAACAAATGAATGCTGGGAAGAAAACTGTGGTTGCACTGAGTCACATTGGGAGGTCGGGAGGACCTTTCAATAGGATACAGCTTGATTTTATCAAAATGCCTAGGTGCAACGGACTGAGGTACATTCTTGTGGTGGTGTGTGTTTTTTCACGATGGGTGGAAGCTTACCTAACATGAAGGTGTGACACCCTCACAGTAGCGAAGCTATTATTGAGGGAGTTGATCCCTAGGTTCGGTTTTCCAACTTCGTTGGAATCGGATAGAGGAACACACTTCCACAGCGAGATCATGAAATTGCTTTGCGCTGCTTTAAATGTTGATCAGAGACTCCATTGTAGCTATCGACCAGAGGCTTCTGGGATAGTAGAGCAGATTAATGGAACTTTGAAAGCACGGATGGCAAAAGTGTGTTCGTCTACATCTCTGAAGTGGCCTGATGCGTTGCCTCTGGTGTTGATGAGTGTTCGCAGTGTCCCAGATAGGAGGACCGGTCTTTCCCCGCATGAGATCCTTATGGGGAGGGCGATGCGATTGCCAGCAATACCATTCTCAGCCTTGATAAACATCACTGATGACTTAATCCTTGATTACTGCAAAGGACTAGCAGATGTGGTCTGTTCTATGTCTCAGCAGGTGGAAGCTGCTGCTGTTCCGGCTTCAAGAGATCTCTGCCACGACCTGTGCCTGGGTGACTGGGTGCTTGTCTGTAAGCACGTGAGGAAGAGCTGTTTGGATGCTCGGTGGCGAGGCCCCTACCAGGTGATACTTATAACAAACACAGCGGTGAAGTGCTGAGGGTTGCCGAACTGGATACATGCTTTCCACACCCGCCGAGTTTCAGAACCCTTGGAAGAAACAGCTCCTCTCGAGAATGAAAATCCAGTTGTGGCGGCAGGGCCACGAGAGAGGACAAGCCAAGCTGTGAGGGTTGTTGACGAAGCTGGTTGCTCACCAGACCAGGCTGAGGACGGTTACGCTACACACAACCCAGGTATTGACTCTGAGGAAGAAGGTAACATTGCGAATGATATAGAGTCAGACTCCGCCGAAGTAAGTGGTGCGCAGAGAGTTCGAGAAGAAAGCAAAAGGGCTGACCGAGCAAAAGAATCGTGGCCTGAAAGACAGAGAAGGCTGAACCTACGATTGGCCCCGGAAAGAGATCTTGCCCCTGTGTCTGAGACATCTGAATCAGAAGTGAGTGAAGAAGAGCAAGCCCAAGGAGGCCTGAGAAGGTCGAGAAGGACAAGAGTGCCTTGCCAGAGATACGCTGCCCCGGAGTGGACTTACGTAGTAACTGATGCCGGGAGTAGTGAGTTCTGGGAGGCTGAGGTCCGTGCGAGTGATCAGCAGGAATCCTCTAATGAAAATCGATGTGGGACTGATAGTTCCAGGACTCGAAGTTGAAGGAGTACTGACAATCACGGTCCCAAAACCTCCAGTTTTGAGCAAGGTGCGAATTCTGATATTGCATAAATTAGTTTTCCCAACGTCTGGATTTGAAGCATCACCTCATGAAATGGTAGATGTTCATCTTGAGATTTTGCAACATGTTTTAGCTGCAATTGGATCTGAACTTATCGAAGATTGCGAATGAACTGTGTGTTGTAAATAGGTGTTTCAAAGAAGATAACCTAGGCCCGAGTGGAAGAAGAATAAAATTAGGGTTTTTCAGTAGAAGAAGAAAGAGGGCTAGGGAAGTCTTTTTGGACTGTGTAAATAAATCCAGAAGAACTGAATTTTGAACGAATTTCCAGGATTTCAATGATCTTTGTTTGAGCTTTTGAGCAGCAAATTGAGGTGGAAAGAAGATACTTTTGTGTATCCTCTAATTTGAACTACTGTGACAAGAGCAGATGGAGTCTGGAAATCCGAACCGTAGATCCAAGTGTGCGATAGGTGCTTCCATAGTGGGAGTGATAGTCTTAATAGTCATAGTTATTGTAGTGTCAGTTATTGTTCCACATGAGGTAGAAGTCGTAGAGGTGAAAGGGACACCTACACCCAGTACTTCTAGCAAAAAGGAGGATACCATAGGAGCTAACAGAGATAGAAAAGAAGTTTGTAGATCAAGTAGAGGATAGATATAGACAACTAACACAAACATGTAACACTGGATAAAGTCCATTAGATTGGACAAAGGAGGAGATGGCTCACAGAGCGAAAGGGAGCTATGACCCTATAGCATTAGATCTAGAGCAAAAGGGGAAGCTGAGTGTGAAACGTATCCAGACCTATTATGATAAGGTTTATGTGGGACAGAGTGCGTGTGATCACGTTTTCACCATGGAAGAGTCAGCAAAGAACTTTTTGCAGGGTCCGGTACAAGTGGTGCCAACAGTATATTTTGTATGTGGGAAAAACGCTTATGTGAGATTGCCTGCCAATTGGTACGGTACTTGTTACCTGGCAGATGTTTCCCCCAAGATTTACCATGTAGAGGAGCTAGAACTCCTGGAAAGAGGAATGCATTCTAGAGTAAGGAGAGATGCAAGTGCAGGAGGAGTGATTGGAGATATTTTTGGAGCTGTAATACCAAGTTTGGGAGTGATTTTGAATGATGTGAAGATTAGAAAGCTGGCGACTGTTGTGGACAAGTTGTCGACGAATGCAGCTAAATCGCTATTGCTTGTTGATGGAGAGATGTTGTCGATAAGGGCGATGGTGATGCACAACCGTCTTGCTCTGGATGTCTTATTGGCAAAAGAGGGCGGAGTCTGTCAAATGCTTAAAGTGCAAGAGTGCTGTACTTATATAGCAGATAATAGTAAAGATCTGAAGAAGTATATAAGTAACATCACTGAGATTCATCATGAGATCCAGGATCTGGCTGAAGAGGGTGTTTGGGAAAAAGTTGGAAAAGGGTTTGGTAGAGTGGGGAGTTAGTTTGCGAGCCTGGGAAAAGGTATTCTTGGTTACATTCTGAGACCTATCATTATAATCGTGGTCTGTGTGATTTGCCTGTGGGGTTTTGTGAGGGCTTATCAGTGGTACAGGGCGAATCAAGTCGAAAGATCCTTTAGGGAGAGAGAGGTAAGGATGTCTAGACTGCAGGACAGTCATTATGAGAATATCAAGAATCTGGAAAGGTTCCGACAGGGAAGATTGGCTACAAGCTCTGTTTAGGTCGGTTCTTTCTCCAGGGAGTTGTGATTTTGTTGATGACACTAGTCATCAGAGGGGGAACTGATAGAGCGCAGTGATATTCTGAAAATTGTAGGGGTACATTATATTCATGAATAGTCCGTACCCGCATATATTCTTATGTGTGTGCTAATTTTAGTTAGAACTTGGGTTGTAATAATCAGTGGTAAATGAAATGTTAGGATGAGTCGTGCCATTCAAGAAACGTAAAATGGCATTTAGAGGGAATCATGTAACTTTTGATGTGCATTGCAAATGCTTAATGAAGTAGTTTATATGTAATGTAATGCATTAGATTTAGACGTGCATCATGTTGAAGTTGCACACGTATAGATGACTAATTGTGTTTAAATGTGATGAAATGTAGTGCTTGCAGATGTAACATTTTAAATGTGTGTTTAAGTTGATGTTAAAGGCCTAGATAGAGTATTTGCTCTTTCGTGCTAAGAAAGGCCTATTCGAACCTTATGTTAGCTGGTTTATTTAGGCCCGAAATGTATTTTCCCCTGGTGAGGCTCTCATTTGGAGACAGTCAGCGAAATTCATGTGCGTGCAAGGTTGTTCTGTTCTCATGCTTCTGTTGCAGGTGCAAAGACACCGTCCTCGTTAGTTAGAATAACGCTTTTGTTTTAGGAGTTAGGTATGGAGGAAACCTGTTACAAAGTCTTTAGGAATGCCGATAAATGGAAGTTGTGCTGAAGAAGCCCGAGACCCAAGGACACACCAACCGTCGCTGGACCGAGTACAAGTTTTGGTGGAAAATTACCTACGAGAGGTGCCTGGCCAGAGGAGGTGTTTCAGGGGGCGTGTTTATCAATTGTGCATTTTGTATTAGGGACAGTGCCCCGAGGGTTGAGGGGGCAGAGAGAGCAGAGAGCAGAGGGATGAGTGGGCAGAGAGCCGTTAGAGGATAGAAGGAAGGGATCGATTCTTAGAATGAAGACTTAGAACGAATTTGTGATTTGGGCTTCTGACCTATACAACGTGAGTGTACTTCTTAGGAAGTCTTCACAAGCTGACATCTTTTCTTGATCTTGCTTGGGAAATTGTTAAGTAGGGATGCCACTTTAGGATAGTGTAGGGATAGATTAATGGATTTTCTTTACAGCCACCAATGAAGACTAATATAGATGTTGGTGCAGTTATTGCTTGTTTAGTATTTTTGGAATTGCTTATTCTCTTTATGCTATATCGGATTATATTGGTTCGTAGGATGGACTTTGTATTAGTGCCTTTGTATTTTTACAACCTTGTCCTGAGGTGCTTGTATGTTCAGTTATTTTTGGTTTTGTAATAAACCCCTAAACTTGGAATTCGGAGTCAGTGATCTTTTCCGAGATTTTCTTAAATTGATTCATGCCAGTTTGCAACGAATGTATTGTTTCTCCCCTTTACACTTGTCAGCAGGTAATAAAGGCCCAGTCGACCGAGGGTTCCTAGTAACTTGTACAGTGGAATCCGGCGTTATCAGACCCAATGCCACTACTAGAGTGGGTAGGTGTCAAACTAAGAACTGAAACATTTTTCCTCGTGGGTTAACTACTATTATTTTCTCCGTGACTTGTCATAATTCTGTGAGCAGTAGATTATAGGACACCTTGATGTACTTTCTGAAGTTCATCATGTATCCTTTCAGGGATGTTAATGAATTCAATTCACTTGAAAGGCAAGAGTGCTTCAAACATGAACATCCAGTTTACATTCCCAGTCCTTTAATTCCAAGTTATCTGCCAGATGTGCCCATCTCCATTTTCTCAGCCAATTAAAACCTGCTACACGGAGCTGACGCACATTCTCTGCAATCCATGCCGGATTTTATGTGAACACAACAGGCACACTTTTGCACCTTCTGACCTACAGAAATGCCCCTTCCATAACAGGGACATTTTAAGGATTTTGGGGGCCCAAGCTAAATATAAATTGGGGCCCCTTGCTTGGAACAACTCTGAATTTATTATCTATTTTCAGCTCATTTATGCCCTCCGCAACTATGGTTGGATCATTGACAACCCTCTTTGTTGGCCAGCCGACATCTGGATCCAATGATAGAACAAACAGTCTCTCTGGCCTCTGCCTGGTCAGCACCAAAGAAGCAGAAAAACGAGCAGCCTGAAAAACCTGCTGCATATGGTGCAGTGGAATGGTGCCTCACCATTTGATCCTCTGCATATTGAGGGTGTTTTTTGTTTACTGTACTTCATCCGTTCTCTCTGAGGAACAGGAATTTGAGTCAGGAGACACTAGACTGTGATTTCACCGGCCCAGCAGCAGCTCCACATGAAAAGTGTAACCTTGGAGGGAGCATATAATGTTGAATATAATGTCGCTCTGCACTGCTCATTGACACGTGGCCTACTATCAAGCCCTGTGTCATTGCAACTGAATGCATCAGAAAAGCAGAAAGACTAGTGGTCCAACGAACCCTTCTATCTTCAATGTGTGGTGTAACAAGTCTGTCAGCACCATTTGGGCATGCAGTGCTGGTGGGTGCTTTTGTTTATTGCACTGCATGGGACTGGTATTCTGAGCCAAGCCTGAGATTAGTGGTCCGACCAAGCATTCTATCCACAATGTGTGGTGTAGCAAGTCTGTCAGCACCATTTGGGCATGCAGTGCTGGTGGGTGCTTTTATTTATTATACTGCTTGTGCTGTATGGGACTGGCATTCTTAGTCAGGTGGCAGTAGTCTGTAGTGTCTTGTGAGTTAGAGATGACGGGACCCTTTTGGTCCCTGAAGGACTCCAAAGAGCAGTGATGTAAGTGCATGGGTGTGGATAATAGAATTCATGATATAGAATGTTCAGTTGACGTTTCCATGCTAATGAATAAAGACGTGCAATACCAAGCTCCATGTGTGGCGTTATCATCTGCAAGTACACGGGCTGGGGTAAGATGCTACATAGGCTAGTATCGCACTGGTCTTGCTGCAGCTCCACAAGGACAATGAAGTCACAGAGGTGGCACTCAATGCCAATCTTTACTGCACAGTAAGTGGCACTTGCTGCATAAAGGCAAAGGCCTGTTCAGTTGGGCTGGGTCTATGCATTTTAAAAGGTTAAACGGCTAACGGAATCTATCCTGAAACTAATAAGTATTTTTCTTTATCCCTCAGTAGCCCTCAGGTGGGGGCTGTGCTGGGTGAACAGCCTGGGCTGGCTCAAAAAAACAGCAGGTAAGTAAACAAACTGGTTTTTATAAAACTCTGGACCGTTTGGGACTGTCGTGAAGCCTTAATGATGGGGCTTCTAGAAAGGTGTGGGCTCTGAGCCAGAGCCCACTTAGCCCATGCATTAATTGTCTCTGTTCCGTATGATCTGAACATGCATCTCAAGTAAAAAAAAACCCTTTACAAAGTTTTAAAACTTTAAACGTTGCTTCAAATAAAAACACATCGGTAATTCCAGTCAGCGTGACAACCCGATTTCACACACATCATTTTCAGAACATTTGAGGCAGTCTAGTAAATGCTGTTTAGAATAGCAGGCAACAAGAACGCAAGGAACGTGTTTTTGAGCTAACCGAGGCTCCCTTTTCTGGTGGCAATGGCTACTTTCCATGAATGGATTCCATTGTCGTGGTTCATGTAGCATCACCTAAAAAAGATGCAAGTCCATTTATGCCCATTTCACTCTGAGCATGCATTGCATTCCACTTGTAGAGCTCATAATATTCAGCCTCCCTTTTACCTCTATTACTAAATCCTATTATTTTCGTTAATATGTTCTTTATTCTTTCCCTTGCCCGAGAGCTTAAATGTGCTGCATACTTTATTACCACGCGATGGCGGTGTAGGATTTAAAATACCTTACGATTTGGTAATCGTAAAGTACCAGCTTCTCAGAGACCACCGACTCGATGAAACTAAAGTTAAAAGGGAACAAGTTACAGGATAATCTGTTAATTTTCAGTGCCGTTTTACATGCACGCTTTTAACGCAGGCAAAGTGAATGATTTTAAGGGCTTTGATGGTGTGCCCACCCTCGAGGTCCACACATGCATGTTCACATCCTTGAGAACCACAAATGTAACGCTTATTATGGGCCTATTTTAAGGAACATTGACAGTCTTTAGGAGTTTTTACTGACCCAATGCAAATTACCCCTAGTCATTTTTTTTATTGCAGTTTTATAAAGCGCAAACTCGACCCAAAGGTATGTATTGGAGCGCTTTACATGAGCACCAGTTAGTTACACAAGGACACATTCATTTTTGGTAGGCACGTTGAGATTAAGTGATTTGCCCAGAATCACATGATGTTGAGCCAATGCCGAGGCTCGAAGCTGGTTCCCCAGCTCCAAGGTCGGCAGCTCTGGCCGTTAGGCCTCAACCTCTCTCCTTCGAACCGCAGTCCTCAATAAATGTGCACCATCATACAGCTTTGGGGTGAAAAGGCAGCCATGTAGAAAGACAGTATGCCCGTAAGATTTATCGTCATTTTAATTCAGCAAAGTATTTAGATCCAATGTTAAAAGACGTGCTTGTCAACCTTGCATCTTCACACACTAAGCAAAATGAAGAAGAAACAAAATGTTTATTACACCCGCGGACAAGAATTCTGGACATGCCATGGATGCTGATGCTGACCCCCTCATCACTCCTCAAAGTGATCAGACAGAGTCGGCCTCAACAACTTGCGGTCTTGCCTTGCGACGCCTTGAGCCTCCGTTACGTTCTTAAGTGAACATAGACATTTCTTTTTTAGAGAAATACATCCTTTACTTACTTGATATTCTGAATGCTCCTCCCCTTTTAAGGACGTTAAGCACTGTGTGAAGTCTTCACTCATATGTTACCGAAACCAAGTTAGAACCATTGCTTCCCTTTTATCACTTATACCCAATCAAAGATGGTACTTCATCTTTGCAACATATATAAAGAAACCCGACCTTGAGAAGGATGTATCACAATACGTTTGGGAACACATTTTTTTCATTGTGTTCATCGCCTTGTAGCAATTTTTTTGTCCCTATATTTAGGTTTCGCCTGCACAAATATATTGTATTGAATATATCTTAAAAGGAGCTTATATCCCGCCTTTACTTCTTATTTGTCCGTGTGCTTGTCAGTTTACTTTTCCTCCGTTTCTATCGGTTGTACCGTTCTTCCTTGTGTGTTTCTCTTATCAGTCTCCTGTGGCCCAAGTACTTATTCTCATCCGCTTTGGTGGGTGGAAATTCTTTTTATTACGTTAAGGCAGCACAGCGTTTGCTGTTTACCTTTATTTATCTTCCCCTGTCTGCAAGCATTTACAGTGTCTTGCTGCACCCATTTACAGCCTCCTTTTACATGTAATCTTGTCCTGTTAGCATGCCTTTTTACAGTTGTTGTCAGCTGTATATTTTTTTTAAATGTTTGGCTTCGATGCCTTTGAACTAATTGTCTCCTGCTGCCGAGACTCGAACCTGGTTCCAAAGCTTCAAAGACAACCGCTCCAGCCGTTACGCCAGATCCTTTACCCTTGTCCCGCACTCCATACGAATGCATGTTTAAACTCAGTCGGCAGTTTAATCATATACTATCTCTGCCTCAAGCGAATTACTGGCACAGCATATTTCCCCCTCATTAACACCCCACCACCCAACACCCCACCTCCCTCTGTTCTCTAGCCTCTGGTATGGGTTTAATGCAGAGGCCGTGCTATGGTGTGTTTACTGTTTCAATTTTTGTATTGCGCTCTGCATGATTTAAAAGCATGAGTAAGTGGAAAAAGTTGACCTCTGGGTCAACCTTCTTGCAGCTCCAGATAACGCTATTACGACGCCAAGTGAAAGAGCAGAATAACATTTTCTGCAAGGAAATGAATTGCTATTTCAATTTGAAAAATTGACAAGTTGTCTTTGCTGCTGCAATCGCGTTGTGTAATCAGGTGATTAGGGCAGCAGTCAAGGTTCATTTGGACCTGCTGGTGGGAAGGGGGTGGTGTCTCTGGAACTAATGTTGTTTAACCGATACCTTGTTGAAGCCCACATGCTAGATTTGTATCTGTTCTAGAATACCAACATACCAAGCAAAACAAGTAATAGGACCCTTTGTAATGGAAGGTGGAATGACTTAACATGATGAAATTTACTTATGTGGCTGGGATTTGCACGTTTGTGGCACACTGGGGCAGACTGAAGTCTTGGACGTGCCGTCCAATCGTGTAGGGAAGCCCATTATCTCCGTCGTTTTAGCAACACTGTTGCATTATGGGCTTATATTTAATAACTGGTTGCATTCGGGTAGTTGTAGTGACCCTACTTAGACCAAGGTTTTAGATTGTTTTGAAGAAGTCTGTGCAGGCATAAGAGATGCCGTTATTTAGTAACAGTACTGCTAGGGGTAGCCGACACACAAACCCAGTTCTCCAACTTTAAAGACTACCTTCCCATTTGTTGACTGTTCATTTATGACATGCATTCTCCTGGAAAGAGGGGGTGACAGTCAGCCTTTTTAGGTCTCGCCTAGGCAGCGCTTGCGCCGTCTTGTTGAGACATGCAGTATATACTATAGCAGGGAAGCTTCGTTTAAGCTCCGCCCACTCTCCGCCCATCTTTTGGATTGGCTTACATCCTAAATGCTGCATTCTGATTGATTTTAAGGTTATTAGTCCCTCCCCATGACGGCCATGTCGTCATTTGTGTCCTTCCATGGCTATCGTCCCCTTTACTGCACAGACTACTTTCTTCCCATCCCTCCCCCTCCCTCCCCCCGCAGTCCGTGACTTCTTGGCGGCCCCCGCCCCCCTCCAGGCACTCCTGGTCGTGCTCGTGGCTTCTCGCGCCCGCCCGCACTCACCCTTCCAATGCAATAGGTCTCGCGTAAATGCGAGTCCTATTGCATTGCACATGCTTGTTTTTCTAACCTCACCTCGAGCTTTACCCCCATTAGGTTCGTCCCCCTCTCCATCTAGCCCTCCTCTGCGCCCGCCTCTCTTTTTCAGCCAAGAGTGTGATTGGACGTTTGCGCTCAAAAGACACAGTGCAGGCTGTCAACAGCCTCCTCTCCCATCGCTTCCTCTGCCTAGCCCCTCCTTCTCCCGCGATCCCCTCTCCGTTCCCCTTCTCTGAGTGCTCCTTCCTGATGCTGTAGCTCCTCCAACCTCTCCCTCCCACGCCCCACCCAGCCCTTCTCTCTCTCCGCCCCCTCCTTCCTCTCGCCCCACCGCTCAGCGGAGGCTGAGAGAACGGCGTGTAAGGCTCTTTAAACTCGGCTGCAGCCCGGGCTCCTTCCCTCCTCCCTGGGCAGTTCTCATCCTTTCGCTCCTGGAGTGGAGCCCTCGGGTCTTCATGCCTCCCCCCGGGCTTACAGCAGGTGAGTGCCACAGCAGCGCCCGCCCCGTACCACAGACAGGACTTTGCCTTCGCTGCAGTGATTCCCCCTCGCTGCCCACGTGCGCTGCCCACGTGCGCTGCCCCCTCTACATAGGAGCGTGCAGCCGCCCCTCCTAGGTATGCTGCATCCGACCCCCAGCCTAGCCACAAAAGCCCCTCCCGTACTCCTGCCAAGGAATGTTGCCCCTCACAAATGGTGACCCTCTTCCCTGGTGTGCTGCAATCCTTAGGCGCTACATACCTAGCTAGCAGCGTGTTAGTCCCACCGCCAAGGTTAGCAGTCTTAACTTATGTGTGTGTTGCCCCCCCCACGCTCAGGCATATGTCTCTCTTGGTCAGTCTCTGCTGACCCTTCTCCTTGCTGACTGTGGTTTCTTCTGCTACTCCACCCCCCCCCCACTTTGCTACTGAAGTTCCGTCTGCTGGCGCCCCAACCACCCCTCCCCGGAGAAACTGAGGTTCGCTGTTGTTGCGCCCCCGGGCCGAGGTTACTTCAGCTGTTCCGTGTTTGCTTTCTGCTGGTTGTTTGAGGAACTCGGTGCTTTTCTCATCGTTACAGACCTCTCGTTGTCCTTTGTTTTTGTTATACCCTGTGCTCTGCCAGGCGCTGGCAATCTCATTCCTCCCATTGGCGGGATTTCGATTACGTCTGATGCGACGTCCAATAATGTATTTATTGATTATTGTAGGCGTCCCCTGGTTTATACGTACCACAACCTATCAGCAGTGCACTTTGTGACCGGTTCACTCAGCATTTGTCTGTAATAAGCGCCACGCAGCGAGCCACACAGCACCGCAAAGAGTCATTCATTCAGCACCAGAGGTTGAGACTTGTTTACGTTTTGATGTTCATGTGGTGACAGAAAAAAAGCATCATTCCTCTGAGGCAGAGCGTGCCGGTTAGGAAACCCGAGGATTGCGCGTTGTTCAACACATGGGGCAGGGGTGAGGGGTGGGGTCTTTTGCCATTGACGATAGATTAATAAGGAAATGTTCTATTCTCATTGGCCGGCGGAGTAAAAAAAAATCATAGACAGTGACAAAGTATTTGATAATGGGTAATATGTAATTGTAGCCTGCAGAATGTCAACTAGGTGTAAATTATAGGTCCATTTTGCAAATGCCTTCCTGATTACGTAAAGTAGTGGTACATGATAACTCTTACATGCCTTAGTAAATTTGCCACAAAAGGTCCGACGCTCTATTGATAAAAATACAAAGAGTGACTGTCATTTCGTTTTGTACTAACTCTGTGTGAAGATTCCCTATTTAGATGTTTTGGGTCAAGTCACAAAGACATTTACAAGTATGTGAAAGCAGTATTGCAGGAGTTTTAGCCACTTTCGGAAAACAAATTCTGTGAAAGTAAGTACTACTGGAATCAGACCATTGTAGAGTTCCTTTCGTATTATGCGATGTGGAACGCTATTTGGCGTATGGTAGTGGGTACAGCAGGGAACCTGGGGCAGTTTAGCAGTGAGCGCATACCAACTAAGGGTAAGGAGCATTGCCTTTATCTCTTCAACTTCGATGCATTAAAACCAGCTCCTCTTGGCGTGTGATCCTGCTTTATTTCGCCCCCCGTTTACGGTGTGTCGGCTCCCTTTGCGGGTCGCACGGATCGTACACCTTCTACAAGGCTTTCCAGTGCTGCTTGGAGGGCAGAGACAGGATCCCGTGCCTTGGTGACTTCTTCCCTGTGTGGTGCCAGCCCAGGGGGCACCCGGTCTGCATAGCGGAACTGCAGCTGCTGTGGGAGGAGAGGTCCAGCGGGCAACTCCAGTCCAGCCCCAAGCTGTACTTCCTGCGAGAGAACACTCCAAAGGGCCGGAGCAGCGAGTACGGCCAGGTAAGGGGCGTTATTAAAGGGTAGAGCCCAGGGGCGGTGCGTCCATTAGGGCGCTGGGGCGTTGCCCCCCTGCCCGCACCCGCAGCTCCCCGTCTCTGAACTTAAGTAAACTCTCAGTTTACTTAAGTTCAAAGACGCCGAGGGAGAACTGACAATCATGTCAGTCAGCATGATGTCGGACCGCCCAGGGGTGGGCGGTCATGCGTCATGTTGATTGACATCATGCATTGTCAGACCAGGGGCAGCAGCACAAGTGCGCAAGAGTGGGGAAGGTCGGCAAATTTTCGCGCCGTGCCCAGTCATGCGCACTTGTGTCTGCTGTGGTTGGCGCATGCCCATTAGGAGAGCGAGGGTTGAGCAAAGGCTCAAACCTCGGTCTCGTAATGGGCAGGCGGGCGGAGAGTAACCATGCCCTGAGTGAATCCTGGCGCTGCTCCAGCGCCAGTATTGGCTGAGGAGGGCGGGGTTGCCACTTGACTCCAGTGAAGGCGCCAAGGGCCCAGAAGATGCGGCGCAGACCGGCGGTCAGGTAAGTTTTCCTTCTATTTATTTTATTTATTTTTATTCATTCCCGGCCCCCACCCGATCCCCCTCTCCCCCGCGATTATTGCGATGCAAGCCGCGATTGGCGTTCACTCTAAATTTAATTGTAAGCAAAACTAGCTGCCTCCTGGCTCCGGTTAGCTCCTGTAATAAAATTGCAAACCTGATACAGATCTTTGTGCGGGGCCTGGTGTCGTCAAAAGTGCTTTCATTTCAAGAAGGACGACACGAGTACACCCTGCTTTTTGTAAAAACAAGCAGCACACTTGCTCGGATCGGAGGAGGCTGGCAGTCCGTATCACAGGCAAGTTTAATTTAATGATTCTACAGCACCTTTGCGTTCTGTAAAGCTGCAAGCATTGTCCACTCGAGGTCGCTGCACTGGCACAGCATTAGGTGCATCGGTAAACCACTTAAGCTCCTGATGCCAATAAATAATGCGTAGGACCATGGGTGACGTAACTGGTGCTCTAGCAAAGCACTCCGAGACAAATGGGGTACTCTCATAATGCGGTGTATGTCGGTTTGCCAAAGAAAGAGCCCCACGTGTTCTAGAAATTTATATGGATTCACAAAGAGCGTGACACTGTCTCACGGCCTTACTGTGAAAGGACATGGGGCCTATGGTAAAGGTTCATGCTATTTTATTACAATGACACACAGCGCTCTTTGGGCTTGATATGTACCCAATATGATTTAATTTCAAATTGTTCCCGCAGCCCGCTTCAGTGAAAGGAAATGTTTTGCTCAAGATATAATATGCTCATTTGAATGGTACTTTGTTTTGATACTCTTCTCATGGCCATCTTGTTTCAGTAGGGGGGACGAGCTGCCCAATATCTGGTATTGTATCATGTCAATTGATACGTTTCAAAGTAACAGGTGGTTATGCGTGCCTGGCCCCCCTTTTATCAAAAGTGCAGTTCATTTCCTTGCATTTAATGATTCACATTTCATCTCCTTGGTGTTAATGGTGCACAGAATGCGTTCAAGGTTTTCGTATTATTATTATCTCAGGGCTTGCACTGGATCTGGAAGGGCAGGAGTCAACAGACGGCCCTGGGCGGGGGAGCTCAAGCAAGCTGACCATGGGCATGGGGCAGGAATGTTTGTACACATGTTATTGCTCAATAATTGACCCACGTAGCCTGCACTAAACAGAGTGGGGGCCAGTCGTGCCACACTGCGTAGCCATGCACAATGTCCTGAGCTGAGCAAGCAGGCAGGTTGACTTAAAAGTACTATTACTGCTCAACTCATTATCTTTTAGCATATAAAAAATTATGAAAGGACATGTTGTTGTAACCAGAGACACTCGAACCACTGACTGTCAAGTTGACACATGTGTCTGCAGCAGGCGCATGAACCGCGTGAGCTTTCTTTCACAACACTCGAGGTCACTGTTGCTCTTCATGCTAAATTGACCTCAAATATATTTTGCTCATGGATTTTTGAGCTGTCCCTCAGGTGCTAGCTCTCCTGGCTGTTTGAAAAGAGTGTACCTGCTGAGTTTACTGTTAGTTTACATTTGAAAGAATTGTTGGTTAGTTACAAGAGAGCTGCTAATATCTGTGTGTGGTGTGAAAGTCAGACTTTGAATCCCTGCGCGGCCAACAGGGCCCTTTAGCCTGCTGACATCCAGAAAATGAGTTTTATTAAAATGAGAGAACGTAGCGCCTATTTCCAGGGCTTATAAAAACAATATATCCACAGCGTTAAGTGGCATAAAATCTAGTGTTTAGCACGTTAATTGAAAGTTGAAAAAAGATCATGGAATATTTGCGATTCTATAATTGGAGAGGCAGACATTAAGCACAAACAACCACTTCACGTCATGTTGAATTAAATCAAGCAAAGATAGCTTAGAGTGTGTTTACTTTTATTACCTGGGGAAAATATCACACGTCACAGCAATTTTACTGTAAGAATGTGCATGGGGACAAGGGGCCTGCGTGTTACTAGTGACGGAGAGGGAACATCCATCCAAAGTGATCGCGAAAGAGAGACAGGGGTTTTACACAGTACTCGTTAGACTTTCATGTGAGGTGAGGTCTTCAGTGTATCCTCGTTCCAGTAAACAAATAATAATAGCAAGTGTCTTCTTGTGATCACCCACACACATTTAATAGTGATGTAGGTGCGTGGCATCGGTGCACAGGGGCATCAAGGGCTCCTGGAACCCTGAGTAGTGCTTTATTTTGCTATGCATACACCAGGCAGGGGCCCCAGTTTTCCTGACTGCACAAGGTTAATTGTTTCTAGGTCAATCCCTTAGCGATATTTTAATTATTAATGCTCTTTACTATTTATTTATCTACCTTTGCTTGAACCTTATGTGTTCTCCGTTTACCTCGTCGTGCTAGTTAGTTCCTGTATTCCCCTAACTGCTCTGGTGGAGTTACGAATTGAGTTTGGATGCAGCCTATGCAAGGGTGAGGCTAACAGGGCTCCAGGAAGCATTTGACTTATGCCCTCGGATTAGAAGATCTATGTACAAGGGCTTAGAAGCCCATAGGCGTCCACCAAGCACCCCCAGAGATAACTGTCCAGAATAGCTCTTAACGCACTCATAGGTAATGCGAATAATGAGGTCTAGAACATGCACATACACACAACAGGGACACCATCCTGGGGACCAGTGTGCTACAAAGAGGACCTGTAACGTGGTCATGTCCCAGTCTTACTTTTAATTGCACCGCTTTTTAACTGTTGCTGTCTGCCAGCCACAGAGTCTTTGGCTCAGTCTGTCGAAGGGGCCCTGGAGGCTTCAAGCAGTGATTGCTCACACTTTCTGTCTCAGTCTGACTTGGCAGGAGTCTTCATCTAAGTCTGTGCCTGCTCCCCCACTGAGCCTAGGGCAGGATGCTCACATCCACACACAGACCTGTAATATCACTGCAAAAAGACCTAGAGCATCAATGGCCATAGAACAACCACATACCCACTGTGAAAGAGTAGCACACAGTGACACAGGTAGACAGAGCACGTGGTAGGCCGGCGTCTGATATGCACCTGATTAGACTGACAGTTTGGCAGTCACTGTCTTTGTTTGAACAGATTCACAATTGCTTTATTAACCTTCCTGCTTTCTCAAATTTGCTTGAAAATGCACCATTTGTCTACTTTTTTTCAAAATTTTCTCGCGGGGAAACCCCCTCCCCCCAAACCCTCGGTAGGTGGTTTGGGCTCGCTCGCTACACTCGCTCGCCACAGTGCAGTGCATTAATTCTTTTACGGCACACCACTTTCAAATGTCACCAGCCGCCACTGGTAGAGCCTGCTGGCAACAAGGGTTTCAGTGCTGGAGTTGTGGACGATGACCATGCTTGTGGGCTGCAAAAAGCACAAGGCATGCTATTATAGTTCTGTGATTATTGGTAAACGAACCTGAATAGCATCTGCTTCTTTTATGAACGTTTTTCTTTTATACAGGGTGCTGAGACTCCCTGATTTCATCCGCATTCGGTGTACTAGAGCTGCGTTTGCCACACGTCGTGGATCTTGGTGTAATTAATTAGACCATTCCTCTATATTTATATATATTTGTGCGTGTGTGTGTGTAGATAAAAACTGTATTTTTAGGTGTCTCAGTGTGATCAACGGCAGAAATTGTGATTTGTACTCTAGAATAAAAGCAGTAGGCAGCCCAGGTGTGGGGCAGTAGGGATCCCTATAACAAGGAACAAGGGACACGGCTAAATGCTTATAAAGTCCAAAAGGCGAGACCGATTGCATTGCAGTGCTACTTTTAATTGTGTTGATTGAGAAGAATTACAGGGGACGGACGTGTGTACAGTGATGCTTTGACGCAGTTAAACAACTGTTTTTCCCTAAACGTGTGCATGAGACAATGTGTACAAATTCTTTAATATAGTTTTGTTTGTTGGTGCATGTACATTTGAAACCAGTCAGGGAAGCGTAGGGAAATTGCTGTTAGTATAGGTGCGCAACAAAATCTACAAATATTATTCGGTTACACAATGTAAGATAATGCACTCTAGGAATGTTAACTCTGCTGGATAAAATTAGTTATTTGTTTAGGAGATTGGTTATCTGATCATGAAGTTTGTGTTTAAAGAGTTTTTTGGTTGCAGAAATTTGCCATCAATTTTAGAGTAGCAGGATCACAGCTGCTGATCAAGATTGATAACGCTAGTGAAGAACATGGGTAGGTGTAGCAAAGACTTCTGCAGAGAGCGAGAAATGTTAAGAATGTAGTTAAATATTGTGGTGGAATCATTAAATTGAAGGGATTTATAAAATGTAAAAATGGCCCCACAAGGCCAGGTGCTCCTGGTATATTGTATGTGTTTGACTAATACGGCTAACAAATGTGCTTTCATGGTGTCATGGGTTAGGCCACTATCTCACAGTTTAATAATTGGCAAAATATGAATGCAAAACATCTCAAGTTCATAACAGAAAATAGCTAATACGCTATACATAAGCACATTGGATTATAAAAAAATAAAGGCTGGCAAGTTCAGCATTCATTGATTTATTTCTTGTATTTGCTTTGTTATCCAACATCACAGTACTTAAATGGAATGCTGGATTTCGCAACCAATACGTTTTGTCAATCGTTGGCATGCAGGCCTTGGACAATTTTAACGTTGGGCTGATGATATCTATACAGATGGCTTATCTAGGATGGTCATTACGTCATGAACTGCGCAGTTAGGAGAGACTGTGAAGTTGCTCACTGGTATCCTACCGTCCGACAGTAATGCAGTCCAATGTAGGTTAAGGAGCATTTAAGCTATGGGTTCAAGATTTGGTGTGTAAGTGCTGTTGAGCTGTGCAGAGTTTAAGCCCATGACCTGCCTTCAGCTCCAGGTAAGGTTGTTGTGTTTATGGTTCCATCGGTAGTGCGGTCTGGATCGCAAGGAGTTGTACACTTATTTATTTATAAAGCGCAAACACTCATCTCATAATTCCCAAACTCTGAACGTTGCAGATTCTGCGATAGCTGTCAAGTTTCAGATTGCCCAACTCTCCCGTGATGCTGCATTGCTCTCTCCTGCTTTTGCCTATCTTTTTGCTGCACTACTATAAATTTCACCTCTCTCGCGCACTCCCTCTCTCTCACACACACTCACACACACTTTCTCAGACACCACAGTTTCCCAAACAGACCTATATATGAACTGCTTCTTAAGTCGTTTATCAAACACATTCTCATGCACACATTTTCTCTCAAACGCACGCACCCAATTTATACTCAAACACACATTTCTCTTGCACATGCTTTCAGACACCTCTCCCTTCTCTCACACACAGTTTCACCCTCACAGACACACACTCTCGCTAAAGCTCTCTCACGCACACTCTCAGCTTGCCCTATCTGATACATTCCATCACCGGTGACCCTCGACATTTTGAACAGGTAAAAGGAAATAATACCTTTTTCATTCTTCATTCTCCCCTTAAATATGTTGCTTTAAGCAACCCCCAAATTTGGGAAGAATGTCATGTTAAAAAACAGTAGATGTTGCAGTGTCCAGTATAATGTGCTGCATGGCTAAATACTTATAAGGTCCCAAAGGCGAGACCGATTGCATTGCAAATGCTTGTTTATTCTGGAACCATCATTATCGGTTTCTTGGTGGGAGCATCGGCTGCGTTAAAGGCTCTGCACATTTTATTAGTGTTATTGTGTCCTCAGGGCCGGGCGTATTGATTAAACAAAGGCTCTTTACTTTCAAACAGCTTGTGACATTCAGATGTTGATAAAAATCAGTATAGATTTGCCTGAAAAAATCAGTTAAATTATTTAATAAAAATAATCATACCTATGCCCTCTTGAATAATCCACCATGCTGATTGGTAGTTTGTTGTCGTGCCTGTTACTGCAGCATCGCTCAAGACCTATATTAATCTGAGAAATGAATGTGTTAATATGGGAAACGTATTTTAGAAAGTTAATGTAATTTAAAAACGTATTTTGACAACGTAAGGAGGTCATCTAAATTAGGTAGCATTTCAATGGACGTCATGAACAAAAATGCATGGCGTAGCAGGTCACACCTAGGGCCGGCCTTTAGCATGGGCGAGCTGGGCCGTTTCTAATTGGTGGTGTGCTGCCATTTGTGATTGACTCCGCAGGGTCCATTATTATAAGTTCTCAACTGTGTCAAGTATTCAAATGGCCTGACTGTTTAGCTAGTCAGACCCTTCAGCATGGGACAATCTTGGAGTCTATGGGTGCGGGATAATCATGTTGCTGTTGGCAAACCATCTTGCAGAGCATCACTTGTAATGATTTTCAGCATTTAAAGCATTTCAATAATCTTGTATTTATGTTTAAAAATATATATTTATTTGATTTGTATAAAAACTAAGCCTTTACATTACTATGCGCTCAAATGGTAACTCTCTCCTTTTAAACATCACATTTGTATTGGTTAATTCATTGTGAACCCACTGCATTTCATTATGAGCCGTACCTGCTCTTTCTCAGGGGACTTTTAACATAGTAAATACTTACTGTACCAATGTGTGTGTAAACGAGGATTTCTCTCTCTCTCTCGTTATAGCGTTCTGTTGTTCGTCGGAGTGTTTTTTGAGGAAGTTCCTTGTGAGAATCCTTTTTTGCCAATATTCTAAGGGGCGCATGGAGCTGGGGGCATTAAGGTTATTTCAACAGCAGCACCCCTGTCATCTTGCTCCAGCCTTGTCCGGGTCCCTTTGTGCTCGTTTCTCTCTGATTCGCTAGTTTAAATCCTTCATTATCCTGTGGGCAATGTTTTAACACCCCAATAGCCCCCATCCTTGCCCTTCCTTCATCCTCTCACCCCTGCTGACATACACCAACAATACCATCATCAGCCCGAGGCAGCTAAGCTATCGGTGATCAGTGGTGACCCGGGGAAGGTCCGGAGATGTTTGTGTTCAGGGATTCCTCACTGCTCAGCAAGGGACTGACGAGTGAACACAAAAGAGCCCCTGCTGCCTCATTTAATTCACTACCATCAGCAAGGGTGCCAAATTTCTCTCCACCCAGGGAGCTATATCAGCAAAGGCCGGCTCCGGGCACACCACACACATTTTGTCCCCCATTATGACATCACATGAAATTACACCACAGGTCTTTTGGTCACAATGACATCACAGGAAAGTGAGTTTTGGTGATGTTTGACGCTTATGGCGCTACAGGAAGCGTCTAAGAGCTATAAGAAGCTATAATGTACTCCTGGGTGTAGTTTACTATGAGCTAAATGTCTTAGTGAGGAATATTAGAATTGAAACGTAAAATTGCCATATTACTCGTATTTTACCCAATATTATGTTAGCATTTATATAGCTAATACATTATTATGCATACTGTATGTATACGCAACTAGTAGATGCAGACATTATGTTTGTTAGGTTGGCATTTGTGCCACCATTTTAGCTCTCGAGGACGCCATCTTGTATTATAATCGAAACTGTTATTTGTTCATTTACGAGAAATGGTCCTTGGTAAGTTTCGTTTCTTCAATGTTGAATCTTGCTCATTAATGCATGCCTTTCCTATTACATGAAGGCCTTCTCCCACCTGTCTAGTGGGGAGGATAAGCCAGACGCCCTTGGGCAGTAGATAGCTTGTGGCAGGCTGCGAAATCGAAACTTGTGCTCTGTACCCCCATTGTATTTCAACAGCTACTAGTATTTTTCCATAGTAGGCGGTTCTTTGTGGGCTCCGCAACCTACATAATGTAACTGTATGTTTGCTAGAGTCAGTCCCTCGTCAGCCATCATAGGAGGCTGGTCAGACTGGACTCCACTGCAGTGTATCTTGTGAATAAACTAGTCTGTTGCGTTCTCTACTGCGTCATCGACTCTTCATTGAATGGAAGGCTAGAGGAGGTCGAGAGTGACCCGGGTGGCCCTAAACGGGTCACTTCCTTCAGTTGGTGCCCGAACAGGGACTCCACCAGGTGGCCCATCCCGCCCGTAGTCGGGCTGTGGGGTCGGGGTTGCGTCCGGTCGGATGGGCGGATCGGGGATCCCCATATGACAGAGCTTGGTTCTCGCAGCTGCCCCGCCTGTCTGATCGGGCAGCTCCTCGTCTAGTGGTCATCTTGGCTGGGGTCCTGAGAAGGCGAAACCCTTCAATCTGACCGACTGGTCTGAAGAGTCGGCAGTGGAGAATAATCTTGTTTGACCTGAGTGCACCAGGTGAGTTCATTGTGATCTCTGGTAAGAACGGCGCTGTCTTGATTAACTTGGTGGGTCGGTGGACCCTTGTGATACGGAGCATTTGTGAACGTTCCGCCAGGCCATTAGTTAAATTTGGTTTGGTTTTGAAAAGGCCTGGGGCTAAAGCCTATCTTATCTTGGTGCAGTCTGAGGACTGACTTGTTTGGTGCAGTTTCCGGACTGCTTTTGAGAGCTCTTTGTTTGTGTGTGTTTTTACTGCGTCTGTGTGTGTTGATTGGGTGGATAGTGAATGTGTCTGATGCTAAGATGTCTTGTTGGAGTAAAATGTGGTGTTTTGGGTGTCGCAGTTGCTCTGTGGAGCATCGACTGGAGGAATGGCAGCCTGCGCCTCCAGAAGGCACTCCAAATTTTGAGATGTATGTGAAGCACGGTATTGGTCCTATTATGTTTCGTACATTGTGGCACAAGTACACGAGGGACAATGCTGAGCTTCAGTGGCCACTGGATGGTACTTTTGACGAACAAAAATTGAATAATTTACAGGACAAATTATTTGCTAGAAAAAGTCGATGTTTGATACTTTACAGGTATGGCAGAAGGAAGCTAAACAGAGGCGTATACGGGCCGAGAAAGCGTCTAGGAAGAAAGCAATGCAGACAGTGGTGCAGAAAGCTGTAGCTTATGATAAAGAGCAAACAGAGAAAGGTTTTGAGTGTGCTGATAGGAAGTTTCAATTACAATGTAATAAGTCGCATGTGGTTAGAGAGGATGAGGATCCTTTTGTGGAGGATCTGTTGGAAACTCGCCCCCACTTCCCTATGCCCCGCAGAGAATATATCCTGATGTTCCGTCGTCCCAGTCCTCAGATGCTTCTCCACTCTCTTCAAGTCTCCCTGTGAGTTCAACAGCCTCGGCTCCAGCTTTGTCTATCTCCCCTTCAGTTTTACCAACTGCGAGTGTGGTGACTGCAGGCACCGCTGCAGCATCTGTTATTTCTGCTTCCGTTTCTCCTCCTTCTCTTACTTCTACTACGCAGTCATTATTGACACTGTCCCCTATGTCTGTATCTCTTGTGTCTTCCCCAAGTCTTTCACCTGCCGTGTAGAGTAGTGTTGAGACACCAGTGCGAGGTTCAGACTGGAGGGAATTGGGCGGCAATACGGGAGCGAATGGAACAGGTATTGACTCGATCTAATGTAGGTGAGGAGGAGAAAAAGATGGTTGCAAATCAGACAGCGCAGTGGGCCCGGAATACGATTTATAACGTGGAGGATATATGGAGTGTGATGAAAGATTTTGATCCGTTTGTACAGCAGCATGCCCTTCAGCACGTCGGCTACATTGATTAGTTTGTGGGAACAGTGTATTAGGGGCACAGCCCCTCAAATTATTTATGACATTCGAAACCGTGTATATTCAGCTGGCATGGCCCCTGTGGAAGTTCTTGGTAATGTTGGGACGCTGCTCAGTTATCGAGAAAGATTACATCATCGTATTCCAGTTAGTGTGTCCCAGTTTCCGATGAGGGAGGTACATCCTATTTTTCATCCCGAGATTCCAGAGCAGCGGAACCAAAGAAATTTGGTGGTCCAACAGCGGGTGGCGGCTCATTTTCAGAAACAGTGGGTTTATACTCCATGGAAAAGAAGCGAGGTATTGGCCCTTAAAAGTCAGTTACCAGATCCAAGAAAAACCCTACAGCGTATTATAAGGAGTTGACAGAGGCTGCCTCTTCGTCAGTTATGACCCTTGCGGATATAGAGATGTTTTTTGGGCTGTTGGTGCCGGTGGACATATGGAGGCAGGTGCATACGCAGGATCATAGGGTGGAATTGGGTGATTCTTGGGAGGAGATCAAGGCATGGGACACGGAGCGGAGTGGAGCCCGGTGAGAAACCCAGAGCTGAGATCCTGGGTTTGCCGAGTCGTATCATCACATATATGCATTCTCTTATCCCACCCCGACGGGTGGGTTGGGATAAGCTAACGGCGTGTCGTCAGAAGAAAGAGGAGAGTGTGTCTGATTTTTTTACTAGGTTTGAAGGGGTGTTCCTGGATTTTAGTGGACAGGATTTGTCAGTTGAAGGTGGTGTTCGTTTGTTTGTTAATAGGTTTGTTACAAATCTGCTTCCGGAGATTGCAGCCCGGTTGCAGGCTTCAGAGAGCACTTGGACTACCTCCTCCCCTTCGGTGATATTGAGTATGGCTCAGTACTATGAACATTGCGAAAACGAGGAAAAGGATAAGGTGGATAAGAAAAGTAGGGATTTGAAAACGAGGGTGTTGCTGCAGCAGGTTGCAAGAAGGTCCGGAAGGGGCCGGGGTAATGGTCCAGCTCAAAGGTAAAGGGGTGTTGGTAGAGGTGGTGCACCCCTAGGGCCAAATCAGTGTGCGTATTGTAAAAAGGAGGGACACTGGCGGAGTGAGTGCCCAGATTTATTACAAAAACTTGCAGTTCCTGGCGGGCGAGGTTCGCGAGGAAGGGGCCGTTATGAGGCTGATCGGGATGAGGTTCAAGCAGGTGCATCCTCAGGGGGTCGTTCTGATCAGAACTATTTTGATGACCCTGAAGGCAGTACTATCATGATGATTATGATATGGATGACGGTGCAGTGATGTCCTATGGTTAGGACAGCCAAGGACAGGGAAAGGGACCAGTCCAAATTCCTGTAGATCAGCGTGGTCCTTATGTCACAGCAGATTTGCATGGTTCAGCACAGAAATTTTTGGTGGATACAGGTGCGATGAATAGCTCTGTTTCTCATACGCTGGTCCCCGGGGCAGCCCTGTCTGGCCGTATTAATGTTTCGGTAGGTTTTTCAGGCGTACCGGTCGTGAGCCCCATTTCCAAACCTCTTGCTTTGACTGTTGGTCCTTTTACTGTGGACTCTCCATTTTTGTTAACGGCGAATTGTGGTGAAAATTTATTAGGATTGGATTTATTAAAAAGGTTACATGCTACAATTTCTTGCTCCCCAGATGGTGTTTACATGACTATTGGAACTAATGTGGCTAGAGCAAAACAGTGTCTGGCAAAGGATGCCCCCCTTCCTGTTGAATTCAAAGATGTGCCGTCCTTATTGTGGGCTACGGGGGATACGGATGTAGGGTTGTTGCAGATACCACCAGTTTCCATAAAGGTTAAGGAGAATGCTGTGCTCCCTCGTATTCACCAGTATAAAATATCACAAGCAGGGGAACAGGCTTTGATGCAGATTATACAGAACCTGGTCATATCAGGGGTGGTTGAGGAGACGGTGGCAAATGTATGCAATAGTCCCATACTTCCTATTCTTAAGAAAGCACCATTGGATTCCCCTGATTCACATCCTGATGTTTATCGTTTTGTGTTTGACCTTCGGGAGGTCAATAAAATAGTAGTTCCTCAGTTCCCGGTGGTGCCAGATATCACCGTACTTTTGACAATGATTCCTTCCACAGCTAAGTTCTTTTCTGTGATTGATTTAAAAAATGCTTTTTTTAGTATCCCTATTCATCCAGCCAGTAGATATCTTTTTGGCTTTGCCTTAGCTGGAAGGAGTTTCCAATCCTGTTGAGCTCCTCAGGGGTATACTAAAAGTCCCAGTATTTATAGTCAAGCTTTAAAAGGTCAATTGGACTCTCTCTCTCTTCCCGCAGGTAATGTATTACTGCAGTACGTGGATGACATTTTGATAGCCTCCGATACCGAAGAGGGTTGTCGGGAGGCTACGGTTAAATTGTTGAAGTATTTGGCGAACAAGGGGCATAAAGTGTCCCTTTCTAAATTCCAATATTGTCAACAGCAGGTCACCTATTTAGGTCACCTGCTGTCGAAGGAGGGTCGGAGG
Organism: Calotriton arnoldi; assembly: GCA_963921515.1. Taxonomy (NCBI): domain Eukaryota; kingdom Metazoa; phylum Chordata; class Amphibia; order Caudata; family Salamandridae; genus Calotriton; species Calotriton arnoldi. The sequence goes on from CAWUFW010000742.1 coordinate 2,402,200, forward strand.
CTAACACCTGAACGAGTTGATGCCATTGTTAAAATGCCTGTCCCTGTGACACAGAGGGATGTGCGTGCTTTCATAGGCATCACCTCGTATTGTTGACACTGGATTCCTGCTTATTCTTTATTAATACAGCCCTTGCTTCGCTTGACAACTAAAGATGTGCATGAACCTTTGCCTTGGACGCATGAATGCCAGCATGCTTTTGAGCAATTAAAAGTTGCGCTTTGCTCTGCACCTGTGCCTGGTACGCCTGACTATAAGAAGCCTTTTGTGTTGTACGTACACGAAACGGCTGGGTGTGCGCTTTCGGTGTTAACACAAGCCTTTGGAGGTAAGCAGAGGCTGTGTGCTTATTTTTTTGCTACGCTTGACCCTGTCGCCAGAGCCCTCCTGAGTTGTTTAAGAGCCGCGGTGGCTGCGGCGGTCTCTATACGACAGTCGGCAGGGCTCGTCCTCAATCATGACCTCACAGTAATGGTACCTCATGCTGTGGATGTACTTTTAAACAAGACAAAGACGCAGCACCTCACCAGTGCTCGTCTTACTGGTTATGAGTTAACTTTATTTGCACCCCATATTACTATCAAAAGATGTGCCATTCTGAACCCAGCCACCTTACTACCCCTCCCTTTGGAAGAAAAGGACCAAGATGTCCATGATTGTTTGTTCTGCACAGAAGAAGAGACGAAGGGACGGGTAGACTTGACTGATGTTCCCTTATCTGACACGCAAGGGGAACTATATGTCTATGGTTCTTGTTTCAAATTGTCAGATGGCACCACTACAGCGGCGTATGCTATTACCACGCTGCACACTGTAGTTGAGACCTTACACATTCCCTACTAATCTGCTCAAGCTGCGGAGCATGTGAATTAAGTGAAGGACTGACTGTCATTATCTACACTGACAGTCAGTATGCCTTCGGGGTGGCCCATAATTTTGGACACCTCTGGGCAGAGAGAGGATTCTTGACTTCACATGGAACCAAGATCCAGAATGGTCCGCTGATAGAAAGACTTTTGACAGCTTTGACCCTTCCCAAAAGATTGGCAATAGTGCAGTGCAGTGCCCATAAAGCAATCACTGATGATGTAGGGAAAGGAAATGCCTTTGCAGATCAAACAGCAAAAGAGACAGCCAGATCAAAAATTACGAAAATGTTTGTGGCAGGACCTGCTAGATGGGTACCAGATGTTACCATGTTTGAAAATACACTGGACAGTGTCAGGGAAATACAGTCTGAGGCGACAGTTGAGGAGTTGGCAGTGTGGCAGGAGAGTACAGGGCATTTAGATGAAGAAGGGTGCTGGACTGATAAAAGTGAGAAGCAGAGATGGATGTTACCTGATGCATATGTTTTCCCTGTAGTTACAATGGCACATGGTCCAGCTCATATTAGCGCTAAGGGAATTTGTAGGTTATTGGATCCTGTGTGGCAAAATGATAATATCTCAAAGGTTGCTGTGCACTTAGTGAAACATTGCATGATTTGTATGAAGCACAATCCTGGAAAAGGTACCCCTACACCTTCTGGTAATTTTGCACCACCTTCTCTCCCTTTTGAGGTACTCCAGATGGATTACATAGAGATGCAGCGAGTTAATAATTTAAAATATGTGTTGGTGGTGGTTTGTGCATTTAGCAAATGGATTGAGGCTTACCCAACAAAAGAGAACACAGCCATGGCAACGGCGAAGGCTCTTATAAAGGAGATCTTCCCGCGCTACGGTTTGCCCCGTTTGATTTGGAGTGACAATGGAAGCCACTTCAACGCCAAATTGATTCAATTGGTGTGCGAAGGTCTGCACATCAAGCAAAAATTCCATGCGGCAAACCATCCTCAGTCAGCAGGTTTAGTTGAGAAGTACAATGGTACCCTCAAGCTAAAGATGGCTAAGATCAAGGAAAGTACTGGGCTACAATGGCCAGATGCATTACCCCTTGCCCTATTGTCCACCAGAATGACAGCCCATTCAAGAACAGGATTATCGCCATATGAGGTGGTCTTCGGCCGCCCTGCAAATGTGTGGGGCGTCCCTAGGCCGAAAAAATATTCTGAAATAGATTATCCCCTTGTTAGAACTGGGGGTCTCTAGTTGGCAGAGGTAGGTACCTTTGTCCAAATAGGGACCCTTGCTTCTAGTCAGGGTAAGGGGGATACACTACTAGAATAACCCTTGCTCACCCCCTTGGTAGCTTGGCACGAGCAGGCAGGCTTATCTCAGCGGCAGTGTGTAAAGCATTTGTGAACACATACAGTAACACAGTGACAACACTACAGATGGACACCACACAGGTTGTTTTATAAAAATAAGTATTTTTATATAGACTTAACACAAGACCCAAAACGACAAAAATCCACAATACACTATAAAAATATGACTGTCAATGGTAGAAAATAGTTCAGTTCAAATGCAGGTGGTAAATGCGACACTCTACGTTCAATGTACCTTTGGATGCGTAACGCGATACAAACCAAAAGAGTTGCAGGGAAGGTGTTGCGTCGGTTCCTTACACGCAAGAACGGTGATGCGTCGGTTCCTTGCTCCGGGGAGGTGATGCGTCGGTTCCCTACTGCTACGTAGGGGACGGTGATGCGTCGGTTCCTTACCAGAGAGGAGGTGATGCGTCGGTTCTTCACTGCGTGGGGAGGTGATGTGTTGGTTTCTTACTGCGCTTCTGTGGCGGTGCGACCAGCAGCGCCTCGATGCGATGACGACCCGGTGCAATGAAACAAAATGGCGTCTTCTTCTCGATGCGACAACGAAGGGGGCGATGCGTGCACGCCCGACGGCCGGGCGGCGACTCAGTGAATCTTCTGAGCCGTGACAGGCCCTGTGACACGCTTCTCCGATGATGCAACGGCGTCTGCTGCGATGGCGACACTCTTCTTCGGTGATGCGAGGCGCTTCGGTGATGCGATGGAGACAGCGGCAGCGGTGGCACACTTTCTCGGCGATGCGACGACAACTGCTGCGGCGGCGACACGCTTCTTCTTCGTGAGTTGCGCTTCCAGCTCCCAGCGACACGCAGTCTCTCAGAAGGCCCAACACAACAATAGGCACTTCAAATTCCCAGCAAGGGAATTCAGGGGAGCTGGTTGGTGAAGTCTTGTATCCCTGAGACTTCAGCAGGAGGCAAGCTCAATCTTCAAGCCCTTGGAGATTTTCTGCAAGATGATGAAAGTAGGCACAAAGTTCCTTTCTCCTTTCTTTGGCAATCAGGCAACAACTGCAGGCCAATCCCTCAAACAGCACACAGCATAGGGATAGTCTCCTCCTTCAGTTTCTCTGGTTCCTCTCCTCAGCAAAGGTTCTTCTTGTTTCCCAGAAGTGATCTCAAATCTTGGGGTCTGGGTCCCAATATTTATACTAGCAAATCCTTTGTCTTCTGAAGGCAGAGGGTCCTGTACCTAGTCCAAACCAGTTCTGGGTGCATTCTGCCAGTGCACACCTTCTTCCTTTGTCAATGTGGGCCAGGGACATCAGACGCACCAAAGGAGGTGGAGCCAGCATTGTGGAAGGCAGGCACAGCCCTATTCAGGCCCAGGTGCTACTCCTCCCACCACTCTACATGCAGATAGGTCTATTCAGCCCTGTGCTGACTCACCCTGTCTCCTGGAGTCCCCCAGCCCCTGTCACTCACAAACCCAGATATACAATACACAAGCTAGCAGAGGCAGGCTGGCTGGTTAGGCAAGAAAATACCTACTTTCTAAAAGTGGTATTTTCAAACACAGAATGTTAAAACCAACTTCACTAAAAGATGCATTTTATCATTCTGAGTTTAGGCATACTAAATTCGTTTTTCTACCATGTTCCCTGGGTCAGTTAGGATTATAAGATGTTATAATCAAACTGCCCATTCTGGCCTATGGGGACAGGTAGCCTTGCAATAGTGAAAAACGAAATTGGCTGTAATTCACTATCAGGACATGCCACACACACCAGGGCATGCCTTACCTTACACATACAATGCACCCTGCCCTAGGGCCTACCTTAGGGGTGACTAATATGCAGGAAAGGGAAGGTTTGGGGACTGGTAAGTGGGTGCACTTACCAAGTCGACATGGCAGTACCAGACTGCACACAGGCTCTGCAATGGCAGGCCTGAGACACACTTTACAAGCTGCTTCTGTGGGTGGCACAACCAGTGCTGCAAGCCCACCAGCAGAAGAAACAATTGATGAACGGAATGCTGGACAATGCAAACATTCACCCCCAGTCACAAGGATCTGGGTTAAATCCATCATTCTTTTGCTCACCACACCACCCCAGTTTGGACCCAGCCATATGCAAATCAGTCTTGACCCTGTTCCTTGTGGGAACAGTCCAGCCCGAACTGCCAAGCCAGGTCCTCCCTGGACCGGAAACAAGCATCCTGGGACCGGTTTCAGGGCATCACCCTTCATCAGCCAGGCTAGCTTGATTCCAGGGGTGTAGTGAGCACGGGACCCACGTCTGGGCATACCCTTCCCACTTAGGGCGACATATGCAAAAGAAACAAGTGATGGACGGAATGCTGGACAATGCAAACATTCACCCCCAGTCACAAGGATCTGGGTTAAATCCATCATTCTTTTGCGCACCACACCACCCCAGTTTGGACCCAGCCATATGCAAATCAGTCTTGACCCTGTTCCTTGTGGGAACAGTCCAGCCCGAACTGCCAAGCCAGGTCCTCCCTGGACCGGAAACAAGCATCCTGGGACCGGTTTCAGGGCATCAGCCAGGCTAGCTTGATTCTAGTGGTGTAGTGAGCAAGGGACCCACGTCTGGGCATACACTTCCCACTTAGGGCGACATATGCAAAAGAAACAATTGATGGACGGAATGCTGGACAATGCAAACATTCACCCCCAGTCACAAGAATCTGGGTTAAATCCATCATTCTTTTGCTCACCACGCCAGCATTGTCCAGCATTCCGTCCATCAATTGTTTCTTTTGCATTTGTCACCCTAAGTGGGAAGGGTATGCCCAGACGTGGGTCCCGTGCTCACTACACCACTGGATTCAAGCTAGCCTGGCTGATGAAGGGTGATGCCCTGAAACCGGTCCCAGGATGCTTGTTTCCGGTCCTGGGAGGACCTGGCTTGGCAGTTCGGGCTGGACTGTTCCCACAAGGAACAGGGTCAAGACTGATTTGCATATGGCTGGGTCCAAACTGGGGTGGTGTGGTGAGCAAAATGATGGATTTAACCCAGTTACAATGCTACAGAGGATGTGGCCTTGGGGATGGTGTTGCCTCTTGGGGTGCCTTGTAAGTACAGCAAACCAAATATAAGATGGGTAAAAAGAACATTGACCAAGGAATTTTGTGAGGGCGTTACTGATTTGGAAGTTAATAATTACAGCAATGGTATTACTTTTGGATATATCCTCTCTTCTATTATTACTTTTGGTGGTACTGCCATGGTCAGAGGTAAACGAGCTAGAGAGTATTTTGGGTGTAAATTGCAAATTTTATCTAATTCTACAGTGGCAGCTTTACGGAACATCACTACTCAGTTGGAAAGCATGCGCATATACTCCGAACAAACGAGATATGCAGTTGACTTTATTTTAGCTAAGAATGTTGGTGCATGCGCAGTAATAGGAGAGCAGTGTGTAGTCGGTATCACGAATATGGAAAAAAATATCACTAAACATATTTTAGACATTTTGGAAAATGTTCGAGGAATGGAGAGCGGCAATTGGAGCTGGTCATTATTTGGTGGTTGGGGCTGGATTCTAGAAAAGGTGATATATATCATAGTCCTACTAATATGTTGCTGTGTTTTGATTCAGTGTCTTCCCTTATGCTGCTCATACTGTACTACTTATCTGTCTCCCAAAAGAATTTCGATTCATGACACAAATGCGAAGATCATGCTCCAACAGGAGCTCAATAACATTATGTAGCTGGACGAAGGAGTTTTTGGTTCAACAACATCTCTTGTTCCTGAAGTTCCCTGTGTTCTTTCCTTTACTATGTTTGCCCATGCATATACATGAATATACATCCGTATTTGACATATTATTACCTGTTCGTTTTCTATATTTCCTCTTTTTTTTTGAATTGTAAAGACCTTTACCTGATAGCAAGAATAAAGGTGCATGTCTGATGGAGCAGGATTTCGCAAAAAGAAACCAGCTCGGATAATACTTATTAACAGTGTGCTGTGTAAAATTAACAAAGCAAATCACATGAACACGTGGGAAACCGCTTTGCGCATACGTGCACTAATGTAAACTACTGCATGAAAGAACTAGGCCGCATTTTACATTGCGTTTCAAAAGAAACGAGATTTTTGCACGTTTAGGCCGCATCTCACATTCGCCTTTTGCATTTTGCTTTAAAACGATAATAAATAATGCCGCTTTGCATGAAGCTTATGCTAGGAAGAATATTAACAGGGAATAGTGCAAGAGTGGGTGGTAAACAGTGAAGGATGCATTTCCATGTAATTAATAATGTATGTGTTTATTTTGTCATAGTGAGCCGAATGGGCCTGTATTTTCCTAAATTATCCGGATAGATGAAGGGCTGAAAAATGAGCAAGAATGACCTGACAAAATCGACAGAAGTGCTGAGCGCTGCGGATGATGAACATTAGTTCAAGGCTATGCAGCACAGAGAACATTGTTTGCCTGCCAAAAGATGAGACTGGCCGTGGGATCCACGACTTCTTCCGCAGACGTGGCTGAGAATTTAATGAAATGTAGCAAGAATAAAAATGTATGGACTAGTCAGTAACTATGCAATGGGAAAGGAAGTAGAACAATGAGTATGAACAATTTTGAATGAAATCACGGTGGTGTGATACACCACCTCCCCGAGCATCCAATGAGCAGTTGAATTCTGTGCAATGTTTCAATTAATGTGGGTTGGACATGTAGGTTTTAGGGTATAACTGGGGTGCCTTTGGGGGTGTGGTTTAGGTTAGCGTGGTGCTGCAGGGGTAGGAGATCGAGAAGGGAGATGCGTCGCTGTTCGTCGGTTTGCAGAGAGGCCTAGCTGTTCCTGTCCTTGTCCTGTCCTGTTCCTGAAATCTTTGTTTCCTGACTCTATTGCAGGAGACCCCCACTACTCCCTTGGCCAGGGGGGTGGTATTTCATTGATCTTTGGGTTTGTATTATCTTCCGACTCGAAATTTGCCTAATCATTTGCAAATGTAATTTTGTCTCTGAAACTTATGTCTCTTCATCTATCCTCTCCGTCATAAGTATATTGTTTTGCATTATTTTTGCTGAAACTGATGTCTCTTCATCTATACACTCCCTCATATGCATATTGTTAATTGTTGATGAGTTTGACACTGTTTGTATTGCTGATTGATTTTCTCTCCCTTGTGTGAGATTCTTTGTTTGCATTGCGACCTGTATACGATGAGCATTAATCATTTATTTGAGATAAACCTTTTAAAACTTACCGAGAGTCTGTGATTATTTAGCTGGTTAGATAGTCAGTTAGTTCTATTATTACCATCAACTACTCAACTAATTGGTCCGTCGACCGAGAGGAAAGAGAGTTGATATATAGGTCTAGTTATGTATTTAGAATAATTGAATATGAATCTGTGAAGGAAACGATTTCCACGTCTTTAAAACTTGACCCCCAGCGAATCAGGGATTTGGGTGAATGTGTATGGGCCATTGTATGTAATATTGATGAGTATCGATCCCTGATTAAGTGTGGCGCTGGTCACGTCTTAGCTATATAATGCTAAAAGGAGGGTCTGTTAGAATTGAAATGTAAAATTGCCATATTACTCGTATTTTACCCAATATTATGTTAGCTTATATAGAGCTAATACATTATTATGCATACTGTATGTATACGCAACTAGTAGCTGCAGACATTATGTTTGTTAGGTTGACATTTGTGTCACCATTTTAGCTCTTGAGGACGCCATTTTGTATTATAATCGAAACTGTTACTTGTTCATTTACGAGAAATGGTCCTTGGTAAGTTTTGTTTCTTCAATGTTGAATCTTGCTCATTAACGCATGCCTTTCCTATTACATGAAGGCCTTCTCCCACCTGTCTAGTGGGGAGGATAAGCCAGACGACCTTGGGCAGTAGATAGCTTGTGCCAGGCTGCGGAATCGAAACTTGTGCTCTGTACCCCCATTGTATTTCAACAGCTACTAGTATTGTTCCATAGTAGGCGGGTCTTTGTGGGCTCCGCAACCTACATAATGTAACTGTATGTTTGCTAGAGTCATTCCCTCGTCAGCCATCATAGGAGGCTGGTCAGACTGGACTCCACTGCAGTGTATTTTGTGAATAAACTAGTCTGTTGCGTTCTCTACTGCGCCATCGACTCTTCATTGAATGGAAGGCTAGAGGAGGTCGAGAGTGACCCGTGTGGCCCTAAACGGCTCACTTCCTTCAGGAAGCCCTTTCATTTTATATTTGACCACATTCTTTTGTTAGAAATTCTGATTAGCAAACTAATCCCATAGGTTGCATATTATAAGGTGTTAATCATTTTATTTGCAACACATCATAAGGTCTTACTGTTGTAAACAGTATATTGATGAATGTTATCTACCTGATGTTTTAGGTTTTGCCTGCACAGCGCTTGCACTGTGCTTGTTTGGATTGCCCTCCACTCATTACCTAATCTACCCGTGGCTGCACACATTTCAAGCGTGCTTGTTGGCTGCATGTTTTTTTTTTCTTTATCCTCTGCCCTTTACCTAATCTCCCTGCTTTATATTATCGCCAGTTAAAGCACAATATAATGCTTTTCTCAATAAACAAGTCATAACACTTTTACGGAGTTTCAGTAACTTATATTGCACAACTGCTCACCAAGCTAAAATTTACAACAAGAAAGGTATTAATCACTTAGGCGAAACCTGTTGCATTTGCCAATGCTTGTTTGTCTTCAGTATTCTTCTTCTTTGGAAATCTCCTCTGGATTTACCTTGTTGCAGTTCTGCTCTTGGATCTGCTGTGATCAGGGGCACAACTAGATTAAAACCACTAGTGTAACGAAACTTGATGGGGCCCCCATGCAAACTATATGGAGGGCCCCCCCTCCGGACTCAGTCAGGAGCTCTCAGGCCAGGGTATTGTGCTAAGTAGGTCCCCTTGAACTCAGGGCCTCCCCCATGCTGCGGAGGCCTATGTTACGCCACTGATTCAAACTTCGGTGGGGTGGCTAACACTTTGAACAATGGGGGTCAGGGGCATATACAGAACCTGGGTCAAAATGTCTTGTAGGGGCTCTCTTTTCTGATGTTGTATGTTGAATAATATGGGGAGCATTTGTCTGGACAATATACCGCCACTGGTGCATTTTAAAGCATACTCGGCCAATAACATTGGTCTCAATTTAATAACCTTTAGTGGGATTTAAAGATTCTCCATCAAGAAATTTTAGCAGAATGAACGGTGAATGCTACATTTAAATGCACATTGGGTCAGTAGACCAAGTAAGATGTGGAATTTCAGGAACAATAAATGGCAAATAGTGCATTTCAAAATGCACTGGGCCAGATATTTGGGCATACTTCCACAAAGGAAATGTTTCAAAATTTGTGGCAAATGGTGCACTTTAAATGTATTGTTTTATCATTGTTCACATGTTAGACTACAAGTTTATTAGAAGCAACCACTCTTTTGCTGTCCCTTAGAAGGATGCCTTATGCCCATGTACTGTAACTCTCAAAATAGTGAACCTATATTCAGCGGCACTACATGGTAATCCTGAGTTCTATCTTCCATCAAGTATTCATTGCTTTGATACACTTGGCTAGTACCATTGCCTGACATGCATCTATCATTTGGAAAGATTTTGGTGTTAACAGCACATGGAGTGTAGAAACTGAGCAGAAAGTGTGATTATCAATGGTGCCTCTAACCACACAAATTAGACGTAACTAGCATGTTAACAGATAAACCTTATTATGAAATTTTCTAGCATGGCATTGTCCTGTCAGCTGTTGGTTTTGGTGGCCATCAATACAGTGGTAGGATCAGAAATTAACCCTAGTTCAAAGGTTCTTTGGTTCACACTCCTTTTCATCCAGCTAGACTCTGAAGAGTCAGTGTGGAACTCAAGGTGGATGAAGGGGTCAACCATGAATTGCCATTTGTGGTGAAAGAGTATTCAATGTCACTTCCACTTTGGTTTTTTAGTCATTTGGATTCAATTGTAGCACAGAATCAATACCTATGCATGTATCTCATACGTGAATATTATTATCAGGAAATTTTGACTAATAATATGGTCCAGAAATATGCAGCGGCAGTTCATGGAGAAAAAATGCTACAACTTAAAATCTTACATCTGTGGAATTTATCTTAATGTTTTAACTTATTGTTTTACAGATGGTGTGGTGCATATGTTTAATTATAATCCTTGTGTGGGGCAAAAGGATCATAAAATATGATGTCTTGGGGTAATGTTCAGTAGAAGCATAAAAATGTATTTGTAGAACAATGGTAGGCTGGCTTCTAACAACTGTGATGTGTGTTAAGTTATTAATAAGGAGCATTGCTCCTCCTCTTAACCTTGCCCATTCACTCCCACTCCCTAAAGAATTGTAAAGAGACCTAATCCCTAACCGTGATGCCCTCTCTGCCCTCCCCATGATCTCAATTATTCATCCAAAGCTCCATCTTCAGCAAGGGGCACACAGTGAAAGGTTACTATTAGTAAAAGGCACATGAGAGGTCAGCCTTTAGATATTGCAGAGTGGCTGAGCAGTTTCCTACCTTAGCATTGATGTAATAGTATACCATGATTTACAAAGCACTGTCACTATCTGATTCTTCTCTATGTCAACCCAGAAACTCCTTCCCTTCCCCACATGGCTTCTGACACTCACTGATACTCACTGTATCTCCATTTCTTCACTCTCTACCTGTTCTAAGATGCCTAAGAATGGTTACCTATAAATCACTGCTGCCTATCTAGTGAGTTACCAATATCTTGGACAGTAACCGCTTCATCTACAAGTTTCCTTTCTCATTCTCTCTGCCTTATCCATGTTTTCTCTCTCCCATCCCCTTTGTGCTGTTAGATGATCTTATGGCAGCTTAAAAAGTTATACAAATAACAACACCACATCTCAAGACAAACAGAGACAACAACTGAAGTCCATTTGTTCTAAAATTATAGGTTAACAGTTTCTTTACTTTAAATTACTAATATGCTTCTCTCTCTTCCTCTTTGTGTCGCTCTGTGTATCTCTCTTATTAACTTAAAATTTCCCTTGTTTTTTGTCACTTTCTCTGTATCTCTATTTCTAGACTTCTTTCAGTCTCTCTGTTTCTCTCTGTTTCTCTCTGTTTCTCTCTCTCTCTCTCTCTCTCTCTCTCTCAATCAATCAGTCAATCAAACAGGAGTGCTGTGCTGCTACAAGGACTGTCACTATGCTGGACTGCTGTTCTGGAAGAACTGCTTTTCTGCCTGTGCTGCTCTGCTACCTGCTTCCCTCTAACCCTGCTGAGGAAGAATTAGACTCTTCTTGAACTCAGAGTGATCTCCAAGGGCTTGTTGGCTTGCCACCTGTTTTTGAATCTCATCGAACCGATGGATCTCCTGTTTGTGTGCAGCCGAACCAACACATCTTCGCTGTTGCAGGAGCAAAATCGGCGCATTGCACTCGGAACCAGCACATCGCCTTAAAGAAGCTACGCCTTGGAACCAACGCATCGCCACCGCTGCAGTGTGGGAAGATCGACACATCCCCTCAACTGTGTAGAGAAACCCGCCACATTGTCTACGGAACACACGCTTCTCGGCTGGACGCATAGTCTTCAGAACCAGCGCATCGCCACTACTGCATGAAGAAAATCGATGCCTCACCTCGACACCAGGATTGACACCAACTCATCGCTAGGCTGCACCACTCATCCCGCTGTTGCGATCAGGATCGAGGCATTTTGTTAAGTGGGCCTTGCGTGGCTCCTGTATCCGGCCCACACTCCATGGTGGTCGGCATGAACTCTTGACTTTGCCCCAGTCCATCACGACCAGATAATCCCCATAGGCACTTTTTGCTCCTAAGTGCTAGAATCAGCACATTTGCGAATGCAAAAACACTTTTTGCAATGTACAAAGCCAAAATAGCAATTCGGTAATTTGTTTCCGAATTTCAATTTGGGTTTTGGGGTTTGGTATTAGGAAGGGGAGTGTTAAGGGTGTCCCTTCCTAATAGCGACTTGCTGTGCCATGTACGTAATGGGGTCGCAAAGCATTAGTTTTTTATCACCAAATTCAATTTGGTGGCAACCCATCTGCAAACGGGAAGGGTCCCAAGGGGACCCCTTTCCCTTTGTAAATGCATGCAAAAACGTTTTTTGAAGAGCAGACAGTTGTCCCACAGACCACTGTCTACTCCTAAAATATGAAACTGAAACGTTTCATTTTTCATTTTCAAATGCATCCCATTTTTGTTTAAGGAAAACAGTCTGCATTTTTTTTAAGTTGCTTTATTTAAAAGCAAGCACAGACAGCCACAGTAGGCCTAGTGTTTTTAATGATTCCCAATGGGTTGCAAATTGCAACCTACCTCATGAATATTAATGAGGTAGGTCTATTTGCGACCCACTGGGAATCGCAAATGAAACTCAGTAGAGTTTCGTACATTTGAAATTGCAATTTCCTAATTGCGATTCGCATAGAATCGCAATTAGGAACTGGCAATTTCTAACGTACGTACATGTGGCCCTTTATCTTTAAAAACCCATATCTTGACTTCTACTTATTGGATCTATTTTTCTAACCTGATGTGGAGTCTTTTTGTGGTGTTTTCCCAGTGTTACTGTTTGAAGCGTTGCACAAATACTTTACACATTGCCTCTTAGATTAAGCCTGACTGCTCTGTGCCTAGCTACCAGAGGGTGAGCACAGGTTAATTTATGGTGTGCATCTGACTTACCCTGACTAGATTGTAGTGTCTGCATTGACAGGGTGCATACCTCTGCCAACCAAAAACCCAATTTATAACACTTACCAATAAGAGGATGAAAATTGTCAGCCGACCCATCATTAATCCATTTAGAGATTCACTGAGGTCATGGCACTTTAATGTTATTGAGATAATTACTTGCAATTTTATGTGTAAATGAAAGGGATAATCTGTCCACCATATAGGTGTACCCTAAGGTAATAGTTGCCCACTATCACCAAAATGATAATTGTCAAGCAAAACCTGGAAACGGAGGCACCCGAAGTAACAATTAGAATGAAGGTTCTTTGAATTACAAAAGATGAATTTAATTTCAGTATTCAAGATTATTAATATATATCTTATCATCAATTTATTAAAGGTTTAATTAATGAATTGTCAATATAGTTTAACTAACATCACACAAAAGAATATCAAGGTGATAATATAATCAAAAACAGTTGAATCGCCCAAATAAAATAACTCAAAATGCCAGCCAATACGTGTTTCTCAACACCTGATGCTTTCTAATGGCTGAAACGACATGAAGATAAAAAAATACTTTATACAGTATCATGTCTACAACTTTTTTAAAAAAGCAATGCCCTTTGTAGGGATGTACTTTTGATATAAAACACTTTTTGAGAAAGAAATTAATTTAACATTCACAAATATTTCTGAATGGAAATCATATTCATAAATTAGATTCACACATCAGCAACATAAGTCTATAACCTGACCAACCACATACATTGCACCAAGAATGTCATGTTAGATACTTAGATTCATACATCTATAGCATGTAACTCTGTAAATTCCCTTAATAAGAAAATATACTCAGAATTAATTGAAGAAAGTACAGTTTAGTTAGAAAGTATGTAACAAAATAAGTAAATCTGATCTACAATATATAACACTATTCAAATTAATCAGAAATGCATATGTAGTTTATAATTTCAATTCATTTCAATTACGTGAACTCTAATCGTAAGCCTATAGAAAAATATTTGTGTCATCCTCAATAAAAATGTTCAAATAAGTCTCAGATGATAGTGCAATTACTTTTCACAATGCAATAAGTGTTACATTTAAAATGACACATTTCTGACTGCGTTGACGTATCACAAATATAATAAAGTTCACTAACTCAATACAAATCACAAGTATAATCCAAATGCTACTCCATTCACAATCCTCATGTCCAAATTCAGACAAAGAACTTAGGGGCTGATTACGATGGCGGAACGATCGCCACCGCCGGGCCGGAGGTGGCGATCGTTCCACCATCAAACTGAGATTTACCCACCACCATATTAGGATGGCGGTGGGTATCGCGGCGGACGGAAAGTCCGTCCGTCGCTTTTCCGCCGGTGGAAATCGCACCGATTGCCTGGCGGGTGGAGCAGGGCCACTAATATGGTGGCGGTGCCTAGCAGGCACCGTCCGCCATATTAGGATGTGGGTTTTAAGAGGCCTTTCCATGACGGCGATGCCGCCATGGAAAGGCTGGCGGGCATTGGGTTTGGGGGCCCGTTGCAGGCCCCCCTTGTGTTGGGGGGAGGTGTGGTTGCACTGGGGGGTACCCATGGTACCCCCCTGCATTTCACTGCACCACGTGGCAGGCACAGTGTAGTGCCTGCCACGTAGTGCAGTGAAATGCACAACATGCTCTTTTAGACATCGCGGCAGTGCTGCTGTCAGCAGCCACCGCTGCAATGTTAACGGTGCGGAATCAGATCTCAGCGGTGGCAGTCCCATCCTAATCGGGTAGGCGGGACCGCTGCATGCATGGCGGTCGGTTCCAAACACCGCTACGATGGCGGGCGGATCAAGTCCGCCCGCCATCGTAATCAGCCCCTAGATCCAATCGCCAGAAAGTTTTATTTTTATCATTCTTTTAAATTGACCGTGTATACTAAAAAAAAGCACCACAGTAAATATTAGCCACACATAGTATAACCATGAACTGTCGCAAATTCATTATTTTTATATCCTATCTCACGTCACTTGGTAAAGTGAAGAAATAGTAATAAAGAGTGACTAATCCAGAAAGCCATAAGATTTAAAGCTCAGAGACCCCCCTCAGAAGCACATATTCTAAAATGACAAATGCAACTATATTATATATATATATAGCATATAACATCCACTCTTATAAGCCATCATTCTTGAGTTGAAAGTAGGAAAACATGAAGTGAAAAGACAAAACGCGAAGGACATGTATTAATGTGCACAAAACCTCTTTCAAACATCACAAAAAAATCATACCGTCTTGCATCTCAAAAATATTAAATCGTCAACTTCCACTGAAAAGTCAGCTTGATCACAAATGTAAGAAAACCCATGATAAGGTATGTGCATTACTGTCATAAAGAAATTATTATATCAGAAAAAGCAAAGCAAAACATCACCAAACTTTCTTATTGTCCTAAACTCACCATCACACAATCTTGGCGTCTCTGCAGAACAACAGCAGGAAGAAAACTGAAAGAACCCTTCTCACGGTTTAAATAAACCAATTATCCAATTCGAGAGTCAGAAAACCAGGGCTAAACATGCCCTCAACAAATGTCTAGACTGGCACTTCATTTCAACTGGCCATGGCGGGCGAAGATGCTATAAACAGGAGGTGATAAACAAAAGTAGCCCAGCAGTGCACCTAAAATAAAAACAGACATTCAAATATATTTCATGCAACCAAGTGTAATATTTTACATTCATGTCACCCAGATCATTCCAAAACGTATGCTAAGAAAATATATAATAATAAGAAAAAAATGTTATGCAGAAAATATTTGTCTAGATCCTCACATGGAGAGGTGGAGACTCAATCCTCTGTCCCTATCCATAAAGTAGCACTGAGTTACTGTATGCTGCTATTTGCACATGTCAAGAAAATTCCATACTAAACTCCTATCTAGGTTAAGTATTTTCCAACATCCAAATAACTTTAAAGTTAAATTCCTACCCAGTTTATATTGAACATGGTTTATACCCAGATTAAAAGTGCTGAATTGTCACTACCCACATCTCATAGCTTTCTCAGACATAATTCCCATTGCGATCATTAAGCTATCTCGAGAGATTAATGTAGAACAGGAATAAAATTCCAACACATAATAACATAATATCACAGACCATAATGGAATTCATCCCTCAAATAGATATGAACAAAAACGGAGATTTGTAAAGTACCACTTCGAAGAAAATTTTCAAAAACTTTCAATAATACCAGCCTCAAAGGTAACCTTCCATCAATATAATGAATGCATAACCAAAAATGGATGATGGGTAGTCTTAAAGGACACCTTTGTAAAGAGGTGGACCATCATGTAAATGTAATTTCCCCAAAAATATTCTGTTCAATCAAATAAAAATGTGCTAATTTCCCAATCCAAATTCAAACCGCAATCCACACATTTAAGTCTCTCGATCTACCATGTTTCACACCTCCTCACATTTTGTATTCTATCTCCACCTCTTCTATCACATTTCACCTATTGAATCCCTAGAAGTCTAATATTTGAAATTTCATGACTCTCATGATGAGCCCAGAAATGACTAGCAAATGGATAAGACATATTCCTATTAAATATGGCTTGTAAGAGCTCTTCAGAATGTGCTTACAGTGTTCCTTTTGTTGAACCTACATATATTTTGTGACAAACACAAAAAATAATGTAAACACCATAAGTTGAATTGCAACTCATGAAAGACAAAATAGAATGTCATATAAGTGATCCTATCATAAAATTCAATGCACTTATCCTTAACATCTTTACAACATGTGCATTTATCCTTAACATCTTTACAACATGTTTATTTGTAAAAACCCTTTGGGGAACCAGGCAGCCAGCCTGTATCCGGCTGTTGTCTGTAGCCTATGGTGTCAGTTGGACTTAGTATTTTTTGTAGTGAGTTTGTTCTCTGGGTATCAATCATTTTAAATCCACATCTAATTTCAATAGATTCCAATGTTTTTTCAGAATGTGTGTAAATGTTCTACTTTCCTTTGAGAAAGTAGTTATGAATCTCATACATTGGTCTTGATTTTTGTTTGTCTTAATTTTTCAGTCAAAAGATATCTATCCGTTTTTTCAGCCTTAGCTTTAGCTCCTAATAATGTAGTCCCTTAATATCCTCTTTCTCTAAATTTGTTAGGTGTGTTCACATATTCAGACGGAATTGGCATGATGTAGCATGAAGTATACTATTACAAGCTGTTGATTTTCTGTGTATCCTACTTTGTAAATGATCATATTCAACATAAAGTTCAATATCCACGATCACAATGCTGCTAGCAGAATATTCTAGTCAGCTTCATATTGAGTTTATTCCTATGTAACAATCTGTGATATTCAACTAGTTCACTTGCGGTACAATTTCAAATTAGGAAAATATCATCAATATATCGCTTATCATTAGCACAGTAGAGTCCATAATTACATGCGTATTTTTTTTTTTTTTTTAAACTATGAAAAGGTTTGTGTACATTGGGGCAAAACATGACCTCATCGCTGTTGCCGTTTTTTGGTGGCACATGCAATCTTGCAAAAATGATTCTTCAATATAAAGTCTGTCAGGTCTAAAAGCATTTGCGTGTGTACCGGCTGATCTTGTATATAAAAAAAACCTCTCAAGTGCCTTCAGTCCTTGCTCATGATCAATTATTAGGTATAAACTTTGTATATCCATAGTGGCCAATAAGTAATTAAAGTCCCACGGGATGTCATAAATTTTGTTCAGCAAATGTTTTGTACATTTAATAAAAGAGGGTAAGGATTGAACAAATTGTGAAAGATAAATATCAATATATTCAGAAAGAAAACTTTTCCGTGCAGAACCCAATTCCTGAGATAATGGGCCTGCATGCAGGGAAATTACCAACCATATTTGCCTTGGGTAGGAAGTAAATAATGAGAATTTGCAGTCTTCACACATAAGTACTTATATTCTTCCTCCTCTTGCAATTCCAAATCATGATCATTTAGTTTATTTAATAGTATATTAACACATTCAAGACATTTCCTTCTATCCACTAATTCATAGTCTGTGTGAATATTCAACTGTCTTAGTGCCTCTTGTTTATAATCATCAACATTCATAAGAACTATGTTACCACCTTTGTCTGCCTTTTTATAATTACATTTTTGTCAGCCTTCAAATCAGATAAAGCTTTCAATTCAGATTTATTCAAATTCTTACGTAGTTTAGACCATTTGACATTATTAATGTTATGCAATACAGCTTCATAAAACACATCTATAATATTGTCTGATTTGAGACTAGGGGTAAAAGTAGATTTATTTTTTGACTTACACCTCTAAATTAACTGCATTCTGGACCTCCATGTCACAAATAAGGTCTTCTATTTCCCTTATTCCCCCTTCCGCTAGTCTGCCCACCAATTGTATGTTCAAAAGTTCTTGGATTGTAAATAGTGTTTTTTGCACACCATCTGAAATTTAGGATCATAATTAGACAATAGTTATTTAAGCTTGTTGAAGGGATTCTGTTTGGAAACAGAACTATGCCTGGGACCACATGAAGTCAGAATGTACGGACTGAATCACCATACCACATTTGTACCTATGGGCCCAAATCAGACTAGCCCATAGTGCCTTACCTGTCCTCCTAACCTTCACAGAGTAACAGGTAAATTGGCACCCCAGAACACAACTCTCTAGTCCCCAGGGGACCATGGAAACAGATCATTATCTTTCGTTTTCTCACTCATGCATTTCCATAATAAACAATACAAAAACACGAGGGAAGTTCACAATATTTATTGAAACTATTGTGCTCTATTATGAAGCAACTGTGCTGCAATTATAAAACATATACAACTGAGCACAATAATCACCATTACGAGTAATCTGTATACAATGAAAAGTCCTACCATGGTGAATGATATATCTGCCTAAGCCTATCCTCACTATGTGAGCACAGTGATATATCAGAGATCTCTAGGATTAGAGTCGCCTCCTATACCTGGCATTTGTACTTAGGTGGTTTTGTTCTCAAATTGTGCAAAGCTAGTGCGTCTGTCCCAGGACCTTTCCCCTCTGCAAGAATCCTCCTCTCTGTTTTTCAAAGGGTA
The DNA here is from genome assembly GCA_963921515.1 of Calotriton arnoldi. Lineage (NCBI taxonomy): Eukaryota > Metazoa > Chordata > Amphibia > Caudata > Salamandridae > Calotriton > Calotriton arnoldi. The sequence goes on from CAWUFW010000742.1 coordinate 2,421,188, forward strand.
TGTCTCAGTTTATATGCTAAGAAGTGCAGTGTTGGAAAACAGCAGCTTCACTGTTTGTGTCTGTATGTTAGTGTCATGAGCGCACTATATCGAGCGCGCTAAATTAAGATAATCCAGAACGTACCTTTAACCTCAAGAAAGCGATCTCTGTTTCTGCGGGGAAGGACACAGACCGGAAGACTGCACGGAATGGGACTACTATTCCCATGATTCCAAGCGAGCAGAAGCACAGTGTGAGGGCGGAACCGTCCATAATCTGGAAGACGGACCGTGCTGTAGCGTCGGAAATTCTGGATTTGGGAGTTCATGCTGGCTGATTGCTGTTGTTTTACCCGGTCTGGTAAGGGAGCGCTGCACCGCTTATTTCTCATAGACTCATTCTGTTGGGTGTGGGGAAGAAGGTCTTTCTTCCGTTGGCGAGCTGTACACAGCTCATGTGGAAGGAAAGGCGTTCCTAGCTTCCCCACCCGTACTGCTTTGACACTCACTAAGATTCCCACCGTTGGCGAGCAACAGTCCTGTGGCTCTTGCAGTGGGAATATTACCTTTTTCTAAGGACAAGTGGATCGTAAGACCTTCATTACCTTCCACAAATGTGGCATTCTTGGTTGTGATGCGATAACCATGAGACATTGTGGTACTTATTGGAATGCATGTGTTATGTGCGATAATATTCAAAGGCTCCATATTTACCCATTTTGGAAAGTATTATTTACTACAACCTGGAGAGTATTTTCAAAATATTCTGTTTTCTTTGGCTTTATTAACAGGGGTGATTTCGAGAGCGATATAGAACTACGCTCAACCCCTGTGATGTCTGGTGGAGTCTATTAATGGTATGTTTCCATATGGATTAAAAACACTGGTTTTTGGTAACAGTAACTGAGAATATAGACATACAGTATCTAGATGTTATATGTATGTTCTTTTATATATTCTAACACAGCAAACGTAATGGAGTGACTGGTGTTTCTACGCAGGAGCCACGGACTATGTGGAACCCTTCAGGCTGCATATTTATTTTTCGTTACAGGTATATGTAGTTTACATCACATGGTTAGTTGATGTATTGTGGTATACCATACTCTGTGATAAACAGGATTAGAGGTATTTATGATTCCTTGTGTCATTTCAGGTCTCCCTCCCTGCATTCCCTTCCTATCCTTCCCTCGCTTGATCATCGCGCTGACCTGTGCTATCACAGCAATTCTGGCTTGGGAATATCAAGAGGTGGATCATTCTGAGCAACAAACCGACCGTGAGGATTTCCTACTCTGACAGTTAGGAGATGTTGCTACACCGAACACAGAAAAACAGGGCACAATGTTGTTTGACCTTGTACGAAATGTTCAGACTGAATCCCAGCAGAAGAGCTGAGTAACAATAATAACATGTGCAGCCTATTTCTAAAGTAATATTGTGGCACAAAAATAAATGTGTTACGTGTGGCTGTTCAGAGCAATTGTGGACTACAACATTCAAGTAGGCTAAAATAAGGGAAAACTACAGTGGGCCTAAGTCGGAACTCACTACAAGCTTGCTTTTATGAATAAACCATAGTGTATCAACCTTAGTCTTAAATTTGTCTAAATGCTGACTAGGACCGAAAGAGCGTTACCAATACAGAAACTTCATAATCTGTAAGTGTTCTAGATGATAAATTGATTACTATTTTTTCTCTAATCCGTGTTGGCTAACCTGGTTTGTGATCGTGTTTTTAATCCTTCCTCCCTTAAGCTGTTTTAGTTTGTGTTTGTTTCTTCCACCTTTTTTTATTTTTCTCTTCCCAGAATCCTTTCCTGTATGTACTCTGTTTCCTGGCCAATTCTAAATCCATCAATCTCATGTGTTTCAGTTCTGCTAAAAAAAGATGACCCAGGTCTAATATTAGTATCTGCTCCATCACCACTTATATCTGTTTCAGAACCACGAACTTTAGATTCACTGACTGAATTTATGCTAACTGTAGGTTTGGGTTTCAATCCCATTGTTTGATCCAACTTATGAGCAAACAAATACACCCGCTCCAACCTGCAATAGTGCTCATCCCTTATAAATTTGCTCATTTGTCTGCTTCTCAACTCTTCCTGAAATTTAGACAGAACGTCCTCGAATATGTCACCATTTTTTCTGGTATTTTCATCTAATTTGATATCTGAGCTCCGTTGCTTTACCTTATTTATATCAATTTGCAATTCTTTCATTATTTTTTCCTCTTGCTCAATCATTTTTTTCATCAGCATCATAGATGATTCTTTTAAACTCTTCTCCCATTTTTCTGCATCGGCCTCACTCAAACCTTCTACTGCTGGGAAAATATTCACACATGATCAACAAGGAATTCTATCTACATCAATATATTTACATAGAGTTGTAGTATCCCACCACTTGGAAGATTCTTTTGAATTACACTTGTGATTTGTTTTGAGGTAATTAATTTTTCTTTATTTGTGGCACATCAATACAGTTAGAAATGCTGAGGATATTGTCTTCATTTTCAATATTACACTTATTACATTGTGGAAGGTAATTTCACTATTATCTGCAACTTATTTACATTTTTTTATTGAGGATAATATATGATAGTTTTTCTTGGGGCTTAGGATTAAATTTCACATAATTGAAATGAATTGAAATTACAAACTACATGTGCCTTGCTTAATTCTAATACTGTTATGCATTCTAGACCGGATTTACTTATTTCGTTACATATGTTGAAACTAAATTGTACTTTCTTCACCTATTTCTGAGTATATTGTCTTAGTGAGTGAATCTGCAGACCTGCATGCTACAGATGTATGAATCTAAATATCTAATAAGAAATTCTTGGTGCAATGTATGTGGTTGGTCAAGTTATAGACTTTTATGTTGTTGATGTATGAATTTAATGTATGGATATGATTTCCTTTCAGTAATATTTCTGAATCTTAAATAACATTTTCCGTTAAAAATCGTTTTATCACAAAGTTACAGCACTACAAAAGACATTGCTTTTTATAAAAAATTGTAGAAAGTATACAATATTTTTGCTCTCATATTGTTTCAGCCTTGAGAAAGCAACACTAGTTACAAAACATGTGTTGGCTGGCATTTTGTGTTATTTATTTTGAGCAATTCAACAGTTTTTATATTTTCACCTTGATTTTCTTTCATGTGATGCTAATTAAATGATATTATAACAATAGAATTGAGGGGATGCAGAGGAGATATTTTCCACGGTGCGGCACACAGTATCCCCAAATTGATAACTTAACACAAGAAAACTTAGAACAGTCCCGTCATGCGCTTGAGAGGCGGATTATAAATTGACCTCCGTGCTCATAGATAGTTACTATTTAGGGATATAGGTAGCGGGGTAGGATTTCCACCACGTCTCCTCTGATGTAAGTGCACACTGGACCTGTTTGCAGAGAAGTTTGAGCACCCTCCTCTATATGTAAGGTAATTCTTATAGTTTCTGACCATACAGTCTTTGTGAGGAGTCATTGCTACTAGTTATCCCAATGGGGCCCTCATTATTGGATCAAATTGGTATGTTATCTTGCAAACTTCTTGCTACATATTATCATTTGAGTTGTGGCTATGATATACCTTTTTCATGCTGTGCACTTGCCCTTGGTGGACCCCAGACACGTGTGCTGCATGCAGAATGTTTTTCTAGGCACGTACGTATCTTTGTGTCTATATTATATATATATATATATATTATATATATTTATATATATTATATATATATATATATATATAATTATCCAGACTGCTTGCTCCTTCAACGTAAGCCTTTAGACCCTAGCAGGGCGGGTCGGTGTTATGGGGAGGGAGCCACCCATAAACAAATCCAGAAAACACCATCTTCTCACCCGAAAAGAGGCACACCGACACCTACTGAAAGTAATTTCAAGCGCTTTAATTCCACACAAAGATAAGCGCACAGGTAGTGCAATGTCCCAACATGTTTCAACTCCTCTGAGCCTTGATCACGGGAAAGTTCAGTTTTTAAAATGACCACGTGGTTTTAAGGACGCCGGTCATATTATCTCCTTAGATGCGCACTTCAAAACAGAAATGTCAATTTTTACCGAAAGCAGCATAATAATGTTTAAAGATCAATGTCACAATGCTGCAATCAAAATATTAAATTGTGCTGTTCACTGCGCTTTTATTCTTGCAAACCTGCATATCCAAGCTGTTTTATCTCCAGGTTACGCAATCCACTCTTTCAGCTGGCAAGTGGAAACATTCCCTCTCACCTCCCTTTCCGACTCGTACTGCAGTTTTCATTAGGTTTTATCCTGTCTTGCCTCAGTAAAGGTCGGCGGGTCAGGCTTCCGTAAATAGATCCAGACTGCTTGCTCCTTCAACGTAAGCCTTTAGACCCTAGCAGGGCGGGTCGGTGTTATGGGGAGGAGCCACCCATAAACAAATCCAGAAAACACCATCTTCTCACCCGAAAAGAGGCACACCGACACCTACTGAAAGTAATTTCAAGCGCTTTAATTCCACACAAAGATAAGCGCACAGGTAGTGCAATGTCCCAACATGTTTCAACTCCTCTGAGCCTTGATCACGGGAAAGTTCAGTTTTTAAAATGACCACGTGGTTTTAAGGACGCCGGTCATATTATCTCCTTAGATGCGCACTTCAAAACAGAAATGTCCATTTTTACCGAAAGCAGCATAATAATGTTTAAAGATCAATGTCACAATGCTGCAATCAAAATATTAAATTGTGCTGTTCACTGCGCTTTTATTCTTGCAAACCTGCATATCCAAGCTGTTTTATGTCCAGGTTACGCAATCCACTCTTTCAGCTGGCAAGTGGAAACATTCCCTCTCACCTCCCTTTCCGACTCGTACTGCAGTTTTCATTAGGTTTTATCCTGTCTTGCCTCAGTAAAGGTCGGCGGGTCAGGCTTCCGTAAATAGATCCAGACTGCTTGCTCCTTCAACGTAAGCCTTTAGACCCTAGCAGGGCGGGTCGGTGTTATGGGGAGGAGCCACCCATAAACAAATCCAGAAAACACCATCTTCTCACCCGAAAAGAGGCACACCGACACCTACTGAAAGTAATTTCAAGTGCTTTAATTCCACACAAAGATAAGCGCACAGGTAGTGCAATGTCCCAACATGTTTCAACTCCTCTGAGCCTTGATCACGGGAAAGTTCAGTTTTTAAAATGACCACGTGGTTTTAAGGACGCCGGTCATATTATCTCCTTAGATGCGCACTTCAAAACAGAAATGTCAATTTTTTACCGAAAGCAGCATAATAATGTTTAAAGATCAATGTCACAATGCTGCAATCAAAATATTAAATTGTGCTGTTCACTGCGCTTTTATTCTTGCAAACCTGCATATCCAAGCTGTTTTATCTCCAGGTTACGCAATCCACTCTTTCAGCTGGCAAGTGGAAACATTCCCTCTCACCTCCCTTTCCGACTCGTACTGCAGTTTTCATTAGTGTTTTATCCTGTCTTGCCTCAGTAAAGGTCGGCGGGTCAGGCTTCCGTAAATAGATCCAGACTGCTTGCTCCTTCAACATAAGCCTTTAGACCCTAGCAGGGCGGGTCGGTGTTATGGGGAGGGAGCCACCCATAAACAAATCCAGAAAACACCATCTTCTCACCCGAAAAGAGGCACACCGACACCTACTGAAAGTAATTTCAAGCGCTTTAATTCCACACAAAGATAAGCGCACAGGTAGTGCAATGTCCCAACATGTTTCAACTCCTCTGAGCCTTGATCACGGGAAAGTTCAGTTTTTAAAATGACCACGTGGTTTTAAGGACGCCGGTCATATTATCTCCTTAGATGCGCACTTCAAAACAGAAATGTCAATTTTTTACCGAAAGCAGCATAATAATGTTTAAAGATCAATGTCACAATGCTGCAATCAAAATATTAAATTGTGCTGTTCACTGCGCTTTTATTCTTGCAAACCTGCATATCCAAGCTGTTTTATCTCCAGGTTACGCAATCCACTCTTTCAGCTGGCAAGTGGAAACATTCCCTCTCACCTCCCTTTCCGACTCGTACTGCAGTTTTCATTAGGTTTTATCCTGTCTTGCCTCAGTAAAGGTCGGCGGGTCAGGCTTCCGTAAATAGATCCAGACTGCTTGCTCCTTCAACATAAGCCTTTAGACCCTAGCAGGGCGGGTCGGTGTTATGGGGAGGGAGCCACCCATAAACAAATCCAGAAAACACCATCTTCTCACCCGAAAAGAGGCACACCGACACCTACTGAAAGTAATTTCAAGCGCTTTAATTCCACACAAAGATAAGCGCACAGGTAGTGCAATGTCCCAACATGTTTCAACTCCTCTGAGCCTTGATCACGGGAAAGTTCAGTTTTAAAATGACCACGTGGTTTTAAGGACGCCGGTCATATTATCTCCTTAGATGCGCACTTCAAAACAGAAATGTCAATTTTTTACCGAAAGCAGCATAATAATGTTTAAAGATCAATGTCACAATGCTGCAATCAAAATATTAAATTGTGCTGTTCACTGCGCTTTTATTCTTGCAAACCTGCATATCCAAGCTGTTTTATCTCCAGGTTACGCAATCCACTCTTTCAGCTGGCAAGTGGAAACATTCCCTCTCACCTCCCTTTCCGACTCGTACTGCAGTTTTCATTAGGTTTTATCCTGTCTTGCCTCAGTAAAGGTCGGCGGGTCAGGCTTCCGTAAATAGATCCAGACTGCTTGCTCCTTCAACGTAAGCCTTTAGACCCTAGCAGGGCGGGTCGGTGTTATGGGGAGGGAGCCACCCATAAACAAATCCAGAAAACACCATCTTCTCACCCGAAAAGAGGCACACCGACACCTACTGAAAGTAATTTCAAGCGCTTTAATTCCACACAAAGATAAGCGCACAGGTAGTGCAATGTCCCAACATGTTTCAACTCCTCTGAGCCTTGATCACGGGAAAGTTCAGTTTTTAAAATGACCACGTGGTTTTAAGGACGCCGGTCATATTATCTCCTTAGATGCGCACTTCAAAACAGAAATGTCCATTTTTTACCGAAAGCAGCATAATAATGTTTAAAGATCAATGTCACAATGCTGCAATCAAAATATTAAATTGTGCTGTTCACTGCGCTTTTATTCTTGCAAACCTGCATATCCAAGCTGTTTTATGTCCAGGTTACGCAATCCACTCTTTCAGCTGGCAAGTGGAAACATTCCCTCTCACCTCCCTTTCCGACTCGTACTGCAGTTTTCATTAGGTTTTATCCTGTCTTGCCTCAGTAAAGGTCGGCGGGTCAGGCTTCCGTAAATAGATCCAGACTGCTTGCTCCTTCAACGTAAGCCTTTAGACCCTAGCAGGGCGGGTCGGTGTTATGGGGAGGGAGCCACCCATAAACAAATCCAGAAAACACCATCTTCTCACCCGAAAAGAGGCACACCGACACCTACTGAAAGTAATTTCAAGTGCTTTAATTCCACACAAAGATAAGCGCACAGGTAGTGCAATGTCCCAACATGTTTCAACTCCTCTGAGCCTTGATCACGGGAAAGTTCAGTTTTTAAAATGACCACGTGGTTTTAAGGACGCCGGTCATATTATCTCCTTAGATGCGCACTTCAAAACAGAAATGTCAATTTTTACCGAAAGCAGCATAATAATGTTTAAAGATCAATGTCACAATGCTGCAATCAAAATATTAAATTGTGCTGTTCACTGCGCTTTTATTCTTGCAAACCTGCATATCCAAGCTGTTTTATCTCCAGGTTACGCAATCCACTCTTTCAGCTGGCAAGTGGAAACATTCCCTCTCACCTCCCTTTCCGACTCGTACTGCAGTTTTCATTAGGTTTTATCCTGTCTTGCCTCAGTAAAGGTCGGCGGGTCAGGCTTCCGTAAATAGATCCAGACTGCTTGCTCCTTCAACATAAGCCTTTAGACCCTAGCAGGGCGGGTCGGTGTTATGGGGAGGGAGCCACCCATAAACAAATCCAGAAAACACCATCTTCTCACCCGAAAAGAGGCACACCGACACCTACTGAAAGTAATTTCAAGCGCTTTAATTCCACACAAAGATAAGCGCACAGGTAGTGCAATGTCCCAACATGTTTCAACTCCTCTGAGCCTTGATCACGGGAAAGTTCAGTTTTTAAAATGACCACGTGGTTTTAAGGACGCCGGTCATATTATCTCCTTAGATGCGCACTTCAAAACAGAAATGTCAATTTTTTACCGAAAGCAGCATAATAATGTTTAAAGATCAATGTCACAATGCTGCAATCAAAATATTAAATTGTGCTGTTCACTGCGCTTTTATTCTTGCAAACCTGCATATCCAAGCTGTTTTATCTCCAGGTTACGCAATCCACTCTTTCAGCTGGCAAGTGGAAACATTCCTCTCACCTCCCTTTCCGACTCGTACTGCAGTTTTCATTAGGTTTTATCCTGTCTTGCCTCAGTAAAGGTCGGCGGGTCAGGCTTCCGTAAATAGATCCAGACTGCTTGCTCCTTCAACGTAAGCCTTTAGACCCTAGCAGGGCGGGTCGGTGTTATGGGGAGGGAGCCACCCATAAACAAATCCAGAAAACACCATCTTCTCACCCGAAAAGAGGCAAACCGACACCTACTGAAAGTAATTTCAAGCGCTTTAATTCCACACAAAGATAAGCGCACAGGTAGTGCAATGTCCCAACATGTTTCAACTCCTCTGAGCCTTGATCACGGGAAAGTTCAGTTTTTAAAATGACCACGTGGTTTTAAGGACGCCGGTCATATTATCTCCTTAGATGCGGACTTCAAAACAGAAATGTCCATTTTTACCGAAAGCAGCATAATAATGTTTAAAGATCAATGTCACAATGCTGCAATCAAAATATTAAATTGTGCTGTTCACTGCGCTTTTATTCTTGCAAACCTGCATATCCAAGCTGTTTTATCTCCAGGTTACGCAATCCACTCTTTCAGCTGGCAAGTGGAAACATTCCCTCTCACCTCCCTTTCCGACTCGTACTGCAGTTTTCATTAGGTTTTATCCTGTCTTGCCTCAGTAAAGGTCGGCGGGTCAGGCTTCCGTAAATAGATCCAGACTGCTTGCTCCTTCAACGTAAGCCTTTAGACCCTAGCAGGGCGGGTCGGTGTTATGGGAGGGAGCCACCCATAAACAAATCCAGAAAACACCATCTTCTCACCCGAAAAGAGGCACACCGACACCTACTGAAAGTAATTTCAAGCGCTTTAATTCCACACAAAGATAAGCGCACAGGTAGTGCAATGTCCCAACATGTTTCAACTCCTCTGAGCCTTGATCACGGGAAAGTTCCGTTTTAAAATGACCACGTGGTTTTAGGACGCCGGTCATATTATCTCCTTAGATGCGCACTTCAAAACAGAAATGTCCATTTTTGCCGAAAGCAGCATAATAATGTTTAAAGATCAATGTCACAATGCTGCAATCAAAATATTAAATTGTGCTGTTCACTGCGCTTTATTCTTGCAAACCTGCATATCCAAGCTGTTTTATCTCCAGGTTACGCAATCCACTCTTTCAGCTGGCAAGTGGAAACATTCCCTCTCACCTCCTTTCCGACTCGTACTGCAGTTTTCATTAGGTTTTATCCTGTCTTGCCTCAGTAAAGGTCGGTGGGTCAGGCTTCCGTAAATAGATCCAGACTGCTTGCTCCTTCAACGTAAGCCTTTAGACCCTAGCAGGGCGGGTCGGTGTTATGGGAGGGAGCCACCCATAAACAAATCCAGAAAACACCATCTTCTCACTCGAAAGAGGCACACCGACACCTACTGAAAGTAATTTCAAGCGCTTTAATTCCACACAAAGATAAGCGCACAGGTAGTGCAATGTCCCAACATGTTTCAACTCCTCTGAGCTTTGATCACGGGAAAGTTCAGTTTTTAAAATGACCACGTGGTTTAAGGACGCCGGTCATATTATCTCCTTAGATGCGCACTTCAAAACAGAAATGTCAATTTATTACCAAAGCAGCATAATAATGTTTGAAGATCAATGTCACAATGCTGCAATCAAAATATTAAATTGTGCTGTTCACTGCGCTTTTATTCTTGCAAACCTGCATATCCAAGCTGTTTATCTCCAGGTTACGCAATCCACTCTTTCAGCTGGCAAGTGGAAACATTCCTCTCACCTCCCTTTCCGACTCGTACTGCAGTTTTCATTAGGTTTATCCTGTCTTGCCTCAGTAAGGTCGGCGGGTCAGGCTTCCGTAAGTAGATCCAGACTGCTTGCTCCTTCAACGTAAGCCTTTAGACCCTAGCAGGGCGGGTCGGTGTTATGGGGAGGGAGCCACCCATAAACAAATCAGAAAACACCATCTTCTCAGCCGAAAAGAGGCACACCGACACCTACTGAAGGTAATTTCAAGCGCTTTAATTCCACACAAAGATAAGCGCTACAGGTAGTGCAATGTCCCAACATGTTTCTAACTCCTCTGAGCCTTGATCACGGGAAAGTTCAGTTTTTAACGTGGTCATTTTAAAAACTGAACTTTCCCGTGATCAAGGCTCAGAGGAGTTGAAACATGTTGGGACATTGCACTACCTGTGCGCTTATCTTTGTGTGGAATTAAAGCGCTTGAAATTACTTTCAGTAGGTGTCGGTGTGCCTCTTTCGAGTGAGAAGATGGTGTTTTCTGGATTTGTTTATGGGTGGCTCCTCCCCATAACACCGACCCGCCCTGCTAGGGTCTAAAGGCTTACGTTGAAGGAGCAAGCAGTCTGGATCTATTTACGGAAGCCTGACCCGCCGACCTTTACTGAGGCAAGACAGGATAAAACCTAATGAAAACTGCAGTACGAGTCGGAAAGGGAGGTGAGAGGGAATGTTTCCACTTGCCAGCTGAAAGAGTGGATTGCGTAACCTGGAGATAAACAGCTTGGATATGCAGGTTTGCAAGAATAAAGCGCAGTGAACAGCACAATTTAATATTTTGATTGCAGCATTGTGACATTGATCTTTAAACATTATTATGCTGCTTTCGGTAAAAATGGACATTTCTGTTTTGAAGTGCGCATCTAAGGAGATAATATGACCGGCGTCCTTAAAACCACGTGGTCATTTAAAAACTGAACTTTCCCGTGATCAAGGCTCAGAGGAGTTGAAACATGTTGGGACATTGCACTACCTGTGCGCTTATCTTTGTGTGGAATTAAAGCGCTTGAAATTACTTTCGGTAGTGTCGGTGTGCCTCTTTCGGTGAGAAGATGGTGTTTTCTGGATTTGTTTATGGGTGGCTCCCTCCCCATAACACCGACCCGCCCTGCTAGGAGTCTAAAGGCTTACGTTGAAGGAGCAAGCAGTCTGGATCTATTTACGGAAGCCTGACCCGCCGACCTTTACTGAGGCAAGACAGATAAAACCTAATGAAAGCTGCAGTACGAGTCGGAAAGGAGGTGAGAGGGAATGTTTCCACTTGCCAGCTGAAAGAGTGGATTGCGTAACCTGGAGATAAACAGCTTGAATATGCAGGTTTGCTAAGAATAAAGCGCAGTGAACAGCACAATTTAATATTTTGATTGCAGCATTGTGACATTGATCTTTAAACATTATTATGCTGCTTTCGGTAAAAATGGACATTTCTGTTTTGAAATGCGCATCTAAGGAGATATATGACCGGCGTCCTTAAACCACGTGGTCATTTTAAGACTGAACTTTCCGTGATCAAGGCTCAGAGGAGTTGAAACATGTTGGGACATTGCACTACCTGTGCGCTTATCTTTGTGTGGAATTAAAGCGCTTGAAATTACTTTCAGTAGGTGTCGGTGTGCCTCTTTTCGGGTGAGAAGATGGTGTTTTCTGGATATATATATATATATATATATATATATATATATATATATTCACGTGTATTGTTTTTGTCATTTATTTTACAGGTCAAGGGGCATATTAAAACTTTGTTTTGAATCTATTGGTATACAACTTTATTGACTGAGTGGATGAGAGTCTAGTCACGGGCCCGATGAAGTAAATTGCTAGACATTTTCGTCACTCTCTGGCATTAGACATGTTGACCCTACTGAACACAACCAAGGATTCATTATATGGCCTGCTGTTGGTTCAGTTTTGTGAATAAAGTTCATGAAGGGAGGGCCCGTAGTCAATTTTAATCCTCTGGTTCACCTAATCTACCGCCTTCCATAAATACTCACTATTAGGGCAGTAACCTGAGCTCTGGCAAATACCGGTCCTGAGGTAGAGAACAAAAGATCTGTGTCAAAGAGCCCCATTTCTTTGGATGCCCGTTGAGTATTGCACCACCCACCCACTGAGGGGCTAGTCCGGTAATATAGCATGCCACCTAGGTGGGGGAGGGCTACTGGATTCTTGTAGTAAGGATCCCTGAAATCTGTGAAATTAGTTCATACCAGAGCTTGAGTTCATCTTCTGGTCTCATAGCGGAACGGCACACTGAATTTTTTGTTGTGGAATGAAATTATATTGAAAATTAATTAACTAAACCTTTGACAAATTGATGATAAGACATATATTAATAATCTGACAATAAATGTATCTTTTGTAATTCAAAGAACCTGTATTCTAATTGTTACTCGGGTGCCTCCTTTTTCCAGGTTTTGCTATTTATTGAGATAATACTTGGCAGTCAAGAGATTATTGCAGTTGAGAAGACCGCTAAATTTTAATGAATGTGATGCTCTCATATTGCACTTTCACAGAAGTTAGTTGTCCTGGTGTAGTTTGCAGTTGCCCTTGCATTGCAATATTCAAACATTCAAGAAGATGTATGTGTACTAACAAACCACATACTATAATATAAACAACAGGAGTTACCCATACACCCAATAGAGACCTGGGTTCTGGATTGCATTTGGCCACATCTTTTCTCTCTTTCTTTTTCTTGTGTTGTAATTCAGTTATGTATACAATATATGGCTCTGCAGTATTGTAAGAGTAACCAGATTGTTTTTTTTTCTGTTGATGCCATTTGGGACATTGTTGCTTGATACTAACAAACCACAGGCACAAGCAGACACATCACCACTTGTTTTATAAGCAGGCATTTGTTCTGATGTTTCTGTAAGAGTTTCAGTGTTATTAAAGAATTTATGTACAGCCTTTACACAGAGCGCAAAGCATGCTGGAGACAATGGCTTTATTTTTACACCGTTGCTGGAACTTTATTAGTCTGTTGGATGAGATCTGAGAATGTTGTGCAACATGTAATAGATCTCTCAGGTTGCCAAGTTCTTCAACATAAAGAATCTTTGATTATGACATTTATGTACCACAGCCTGCATTACTAGATATGAAGAATACACAACACAGTAGACATAAACTATAAATGGTTGTTCTTGGTGCATTAGCACTATTACAGCTCAGTATTTCCTGGATCTGTTAGCTGCTGCATCATAGCTTTATGCACTCTGATATGACAGAGAAAGGCTGAACAGCATAAACCATTCTTTATAATGGTAGCAATTACAGACCCAGTGATCGTTTCAGCCTGATACAGTCCAATAATTTTTCCACATGGGTACTGATTGTTGTCTATCTATCGAAAACAGGAACTTTCTTGTTGCTGGCCAGTTATATCATGTGAGCCGTCAGCAATTAGTGAATAAGGAGTGTTGTCGATATTTTCACGATATTGATGAAGTATTTAATTAGACAACAGTTGCAGAACTTTATTTTGGATGTCTGGACTAAGATATTCTGCTCAACTCGCTTTACTCATGTGTCCAAATAAGGCACGTCTTGTGCTTGTGCATTGAGAAATAAATCGAATTTCACATTTCAGTCATCCTGCCCTCAAAGTATAAGGCCTGGTTCTTCCAGAAGGGTAATGGTATGAATAATGTTATTAAGGTACACCCAGGATAATTATAGGTACAGTAGAATTTGCAGCCATGATGTACATCGAATAGTTGATCTCCTTTGTATTGTGCCGTTTGAAGCAATGAGTATAAATGAGCATAAGTGCTGTGGTGATTTTTGAATGTTTCCATTGTTTTCTAATTCATAATACTGAATGCTTTTTCTTTGTTCCTTCAGAGCTAAGTCAATTTTAAGCTCAGCCTTTGCCTGGTAAAAGCAAAAAGCTGAGTTATTGCCTTTTAGTGCAGTGGAGCCCTGAGAAATATCAGAACCATCTTCCTTCAAAGTGAATTTTGCACTTTTTTGGTAATTTGTAAACGGAGCAAAATGGTTTTATTGGCATGGTGTTTGTGTGTGCTTGATTTGGCAGGTGTTCTCTCATTATACTGAAGACTGGTGGCACAAGAGCTGTCACCTGACTCCTCGTTGGTGGTGGGAATGACACAAATTGCTGTGGGGCACTGTATTAAAATGCTCTCTTTGTATTTTTTGGACCGATGCTGCTGTATTTTTGCCTCTGTGCACTGGGACTTTTCTAACCAAGCCCTAGTGTATGTGCTATGTTAACATTGGCTATACTCCTAATTGGCACATTTAACTTGGAGAGGTGTGGTGCAGCGGCCAGGGCAGCTGACTTCGGAGCACAGGGTTCACGGTTCGATCCCCTCCGGCGGCAGCTCAGCTCAGCACCATGTGACTCTGGGCAATAGCTCACTTAATTTCCACTCCGGCCCCCAGCGCCTTGAGACCCATAAGGGTGAGTAGCTGCGCTATATAAAAACAGACTTAATTTTTTTTAACTTACCTACTGTAAGGTATAAAGTGTATCTAGGGCCTATAAGTTAAATGTCACTAGTGGACTGCAGCACACATTTTACCACCACTAGAGTGACAGTGCAAAACATGACTGTAGGCCTACTACTGTAGCGTGTCTGTGCAGTTTTAAAACTGTAATTTCAACTTGTCAAAATAAACCTTTGACAGGCCTAAAACCTCCTTTTAAATATTAATAAGTTACCCCTAAGTATGCAGTACATGCTCATAACACAGGGTGCATGGTATTTAAAAATAGGATATGTAAAAGTTTAACGTTAAATATGTCCTGACAGTGACAAGGCCCTAAACTCTGTTTTCACTGTAGCAGGGTTAGCTGCTCCATACAAAAAAATGAGGATACAATATTAAATAAAATTGTTATCTTCGCCTACCTGCACACCTACAAAATTAATTATTGGACTTTTTACAGGTAAATTTGACAAAGGGTACTTATAAAAAAAGTCATCTTTTACCTGCCTAACCCTCTAAAAGCCCATTTGCATGAGTTTTCAACTTTTACTCAGGAGGTCAATACCCCTTTGTGGATGTGTGAACTTGCTCACAGAGCTGAGACAAAGGCCTTGGGTGTGGGGAGGTGCTCTTTTCCACTGATAGGATGACCATCTGCGCAGTTCCAGGGAGATTAATTAACTTCAAGTAGGCCTACCCTGTCATAGGCACCTGGGCCTGCACCCTCCTTTGTTCCTCTTGTCAGCCAGACACCACTCCCAGTGAGAGAGGAGCTGCACCAGGACTGGTATTGATCAACCACAGAGAGGTTGCTCATTTCCCAGACCACATATCAAAATTAGGCACAGGAGAAGAAATGTTCTGCCATGTTGGATGTAGGTCTAGAGGGGCACTGTGGGATTGTTTGCAGTAGGGCACACAGGAACTGCTGCAAGAGGGGGTAGGGTTACCCCAGGGAAATTTTGCCCTATTAGTTAGGGACAGGCCAGGAGTCACCCCCACACAGAGGCTAATGAAGGGTGTAGATGTGGTAACGTCTTCAGAACACTACTTGACCTGTGGAAGACAGAATAAGGACTGCACCTGCTGTTGTAAGGAGACCTGAAATGCTGGCCCTGTTCCCATTTGTACCCAGGACTAAGACGTGGACTCCAAGGGTCAGTTAGCTTACCTCCTGTTAAGCTATAGGGTAACAACTAGAAGCCCTTTTCCTAAAGAACCCAGCTGACTAGGTCCATCTGGACTTACCCTGGACCTGGCTGGTGGCTTCTGCTGGAGTGAGTCTTGATCCCCAAGAGCTGTTCCTGAGGCCCTAGGACCCTTGACTGTGTCAGAGTTTACACCTTCTAACATCCTGAAAAAACCTGGGACTTAAAAACTTTCTACATATTTTTTACCTGGAGAACCGTAGAGCACCCAGGACTAACCTGCCCAGCTGATCCAACAAGGATGCCTCGCCGCTGGGCCTTACTTCGCTGTAGCTTCCACTGTTCTCTTCTCTCGATGCTGAAATCTGTCTACATCAAGCCCTCTTCGGTTCCAAACCACAGTTTTATCAACACAGCCGTCGAAGAAGAACCGATCTACGCCGGAGACGTCCCGGACATGGAAACCTGAATTTCTTCTGCCGGAGCTTTTCCCACCTAAAACCAACAGCTTTGCTGAGGCTCCATCGTGATGCAGGAATCCATCAACGTTGAGCCCCTTCTCTCAATGTCAGCTCCAATGCCTGCTTCAATGAAGGCTGTCGATGTGTGGAGCTAACTTTTCTACTAGGATGCTTCTGGTCCCTGTATTAAACTTGTGCTTCATCATGGCTGGCCTTAAATTGCACTGGTCCAGCGCAACCAGATGACTGTGATTGGTGCTAAGCACTTTTTGGCACCATTTCTATTTGAAACGTTCAGAAAATAATGCCTCCTAGTCGTTTTGCAGTCATTTTATTCATTAATTTATTCTCTATTCTTATAAATTGGAGTGAGATTTTTTTTTGTTGTGTTTTTTACTTTTTAACTGTTTTGATACTTCTAAATGCTTCACACATTTTCTAAAGTTAAGCCTGTCTGCTCTTTACCGTAGCTCTCAGGGGTTGAGCTCAGGTTTTTATTACTGAAACCTTTACTGGACCTAATAAGAATAGTGGCATTATTACTTGTGGTGGACTACCATTCACCCCACTTAATAATCCAGTTTCTCACAGACGCAATCACATGGAATTTCTAAACCTTCTCCCACAACCTCATATTGAATAGTAGACTGCAGCTAGGTCGCATCCTTATATTATGCCATTTGAGTGGTTTTTCCTCATTATGGCAAATAACCAAATTAGAGAATGGCAGCAAAGAAAACCAGGCTGACAAAAATCCATTTGTGAAATTGTCATAATGACGACATACATTTTGCATAAAAATCTAATGGTTTTTGTGGGAAATAAAACTCTAATGGTTTTTGTGGGAAAAAAATATACCGTACCAGGGTTTAAATCTTGGCTCTGGTATATACAAAAATGTTACAACATCTTATAGTTCCTTAGTTTTTAGGAATTGTAAGAATAATTACTTTATGCTAAACAAAATGGGGAGGAGGGCAAAAAAACAGAAAACCCTGCTTGCAGTAGCCTTTTTTTCAAAATTTACCGTGAATCAGAATGGAAAAAGAAGACGACGATGAAAGAAGAAACAAAATCAGATTGCCACTGGAGATAAGCTGGACAAGAAGAAAGGGTAAGTAAAAGGTAGAAAACAAGGGTGGAGGTGAAAAGGTGGTAGGATTGTCTGGCAGTCCGAAAAAAGGCGAGAGGAGAGGAGAGGCAATGGTCTCGACTGGCTTTTAAGGGGGTGAGATGGGATCTGTAGGGGGAGGGGATATGTTGGTAGCTTAGGGAGCAACGGAAGAGTAATTCAGGGGGACCACCCCCTGTTAAAGGAAAACAAATGTTAGACACAGGGGGATTTGCAAAAATAACAGAGGAAGCAAAAGAAATGGAGGGGAGTTAAAAAGGAGGGGGTGAAAGAGGTGTTCCATGAGAGGGGACTGAAACAAGAAAGACAAAGCTTCAAGAGAGTAGTGAAAAATAAAATAATTAGAAGGAAAAAAAAATGGAATGGAAGGATGTTCATCTGGTTGGTTTTGTCAACCTGGTGAATGCTACTGAAGGTGAAAAATTTATGGAAACCGGTACTGTGAAAAGAGGTCATCAGAGTCTGTTTCTGAAAGATTGTTTTTCATCAATTTCACATACAACAATTTGAGTACAGATCCACTTCACTGTGCCTTTTCTTTTCCAAGAATTTATGAATGTCCATTCTGGAAAAGAAGGAAAAAAATGCATGTCAATTGCAATTTATAGGCATATGGAACAATTTCTGGCAGTTTTAAAGTTGCAAACAACCATTTATAAGACTCCAATACAATGATATTCAGTCATTATGGGGAGTGCTAGCGGCAAACCTGCCTCGGGGACAATAATCCTCTGCCAGGAGAAGCGACAGTAAGGGGAAAGGTTGAAAGTATGTGCAAAGGTTATGTAGAAGATCGATCTAACAGCTTTAGTTGGCACAGTTATGTTTGCACAACAAAAAGAGTATGCTAGTCAGCGACATACCTGAGTGAAGACATCCAGCAAGAAATATTGAAATAGAGCATATCTTTTTACAGTGCCCTAGAAGCTACCTGAAAGATGTCCTTTACCTGCAGACAGTGGTCAGTTGATTCATGGACCTCTCCAAAACCTACATGGAGAAATCTGTTGGGAAACATTGTGAGACATAGCAATGTTTTCTATTCTGTCCAAAAGAATATAAGCAAAGCAATACATCATTATTTAGCACACAGCATGACTAGGAAAAGGCACAGATGATGTGATGACTTAAGAGGGGGCGCATTTTCGCAACTTGTATTAATAGGTGTGCCCTCCCTCTTCTTAAGTACAATATGAAACGTCAAATATTGGAGTTGCTGTAAACTGAGTAACAAGAGACCATTCATCTCATCCCACCAACTCAAATATACCCATCAAGCATCAAGGTAGGATCAGGAGCTAAAATGAGCTCTGGAAATAATTTTAATAACACGATAGTGCACTTAGCAAATGAGTGCAATGACAGATCTCTCCTCCCAAGCAATTTTGATATGTGTCCCTCTGATAAATTGTTTTAGAAATGTCCAAAATATTTTTGGTCCCTTATAGCACACTTTTACAACTATAGTCTCAAACATACTGCCTAAAAATTATTCATTTTTATACTAGGCCTAGTCTTTTAATACACTTACCCAGTAGAACTAGAAGACATAGTAGTAGTCCTCTACTGTGCTTATCTTGTTCTACTCACTTGCTGTAGGTTGCTGATCTGGTTGGAGACTGGATTCTACTTACCAGAGATGCAGCACTCCCTGCCATGGGACTCTGGAAACTGTTAACAGTAGGCATTGATTCAGCTGTTCTGGAGCCCAGTCTGTGAGCTTAGTGGTGGGAAACATGCTTGCTGCACAAGGGAGCAGATAGCTGATACTATTCACTGGTGACTTACAAAGAGTGTGATGCAGGACTGCTCGTTTCAAGGCCCTTAACTTTCCCACAATACCACATTTTGTCTAGTAGACAATGAGACTGGGTGCTGGCTCCTTGGGGATACATGCTATGCCTATTGGTTTCTAGTGCAGTTTTCTTAACACACTAAATACATCCAATCTTTTAAAACAGCAGAAGTAGAGGAATATTTTCAGATAGTGCCAGAGAGCACACACTTTGCCCACCTGGGAAGACTGAGATTAAATCCATGTCTCCTCACTTTCCAATTTCTCCCCATGCTACAGCAGCGGTAGGGGAGGTTATAACGGCAAGGACCAGAGACTGCCTTCCGTGGCAAAAGCCATGGTGTTGTGAGCCCTGCCAATATTTGTAATGCAGTGTGTATTATCAGCATATTTGGATGAAGATTTAAACTAATATTGAAAGTCAAATCTCATTGTTTTAGGACTAAAACGTATCCACTGGACTACATCTAGTGATGGGGGTGGTGCTGGCTGCCCACCTCAATGAATTGCCAACCTTTTGGGGGATGCTGTCAAGATTTTCTTTCCCCACTGCTTCAATTGAGCTTGTTTCTAAGTGCACCCAATGGTTGCACATGAATTAGGCTTCATGAGGTAATATATTTTCTGGAGACATTGAGTTTGGCTCTGATGGAGCAGGGGAAACAAAATATTTTTTGTACCCCCCATAACGATTAATGATACTAACCGTTTGAACCGCATGAACTAATCAACAAATGCACCTTTTATTAAACATTACACGTGGGCAACTTGCTGGCATTGCAAAAGTCTAATTTATTTACAAATGTGAAGCAAAATAACATGAGTATTGTGATTTGAGTAGTAAATAGAGTAAATTGCATGATTTGTGTTGCGTAGTAAAAGTGCACCATGGCAAAGAATGCAGATGGTAAGTAAAAAGGCTTTAAATGTCGCTTCTGCTAGGTAATAAGTAACACGGGACTTTAGAAAGGCAGGTGGTAAACAGAAAGGCTTATTTTCCATGTTTTAATTTCTGTTGTGTTTGTTCTTATATTAGTTTTGTTCGGGCCTGCTAGGCCGTGCTTCGAAAATGGCCGCTGGAAAGGACGAGATTGCGTGCGCTGAATAAAATGGCCCCCGCGCATGAGCAGAGTGAATGCTCCAGTCACGTGTATGCGGCCTGTGCCCGGAGTGAGAGATGTCAAGGCCAGTCTGACCTGCAACAAGGATCGTGCCAAGAGTTCAGCATATATGCATGGGAACGGATGAGAGAATCGAGCGACAGAGGACGAACTAATATGTGACCATCGGAGTTTGTTACAAAATACATTAACAAATTGAATTACCTTTAGACATTGTTGATCACGAGAATTAATGTATGCGTTATTGTCCCCAAACCGGTTCGAACAAGGAGGGCGATGAGGGGACCATCACCACCCCTCCAATGGACCAATTAGCGTGATTTCTGCCCCTAAAGATTGCAACTTTAGTGTAGCGAGTCAGAGAATAGGGTATAAGAGAGTCTGCTCTTACGTTGTGCATGGTTCACTTCTTCTATCCTGATGCTGCGAGAGACTCTGTCATTTTGGACTTCGAACTTTGACTGGGGAAGGAACGAGACCGTTGCGGGAGTTGCCCGGGAGGAGATTGCGTCTGAGGAGGTTAGCGGGACAGTCAGTCAGTTTTGGGAGTCCCATCCTGTGACCTGCGGTTCATCTTTCATTCTTGTCATCGCCCTATGGCCAAGGGTAATGAGTATTTTCCGTCTCTATTCTCAAAACTTTACTTAAATGTTTACTGATATTTTAAATGTATTTGCCTAATTATGAACTTTACTCATTTTGCTCAAAGAATTTAGATAAAATTATATGCTAACTCTAAATGAGTCTGTGGTTCTTTAAATAAAATTGTGATTAATAAATGTTAAAGGTTTTAATTGTGATTGAGCTGGACTTAATCGCCATCAACTGATTCTACTAGTTGGTCCATCGACCGAATAGCGGAATACCTTGATGTTTAGAACCGACAGGATCCAAAGTTAATGTATGTAATGTGTAGGTTATAATTCTGTCATTTTAATAAGGTATCCGGTTTGTCCAGCAGCTCATTTTCCTTAGCGTTTGATCCAGAAAAATTGAGTGAATATATGTATGCGGTGTCATGGGCCCCACCGTATAGGTTTCAGGTGATCAAGGTTGTGTAGGTGTCTTTCTGGGTTAGTGTCATAAGGAAAAATGTATATTAGCCGCACTGGATCAGATTTCTTGGTAGCAGAGGATGGTTTCTATAGATTAGTTTGGTGATTATTGATTATCGATTTTTTTTATGTCTAACACTCTATGTTGAGTTTGTATTACGTTATGTGTAGTCAGAATATTGAAGCTTCCAGGAAGTAGGAAGTGGACACGTGTGGCAAGAGAAGTCACATGGAATTGTTCATTGTCTGATTTCAAATTTGGTGATAACACAAGACTGTGTTATGTTAGGGAAATTTCACGTATGAATTGCATTTGAGTGAAATAGCAACAGGTTTTCTTGTGAAACTTTGGCCTTAATTCTCAGGAGCAGTGTAGTCTCCACATGTGTTTTATCCCCAGAGAAACGGGTTTACCTCTTGCTTGAGAGAAGGGTAAGGTAGAGAGAAGTGCTACACTTATCGAACGAAGCAGTATTATTGTAAGTGGAAATAAACTATCTCTTTTGTTTAGAGAAACAGACAATGGTAATGTGTTTTATGTTGTAACTAATCGATTTAGTTGAACAGAACAGTTAAGAAAAGTGCCGATAATTTTTATAAAGGAGGGGTCAGTAGAAGCAGGAGTATAGCTGACGTCAACAAGATCCGCGCTGGTATTGGCCAGTTGTGAAAGAACGAAGAGTTTCCTGGTTGGTGCGTTAGTGTGAGACGCGCTGGAATAGGTTAGTGTGAGAGTGACGTAGAGCTTTCTGATTGGTGCGTTGGTGAGAGACGCGCTGGGATAGGTCAGAATAGCCGAGCGGTAGAAAGAACCGATTGGTGAAGAATTGTGTGACTTAGCTTCGGCAAAACAACAGTGAAATATGGCTTATTACAATGAACGTGATAGAGAGAAACCGTCATGGCTCGCGAAGCTTAAAAATCTTTTTAAGAAAGATAAAAAGGTTGTGACTAGGGAAGGAGAAGTACTTCCCCAGCCGAAAACACCAGCATCTTATATGATGGTGAAATATGGCTATCATACTTGCATTTGGTTA
Organism: Calotriton arnoldi; assembly: GCA_963921515.1. Lineage (NCBI taxonomy): Eukaryota > Metazoa > Chordata > Amphibia > Caudata > Salamandridae > Calotriton > Calotriton arnoldi. Next base: position 2,443,549 of record CAWUFW010000742.1, read on the forward strand.
GAAAATTGGGCAAAATATACCAAAGACGATGGAGTATTAGCGTTTTCGGAAAGTGGTTCGTTTAGCACAGCTGTACTTCGAAATTTGAGGGAAAAAATGATGAGACTTGAACCGAGACCTAGACCAACACAGTTTGAAGCCTTAGGTGAATGGGAAGATGAGATGTATGAAAGGGAAAGATACAGAGGTGCAAAGAATTATAATTTTATTCATGGAAGAGTATGGGGTTTGAGTCATGAAGACAGGATGAGACGATGGCGGTATGCTAACATGACGGATGGTATGTTTCCTGCCAGAACAGTTGAAGAATTTGCAGGGAAAAAGTGTACAGAGAAAAAGAAGCATGCAGTACCAGAGAAATATGGGTATGGAGTTAGTGACACAGAGGATGAGTTGCTGGAGGACATTTTAAATAAAAGACCTCCTCCATATCAACAGGATTCCGTGGTGGTGACACCAAATGAACCGCCAATGGGAACTGTAATAGATCAAAGCCCTGAACAAATTTCTGAAATAAATAGTCCATTTAATAGACTAGAAACGCCACAGACTGTGAAACATGATAATGGTAATACGGCCGAACTAGCCAGAACCACAAGAGAGTTGACTGAAAAGATAAGAGAACTGATGAAGAATATGGAAGCTGAGACTGTGCCAATAACTATAGGGCCAGTAATCCCAGTATTTGAAAATCAAAAGATAGACGAACATTCCTTAATAATTCCATTAAATTCTAGTATGCAAAAAGTAAGAGAAGGGATAATTCCAGAAAATAGAGAGACAAAAGATTCTGTTGGTTCATTTAGGTCAAATCCACCTGTAAATTTGACAATTAATGAGAGTCCGATAAATAAGATTCCTATAGGAGCCGAGTCAGCAACTGAAACCCCGGAGAAAAGTGTAAACAGGGTCGAATTAACTAAAACCCCTGTGGGTCCGACTGCAGAGGAATTAAATGATTGGGTGAGGAGCTTGCAGAAAAAAGATGCCGAACCACAACCTTTGGATGTGGTCAGATTAAAGATAGATATGGAGGAATTGATTCTAGGGACTAGTGGTACAGATCGATTGAAGTCCTATCAAGATGATGAATTAATGTTTATGTGTAAAAGCATCACTTGGAGAGCTAGGAACTTGCATGAAAAATTGGAAGAAACAGCAAACGAACTAGGTGTAGATTTTGGAAAAATTAGAGGATTGCAGAAACCGTACAGGGTAGATTTTAGTGAAAAGGACATAGAAAATCTGAACACTTCAGGACGACTAACACAGATAAAAGAACTAATTGTTTTACTGAGAAAATGGGGAGATGTAGACAAGTGGAGAAGTAGGTGGTTAAGAAGAAAAGAGGGAACAACTGATAAAGCATCATTGGCTTTTCCAGTAAAAGAAAAAGAACCAACGGTAGTAGAATGTCCAATGAGAGAAATTCCAGGAGGAGGTTATGTACACGTCCCATGGTCCAGACAAGATATATTGTCATTTACAAATGATTTTCCAAGATTGAGAGAAAAGCCTGTAGAATGGTATAGACAGGTAGAAAGGTTTGTACAGGTTTCAAAGGTATTGTGGGAAGATCTGGATGGATTGTTTGAGATTGTTGTTCCTGCGGATTTATGGACAGAGTGTAAAATTACAATTGACTGGCCGAAGGAAGAATATCCTAGAGATGCAAAAACAGGAGCCCCAAGTTCAGAAGTAATGAGAAAATATGAACAGGCAATTACATTCCTGAAAAATAAGATTCCATCAAAAGAAACGGACTGGGTAAAGATTGATAGAACAACTCAGGAGAATAAGGAATCTGTACATGCTTATTATGAAAGGTTGCTCTTGACTTTTAAACAGTATAGTGGATACGAGAATTTGAGTGAAAAAGACATGAGTCATTTTGTGTATCGATGTATCGATTGTGTATGGTTTGAGACCTGAGATAAGTAAAAGGATTAAGCAGCATATGTTATGTTGGCAGACTAGCACAGTAGATGAGGTACTACGGTATGCAAAATATTGCAGTGATGATATTGAGGTCAGACAGCGTTAACTCAAGGAAAAGGCAATGTGGGCACAAGTAAAGGTTGCAGAACAGCAAGAAGCTCAGATGAATAATAAGTCTAGTGGCGCAGGACAGACCAAGATCAAACCGAATATTGGTAAGGGAAAAGGTCAGATGAGTATAGAAGAAGCCAAAAAGAAATGGCCATGTCATAATTGCAGAAAATTAGGGCACTGGAGAAACGAGTGTAAATTACCTCCGAGAGTTAATACCGAGAATCAACCATTAAATCCACAGGTGCAGAATGGGTGAGTTACCAACAGCCGCAACAGCCGCAGGTAGTTACTCAACAGTGTCAGGTGCCGCAACCACCTCTTCCAAAGAGTGTAAATCCTCAAAGATACAGTACAGAGGCATGATTCTATGGAGGAGAGCAGGTAACAAACTTGCCGCGCGCAGCTGCTGTTTCACAATATTGGTTACGGCAAGATGGAGATGAATCGGATGAAAGCTTATGACGGTGCCTAGGAGAGGAAGAGGAGTGCGTGCTTGGCGCAACTCTAGAGGTAGATCAGTCAGGTCCATTTGTGGATGGAAAAGTGAATGGTGTAAATGTTACTTTCCTTGTGGACACTGGCGCTACCCGTTCTACTGTTAGATCAGTGGAAATCCCAAACCTTCCTCTCTCAGGAGAATACATCCAAGTTGTAGGTGTTTCAAACAGGCAAATTAAAACCCCTCTTACAAAACCAGTAGAGGTGGAAATTGGTCCATTCAAAGATATGCACCGCTTTGTGGTGTGTGATTGTAGTCCTGTAAATTTATTAGGACGCGATCTGCTTTGCAAAATGAATTGTACCATCAACTGTACTCCAGATGGTATTGCTTTCCAGACGCCAGATGATGATGTTCTGTATAAAATGACAATGGCAGAACTAGAACCAGGAATGTATGATATGTTTCCTGTGTTCGATGCAGAGAAAATCCCTTCTGAATTGAAAGAAAAAGTCAGGTCTGATGTATGGGATTTCACAGGTGAAGATATTGGACTAATGAGAGAAGTTGATCCTATAAAAATTACTGTAAAAGAAGGAACGAATTACCCAAACACCCCGCAGTACAAACTGACGCCAGAAATTATTGAAGGAATAACACCTGTAATTAATAAGTTGATTGAACAAGGAATTTTGAGAGAAATAATGAGCAGTCCATGTAATTCCCCTATAATGGGATTGAAAAAGCCAAATGGAACATATAGAATAGTACAGGATTTGAGAAAAGTGAACAAAATTGTTATTCCTTGCTGCCCAATTGTGCCAAACCCTGCTGTAATACTGTATCAAATCCCTCATGATGCAGAATGGTACACAGTTATTGATTTGTGCCATGCATTTTTCTCTATTCCATTGCACCCTGACAGCCAGCCATTATTTGCGTTTCGGTTTGGAGAACGTATGTTGGCATGGTGTCGAATTCCTCAAGGGTATACTGAAAGTCCTTCTATTTTTAATCAAATTCTGAAGAAATCCTTAGAAAATTTGAAAATGCCCGACAAATCTGTGATGGTCCAATATATCGATGACCTATTGGTGGCATCAAAGACCAGAGAAGCATGTGTTACGGACACAATTGCTTTACTGAATCATTTGGCAGAAGGAGGACACAAGGTGTCCCCATCAAAACTGCAATTCTGTCAACAGGAAGTACAGTACTTAGGTCATAAGATTGAGAAAGGGATAAGAAAAGTGACAACAGAAAGAATAAGGATTATTAAAGGAATGAGAGCCCCAATGACACAAAGAGAGGTGAGAATGTTCCTTTGCATGGTTGGTTATTGCCGACAGTGGATAAGTGGATTTTCATTGATTGCAAAACCTTTACAGCGGTTGACAAAGAGTGATGTCAAAGATCCGATTGCGTTGGTTGAGGAAGAAATGAAGGCTTTCGAGGAACTGAGAACAAGTTTGTGTGAGGCACCAGCATTGGGAATGCCTGATTATGAGAAAGAATTTGAGCTGTATTGTAGTGAGAGAGACGGATGTGCACTTTCAGTATTAGTGCAGAGGCATGGAAGAATGAAACGACCAATAGCTTATTTTTCAGCTGTTTTAGATCCGGTAGCAAAAGCATTGCCTGGATGTCTGAAAGCGGTAGCTGCTACTTGTGTGAGTCTGGAACAGAGTGAAGGCATTGTGATGGGATATCCTTTGAGAGTATATGTCCCACATTCAGTTGAAATCCTTTTGACCAGAACAAAAACACAATTCATGACACATAGTCGGCTGACTAGGTATGAAAAGGTGATCTTGGGTGCAGACAATGTAACTATTGTAAGATGCACGAGTGTGAATCCTTCCACCTTACTGCCAGATGCAGTAAATGCAGAAGTCAAAGATGAGATTGATCATAACTGTTTGGATGTGCTTGAATTTTGCACAAAGCCCCGCCCTGATATCAGAGATGAACCTCTAAAAGAGTCAGATTATGTGATGTTTGTGGACGGATCATGCCTGAGGACAAATGAAGGAGTTTTAAGTGCTGCGTATGCTGTATGTACGGTGGCAACCATAATGGAAGCATCCTGTTTGAGAGGAATACATTCAGCCCAAGTTGCTGAGCTGATTGCTCTGATTCGAGCGTGCAAACTGGGAAGGAATTTCCGAATTACTGTGATCACGGATAGCCAGTATGGCTTCGGAGTGGTCCATGATTTCGGACAGATCTGGTCCCAGAGGGCATTCCTGACTTCCTCAGGGTCTCCTATTAGGAATGGTGAGTTTGTGAAGAAGTTGCTTGAGGTGATACAGCTGCCTAAACAGATTGCGGTGGTAAAATGCACTGCTCACAAAAATGGAACTGATTACATTGCAGTAGGTAACAATTTTGCTGATGAATTAGCTCAATATTGTGCCAGAAATATGACCTCAATGAATCGGAGAAGGGAAAAAGAAAATGTTTCATGTCCCTTGCTGTTTACTAACCCAGTGAAAACATGGGAAGAGGTAAAACAATTGCAGGAAGAGGCAAGTGATGAGGAAAAAGACATTTGGATAAAATCAGGTTGCAGACGGAGAGAGGAAGAGGAAGTGTGGGTTTACAGGGATGAAAGACCAGTTATGCCTGATAGCATGATCTCTAACATGGCACGGATGTACCATGGACAGGCACACATAGGTAGAGATGCCATGATCAGACTTTTCAAACAGACCTGGTACAACCCAAAGTTTAGGGCTATAGCTGAAAGTCTTTGCCAAAGATGCCTTATATGCCAACAGATAAATCCTGGAAGGAAGACAGTAGTGAGTTTGGGAACAATAGGACGTGAAGGAGGTCCTTTTACGAGAATGCAATTCAATTTTATTGAAATGCCCCCGAGTAACAGATTGAGGTATGTCCTGGTGGTCGTCTGTTTGTTTTCTCGTTGGGTGGAAGCCTATCCGACAAGAAGGAATGATGGAGTTACTGTAGCTAAACTCCTACTGAGAGAATTCATTCCTAGATATGGCTTTCCAGTAACGATAGAAACAGATAGAGGAACGCATTTCCAGAGTGAAATTATCCAACTAATATGTGAAGCACTAGACATTCAACAAAAGCTGCATTGTGCCTACAGACCAGAGGCTTCTGGAGTGGTAGAGCAAGTAAATGGCACAATAAAGAATAGGTTAGGGAAAATGTGTCAAGCCACAGGACTCAAATGGCCAGATGCCTTACCATTGGTGTTGATGAGCATAAGAAGCATACCTGACAGAAAAACAGGTCTGAGTCCTCATGAGATAATAATGGGACGAGCAATGAGACAAACATACGTACCTGTCAACAAACTGCTGACTATAACTGATGATCTCATACTGGACTATTGCAAAGGATTGGCTGATGTGGTGCATTCTGTGTTTCATCAGGTTGGGCCGGATGCGACCACTCTTGAGAGAAAACCAGCTCATGATCTGAGTTCAGGAGACTGGGTCCACATAAAAGTTCACAGAAGAAGAAATTGCTTGGTTCCATGCTGGGACAAGCCACGTCAAGTGATTCTGGTGACAACAACTGCAGTAAAGTGTGCAGGTGTGAAAAATTGGATTCATGCCAGCCATACTATCAGAGTTCCAGATCCTGAAGCTCGACCTGTAAGTCGACATCTGGAAATATCAGGTACCAGTTCGGCATCTGAAGAAGAAACTGAAACAATCAGAGTTCCAGATCCTGAAGATCGACCTGTAAGTCGACATCTGGAAATATCAGATACCAGTTCGGCATCTGAAGCAGACCAACCTGAATCCAGTGAAAGACAAACAGAAGAATCTGAAAAACAAAGAACTTATATTGAAACAGGAGAAACTGAACCAATAGACCGTGATGGTGAACAGCCAAGTACAAGCTTTGGGGAAATTCCTCCAGAAATTATAGAAATAACTCAAGAAGATTCGAATTCAGACAAAGAGACAGAGATCATAAAGTTCAAAGTTAAAGAAAGTGAAGTGAGATCTGAGACAGAATCTGAAGAAAGTGAAGAGGAAATAAGGCAAAGAATAGGACCAAGAAAGAGAACTTGGAGAGCGGAACGAGGAGAAAAGGAAAACGAACTGAAAAGGCCAAGAAAAGGAGACAATTGGCCCAACTAAATTAAAAGACTGAGATATAAGCTAATAAATTTGAACAAAGACAATGTAGAACAAGTAAATGAAATAACAAGTCAGAAAAGACAAAGAAAAACAAATGAAAGACAGTTGAAGAGACCCAAAAGAGTAAAAAGACCTAACCTGAAATACAAGTCACCTGAATGGGTATACATAGCACTGCCAGACATTAAAGAAGTGGATAGCAGTCACGAAAACCCAGACAAAGACTGTGAACAAGTGGGTGAGAGTGAACTGTGCCCTTCCTGAAGTGGAGAAAAGAAAACCGGACTAGACACACAAACTGATAAAGTCAAAGAAAAATTTCTGAAAGACCGAAAGGTGCGCCAAAAGCAGTTGGGTCCAGTCAACACTTAAAGAAAGGGTAAAACGTCAAAAAGTCATTTTGAGGTGTGGAAACACATTTTCTGTACATATATTTAGATTATATTTCAACATGGTAGACACTGAGAATAGAAGATCTAGATGTGAGTTTTTCCGTAGATGGTGTAAAATGTGTTTCTATTGTACAGGTTTACTAATGCTTATTTGGTTCATTTTAGCAATAATAATTCCACTTAGATTAATTGGAGAAAATACATCTGCAATCATAAATGACACGAATAGTGACAAGAAATCTAACATAAAGAACACTGCAACACTGATAGATAGTACTGAATTTCATTGGGGTAAGTCAATAACTGATTTCTCCAAGAATGTCTTCACAAAACTTTTGTATGAATATGTAGAGACAATGGATGTTAGAGATTGTTATGTATGTATGCAGTTACCTGCGTCTGTAACAGAAGGTGTGACATATCATCACCTTCCTTTGACATATGGAATAACCTGTAGTGTTTTAGCTAGTTTATTGTACAAAACAGGTAAATTAGAGTATTACTACACTGACACAGATGCTGTTTTTGCTAAAGTTCCCGTAGTCCCTGAACTAAATAAGGTGAAAGTTGCAAAGAGTTTTGGAGAATTTTTCTTAGAAACGAAAGAATTAGCATTAGAATATGCATTTAGACATAATCTTACTTGTAGGTTAAGAAAGGCAGAAAAGTTTTTTTTAGACATGGTAGAAGACAGAAGAGTTAAGTTTCAAAGAAAAGCAACGGGAGAAAAGACAAAAACCCCACCTTGGGCGTTTGAAGAGGGAAGTTATGACAAAGGCGAAACGAATGCAGCCATGGTTTTAGATTGGCCCCAACAGGGAAAATTGTGTATTAGTAGAGATAACACTATGTATGATAACTATTTCGTGGGTTCTAGTGAGTGCCGAGATACATACAAAATTTTAGGGGGATGGGAATTCAAAGGAGGAAAAGATCCAGTATTCCCAGGAATCTATTATATTTGTGGAAACCGAGCCTATTATAGGTTGCCGGACCATTGGTACGGAACATGTTATCTAGGCCTGGTCTTTCCAAAGATTTTTCACGTGGAGAGAGGAACGAAAGGAATTCACGAGATAGGTAAACCATTAACCCGTAGGAGAAGGGAAAGCTTCTCAGAGATAATAGGTGACATTTTTGGAGCATTGATACCAGCAGTGGGTATATCTTTGAATGCATACAAGATTCGGAAATTGTCTACAGTAGTAGATCGTTTATCAACGAATACTGCTGGAGGGTTCTTGATGGTAAATACCAAAATGGTTGCCATGAGAGCTATGGTAATGCAAAATCGACTTGCCCTTGACATTCTTTTGGCAAAGAGGGTGGAGTCTGGGGAATGCTGAAGGTACAACATTGTTGCACTTACATTCCAGACAAAAGTCAGAATATACAGAAGTATATAAAGAACATTACTGATTTACATAAAGAAATTGCCCCACTGGAGGTTGAAGGTGCTTGGGAGAAACTTGGTAAGGGTTTTTCCTCAATAAGGAAATGGTTCACCGAAATAGGTAGTTCTCTAATTGGGAAAATACTAATTCCAGTGACCTTAGTAGTAGTGATAGTAATAATTATTGAGATTAGCATATGTGTGTATTAAAAGGAGAAAAAGACAAAATAAAGCAAAAAGAGAAAATGAGAAAAATAAGGAAAGAGAAACAAGAGAACGGGAGATGGGAGAGATCGAATTGGAAGAGTTTAAAGAGAACATGCGCAAAAGGTCTAAAAGACAAGATGAAAAGAACACAATTGTCTAAATTAACAAATGCAAGTGGACAAGAAACATTTTTCTGATACATTTTGAAGGGATAGGTTTTAGTGGTGATGTTAAAAATCACCAAAGGGGGGAATTGATGGAGCAGGGGAAACAAAATATTTTTTGTACCCCTTGGAAGTTAATGACCCCATAACGATTAATGATACTGTTGTATTCCGCTTTAGGTGTCCGTATATAGGTTTTCCTGAAACATGTCCTTATATAGGCACAATTCGCATTGCCCTTATATAGGCATAGAATCCCTGTCCTTATTTAGGTATTAACCGTGCACTCCAAATACAGGCATGGTCACCGACATCCGTCCACCCTAACGTCACAACGAGTTCTTAGAAAACAGACCCTTAAGCTTCGGGAGTTCCCCTAGCACAGGACTATTGATTTCTCCAAGAACTCATCTATTATGTATGAACCGTTATACCTTAAGGGTTCATTCCTGACGTCTTCCTCTGTCCGACTTCACATCAATGCTAACATTCCAAGACACCTACCAGGTATAAATATACCTTCCCTTGCCCAAGCAAGTTAGAGGAGACCTCGACTTCAGAGGAGCCCATATCCCGGCCTGACGCACTGAGAAGACGCTGTCATTCCTGCACGCAGACGAATCCAGCTTCCAGTGTTCTGACTCCCTTCGCAGGGTGTTAGAGTTCCAGATCCGGCAAGAGATTCCCACCTCTCTCATTCTCAAGGTATGGAGCTGACTAGAACCTTGAGGGACTCTTGGCATACTATACTTAACATACTCTTAGTATACCAGACTAAAGAATACTCCACCTACTTCTACCTTTCCCTACACCTAGACTAGGTTAGGTACATTGAGGTAGAACTAGCTTAGAAACGCATCGTATGAGTACTCGCATTTTTAGCTCATGTTATTTATGTACGTGAATATATGCTAAAAGATAATGCTAGCGCAGTATTATTTATTTCTACTGCTTACGCTGTACATTATTTATCTTGCATACTGTCTTGTGATCATAACAGCACATATCTCTTACACGAGAAACAAGACTGTTCAATAAAACCCTTTTATTGAAACGCCCGTCTTTCCTTTCTGTGTAACTCTGTAGAAACTAAGCATGCACGATTGACTGAGTGAAACTGTTATCTATTGTTTCCACGATTCTGAGACGTGTTCCGATTCTAAAGGGAAACAAAGTTGTCATGCCAGAATCTACTCCCTTCTTGTTCTCAAAGAGTTTCTAGTGGCCTCTGAGCTAGCTGGCACAAGTAATTAAGTTTAATATACTTGATAGGGATATACCGACCTTAGTCCTATATCAAGCCTATCGGTTATATTATTCCAATGCACAGAGCCTATTAGGGAAATAGGAACTACACTACATGGCGCCCAAACGTTTGGTAAGGCAGTAATTTAATGCTAGATACTGAGTAACTCAGTCGTGCTTTTCTCAGAGACCCCTACTCACATACTCCATAAGACGTCTGGAGTGGGTAGGGTTAAATATCCGCCATAACTAAATAGGGAAGCACCCTATATATTAGTTGTTTGGTTTGTTCAACGTTGAAGGATACAGTGTTCCAAAATATTGTGCACCTTATCTTTTTTGTTTCCTTGAAACTTGTTCTACATTTTTCAAAAAACAAATGTCCACACGGGACAATGCCACCGAAAACAATGGAGCTGCGACTGACCCAGCCATAGCAGTTTTTAACTTTACAGGTTTAAATGAACCTGAGGAGGGTGTTATAGACATCAATCCAAACTTAAGAAGAGCCATCACTCTAAAACTTATAAAACATGGCCTACCACCAAGAGGCGGTAGAGCAGTTTTCGTGATAGAGGCACACGAATCCTTTCAGACAGAGGTATTCTATTCATGGGTAATATTTCCTGAATCAAATTCAGTAACAAGACTGTTTCACTTCTACAAAGAAGATGAACCACCAGAGGAATATATTCCTTTCGAGGATATTGAAATTCCTCTAACATACCAGGAGCATCAGCTCTGGTTTAAAGGCGCCCTAAAACATCACAGAAACATTACCAGGCTCGGTCCACTAGGTAGACCAGGAGCAACATGGCCGATTCTAGCCGGCTACACTCCTCATCCTGACCTCGATATAATGTCAGACGAGGAACTACTTACTCAACTACAAGATTTAATAAAAATTTACAGACAATTAGTCCAATATGTCATGCGGACTTTCACAGTCCAACCACCATTAACCATTCCAAATCAAACTCCTCAACAGGGGAATGCACTAAAAATTACACCACAGACTCTATACGCAGTCATGGGTAAAATGCCCACAAAACGTGAGCAAATCCCATTCTGGATCGCTCAAAAAATTACTCAAATTGAAGCAGTATTTCCTAATACTAGCCCTTATGAGAAACACAGAATACTAACAATCTGTTTACCAATGGGGATCACACCACAACTGGAAGACTGCACCACTTGGGGCTCAGTCTTTGCTGCCATCTATACACAAACACATGGTATTCCGTCAATTGCAGTAATACCTGATGTCCTGAAACAAATTCAAAATGAATACGGGGCAGAGCCTGCTCTTAATTTAGGTATGAAATTACAGAAAAATTTCGACCAGGTCTCAACAATAATATTATCTAATATTAAAGGGGAGGCAGCAGCAGTGGCGATCCACCAACGATTAAGGGAATTCGATGTTACAGAACATCAAACAGAACTACCCAAAATAATAGAACAATCTTATGCAGAATTAGGCAGAGATAGTTTGGGTGGAAGACCATTGAAGCCAAAACTATCTGAGAGTCCTGAGAAGCACTCTATTAAACAAACTCCTACATCTTCTAAAAAGAAGTGGGAAACTAATAAACAAAATTTAAACGAGAAACGTTCTCAATCCCGAGGTAGGTCTCCTCAAAAGGAGCCCTCTGAAAGGAGGTATAACCTCAGGAATAGGGATAATTTGAAAAAGCCTGACAGGTATCAAGATACTGATACACGTTCCTCTCGTACCTTTCAGATCTCGTCACAGACATCGGAAAGAAGAGGACGGTCAGAACATAGAGAAGAACGCGCGAAATCGAAAGACGACAAACACGTTCCGAAAAATAAATCTAAACCTCAATTCTAAAAAAAGAAGGTAGCAGGTCTGAAGATCAGACATGCCGAGGATACTGAGAACACAACTCAAGAACGGAGAATGGGCTCAGACAATGCTGGACGGTGCAGCAGAAGTCACAATAGCTCGCCAGAACCTGAAGGAACTTCTGGAGATAGTGGACTTGAATGAGTACATCACAGTTGAGACTGTTGACACCAGGGTTAGTACTCCACAAAAGTTATATGAAATAACACTCCGGATGGAGGGAGGCATACCTAGACAGGTGAAAGCACTCTTTTGGGAAAAACTTTCAAGGGGCTATGATATACTTCTAGCAGAAAAAGACTGGCCACCACAATTTGTCAGGGAGTGCCCACATGGCAAAGACATTATTATGCCTGCCTTCTCCAACCATATTCCAATTCATCTAAAATATACTTATGCCAGGAAATGGGCAGTTGCCCAGGCCCCAGCATTATACAAAAATCATGTAGGATGGGATGAGGACTCACCTCACCATAAAATACATCTAAAAAATGAACCTACTGCACAAAGGCAGTACCCAATAAAGCAAGAAGCTAAGAAACAGGTCAGGGAGATCTTAGATCAACTTGAATACCAAGGGGTGATTGAAACATGCACCTCTTCAATGAACAATCCTTTGTTTCCTGTCTCCAAACCAGACAATACATATCGTCTAGTTTTGGATTACAGACACTTAAACACTTGTTCAAAAACTTTTGCAGTACAAAATGCACATAGTACAGCATTAATGAATAACATTGTGCGTAAAAATATAAAACCACATTGGATATCTCAAATGGTTTCTTTTGTCAAAACATAGCACCTGGAAGCAGGTACTTAACAGCTTTCTCAATAATGGGGACCCAGCGTCAATTTTGTCGACTCCCACAAGGGTTCAAGAACAGCCCGGGGTTATTCTCAGCGAGAGTAACGGAGTTACTACAAATTTATGATAATGAGGCATTGTCATATGTCGATGACATCTATCTGACAGACGATGACCTGGACAAACACTTGAACAGGGTGAGTACCATTATACTGGGCTTCGCCTCTGAGGGCTACAAATTCAACTTCAAAAGTCCAGAATTGCCCATCTCAATGTCCTCTTTTTAGGATATGAGCTTTCAAGTGAAGGCAAGAGCTTGGCAGCCAACTTTTTAGAAAGGTGTGCGCTGCTCCAACCTCCAAAGACGCTGAAAAATTTACAATCCATTCTGGGTTTCCTACATTTTGGAAGAACTTACATTCTAAATTACGCAGAAAGGGTTAAACCTCTCTACGCATTAATCAAACCTGATTTTTCAATCAAAAACTGGACACAGGAACACACAGAAATCTTGCATTCACTCCAAGCTAACATGTTAGCAACAAATCACTTACAAACACGCATAAGTCAACGCAATTTAGTTATCCGAATAATTTCGGGTCAATGCGGATTCACCTACTTAACATTTAACGAGGGTGAAAAAGTACCAATTGCATACAAACCACATGTGTATACACAAGCAGAAATGCGCTTCACTTTAACAGAAAAAATTCTGCCAGCAGTTCAAACCGTTGTAGCAAAAGAAAGAGCTCTAGCCCAAGGGAAACGCATTATTGTCGTAACCCCAGTTCCGGCCTTAGAGGCGGTAACTAAAGCGAGCATTCCAAATGCTAAAGCATTACATCCAAGATGGATACAATGGGTTAATTCTCTTGCTGCAAAAGATGTTGAATATGTTTTTGATCCTGATTTAAAAACACAAGCGTTCCTGCAATATGAACATGAATGTCCTCTGCCCACTGAGATTCTGCCTCTCGATTAGTATGAATTCATAATTTACACTGACGGATCCGCACAACCCGCAACAGGGAGTAAGCAAGCTTACAGTGCAGCGTGCGCAATCGTTAAAGGTCGCATGCGCGATGGCAACTTCAGACCTATGGTCACAAAAACCCAATCTCTAGGAGATTGTACAGCTCAGCGAGCTGAACTACAAGCATTCAAACTGGCACTTGAAAGTACAGATCGAGAATTCCCCACACTCATAGTGTGCGATTATTTCTACTGTGTGCAGTCGTATAATGAATATATATACAAACTTGGCTTGAAAATGGGTTCAAAGATGCAAAAGGTGGCACAATAAAGCATAAAACGCTTTGGGAACAAGTAGTTCAGTTGAAAAACGAACTACCAAGGGCTCACGTAATACACACGCTGAGTCATCAACGTGATGGCGTTCACGTTGCAGGGAATTCATTGGCTGACGAAGCCGCAAAGGGGGCTGTTCAGACGGCTTCCGTAGCTGCGATCACTCGTTCAAAAACGAGAATAGACAGTGAGATAATGTTGGCTGTCAATGCTACGAGCAAAGGCAGTGGTGCAGCGTTACCAAAAAAGTTTCCACTCAAGTACTCCTATGTAATTGATGCGAACAACGTTCCTTTTGCTCGAATCCCTGGAGTGGGGGATAGGGTAATTCCAAACAAGGAACGTAGATTAGGACTAATCCTAGCAGCACACGAAGGGATAGCCTCTGCCCATGCAGGCATTTCTGCAACAGTATCTTTACTGAAACAAAGATATTGGTGGCCTGGCATTAGAAAACAGACCAAGAACTATGTTCTGGAATGTGAAATATGCCAACAGATGAAAGTCTCCACAGTGAAACGTCCTGCGCAGACACCCCTGTTAATTTCAGACAAACCATTAGCTTGTGTTTACCTGGACCACTGCGGTCCCTTGCAAAGGGACGGTAACTATAAATATATCATGGTCGCAGTGGATTCTTGCTCTAGGTTCCTATGGATATGGCCTCAGCGCTCGGCTGACGCTCGAACTGTTATAAAAGATTTGCGAGTCTTTATCGGCACATACGCAATAGGCACGCTACATTCTGACCAGGGCCCTGCGTTTAGCTCTCGAGCTTACAAAGACGCCATGGCCAGTCTGGGCATTGCATTGCGGTACTCCTCTCCGTTTCATCCTGAGGGAAATTCTGTTGTGGAAAGGAAAAACCAGGACATAAAGCAGTCTATAACAGCTAGGGTAGTAGGTTTGGGTGATGGATGGGTCAAACATCTTTATGGGGTCCAACGCTCATTAAATAATTTGCCAAGAAGTTCTCTGGGGGGGGGGGGGTCCCTCCATATGAGGTCCTATTTGGGACAAGAATGTGGGTGCCAGATCTAGAATGTAGAGGAACAGTGATGGAAAATAAACCCTTTGATATCAAAGATCGTTTGTCTGTTTTACAGGATCTAAATGAACTAAGATCGAAACAAAGCAACGTATTCCTGCAGCCAACCACCACTGGGGAAAAACCGGCGGTCCCAGCAAGGCCTGTCTGGATTCCAAAAGTTGGGGATCTAGTCAGAGAAAAAATTGCGGAGAAGAAGGAATTTGGACCTTCTTACAGACAACCAGTACCTGTCCTAGCCATACACGGAACAAGAACAGTACTTCTGCCGCCCCTTGCTGGAAAAAAGGAGAAAAGATTTGTGTCAATCGACCTCATCAAACCACAGTATGTGGACAATACTAAATAGTAGGCCTCGTGGACTCCGACCTAGTAGCAGACACACTCCTCTCGCTACTATCCAAGAGGTTCAGACTGAAAGACTGATAACCATCAAGAATTCAGCGGTGACAGATGAAGGACTGAGCAACAACGCTATGGAACTCATCCCTCTTGAAACTCAAGTAACAGTTCATCCAAATACACCTGTTTACACCAATGTAACAAGTGATCAACTGGTTCCAGCGATTTCTACAAATCCTGATGCAATTCCAACAATTGACAGAACTGCTTCTGGCTATTTCATTAACTTTGATACGTTTTCTGAGGATCTGAGTGAGCCCGAGACGTCGCCAGCATCAAAAACCTTTAAACAGCAAGTACAAGACTTTTTACATTTTTTGAAAAAGACTTATCTGGTTTCACCGTGGATTGAACTTTGGGTTATTTCTGGAATATTTTTCTTCCTGCTTTGGCTAGCTTTGGTTATGACTATGAGCGTGCTTATAAATGGCAGATACATCCATTTGGACACTAAAAGAAAAGAAGTGAACTTACTTTTGAAACCTCACAAATCATCCCATCGTGAAACAAGAGACTTGTCTGCAGTGAACATCACAGCCGTTCCTATACAGGATGGTATAGTGTGGGACAAAACAGATTGCGATATTTTTGGCCCGACGAAACATTTGAACATTCCACATTTATTTAAGATCTCACTAAGTGATTTTGTTTCATCCAGTACCTACTCTGATGATTGGGACTTTGAAACTGTAAATAACATGATGTTTGACCTAGAGAAGTCTGCTGCATTTTCTAATAATGAATATTTGGAGGGTTCATCAGACTATGAACAGCTGTATTGCTATAACCACTATGGTCATCATTTTGTGCATAAAACTGCAACACCTAGAAATGTGTTTATGTTTAACCAATGGGAGCATTGTCCTACACCACCAAAAGGTATTTCAAAAACATTTGCTAAAAAGTTTCCATATTTTTCAGGATACAATACATCTGATCCAGAAACATTTTACTATAGAAATGTAAACAAAACAGGACTGAAAATTATGTTAACAAATACAAAACAGATTTACTCTGCAGCATTTATTGCCCAACTGTCTAGACATGGTTTCGACTTATGGAAAGAGACAATAGACACAAAATCTGTCTGGGGTACTAAAGATTGGTAAGTGCAGGGGATAGAAGCTTTGTTTAGAGCCTGTATCGTCCCTCAGCAAATAATGTTTTTGAATGACACTGTCCAACAAACGTCTTGCCTTGGATTAGCCAAGATCAAAGACATGAAAGCACCTTATGTACCAACACCTGCAAGTGATAACAATACACAGGCAGCGGTTACAGTTGACACAATACTACAACTCAACAGAACAAATCCTGATTGGAGAACATGGTTGATCTGGCCCACAGACACAAACAACTGTCAAGAGAGATTCCTGAATAAAACACAGGGGTTTACTATTCATAGGCCAGACCCACGATACGTCCAAAGACAGCATCCGGGGGTAGTAACAACATACAGTGTAGGAAAATTATGCCTCGATTGGCTGCAAAAATCTACACTTAAGGATGTGAAACAACACTTATCTTTACTTAAAGAAGACGCAGACCTTAGGGAATTCTTGCTTGGACCAAGAAAACCGCGTCAAAAACGTTTCATATATGCCGGCATCTATGCTGCTTATAATGAAGCATGGAAGGTGTCACAGATGGAGGCCGCAGAACGAATATGTGAACTTGATCGTATTAATTTAGAGAAAACTCTCTCTGTGGTCGACAATGGGTTAACAACTTTGTCCTCCAGAATTTATTCATTGGACAGTATTGTATCCTCTGCTATCGACATACTGGAACAAGATTTAGCCATGTTACAGCAAGGCCAATCTCAGTTGCGTTCTATTATGTTATTAAGCTGGACGCTGCAATCTTTGCGTGCGGGCTATGTGCCTTGGCGTTTTATCAACACGTCGGCTCTGTTTGCAGAATACAATCTAACTGATAAACAGATCGAACTGGCACAAATGGGATCAAAGTATACAGTACTGAGCATTGAAAAACTGGAAAAATGACCATTCACAGTGGCAGAAAAACCAGCTACAGAATGGCTTATCCATGGCAAAATTAGTCTACCTGTGACTACTTTTCAGTTTCAGTATTGCCTTAAACAGATACAAGCAGGCAAATATGAAAGGTTGGGTAAAGAATACATTAAGACATCCTGGAATTTACCTTACACCTATAGATGTTGGAGTGGGGATCGTGAAGTGTTTCTGAGCGGTACACACTGTGAAAGTGCACTAAGCGGTTCACTGATTTGTCAGGACATATCTTTACACGGGGCTTGTAATGGTTCTGTGGCAAATTTGTCCTGACACCAGCTGCTGTGATTAATCCAACGTTTGGCCAACTTTCTAATGGGAGTTACCTCATGTTGAATGATCAGAGTTGCTGTGGCATGTTGCCAGGCATCCCATATCTAGTAACGGTCAACTCCAGGGTCACTTGCTGTATGAAAGTATTGTTTGCCCCAATAGACACAGTCAAGGAGTCGCCTTTGTGGCCTTCTTTGAATGTCTCTTTTATACGATTTGATACTTTAAGCAGAATGAAAGCCATGCTTATACAACAATCAGTGCCTTTGACCTCGGCCAAAGAAACCTATGATCTACAAGTTGCAAGGACTTCGGCTGAGATACAGGCTTTAATTCGTACAAACTGCCCTATACATTTCATAGAAATGATAGGACATATCTTTAACATGTCTGATACAAGCGGAATTGTACATGTATTTAAGACCATCTGTTCCAGACTATTAGCACCTTTCCAGGCTGTCCTCGGAATCATCCCAAACTTCGCACATTTGGTGTTTGGTGGTGTGTTGTTAATTCTAGCACTTGTTGCAGGAATTCTGTTTCTATTCCTCCTACTACGCTATGGCAAGCCTCTTCGCCAACATCACTCCGAGCGATGTGGAGAGAGCCCTCCTTGAACGGAAATGCCGTGAGCGAATAGTACAGCTTTTGGGCATGCCTCGTCTACGGGAACTTAATACAACGTGGTTCCTGTCATTCAGACCAATCTGGCAAGATTGCATCTTACCTGTTCTACGCTGCCTGTTTTGCGGTGAAGAATGCATGCTAGACACCTGTCTAACACTCCCATCAGTCATGCCAACGGATATCGATGCTCTGCTGGACCCGATAATGGCCCATGCTGTGTGTTGTCCCCAGAGGCTTCCAATCCTGATGGCGGCATTCATTGAGATCTCACAGATGCTTCCGGCTGCTGCTGAGGTACGAGATGGATCAACAGGCACACAGGTAACAACGGACGCGAACATTGCATCTTCTGCTGAAGGTGATGTTTCTCATCTCTGTGCAATTAACCTTCTGAACGAGGTGTTCCAAATGTCACCAACTTCGGTGGACGATATTTTGGCTACGGAAATAGATGATCTAATGTTTACGCCAGACCCATACACTGACTTTGATTCGGCTCACAGTGTACCAGGGCAACAATGAAATTTGGCCTTCATATTTTTCAAACTTGGAACTTTTCCCAGAAGTGAACTTTTTCTTTTACATTTTTTTTTTTCTCATAGAAAAGACATGGCAAATGAACAATCTGCTTACAGTAGAACTAGTCTTATAAAACGGACTTCTTTGAATACTTCCAGGGACACATTGTCACCTTACTTGTCTAACATTTCATTTAATTCTATGATATGCAATGGCTTTGATTTTGAGAACTTATCGACCATTTCGTCATATGTATATATTTCTGTTTCATTCACGTTGCATTTTACTTCCATTATATGCTTAGAATGAAAATTATGCTTTAAATGTACAGTACCTATTGCATTTCAACAGTTTTTAAAATGCTTTTAGAAATGTTTTTAGCAACATGTGGTACTCAATTTTATGTTTAGCATTTAAATGTTTAGCATTTAGTATTATCGTTCAATCGAAAGTGGAGTGGGTGTTGTATTCCACTTTAGGTGTCCGTATATAGGTTTTCCTGAAACATGTCCTTATATAGGCACAATTCGCATTGCCCTTATATAGGCATAGAATCCCTGTCCTTATTTAGGCATTAACCGTGCACTCCAAATACAGGCATGGTCACCGACATCCGTCCACCCTAACGTCACAACGAGTTCTTAGAAAACAGACCCTTAAGCTTCGGGAGTTCCCCTAGCACAGGACTGTTGATTTCTCCAAGAACTCATCTATTATGTATGAACCGTTATACCTTAAGGGTTCATTCCTGACGTCTTCCTCTGTCCGACTTCACGTCAATGCTAACATTCCAAGACACCTACCAGGTATAAATATACCTTCCCTTGCCCAAGCAAGTTAGAGGAGACCTCGACTTCAGTGGAGCCCGTAACCCGGCCTGACGCACTGAGAAGACGCTGTCATTCCTGCACGCAGACGAATCCAGCTTCCAGTGTTCCGACTCCCTTCGCAGGGTGTTAGAGTTCCAGATCCGGCAAGAGATTCCCACCTCTCTCATTCTCAAGGTATGGAGCTGACTAGAACCTAGAAGGACTCTTGGCATACCAGACTTGGCATACTATACTTAACATACTCTTAGTATACCAGACTAAAGAATACTCCACCTACTTTTACCTTTCCCTACACCTAGACTAGGTTAGGTACATTGGGGTAGAACTAGCTTAGAGACTGTTAGAACTGGGGGTCTCTAGTTGGCAGAGGTAGGTACCTTTGTCCAAATAGGGACCCTTGCTTCTAGTCAGGGTAAGGGGTACACTCCTGAAATAACCCCTGCTCACCCCTTGGTAGCTTGGCACGAGCAGACAGGCTTAGTTCAGAGGCAGTGTGTAAAGCATTTGTGAACACATACAGTAATCCAGTGACAACACTACAAATGGACACCACACAGGTTATATTATAAAAATAAGTATCTTTTATATAGATTTACCACAAGACCATAAACGACAAAAATAATCCACAATACTGTACTTTAAAGATGGTCGAATTAGCTTGAGTCTCTTAAAATGGAAATGCGACACTTTGAGTTCAATGTACCTTAAGATGCGTAACCCAAGGCAACGAAAGTGTTGCAGGGAAGGTGATGCGGTAGTCCCTTACACGCAAGGACGGTGATGCGTTGAAGATCTGGTGCAAAGAAACAAAGTGGCGTCTTCTTGAGGTTGCGACAACGAAGGGGTGATGCGTGCACGCCCGACGGCCGTGCGGCGATTTCGATGAATCTTTGGAGCCGCGACAGTCCCTGCGACACGCTTACCTGGCGATGCGACGGCGTCTGATGCGAGGTCGACGATCTTCTCCTGGGATGCGGGGCGCCTCGTGTTGCGATGCGTCGGCGTCTGATGCGAGGTCGATGCTCTGCCCCGGGGATGCGACGGCGTCTGATGCGATGGCGACACTTTTCTCCGGTGCTGCGAGGCTCTTCGTAGGATGCGAGGGTGTCAGCGGCGCGCTTCTTCGAGGATGCGCCGGCGTCTGCTGCGACGTCGACACTCTTCTCCGGCGATGCGAGAAGCAGCGGCTGTGGCGACACGCTTCTTCGTCTTGAGTCGCGCTTACAGCTCCCAGCAACACGCAAGTGTGTCAGAAGGTCCAAATTCCCAGCAAGGGAATACAGGGGAGCTGGTGGGTGAAGTCTGTTGTTCCTGAGACTTCAGCAGGAGGCAAGCTCTGAAATCAAGCCCTTGGAGATCCTTCACAAGTTGATGAAAGTACACACACAGTTCCCTTCTCCTTTCTTTGGCAGTCAGGCCACCACTGCAGGCAGATCCCTCTAGCTTAGGGATAGTCTTCTCCTCAGTTTCTTCTTGGTTCCGCTCCTCAGCAAAGGTTTCTTCTTGTTTCCCAAAAGTGATCTATTCTCCTAGGGGTCTGGGTCCCCTTTTTATACACCTTTTCCCTTTGTTCTCTGAAGGCAGAGAGGCCTTTGCCTAGTCCAAAACCAGTTCTGGTCAGTCCTGGAGCACTTTGTTTACCGGACTCCTTCTTTCCTTTCAGAATGTGGGGCAGAGTGCTCAGCCGCCCGGCAGGAGGTGGAGCCAGCATTGTGGAAGGCAGGCACAGCCCTATTCAGACCCAGGTGCAACTCCTCCCTCCACTCTGGATGCAGATCTCTCTATTCAACCCTGTGCTGACTCACCCTGTCTCCTGGAGTCCCCCAGCCCCTGTCACTCACAAACCCAGACAAGGAATACACAACCTAGCAGAGGCAGGCTTGGATAGTTAGGCAAGAAAATACCTACTTTCTAAAAGTGGTATTTTCAAACACAGAATGTTAAAACCAACTTCACTAAAAGATGTATTTTATCATTCTGAGTTCAGGCATACTAAATTCGTTTTTCTACCATGTTCCCTGGGTCAGTTAGGATTATAAGGTGTAATAATCAAACTGCCCATTCTGGCCTATGGGGAACAGGTAGTCTTGCAATAATGAAAAACGAAAACGGCTGTAATTCACTATTAGGACAAGCCACACACACCAGGGCATGTCCTACCTTATACTTACAATGCACCCTGCCCTAGGGCCTACTTTAGGGGTGACCAACATGCAGTAAAGGGAAGGTTTAGGGCCTGGTAAGTGGGTGCGCTCACCAAGTTGACATGGCAGCCCTAGGCTGCACACAGGCTCTGCAATGGCAGACCTGAGACACACTTTACAAGCTGCTTCTGTGGGTGGCACAACCAGTGCTGCAAGCCCACCAGCAGCATTGGATTTACAAGCCCTGGGCACACTCAGTGCACTGTACTAGGGACTGACAAGTAAACCAATCATCCAATCATGGAGTCACTAATACATAACACAATTTATCATAGGGAGCACTTGCACTGTGGCACTGAATAGCAGTGGCACAGTGCCCAAAGCATCTAAACCAGCAAAAACAGATCAATAACATTGGAGGCATCATCAAAAAATGGAAGGGAGACCCACGCCAATGATGCCAGGTCTAACACTTGTCCCCTCCAGCTGAAATGTGGGGAGAACTATCCTACCTCTAGGGAGTCCTCTTCACTAAGGCGGAAAATCTGGACAGACCATCAGCATTGGCGTGTTATGTACCAGGGCGGTTTTCCACCATGAAGTCCATCCCCTGTAGGGAAATGGACCACCTCAACAGCTTTGGATTCTCACCCCTCATCTGCATCAACCATCTGAGGGGCCTGTGGTCTGTCTGAACCCGGAAGTGAGTCCCAAACAGGTATGGTCTCAGCTTCTTCAGCGCCCAGACCACAGCAAATGCCTCACGCTCAATAGCACTCCACCTCTGTTCCCGTGGAAGTAACCTCCTACTAAGGAAGGCTACAGGTTGGTCTAGGCCCTCCTCATTCATCTGTGACAAAACAGCCCCCACACCATGCTCTGAAGCGTCTGTCTGAACGATAAACTCTTTGGAGAAGTTGGGGGCCAGGAGCACGGGCGCCGTGCACATGGCTGTCTTCAAGGTGTCAAAAGCTTTTTGACAGGTGTCAGTCCAAATCACTCTCTTGGGCTGCTTCCTGGAAGTCAGCTCTGTCAAGGGTGCAACCATGCTGCCATACCCCTTGACAAATCTCCTGTAATACCCGGTGAGTCCTAGGAAGGCTCTCACCGCTGTCTGGGTCTTGGGGGGCTCCCAAGCCAGAATGGTATCTATCTTGGGCTGTAGGGGCGCCACCTGGCCGCTCCCAACCTGTTGTCCCAAGTACACCACGGAACCCTGCCCGATCTGGCACTTACTCGCCTTGATCGTGAGGCCTGTCCTCCGCAGAGCCATCAACACTTCCCAGAGGTGGCGCAGATGTTCTTCCCAACTGGCGCTGAACACTGCGATGTCATCCAGGTAGGCGGCACTGAACTCTTCCAGTCCAACCAACACCTGGTTGACCAACCTCTGAAAGGTGGCAGGGGCATTCTTCATCCCAAAGGGCATCACCCGGAATTGGTAGTGCCCATCTGGTGTGGAGAATGCTGACCTCTCCTTTGCCCCATCAGTCAGGGCGATCTGCCAGTACCCAGACGTAAGTCAAACGTACTGAGGTACCGGGCAGCCCCTAACCGATCTATGAGCTCGTCAGCTCTGGGGATGGGATGTGCGTCAGTCCTGGTGACGGAATTGAGTCCTCGGTAGTCCACACAGAACCGGAGTTCGGGTGTGGCACCCGGCGCGGCAGCCTTTGGGACCAAGACCACTGGGCTAGCCCAAGGGCTGTGAGAGGACTCAATTACCCCCAATGCAAACATCTTGGAGACCTCCTCCTTGATGCAAGCTCTCACCCTGTCAGTCACCCTGTAAGCCTTGTGCTTGACAGGAAGACTATCCCCAGTGTC